>OZ002734.1:20599271-21827662 GCA_963924305.1 Polygonum maritimum
GGCACGTCGGGCCCGAGTAACTAGGCAAATCGGTCCGACTCTCTTCTCTTGTCCTTGGCACATGTGGCTCGGGCAAACTCCGTCCACTCCTTAATCCTATGGCTCGAACTTCTCTTTGTTATTGTGGGGCACGGGGAGTCTCCCTTCCTCTCTTGGAAGTTGGTTCGCCATGTGAACAAATTGGTTGTCCACTTGCCTTCTCCACACACCAAACTCCTTGAATTGGGCACCCATTTCATCAACTCTTCTTTCCACATTGGTGAATTGATTCTTCAAGTCCTTGAACTCGCCTCTCATCTCTTATGCCCATTGAGGAGTTTGCTCATAGAACCCCGGAGGTCGGTATGGTGGTGGTTGGGCCCTTGGCTCATTTTGGTTGTAGTTGTTGTTGTAGCCATTAGCTTGGCCTTGGTTCCACCTTCCATTTCCTCCATTGTTGAAGTTGGTTCTTCCTCCAAAGTTTCTTTGAACATAGTGTGCCTCCTCGATTTGCTCGGCCAAACGAACTTGGCGCTCATTGGGACACTCTTGAGCTCCATGCTTCAAAGAACCACATTCTTCACATGCTCTTGTGGTTTGTTGGAGATGACTCATCTTCCTCCTCATCTTGTTCAACTCATCCTCAAGGAATTGGATCTTCACATCTTTATCCACCTCTTCACTCTTTGGGTCGTAGAGCCTCTTTGCACCATCTCCTTGGACTCTTGCCTCCTTGTTGACTTGACTTACTCCGTACATGGCTTTGTAGTCGGAGAGTTTGTCTAGCAACTCCCATGCTTGCTCCAGTGGCAAATCAATGAACCCACAATCGGTGTGAAGGTTCAACTTGTCCTTGGTGGCGGGGTTGATTCCTTGGAAAAATATGTCTTGAAGAACATAAGGTTGTTGCCCATGCGTTGGACATTGCCTCAACATTTCCTTGAACCGATCCCAAGCCTCAAAGAGTGGCTCATGGGCTCCTTGTTGAAACTTGCTATCTTCCTTCTAAGTTTCGTTGTCTTGGTTGGCGGAAAGAACTTCATCAAGAATGCTTCGTTGAGAGCCCTCCATGATGTGATGGATCGAGGTACTTGGCTCTCCAACCAATGCAATGCCTTGCCTCCCAACGACCACTTGAAGGCCTTGAGTAGTACGTACTCAAGCGTATCATCATCCGTCGAGATGGTCTCACATAGATCCTTGAATTGCTTCACATGCTCGATCGGGCACTCATTCGGTCTCCCTTGAAATTGGTCCCTCTTGATGAGTGAGATGAATTGAGTTTTGATCTCAAAGTTCTTTGACACCTCCGGCAAGACAATGGCCGGTTCCGGCACCTTCAACTCCGGATGCATATATTGACTTGCATTCCGGGGTTGGGTGTTGATTTGAGCCTCCAATCTCATCCTTTGCTCACGCTATCTTCGGGCCTCGGCATCTCGGTTCGCCATCTCAAGTTGCATTCGAGCCATGTCGGCCCTCATCCTATCAACCTCCTCATCGCGTTGTGCTTGGTCCGCCATTCTTTCCTTCTTTCGAGCTTGTTTGATAATGCTCTCCGGATCACACACAAAGTCGAACTCAAGTGTTCCTCGGGCGGAACGAGCTCGCATACACCTACAACCAAAGACACAAACAAAAACCGAATCAAAACAAACAAGGGGTTTGGGCTAGTCCCTCACCAAAATCACTACCAAATCAAAGACTCAACAAAATGGTACCTCAAACATGTAGAACTCCCTGGCAACGGCGCCAAAATTCTGATGGGTTCCGGATCGGAGGGTCTCAAAATTTAAATTTATAAACCGAACCCCAATTGTAGTAAAAGAGGTAGGGTGTCGAACACACGGGAGTTCATGCGTTGAGTGCACCAAAAATACTAAAAAGAAGTAAGGGAAAGGTAAAAACAAGGAAAATCAAAGAGAACACCTCGGACCGACACAAGTCACTTCGGTCCGAGGGTGGATCGAGGAGATTTTGGCCGGGACCGACACACACAATGTCGGGCCCGATGTATTGGGTAACTCGAACTAGGAAAATTTGGTAGATCGGTCTTGGGTTTTTGGGTTCCTCCCCTATCTAGACTTGGGTGATTCCACCCCAATTCAGCCAATAAGTGTTGATCCTTATGAGATCGAGGTTATTGCCTTCGATCCCTCCACTCTACACTTCGACCTTAGGGAGTTTTCACCTCCTTCGATGCTAGGTCTAGTGATGGGCTCGAGATCGCTTTCTTTTACTCTTACCAACCACAAGCCCTAGATCCCTTGTTCTCACAAGAGAATTGAAGCTCAATGTAGAGAGGATTTATAGATCAAGCACTCAAGGCTATGGAATTGGGGGTTCACACCCAATCCTAGCTAGGGGATTCCCCCATAGCCCATCCCTTATTCTCAGTAATCTCTTCCTAAAGCTCCACCGATTTTCTCTTCTCTTCTCCTCCTCCTTTCTCCTCCTTGCTCTCCAAGTCTTCCTTGAGCCTTTGAGAGTGATTTGGTATGGGATTCTTTTTAGATGCTGTCTAATCTCCTCTAATTATCCTCCCTCTTGGATTGGGGACCAAGGAATTCCAAAATTAGAAGAAGGGCAAAAGCGGAAGATCACAATAATGTCCCTTGGAGCCCAATCCTCTCCTTTGCCGACTTGGATCGATGCGGAGGCACCTCGGGCCCGACGTTGCCAACGTCGGTCTGAGCCTCTAAAGCTTGAACTCGGGCCCGACTTGGTGGGACATCGATCCGGGGCCTCGATCCTCTTCTTCTCTTGGTCTTCCTTGAGCTCCTCTTCATTCTTTGCATGGCTCTTCCGCTCCTTTGCTCTTCAGCTCGGCTCCTCCTTAGAAACTCCTCCAAAAACATCCTCAAATGCGCCATTTCACCTACAAAACACAACAAACTCGCATAGTCTCCGAATCTCATAGAAAACCGGGAACTAAGCTAAAAAGGGACAAAACTAACAATGAAAGGAACAAAAGACACATATTTACAAGGGAAATTAACCACTAAAACACCACCAAAATGAGAGACATCATCACACAATTGCAAACGGAATCCGGGATCTAGATCTTGCACCGAGTATAAACCGTACAACTTCTCGTCTTTTAATCACGAACAAACAATCTCACACCACAATGACAATCACGAGATTGAATCAAACCAAACACTTGCATAAACCAAGAACTCAACAATGTCAAACGTAAGTCTGGGGGAGGCGTAGAAGAGAAGCACAATGCTCTCTTCAATCTACGATGAAAAGAAATAAAGAGAAAAACCCAAGTATTTATTCTAACCCTAGAAAAAGAAATCATAATTTATTATCATAAGATATACAGAATATCTCATAATAATAAATACAACCTAAAATAAAACAAAGATGGAAATAGTTTGTTTTAACAAGAAAGGACACAACTTGGGCTGCAAGATACCAACAAGGAATCCTATCCGTGAACTCGTTGAACACCTTACTTGCTTGGTGTTGTCTTTCCTCTTCAGGATGTCGGATAGTGAAGAAACGAGGAAGTCCACCGCGGACTCTAGTGGGGACAAAATCTCGTCCAACCACATTGCTTGGATCGTTGATGAAACTTTGACGTTAAGGTACCCACGCATTACGGAGGTAGTGTTGGAAGCAGCCAAACCGGAATTTGACTCCATAAATTCACGGATTGGCGAGATGAATGATCAAATGTCGACATTGACCGACATGAAGTTGGGGATCCAAGCCACACTACAAACGTTGGCGGGTAATAGTGCGTCCAAAGAACCTTCAACCACATTGGTTGGCCAAGCCAACCCCATTCTCCAATTGAAGTCGAGTGAGGTACCCCTTAAGTCTTCGTCAATTCCTTTTTCCAACTAACTCCTCTTTTGTGTCTATGTCTTCTTTGGCTATACAACCCTATTCCACACCTATTTCATCAAACAAAGGTAAGAACGTAGCAGAGGGGTATGACGGTGTGAGCAACACGAGCTCAAAATTGCCACTTGGCTCAACACCGTACCCGGATGATGCACATCAATCCAAGTAAGGTTACGTCGCAATGACTCAGCCCGGTCCTTTAAGATTGGCTCCAGGAAGGGTCAATATAACTCCAAGGCCACTTACAAGACGCCAAACAAGCACACCGAGGAGGGGTCATGGGATGCTTTGCCCAACACTTGGCAAAGTACCTATGCACCTAACACGTCTCTACAAGCCGTCATGGTACACAATTTCCATGGAGATATAGACGGACCCGAAGACATGCCATTGCCTTGCTATGTGGGAGAAAACGGCCTCAACAACAACAATCACCAAGGCGCGGCCCCACAAGCACAAAGGCGTGATGTGAAGATCAAAGTGGAGCACTTTGATGGAGAGCTTGATCCGGAAAATTACTTGGATTGGGAGCAAGATACCCACCATGTTCTTGAGCATCTTAGCTACAATGAGACGGAAAAGGTGGAGGTGGTTACCCTTCATCTAAGGGGATCCGCTAGAGCTTGGCGGTACCGTCAAAAAGAGGAGCGTCAAAGGATAGGTTGGCCAAGGATCGAGACTTGGAATCAACTCAAGTACTTGATGAAGAAGAGATATGTGCCCGAGCAACATGTCAAGCAAATGAGATTGCGGGTGGCTATGTGCAAATAAGGACCTCACACACCCACTCAATTCTTCAATGAGCTAGAAAATGTGAGTTTTAAAGCAGGGATTCATCACACTCAACAATCCCTTAGAACTCAGTTTTTGGCGGGTTTGAATCAAGATGTGAGAGATGGTGTGAAGTTCTTACAAATTGAGGATCCAACAAAGCTAGTGAATGCGGCACAACTGTTCTACAATCAGCTTCAAAGGAAGAAGAAACAAGCATGGGGTTCGAACACTCAAAGAAGGTAGACATCTAATCTTACTTCCAATCCCAAAACCTTTTCTTCTAATCCTTCTTCTCAGCCTCGGGGAGCTTCAAACTCACCCAAAAACGAGGCACATGTGTCTAGGAAACTGACCGTTGGCAACTCCCAAAGCCAACATCCAAGTGAGGTGAAGTGTTTGAAGTGCCAAGGGAGAGGCCATATCGCTCGTGATTGCACCAACTCCAAAACCGTGGACTACACCACTCAAGGTTATGTCACCGATGATGAGGATGTCGAGGAGGAGGTGGCGCCAACACAAGTGGAGGAGGAGGGAAATCATGGAGAGTCTTATGAGGAGGAGTTCGTCCAACCCGAAATGGAGCAAGCCTATGCTTATGTGAATAAAAAGGACGTCCTCACCCTTCAAGAAGCCCCTAAAACCGATCAAAGAGAAACCATTTTCCATACTAGGTGTGCGGTACGCAATCAATGCATTAATATGATTATTGATAGCGGTAGTAGTTTCAATTTAATTAATGCTAGAGTGGTTCATGATTTGTAACTTCCTACTAAATTGCGCACTCTACAATATGGTTTAAATGGAATTAATTCGGGTGCTTCTCAACTCATTACTCATACATGAGATGTGTATTTTACCATTGGCTCTTATAAAGATGTAATTAGATGTGATGTCTCTCAAATGGAATGCACTCATATTCTTTTAGTTAGACTATGGTTGTTTGATAAGAAGGTGATATATGATAGCTACCTTAACACCTATGCTTTTAACCATCTTGGGAGGAGATTTACTCTTTTACCCCTATCTCCCAATGAAGTTTTACAGGATCAAGTGAGGCGGAATCAAGCACGAGCCATTGATGAGGCTAGGCGTGCCTCCAAATACAGGGAGAAAAATGATCGTTTAGTGAAGGAGCGTCGGGGGAAGTCGGCGGGTGCCCCCAAAGCCTCAAATGCCCCAAAGGAGTCCCGAGAGAATAACAAGAAACCAGGACCACAGGGCAAAGTAGAGCACCGAGCTCTCACAATAGGCGCGACGCCGAGAGTGCATAACGGGAGAAGGGTCATACACGACCACGTGGAGGTCGGCCACGACCAACATGCCCCATTGGCCTTCTTAGGACCGACCCAAGGGGGGGTCGTGCACGACCTCGTGGGGGTCGATCATGACCCACATGCCATATTGGCCTCCTCATAACCGACCCAAAAGGGGGTCGAGCACGACCATGCAGCAAAGCGTCATTGTTACTTATTGCTTAGAAAGGAGGTTTGCACACTTGAGCGCAGCCATGATGACGTTCCGAAGTGTGTGCAAGACGTCCTAAGAGAGTACAAAGACATCATGCCCGAAGAGCTTCCAAAAGGATTACCACCAATTTGGGGAATTGAGCACCAAATCGATCTTGTCCCGGGAGCGTCTCTACCCAATCAAGCAGCATATAGAGCCAGCCCCGAAGAGACAAAGGATGTGCGTGGATTGCTGAGCCATCAACCAAATCACGGTAAAATATCGTCATCCCATTCCTCGTTTAGATTACATGCTTGATGAATTATATGGTGCTTGTTTCTTATCAAAAATTGATTTAAGAAGAGGGTATCATCAAGTTCGTATAAAAGAGGGGGATGAATGGAAAACGGCTTTTAAAACTAAGTATGGACTTTATGAATGGTTAGTTATGTCTTTTGGTCTTTCGAATGCTCCTAGTATATTTATGAGGCTAATGAACCATGTTCTAAGAAAATACTTAGGGAAATTTTTCGTTGTCTATTTTGATGATATTTTAGTGTTTAGTAGATCCTTAGACGAACATGTTGAACATTTAAAAAATGTTCTTTTTGCTCGGAGTTTACTCTTTTCCTTGGTTTTGTGCTTTCCTGGAGAGAACTACAAGTTGATGATGCCAAGGTGAAAGCAATCAAGGAATGGCCACAGCCGACTACTCCAACAATGGTGAGTTCTTTCTTGGGATTAGCCGGGTTCTATAGACGTTTTATGAGAGGATTCAGCGTCATAGCAGCCCCTTTGCATGAATTGACCAAGAAGAATGCCTCTTTCAAGTGGAATGATGCGCACGAGGCTCCCTTCCAAAGCCTAAAAGCGAGCCTCACCAACACCCCTCTTCTTCAACTTCCCGACTTCACAAAGACATTTGAATTGGAGGTTGATGCATCTGGGCATGGAATTGGAGGCGTGCTAACTCAAGGAGGCAAACCCGTGGCATATTTTTGTGAGAAGCTACGTGGAGCAGAGTTGAACTATCCCACTTATGACAAAGAATTGTTTGCCTTGATTCGGTGCTTGAAGACATGGCAACATTATCTTTAGCCTAAGGAGTTCGTCATACACTCGGATCATGAAGCTCTCAAGTATTTCAAGAGCCAATCTCGGCTCAATAGGAGACATGCACGATGGGTGGAGTTCATGGAGACTTTCCCATACGTGGTGAAGTACAAGAAGGGCAAGGACAACATCATCGCCGACGCCCTATCTAGGAGGTACGTCCTTCTATCTTGTCTTGATGAAAAAATCCTTGGTTTTGGTTTGATTAAGGAGCTATATGCTAGTGATCCTTTCTTTGGTGACATTTATGATCATTGCATGGCTAAGGGTCCTATGAATGCTTTCTTTGTTGATGATGGCTATTTGTTCAAAAAAGGGAAATTATGCATACCATTGTCTTCAATTCGTAGGTTGCTTACTAAAGAAGTGCATGAAAGTTGTGGGCATAGAGGTCTAGATAAGACTTTAGAAGGACTTAAAGAACACTACTATTGGCCTAACATGTCACGTTATGTGCAGAAATTTGTTAATTGTTGTGTTGTTTGTCATAAAACTAAGTCTAGACTTAATCCCTTTGGTTTATATCAACCTCTTTCTATTCCTAGTGCACCTTGGGAGGATATCTCTATGGATTTCATTGTTGGTTTGCCTAGGACTAGAAAGGGTAGTGATAGTATTTTTGTGGTGGTTGACCGTTTTTCAAAGATGGCACATTTCATCCCATGTCACACTACCGATGATGCTTCTATAATTGCTAACTTGTTCTTTAAAGAGGTGGTTCGACTACATGGTATTCCTCTTACCATTGTGTTGGATCGTGATGCAAAGTCTCTTAGCTATTTTTGGAAATGTCTTTGGCATAAGGTCGGGATAAAGTTGCTCTTCTTTTCATCTTGTCATCCTCAAACGGATGGACAAACCGAGGTAAGTAATCGCACTCTTGGAGCTCTTCTTCGTACTATGGTTAATACTAACCTTAAAATGTGGGAAGAAGTTTTGCCTTTTGTGGAATACTCTTACAATAGGTCCGTTCATTCCGCCACAAAGAAGATACCATTTGAAGTGGTGTATGGCCTTAATCCCAAGACGGCAAGTGATATGGCGCCACTACCTTACAACGTCGAGCCACACGAAGGAGCTTTGGACCGTGTGGAGTCCATTCAGCGCATTCATGAGGAAACAAGGGGGAATTTGGAGCTAAAGGCCGAGAGATACAAGAAGCTGGCAGATCATGGAAGGAAGGAGATGATCTTTGAAGAAGGCGACCTCGTGTGGGTGCACTTAAGAAAGGAACGTTTCCCTCATACTCGAAATAACAAGCTCAAGCAAAGGGGAGATGGACCATTCCGGGTGATCAATAATCTTGGACCAAATGCTTATGAGTTGGAGTTGCCCGATGAGTATGGTGTCCATCCCGTGTTTAATGTTTCGGACTTGTCACCATTCATACCCAATGACGACTCCGACAATGAACCGAGGACGGTTCAACATTTAGTGGAGGAGAATGATAGCAAACAAGATGATGAAGATCCACGAGAGGTTGAAAAGATGATGACGGCTCCAATTCAAGGTCCAATGACGAGAAGCAGAGCTAAAAAGATCATCAAAGGAACCTCCATTGCACTCAAGTTTCTCTACTCAAGAATGGAGGAGCCTTACTTGCAATGATTTTAAGGCGTTGAATGAATGGTCGGGCTTGACCATAATAGGGTCAGCCACGATTCACAAGCTACATGAGGTCCTCTCAAGACCGACCCCTAAGGGGGTCGTGCACGAAGCATTTGGGTTGGTCCTGGCGCCTTCAGAAATCCGAGCGATTCTTTCTTGCGGCCCAAATTGTCCTCTTTGATGACCCTTTCCTTTCTTTTTGAAACAAACTCTTTACATCTTTGTTGTAATTTAGATTGTATTTATTATTGTGAGATATTCTTATTGTTGGGACGCTATCAAGGACGCTTGCGTACTGGTTAGTGTACCACACAACCGTCCCTTAGTTTTGATACGACAAACTCCCTTTGATTCTAATAAATTTGTCCAAGTGTTCAGGAACGCCAGTGACAAAAGGACAACAAGTGTGTATGGGCGTCTCCCAGGCTTAGGGACGTCAGCTAACAGGAAGTAAGGACCAACTAGAGACTACTTGAGCAAGGACAGAGTCCCAAACAAGTACGAACGCAAGAAAGGAGTCCTTACTCACTAGCCGACAGGATGACATCACTCGACAATGTTTGATCATCCAAGGACACGTGGAGACCGATCCTGTAGCGGAGTCTAACACTACGTGGCGGACGATCCTGTTGCAGAGTTCATCAACACGTGGCGGCCGATCTTGTAGCGAAGTTCATCATACACAGCTGGATACAGGAAGCTTCCTCATCACTGCCCTACTACGTGGAGGAAGATCCTATAGCCACGTCCACGAAGGGCATGATCGTCCCAGAGAAATGACGCCCTTTCCCAAGTCCTATAAATACCCCAAGGCATTTATTATGACGTTAACGCTTTCAGAGAATATTCAGAGAGAATCAGAAGAAAGCGGCTCACTCAAGAACACGAAGAACTATCTCAAGAACTCAAGAACAGTGCTAGAACTTGTGTTAGATCGAGTGAGACTTGTAACCAAATCACAAAACAGTTTGTAATCAAAAAAAACCAAAAAGAGAGAGAGAGTTCTGCGAAGTACTGCAGAACGCAGGGATAGAGTCCTTTAGTAGATTGAACCAGCTTAAGTTGTAGGCTTAGAGGAGTCCTTTACTAGTGAACTTAGGGAAAAGCTAAGTGTCAGAGAACTGTAAAGACTCGCTAGTACAACTGTAAGAACGTTCAATATAAAGGAAGAACTATTCAAAAATCCTCCAAGGAGGTAGAGGTTTACACTCAAGGACTACTTGGTCTTGAGGGGTTCCTCTATAATTCAATGCGTTCTTCTATTATCTGTTTAGTACTTTATTCCGCTGCATTACTCAAGGACGCCCCTACTCCTCGTAGGGACGACTAACCAAAGGAGTAGGGGCGACTAACCAAAGGACGCCTTTACCAAAGTAAAGGACGTCCCTTAGTACTAACGATCCAACAATTGGTATTAGAGCCAGCGCTCTAGATTCTTACTGAGTTGCAGGTAAAAGATGGACATGGAACCTATTGGAATCTCTTTTGTGAAGCCTCCGCGTCTGACGGACGGCAACTTCAACCACTGGAAAACTAGGTTTGAGAACTTCTGTAGAAGCACAAATTATCAATGCTGGAACGTGATCAGAAAAGGTGACCTCAAGGTTCCCGATGACAAGAAAGACAAAGAGGACGAGTGGGGTCCTGATGAATTCAAGCTGATGGAAACAAATGCTAAAGTAGTATGCTTTCTTCAAGCATCCCTCTGCGAAAGGGATGCCACAAGAGTTAGCAATCTTCCCACAGCAAAACAACAGTGGGAAGCTCTTGAGAAATTTCATGTGGGAACTGCAGAAATGAAGGAGGACGTCCAGCTGAAAATCAAAAAGGAGTTCTATGCTTTTAGTATGTTGCCAAATGAAACGGTCAATGACTACTCGTACCGTTTTGAAGGTCTTGTCACCAAGATGAAGAACATGGGCATCCCAGAATCAGAGATCTCCATGAGGAACAGAGTTCAAGTAGTTATTGATGGGTTGACTGGAGTCTGGAACTTTGATAGGACGACCTTCAAAGAAAACAGAGCCAACAAAACTCTAGATATGGAAGAGATCTATAGGAAGCTCAGGCAGTACGAAGAAAGAAGAATCTCTGACATGGCTCAGCTAGGAAAGAACCCTCACACTGATCTTGCTTTGGCGTCCACAACACCAGAGTACGCTGAGTACCTACGCGGCCAAAGAGATCTAGCATTGATGATGCAAAGTAAATCAAAAGAAAAGCTTGAGAACTTGCGTCCCAAAGAGAAAGAAAGAAAGTCAAAGGAAGTGATTGACTCATATGAGGAACTATCTCTTATTCACAAGGCTCTCAAGTACTATAACAAGAAGAACAAGCATAGCAACAAGAGCAAGTCTTACAAAAAGGAGAGTCCCAAGTACACAGAGGCTGAAATGAAGGAACTCACATGTTTCAAATGCAACAAGAAAGGACATTTTGCCAAAAAGTGTACTGTGGGAACGTCCTCCAAGGACAAGAAGAAAGCTCTCATTGGAGCATGCACAGCTGCATGGGATGATCTTAGTTCAAGTGATGATGAACGTGAAGATCAAGTTGCATATATGGCAGTAGAGGACGCCCCAGTTGTTGAAGAGAACGCCTCCGACAATGAACTAGAGGTAACTCACGATTCCATGATGCGTTCCTTAGAAAAATGTTCAAAACCAAAACTCCTTAAACTTATTGGTAAAATCATGGAGGAAAGTCTTGCTATGAAAAGAATGGATGAACTTGAAGATGAAAATATTGTGGTTGAATGTGAAAACTGTAGTTCAATGACCATTCAACTAGAGTCCTCATGTGAAGAAACTAAGTCCCTAAAAACTGAACTTATGTGTCTCAAACTTGAGAACGCCAAGCTTAGGGAAGAAGTGAAAGTGTTGGGTAAGAGTCCCACAGTTGAAGAAGTGAGGCCTATGGTCTTTGTCCCAGCTAAGAGAGGTCTAGGTTATGAATCTGACACTAAGAACTCTCTTCCTAGCGACTTTGAGGCAAGCAAAACTTCAGAACTTGAACTTGAAAGGGAGAAAACCAAAAACGTTCTTGAAAGAATTAGAGTCCTAGAGAGTGGAGAATTAGGAAAAGAGGACTACTATACTAACTCCACCAGTCATAGGATCTACAAGAAAACTGCTAAAGGGGAAGGTTCTAAAGTTTGTAATCCTCAAAAGATGAAAGAAAACAAAATCCAACGTCCCAACAAGAAGTACTACCTTGGTACTTACTATAGGACGTGTTGGTACTGTGGACAAGGAGATCACTTCAAATATGATTGCTTAAAACTCAAGGAAGATGTTGAAAATGGAAAAGCTGCTAGGACCAACATTGAAAATGATAAGTCCGTCCCTAAGGCTAATCCTAGGCGTTCTAGACGCTCTAGGAACTCTTTCCGCAAACATGCTATTTCAAATGATGTGAATATAAATGACTACATGCCAGAACCAGAGTTCTATTACTGTAACGAACCAGGTAAGGAACACCTTGCCTGGGTCGCCAAACACTAACTTTGTTATGGCAGGTGGAAGTGAGGGGACGCCTATGGATCATTGATAGTGGCTTCTCAAATCATATGACAGGAAGCCAGATCCATCTCACTTCTATCCAGAGTAGTGCCACGGGAGGAACTGTCTCGTTTGGCAACAACGGCAAAGGAAAGATCAAGGGAATGGGAACTGCCATTCTCAATCCGTCCATCAAAGCAACAAATGTCAGTCTTGTTGAACGACTTGGCTTCAATCTTCTTAGCGTCTCCCAAATGTGTGATCAAGGTAAGAACCTAGTCACATTTGACTCAAACGAGTGCCTCGTCATCAACAAGAAGTCCAACAAAGTTGTTCTCAAAGGAGTTCGCAAGAACAATATCTATATCTTCAATCAAGAGTTCAAGCCTAAATCAGAATTGTGTCTATCTGCTTCAAAGGAGGACGCTGATCTCTGGCATCGCCGACTTGTCCATGCTGGACCAAGCACAATCCTCAAGCTACACCAACGAAATCTTGTGAAGGGACTTCCCCGAATTGATCCTGAGAAAGTTGAACAGTGCGAAGCCTGTATAAAAGGGAAGCAAACAAGAACGTCTTTCAAGTCCAAGACCGATGTAAGTACAAAGAAGCCTTTGGAACTTCTCCATATGGATCTTTGTGGACTAATGAAGACGTTGAGCTACGGTGGAAAGAGGTACATTTAAGTTCTCGTAGATGATTTTTCTCGATTCACTTGGGTTCTTTTCTTGGTGTCAAAAGCAGATTGTTTCAATGTGTTCAAAGTCTTCATCAAACAAGTGGAAGTTGCCCTTGAGACGCCTCTCAAAGCCATAAGATCAGACCATGGAACGGAGTTCCAAAATTCAGAGTTCCTGGCCTACTGTGATCAACATGGCGTCTCGCACAACTTCTCAGCTCCAAGAACTCCTCAACAAAATGAAGTTGTGGAAAGAAAGAACAGGACGTTGGAGGATATGGCAAGAACTATGCTCTTGGCAAATAGCGTTCCCAAGTACTTCTGGGCGGAAGCTATTGCTACAGCATGCTATATCATCAATCGTGCCATGATCTGTCCCTTGCTGAAAAAGACGTCCTATGAGTTGTTGAATGGAAGGAAGCCTCGCATTGATTATCTTAGAGTCTTTGGATGCAAGTGCTTCGTTCACAACAATGATAAAGAAAAACTTGGAAAGTTTGATGCAAGGAGTGATGAAGCCATATTCCTTGGGTACTCTCTCACTAGCAAAGCATATAGAGTTTTCAACAAAAGGACTCTAAAGCTTGAGGAGAGTATTCATGTTGTGTTCAAGGAAAGATCCTCTCACAAAGAAAAATCAAGTAAGAAAGAACGCTCCTCGTCACAACAACAGGACGACTCTAAAGACGAAGGTGAAGATTGGTCCTCTGGAAAATACTATGTTCCTAAGGACGCTACCCCAAATCCTGAAGAAGTCTCAGTGGACGTTCCTAGTGTATTTCAGCGCGTTCCCTCTCGTAGTGAATCCCCAGTTCAATAAGATATGGGTGAATCAAGTCAACAAGGCGAGCAATGCCAAGGCGTGGACGCTCTCTTTGAGGGGGAACACACTGAGGACGATGCTCAAGATAATAGTGATGATTCTGATGAAGAGATTGATCCAAGGTTTGCTAAATTGTTTCAAAGGGAGTCCCGCTTCTCTAGCGACCACCCAACTTCGCAAATTGTCTCAGATCCGTCTCAAGGAGTTCAAACTAGATCAGCAGCAAGCAAGTCCCAGAGTGCTAATTTAGCTTTCTGTGCTTTCAATGCCTTTGTCTCAATGGTGGAACCAAAGAACATCAAGGAAGCACTCCAGGATGCTGACTGGATTCAAGCAATGCAAGAAGAACTTAACCAGTTTGAAAGGAACAAAGTTTGGACCCTCGTCCCTCGTCCCAAAGGCAAAAACATCATAGGGACGCGCTGGGTGTTCAGAAATAAACTTGATGAAAGTGGACATGTGTCAAGGAATAAGGCAAGACTGGTGGCTCAAGGATTCAAGCAAGAGGAAGGCATAGACTACGATGAGACCTTTGCTCCTGTTGCTAGAATTGAAGCCGTCCGTCTCCTCATTGCCTTTGCCGCGCACAAAGGATTCAAATTATTTCAGATGGACGTCAAGACTGCCTTCCTCAATGGAAAATTGAAGGAGGAAGTGTAAGTTGCTCAACCGCCTGGTTTCGAGGACGCCTCTCACCCAGATCATGTGTACTACTTGGACAAAGCGCTTTATGGACTCAAGCAAGCCCCTCGTGCATGGTACGACAAGTTTGCGTCCTTTCTTTTGTCTCATGGGTACACTAGAGGTTCAATTAATAAAACTCTGTTCATAAAGAAAGTTCACAAGCACATTTTGATTGCCCAAGTCTATGTTGATGATATAGTCTTTGGTAGTACTAACATGAAACTTGTAGATGAGTTCAAGTCCTTAATGAGTAGTGAGTTTCAAATGTCCCTCATTGGAGAACTCAATTTCTTCTTGGGACTTCAAATCAACCAACTGAAAGAAGGGACGCGCATTAACCAACAAAAATATGTCCGTGAAATGCTTGAGAAGTACGAGATGAACACGTCCAAGCCTGTCGCAACCCCTTGTTCTACTAACTCGCGTCTTAACGCGGATGAAAAGGGAAAGGACGTTGATCAAAAGCTTTACAGAGGAATGATTGGTTCTTTGCTATACTTGACCGCAAGCCGTCCCGATATTATGTTTGCCGTTTGCTTGTGTGCAAACTTCCAGGCAAATCCAAAGGAGTCCCACATGCAAGAAGTCAAGAGGATCTTTCGCTACCTCAAAGGACGCGACGATCTTTGCCTTTAGTATCCTAGGAAGACATCCTTCAAGCTTGTTGGCTACTCGGACGCTGATTATGCTGGTCATGTGATTGATAGAAAAAGCACTTCAGGAATGGCACAGTTCCTTGGTTCATGCTTAGTCTCTTGGGGATCTAAGAAACAAAACTCTGTGGCGCTTTCAACTACGGAAGCTGAGTACGTTGCTGCTGCCTCATGCTGTTCAAGTTATCTGGATCAAATATCAACTGGAGGACTACGGTATCAATCTTGAAACTATTCCCATTCGTTGTGATAACACAAGTGCTATTGTAATTTCTAAGAATCCTGTTTTTCATTCATGCACAAAGCATATTCATATAAGGCATCATTTCTTGCGAGATAAAGTTGAACTAGGACTTATTAGTATGGAGCATGTAAGGACTGAAGACCAAATAGCTGATATTTTCACTAAGGCGCTTGATAGACGTCCTTTTGAGCATCTCAGGTTGCTCTTGGGGATGATAACTTTTAAGTAGCAAGTCCCGTTCTACTATTCCCTCAATGATTGGCTATGTTTTGTAGATTCTAAGTGTTTAAGGACTGTTATACATTAAATTCATATTTGCAAGCACGCTAGTCTAAAACTTCATATGTTTGCTACTTTGGAATGCCATTCAAATTTTCTTTATTTGTCTTGAAAAGAGTATCCCTGATCACCCAACCCACATCATAAGCCGAAATGATGGGAACTCTAAGCTTACCCTAGCCGAGAACTCCGCAAAAGCGTCCTATGAGCTTCATATTTTCCTTTTACGGGACGTACTTGCTTTGTTCTCAATTGGTTCGAAAGGTGATCACAAGGACGGTTGAATTGGTTATTGATTTACTTGAAGAAGTAAATTTTTGCTAAGTGTGAGAGAACGCTCAGTGTTTGTAAGAGAGGACGTCAGTTCAGTTTTGAGAAGAAGTTGAAGAGTCAGAAATTTGAACTTTTGAAAGTGTAAACAGTGACCGTTCCTTTTGCTCAAAACTTAAAGGGGAAGTTTTGACACGTGTCGCACAGTAAAACAGTGGTAATTACCATTTGTGCCACCGCTTCCTCTATATAAGGCCAGAACAGTAGCTCTCGTTCATTATTATTCTCAACCTTTTCCCTGCTCAAATCAGTGCTCTGACATCTCTCTAGCTTCCCGGCATCTTTCTCTCACTAAAAACTCACCGGAATATGTCTCAAAGACTCATGAACGTGGCCGGATCTTCTACCGACGGGAAGCGAAGACGATTGGTGAAGTCCCACTACATAGAAAAGCCAAAGCCCATCGTCCTAAATGAATCTTTGGTGGACTTCATCAATAGGAAGCCGAAAACCCTTTACAATTTGATTAGGGAACGGATGGACAGACCTGATTTGAAGGAGGACGCCATCAAGACGAGGAACTATGAAAAGTTCATAGAACGGTTTGTCATTCAAGGCCTCCACAAAACGGACTACAAGGACTTGCCGGGGAGGATGGACGACGTTCTCTTCTTCTCGCAGTTTGGTGGTGAGAATCTCGGCCCTTTACTTGATTTAATCCCAGACTTGCACAACGCCGTCCTCCCAGAATTTCCCATGTACCCTACGGACTCGTTGGCCTACAAAATGCTTAAAAACCGTGTGCCAAGTCCCTCTCCACCACCTCCTCAAGTCCCCACCATCACCACAAGAAATATCCTTCCCTCAAAGCGTTCAACCCCTGTTTCCCCTCTTTCAAAATCATCTCAACCATTCTCCTCCTCCAAACCTACAGAAATAGTGGACAAGTTTCCACCCCACATCAAGGAGGGACGCTCCAAGAAAACCCACGACCCAAGGCCCCTCAAAAAGGCCAAGACTTCCAGCGTCCCCTCCTCAAAAATCTCCACAAAACGGCCTAGCTCCACAAAAAGGCCCTCCAACCTCTCCAAGGAATCCACTCCTCCCCCTAAACCAATATCCATTGTCCAACTCCCCACTCCTCCACCGTCCCCTCAACCTTCAAGAACAAATGCTCTCATTCCTTTTCCTCCTAAACCCTACTCTCCCCTAAACCTAGCAAACTTCCCATCCGCTCCGGCCCATATCTCACCGCCAAAGGACCCCGAGACTCCAAGGTCCCGTCGTCCTTCTTCTGAAAGTGGACCGGATGAAGTTGAGAAGCGTTCCACTCTAGAGCACACCTTTCGCCGACGCAAAGCTGGCGAAAAGTCCAAGGTGTTGCTACCTAAGGACGCTCCAGAGCCCGAGCACATCTCCTCCTCCTCCTCTAGCTCATCTGAGAGGCAAAGAGGAACGCCTGCTGATCAAGTCTCCCCATTCATTGATGTAGTTGGGGACTCTAGTGACGAGGCGGAAGGAGTTGAGAATGCTCCTGAGGCAACAGAGGCAAGAAAAGAACAAGTTGCTGAGGACGCTGGCGAGCACCAGGTCGCTCAAAAGGACGCCGAGCCCACTTTATCTGAGGAGCTCCAGCGTGATGCTCAAGAAGTCCCTCCCTACAACCAATCCCTTCCTCTCCTAAATCCCATCCCAACTCCTCAAGAAAACCCCTCCCCCACAATCCAAACAGATTCCCACCAAGTCCCAGCGGACGCTGAGCCACAAACAGAACATCAATCAGAGGCTCAGGACGCCGAGGTCACGTCCCAAGGTCAAGCTACTTCTGATGCTGATCAAGCCACAGCTGGTGGTAATGCTGAAAATGAACAAGGCACAGAGAACGCTGCTGGCCAGGACGCTGATGAAGAAGAGTCAGAGGACTCTGCTGATGAGAACAGTTCTTCAGATGATGAGGACTCTGAGTCCCCTAAGGGCAAACGCAAAAGAAAGCCTGATGGTGCCCCCATCAAAGTTCTCAGCCCCTTGATATATTCAGAAGAATGGCTCGCCTCCTTCCAAGATGACAAAGTTCAGGAGTTCCTTGAGCTTCTAAGATTTCAAGGCTGGTTGAACGTTGGGCCTACGCCGGCTAATGTTGACAAAGAACAGGTCAAGGCGTTCTACAAGGATCTGCGCTACAAGCCTAAAGATGGTTCTCTCTACTTCAAGATAGAAGGTGAGAAAGAATTAGTCAATGAACGCCAGATCCGTTCCTTCATGGGTCTCAATCCTCAAAAGCCCCCGTCCGATGCTCTAAGCTCACTTCCAGAAGGCGGATTTGAGACAACTGATGAAGAACTGCCCTTGGTTGAACATGTGTTTCAGGGCAAAAGGCCGATAGGACTGGACAGGGTCGCTCATGTGTTGAGCAAGGTAGGCGCCATTGCACACTATTTCATCTGTCGCGCCGTCCTTCCCAGGCAAGAGAAGCGTTCAGTCGTTCAGACACATGACATTATTCTGATTGACGCTCTGCTAGAACGCCGCCCCATAAATCTTGCCAGAATTGCTATGCAACACATGGCCAAGTGTGGGAGGAAGCGTCACGCCTTGCCGTACCCAGGTCTGGTGAAGTTGATTCTTAAGTCCCAAAATGCTTACGATGAAAGCGCTCCTTCTGAAGAACTCGGACTAAAATGGAACGCTAAGAAGGGACTGGTAGAGATCAGGCACAATGAAGAGTTGCCTTTCGTTCTAAAACAATTAGAAGCTGAGGCTGAGGAAGCTAGGAAGAAGGATGAGGAAGAACGCCTGGCAGCTGAAGCTGAAGAAGAACGTCTCGCTTCTATGTCTCAGGAGTTCGCTCAAGAGCCAACCCTAAACTTTGCTGCCCTTGATCAAGTGCTTATGGCTCCTTCTCCTCCTCTAGTACCTCCAACGGACGCTCCCTCTTCCAGCTCAGGTCCAGTGCCCCGTTCTGCCCCTTCTAATCCTGCCCAGCATCCTCCTGCAGAACTCTTGGGCGCAATCATGGACAACCAGTGTCTCATCTTCTCCGCCCTCAAGGACTTGTCCTCTGCTTTCTCTAAGTCGGCTGAACTTCATGAAAAACTACTCAAGTTTTATCACGACCAGAGCCGTCCCCAGTGATCACCATCCTCCAACCCTTTAAATCCCTCAATTGTTTTGCTCTTGCTTCTTTTATGTTTCAAACACTTGGTTCTTGGTTTGTAATAACCGTACTCTACTTTTGTTTGAATGGAAGTTCCACTGTTTGCTTGCATGTGTTTGTTTAAGTGTTCCAATGCTTATAGTTATGCTTTTATGCTAACGTCCTTATCACTTGTTATCCTTTTCGATGATGCCAAAAGGGGGAAGTGTAGTTTTGCAGAGATGCGCTATAAATTAGTTATCTAGAATAAGCAAGTGTTAAGGGGGAACTATTAAGTGAAAAGTCTAAAGAACGCCCATGCTAGAATAAAAGAGGACGCTTAGAAAACATTTCTAGGACGCGACTCTCTCCTTAAAATCCAAATGTTAGAGAATCAAAGAATGAAAACTTGTGCTTACTGAAATCTTCTCTAAGTGTTAGAGGACGCTTCTAAGTTTTCATGCATGCTAAGTTCAAACGCCAAAACTATTTTGCTGAAGAGTTTGTCATCATCAAAAAGGGGGAAATTGTTGGGACGCTATCAAGGATGCTTGCGTACTTGTTAGTGTACCACACAACCGTCCCTTAGTTTTGATATGACAAACTCACTTTGATTCTAATAAATTTGTCCAAGTGTTCAGGAACGCCAGTGACAAAAGGACAACAAGTGTGTATGGGCGTCCCCCAGGCTTAGGGACGTCAGCTAACAGGAAGTAAGGACCAGCTAGAGACTACTTGAGCAAGGACGGACAGGAAGTAAGGACCAGCTAGAGACTACTTGAGCAAGGACGGAGTCCCAACAAAGTAGGAACGCAAGAAAGGAGTCCTTACTCACTAGCCGACAGGATGACATCACTCGACAATGTTTGATCATCCAAGGACACGTGGAGACCGATCCTGTAGCGGAGTCCAACACTATGTGGCGGACGATCCTATTGTAGAGTTCATCAACACGTGGCGGCCGATCCTGTAGCGAAGTTCATCATACACAGCTGGATACAGGAAGCTTCCTCATCACCGCCCTACTACGTGGAGGAAGATCCTACAGCTACGTCCACGAAGGGCATGATCGTCCCAGAGAAATGACGCCCTTTCCCAAGTCCTATAAATACCCCAAGGCATTTATTGTGACGTTAACGCTTTCAGAGAATATTCAGAGAGAATCAGAAGAAAGCGGCTCACTCAAGAACACGAAGAACTAACTCAAGAACTCAAGAACAGTGCTAGAACTTGTGTTAGATCGAGTGAGACTTGTAACCAAATCACAAAACAGTTTGTAATCAGAAAAACCAAAAAGAGAGAGAGAGTTCTGCGAAGTACTGCAGAACGCAGGGATAGAGTCCTTTACTAGATTGAACCAGCTTAAGTTGTAGGCTTAGAGGAGTCCTTTACTAGTGAACTTAGGGAAAAGCTAAGTGTCAGAGAACTGTAAAGACTCGCCAGTACAACTGTAAGAACGTTCAATATAAAGGAAGAACTATTCAAAAATCCTCCAAGGAGGTAGAGGTTTACACTCAAGGACTACTTGGTCTTGAGTGGTTCCTCTATAATTCACTGCGTTCATCTATTATCTGTTTAGTACTTTATTCCGCTGCATTACTCAAGGACGCCCCTACTCCTCGTAGGGACGCCTAACCAAAGGACGCCTTTACCAAAGTAAAGGACGTCCCTTAATACTAACGATCCAACACTTATATGTTCTGATAATAAATTAGGATTTTTATTTCTTCCTAGGGTTAGAATAAATAGTTGGAAAACACCTTTATTTCTTTTCAGTGAAGATTGAAGAGAGCATTGTGCTTCTCTTCTGCGCCCTTTTCAGACCTTCGTTATTTGTGATTGAGTTCTTGGTTTTATGCAAGCATTGGTTTGATTCAATCATGAGTTCGATATTGCTTGGAGTTCGTTTGTTCATAATTCAAAGACGAGAAGTTCTAAGATTTATACTCGGTGCAAGATCTAGATCCCACGTTCCGTTTGCAATTGTGTGACGCTCAAGGAGCCATCCTAGCCTTGTCATACATCAGTAAGTCTAACACGAAACTAAAAAAGTGGTAGAATAGGGTTCGGTTCTCAAAAAGGTTTAGACATGAGGGCATCACGGACCAATTAAAAAACAGGCTGATGCCCAACAGTCAAGAGTTCTTTGATGCGGAACGCATATGGCTTTTTGAGCGAGAGGCTTTTAGAGGAGCAAGGATCTACAAAAAAAATGTTAATTTTAGCTTGAAGCTTTATGAGATTTGAGGCTTATGAGAAATGAGATTTCTCGGAAGAAGGATACTACATGGAAGTAGCACCTAAGAAAGATATGTGTTTAAGATTTGTTGGGAACTTATTTAATTCACCTAAGAAAGATATGTGTTTAAGATTTGTTGGGAACTTATTTAATTCAAGCAATAGATAAAAAGCCTCCATCGACTAATCAGAACTATAACCACCTCCATAGCATTCGTGTTGTGCATGTCCAGAGTGGAAAATAGAATCTTTCAAAACCGGGAGCTAGAATGGTTTTCCAAGCTGTACTAACCATCTTCATTCATTAATTAATGTGCATTGCCACTTATCTTATTAGATCATAAAATAGAGCAATTTAATTAACGAATTTTAAGTGACGGCTCATCGGAGCTTGGCCACGGATTAACAGGAAAGCAAGCATCTCCTGAGCACTTAGCTAGAGTGTTATAGCCCATCTTAAGGAACGAGCATTAGTCATATGACCTTATTGTTATGAGCATGCACTAATTACACCTCGTAACATGAGTTATTAAGAAATAACGAGAGTCTTAAATCTCGCATTCCTAGTCTTAAACTAGTCCACAACAAAGTCTCGAAAAGAGACTTGAAACAATCAAACGTCACACATCAACGGTCCTAACTCCATATACTAGCGTGTGCGATATTAAAAACAATGGTCATTAATTCTAAGCATAATAATCCTAATGCAGTTATTACCAAACAAGTTTGTTCCCAACGATTATTTTGATAACAGAAAGCAATTTCACGATTATCGAGTCAGGAAAAGGAGAACCATCCACTTGCCTTAAAACAATCCTAAGAACGCTAATCGAGGCGAGGAGTCGAGGCTAGCAAGGTCCTCGACGAGGCCTAAGGCAAGGCAAAACACAAGGCAAAAGCAAGGAACGGCCCGAGCAACGGCTAGGACACGACCCAAAACAAAACGCAAGCAAGGGCTCCTGGCGGCGGGCGCTGCCCTATGGCGGCGGTCGCCCCCTTCAAGGCGGAGGGCGCTGCCCCTTGGCGGCGGTCGCTGGTTACGGGTGTGTCGATGATGCGGTTTCGCAAGCTTCCTCCAATCGATTCCGAAAATAAAATTGAGTAATAAGACTAAGGAGAATTTCATAATCCATTTTATAACTTTTGCGGATATTACAACAGTACCCCCTCAAAAATAGTTTCGGCCCCGAAATTAGCAGAGGCTACCATAGCATGCTTAAAAGGACTGAGTACATATAGAATATCCGGTCTTGAAGAGGAAGTACAAGTTGTAGTACACCCTTAAAGAGAGTTCTTTCTCTAAGATGACAACAAGTCTGGGAAACGACTTTGCATCTGTTACACGGTTCCCCAAATTTCTTAATTTCTTATGTTGTCTCTTGGTCTTGTTTCTGACTTTTGTTGATTTGCCAACATTCCTTTGTCGATTTAGAATGATAACAGCATAGTCTTCTCGACATACTCAGGGCTAAGAAGCACTTTATCTACGTCATCATTCTAATCACTTGACTACGATGATACTAGCCGTTTCTATCCTTAGGGCATCACGAATCATTTTATATAAGCTTTTAGTACAAGGACCTTATCAGCTTACTTCGCCATCCCAACCAGTGCAATCCAATACACGGGCTCGGGGCAGGAATTAACTTCTAGGAGGATTGCCCACTCAAGCTTTGAGGGAATTTTAAGGGCTTCCCTACTTGAACTAGGTTTTGAGAAGACCAAACGACGAGAGTCGAAGATTAATAATGCGTCATTTACTTATGAGCTTAGTACATTACTATAATTTGATTTAACATTTTTGAAGGATACCTGATTATCCAAAATCATCTAATAGACTTCCAAAAATGCGATATCTTTACAAGGAAGGATATTCGACTTACAAGACCTAAATAACAACTATGGTTAGGGTACAAAAGGGTTTAAGGAAATACTTAATCTTAGATCACAAGCTCCCTAGCTTGGAAGGGCAGGGAAGAGACTAACTACTCTTCAAGGACAGTAGGCAAGTTGGACTGGTACATCCCGTACAGTTGTTGTCCCTAACTTGCAGCTAGCATCGGTGCCTTTCCCTTGTTTTTCACAGTAGACTGCACTCAAGTGGTCTAGGTAGACCCAAATGGGATTCTATTACTCTATACAACCGACATCAATAGGAACGAACATATCCCTCCTTCCCACAGTTGAAACAAGTCTTCTTGGGTTTAGTACAGTCTCTGTTGATATGGCCTTGTTCACCATAATTGTGGCAAACCACGAAACCTTTCTTCTGTCTTGACTCGTTAGAAGAGTCATTCATGAATCAATCAATTTTGCTTGGATCCTCCTTGACCTTGATAGTGAGATTTTTCCCCACTATCCTTCTTCTTTTCACCTTCACCTAAGGTGACCTCCATTCTGTAGGCATGGTCAACATATACCTCAAGCAATAAGAAGGTACGAATCATCATCCACGGTTTGATAGTATCGCTCATCCATTTATGGAAATGACAACTCTTCTGCTCCTCGGTTGCGAACTCCGACCCGGCGTATTGGAGCAAATGATTAAACTTCTTTTCCCTTTCCAATACACTTAATCCCTCCATGACGGGGGTCATCCGGATCGGATGATATCAAAATTTAAATTTATAAACCGAACCCCAATTGTAGTATAAGGGTAGGGTGTCGAACACACGGGAGTTCGTGCGTTGAGTGTACCAAGAAGACTAAAAAGAGGTAAAAGAAAGGCAAAAACAAGGAAAATCAAATGGAACAACCCGGACCGACTTTGGTCACTTCGGTCCGAGGTTGGATCGATGCGAGTTGGCCGGGACCGACACTGGGGAAGTCGGGCCCGAGGTACTGGGGAACTCGGTCTTGCACAAATGGTAGATCGGTCTAGGGTTTTTGGGTTCCTTCCCTAACTAGACTTGGGTGATTCCACCCCAATTCAGGCAATAACTGTTGATCCTTATGAGATCGAGGTTGTTTGCCTTCGATCCCTCCACTCTACACTTCGACCTTAGGGAGTTTTCACTCTCCTTCGATGCTAGGTCTAGTGATGGGCTCGAGATCGCTTTCGCTTACTCTTACCAACCACAAGCCCTAGATCCCTTGTTCTCACAAGAGAATTGAAGCTCAATGTAGAGAGGATTCATAGATAAAGCACTCAAGGCTATGGAATTGGGGGTTCACACCCAATCCTAGCTAGGGGATTCCCCCATAGCCCAAGACTATGGAATCTACTCCATCAAGTAAGAGTAAAAAGCAATCAAATAGCAAAGCAAGCAGATCTCAATCATCAATCTCAAATCAAAGCCAAATCTCATTCAAATCAAAGGGTTTCACAATATTCAAGTCTCAAATCCACTAAACAAAAGCAAAACAAGTTCAAACTCACTAATCTCCTCCTAGGCTCCACCGATTTCTCTCCTCTTCTCTTCTTCCTTTCTCCTCCTTGCTCTCCAAGTCTTCCTTTGAGCCTTTTGAGAGTGAATAGATGTAGATGTGTGTTAAGCTCCTCTAAGCTCCCTCTAATTATCCTTTTCTCTTGATTGGGGACCAAGGAATTCCAAATTAGAAGAAGGGCAAAAGTGGTAGATCACAATAATGTGCCCTGGAGCCTAATCCTCTCTTTTGCCGACTCGGACCGACACGCTCAGACCTCGGGCCGGACGTTGCCAACATTGGTCCTAGCCTCAAATGCTCGAACTCGGGCCCGATGTGCTGGGAACCTCGATCCAGGGCCTCGATCCTCTTCTTTTCTTGGTTTTCCTTGAGTTCCTCTTCGTTCTTTGCATGGCTCTTCCGCTCCTTTGTTCCTTAGCTTGGCTCCTCTTTAGAAACTCCTTCAAAACGTCCTCAAATGCATCATTTTACCTACAAAACACAACAAACTCGCATAGTCTCCGAATCTCATAGAAAATCGGGAACTAAGCTAAAAAGGGACAAAACTAACAAAGAAAGGAACAAATGACACTTATTTACAAGGGAAATAAACTACTAAAACACCACCAAAATAAGAGACATCAGAATACCCCATACTTAAACTTGCTTGTCCTCAAGCAATAAGAATGTAAGCAAGACCGAAGCATAATCTTCAAGTAAAGCCTCATATGAAAACATAAGTAAGAACAAGTGATAGATATGCTAGCAAGATTACATCATCACACATGATCAAGTGTTCAAGGAATAAGGTCTAATGCAACAAAGCCTCACTTTAGGAATGTAAAAATGTGTATCACTCATCATGTGTTTAGGCTTAGCAATGAACACTCAAACTCATAAAACATGTAAGTAAAGGCTTTACTATTGAAGCTAATATCACCAATTCCTCCACCTAGAGATGCTTATTACAATGCACACAAAGAATATGAACTTGACTCAATGGAGGTCATCAAAGAGGTTCCATTCGGCCGGGTTGTAATGGGACTTTTGGTATTTCTTAAGGTAGGAATCATTTTAGTCTTGTGGTGCTTACAATGGGGATTGAACTTTCTAGTCTCTCACCAAATTATTCCACTTTCACTTTCACTCATCCAAAAGACTTTGATTTTTTTTCTCTTTCTCTTTTTCTTTCAACCCACTCTTTCACTTGACATTCCACTTCATCTTTGCACTACACTTTTTGTTGGATTTTTCACACTTTTTCACTAGGATCGACTTGCACTCTAACTCGGGCCCGATGTGCACTTTAACTCGGTCGGTGCCCTTTTCTTCTCACTCAAGCACTTTGCTTTCAATCCACTATTTTTTCCAATATTTTTCTTTCTTTCTTTCCACTTCAAAGATGCACTACCCACTTGGTTTATAACTCCCTTTCTTTGCCCTTCACCAAAGAGAATCTCAACTCTCCAAATACTCTTCCAAACCTCTCACTAAAGTCCAATCCCATAAGGGTCAAGTCATATAGGCTAGGAATCATATTTTTGAGGAGTTTCAAATAAAGGTCTAAGGCTAAAACGGGGCTACAAGCAACGGTTTAACTTCAAGGTAGGATATGGAACATTTTGTGACTAAATGAAATAAAGTTCAAATCAATGTGACAAAGCATAGAACAAATCTCATATTGGCCTTGGAAAATAGATAAACACCGCAATAGCAAGTTTTACTAAGCATGCATGAGCTAATCACACAAGAAACATGAGGGATATGCAATATGAACATTCATCCCTAAAATGGTTAGAAATCATCTCACAAGGTTCACTCTAGCTTAGTTGCATCAAAACTCATCCAAGAACTCAAGTGCTCAATAAAAACATGCAAGATATCATATCACATCAAAAACAACATCCATTTTGAGGCTAAACCATCCAAAACTATGCAAAGGAATTTACATGCTCACATCATCATTAGCTTTCATATGGACATCTAAGATGGGAATTCCTAGTCCAAAACAATATCTTTTTGACATTTTTCACACAACTTTTCGAATTTTTATGGATTTTTTTTTTTGCAAAATTTTTTCTCAAAAACAAAACGAACATATTCATTCATGCCATCAAACTCAATCATCATCCATGCATCACATCATGCCACAAATCCAAAGGAAAACATCCCATAACAAAACAAGAAATCTAAACATGGAACTATGAGCTACTAACCCACCCCATACTTAAAATTTTGATTTCCTCATCAAAACAAATAAATCAAAACTCAAAAGTAAAGAGAGACGAGAGTTAAGAAAGCTCACAATTACTTATTCTTGAATGGCAAATTGAGGCTTAGTTTGGAGGGTGTCCTCGGCGGCGTCCCCTTTGGAGCCGAGCGTGCCTCTCTCGCTCGTACACATGGGCGTGGAAAGGGTCTTGACTTGGCGGTTGAAGTTGAGGTGCGGGGCGCGTCCATTGGTCCTCAAGGGAAGAGAAGTTCCCGGTCATCCATTTATTGAAGCTCTCTTGAACGCTCCATCTTTGGTCCTCGACCACTGACGTCTCTCATTTTGGTGGTGTTTTAGTAGTTAATTTCCCTTGTAAATATGTGTTTTTCATTCCTTTCCTCGTTAGTTTCATTCCTTTTTAGCTTAGTTCCCGGTTTTCTTTAAGAGTCGGAAACTATGCGAGTTTGTTATGTTTTGTAGGTAAAATGGCGCAAAAGAGGACGTTTTGGAGGAGCAACTAAGGAGGAGCTAAGCCAAGGAATCAAGGAGCAGAAGAGCCATGCCAAGAATGAAGAGGAACCAAAGGAAAACCAAGAAGTGAAGAAGGACCGAGGCCTAGGACCGATCACCACTACATCGGGACCCGAGATCGAGCAACCAGTAGCCAGGACCGACGTTCCCAACGTCGGGCCCGAAGTCTCCAGCGTGTCGGTCCGAGTCGGCATTTGTGAAGATTAGGCTCCAAGGCACAAATGTGGTGATCTTCCAATTTTACCCTTCTTCTAAATTGGAATTCCTTGGTCCCCAATCAAAAGAAAAGGATAATTAGAGAGAGATTAGAGATTATCCAAAGGGGGGGGGGGATCCCACACCAAATCACTCTCAAAGGCTCAAGGAAGACTTGGAGAGCAAGGAGAAGAAAGGAGGAGGAGAAGAGGAGGAAATCGGTGGAGCTAGAGAGGAGAATAGTGAGTTTGTACTTGATTTGCTTTGGTTTTAGTAGAGTTAAGACTTGGATCTTGTGAACCCTTTGAGATTTGAATGCAATTTGAGTTTGATTTGAGATTGATGATTGAGATTTGCTTGCTTTTCTATTTGATTGCCTTTTACTCTTATCTTATGGAGTAGATTCCATAGTCTTGGGCTATGGGGGAAACCCCTAGCTAGGATTGGGTAGGAAACCCCAATTCCATAGCCTTTGAGTGCTTGATCTATGAATCCTCTCTACACTAAGCTTCAATTTTCTTGTGGAAACAAGGGACATAGGGCTTGTGATTGGTAAGAGTAAGCGAAAGTGATCTCTCACCCAATTACTAGACCTAACATCGAAGGAGAGTGAAAACTCCCTTGGGTCGAAGTGTAGAGTGGAGAGATTGAAGGCTAGCAACCTCGATCTCACAAGGATCAACACTTATTGGTTGTGTTGGGGTGGAATTACTCAAGTCTAGTTAGGGAGGGAACCCAAAAACCCAAGACCGATCTACCAATTTTGCCAAATCGAGTTACCCAGTCATCGGGCCCGACGTTGTGTGAAGTCGGTCCCGGCCAAAACAACCTCGATCCACCCTCGGACCGAAGTGACCAGTGTCGGTCCGAGGTGATTTCTTCCGTTTTCCTTTGTTTTGCCTTTCTTTTACATCTTTTTAGTCTTTCGGGTACTCTCAACGCACGAACTCCCGTGTGTTCGACACCCTACCTCTTTACTACAAGTGAGGTTCGGTTTATAAATTTAAATTTTGACCACCACTCCCGGGCCGATCAACCGCTCTCAAGTCTTCCACATCACGCCGAGTGTAAGCAATGTTGCGGTTCACTTCTTCAAATTGGGCTTGGAAGTCTTCTTGGTGGTGGGAAAGTTGTTGTTGTTGGTAGTTGAGATGTTGTTGTTGAAGGTTGATTTGGTGTGTCTCTTGTAGCATGCTAGATTGTTGGAGTTGAAGGTGATCCAATTGGTTGGCTAGGAAGTTCATGTCCACCGATTGTTGAGGTTCGGGGAAGACCATTCCGGGCCCATACCATTGGGCATACCCTTCGTACCCTCCATAGCTTTGTTTCTCTTCCCTTGCTCCACTTCCCTCTCCTCTCTCATAAGCACTAGGAACCGGAACGGGCAAGTAAGTGTCGGACCGACGTTGATGGACGTCGGGCCCGAGGTGACTTGCAGCTCGATCGAGTAGTGTTGGAGCGTGGTCGGTGAGCAAATTGCGGTATCCGCCATCTTCCTCTTCGGGAGGTGAGTCAACATCCATAGCCTCCCTCCTTGCAAACTCAAATTGGTTGGGCACTTCATCTTCGGTGTCCGGGGAAGATTGAGGAGTAGTAAAACGAATGTGTTGTGCTCGTCTTCTACACTCAAGTGTCCCCTCCGGCTCTCCATAAGGATTCTCTTTGCTCGTCCAAACTTGAAACCAATTAGAGCAGCTTGTGAGGTCAAAGAGGAATGGCCCCAAAGGAATGTGCACCTTGTCGAAGTTGGAGTGAGGCGCTAGGTAGGTGGTGGCACCGGTTACTTGCTTCTCCTTGATGATGTTGGCCTTCTTGAAATACTTAAGATCCATGAACTCTACACCATTCGGGGCCGGTGTGTATGTGGACAAATCCACCTCAAGACGATGAGTCAAGCGGGCTATCATCCCTCCAAAGTAAATCCATGAGGAACTTTGGAAATCCCTCACCATCTTCACCAATTCCCATGTGAGGTTCATCGGCTCCTCATTGTGGAACAACATCTTATAGAGCTACATGGCTTCTTCCTTCATCGGCTTGCTCAACTCGTGCCTAGCAAAGATGGCACAACCCAAAGCTCGGATCATGACTCGGAAGAGTGGACTTGCTATCTCATTTGTTGATGCGCCTTTCCTCATCTCACTCCTTCCGGCTACATATCTCCAAAGGTAGTCTACCTTCTTGTTGTCAACAAAAGCTTCATCTCTCGGAAAAGGGAACCCAAGGTAGGTAGCCAAATTCCGGAGAGAGATCTCTTGCAACTCATTGCCCATTTGGAAGGAGATCATACCCTCACTCTCAACTCCTTCATATGTGCACTTGAATGAAGCCATAAACTCGGACGTTAAGGCGGGATAGTGAGTGTTGTTCCACCTTAGCATCACATTGAGACCGATGTGAGAGTAGCATCGAGTAAGGGCCTCATCCATGCTCATCTTTTGAATAGACTCCCAATCTAACCACCGGGTGTGGTGAGATAGACCCATGAGTCGCTCATATTCTCGAGCCATATCATCATCCTCAAAGCGCACATCATCCATTCTTTGCACCCTCTTTGACGACTTCTTGGACTTCTTTGTTGATTTCTCCATTTTTGAAGAAGATGCTCGGGTTGACATGGTACCTACACACAATCAAAGTAAAGAACTACAAGATAAGATCTATACAACCACAACAAGATCACATGCTTTCACAACTTAGTAACTTATCACACAAGAAAATGACCCCATACTTGTCTTCCAGACACTCAATCCACAAAATCCAACATGCATGAACAAAGAATCACACCACAATGGTCAAGCTACAAGATATATCATGATAAACAAGCCTTAACCAACAATCAAGCTCATGAATCCTAAAGCTCACACAAGAGAAAGCCAAATAGCATTGGACCGATCAACATAAGACGTCGGGTCCGAGGTTCTCAACCTCGGTCCGAGTCTTGGACCGACTTCTCAACATCGGCCCCGAGATCTGGGTATCTCGGTCCGAACCTAAAATCGACTTCTCTACCTATTTCACCCAAAATTCACTCTATCATGCTCCTAAAATCCAAAATCAACCATTTCTCATCATCAATCGAAATTCCAAGTTGGTTCTAGCATGCATGATCAACAATTAAGCACAAATTCCACTATTCATGCAAATCACCATAGATGCTTAAGGTCTAAGCTCATTCAATCATGACAAATCTCAATTTTAGCAATGAAAGCATGAAATTCACAAGGAATCAAGTAGAGATTGAGATTCACATACCAATTTTGAAGAAACAAAGACTTGCAAGCAATCAAACTCTTAGAACTCAAATTCTCCTCTTAAATCTAGAAGAGGGATGAAGAACAATGGGACTTTGTTAGGATTTTTAGCTTTTGGATCGATGTTTGGGGATGGCTAGGGTGTTGGATCGAGATTGTGGTGAAGTTTGCTTGGGGATCGAGAGGGATGGAGGTGTGGATCGAATTGGGGGTTTTTTGAGGGGGGTTGGTATTTTAGGAAGGTGGTTATGAAGGTAATGGGTGGTAGGTATGGGAAAGAAGACTTAAATTGGGTAGAAGACAAAGTTAGGTCAGAGGGGTATAATGGGCATTTCCTCCAAATCAAGACCAATGTTGACCAGCCAAGTCGGACCGACTTCATAACGTCGGGCCCGAGGTCCTGGGTACCTCGGTCCGGCTCGGTTTGGCTTCCTAAAATTCCCTCTTCTTGGCAAATCTCTACCCACAAGTCCTTTCATTATTTTCTCCACTACCATACACAATCATGAAGCTCACACAACACACAATTCCACAAAACACATGCTAAAGAGAGATTAGAAAGAATCTAAGCTAAGACAAAGAGACAAACTAAAAACTACAAAAATGAACCTACTAAGCTCGGGTTGCCTCCCGAGGAGCGCTTCTTTTAAGTCACTAGCTTGACTTCTAACCTCTACCCTTCACGGTGGATGAAAAATGGTGAATTGATCATTGTTGTCATGTCCATCTCCATGCCCCTCATAGCCATAAAACCACCATTTGTGATTGATGAAAGTGTGGCCTCCAAATTCCCCTTCACCTTTGTCCTCCAAAGTGTAGGTTTGCACTTCTTGCTCCTTCTCAACTTGATCTTCATTCCCTACACCAAAAACATCTAGAGAATTTCTAGGGGACTCAATGACATTGTAGCTCAAGTCTTCTTTCAAATCACTCAAACCTATGAAACTATCCTCTAGATCCTCTTTCAAGTCACTCAAACAAATATAAGAGTCTCCCACATCAAAAGGATACGAAGAAGGATACTCTTCATGACTTCTCGGGCTATCTCCACCTCTTGACTCCTCATGGTGCTCAATTGGGTCTAGCAACTCTCTTTCTTGCTCTTGAACATTGGCCATGTCATGACTCCTCAAAGGTGCTTCTTCCTCTCTTGTGGGTTCCACCTCCTCTCTCTTACGCTTGGCACCTTCCTCCAATTTCAAGATCGCCAAAGCATCCGGTTCATTAAGAGCTTTGTTGAAATGTAACTCCACCTTATCCTCGCCAATCTCGAAAGTCACCTTTCCATTTCTTACATCAAATTTTGGCACCCGCCGTGGCTAGAAACGGCCTTCCAAGAATAATGGGCACCAACGGATCTTCTTTCATGTCAAGGATCACGAAATCGTCGGGGACAAAATACCTCCCAACTCTAACCGGGACGTCATCTAAGATTCCGGTGGCCTTTCTAGACGAACCATCGGCCATAGTAAGACTCATGTCAACCGGTTCCATATCTCCGAAGTTAGCCCTTCATTAAATGCTCATGGGCATAACCAATATGCTTGCTCCTAAATCACAAAGATCCTTGAAGTTTTGGGATCCAATCCCCACGGTTATTGCAAATCTTCCAGGATCACCTAACTTTTGAGGTAGCTCCAAGATCTTCACCTCATCTTGCATCTCCACAATCGATCTCTTCTTGCTCAAAGTCTCCTTCAAGAACTTAGCATAGGAATGCATTTCACTTAGAGCGTCGGTGAATGGGATGGTGATGTTCAAGCCTTGCAAGAGCTTTAAGAACCTCTTAAACTTGCCCTCCACAACTTCCTTGGGCTTCTTCAAAGGGTAAGAAAGAGTTGTCCCACCTTGTTTCTTGGTTGAATCCACTTCCTTGGACCGGCCTAGATCTCTCTCAACGTTTTCAGCCTGGATCGACTTGGGATCGACGTCGGGACCGACGTCTGGAACCTCGGTCCTAGGGCAGGGAACATCTGGGAACGTCGGTCCGACTACAGGGCATGTCGGGCCCGAGTTCAACTCCTCCTCGGTCCGGTTCAAGGTACTCTCTCCATCTTCCGGGTCGACTTCATGGCACGTCGGGCCCGAGTTACTGGGCAACTCGGTCCGACTTTCTTCTCTTGTCCTTGGCACGTGTGGCTCGGGCAAATTCCTTCCACTCCTCAATCCTATGGCTCGAACTTCATTTTGTTGTTGTGGGGCACGGGGATTCTCCTCGGGTCGGCCCGGGAGTCTCCCTTCCTCTCTTGGAAGTTGATTCGCCATGTGAACAAATTGGTTGTCCACTTGTCTTCTCCATACACCAAACTCCTTGAATTGGGCACCCATTTCATCAACTCTTCTCTCCACACTGGTGAGTTGATTCTTCAAGTCCTTGAACTCGCCTCTCATCTCTTGTGCCCATTGTGGAGTTTGCTCATAGAACCCCGGAGGTCGGTATGGTGGTGGTTGGGCCCTTAGCTCGTTTTGGTTGTAGTTGTTGTTGTAGCCATTGGCTTGGCCTTGGTTCCACCTTCCATTCCCTCCATTGTTGAAGTTGGCTCTTCCTCCATAGTTTCTTTGAACATATTGTGCCTCCTCGATTTGCTCGGCCAAACAAACTTGGCGTTCATTGGGACACTCTTGAGCTCCATGCTTCAAAGAACCACATTCTTCACATCCTCTTGTGGTTTGCTTTTAGTGACTCATTTGCCTCCTCATCTTGTTCAACTCATCCTCAAGGAATTGGATCTTCACATCCTTATCCACCTCTTCATTCTTTGGGTCGTAGAGCCTCTTTGCACCTTCTCCTTGGATTCTTGCCTCCTTGTTGACTTGACTCACTCCGTACATGGCTTCGTAGTCGGAGAGCTTGTCTAGCAACTCCCATGCTTGCTCCGGTGGCAAATCAATGAACCCACAATCGGTGTGAAGGTTCAACTTGTCCTTGGTGGCGGGGTTGATTCCTTGGAAGAATATGTCATGGAGGACATAAGGTTGTTGCCCATGCGTTGAACATTGCCTCAACATTTCCTTGAACCGATCCCAAGCCTCAAAGAGTGGCTCGTGGACTCCTTGTTGAAAGCTTGCTATCTTCCTTCTAAGCTCCGTTGTCTGGGTTGGCGGAAAGAACTTCATCAAGAATGCTTCGTTAAGAGCCCTCCATAATGTGATGGATCGAGGTGCTTGACTCTCCAACCAATGCAATGCCTTGCCTCCCAACGACCACTTGAAGGCTTTGAGTAGCACGTACTCAAGTGTCTCATCATCCGTTGAGATGGTCTCACATAAATCCTTGAATTGCTTTACATGCTCGATCGGGCACTCATTCGGTCTCCCTTGAAATTGGTCCCTCTTGATAAGTGAGATGAATTGAGTTTTGATCTCAAAGTTCTTTGACACCTCTGGCAAGACAATGGCCGGTTCCGGCACCTTCAACTCCGGATGCATGTATTGTCTTGCATTCCGGGGTTGGGTGTTGATTTGAACCTCCAATCTCATCCTTTGCTCACGCTCTCTCCTAGCTTCGGCATCTCGGTTAGCCATCAGTTGCATTCGAGCCATGTCGGCCCTCATCCTCTCAACCTCCTCATCACGTTGTGCTTGGTTCTCCATCCTTTTCTTCTTTCGAGCTTGTTTGATAATGCCCTCCGGATCACACACAAAGTCGAACTCATGTGTTCCTCGGACGGAACGAGCTCGCATACACCTACAACCAAAGACACAAACAAAAACGAATCAAAACAAACAAGGGGTTCGGGCTAGTCCCTCACCCAAATCACTACCAAATCAAAGGCTCAACAAAAGATGGTACCTCAAACAAGTAGAACTCCCCGGCAACGGCGCCAAAATTCTGACGAGGGTCGTCCGGATCGGATGATATCAAAATTTAAATTTATAAACCGAACCCCAATTGTAGTATAAGGGTAGGGTGTCGAACACACGGGAGTTCGTGCGTTGAGTGTACCATGAAGACTAAAAAGAGGTAAAAGAAAGGCAAAGACAAGGAAAATCAAAGGGAACAACCCGGACCGACTTTGGTCACTTCGGTCCGAGGTTGGATCGATGCGAGTTGGCCGGGACCGACACTGGGGAAGTCGGGCCCGAAGTATTGGGGAACTCGGTCTTGCACAAATGGTAGATCGGTCTTGGGTTTTTGGGTTCCTTCCATAACTAGACTTGGGTGATTCCACCCCAATTCAGCCAATAAGTGTTGATCCTTATGAGATCGAGGTTGTTTGCCTTCGATCCTTCCACTCTACACTTCGACCTTAGAAAGTTTTCACTCTCCTTCGATGCTAGGTCTAGTGATGGGCTCGAGATCGCTTTCGCTTACTCTTACCAAACACAAGCCCTAGATCCCTTGTTCTCACAAGAGAATTGAAGCTCAATGTAGAGAGGATTCATAGATCAAGCACTCAAGGCTATGGAATTGGGGGTTCACACCCAATCCTAGCTAGGGGATTCCCCCATAGCCCAAGACTATGGAATCTACTCCATCAAGTAAGAGTAAAAAGCAATCAAATAGCAAAGCAAGCAGATCTCAATCATCAATCTCAAATCAAAGCCAAATCTCATTCAAATCAAAGGGGTTCACAATATCCAAGTCTCAAATCCACTAAACAAAAGCAAAACAAGTTCAAACTCACTAATCTCCTCCTAGGCTCCACCGATTTCTCTCCTCTTCTCCTCTTCCTTTCTCCTCCTTGCTCTCCAAGTCTTCCTTTGAGCCGTTTGAGAGTGAATAGGTGTAGATGTGTGTTAAGCTCCTCTAAACTCCCTCTAATTATCCTTTTCTCTTGATTGGGGACCAAGGAAATCCAAATTAGAAGAAGGGCAAAAGTGGTAGATCACAATAATGTGTCTTGGAGCCCAATCCTCTCTTTTGCCGACTCGGACCGACACGCTTAGATCTCGGGCCCGACGTTGCCAACATTGGTCCTAGCCTCAAATGATCGAACTCGGGCCCGATGTGCTGGGAACCTCGATCCAGGGCCTCGATCGTCTTCTTTTCTTGGTTTTCCTTGAGTTCCTCTTCGTTCTTTGCATGGCTCTTCTGCTCCTTTGCTCCTTAGCTTGGCTCCTCTTTAGAAACTCATTCAAAACGTCCTCAAATGCGCCTTATTTTACCTACAAAACACAAGAAACTCGCATAGTCTCCGAATCTCATAGAAAATCGGGAACTAAGCTAAAAAGGGACAAAACTAACAAAGAAAGTAACAAAAGACACTTATTTACAAGGGAAATAAACTACTAAAACACCACCAAAATAAGAGACATCAGAATACCCCATACTTAAACTTGCTTGTCCTCAAGCAATAAGAATGTAAGCAAGACCGAAGCATAACCTTCAAGTAAAGCCTCATATGAAAACACAAGTAAGAACAAGTGATAGATATGCTAGCAAGATTACATCATCACACATGATCAAGTGTTCAAGGAATAAGGTCTAATGCAACAAAGCCTCACTTTAGGAATGTGAAAATGTGTATCACTCATCATGTGTTTAGGCTTAGCAATGAACACTCAAACTCATAAAACATGTAAGTAAAGGCTTTACTATTGAAGCTAATATCACCAATTCCTCCACCTAGAGATGCCTATTACAATGCACACAAAGAATATGAACTTGGCTCAATGGAGGTCCTCAAAGAGGTTGTTGGATCGTTAGTACTAAGGGACGTCCTTTACTTTGGTAAAGGCGTCCTTTGGTCAGGCGTCCCTACGAGGAGTAGGGGCGTCTTTGAGTAATGCAGCGGAATAAAGTACTAAATAGGTATGTAATGAACGCAGTGAATTATAGAGGAACCACTCAAGACCAAGTAGTCCTTGAGTGTAAACCTCTACCTCCTTGGAGGATTTTTGAATAGTTCTTTCCTTTATATTGAACGTTCTTACAGTTATACTGGCGAGTCTTTACAGTTCTCTGACACTTAGCTTTTCCCTAGGTTCACTTGTAAAGAACTCCTTTAAGCCTACAACTTAAGCTGGTTCAATCTACTAAAGGACTCTATTCCTACGTTCTGCAGTACTTCGCAGAACTCTCTTTCTCTTTTTGGTTCTTCTGATTACAAACTGTTTTGTGGTTTGGGTACAAAATCTCACTCGATCTAACACAAGTTCTAGCACTGTTCTTGAGTTAGTTCTTCGTGTTCTTGAGTGAGTCGCTTTCCTCTGATTTTCTCTGAATATTCTCTAAAAGCGTTAACGTCACAATAAATGCCTTGGGGTATTTATAGGACTTGGGGAAGGGCGTCATTTCTCTGGGACGATCATGCCCTTCGTGGACGTGGCTACAGGATCTTCCTCCACCTAGTAGGGCGGTGATGAGGAAGCTTCCTGTATCCAGCTGTGTATGATGAACTCCGCTACAGGATCGGCCGCCACGTGTCGATGAACTCTGCAACAGGATCGTCCGCCACGTAGTGTTGGACTCCGCTACAGGATCGGTCTCCACGTGTCCTTGGATGATCAAATATTGACGAGTGATGTCATCCTGTCGGCTAGTGAGTAAGAACTCCTTTCTTGCGTTCCTACTCGCTTGGGACTCCGTCCTTGCTCAATTAGTCTCTAGCTAGTCCTTACTTCCTGTTAGCTAGCGTCCCTAAGCCTAGGGGACGCCCATACACACTTGTTGTCCTTTTGTCACTGGCGTTCCTGAACACTTGGACAAATTTATTAAAATCAAAGTGAGTTTGTCATATCAAAACTAAGGGACGGTTTGTGTGTTACACTAACAAGTACGCAAGCGTTCTTGATAGCGTCCCAACAATTTCCCCCTTTTTGATGATGACAAACTCTTCAGCAAAATAGTTTTGACAATGGAAATTAGTATGCATGAAAACTTAGAAGCGTCCTCTAACACTTAGAAAACATTTCAGTAAGCACAAGTTTTCATTCTTTGATTCTCTAACATTTGGATTTTAAGGAGAGAGTCGCGTCCTAGAAAACTTTCTAAGCGTCCTCTTTTATTCTAGCATGGGCGTTCCTTAGTCCTTTCACTTAATAGTTCCCCCTTAACACTTGCTTATTCTTGATAACTATTTTATAGCGCATTTCTGCAAAACTACACTTCCCCCTTTTGGCATCATCGAAAAGGAAAACAAGTGATAAAGACGTTAGCACAAACACACAACTAAAAGCAGTGGAACGCTTAAACAAACACATGCACACAAACAGTGAAATGCCATTCAAACAAAAGTGAGAGTACGGTTATTACAAACCAAGAACTTAGTGTTTGAAATAAAAGAAGCAAGAGCAAAATAATGATGGATTTAAGATGGAGGACGGCAATCACTGAGGACGGCTCTGGTCTTGATAAAACTTAGAGAAGTTTTTCATGAAGTTCAGCCGACTTAGAGAATGCAGAGGACAAGTCTTTGAGGGCGGAGAAGATTAGGCACTGGTTGTCCATAATAGCACCCATGAGTTCTGCAGGAGGATGCTGGGCAAGATTATTAGGGGCAGAACGGGGCACTGGACCTGAACGTGAAGAGGGAGCGTCCATAGGAGGTTTTGAAGGAGGAGAAGGAGCCATTAGCATTTGATCAAGGACTGCAAAGTTGACGGCTGGCTCTTCTTCCTGAGCGAACTCTTGAGACATAGAGGCGAGACGTGCTTCTTCAGCTTCAGCTGCCAGGCGTCTTCCTCAGCCTTCTTCCTGGCTTCCTCAACCTCAGCTTCTAACTGTTTTAGCACGGAAGGCAACTCTTCATTGTGCCTGATCTCTACCAGTCCCTTCTTAGCGTTCCATTTTAGTCCAAGCTCTTCAAAAGGAGCGCTTTCATCGTAAGCATTTTGGGACTTAAGAATCAGCTTCACTAGACCCGGGTACGGCAAGGCGTGACGCTTCCTCCCACACTTAGCCATATGTTGCATAGCAATTCTGGCAAGATTTATGGGACGGCGTTCTAGAAGAGCGTCAATCAGAATGATGTCATGTGTCTGAACAATTGAACGCTTCTCTTGTCTGGGAAGGACGGCGCGACAGATAAAATAATGTGCAATGGCGCCTACCTTGCTCAACACATGAGCGACCCTGTCTAGTCCCATTGGCCTTTTGCCCTGAAACACGTGTTCAACCAAGGGTAGTTCTTCATCCGTTGTCTCAAATCCGCCTTCTGGAAGGGAGCTTAGTGCATTGGACGGGGGCTTTTGAGGATTGAGACCCATGAAGGCACGAACCTGGCGTTCATTAACTGAGGCTTTTTCACCATCTATCTTGAAATGGAGATAGCCATCTTTAGACTTGTAGCGCAGATCCCTGTAGAACGCTTTCACCTGCTCTTTGTCAACTTCTGCAGGTGCTGGCCCAACATTCAACCAGCCTTGAAACCTCAGAAGGTCAAGAAACTCCTGAACTTTGTCATCTTGGAAGGAGGAGAGCCATTCTTCGGAGTAAATGAGAGGGCTGAGAACTTTGACGGGGGCGCCATCAGGCTTGCGTTTTCTTTTACCCTTGGGAGACTCAGAGTCCTCACCATCAGAAGAACTGTCATCAGCGGAGCCCTCTGACTCTTCTTCATTAGCGTCCTGGCCAGCAGCGTTCTCTGTGCCTTGTGTGTTTTCATCATTGCCACCAGTTGTGGCTTGATCTGCACCAGAAGGAACTTGGCCTTGGGACGTGCCCTCAGCGTCTTAAGCCTCTGATTGATTTTCTGTTGGTGGCTCACCGTCCGCAGGGACTTGGTGGGATTCTGTTTGGATGGAGGGGGAGGGGTTTTCTTAAGGAGTTGGGAGGGGATTTAGGAGAGGGAGGGATTGGTTGTAGGGAGGGACTTCATGAGCATCACGCTCGAACTCGTCAGAAAGGGTGGGCTCGGCGTCCTTTTGAGCGACCTGGTGCTCACCAGCGTCCTCAGCTTGTTTTTCAGCAGGAGCATTCCCGACTCCTTCCGCCTCGTCGTTAGAGTCCCCAACGACATCAATGAATGGGGAGACTTGATCAGTAGGCGTTCCTCTTTGGCTCTCAGATGAGCTAGAGGAGGAGGAGGAGATGTGCTCGGCCTCTGGAGCGTCCTTGGCTAGCAACACCTTGGGCTTTTCACCAGCTTTGCGTCTGCGAAAAGTGTGCTCAAGAGTTGAACGCTGTTCTACCTCTTCCGGGCCACTTTCTGAGGAGGGACGGCGGGACCTGGGGGTCTCGGGGTCCTTATGTGGAGATATGTGGGCCGGGGCAGAAGGGAAGTTGGCAAGGTTGAGGGGAGAATAGGGTTAGGAAGGAAAAGGAATGAGGGCATTTTTCTTTGAGGGTTGAGGGGACGGTGGAGGAGTGGGGAGTTGGACAATTGTTATGGGTTAAGGAAGTGGAGTGGATTCCTTGGAGAGATTGGAAGGCCTTTTTGTGGAGCTAGGCCTTTGTGTGGAGCTTCTAGAAGGGGGGACGCTTGAAGGCTTGGCCTTTTTAAGGGGCCGTGGGTCATGAGTTTTCTTGGAGCGTCCCTCCTTGATGTGTGGTGGAAACTTATCCACTATTTCAGTAGGTTTGGAAGAAGAGAATGGTTGTGATGATTTGGAGAGAGGAGAAGATGGGGCTGGACGCTTTAGCAAATTTTTTGTTGTGATTGAGGGGACTTGAGGAGGTGGGGGAGAGGTACTTGGCACACGGGTTTTAAGCATTTTGTAAGCCAAGGAGTCTTTAGGGTACATCGGGAAGTCTGGGAGGACGGCGTTGTGCAAGTCTGGTATTAAATCAAGTAAAGGACTAAGATTCTCACCACCAAACTGCGAAAAGAAAAGAACGTCGTCCATCCTCCCTGGTAAGTCCTTGTAGTCCGTGTTGTGGAGGCCTCTGATGACAAACCGTTCAATGAACTTCTCATAGTTCCTTGTTTTAACTGCGTCCTTCTTCACGTCAGGTCTGTCCATGCGTTCCCTCATCAAGTTGTACAGGGTTTTGGGCTTCCTGTTGATGAAGTCCACTAGAGATTCATTAAGGACGATAGGTTTTGGCTTCTCTATATGGTGGGACTTCACCAATCTTCTTCTCTTCCCGCCGGTAGAAGATCCGGCCACGTTCATCAGTCTTTGAGACATATTCAGATGAGTTTTAGTGAGAGAAAGTTGCCGGAATGTTAGAGAGAGGTCAGAGCAAATGTGAGAGCAAGAAGGTAGGTGAGCGTAGTAAATTCTGAAAGTGATTGTTCTGGCCTTATATAGAGGAAGTCGTGGCACAAACTGTAATTACCACTGTTTTACTATGCGACACGTGTCAAAACTTCCCCCTTAAGATTTGAGCAAAAGCAACGGTCACTGTTTACACTTTCAAAAGTTCAAAATTCTGACTCTTCAACTTCTTCTCAAAATTGAACTGGCGTCCTCTCTTACAAACACTGAGTGTTCTCTCATACTTAACAAAAATTTACCTCTTCAAGCAAACCAATAACCAATTCAACCGACCTTGTGATCACCTTTCGAACCATTTGAGAACAAAGCAAGTACGTCCCGTAAAAGAAAAATATGAAGTTCATAGGACGCTTTTGCAGAGTTCTCGGCTAGGGTAAGCTTAGAGTTCCCATCATTTCGGCTTATAATGAGGGTTGGGTGATCAGGGATACTCTTTTCAAGACATAATAGAGAAAATTTGAATGGCGTTCCAAAGTAGCAAACACATGAAGTTTTAGACTAGCGTCCTTGCAAATATGAATTCAATGCATAATAGTCCTTAAACACTTGGAATCTACTAAACATAGCCAATCATTGAGAGAATAGTAGAACGGGACTTGCTACTTAAAAGTTATCATCCCTTGGAGCAACCTGAGATGCTCAAAGGGACGTCTATCAAGCGCCTTAGTGAAAATATCAACTATTTGGTCCTCAGTCCTTACATGCTCCATACTAATGAGTCCTAGTTCAACATTATCACGCAAGAAATGATGCCTTATATGAATATGCTGTGTCGTGAATGAAAAACAGAATTCTTAGAAATTTCAATAGCACTTATGTTATCACAACGAATGGGAATAGTTTCAAGATTGATACCGTAGTCCTCTAGTTGATATTTGATCCAGATAACTTGTGAACAGCACGAGGCAGCAGCAACGTACTCAGCTTCCGCAGTTGAAAGCGCCACCGAGTTCTGTTTCTTAGATCCCCAGGAGACTAAGCATGAACCAAGGAACTGTGCCATTCCTGAAGTGCTTTTTCTATCAATCACATGACCAGCATAATCAGCGTCCGAGTAGCCAACAAGCTTGAAGGACGTCTTCCTAGGGTACCAAAGACAAAGATCGTCGCATCCTTTGAGGTAGCGAAAGATCCGCTTGACTTCTTGCATGTGGGACTCCTTTGGATTTGCCTGGAAGCGTGCACACAAGCAAATGGCAAACATGATGTCGGGACGGCTAGCGGTCAAATAGAGCAAAGGACCAATCATTCCTCTGTAAAGCTTCTGATCAACGTCCTTTCCCTGTTCATCTGCATAAAGACGTGAATTTGGAGAGCAAGGGGTTGCAACAGGCTTGGACGTGTTCATCCCGTACTTCTCAAGCATTTCACGGACATATTTTTGTTGGTGAAATGCGCGTCCCTTCCTTGAGTTGGTTGATTTGAAGTCCCAAGAAGAATTTGAGTTCTCCAATGAGGGACATTTCAAACTCACTACTCATTAAGGACTTGAACTCATCTACAAGTTTCATGTTAGTACTACCAAAGACTATATCATCGACATAGACTTGGGCAATTAAAATGTCCTTGTGAACTTTCTTTATGAACATAGTCTTATCAATTGAACCTCTAGTGTATCCATGAGATAAAAGAAAGGACGCAAACCTGTCGTACCACGCACGAGGGGCTTGCTTGAGTCCATAAAGCGCTTTGTCCAAGTAGTACACATGATCTGGGTGAGAGGTGTACTCGAAACCAGGTGGTTGAGCAACGTACACTTCCTCCTTCAATTTTCCATTGAGAAAGGCAGTCTTGACGTCCATCTGAAATAACTTGAATCCTTTGTGCGCGGCAAAGGCAATGAGAAGACGGACGGCTTCAACTCTAGCAACAGGAGCAAAGGTCTCATCGTAGTCTATGCCTTCCTCTTGCTTGAATCCTTGAGCCACCAGTCTTGCCTTGTTCCTTAACACACGTCCACTTTCATCAAGCTTATTTCTGAACACCCAACGCGTCCCTATGATGTTTTTGCCTTTGGGACGAGGGACGAGGGTCCAAACTTTGTTCCTTTCAAACTGGTTGAGTTCTTCTTGCATCGCTTGAATCCAGTCAGCGTCCAGGAGTGCTTCTTTGATATTCTTTGGTTCCACCATAGAAACAAAGGCATTGAACGCACAAAAAGCTAAATTTGCACTCTGGGACTTGCTTGCAGCTGACCTTGTTTGAACTCCTTGAGAAGGATCTGAGACAATCTGAGAAGTTGGGTGGTCCTTAGAGAAGCGGGACTCCCTTTGAAACAATTGAGCAAACCTTGGATCAATCTCTTCATCAGAATCATCACTATTATCTTGAGCATCGTCGTCAGTGTGTTCCCCCTCAAAGAGAGCGTCCACACCTTGGCGTTGCTCGCCTTATTGACTTGATTCACCCATATCTTGTTGAACTGGGGATTCACTACGAGAGGGAACGCCCTGAACAACACTAGGAACGTCCACTGAGACTTCTTCAGGATTTGGGGTAGCGTCCTTAGGAACATAGTATTTTTCGGAGGACCAATCTTCACCTTCGTCTTCAGAGTCGTCCTGCTGTTGTGACGAGGAGCGTTCTTTCTTACTTGATTTTTTTTTGTGAGAAGAACTTTCCTTGAACACAACATGAATACTCTCCTCAAGCTTTAGAGTCCTTTTGTTGAAAACTCTATATGCTTTGCTGGTGAGAGAGTACCCAAGAAATATGGCTTCATCACTCCTTGCATCAAACTTTCCAAGTTTTTCTTTATCATTGTTGTGAACGAAGCACTTGCAACCAAAGACTCTAAGACAATCAATGCGAGGCTTTCTTCCATTCAACAACTCATAGGATGTCTTTTTCAACAAGGGACGGATCATGGCACGATTGTTAATGTAGCATGCTGTTGCGATAGCTTCCGCCCAGAAGTACTTGGGAACGCTATTTGCTAAGAGCATAGTTCTTGCCATATCCTTCAACGCCCTGTTCTTCCTTTCTACAACTCCATTTTGTTGAGGAGTCCTTGGAGCTGAAAAGTTGTGCGAGACACCATGTTGATCACAGTAGGCCAGGAACTCTGAATTCTGGAACTCCGTCCCATGGTCTGATCTTATGGCTTTGAGAGGCGTCTCAAGGGCAACTTCCACTTGTTTGATGAAGACTTTGAACACATTGAAACAATCTGCTTTGGACACCAAGAAAAGTACCTAAGTGAATCGAGTAAAATCATCTACTAGAACGTAAATGTACCTCTTTCCACCGTAGCTCAGCGTCTTCATTGGTCCACAAAGATCCATATGGAGAAGTTCCAAAGGCTTCTTTGTACTTACTTCGTTCTTGGACTTGAAAGACGTTCTTGTTTGCTTCCCTTTGATACAGGCTTCACACTGTTCAACTTTCTCAGGATCAATTCGGGGAAGTCCCTTCACAAGATTTCGTTGGTGTAGCTTGAGGATTGTGCTTGGTCCAGCATGGCTAAGTCGGCGATGCCAGAGATCAGCGTCCTCCTTTGAAGCAGATAGGCACAATTCTAATTTAGGCTTGAACTCTTGATTGAAGATATAGATATTGTTCTTGCGAACTCCTTTGAAAACAACTTTGTTTGACTTCTTGTTGATGACGAGGCACTCCTTTGAGTCAAATGTGACTAGGTTTTCACCTTGATCACACATTTGGGAAACGCTGAGGAGATTGAAGCCAAGTCCTTCAACAAGACTTACATTTGTAGCTTTGATGGATGGGTTTAGAATAGCAGTTCCCATTCCTTTGATCTTTCCCTTGCCCTTATTGCCAAACGAGACAGTTCCTCCCGTGGCACTACTTTGGATAGAAGTGAGATGGATCTGGCTTCCTGTCTTATGATTTGAGGCGCCACTATCAATGATCCATGGGCGTCCCCTCACTTCCACCTCCCAAAACAAAGTTAGTTTTTGGCGACCCAGGCAAGGTGTTCCTTACCTGGCTCATTACAAAAATAGAACTCTGGTTCTGGCATATAGTCATTAATGTTAACATCATTAGAAATGGCATGCTTTCGGAAAGAACTCCTAGAACGTCTAGGACGCCTAGGATTAGCTTTGGGAACGGACTCAGCATTTTCATTTCTAGTCCTAGCGACTTTGCCACTTTCAATATCTTCTTTTAGTTTCACACAGTCATATTTGAAGTGGTCTCCTTCTCCACAATACCAACACGTTCTATAGTATGTACCGAGATAGTACTTCTTATTGGGACGTTGGATTTTGTTTTACTTCATCTTTTGGGGATCACACACTTTTGAACCGTCCCCTTTTGCAATTTTCTTATAAATTTTATGACTGGTGGAATTAGTATAGTAGTCCTCTTGCCCTTTTTCTCCACTTTCTAGGACTCTAATTCTTTCAAGAAGATTCTTGGTTTTCTCCCTTTCAAGTTCAAGTTCTGAAGTTTTGCTAGCCTCAAAGTCGCTAGGGAGAGAGTTCCTAGTGTCAGACTCATAGCCTAGTCCTCTTTTGGCTGGAACAAAAACTATAGGTTTTACTTCCTCAACTATGGGACTCTTTCCCAACACTTTCACTTCTTCCCTAAGCTTAGCGTTCTCAAGTTTGAGACACATAAGTTCAGTTTTTAGGGACTTAGTTTCTTCACATGAGGACTCTAGTTGGATGGTCATGGAACTACAGTTTTCACATTCAACCACAATATTTTCATCTTCAAGTTCATCCATTCTTCTTTTCATAGCAAGACTTTCCTCCATGATTTTACCAATGAGTTTAAGGAGTTTTGGTTTTGAACATTTTTCTATGGAACGCATCATGGAATCGTGAGTTACCTCTTGTTCATTGTCGGAGGCGTTCTCTTCGACAACTGGGGCGTCCTCCACTGCCATGTATGCAACTTGATCTTCACGTTCATCATCACTTGAACTGAGATCATCCCATGCAGCTGTGCACGCTCCAATGAGAGCTTTCTTTTTGTCCTTGGAAGACGTTCCCACAGTACACTTTTTGGCAAAATGTCCTTTCTTGTTGCATTTGTAACATGTGAGTTCCTTCATTTCAGCCTCTGTGTACTTGGGACTTTCCTTTTTGTAGGAAGTCTTGTTCTTGTTACTATACTTGTTCTTCTTGTTATAGTACCTGAGAGCTTTGTGAATAAGAGATAGTTCTTCATCTGAGTCAATTTCTTCCTTTGACTTGCTTTCTTTCTCTTTGGTACGCAAGTTCTCAAGTTTTTCTTTTGTTTTACCTTGCATCATTAATGCTAGATCTCTTTGTCCACGTAGGTACTCAGCGTACTCTGGTGTTGTGGACGCTAAAGCAAGATCAGTTTGAGGATTCTTTCCCAACTGAGCCATGTCAGAGATTCTTCTTTCTTCGTACTGCCTAATCTTCCCATAGATCTCTTCCATATCTAGAGTTTTGTTGGCTGTGATTTCTTTGAAAGTTGTCCTATCAAAGTTCCAGACTCCAGTCAACCCATCAATAACTACTTGAACTTTGTTTCTCATGGAGATCTCTGTTTCTGGGATGCCCAAGTTTCTCATCTTGGTGACAAGACCCTCAAAACGGTACGAGTAGTCATTGACCGTTTCATTTGGCAGCATACTAAAAGCATAGAACTCCTTTTTGATTTTCAGCTGGACCTCCTCCTTCATTTCAGCGGTTCCCACATGAAATTTCTCAAGAGCATCCCACTGTTGTTTTGCTGTGGGGAGATTGCTAACTCTTGTGGCATCCCTTTCGCAGAGGGACGCTTGAAGAAAGCATACTGCTTTGGCATTTGTTTCCATCAGCTTGAATTCATCAGGACCCCACTCGTCCTCTTTGTCTTTCTTGTCGTCGGGAACCTTGAGGTCTCCTTTTTTGATCACGTTCCAGCATTGATAATTTGTACTTCTACAGAAGTTCTCAAACCTTGTTTTCTAGCGGTTGAAGTTGCCGTCCGTCAGACGCGGAGGCTTCACAAAAGAGATTCTGATAGGTTCCATGTCCATTTTTACCTGCAACTCAGTAAGACTCTAGAGCGCCTGCTCTGAAACCAATTGTTGGATCGTTAGTACTAAGGGACGTCCTTTACTTTGGTAAAGGCGTCCTTTGGTCAGGGGTCCCTACGAGGAGTAGGGGCGTCCTTGAGTAATGCAGCGGAATAAAGTACTAAACAGGTATGTAATGAACGTAGTGAATTATAGAGGAACCACTCAAGACCAAGTAGTCCTTGAGTGTAAACCTCTACCTTCTTGGAGGATTTTTGAATAGTTCTTTCCTTTATATTGAACGTTCTTACAGTTGTACTGGCGAGTCTTTACAGTTCTCTGAGACTTAGCTTTTCCCTAAGCTCACTTGTAAAGAACTCCTTTAAGCCTACAACTTAAGCTGGTTCAATCTACTAAAGGACTCTATTCCTACGTTCTGCAGTACTTCGCAGAACTCTCTTTCTCTTTTTGGTTTTTCTGATTACAAACTGTTTTGTGGTTTGGGTACAAAATCTCACTCGATCTAACACAAGTTCTAGCACTGTTCTTAAGTTCTTGAGTTAGTTCTTCGTGTTCTTGAGTGAGTCGCTTTCCTTTGATTTTCTCTGAATATTCTCTGAAAGCGTTAACGTCACAATAAATGCCTTGGGGTATTTATAGGACTTGGGGAAGGGCGTCATTTCTCTGGGACGATCATGCCCTTCGTTGACGTGGCTACAGGATCTTCCTCCACGTAGTAGGGCGGTGATGAGGAAGCTTCCTGTATCCAGCTGTGTATGATTAACTCCGCTACAGGATCGGCCGCCATATGTCGATGAACTCTGCAACAGGATCGTCCGCCACGTAGTGTTGGACTCCGCTACAGGATCGGTCTCCACGTGTCCTTGGATGATCAAATATTGTCGAGTGATGTCATCCTGTCGGCTAGTGAGTAAGAACTCCTTTCTTGCGTTCCTACTCGCTTGGGACTCCGTCCTTGCTCAAGTAGTCTCTAGCTAGTCCTTACTTCCTGTTAGCTAGCGTCCCTAAGCCTAGGGGACGCCCATACACACTTGTTGTCCTTTTGTCACTGGCGTTCCTGAACACTTGGACAAATTCATTAGAATCAAAGTGAGTTTGTCATATCAAAACTAAGGGACGGTTTGTGTGGTACACTAACAAGTACGCAAGCGTTCTTGATAGCGTCCTAACAGAGGTTCCATTCGGCCGGGTTGTAATGGGACTTTTGGTATTTCTTAAGGTAGGAATCATTTTGGTCTTGTGGTGCTTACAATGGGGATTGAACTTTCTAGCTGCTCACCAAACTCACCAAATTATTCCACTTTCACTCATCCAAAAGACTTTGATTTTTTTTCTCTTTCTCTTTTTCTTTCAACCCACTCGTTCACTTGACATTCCACTTCATCTTTGCACTACACTTTTTGTTGGATTTTTTACACTTTTTCACTAGGATCGACTTGCACTCTAACTCGGGCCCGATGTGCACTTTAACTCGGTCGGTGCCCTTTTCTTCTCACTCAAGCACTTTGCTTTCAATCCACTATTTTTTCCAACATTTTTCTTTCTTTCTTTCCACTTCAAAGATGCACTACCCACTTGGTTTATAACTCCCTTTCTTTGCCCTTCACCAAAGAGAATCTCAACTCTCCAGATTCCACTTCTTCGTTTCCACCCCCCTCTAGAGCATTGGCATTCCGGATTCTTATTCCCTCGAGTATTCACCATCTGTAGTGAAAAAAAAATTGTTTCCATTAATCACAATCTCTGCACAAGGCGAGCAAAGAGCTTAACTTCTAAACTTAGATATAGAGGTTTTGTAATTCCATATTGGCAGACGAAGGTACTTTGAAGGAAGTATTCATAAAACAAAACCGGGTTATGCCCAACAGTCAAGGTTTCAATGATGCGGAACGCATATGGCTGTTTGAGCTAGAGGCTTTTAGACGAGCAAGGCTCTGCGAAAAAAATGATAATTTTAGCTTGAGGCTTTATGAGATGTGAGGCTTATGAAAAATGAGATTTCTCGGAAGAAGGATACTACATGGAAGTAGCACCTAAGAAAGATATGTGTTTAAGATTTGTTGGGAACTTATTTCATTCAAACAATAGAGAAAAATCCTCCGTCGACTAATCAGAACTATAACCACCAACATAGCATACGTGTTGTGAATGTCTAGAGTGGAAAATAGAATCTTTCAAGGCCGGGAGCTAGAATGGTTTTCCAAGTTGTACTAACCATCCTCGTTCATTAATTAATGTGCACTGGCACTTATCTTATTAGATCATAAAACAGAGCAATTTAATTAACGAATTTTAAGTGACGGCTCATCGGAGCTTAGTCACGGATTAACAGGAAAGCAAGCGTCTCCTGAGCACTTAGCTAGAGTGCTATAACCCATCTTAAGGAACGAGCATTAGTCATATGACCTTATTGTTACGAGCATACACTAATTACACCTCGTAACATGAGTTATTAAGAAATGACGAGAGTTAAATCTCGCATTCCTAGTCTTAAACTAGTCCACAACAAAGTCTCGAAAAGAGACTTGAAACAATCAAAGGTCACACATCAACGGTCCTAAGTCCATACACTAGCGCGTGCGATATTAAAAACAATGGTCATTAATTCTAAGCATAATAGTCCTAATCCAGTTATTAGCAAACAAGTTTGTTCCTAACGATTATTTTGATAAAGGAAAGCAATTTCACAATTATCGAGTAAGGAAAAGGAGAACCATCCACTTGCCTTAAAATAATCCTAATAACGCTAATCGAGGCGAGAAGTCGAGGCTAGCAAGGCCCTAGAAGAGGCCTAACGCAAGGCAAAATGCAAGGCAAAAGAAAGGAACGGCCCGAGCAACGGCTAAGACACGGCCCGGAACAAATTGCAAGCAAGGGCTCTTGGCGGCATTCGCCCCCTCAAGGTGGCGGGCGCTGCCCCTTGGCGGCGGTCGCTGCCTATGGTTGTGTCGACAGTGCGGTTTCGCAAGCTTCCTCCGTTCGATTCTAAGCACTTCTTGAGAAACCGGTGCCAATAGTAGCGATATTTACACTTCTACTTTGTATTGAGAGAGATTTCAGAGGGAGAGAAGAGGATTTTGGATGCCTTCCACCTTCACCCCTAACCCCCTATTTATAGGTTTCTATTGGGATGATATTAAGGACGTTAGTCTCTAATATCGAACCAATAATGGAAGTATCTAGTTTTGATAATGACAAACTCAATGATATTTAATGGTTGTCCAAGTGTTTATCTCAGGTAAGTCCAAAGGACGCCTATGAGTAAAAAGGACAACAAGTGAGCGAGAGTCCCTAAGCAGTAGGGACGCACTCCATCAGAATATCCAAAGCTGAACAAAGAATGGAGTCCCTGCGAGATAGGACGGCGTCCTCGTCGAGAAGGGACGTGCGCCCAAATTCTATAGAAGCTCAAAATTTAAACCTAGGCCGCCCCAACATGATTACATCATAATCGGTCGTAGTCCTCAGAAGGAAGCTTCCTATGTTTGGGCACGTGCATATACTTCCAAAGAAGTCGCTTTCCAGAAGATGGTCCCCCGACCACGCGGAGGCTTCCCAAGCGGTGACAGAGTTGACTTCCTCAAGATGCAAATCGCACCGTTGAAGGAAGACGACAGATCCTGCAGCAAACCCAGAGGACGCTACAGGACAAAAGCCACTACCACTATAAATACCCCTCAAGGGTTATGTATAGCAGTGTGGACTTTGAAGATTTCTCTCGAGCACACTCCCGAAGCTTTCAAGCTCAAGAACGAAGATCAAGAAGATCAAGTGAGCTTGAATCGAGAAAAGAAGAAGTCCAACCACATCAATTCCAAAATAAATCACAAAGAGTTAGAAAGATAGTTTGTCTTTCACGAAGTATTGTGAGAGACGTGAGTGTTTAGCTACCTTATAGCAAAGAGAGTTAGGTTACTAGTGAGACTAAGGACGCACACTTAGCTCAGAGAATTGTAACTACTCGCCTGTACTTTGTAAGCACTCTCTCTAATAAGATAAGGACGGCTAATCGAAAATCCTCCACGGAGGTACAGGTTTACCCATAAGACTAGTTGGTCTTAGTGGGGTTCCTCTATAAATCCCTGAGTCCTTTATCTTATTTGTTTTCCTACTTAAGTCTTTATTTCCGTTGCACTTAAGGATGCCTTTAACTCTGTTAAGGACGCCCATTCTACTGACTTACGATCCAACAATTGGTATCAGAGCAGGCGCTCTAGATTATTTGAGTTACAGGTAAACATGGATATGGAACCCATAGGTATCTCTAGCGTGAAGCCTCCTCGCCTCACGGACGGTTACTTCAAAAGATGGAAGGTCAGATTCGAGAACTTCGTCCGTACCCAGAATTACCAATGCTGGAAGGTGATAAGGGACAGAGATCTTAAATTTCCTGCTAGAAAGGAAGGCAACGAAGAACTCTGGGGTGCTGAAGAGTTCAAGCTTATGGAAACAAATGCCAAAGCTATCTACTTTCTTCAAACGGCCCTGTGTGAAAGGGACGCCACCAGAGTGAGTAATTTGCCAACTGCCAAACAACAATGGTTAGCTTATGAAGGAGGACGTTCAATTGGAAGCTAAAAGGGACTTCCACAAATTCAAAATGATTGCAGATGAGTCCATCATGGATTACTCATTCCGCTTCGAGGCACTGTTGACCAAGATAAAGAACTTGGGAGTAACAGAGACAGAAATCACACAGAGGATGAAAATCCAAGTGTTGATTGATGGTCTAACAAGAGTGTGGAACTTTGACAAAACCACCTTCAAAGAAAATCAAGCTAACAAGGGACTGTCAATGGAGGAGATTTATGGAAAGCTGAAACAGCACGAAGCTAGAAGGACGCAAGACCAGAACGACTTGGAGCGCAAAGAGATGGCTCTAAGAATTGAGGCAAGTACGCAAGAACATCGTGAAAATCTTCGTCTTCAAGCTGTGTTGGAACGTGAAGGAAAGACTGATGAATAGAATGCTGAGGACGATGAGTTAGCTCTCTTGCACAAAACTCTTTGTGCATGGTTAAAGAGAGGCAAAGTCCCAAGGAAGACTTTTCCATTCAAAAAGAATAAACCCAAGCTAACTGAGGAAGAAATGAAGGAAGTGACTTGCTCCAAGTGTAAAAAGAAGGGTCACTTTGCTAAGAACTGTTTTACAGGAAAAGAACGGATGAAGCGAGCTCTAATTGGTGTCTATGAAGCTCCATGGGACACCCTTGACTCAGATGATGAAGGATCATCAGAGAGTACTTGCTTCATGGCAATAGAGGACGCTTCCAAGGATGCCTCAGATGCTGAACAGGAGGTAACTCACGACTCAATGATAAGCTCTCTAGACAACTGTTCTAAGCCTAAGCTTATTAAACTCATTGCCAAAATCATGCAAGACAGCTATGCTATGAAAGAACGTCTTGATTTGCTTAAGCAAGAGTCCAATAGCATTGCTGTTGAATGTGGGGGATGTGATAACGTGTCTAAAGAACTAGAGTCCTCACAAGAAATCTCTAAGTCCTTAAAATCTGAAATGGCATGTCTTAAAATTGAGAATGCCAAGCTTAGAGAAGAAATCAAGATCCTAGGGAAGGCTCCCGCAACTGAACCTGTCAAGCCTATTCAATTCGTTCCGGCTAAGAGAGGTCTAGGATACAACACTCCATCTAGTTCCAAGAACTCCCTACCTAGTGACTTTGAGGCTAGCAAGACGACTGAGTTAGAACTCGAAAGAGAGAAAACCAGAAATCTTGAGGAAAGAATCAGAGTCCTAGAGAGCGGAGAATCTAGACATAGGGACTACTAAACCAACTCCAAGAGTCATAAAATTTACAAGAAAATTGCTAAGGGAGATGGTTCAAAAGTTTGTGATCCTAAAAAGATGGAAGAAAATAGAATCCAAAGGCCATATAAAAAGTATTACCTTGGTGAGTACTATCGAACTTGCTGGTATTGTGGAAAGCATGGACATTACAAGTATGAATGCTTTAAGCTGAATGAAGAAATTGAGAATGAAAAAAAGGCTAGAAATGAATGTAAGAGCGCTAAGCCTAAATCTGGTCCTAGGACGCATGCTAGTGTGCTGATTCAGGCTATTTTGTATAGGATAACTCTTGTATTTTGAGATGATTTAGAGAGTGTTTAGGTTAGTTTTGAGCGTTATTGTAATATGAAGGCCGAAGACACAAAGTATGAAGAATCAAGAGTTAAAGAGCTTAAAGACGAAGATTCGCCACTGCATGGATATCGCGGTCGCGTTGTCTATGACGCGGGCGCGGTGGCGTGAAGGAGCGAACCATGAAGACCTATGAAGGCCGCGGTCGCGCCGTCTGTGGCGCGGTCGTGTTAGAAGCCGACTCAGCCTTGACCGATTGAAGACCGCCGCGGGCGCGGTGGTGATTGCATGATTTGATTTCCTAATATCCCTGTGCTCTATGCTAATTCTAGGTTAAGCGTCCTTGCCTAGGGTTATAGAATTGCTTGGACCGTGGACTTGCGATTGCTAATGATTGGGATTGGAATTGACTTAGGCATATAAAGAGGTGGATGAATTCATGATCAACGGATTAATAAAGTGGAATTGATTGGATAAACTCTACTTGATAACATTTGATTGAAACCGACTTTCAAACCCCCCTTTGAATTCTTGCATGAAAACCATAAAATTTGAATAGAAACTGATTCCTTTGGGTTCGACCCCTTGCTTGCCTACTATACTGTTGTTTGCATGTTTGGGATTTATTGTTTGATACGGGAACAACGACTTTGCCCGAGTCAAATTTTGGCGCCGTTGCCGGGGAATCCTTTTTCTTGTTTTGATTTTGTGCGTTTTTGTGCTCTACGCTCAAACCGCGCCCGCGGTTCCCTCGGCGCGGCCGCGGTTCGCGCGCAGAACCATCCTTTGGGTGCGGGCCTAACACATGGTCCGTACCCGGTCTACTATTACTTCCCCTGTTCGTTTTGATCCAGAAATTGACAGGACTCTTCGGAAGATAAGGAGTGCCCCCAAACCCTCTACATCCTACAACCGTCTTGAATCTTTCTCTCTCTCTGATTCTGAACCAGAAGACGCCATGGCGGAACAAACCATTCGCCAACTCACAGCGCCCGATCTCCAGCAACAGCAGCTCGCTGTTCAATTCCCCGAACTAGGGGAGGGTGTGAAGTTCGAACTGAAGTCTGGTCTCATCCACCACTTGCCTAAATTTCACGGGTTGAGTGGTGAGGACCCGAACAAGCATCTCACTGAATTCCACGCGGTGTGCGTGAGTATGAAGCCCACTGATGTGACGGAGGATCAAATCAAGCTCCGGGCTTTTCCCTTCTCTCTTGAGGACTCCGCCAAGGACTGGCTCCTTTATTTGGTGTCGGGCTCTATCACCACTTGGGCGGCCATGAAGAAGGCATTTCTTGAAAAGTACTTTCCCGCCACCAAACAAACATCTATCAAGAAGCAGCTCAGCAGTTTGGAGCAAGGGGAAGACGAGAACCTCTATGACTATTATGAGCGCTACAAGAGGCTCATCGCGAGTTGTCCCTACCATGGTTACCAAGCCAAGGATCTTATTTGCTACATCATTGAGGGACTCTGCGACAATGACAAGAGGCTCGTGAATGCATCTTGTGGGGGTAGTTACGAGAACTTCACCCCTGCTGCAGCTTTTCAGAAAGTTGAGATCTTGGCGGAACAAGCCCGCAATCAGAGATCCAGGACCAATGTGAGGTCCGTGAATGTGGTGAATGAGTCCCTGAATGCTGAAGTAAGGGAGCTCAAGGATCTTATGAAGCAGCTGCTCACGAAGAAGACGACCCAGCAAGTCAACGCTTGCGGTCTCTGTTACGATGCGAGCTACCACACAAATTAGTGCCCTACTATTCAAGAGACCGAGGAGTCGGTCAATGCTATTGACAATTATGGTGCTCCCCGGCCCCGGAATGATCCTTACTCTAATACTTATAACCCGGGGTGGGCGAATCATCCTAATCTAAGGTGGAGCAATCAGCAGCAGCAAAACCCACCACAACAGCAGCAGCAGTACGCTCCTCAGAGCCAGCAACAACAGTTTCGGTCCAATAATTATGCCCCGAGAGCACCTGCTCCGTCTCAGAATGATGCTATTACCGCCCTCTTGAAGGAGAACCAGGAGACGAGAGCTGCTGTAAAGAATCTTGGGACTCAGCTGAGCCAACTTGCCACCATGATCAATAGGCTCGAGTCTAAGGATTCCGGGAAACTTCCCTCTCAACCGCTCAATCACAAGGAGAATGTGAGTGCCATGAATTTGAGAAGCGGTAGAGTATTGGCGAGTCGGGAATCACCCACTGGTGATGATCCGCGACCGCGTTCCCCTGGCCGCGTCCGCGCCGGGGCAGCTGGAGAAGAAGACCAAGTCTCTGTTGGAATTCCGCGCCCGCGCTCTCCCCTCCGCGCCCGCGAAATTCCAACAGAGGACTCGGACCAAAGGAGGCGTAGCAAGCCGCGACCGCGGAGTCCGGACCGCACCCGCGGTAAGGAGGCCGAGCGGAACTTCGAAGCTTTACTCGATTATGCTTTCAAGAACTATTCGCCCCCACGCCCAAGCTCTCCTAGACGGAACCGAGCCCCAGCAGCAGAGGAGGACGATGGCTATGTGGCTCAACCACTTCCACCGTTGAATTCTTTCAAGCCCTCTCCTCCATTCCCCGATGCTCTCAAAGACACAAGGAAGCCGGCACATGACAAGGAACTCTTTGAGACCTTCGCCAATTTGTCGGGTAAATGTTCCTCTTATTAATCTTATCCAAAGTGTCCCTCGTTTTGCTAAATTCATGAAAGAGCTATGCACCATAAAAAGAAAGAATAGGACTAGTCCTAAGATTGAAAAGGTAGCTCTAATTGAGAAAACGCAGGATAGCAAAATTCAAACTTGTAATTCCCTACTCCAAAAGCAATTACCTAAAACATGCTCAGACCCAGGAAGATTCACCGTCCCTGTCACTATTGGAGAAACTAAAATTGAGCGTGCTATGCTAGATTTAGGTGCCTCCATTAATGTTCTTCCAGCTTGCATGTATGATAGGTTAGGCCTTGGTCCTTTAAAGGAATCTGATATTGTTATTGAGTTGGCTGACCATTCTAATGTGCGCCCGAAAGGGTTAGTTGAGGATGTTCTAGTGCAGGTGCAGGGTTTGATCTTTCTTACAGATTTCTATGTGATGGAGATAGGCGAAGGGCGGTACGACCCGGTTCTATTACTAGGTTGTCCATTCATGAAAACCGCCAATACGGTCATCGACGTTGCCAATGGATCCCTTTCCATATCTCATGGTGGCAACACGGTCCGAATCGATGTTGACGAGGACCCATATTGATCGTATCCACGTCGAGCCAACGACGCTAAACAAAAGCGCTGCTTGGGAGGCAACCCAATGATTAGTTTAGATTGTTTTTCCATTCCAAGCTTAGGATTTGCTTGTTTTTCTAGCTAACATGCAGGTACTAGGTCCGAAAGGACATGCCTGACATGAAACCGCGCCCGCGTCCTCTTGGCCGCGCCCGCGGTGGATCGTCAGCGCGCCCCGACGAACAGGTACTAGCTCGTGCTCGCGGCAACCATATTGCGTCTCGGTTTTAGCTCGTTTTTATTATGAAAAAAAAAATTAAAAAAATGAAAAAAAAAAATTAAAAAAAAAGGAAAAGACAAAAAGAGGACTTCTTGGTCCCATTTTACCTCTATATTTTCCATCCATCTATATCCATTCTATCCATCTTCTATCTTTCCACATTCTATTTCTTGTCTTTTCATTCACCTTTGTACTTTCCATTCTTCGGCTATGTGTAAAAGCCTAAGTATGGGGGAGCTTTGTTTTCCCGGGATTTCTTCTCCACGGATCGAGTTCAAGTATTAGTCTATCTCTCGAGAGACGAGCCAAGATACGACGGTTGTTTGCCCATCACGCTATTCAAGACGAAGTCGAGGCTTTGCCCCTGCACAAGAACCGCGCCCACGCTTCATCAGCCGCGCCCGCGGTGATCACCTGATGCCGACTTCGCTCTCTGCGCAGATTCCGCGCCCGCGCCCTTGGTGTCGCGCCCGCGGTTTGGCCGCCGATTGGAATTACGAAGTGTTTCGTTCTACCACCCTATGAAGAGTTCTTCCATTCCACATCTCTTCATCGTTTGTGAGTCTTTCTGATTACCTTCTTCCTTGCTTCTATCCTTTCTCTTTGCTTCATTGAGGACAATGAAGGATTTAAGTATGGGGGAAGGAGTACTCGCATTCGCTTATCCTAGTTAGCTTAGTGAGAGATTTGCTTCAGATTTTTGATTTTCTTCTTTTCATGGAGCACTTGTAGCATACTTTTTGCATAATAAAGAAAGAAAGAAAAGAAAAAGATAGAAAAAGCCATAAAAATTGAAAAAAGGCATATTAAATCCTGGGATGAGTCGAAAACCCGAAAGGGTGGCTGAGGTAATAAGCAGGTAACCCGGACCAGCATTAGGCTGGGGTAATATGAGGTTCATGAGAGTTGTGAGTATTTGTGAGCACACTCGTTGAAAAATGAAAAGAGCGGTTAGGTGAAAACCCGAAAGGGCGCCTAAGCAGAATTGAGCGAAAAAAAATATGAGTGTTTAGGATCATCCTTGCTTGGGGACTTTGGGGTTTACATGTTAGATTTGGGTAGATCCTAGGTTGCTCTCTTTCATGTTTTTAGAGCTTGAGTGATATATCATGTTGTGAGGTGTGTGCTTGAGCTTCATTGTTTTATGCTCATGATTTCTCTATATTTTTGGGTTCGGGTTGTGAGCTGAGTGTTTTTATCTTCCCTTATATTTCCTGAGATCTTAGATGTGCTACCTTGTTATATTTGTTTTGAGCTTACTCGAGGACGAGCAAGATCTAAGTATGGGGGAATTTGATTCAGGCTATTTTGTATAGGATAACTCTTGTATTTTGAGATGATGTAGAGAGTGTTTAGGTTAGTTTTGAGCGTTATTGTAATATGAAAGCCGAAGACACAAAGTATGAAGAATCAAGAGTTAAAGAGCTTAAAGACGAAGATTCGCCACTGCATGGATATTGCGGTCGCATTGTCTATGACGCGGGCGCGGTGGCGTGAAGGAGCGAACCATGAAGACCTATGAAGGCCGCGGTCGCGCTGTCTGTGGCGCGGTCGCGGTAGAAGCCGACTCAGCCTTGACCGATTGAAGACCGCCGCGGGCGCGGTGGTGGTGCCGCGGTCGCGGAGCGACCGACTTGCAAGCGGACGAGATTTCACCATTTCTATCTTGTTTCCTTTCTTATCTTTCGGTTTCCTATCTTATTTAGTCCGAAAAGGTTGATCTTTGGGGCTATATAAGGAGAACCTTTCTAGGTTTTTAGGATATCCAACTTACTTGTCAATCAATTGTCTTTCAATAAAGATTAGAGTTTTCTTTGTAATGGAGAACTAACTCTCCTCTTGAGTTTATTCAATCAAGGAAGCTTTATTATGAAGTTGTGAAATTCTGGTAACCTCTTTATCCCTAGGTCTTTATTGATACTCTTGTGCTTCATCCCATGATCTATGTTTGATTTTATGAGCCTGATCAACTTGTTTGATTGACTTAGATCTATTGTTTGATTTAGGATTGGTTGTTGTCTATGCATCTTTCCTATTTCTCGAAACAACTCTATTCTAGGACCGTGGACTAGTTTAGGGAAGAGTATTCAATGGTTTAATTGTGCATGAGACTCGTAGCTTGATTGCATGATTTGATTTCCTAATATCCCTGTGCTCTATGCTAATTCTAGGTTAAGCGTCCTTGCCTAGGGTTATAGAATTGCTTGGACCGTGGACTTGCGATTGCTAATGATTGGGATTGGAATTGACTTAGGCATATAAAGAGGTGGATGAATTCATGATCAACGGATTAATAAAGTGGAATTGATTGGATAAACTCTACTTGATAACATTTGATTGAAACCGACTTTCAAACCCCCCTTTGAATTCTTGCATGAAAACCATAAAATCTGAATAGAAACTGATTCCTTTGGGTTCGGCCCCTTGCTTGCCTACTATACTAGTTGTTTGCATGTTTGAGATTTATTTCTGATACGGGAACAACGACTTTGCCCGAGTCATGTGCCTAATGCTAAGAATCAGTCCTTTAGGAAGCATGCTAGAAGGACGAATGATGTGAATGTGTATGATTATTTGCCTGTGAAAGAGACGTACCCTTATAACGAACCAGGTAAGGGCCAACTTGCCTGGGTCGCAAAGAACTAATGCTCTTTTTCAGGTAGAGGCGTGTAAAAGCCGGTGGATCATTGATTATGGCGCCTCAAACCATATGTGATAGAGCATATAGGTTGTAGTATTTAGGACATGTTTTGATTAGTTTTTCATGCATTTTTAGGTCGATTTTCCTTTATTTCGTAGTGTAGCTTTAGTGTTGGAAGTTTCGGAATCTACACTCGTTTGGTTGATATTTGCAAATATGAGGGATCGAGTGCCGGATCATGGTGATGGTGGACTTGGAGGTGAGCTTGAAGGTGCCGAAGGAGTGTGCATGGATGGAGCCTAAGGAAGAAATCAAGTGCCCAAGTGATAGAGAGTCTCGAGCTTCAACAGTGAAAACGCGGGCAAGACAGTAAAAGCGCGACCGCGCTTCACAGTCCCATACCGCGCTTTGACATCTGAGGATCAGGAGTGGAAACGCGGGAAGGCAAGTAAAAGCGCGACCGCGCTTCAGCATTTGGCCGCGTGTTTCTTCGCGTCAGCATAAAGTTGGATATTTTTGTATGGGCTTGGGCTTTTGGGCTGAAACTTGTTTTGGTTGTTATTTTTAGAAACCTCTTAGATATATTTTTGGATATTAGTTTCTAGGTTTATATTCTCATAACTTTTGACTTTGAGGATTATTGTTGGAGCTGGAGAAGAACAAGAATCCTTTGGGAAGAATTGTAAGCTTTTCAATGTCTTTGAACAACTAAACCACTTTTGCTTAACTAGTTAATTGAAGTTGTGAATTAAGTATTATTGTGAGATTTGATTGTTCTTAATTTGCCTTGATTAGATTGTTTTCTCTATGCTTGATTGAATAAGTTTGATTTAGGGTTTTGTTAGATTGGCCATCTAGTTGAATCTCTAGGTTGAATTACAACTAGATCTTTCTAATTACCGGTAGGTGTTAATTAGACCATAAGTAGAACCTTTAATCAATCTAGGACTGGTAGGACTAGTTGATTAGAGAAGAGAATTCAGTCGCATGTTATTTGGATGTCTGGTTGCTCTGAATGCATGTTTCTATTGATACTTGAATCTTAATGCTGTTGTCAAGTTGAATCTCAGGAGGTCTCTTAGGTTATTTGATAATTAGGGTTGTTAGTACCGGTCGGGCTAATAACTAGAATTGAAGTAGGATTAATAATTCCATGAAGTTGGGTTATTAGCATTCCGCAATAGATTAGTCAAGGTAAAAAGAGAATTTTGATAATCAACGATCAATAATCGAATTCGCAATGGATATTAACTGGTTAAGCATACTTCTCTCATATTTGATAAATCATCTTAGTTTTGCATGTTCAATTTATTAGTTGATAGGATAACATTCAAAAAACCCCCGTTTTACATTCATTCGAGTATTCAAATTCAATACACAAAAACACAAGTCTCTGTGGGATTGACCCTTACTTCCCTACTACATTCCTAGTAGGTAGTTTGGATTACTTTGATAGGTATTAAGGCGACTAAAATACCTCTATCAAATTGGAGCCGTTGCCGGGGACTTCATCGTCTTTGTGTATTTAATTTGTTTACTTTGTCTGGTATGAACCTGTCATATGGTTCATACCCGTGCTACTAACTCTTCACCCTTGTTGTTTGATTCAGATATTGACAGTACTTTATTCAGGTTGAGGAAGGAGATTCGCAATTCCTTTCACGAGCTGCCTTTTGATTCTGAATCTGAGTCTGACGAGATGGGTGACGGTAATCTGGATGCTGTGGCACAGACTTTGAGGCAGCTGACTGCACCGGATCTGACCCAACAACCGTTGGCGGTGCAATTCCCTGAGCTGGCCGATGGAGTCAATTTTGAGCTGAAGTCGGGGTTGATCCACCTTCTTCCCAAGTTTCATGGGTTGAGTGGAGAAGACCCTAATAAGCACCTAAGTGAGTTTCATGCAGTCTGCTCAAGCATGAAGCCTAGAGAGGTTACTGAGGATCAGATGAAGCTGAGGGCTTTTCCTTTCTCGCTCAAGGATTCAGCCAATGACTGGTTCTATTATTTGGCACCTGGGAGTATTGACACTTGGCACAAGATGAAGAAAGCATTCTTGGAGAAGTACTTCCCAACTACGAGGTCTAATAGCATCAAGAAGAGCATCAGTAATATTGAGCAGGCACCTACTGAGACCTTGTACGAGTATTATGAGCGGTTCAAAAGGTTGATTGCTAGCTGTCCTTATCATGGTTATTCTGACGAGGATCTCATCTTGTATCTCTTCGGAGGTCTTCTGGATGATGAGAGGAGAATGGTTAATGCTGCTTGTGGGGGTTACATCCTTAATAAGACCCCTGCAGGAGCATTCCAACTATTTGATGAGCTATCTGAAGGTTCACGGCAATTCAACAAGTCTACCAGATCAGTTAATTCTGCAGTTACTCAATCATCTTTGCATGAGGAAGTTTCAGAGCTGAAGAATATGGTGAAGCAGCTCACAATGTCTGGTGGGAAACAACAGGTTAAGGCATGTGGAATCTGCTTAGATGTTATGCACCCAACAGGTGCTTGCCCTACACTCCAGGAGCCGCAAGCTGAAGTTAATGCAATGGGTGGATATGGTCCACAAAAGCAGAGATATGATCCCTTTTCTAATACTTACAATCCTGGATGGAGGGATCATCCCAGCCTTCGATATGGAAATCCCAATCAGCAGCAGCAGTACAATCAACAAGGTGGTCAACCTGCTTACAGGCCTCCTTTCAATCCGAAGCCTCAAGCACCTGCTTCAAACTCAATGTCAACAGAGGACATGCTTCGGGCTCTTGCTCAAAGTGTGACTACGATACAAGGTTCTATGACCCAATTTCAGCAGGAGACCAAGTCAGGTGTCCAAAATTTGGAGAAGCAGGTGAGCCAAATTGCTAATGTTGTAAGCAAGTTGGAGGCCAAGGATTCTGGTAAACTGCCGTCTCAAACCGAGCTCAACCCGAGGCAGAATGTGAATGCTATAACTTTACGATGTGGTAAAGTGCTTGAAGATGCCCCGGGAAAAGCTCATCATGCTATTCAAGAAGAGAAGCCCTTGAAAGAAGAGGACGCAGGAGAGAACTCCAATTCGGGTGTTCAGCTACGAAAACTCGGGCAAGACATTTAAAACGCGCCCGCGTTTTCCGGAACCAACCCGCGCTACGCCTCCTGGGAAGAATCCTCAGAAACGCGGGCAGGTACACCCCAAAGCGCGCCCGCGTTTTCAAGTGGTAGCCCGCGCTTCTCCGCCCGAGCTTCAGGTCCCGAAACGCGGCCACCGACAAGCGAAAGCGCGCCCGAGTTCTCGAGCCAGCCCGCGCTTCCGATCGCAGAGGCGACTTCTCCCAAGTCTTCTCCCGAGTCTTCACCGACACCTCATATTTCACTTCCACCTTTTCCAGAGGCTCTCAAACGGACCCGAAAGCTTGAGAATGACAAGGAGCTCTTCGAGACATTTAGCAAGTGTGAGGTCAGCATCCCGCTACTCAAACTCATCAAAAGTATTCCTCGCTATGCTAAGTTCTTGAAGGAGCTCTGCACAATCAAGAGAACTCAAAAGCTAAAGGGACAACAGAAGGTCAAAGTGAGTGAACACATCTCAGCTGTGTTTCAAAGGCGTATGCCCAAGAAATGCGGAGATCCAGGTATGTTCACTATCCCATGTGTGATTGGTGAAACAAAAATTGATAAGGCCATGCTAGATTTGGGTGCTTCCATCAATGTTATCCCTTATTCTCTGTACAAATCTCTTGAGCTTGGACCTTGGCATGATACTAGAGTTGTGATCCAATTAGCTGATAGATCTAATGTGTATCCTAAGGGTATAGTTGAAGATGTGCTTGTTATGGTTGATAAATTGATTTTCCCTGCTGACTTTTATGTGCTAGATATGGAACATGATAAGCATGCCTCACCTATTCTTTTGGGTAGACCTTTCTTGAAGACAGCTAATACTAGGATTGATGTTTGTAGTGGATCTCTCACCATGGAATTTGATGGGGAAAGGGCAGAGTACAATATCTATGATGCTATGAAATACCCTGCTGATGTGAACTCTTTGTGTGCAATTGATGTGATTGAACCTCTTGTTCAAGAAACCTTTAATGTGAATGGCATGCATGAGTTGCAATCTGCTCTTGAAAATTCTTTGGTGAACAACATGCTGGATTTTGAGCTTAATGCTAACCTGCAGGAAATTGTGGCTGAGTTGAACACTCACTATGAGCGTCCACTCTTACCACCGGGCTCCAAGCCCATGCTACTAACCTTGCCAAGCGAGCAGCTTGTTCCTTCTGTTGTGCAGGCCCCAGTGATAGAGTTGAAGCAACTTCCGGATCATCTTAAGTATGCCTTCTTAGGTGATGGAGAGACCTTACCGGTGATCATTTCTAACAAACTCACAAAAGATCAAGAACACCGGTTGATTGAGTTTTTGAGGGAGCACAAAACCGCCATAGGATGGACTATTGCAGACATCAAAGGAATTAGCCCCTCTACATGTATGCATAGAATCTTATTGGAGGAAGAAGCAAAGCCCTCCAGACAACCTCAAAGGAGGTTGAATCCGCCAATGATGGAGGTGGTGAAGAAGGAGGTTCTCAAACTTCTCCAAGCAGGAATGATATATCCCATCTCTGACAGTCAGTGGGTGAGCCCTACCCAAGTTGTTCCCAAGAAGGGCGGTATTACAGTCAAGGAGAACGAGCAAGGTGAATTGATTCCCACCAGGATCCAAACCGGGTGGCGTGTGTGCATCGATTACCGCAAGCTCAATGCGGTTACTCGGAAGGATCACTTCCCCTTGCCCTTCATTGATCAAATGCTTGAGCGACTTGCTGGTCGCCCTTTCTATTGCTTTTTGGATGGATATTCCGGATATTTCCAAATAGCCATTGCACCCGAAGATCAAGAGAAGACGATTTTCACCTATCCGTTTGGTACTTTCGCATACCGAAGGATGCCATTTGGGTTGTGTAACGCGCCTGCCACTTTCCAAAGGTGTATGGTTGGTATCTTTTCCGAATACATAGAGCATTTCATTGAGGTTTTCATGGATGATTTCACCGTACATGGGGATAACTTTGATTCTTGTTTAAATCACTTGACACTTGTGCTTAAGAGATGTAAGGATACTAATCTTGTTCTAAATTCTGAAAAATGTCACTTCATGGTTGAACAAGGAATAGTATTAGGTCATATAGTGTCCGCTAGGGGTATTGAGGTCGATAAGGCAAAGATTGAAGTAATTCAATCCTTGCCTTATCCTACTAATGTTCGCGAAGTGCGTTCTTTTCTTGGCCATGCAGGTTTCTATCGCAGGTTCATTAAAGACTTTTCAAAGACAGCTTCACCTCTATGTGATTTACTCAAGAAGGAGACAGCCTTTGATTTTGGTGATGGGTGCAAGAAAGCTTTTGATGAGTTGAAATTGCGTCTCACCACCGCTCCTATTATCCAAGCCCCAGATTGGTCTCTACCCTTTGAGATCATGTGTGATGCAAGTGACTATGTAGTGGGGGCGGTATTGGGGCAAAAGGTTGGGAAGGCGTCTCATGTGATCCACTACGCCTCCATGACTCTGAATGAGGCGTAGAGGAACTATTACACCACCGAGAAGGAGTTATTGGCGGTGGTGTTTGCTTTGGAGAAATTTCGGTCCTACTTGCTAGGGACCAAGGTGATTGTCTACACCGATCATGCAGCCCTTCGTTACTTGTTGACGAAGAAGGAAGCTAAGCCCCGATTGATACGATGGATCTTGTTGTTGAGTGAATTCAACATTGAGATCAAGGACAAGAAGGGGGCTGAGAATGTGGTAGCGGATCACCTTAGTCGCTTGACATGTGAAGGGGAGAGCGGTCTACAAGTTTCACCTATTCGAGAAGAGTTCCCGGATGATACCTTGTTCGCAGTGCGTGTTGTTCAGCCTTGGTATGCAGATTTGGTGAATTTTCTTGCTGCGAATGAGCTTCCATCGGTCTTGACCAAAGCCCAAAGAGACAAGCTTAAGAGTGAAGCAAGGTACTATGTGTGGGATGATCCATATCTTTGGAAGCATTGCGCAGATCAGGTCATTCGTAGATGTCTTCCCGAGAATGAGGTAACCTCTGTTTTGACCTTTTGTCATTCATATGCTTGTGGGGGGCATTTTAGCGCTAGAAAGACTACTAGGAAGGTGTTGGATGCAGGATTTTATTGGCCTACCATCTTTCGGGATGCAAACGCTTTTTGTAAATCCTGTGACCGATGCTAACGAGTCGGGAATATATCCCAGAAAGATGAGATGTCCCAATCTCCCATGACTTTTTGTGAAGTTTTTGACGTTTGGGGCATTGATTTCATGGGACCTTTTCCTAACTCTTTTGGGAACTATTATATTTTGTTAGCGGTGGACTACGTTTCCAAGTGGGTGGAAGCGAAGGCCACCCGTACTGATGATTCCCGAGTTGTGGCAGATTTCTTGAAGACTCACATCTTTAACAGATTTGGGATCCCTAGAGCTTTGATTAGTGATAAAGGAACTCATTTTTGTAACAAGACGGTGAGTGCACTTTTGAGGAAGTACCATGTCACACACCGAGTCTCTACAGCGTACCACCCCCAAACAAATGGTCAAGCCGAGGTGTCCAACCGAGAGGTCAAGTCCATTCTTGAGAAGACGGTGTCACCAAACCGGAAGGATTGGAGTATCCGGTTAGATGATGCACTTTGGGCCTATAGGACAGCTTACAAAACACCGATTGGAATGTCTCCTTTTCGGTTGGTGTTTGGTAAGGCATGTCATCTTCCAGTGGAGATCCAACACAAAGCATATTGGGCGGTGAAGCATTGTAGCATGAAATTGGATGAGGCCAGTGCACTAAGGAAGCTACAGTTGCAGGAGCTAGAGGAGCTAAGGATGGAAGCCTATGACAATACCGCCATCTACAAAGAGAAGACCAAAGCTTGGCATGACAAACATATTTGGCGCAAGCACTTCAAAGTTGGAGACAAAGTTTTGTTATATCAATCTCGTCTTAAGCTTTTCCCAGGAAAACTAAGGTCGAGATGGACGGGACCATTCGTTGTGGCGCACACTTATCCACATGGAACGGTTGATGTCTACGATAGTACTACTCACTCCACCTTCAAAGTGAATGGCCAGAGATTGAAGCCTTATTTCGGTGGGTTTAGCAATGCTATACTTGACGAAACGGCTTTACAGGAACCCGAGCCAGCGACATGAGCAGCAGACCGTCGAGCTAACGACGTTAACCAAGCGCTTCTTGGGAGGCAACCCAAGCATTAGGATAGTTGTTTTTGATTTTTAGTGTTAGCCTAGGATTAGTATAGGGTAGTTTTGTTTTGTTTTGTTTCTTTGTTGTGTGCTTTTGCAGCCCGGCGTACAGGTCCAAAAGCGCGGGGAAGGGCTCCGAAAACGCGCCCGCGTTTCGGTGCCCCAGACCGCGTTTCGCCTCCTGAAACTCAGGTCCTAAAGCGCGGGCAAGCAGGCAGAAGCGCGGCCGTGTTCTCGCGCCAGCCCGCGCTTCCGTTCTCTCACAGCACGAGTTAAAAACTCGGCCGGCCTTTCTTTTCCTCATTCTACATCAGCAAAAACGCGGCTGTCTCTCCACAAGCACGAGCCTCCTCCATTGTTGAACACCCCAAACTCCAAACAACACCAAATCAAGTGATTCTTCTCCCAAATCCACTCTTCTTCATCAATCATCAAGTAATCTCTTCTCTACTCTTCTCTTTCCCATGATTAATTTGTGATTTTTGAGCTTGAGCCTGCACCGATGGATTTCGCTTTCTTCAACAAGATGGGTGCCCTGCATTTCCACTATGGTAACTATTATTGGACGATTGGAGACACCAAGAGGGTGATGCAGCTTCCGGATGCACAGAGAGTTGTCTTAGCCATCGGACGAGATCATGCTGCTACTTGGATGATCACTCCTCGGGATGGTGATCTCCCGCTTGAGGCAGTTGAGAGCCATCGGGGCAAGAGGCGTCGGGTGTAGAGGACTGTTGAGGAGTCTGAGGAGGAGGCCACAGCTGACGATGATTCTGAGGGTGATGAGGATTTTATTGCTGAGGAGGAGCTCGAGCCCGAGCTTGGTGATCAGGATGAGGATGCTGTTGCAGAGGATGTTCAGGGTGTTGGTGGTTATCCTCAAGGCCAGTTTGATCAGTTGGTGAGCATGATGGGAGGGCTCACCACACAGATGACTCAGTTCAGGGCCCATGTGGATCAGAGATTTGATTATCAGGAGTAGAGGATGGACCACTACCGGCAGTACCACGACGAGCAGCTTCATCAGCTTCACGCTCGCATGGATGGGTGGACTCAGGAGGGTGGATTCCCAACGTATCAGTATTATCCATATCCGGGCTATCCACAGCAGTTTCCACCACCACCACCACCGGAGTAGATGCCACTTCCTTCCTATCTGGATGACTCGGTTAGTATTTTCTTCTTCTTTCTTTTCTTTTACATTGGGGACAATGTAAAGTTTAAGCTTGGGGGAGGGGATTGTTAGCTGACTCATCTCATCTTTGCATTCATATAGTTGCATTTGCATGTTTAAATTATAGTTTATAGTTTTGCATCGATTAAAATTGAAAAAAATGGAAAAAATCAATCTAAAATCACAAAAAAATTGAAAAATTGAAAAATTGAAAAAATATTGCATTTTAGAAACCAAATTTCCCTACTTGTCCTCTTGTCTCTCTAAGTTAATAGTATTATCTAACCCATGACTAGCTTGTTGGTTGAAGTTTCCTTGGATTGAAGCATGATTCTTAAGTTATTAATCTTGATTATAGGATTGAGCATGCATAAGAAGTTGAAATTTTGAATTGTTTCTGAAGTTCTAGACATATATACCTTGTGAGATTATTTCGAGCCTTTTATTGCATATTTGCATATTTTCTTGAGTGTATCGCTTTGATTGCTAGCTCTAGAACTTGCGTTTAGATATCTTTTTCAAGGCTACATTACATGATTCGAATGCATGACATTAAAATGATTGAGGCATTTTTATTAGCTCATTATATCCTTATCTACCTTATGCATGATCCTTTGTTTGATAGCCCACTTGTTGAGCCTATTAGCCTTATTTTATAGCTCCACAAAAATTTTCCTAGCCTATATGAGCTTGACCCTTTACGAGAATTAGGATTTAGCTAGGTTGTTTTTGTGTAGTTGGAGATGATTTTTGGGTGAGTTGGTTGAGAAAAAAGGATTTGTGTTGAGTTGAAAAAAAAAAGAGATAAGGAGTTGAAAAAAAAATGATGAAAAGAAAAGAAAAAAAGAAAAAGTGTTTGATTGAGGTGAAATAAAAATGTGAAATCAAGATGAAAAGCCTCAAGAGAGTTGAAAAAGAAGAAAAATGAGCAAAAGTGTATAAAGAAAGGTGATGGAGAAAAGGTGAATCAAGTTGGTGAACATTTGAAGAGAAGTGGTTAAAGTTTGGGTAGTTAGCTAGTTCTAGTTCCCGGTTTTAGCACCACATGACCAAATATTTCCCTACCTACTTGTGTATACCTTGGCCCCATTACAACCCTTGAAAGTCCTCATGATTTTTGTTGTGTGTTTGATCATTCGTAGTGGAGATTTAGAACACTGATGCAAGCCTATGGTAGTCTAGCTTTCAAAGTTGATTTTGAGTGAAACACATCCCTTAAACACTTGAGTGAAGAGTGCAAAACACATTACCTTGGTGAGGTCTAGAATGGATGAATGGTTTGATTTTGAAAGCTTCTCATACATGTGTGCAATGATGTCTTGGTCAAGGTTTAGCTTTTTGATGAAATGTGGATTGACATTGATATGGATGCTTGAACTTGCTAGTTGTGGTGTGATCTCGATTTTATTTCTTGCTTGAGGACAAGCAAGGTTCAAGCTTTGGGGAATTTGATAGAGCATATAGGTTGTAGTATTTAGGACATGTTTTGATTAGTTTTTCATGCATTTTTAGGTAGATTTTCCTTTATTTCGTAGTGTAGCTTTAGTGTTGGAAGTTTCGGAATCTACACTCGTTTGGTTGATATTTGCAGATATGAGGGATCGAGTGCCGGATCATGGTGATGGTGGACTTGGAGGTGAGCTTGAAGGTGCCGAAGGAGTGTGCATGGATGAAGGCTAAGGAAGAAATCAAGTGCCCAAGTGATAGAGAGTCTCGAGCTTCAGGAGTGAAAACGCGGGCAAGACAGTAAAAGCACGACCGCGCTTCAGAGTCCCATACCGCGCTTTGACATCTGAGGATCAGGAGTGGAAACGCGGGAAGGCAAGTAAAAGCGCGACCGCGCTTCAGCATTTGGCCGCGTTTCTCTTCGCGTCAGCATAAAGTTGGATATTTTTGTATGGGCTTGGGCTTTTGGGCTGAAACTTGTTTTGGTTGTTATTTTTAGAAACCTCTTAGATATATTTTTGGATATTAGTTTCTAGGTTTATATTCTCATAACTTTTGACTTTGAGGATTATTGTTGGAGCTGGAGAAGAACAAGAATCCTTTGGGAAGAATTGTAAGCTTTTCAATGTCTTTGAACAACTAAACCTCTTTTGCTTAACTAGTTAATTGAAGTTGTGAATTAAGAATTATTGTGAGATTTGATTGTTCTTAATTTGCCTTGATTAGATTGTTTTCTCTATGCTTGATTGAATAAGTTTGATTTAGGGTTTTGTTAGATTGGCCATCTAATTGAATCTCTAGGTTGAATTACAACTAGATCTTTCTAATTACCGGTAGGTGTTAATTAGATCATAAGTAGAACCTTTAATCAATCTAGGACTGGTAGGACTAGTTGATTAGAGAAGAGAATTCAGTCGCATGTTATTTGGATGTCTGGTTTCTCTGAATGCATGTTTCTATTGATACTTGAATCTTAATGCTGTTGTCAAGTTGAATCTCAGGAGGTCTCTTAGGTTATTTGATAATTAGGGTTGTTAGTACCGGTCTGGCTAATAACTAGAATTGAAGTAGGATTAATAATTCCATGAAGTTGGGTTATTAGCATTCCGCAATAGATTAGTCAAGGTAAAAAGAGAATTTTGATAATCAATGATCAATAATCGAATTCGCAATGGATATTAACTAGTTAAGCATACTTCTCTCATATTTGATAAATCATCTTAGTTTTGCATGTTCAATTTATTAGTTGATAGGATAACATTCAAAAACCCCCCGTTTTACATTCATTCGAGTATTCAAATTCAATACACAAAAACACAAGTCTCTGTGGGATTGACCCTTACTTCCCTACTACATTCCTAGTAGGTAGTTCGGATTACTTTGATAGGTATTAAGGCGACTAAAATACCTCTATCAATATGACAAGAAGCCAGATCCACCTCACCTCTATCCAAGCATATACCTACGGCAGAACTATGTCGTTTGTTAACAAGGGCAAAGGAAACATTGAAGGGACGGGCGTTGCAAAATTGAACAAATCAACCAGAATTGCCAACGTGAATCTTGTTGAGGACTTGGGCTTTAACCTCTTGAGCGTCTCCCAAATATGTGATCAAGGTGACAACCTAGTCACATTTGACTCTCAAGAGTTCCGAGTCATCAACAACAAGTCCCAAGAAGTCATCCTGAAATGAATTTGGAAGAACAACGTTTATGTGTTCAACAAGGAGTTTGAACCTTCATCAAAGTTGTGTTTGTCCGTCACTTCTGTGGACGTCGATTTCTGGCATCGTCGTCTTGGTCATGCTTGATCTATCACCATCCTCAAACTTCATCAACAAGATCTTGTGAGAGGACTTCCCAAAATCAATCCATACCAAGATGAACAATGTGAAGCATGTATTAGAGGGAAGCAGACAAGATCGTCCTTTAAATCCAAAAATGAAGTGAGCACAAAGAAGCCATTGGAACTCCTTCATATGGATTTGTGTGGACCCATGAGAACTCAAAGATATGGTGGAAAGAGGTACATGTACGTTCTTGTAGATGATTTTTCTCGATTCACCTGGGTTCTTTTCTTGGTTTTCAAAAGCAGATGCTTTCAAGATGTTTAAGATCTTCATCAAGCAAGTGGAAGTTGCTCTTGGGACGCGCTTAAAAGCTTTAAGGTCAGACCATGGGACGGAGTTCAAAAACTCAGAGTTCTTGGAATTCTGTGACCAACAAGGAGTCTCCCACAACTTCTCATCTCCAAGAACTCCTCAACAAAATGGAGTTGTTGAAAGAAAGAATAGCACGCTAGAGGATATGGCAAGGACGATGCTTCTGGCAAGTGGCATCGCCAAACACTTTTGCGCCGAAGCCATTGCCACAGCCACCTACATCATCAATCGAGCTATAATTCGTCCTTTGCTGAAGAAGACATCCTATGAGCTACTCAATGGAAGGAAGCCTAACATTTCTCACCTCAAAATCTTTGGGTGTAAATGTTTCGTTCACACCAGTGGCAAAGACAATATCGGGAAATTTGATGCTAGGAGTGATGAAGGAATATTTCATGGGTACTCCCTCACAAGCAAAGCCTATAGAGTCTTCAACAAAAGGACGCTTAAGCTTGAGGAGAGTATTCATGTGGTATTCAAGGAAAATTCGTCTTTCAAGAAAGAACCAAGTAAGAAAGAACGTCGTCCCTCTTCAAAGGACGATGATGAAGACGATAAAGAAGAAGAAAGCTGGTCTTCCGGCAAATAGTATGCTCCTAAGAACGCCCCGGAAAACCGTGACGAAGTTTCCATGGGAATCCCTAGCAAACAACAAGAAGCTTCTCAGACTTGGTCGCTAAATCAAGGAGATGCTGGTGAAACAAGTCAACAAGGAGAGCAAAGGCAAAGTGTGGACGCTCATTTTGAGGGGGAACACACTGAGCCTATTGCTGAAGAAGACGGTTTCGACTTGGATGATTCATATTAGACGGATCCTAGGTGTACTCCTGAAAGGGACGCCACCCATAGGGAATCCAACCTATCAAGATATCATCCAACAGATCCAATCATCTCAGATACTTCAAAAGAAGTTCAAACCAGATCAGCTGCTAATCAGTCCCAAAGTGCTAACATGGCGTTCTGTGCATTCAATGCCTTTGTGTCCTTAGTTGAACCTAAGAACATAAAGGAAGCACTTCCTCACGCTGATTGGATTCAAGCCATGCAAGAAGAGCTCAATCAGTTCGAGAGGAACAAAGTGTGGAAGCTCGTCCCTCGACCCTCAAAGAAAAATATTATAGGGACGAGGTGGGTCTATAGAAACAAGCTTGATGAGAGTGGCACAGTCTCAAGAAACAAAGCAAGGCTTGTGGCTCAAGGCTATAGGCAAGAGGAAGGGATCGACTATGATGAGACCTTCGCTCTTATCGCTAGAATTGAGGTCATACGTCTTCTCATCGCCTTCGCCGCTCACAAGGGGTTCAAGCTATTTCAAATGGACGTCAAGACCGCCTTCCTCAACGGCAAACTGAAGGAAGAGGTGTACGTTGCTCAACCGACCATGTGTACTTCCTTGATAAGGCGCTCTATGGACTCAAGCAAGCCCCTCGTGCTTGGTACGATAGGTTTGCGTCCTTTCTCTTGTCCAATGGGTACACTCGAGGTACGATTGACAAAACCTAGTTTTTAAAGAAAGTCCTTAAGATGTTTTGATTGTCCATGTTTATGTCGATGACATAGTATTTGGAAGCACTAACATGAAACTTGTAGAGGAATTCAAGAACTTGATGAGTAGTGAGTTTGAGATGTCCCTCATTGGAGAACTCAACTTCTTCTTGGGACTCCAAATTACACAACTCAAAGATGGGACGCGCATTCACCAACAGAAATACATTCGTGAAATGCTCGAGAAGTATGGGATGAACACGTCCAAACCCATAGCCACTCCCTTCTCTCCCAACACTCGCCTTTATGCTGATGAAGAAGGGAAGAGTGTGGATCAAAAGCTCTACAGGGGAATGATAGGATCTTTATTGTACTTGAATGCGAGCCGTCCCGACATCATGTTTGTTGTATGCATGTGTGCTCGCTTTCAAGTCAATCCAAAAGAGTCCCACATGCAAGAAGTCAAAAGAATCTTCAGGTACCTCAAGGGACGGGACGAACTCTGCCTTTGGTATCCAAGGAAGACGTCCCTCAACCTTGTAGGATACTCTGACGCAGACTACGCAAGCCATGTGGTGGATAGGAAGAGCACCTCTGGAATGGCACAGTTCCTAGGATCTTGCCTTGTGTCATGGAGATCCAAGAAGCAAAATTCCGTGGCGCTTTCAATTGCGGAAGCCGAGTACATTGTTGTTGCTTCGTGTTGCTCACAAGTCCTTTGGATCAAGTACCAATTGGAAGACTATGGTACGTCCCTTGACACAGTCCCTATAATGTGTGATAACACTAATGCTATAAACATTGCCAATAATCTTGTTCATCATTCTCGAACCAAGAATATTCATATTAGACATCATTTTCTTCGTGATAATGTGGAACTAGGATTCATTTGAGTGGATCATGTTAGGACTGAGGACCAAGTGGCCGACATTTTTACAAGAGCACTTGATAGACGTCCCTTTGAGCATCTTAGGTTGCTCTTGGGGATGATAACTTTTAAATGATCAAGTCCAGTTCTATTATTCCCTCAATGATTGGCTATGTTTTGTCGAGAACTTGTTTTAAAGATCGTCATGCATTTAAAGTCATCTTGAAGGGACGCTAGTCTAAGACATGTGTTTTGCTTTTGTTCAGAATGGTTTTTCATTTCTCTTTTGATCTCAAGAGTATCCCTGATCACCCAACCCTCATTATAAGCCGAAATGATGGGAATTCTAAGCTTACCTAAGCCAAGAATCTTGCAAAAGCGTCCTATGAACCTTCCTTGTTTTCACTTTACGGGACGTACTTCTTTGATTCTCAAAAATGGTTCTAAGTGATTCAAAGGAAGCTTGTCAAAGTCGTACGGACGCTAGTGCAGAGTTCTCAGAGTCAGATTGTTAAGTTCAGAGTTGGGACACAGGGTTACAGTTCTAAGAAAGAGGTTTGTGGTTTTTGAAAGGACGACAGGTCAGATTCCTTTGCTGAATTGTGGCCGTTTGAATTTTGAAAAAGGGAAGGTGAACCGTCGCGATAATTTCGGACGAAAATCTCGGGATCCGCGTAACGGTGGGGAACAGTTGGTTCCTTAGCGAAGAAGTATACACGTGTAAGGAAGCGGGTGGAGGAAGCCAAAAGACCTTGCCTCCTTTGTAAAACCTCTTCGTCATTTCTGCTCTCTTTCACAAATCCAGAAATCTCTCTTCCCAAATCTCAAAATCAAACCCTAATTGCTCTTTATAAAATCCCTCATTTCTCAATGGCCAACACTGGAAACACATCCAAAACCTCAAAACCTTCATCTTCCGCGGCGGCGAGATCCATAACTCTGATAAAGGGCCGGTCACCAATGGATTCGAGATCGTGAGATGTTAGAAGGCCAGACCAGATGCGAAACCCTCATTCTTCTCAATCTCAACCGCAACGCCGCCCTTCCACCACTTCCCCAGCACCACATAAACGCCAATCTCAATCCCAATCTCAATCCAAATCCACCTCCTCCAAAAGATTCAAATTCCTTGAACAGTCTTTCAAACCCGAACCGGACATGACTTCCTAAAAAGGACGTCACATGGGACTCCCTGCTCAACCTCTCTACCGTCCCAAGCTAGATCCCTTAGTTGAGGATTGGCTCGAGAGAGAGCCAAAGACCCTAGGAAACATTTGCCAAAGGGCGGTAATCCAAAACTTCCCTCTCGAGATCCAACGACTACTTCACCACTTCACAGTGACGTATGTCACCCCTCGCCTCAGAGAGACAAATTTCACCAACCCTCCATTTCTTGGGCCTTCTATCATTGGCAATGAATTTGGAGGAACGGTCGAGGACCTCGTGAAAGTCCTTCCGGACATAGCGGAGTTCTTGGCCGCTCTTGTAGGCTCCGTCCCATCCAAAAGAAAGAGGCAGTCCTCTCCTGCCCCCTCACACAAAATCAAGTCCTCCTCCTCCTCTGAACCAAAACCCCTTCCTTCCACTCCTCCTCCCGCTACCAAACGAAGACTCAAGACTTCTGCTCAACTAGAAGGAGTCACAGATGAGGAGATGGCGGCTATCACGCTCTCTGAGCTCGCCATTGAGAAGGTGAAGCTTGCAAAGCAAGCCGAGGAAGCAAAGGACGCCGAGGCTGAGGCATCCTCAAAAGCAAAGCAGGTTTTGGCTCTTCCTCCTTCCCCTCCACAAAGGGTTGAGGACGCGCCAAAAGAGGATCCGCTTCAAGCGGAGATTGAGGCCAACCTGGCAAAGCCAATGCCTCAGGTCGTAAGGGACGCTCCTCCCAAGCAGGTCCAGGCCAAGGACGCTGCTCCAACAGTAGTCTTCGTGGAAGACTCCACTGCCAAGAAGCCTCCTCCCTCTACTCCTAAGGCTTCAACACAAGTGAGTGCCACCAAAGCTAAAATTCGCACTCCCTCACGCTCTCCGTCTCCTCCCCGTGCTAACTCTCCTCCCCCTCCTCCTCCTGCTGAAATTGAGGATGGAGAACAAGTCCAAGGGACGCTCTCTGTAGAGGTCCCTCAAGAGTCCCTTGCAAAGACTCTTGCTCCAGCCGCCCATGTGGAAGTGGGGGCGTTTGAAGAAAAGGACGCGGAGATGGCTGAGTCCTCCCAACATCAAGAGGACGAGGCCTTAGATGAAGAAGCAGATCGTCAAGATAAGGATAATGAAGATGAGGACGGTGATGGTGAGGACGCCGGCGATGATGTGATAGTGACCGGCAATGGGAACAAGAAGAAAAGGTTGAAGAAGATTTTGGGGCCGTTACTTTTCGATGTTGAATTCTTGCGCTCAAATGACAGATCAGAGTTCCTAGAGCTTCTTGAGTTCCAAGGATGGACGCATTTAGGGGCCGAGGCAGCTATTGTGGACCCTGACCGGGTGAAACTTTTTTACTCTAAGTTTGAAGTTTCCGAGGTCAAGGGGAAGCCACAAGGGACGTTCGTTATCAACGATGATGAGTACTCAATTGTTGAGGGTACCGTCTGTCACATGCTAGGCCTTTGTCCCTCTACTCCTGAAGCCCTTCACAACTTTCCTTGTAAGAGCTCTGGTCGCTTCAACCAAGAAGAGATCTTCGACAGCATCTTCCAGGGAAGATGTTGTCGAAGAGAAGAAGTCCATAGTTCAGATCACTAACAGGATCATCTTGGACGCCTTCTTGAGACGCCAGCCAATAAATCTTGCGAGAGTCGTCCTTGAGCACATGGGGAAGTGCACCAATGGCAGACATTCCCTCCCCTACCCTGCCCTTGTCAAAAGGATAATGTCACAGCAAGGCCTCTACGAGCCCAAAGAAGAGAAGACGTTTGGCACCCATTGGGACGTCAGACAGATCATTGGGCCTCTTATTGGCAAGATGAGGTATGATGAAGAGCTTCCATCTGTGAGGAAGCAATTAGCCAGGGAGAAAAGGGAAGCTGAGTTGAAGGTTGCTGAAGAGGTTGCTAATGCTAAAAATGCTGAAATTGCTCAAGTCGTAGGGGCGCCAATTGACCCTGATGTTGAGAATGAAGAAAAGAGCCAGAGAATGTTGCTCACATGGCAGAAGGGTACTCCAACAAAGAACTCTTGGGGATGATGATCGAAAACCAATGCACAATGATCGATCTTTTCCAACAGGTTCATGACACCCTCCATCGCAACAACGAGCTCATGGAACGCTCCACTGATCTGGCAGCTCAAATCTTCAAGGCTCTTGGCAAGCGTCCCAAGTGATCACGCCTCCCCGTCCACTCCTGAAAAACAATATTTCTTTCGTTGTGTTTATTATGACCTTTCGAACTTGATCCTTTTTTGAACAATTTGGTGTGAATGTTTATAATAACCGTACCTTGGTTACTTTTGCACTCTCTCTTTATAAATGATGTTCACTGCCTTTGCATTTCATTTTGTCTAAGCGTTCATTCCTCTAGTTATGACTTTATGCTTGCTTGATTTATCACTTGTTCTCCTATTCGATGATGCCAAAAGGGGGAAGTATAGTTTTGCAGAGATGCGTTCGATTTTAAAGTTATCATAGAAAGCATGTGTTTAGGGGGAATTTCGGCCAAGTCCAAAGGACGCTGGTACAAGAATAAGTTAGGACGCACTTGAAACATGTTTGCATGCCAATCTTCGTCAAAGGACGCTAGAGGGTAGTTCTTCATGCTAAAAGCTTTATTTTTGTGCGCATTGTTTAAAGAGTTTGTCATCATCAAAAAGGGGGATATTGTTGGGACGATATTAAGGATGCTAGTCTCCAATATCAAACCAATAATAGAAGTCCCTAGTTTTGATAGTGACAAACTCAATGGTATTTAATGGTTGTCCAAGTGTTTATCTCAGGTAAGTCCAAAGGACGCCCATGAGTGAAAAAGGACAATAAGTGAATGAGAGTCCCTAAGCAGTAGGGACGCACTCCATCAGAATATCCAAAGTTGAACAAAGAATGGAGTCCTTGCGAGATAGGACGACGTCCTCATCGAGAAGGGACGCGCGCCCAAATTCTGCAGAAGTTCAAAATTTAAACCAAGGCCGCCCCAACATGATTACATCATAATCGGTCATAGTTTTGAGAAGGAAGCTTCCTATGTCTGGGCACGTGCAAATACTTCCACAAAAGTCGCTTTCCGGAAGATGGTCCCCTGACCACACGGAGGCTTCCCAAGCGGTGACAGAGTTGACTTCCTCAAGATGCAAATCGCACCGTTGAAGGAAGAAGACAGATCCTACAGTAAACTTAGAGGACGCTACAGGACAAAAGCCACTACCGCTATAAATACTCCTCAAGGGTTATGCATAACGGTGTGGACTTTGAAGATTTCTCTCGAGCTCACTCCCGAAGCTTTTAAGCTCAAGAACGAAGATCAAGAAGATCAAGTGAGCTTGAATCGAGAGAAGAAGAAGTACAACCACATCAAATCCAAAACAAATCATAAATAGTTGGAAAGATAGTTTGTCTCTCACGAAGTATTGTGAGAGACGTGAGTGTTTAGCTACCTTATAGCAAAGAGAGTTAGGTTACTTGTTAGGCTAAAAGGAGAAGTTACTAGTGAGAATAAGGACGCACACTTAGCTCAGAGAATTGTAACTACTCGCCTGTACTTTGTAAGGACACTCTCTAATAAGATAAGGACGGCTATTCGAAAATCCTCCATGGAGGTAGAGGTTTACCCATAAGACTGGTCTTAGTAGGGTTCCTCTATATAAATCCCTGAGTCCTTTATCTTATTTGTTTTCCTGCTTAAGTCTTTATTTTCGCTGCACTTAAGGACGCCCTTAACTCTGCTAAGGACACCCATTCTACTGACTTACGATCCAACAGTTTCCCAATCCTCTAATGATCCAAATGAGGTTGACTTTGAGCCTAATAATCCAAATGAGGTTGACATTTGATGAAGTTGAGATTGTATAAAGGTGTTGGGATTGATCCCCAACCAAAACTATAGCAGCAAGCCAGCAACCAAAATCACGGCGCCCACAATAAAAGTTTCCGGTCGAGCCACTTGCGTCTGCAGCAAAGCGGAGCCCGCCAGTTTCATAGCGGTGCCCGCTGCCCTTGTAGCGGCGATCGCTGCCCTCCTGGGACTGGGCAACGTTTTGGTTAAATTCCCATAACTTTCTGGATACTTATCGGAATGGCCTCCAATTTTGAGGGATGAAACTAGACTCCTTTATATACCATTATGCTTTGGAACTACTCGATTCCGAGCTCTAATGAAGGTTTTATGAAATTTTGATTTTGAGGGTTCCGTTTAGCGTCATCCAACGTTACTCGGTTAATCGGGTGACCTTCACCCTTTCTCTTATCGTTCCAAAAACAAAATTGAGACATACGACTAAGGAGAATTTCATAATCCATTTTATAAAATTTGCGGATATTACACCTTGTGGGCGTGCTTATAGTCTTCATAGGCTCATTAACCCCTCAATGTTCCAGCATTTGCTGATGACTCTTTTTAGGGCATAAGGGCAAGAAATCATAAATTTATAAAGCTAAACAAGGGTGTCGTGTATCTAAACCTAATAGGGATTGAAAAAATAGTGGGTGAGGCCTCGTTAAAAGCTTATAGCGGGAAAACCCTATGGGACAAAACCCGTCACCGAGGAAAGAGTGCCTCTTTCCATCCAAGTCCTTAGCTTATGTGTCCCGACACCACCATTCTTGGCTAAAACTTCATCCTTAGCTTCTGGGCTTTCTTGCCTATATGCCCCTCACACTTGTAGCTAAATGTAGTTGCAAAACTGAAGTTCTTGAAGTTTGACATTCTTGTCATGTGTGCGCTTCCGCTCTTATTGGTGTTGTCACGACTAGTCTTTATACCGACTTTTTTTATCTTTCTTGTCTATGTGCACTGTTTCTTTGTTTGTTGTTGTCCAATCCATGGACAACCATGCATCAAAAAACTTCGGTAGTTAGTAAATCTTTAAGTCTATAGAGTTTAATTTAAAAAATATTGAATATAATTAATTATATTTTCCTTTATCCTCGACTTTGTCGGACATCTTTTCCAACAACGATGTCCTTGCCCAGTTCTTATCAATGTTCTAAAAATACCTTCTAGGTCAATCCTTGTCCGCCTAGCCTTTTAACCCGCCTAGGCGGTGCCTAGGTGTCTTCCTGAGCCTCCGAGGCAACCGTATTGTCTGCCTAGGCACTAGGCGGTCCCTCTCCGTTTAGAGGCCGCCTAGCGTTTTTTAGAACAATGATTCTTATCAACTTCTGGTAGGATCATGGATTTCTTACTTGAAAACGAAATAAAGTTCATTCTTTTTATCTCTCGGATGCATCTTGAATTGTATTGATTGAAAAATTGTAGCCTCTTAACCAGCCTTTGCAAGGCAACATGGTGATATTGTTGCGGATACAAGACAACTCGGATTGATTTGCAATTTCAGTCTTGTTCGAATGTTGTCCTAGATTCAAATCTTAGACAAAGTGTAGATGATTGCCTCGGCTTTCCAGCAACAAAAAGTTTGTGTTTGTTTGACGTTTTTTGCTCTTGTATGAAGATCTAGAAGTTAATTTTGACGGTTCTGCGGACTATATATGCAGCTATATTTGAATCTGTTTTTGACCCATTTCGAAGGGGGTTTCTAGAATTGATCTCTAAAGTAGATTTGTAGTTCATTATGTCCTCTTTCTATTAGTATGTGATTGATCCAAATTCAATAAGATTAGCTACCACATAGTTGGTTAAAATTTTGCTTGATAGTTCTTCAAATGAGATGTGCAATAACTTTTGAGATATGATTTTGACCCGATTAGGACGAGATTATGGACCTAGTGCGTGAATGAGAAATGAAGTAAACTTGCCCTTCTTATCGATGGCTATTGAATCATTTCGATCCGATTATTGAGCAACTCAAAAGAGGCGATGTAATATTAGTCGATTCCTAAGGATGTTTGAGTAGCTTGGTCCCTTGATCCTAGTTGGTTGCCTTAGTCTTCTCGTTGATTGGTGAACTTGAATTGTGTCATATTGTGTCGTTCTTGACATCCCGGTAATCATTTTGACATTCGTCATCTCGCCTTGTACGCGGCTCAAACCTAACGCAGAATGTAGGCACTTGAGTACAAGCGACGATCCAGACTATTCCGGCCTCGATGGTGATGAGTTCTCTTGGTGATGCTCAGGCTCGTTCTTATCTTGTGGTAGGAATGGCTCTTCGTGGTGATTCACAATGTGTTGCGACTAGGTTTGTCAATGGGTCGGGTTATGGGATGGTGGAGCACTTCCACCACCCGACCCGCAAGTACAAATGCCCCACTTGACCCACCCATCACCCGTGAAATGTTCCAACCACCACCTGTCACCGGTTGTTCATATGGGTGACCCATTCACCCGTATATAACCGATATACTTCTATTTTTTTATTATATGTATCACTACATGAGGCAATTTAGTGATCTAGGTAATCATGTGTCTACTAGACTATCTGGGTAAATGTTGTAGTTGTTGTTGTTGTATATAGGGCAATTTACTACTTATAATTCAATTTATAGAAAATATAGACATAAATATTCAATAAGAAATTTATCAATATACTTAAATAAAAATGCAAATCAATAAGCAATATAAAAATAATACATCAAAAAATATTAATGTGCGTTAACATGATTTTTAAAATTTTCAACTGGCAAAAGAGCGCGTGTCCGCACTGATAGGTGTAGTGACGAAGCCTAGACTACTTAACCACTAGGACAACGACTTCACAAATGGGAGAGAGAGGGCACCGATGGGTTGAGCAATGTGGGTTGCCGTGGATTACTGAGAATTAGGAATGGAAGTTACCGAATGTAGATTGGGAACATGAAAATTTGGAAAAGGGGAAAAATAGTTGAATTTTCTATATATGCTATTGTACTACACTAGGGTTTAAACGGGTTAGGTGGGTGGTTCGGGTGAAATGGATGATGTATCTGGTGGTGAGTGGGTGATGGGTCGGGATATGAGGGTGACAAACTTGCACCCATATCAGACCCGTCACCCGCTCCACCCATCACCCATCTTATTTGGGCTTTCACCTGTTAATCTTAGGTGGGTTAAATGGGTGGGTCGATTACCCGTGACGCATTGACAACCCTAGTTGTGATAGACGGACAAGCACGAAATCCCTTCGCAATTACCGACAACTTCCTTATTGGCGTACAGATGCGGGTCTTCTCAGTTTGCACTGATCTCATCTCGGTGGTTGACAATGTGTTGCGACAATGGCTCTATTTCTTTATTCATGGAGACTAACAACAGTGTTGGTGAAGGGCGAATGCGATTTGGCATGGCTTGTGGCGGCCGAACATGGTTCGGCTCAGTTTGCGGCGAATGAACAAAATTTGGCGCGACGCGATTCCTCTTGACGATTGCGACATTAGCACACAAAGATGGTTTGGCTCGACAACAATCTCCGGTCGTGGCACCTCTATTCCGAGATTGGCATGAGCGGATCTCCTCCTTGGCTCGCCATTGTGGTGATGGTGGCTCATCTCTTGACGACTTCCACTTCGGCGGCTGTATCGTCGACAATTTCTTCGGTTCCCCATGGATTGTGTTAATTGTAGTATCGGATTTTGTTAGGAAGAAGCGATACTGCGGTTTTTCAGGAACCGATGAGATCAATTGTCTTATTCATGTACGTTAAGTAGAGGTGTCAAACAGGTCGGGTCGGGTCGGGTGGATTCGGGTTCGGTCTTTTCGGGTTAAGTGCGGGTTCGGGTCAATTGGGTTACAACTCAAGACGAGTCGGGTCTTGACAGGTTATTGTGCGGGTTCGGGTCGACCTAACAGGTCAAGAATTTTAATTTTAAATGATTATTAAAATAATATTATGATTAAAGTATAATATTTAATAATAAAGTATTATTTTTAATATATTTTTATAACAATATTTTATTTATAATAGGTTTTATCATAAAAAATATTATAATATTTACAAGAAAATATATATACTCTACATCTATATAAAAAATCGGGTCGGTAGGGTCGGTTTTGGGTTTCAACCCAATCGGGTTCGGTTTTTTTCTTTGCTCGCTACTATTTGGGTCAGGTTTCAACCCTAAAATTTTCGGTTGGTTCGGTTCTCTTTTTCGAGTCGGGTCAGGTTTTGACAGCTATAACGTCAAGGGAAAATCCTATTTATAAAGTTTTATATTGAAGAGTATTTGCTAGATACTTACTATCCTTTTTTAGAAAACAACTAGTTATATCCCGGGCCTTACCCATAAACTTTTTGAATAAAAATAATAATATTGGTTTATATAAGATATATGTATAATAATGTAAATAGTAAAAAGTTAATAGGGTAATAATTGACATAACAATCGTATATACAAATGTATTTTAAATAAGAGATCTATATATATATATTGCATTTACTTGTACTCATATTCGAACTTTAGATGACTAAAATATTAATTATTATAGATTTGTTGTTGGATAGGTGAACTATTAATCAATAACTATATAAGTATTGTTACAAATCATATTTTATTAAGAAGATTTGATATTGAAATTAGATAAAAATACTTATATTAATTAGATAAGATGATACATTATTTATGGATAGAAAATTTATATGAAATATCCGTAAATAAAAATAAGGTGGCTTAGATATAAAAATTTGATACCAAAACTACCCTTAACTGATTCAGCTTTAGAAGTATACTAGCAAATGACCCGCACCTTGTACGGGGATGTTTTTTGTTTTTATTATCTTGTATATGAATTCGCTATAATAATAGTAATAAATATTATCTTATGTCTCATTTCTTTTGAAACGGTGCATATTTTTTACATTATAAAATAAATAAATTCCCATATATCATCAAAGATGTATCTAAAAATATTATATTTATATATTAATTTTTTATACATACATAAACATATATATATATATATATCGAGGAAGAATGCAATAATATAAGATGTATTATTAAATTTTATTAAAAAAAATATTTTGAAATTTAAATTAAATTGCATAACAACATAATATAAATAAATCAATAATTCAAAACAAAAATTTGGATTAATGTAGTATTATATTTTAAAATATAGAGAATATTTAATAAGATAAAAAATATAAAATGAAATTATCTTGTATATATTTTATTATGTTGTAAAAAATGAATTAAATAAGAATTATATAAATATCAAAGTAAAATATTAACAAATCATTATCTTAATAAAAACTCTATCTTTTATCTAAAACATAATCAATGTGCAATGTTACAAATATATTTAGGGTATATGCCATCTAGTCTTTTTATTAATATTATAATTGGATTTCAATATGATACGATAGAAAAAAAACATTTAGTATATTATTTTAATAAAAAAAGATGTGGCGTAAATATAGTGGTAGAATTTGCTACCAATGATGATTTTTAGAACTTAAAGAAAAACATTACGAAAATAATACTTATTATTAATATAATATTTATGTAAATGGGTAAAAAATATTTTTTTAAATAAAATATTTAGGATAAATTAATATATTAACTAAATATGTAACTGTATAATGATAAGATTGAGATTTATATAGTAGCATAGAAAGCAACTCAAAATTTAAGATAGAACTAATATGTTTATTAAATATGTGCTTAAAACTAAGATAAATAAAATTATTTTTTTAATAAAGGGGTGACGTGGTGCAATATGGTGGCGGAATTTGCTTCCGCTTTAGTATATAATAACTAGCAAATGACCCGTACCTTGTACGGGGTGTTATTTATTTATATAACCTCTAATCTTTTTATTGAGATTTTAATATGATATGATAGTAAAAAAATATATTTAACATATTATTTTAATAGAATGAATATTTGGCTTAGATATAGTGGTAGAATTTGCTACGTACCATTGATGACTTTGAAAAATACAATAATAAAATTACAAAAAATAATTTATAATTAATACAATATGTAACTAAATGGGTCAAATATAATTTGACCGAAAAAAAAGGGTCAAATATAATGTTTATGATTTATAAATTACGACCAAATAAAAATAGTTTTTTAAAAAATAGTTTATGATAGATCTATGTATTAATTAAATGGATATAATGATAAGGTCGAGATTTATAACTATGAATAGAACTATTAATTAAACAAATCAAATTCTAAGATAGAACTAATATCTTAATTATGTACGTATAAGATTTAATAAGATAAATTTTTAAATAACGGGGTGATTTGGCGCAATATGATGACAAAGTTTTCTTAACTTTAGTATATAGTAATAGATAGATTTAATAAAATTATAATTATTTATAGATATAGATATACCATATATAATACGTATGTATTATATATTTTAGATAATTTTGTCAACGTGATATATCATATCTTTGCAATGGATATAAACTAACATGCTTTTACGTGATATATCAATACAATGATATATTAACATGTTGTATTATTGCTAAAAAAAACATGTTGTATTATATATGTATATAAAATTAACATGATTTTACGTAATATACCTTTACAGTGATATATCAATATGTTTTATAATATCTCTACGTAAGTAGTAGAAAAAGTTAATATGGTAGAGAAAGATAAATTTTCCAATTCAATAAAGGATAAAAGAATTTATATATAATATTTATTTTAATAAAAGGTGTGATGTGGCGCAATATGGTGGCGGAATTTGCTTCCGCTTTAGTATATACTCCCTCCGTTTCACAATAAGTGTCGTTTTAGCACTTAACACATTTTTTAAGAAAAGCAATCATTCACTTAAAACTTACAACTTTTTCTTAATCTTACCACTTATTATATTTTTCTGGCCAATGAATGAACAACTTTAGTCAACAAATACACATTCCAATAAAAACTATCATTACTCACCCCTAATTAATCACTTTGAAAACCTAAAACGACACATAATATGAAACAAACTTTAAGTGCTAAAACGACACTTATTGTGAAACGGAGGGAGTAGTAACTAGTGGCAGTACCCGTGCCTTTGAAGGCACGGTTTGATTCAACTAAAAATTTGGTTTAAATTTTATATATAGTTATTCAAAAAAATAGTTTAATATAAAATCTTATACTATTTTATTTAAGTTGTTTCTTATGAGATTTATTTAAATGATAAAATATTTCTACTATAATATATTCTTTGTACTATTTTAATGATAAACTTGGTAAATAAGGATTTTTTCATGAAAGCAACACATTTGCCTGTAGGAAAAAAAACAAAAAATACTTATCAAGTAATAATGATATATATATATACACAAAGAAAGGACAAATAATACTTATGAAAAGTATATTAACAACAAAAAATTGTAACATACCGTTTCATATCAGCAATGAGTTCTCCTTTGCGAAACACATCCCGAATTTCAATAAGACACACTTGGATATTGTAGTTCATATTGTTTTTTGGTGTGAGTTCACTGAGAAGATTGTGATTGTTATTCATCATTTACCTGAAACACCCAATCAAAATTAAAAACACAAACAATTTTCGTATAACATGTGATCAAATAAAAAGCATACAAATAAAAAATATAGACATAGAAAAATGTAACTCACATACTTACGTGTATTTCAAACAATTTGTGCGGAAAAGAAGTTGTTGGATAACCCACTTATCAATTTTGGCGAATACACAAACGTACAATTTATGCCTTTGTGCCAAAGCCTTAAACATTGGTATGTTTATATAACCTACCTCAATATATTAGCTATAGGGTTTATATTAGATAGACTAGTTGTACCCGTCGTGCAATGCACGACCTGTATTTTTAAATTAATTTTTAGATAAATAATAAATAGAATATTAATGTAAAATGCATAATAAAAGTTTTAACATAATTTGGTTTCATAGAATATTAGAAGTTTTTTATTGTTAAATGATTGATTGAGAATATGTTATTATGCAAATCACTTATGTATAATTATTAGTCAATAAAATACATTTTTATGCAATTTATAATTATTTATATTTTAGTATGCAAAGCAACAACTTGATATGCCAAAATTAAACATGTAGTTATTTTAATCATAATATTTCACGAATAATATTGTGCCTGTATGAATAGACCAAAAAACATATATCTTATTAAAATATAACACATTTCAAAGATCATGATATTCTGAATCTAAAAAACAAATATGGAGTAATATATAAAATGTTAGGAAATTAATAGAAACTCTTAAAAATAATTTATAAAAAATATAAGTTGGGGTGAGAATAAAATACTTTTCATATTAATTTTAAAATTTTATGAATTCCAAAATTAATTAAATAAATTTTAGTTGTATGACTTCCCATTTTTCTATTCAATATCTCTTTGAGCAAAAAAAACATGTTAGGATATTAGCTTAACCCGTCGTCATGCACAATTATGATTCAAATATTGGTTTTTTTATAAAATATTTAATATAGTATAATATTATTTCTAGACCTTAATTTTTTTATAACTTCAACATAAGAGAATATATTTATTAAAAACCTTTAAATGGGGTCTAGAATCATTTTGTATATATTTTAAATCAAAGACAAAATCATCAAAAATATTACCATCTTAAAAGATAACGGGATTTTATAGTTAACTTTTGTATTAATATCTTTTACATTTTAAGTTTATCATAAAATGTCGGTTACATCACTATATCAAATTGCTGATTTTATTATCTTTGTAAATTTTTTTTATAAGTATAAAGTAATAAACAAAATTTGAGTCTATTATACGTGGCAATTTGCAAAAGTATGGAAATTGAGAGGTTTGTTAAACACAATTTTTTTTGGTCGACGATCCTCAAATTTTTCTTATTCATTGATGTGTTGGCAATTTGCAAAAGTATGGAAATTGAGAGGTTTGTTAAACACAAATGGGATTGAGTTATGGAAAATAGATCCTCAAATAAAAAATTTGGCCGACGATGACAAAATCATCAAAAATATTACCATTTTAAAAGATAACGGGATTTTATAGTTAACTTTTGTATTAATATCTTTTACATTTTAAGTTTATCATAAAATGTCGGTTACATCACTATATCAAATTGCTGATTTTATTATCTTTGTAAATTTTTTTTATAAGTATAAAGTAATAAACAAACTTTGAGTTTATTATACGTGGCAATTTGCAAAAGTATGGAAATTGAGAGGTTCGTTAAACACAATTTTTTTTGGTCGACGATCCTCAAATTTTTCTTATTCATTGATGTGTTGGCAATTTGCAAAAGTATGGAAATTGAGAGGTTTGTTAAACACAAATGGGATTGAGTTATGGAAAATAGATCCTCAAATAAAAAATTTGGCCGACGATCCTCAATTTTTTTTTATTCATTGATGTGTTGTCACAATGATACAAACTTTATAGAAAAACATGTAATTAATGATAGTGGGTAAAAAAAGATAGTTAGCACATCATGTAAAGATAGAAATAATATTATGATAAAAATAATTTTTTAAAATATATATTTTTTGTGAATATTACCTTATCACTTCTAAAAATAATCCATTAGATAAAATTAAAGATAGATAGTAAGGCTTTAAAGATAGTAATAATCTATTAGATAAATGTAAAGATAGATAGTAAGACTTTAGAGATAAAAGTGAATATTACATAATTAAGAAAAATAAAAGATATAAAGTTGTTATTATCTTTTTGAGTTGAAAAAAAAAATCAAGTGGGGCCAGAATCAACGTGGTAGCTCTAAAACGGTCGACTTTTATAATATACTAGCAGATGACCCGTACCTTGTACGGGGGTGTTATTTATTGTTTTGTGTATGCATTTACTATAACAATTACAAATATTATCATATGTATATTTTTTTAAAGCACCATTTACTTTTGGATTATAAATTGACATAATTCTTATATATCATCATATATAATTTTTTATTGATATATTGACTTTTTTATACATACATAAACATATATTTAAATTATTGAGGAAGAATGAAATAAGATAAGATGCATTATCACATTTTATCAACAACTGATACAAATCTTTTGGCATTTAAGCTAAATTATGTAAACTAACTTATATAATAAAATCAATAAGTTTAAATAAAAACTCAAATTGTTATATTATAATATTAAAGATATAGATAATATTTAATAAGTTAAATAGAAAACCAAATATCTCATATATATGTTTTATGTTTTTTTTGGATAAATTCTACATCACATAGTAGTTTATTTTTTTAATTTGGTAGATATGCGTACTAATCCTAGCAATATGTTAGATTGATTTTTTTTTGGCTAGATATGAGCCTACGGTAGTTTATTTGGTAAGTTAGGATTTTTGTTTATTGGATAAATTCTATAGCATATGGTAGGTTATTTTATTAAATTTTAATTAATTAAAAGGAATTAGTAGATAAGAAGAAATTTAATGTGGGATCCACAATGAAATTTCAACCAATCAAACAAATAGAATTATTTTATTAAAGATGGGTGATGCGGTCCAATAAGAATGTGACACATGTCAGGCTAAATATTAAATCTAACCTCCGCTTTAGTATATAGTTATTATGATTATGATGATTATGATAGATAGATAGATAATAGATAATAGATATATTGAATATTGATATATTGATTGATTTATCTATTTACATTAGAAATCGTATACAATTAAGATTAATAAAAATAACTAAAAACAATTAAAATTAATATATGCCCCGCATTTCATTGTTTGTTTGTTTGTTTCATGGAGTACGTTATGAATTTTTTGTTTCATGAGACATTTCAGAGAAATTAGAAATGACTGTATATTGTTTTTATCATCAACAACGGCAGAAGCAATTGTTCTGAAAACAAATCTGCACAACGTTGCATCAACGTTCACATTATTTTACCCATATTTTAATTGTTGATATATAAATTTTGTTTGTTAGGATTGCAAAACCTTAGTTATGGTACCCGACCCTCAACCCAAATAATTAGGATTAGATGCTTAATTAATAATTATGTCGGTAATTTACCGCAACTTGATCTAAATTAATTATGTTGGATACCTAGCAGAGTTGACATTTGATTGTAAGAGTTGTTCTATTTATTGTAAGTCCATTTTTGAGGTAGAACAAAAGATTTCAAAGGGAATGGTGTTGGAACTTATCGGGAACGTCATCACTTCACCCATCACGTACCTTTGCTAGTGGGACACTACGTGAATTGTGCTTTCATACGAACATCCATAACTAGATATAATTATGCAACGATACATGGCGGCACGGTTGTTGCTATAAGGCAGACACGTACGGAATGAGTCCCGGTCTTACTTTAATCATAAATGTGACCTGCATTAGACATGGTCAAATTGTATTATTGGCATTTAAACAACATAAATAGATGGGCAAATTGTATTAGATTAATGCCTAACAACTGAATTGCTCAGTCGCTTACAACATAAACAGCGGCGAGTGTGCTGGCTGTTATACACCTATGTGAAAGCACGTAATGTTTCCTATAGCTGAGGTCCTTTCAAGACAGATAAACCCTTCCCAGCGAATGTGTTTTGACTTTTCATATTCAAAGCTTAAATATATAGAGGAATCGCAGAGAAATGAAGCCAACTTACCAAATCAATTAAGTCAATCAAAAATGCAGCTACTCCTCATCTTTGTCCTTCACCTGATGATGATGACATTGTGGGTACGAGCCGCGGTTCCTCCATCGGCTGCAGCCCAGAAGGATGATATATGGGATTGGGTATGCAACGACGCCAATGGAAACTACACGGCGGACAGCACCTTCAAATCCAATCTGGACGTGCTGCTCAACAACATCACCACCCTCAACATCCCGTACGGCTTCTACAACTTGACTACTGGCCAGGGCCCTGATCAAGTCTATGCTATAGGCCTGTGCAGAGGAGACGTGGTCAAAGTCGCAGAGTGCCACGCTTGCCTAGGCGCCCTGAAATCAAACCTGACCGCATCCTGTCCAGCAGAGATGGAGGCGATCGGATGGTCTGACAAGTGCATGCTTCGCTATTCGTCTTCCAACATTCTCGGGGTACGCAAGCAATCACCCTTTGGGACCTTAGGCACAAAGGTCAGTGTTAGAGGCAACATGGACCATTTTCAACAAGTTACTGAAGGATTGCTTATGACCCTTCCCAACAAGACAGCCTACGGGAACTCCACTCTGAAATTCGCAACAGGAGAGGCCAAAGTGAACTCTACCCTCACCGTCTATGCTTTGATGCAATGCACTCCTGACTTGAAACCATATGACTGCTTAGGATGCATTTATTGGAACATTTTTTACGTTATGAACGAATACAACAAACTCAGAGCCCAATCCGGGTCCCGGGTTGCTACCCCGAGTTGCACCATCAGGTATGACACAGACAAGTTCTATGAGGGGCCACCTCCTATGCCAGGTAATTAATATATACATTAAGCCGCTATGTTCGCTTCTCATTATAAGTATTACTCCTATATATACACACAAACATGTATTGCATGCATATCTGGTCAATCTGATTGAGAGAACTAGCTAATATGATCTGGCCTCTAGCTATAGGCCTATGTACGTAGTTATATATGTAAGGAGTTTATAGCATTCATCTTGCTAATTTTTGTTGTTGTTGCAGGGAAGGTGAGTGTGAATCCCAAAGCCGTCATCGCCAGCGTTCTAGCTGTTACACTTGCAGCAGCTCTAGTATTATTTGGCATATTGATTTCGCTCTTCGCAAAGCGAAGACAGCATGATAACATGAGGAAAAAAGTATTCAATTTCAAGGCGCTGGAGATGGATTACAAGATCATCAAACGTGCGACACGGCATTTCTCTAAAAAGCTTGGAACTGAAAAATCTAAAGTTTATGAGGTATATATTCAAGTAGTGGTAATTAATTTTGTAGAGGGATCCATATATAACGGAAGTCTCTGAAACCTAGCTACGCATAAGTGTATATAACATGTATATATGCATGCAATGGTGCAGGGTAAGTTGGAGGGCAACCGGATAGCAGTGAAGAGGATCACAGATGATGAAGCAAGCTCTGACGTGGAAGAGTTTAAGAACATGGTAATGATAACTACCAAGCTTCAACACCATAACATTGCCGAGGTTCTTGGCTATTCCGTACAAGGCAGGGAGAGACTTATAGTCTTCGAATTCGTCTCCAAGGGAAACCTAGAAGAAATCTTGTTTGGTAAGCAGCATATATGCATATATGGATGGTTTCTTTAAATTCCTTGTGAACTGAATACATGTATATAGCAAATTCGCAACGATTTATTTTGTTAGAATGAACCAGTAAGTACGTATAGTACGTATTCTAACGGAACTAAAATCTTGATGGTGCTGTGCATATAAGACGGTGTTTACGCAGAGCTGCGTGACGAATTGGATTGGAAGAAGCGATATGCAATCATTCGAGGCATAGCTCAAGGACTACTGTACCTCCACCAACACCGGTACAAGATTTTGCACCTTGATCTGAAAGCTGCTAATGTCCTTCTTGATGATGAGTGGAACCCTAAGATCATTGATATCGGCACAACAACTCTATTCCATCACTCAAAGAAGAAACAAAACCAAGACCTGTCGGATCTTCCAGCAGCTGCAGAAACCGAAGTGTTAGTTCCACAGAAAACAGAAGTGAAGTAAGATATCAATCATTAATATATCATTCATTAATATTATATATATATATATAGGCCGCCGGCTTGCCCAATTTCACGACCGTACTGTACGTACTTGGCAGTCCTTATATGGCTCCGGAAATGCATGACAACGACGGCATAAGATCCGACAAGTCAGACGTCTACAGCTTTGGCGTTCTAGTTCTGGAGATTCTCGCTGGTAGAAGGAGGTTCGTCACCCGTGATGAGGCGGATCGTGGTAAGGAAGCGGCTGAGGAAGACCTGATACGCTTGGTGAGCACGTAACAATCAATATCAATCAATATCAATATCAATATATATATTATAAAAGTCGACCGTTTTCGAGCCACCACGTTGATTCTGGCCCCGCGTGATTTTTATTTTTTTTTCCAACTCAAATAGATAATAATAACTCTATATCTTTTATTTTCCTTACATAATAACAACTATATCTTTTATTTTTCTTAACTATCTAATCCACAATTTTATCTTCCTTAATTACCAAATACTCAATTTTATCTTTACGGGCATACTATCTATCTTTAATTTTCTATATCTTTTATTTTCCTTAATTATCTAATCCTCAATTTTATCTTTAAAGTCATACTATCTACCTATATTTTTTATAGTTATAAAATATTGAAAGATACTTAGATAAGACCAATTAGTCGATCACGTTTTAAGAACAAATAAAAAAAATTCAAATCGAATATAAATAATGACTTGGTTTAGTTATGTTTTAACGGAGCTACTCACACCTTAATTGCATTCATGTGACATTGATACGTTGGCAAAGACTTCTAATTGCTCTTGAAATCCAATTGAAACTATCTATCTATATCTATTATCTATATCTATGTTACAATTATCCAATACCATTATATTTGATTTTTTCCCTATCTTGATAAAACAAATGATTTTTTAGACAAATAATAATTTCGATTTATATCTTGATAACGTACATTTTTTTCATAATTTTTACTTATCCATAAAATAATCTCACAAATTTTCTCAAATTATACAAACGCCTCTTATTTTCCTAATACGAACATACAAGTGGTCGTTTTTTAACCACCACTTTAATTTTGAACCTACCTCATATATAAAAAAACTAATTTTTATTATTTGCATTATATAGGGTTTTCCTATTGAATTTCTTCTTATCTACTTATAAGAAAAAGCTTTTGTCAATTATTAATTTTTAAAGCATTACAGGGAAAAATCTTTCACAAACAAATTAAGAAAAATCGATGAATATTGGATTCAACTTATTTCTTTAAAAAAATTAAATTTGTGGTTTCCAAGAATTTCTATTAAATTTTTATAAAATAAGTCGATGAATGTTTTTAATTATATTTACATTTATGATAATCGTTATTAATATATGATAAAAATTGTAAGTAAATTGTCAATTTATATTTTTATGACCATGTGTAATAGAAATATACAAATGAGTGAAAACATTATGTCTTATATATATTTTTTGGGTTATATGAATTTCAAAAACAATATCACTCCTTTTAAAAGATAAAAAACATGTTCATATAATAAAACTGATATAATATTTTCCATATAAATATATAATTTTATTTTAATACTTTTAAGTGAAATAGTCGTGCATGGCACGACAGGTTAAGCTAGTCTTTAATTAATTTTTGATCCAGCCGCCCGTCTTCTAGCTGGTTCGCGTTTTTTCTGGGAATACCAAACGGAGCCTAATTAAGGGGATTGAACTTACGCTCGTGTATGCAGGCAGAGAGAACATCTAAACAGGCTCTAAATTGTTTGGAAGTTATAGATCCGAGAATTGCACCCGCACGGGGACAGGATTCGGCCGAGTCGAAGATTATGAAAGCGTGCGTAGACATAGCCTTGACATGCGTCCATGAGGATCGCGAAGAGAGGCCTGAAATGTCTACTGTGGTTGAGAAGCTGCCTCCTTCGGCCTAGCTGATCAAACCACTTAATTACAATACAGCAGCCCATCCCAGCCCAGCTTAATTACTTAACCTCAAAAGGATGCTATCTATCTATCTGCATTCCACACTCGACAGCATGATTGGTTTTATGACCCCGGCCTATCCGCTGTTTGTTTGCTCAATTTCAGTTTTGATTCCATGTTTCTTTCATTTTTGGGGCATGCTAGTCCTCCCTCACTTGTACTACAAACGCCCGGTTCATGCATAAATTTATATTTTTTTGGGAAATTCCGCGTGGTAACCACGAGGTTTTGCGAATTCCACGTGGTACCCAAAGGTTTCTGACATTCCGCGTGGTAACCCTGAGGTTTTACAAATTCCGTGTTCTAACCTTGTTATATTATAAAAAGCTAAATATATATAAAACTCATCCCTAATATCTACTTAATTACATAAGATCACCCAATATTTTATTTTTTCAACAAAAGTAGAAAATCTATATTCTTAAAACATTTTGACCAAAAAAATATTCTTAAAACAATTAATGATAACTATCACTTGATATACATAATATTTATTATTTTTAAATGCTATAAAAACATTTACCTAAATTTTTATATATTATAAAAAACTCTATCATTTTGGCACATCTTTTTCATGTGACTATATATGTAAATTATATTTAGAAAACTAATTCATATTATTTTAAAAATAAATTACTTGAATTAGTGCACCCACTTTTAAAAAACACTCCCTTAAAATATCAAATATTATAAAATTTGAAAACGTGGTTCTTTTTATAATAACAAAAATTCATTAATTTATTAAAATAATAACATATAGTGACATAGAAAAATATTAAATAAGAAAATATATGATTCTATAATTATAAACTTAGGTGTTTTAATAAATAGATTTGCTTGTTTTGTTGAAAAAATAAAATGTAGGGTGATTTTATGTAATTAAGTAAATATTAGGGGTGAGTTTAATATATTTTTTGTTTTTTCTAATATAACAAGGTTATAACACGGAATTTGTAAAACCTCAGGGTTACCACGCGGAATATCAAAAACCTTTGGGTACCACGCGGAATTCGCAAAACCTCGTGATTACCGCGCGGAATATCCCTTCTTTTTATTATTTTACACCACTAGTCCACTACTATGATTATTTTATGTTATTGTTTTTACTATGGATTTTTAATTGTTTCAAATTTTTATTTTTTAATTAGAGGCAATATGAAGAACAAATAAAGTAGTAGGGTGCATGCACAATATTATATATATATATACCATATCCTTACCATATCCTTTTGAGTCGACAAAAAAAAAAAAAGACCCTATCCAGAGGTAATTCGACCAAAAAAAGAACGTACATATCCAATGGTGAAAAAATGGATTCAATTAATGGGGCTCATGCCCTACTGTATGTATAATGCATCTCAAGACGAAACTTACAGATTTTTTTGAATGGTACTCTATTAAAAAATTATTATGACTGTTGTCTATTGGAACGTAAGGGTATTAGGAGAGCTAATTTATGGGATGAAATTGTTTTCTTAAGAAAACTAAACAAAATTGACTTTTTATGCCTACCTAAAACTAAAACGATGGTCAAACTGAATTATCCAATTATAAACAAATCGGGCTTCCATGATTGCATTTTTTCCCTTTCCGTGGGTACGAAGGGGGGAATATCTCTACTTATAGTTCAAAACGAATTCACTCGTAAGGTCCAACTACTTACTCAATCAACAAATTATATTATCATAAAAAACACTGACCCCATTAATCCAGTCATGTTAGTTTTTGTGTAAGCCCCCTCTCGAGAAGAGGATAAGAGCGACTGTTGGAATTCTTTTACCTTAATGCTTAACTCTCTCAATTACCCATTCTTTCTAATGCTTAACTCTCCTCTTCTCTCAATTACCCTAGTAGATTTAACCGACTTCATAACATCCAAAACACGTTAGGTTTACTAAACACTACAACGTACTACTAGCTTCCCCTATATATACTTGGAGAAAGAGCCTAAACTCTGACCACAACACATTTGAACGACTTGACTGTGTTTTGATACACCAATCATTAACATCCTTTTTCCCGACATTCAAACACATCATCACCCCTTCACTACTTTGGATCACTGCCTAATTTCTTTTAATTTAGATAAACACAAAAAAAATACTATAAATACCCTTTCAGATTTGAAAATGCTTAGATCTCTAAACCTGAATTTGCAGAACTTGTGAAAAAAGTTTGACGTTATAAACTGAATGGCTCATTTATGTTTAAAATTACGATAAAAATGCAATTACTCAAAATATATTCTAAACACTTGATATAAGAAGGATAGAGAAGATCATGAATCAACGAGCTAGGCCAAGATCGTTCCACAAGTCGCGAACATTCAAATTCAAGAAGGGTGAAGCTATTTAAGTTGTGCAAGACCTTGCCTTTGATGCAACTCGATCGATCTGGACCGAACCTAAGTGGGTCTTTCTCGACCCTAAGTGAATAGTTCTCGACCCCGGCCCCTTCCTTCGCAGGACCGACCCAAATGGGTCGTGCACAACCCCCTCCCTGGGTCGTTCCTAGGATGTGTTTTGGGTCCGATGATTTCTACGTGATTTCTACCTTAGTTTAATTTTGGAGACTCTTGTTATTGTGTTACCTAATTAGTTAGGATATCTGTGATATTATTTTGTAGAATAGAATTTTGGGAACTCTAGTTACCTTGCAATTCTATAAATTGCATAGGTTTTGCATCTTTTATTTTCAGCGTATTTTGTGAAGAGATCATAGGCTTCTCTTCCTACACCATTGAACCATTGTTGCTTTGCTTTGAGTTTGATTTAATCAAGCGTTTGTTTGGGTTGATCCATTCTTGTGTTCTAGATTGCTTATAATTGTGTGTGTGCGTGCTGTGTTGTTCGAAAAAGAGGAGTCTTGTGCGAGTTCGTGCGGGATTCATCAAGGATTGTGGTGTTTTTCTCTTGCTCAAAGTCTAGATCCTATAATCGCTTCCAAGGCCGACAGTCTACCCGGATTGTCATGCATCTATTGGTATCCAGAGTAAGGTGACTTTGAGATCAAGAGTCATTCAACTTTGAGTGCACGTAGGAGGTTTTGAAATTTTTGAAATTTTTTCTGAGGTATTTTCAAAAATCTGATCACATATTCTTGTAAAAAAAATTGATATGAGTCCATGCATATATGATTCGTCAAACTCGGAGTTTGTTTGACCCTCGAAAACCTCGAAATACTAAGCGGTACTCGGTTGTGAAACCCTAACCGCCGCGGATGTCCTTTGTTTGCTTGCTGCGCAAGATAAGTGTTTCTACTTCAATTCAATGTCTCAAGTTGATATTCCAAATCAAATTGATCTCTTTTATGGAGATTATGATCCTTATTTGTATTTTGTTTGGGAGAACAATACTAATTCTTTCTTGGATTATCATTGATATGATGGTGTTGATGGTTTGCATGCTGTTACCAGGGGCGGAACTACGTTGTGCCCAATGGGGGCTATAGCCCCCACTGGGATTTTTGTAAAAAAAAAAATTTAATCTGAAAATTGCAAATTTAGGTTGTTTAGCGAGAGAGAGAGAGAGAGAGAGAGAGAGGCAGCCACATCGTTTCAGATCTGAAAATCCGCCCGTTCCAAGCCAGCAATCCCGCCAAGACATCGCCGCATCGAGCCAAAGCCACCTGCGCTGCACCGCTGCACAGCAGAACGACGGGTTGAACACTAGGAAAGCCACCAATCCCGTCAATGGATTGCGCTGCTGCTTGCTGCTCGTCGGAGGGCCGAAACCATAGGTTTGAACTTGTTCTTCTTGTTTTTTTGATGCTGTCAATCTCAATTGGAGTTTATTATTGAAGGTATGAAAACATTAAATCGGTTTGGGATTTCTGATTTCCAAATCTGATTTGGAGATTCGTTATTGTTCTAATGCTCTCAATTGGAAGGTATTATTGAATGTATGTATATGTATGAAAGCATGAAATCGATTTGGGGATTTCAGATTTCCAATCGATTTGGGGATTTCTTATTGTTCTCATGTTCTCAATTGGAGCTTATGATTGAATGTATGAAACTACGAAATCGATTAGGGCCGGGATTTCTAGTTTTCAAACTGATGGAGGTTTACATTATATTAGGCTTACCTTGATGGGTGCATTCCTTGATGTTTGATTTTGTTTACTCATATGATTAATTTTATACTAAGATCAAGTGCAATCTGTAGAGCCATAATCAAGATCAGAGAGGAGATGAAAGAATCTCTTGAAGGAGAAGACTCTTTTACTGTCATTATGTGAAGGAATGACATATATGATTGGAGATTAGTATATGACAGCTTGAGAGGAAAAGGGCCACAATTGTCATGGAGCAACATGATATGGGGCAAGATTAATACTCCAAGATCGTCATTTGCTTCTTAGATGATAATTAGTAAGGTTGTATACACAAAAGATAAGCTGGTGCAGTTTGGAGTCATTCAAGAAGATACTTGTGTCTTGTGTTATGAGAATAAACAAGAATCAGCTGAATATGTATGGTTTCAGTGTAAATTTTCACGTGTGAATAGAAATTTGAGCTCGGCAAAGTTGGATAAGAGATATGAGACAGTGGAAGATTGGATCAGATCACTCAACCAGATGATTAGTGTAAGATCGCTAGATGAAAAAAGCAAAATAGAGAGTAGAAAATGGCTAGCTAGGCGTGGCTTGGATGATGTTATGTAATGTCCATGTTACCTAGAGCTTTTTGTAAGTTTCAGTTTTACTTTCAAATGAATACAATTACCTTTCATTCGGAAAAAAGTAAAGGTCCGAAAAAAAAATATATTTAGCCCCCTCTGACACATATTCCTGGTTCCGCCACTGGCTGTTACAAATGTATTTCGTGGTGATGCTTATTATTGGTAGATGAATGATGTTCATCAACGTCTTCTTAGTGGTCGAGAAACTATGGTTTGTTGGAATCAACTCAGATTTGTGATGAGAAGGAAGTTTGTTCCAATTGAGCATGCTAGACGAGTGGAGATATACAACAAGTGTAAGCAAGGGTTTGCTCGTTCGCCTCTTGCATATTTCATGGAGCTTGAAGAGTTTCTTGATTTTGCTAGTATGTCTCTTAAACCTGAACATCTTTACTCTCATTTCTATGATGGTTTGAATACCATATACCAAGAAGTCTTAGAGCACCAACCGAGAGATGATGTGAATGAGTTGGTTCGGGTTGCTATGAATTTTTACTATGGTGTTCTAAGGGATTTGGAACATGAACTTGCATGGAATGCTCAAATAATGACTCCAACTAAAGTGGAGGAGTGGAAATCAGTTTCCTTAGTTGACGAGGAGGTTGCCACCACAACGGAAGTTACCGAGCCATTGCCTTGCATCAAGGTCTCGGAATGTGTTGACATGGTTCACCAGGAAACAATTGGTCCTTCAGCCTCAAATTTTGTGGAACATTGTGATTTTGTTATTGAGGAGTCTCTACAACTTTTCAGCCCAATCGAAGTCAGTTTGGCTCTAGTTTCTTCACAGCCATCATTGGAAACCGATACTTATGATGGTCGTTCCACAGGCAAACCAAGACACATTTTGTGGGTCATCTTATTATTGCAGGATTGAAGTCTCAACAAAAAATTCAACAACGTTTATGGTCGTTTGCTCACTGAACCGTACAGCTTGTCTTGTAGCGCTCCATTGTCGTCTTTGCTTGATTTTGTGGGATGTTTGCTAGTTGATACTCTTGATTATTATCATCCGGACTATGGCGCTAAGTATGCACTTGTTTCATTGAATTATTTGCATAAGTTTGTTGACTTCTTCATTACAACTTTCGACAAATCGGGGACGATTTGTAGCCAAGTGGAGGAGAATGATACAAGAATGACAGAGAAGATCAAGAATCAACGAGCTACGCCAAGACCATTCCACAAGTCGCGAGCATTCAAATTCAAGAAGGGTGAAGCTATTCAAGTCATGCAAGACCTTTCCTTTGATGCAACTCTCTAGACCGACCCTAAGTGGGTCGTTCTCGCCCCCCTCCCACTCAGGACCGACCCAAATGGGTCGTGCACGACCCCCTTCTTGTGTCGTTCCTAGGATGCGTTTTGGGTCCGACGATTTCCACGTGATTTCTACCTTAGTTTATTTCTGGAAACTCTTGTTATTGTGTTACCTAATTAGTTAGGATATCTTTGATATTATCTTTTAGGATAGCATTTTGAGAACCCTAGTTACTTTGCAATTCTATAAATTGCATAGGTTTTGCATCTTTTATTTTCAACGTATTTTGTGAAGAGAGCATAGGCTTCTCTTCCTACGCCATTAAACCATTGTTGCTTTGCTTTGAGTTTGATTCAATCAAGTGTTCGTTTGGATTGATCCATTCTAGTGTTCTAGATTGCTTGTAATTGTGTGTGTGCGTGTTGTGATGTTCGAACAAGAAGAGTCTTGTGCGAGTTCGCACTAGTACAAAAGTATAGATTAATATCGGTAAAAAATCATACCGGTTGAAAAACCGGTATCCATTTTAAGAGTTTATACCGGTTATTTAGAAAACCGGTATTAGAGTAGAAAATAAATGACGGATGCCGGTATTTACGTAAAACCGGTATAAAAAGTCCATAGTCGGATATACCTTTGTAGAAAAAATAAAAATAAAGTGGCCCTCCCTGCGTATCTTCTATGTGGAATACCCTGAAACGAAAACCCTCCGTCCCTCCTCGTTGCTTGCAAACCCTAGCCTCAAAATCCCGTCGTCGATGGACCTCTCCTCTCTGTCCCACGCCATTACCGGAGTCTCTGAGATTCCGACACCGTCTCCTGTCCGCTACGGCCGCAACAAGACTTCCCCGTTCCATGGAGAGGTCGGCCTCGGTCAGATTCAAGTCGAGGAGGCAGTCGTCGCGAGCGGAGCTCAAAGTCCTAGCCGAATCGTAGGCGGCGGCGGTCGAGGGGCGGAGCTCAAACCTCGCGTTCACTGCTCTCAGTTCACACTGCCCCAATTTCGCCCAAGCTTCAAAAAATGGTGGTCGTTGTTTCCATACTCCTCGTCGTCATCTCTTTCCACCTCATCGCCTTCGGCGTCGAACAACGTCTTATCACGGTACGTTCTCCGTCGAGATCTCTTTCTCCACCACTTCGCCTTCGCCCTCTTCTACTTCTCCATTGCTAAATCAGTTCGAATTTTCTGGATCTTTGAAATTTTGTCTTGCGAAGGGGCATTCGGTTCCATACCAGTACGTCCAGCGAAGCTACTGTGTCTGCACCTCCGACGCGTTCGTGGTTGCATCTTTTGAGTTATAATTGTCCACTTGCATATTCTAAACAGCTCCATATGACTGACACATGTGGCTTGTTTTCTTGATTAGTCTGATTGATTTTGTGAACTCTTTTAGGGTTTATTATGTGGTAGGTATGGATTGTTATAGCTAACATCTGTGTTGTCGTCTTTCCAGGTAATTTTGGAGCGATATTCCAGGACAGACCTTCCAGAGTTGGATAAGAGAAAGTTAGTTCCCTTCTCTTTTCCTTGTACCTTCTCTAATATGTAGAAAGTTTGTGCCTGTTATGAACAATCAAATGGTATAGATTACTTACATATATCACCTTCGTTTTGTTTTGCATGACTAGTTTTCATTTCGTGGGTGCTATTCTAACTAGAGGATGCGATCAAGATTAATAGCTTTTACAATTTCCCTTTGTTAAACCTGGTTTTTAGTGCCTAAGGACATGCTTGTCGGACATTTTATCCATGTATTGGGAGGCAAACAGCTTTTTGTATTTGTGAAGATTGCATTGCCTCAAATAGCTTTTTGTATTTGTGAAGAGTGCATTGCCTCAAACAGGTAAAATACTTGGTTTTCCTTCATTCCTTTTTGATGGATAATGAAATAAGAAATTGGATCATACTGTATGTTATTTATTGTTCAGGTTCTTTGATGAATTCCCTCTATGAATCATACAAGGAAGCCATAGGAAATTGGGATTTGTTTTGATGAATTTAGTAGATCAATAGATCTAAGGACGTGATTTGTGTTTGTTGTATTTCCTCTTTCTGGCTGTTGGTCCCTTTTTCTCAGATGAGTTTGATGGTCTCTTGAACATGAACATTTGATTTTCCAATTAGCATTATGGATAATCTATTTCTTAGGGTCAATGAACACCATGCTTGGACAGTGTTCTTACTCTCAAGATGATGATTTTCATGGCCGTTTTGAGTAATCTATTTTTTAGGGTCATTATATAAGTCCTGAAGCTTGTCGCAGTATGGTTTCTGCATTTTGATTACATGCTTTTCTGTCTGCTGTCTTATACTCTTATTGAACAATGTGCAATTCCTTTTACAGCCACTAGCAGATGCTGTTTATTACAAGAACCATTGGGTGATAAAGTTCCTCTGGTAGATAATTTTCTTAGTTGCATTTGTTTAATGTACTACAATTTGATTGGTTTCTGCTCTTATCTCTTGAATCAGGGAAGGTAAAGTTAAAGCTAAAGCAAAAGGAACCGGTACTTGTCAAATATAAGGATGGTGTTTGTTGTTGGCAATCCCGTTGGAAGTTTCTTTGCATTCCATTTGCCAGTGGTATGCTACCCTTAGACTATTGCATTAAATTGACTAGAGTTTCATTTATTGAGTGTGTGAATTACTCAAAAGAATGCTAGTTTCATTAGTACTATCATCCTGTGAGGTTTATACTGTGGAAATTAGTATTATCATGTATTCAAATTGATCAATTTAATTTTTTTCCTATATTGCAGGTTTTGTTCTGTACATGTGTTGCAGAAATATCTCCATAGTGTGCTGCTGCAAGTTGCATTTGTAAAAAAAAGCTAGTAAAAAATAGCTAGTGGGGTGGGGCTGGGCCGCCGGGTGGGTGAAACAATTTTTTTTTTTAAATTTGTAAGCAGGCGCATACCGGTTATATAGAAAACCGGTATGCGGCCTCTATATTATTTTTTTAATAAAATAACATTTATACCGGTTTTTTAAAAAACCGGTATCCATGTAACTTTTATACCGGTTTTTGAATAACCGGTATTAAAACTTTTATTACGGTGGAGTTAATAACGGATGAAAAACCGGTATCCGCTTTATAAAAAAACCGGTATTAACTAAGGTTTTTGTACTAGTGTCGTGCGGGATTCATCAAGGATTGCTGTGTTTTGCTCTTGTCCAAATTCTAGATCCTATAATCGCTTCTGAGGCCGACGATCTACCCGGATTGTCTTGCATCAACACTGGGCTAAGAAGCATATTAGTAATAATTTTGAACGACTTAAAATTTTAGAACAACAACTTGAAGATTTACAAGCTAGTCTGCTTCGAGACCCATCTAACACACAAATCCTCACCAGACTACAACATTTGAACAAATATAACGCCCTTATTGACTTTCATCGTAGGTTTTGGCAGCAAAGTGCAAAAATTACACATTTAATTAAGAATGTTGATAAAAATACTAAATACTTTCAAACCATCTCTAAAATATGACCATTTAAACAAAATATTTTTTGTTTCCAAACTAAGGATTGGTTTATTGTTAAAGATCATGACTCCATCTCACAACATATCACTCAAGAATTAACAACACAATTCCAAATCAATTTTGCATGCGCCTAGGAGACCTTGATATTAATTCCTTCGTTGGTCACAAATGTCTACTTTCTTTTTATATCAATAACTTTCTTCCAATCTTATCTCTATCTAATCTCTAAATTTACACCTTTTATCCAACTTTTTTACCTACTTTATCTCTTTTCAACTTCTTTTCCCTATAAAATTACAAAAGTACACCTATTCAATTATATCTTTTACCTACTTTATCTTACTTTTTCATTTTCCAATACCACTTTATACATTTCATTAAAACTCGCAAAAACCATCCTTTTGGACGAACATTATGAGACGAATGGAGTAGTAAACTATTTATTATAACCCTATATATACTGACATGTACACATATTTTATTTGTTTTTTTAATTTCTTTTACCTAAAATTGTAAAGATACTCCCTCTATGCCTAAAAGATCATCGAAAAGGACGAAAATCTCTCGGATTAAGAAAAAGGAATGAAATGGGTAGAAAGTTGGATGAAATAGATAAAAAGTGAGATTAGATATGGATAATTTTGTAAATTTATAAAGATAAAAAGATAAAAAGCGATAAAGTTAATGGGAAAATTGGATAATAGGAAGTAATACATAAGATTAGGTAGGTATAATTTTATAGAGAAAAATGATAAAATTGATGAGAAAATTGGATAATGAGGGGTAGTATATGTGATTGAATGAGATTACTATCGTAAGAAAAGTAGATGTAGATGAAAATCTCCCATTGGATTAATTTTTAATGAACCAAGCTTAAAATATTGAGCTCAAAGCAAGCTTGAGTTGAAGTTGGCTTAATTTTAAAGGAATCAAGCATGAACAATATAAAGTTTGGTTCGACTCGGCTCGGTTTCGATCCTAACCGTGGAGAGTTGAGTGAGGATGTTGCTAGTCTAAAATCCCGCATTGGATTATCTCTGGATACGGAGTAACTGGTGGGACATGACATCCTTTCATATGGAATCCAAAACTAGATGAGATTAAGGTTATTTAAGAGTACAGGCCGGCACGTTATTAAAAATATCCCAGAACGGGCCATAGTCTTATTTTATTATAATTGACTAGTAATCATGGCATTTAAACAACAGATAATATATTGGCAAGTTGCAATAGCTTTCTTTTTTAGGTCGATTTGGACAACATAATCACAATTGACTCCTTTTGTTATATACCAACGTGCTCGGCTGCTCAACATAAACAGCAGCGGGTGCGCGGGATGATACACACTTATGTGAAAGCACGTAATGTCCTATAATTTGAAGACAGCTAATTTCCTGTCTAATATGGGATGACCTAGCGAGCGGTAACAGGCAAGGGATGTTGAGAGGTAGTGGATTTGATCCTGGTCTTTGTATACACCATTCCTCTTACAGCAGTCAAAGTTAGATTTATTTCCAAAATGTGGGTTGGTTATCCTACAAAACGAAATAAAAGAAAAAAGAAAAAGAAAAGCAAACTTTCCAGCAAGTGTCTTGACTTTTCATCCTAATTTTACTCCGTTTGATAATGTTGAAAGGGCATTGCGCCTGCTTTTAAATACGAAAGGCAGAGAAAGCAAGCTTACCAAATTAATTAAACTGATCGAGCAAGAAGCAAAATGCAGGAGGTACACCTCATCTTTGTCCTTGGCTTGATGCTGATATTGTTGATAGGAGGAGGAGGCGTTTCTCCATCTGCTGCTGCTGCTGAGGAGAGTGATATCTGGCGTTGGATATGCGACGACTCGGACGGAAACTACACCGCGGATAGCCCCTACAAGTCGAAACTGGACGCGCTTCTCACCAACATCACCACCCTCGACATCCCGTACGGCTTCTACAACTTCAGCGTAGGGGAGGACCCCGATGACGTCAGCGCTATAGGCATGTGCAGAGGCGACGTGGTGGGCGTGGCCGAGTGCCACTCTTGCTTAATCGCTCTGAGATCCAAACTCGCCTCGTCCTGTCCGACCGAGGTGGAGGCAGTCGCCTGGGCCGAAAAGTGCATGCTTCGTTACTCGCCTGACGACATACTCGGAAAATTTCTCAATGGAAGGTACGTTGATTTAGGCACCAAGGTTGACGCCGGGGGCGACAAGCAACATTTTGCGCAGGTTGTGGAAGACTTGCTCATGAGCCTTCCTAACAAGACTGCGGAGGGAGATTACAGGAAGAAGTTCGCAACCGGGGAGGCAGTCGTCAACACTTCGCACACGGTTTACGCCTTGATGCAGTGCACTCCTGACTTGAAAGCATATGACTGCTTGGGATGCCTTTACTACAATATGGGTGTCCTCGTCAACGCAACAAATAGAGGCCAAACAGGCGGCCGCCTTCTTGGTCGGAGTTGTACTATCCGCTACGAACTATACCGCTTCTACGTGGAACCGCCTTCTAAAGCTACATCGGGTAATTAATCTTCCTATATGTATATATATATATATATATATATATATATATGATGATTCCTCATGCATGCCTACGTACATAATCATGACCTGGCTAGCTGGTTGTTTGGTTTTGCAGGATTGAGTATTAATCTCAAAACCACCATCATTGTTCTTGCTTCTGTCCTCGCCGCGACTCTATCTTTGCTTGGGGTATTCATAATTTGGATTTTCCCAAGAGCACCAGAAGAGAAAGAGATGAACAGGAAAGCTAAAAACTTCAAGCCGTTGGAGATGGATCTGAGTATTATCAAAGATGCTACACGGAGTTTCTCAGACAAGAACCAACTTGGACGGGGTGGGGTTTCAAGGGTTTACAAGGTACGTATTTTGTAACATATTACTTGGTTCGTTCATGATCAAAGTTGTTACACCCATCGTCATTGGTTACCGTAACGAGCTACCCCGTACGTTGCTGCAGGGTAAATTGCACGGGAAAAAAATTGCGGTGAAGAGGATCAAAGGCAGTAGATATCTGTCGAGTGATGACATCAATAGGGCCAAACTTCAGCACACTAACCTTGTTGAGCTCCTTGGTGTTTGCTTAAAGGGCAGAGAGAAATATCTAGTCTTTGAATATGTCTCCAGGGGAAGCCTGGATCAAATTCTGTTTGGTATGCATGCATGGTTTCCATCTCCAAAGAGTAAAAAACATACGCGACGATCAAGTCTTAATCAGATGAAATGAAATTGAAATTGAAATATGGTTCATGCAGATCCTGAGCATTTCCAGGAGCGGGCGCAACTGGATTGGGAGAAGCGATATGAAATCATACAAGGCATTGCTCAGGGGCTCCTGTATCTCCACGAAAAGTGTGGGGAGAAAATTGTGCATTGCGATCTGAATGCTGCTAATGTATTGATTGATAAGAATTGGAAGCCCAAGATTACAGACTTTGGAGTGGCGAAGTTCTTGAAATCCGGCGAAACTCGAGATGTTAGTAAACCAGTTTCAGTCTTTGGAAGCATGGTGTAAGTGTATTACTCAAACCTACTCCACAAATTTCGGTCACAAGTTATTGATTTCTAAAAGAACATTAATTATGCACAGATTCTCAAACCATGATATATACTTGCAGGGTTGGAGAAATGGCGCCGGAATATCTCAAGTCCGGCATCATCTCTGAGAAGTTGGACGTCTACAGCTTCGGCATTCTCGTGTTGGAGATTCTTGCTGGTAGAAGGGCCAAAGCCCTTAACCACGAGGACCTCATTTCCTTGGTGAGTATAATTAAGTGCACAAGCTAAGCTAGTATAGTTTGTTATTCTATCATGCATATATATAACTAATCGAGGTGGATGCATGCATGTACTCGATCGATCGATGTATTGCAGGCATGGAGAAAATGGCGCGACGGAGCTGTCATGGAGATTGTGCATGACAAGATCAAACGCACATCTGATTTATCGGAGAAGGAAATGAAAAGATGCATACACATAGCATTGTTATGCCTCCAAGAGAACGAGGAAGAGAGGTGTAACATGAGTTACGTGGTTGAGAAGCTTACAAGTCTGTCCTCTGAACTTGATCAGCCATCTGTGCCTGAATCCATTCAAAAGACATGGAAGCGTTCCTTTAAAAAACTGACCCTTGTCAGGAAGCTGACCAGCTTACGAAACGTTTAAGAAACCGCTTCACTGGGAACAGTACAAAAAAACCCTACTTTAATTTCATCGCTCTCCCTCGCATCGATCCCGATCCCTTTCGTTGGTGCCTATGTTGGGTCGATGGCTAATTCGTTACTGATTTGGGCCGTTATTGCCTTTTATCTTTTACCTTAAGCTTTTTATCTGTTTTTCTGTTATGCAATTTAGATCACGAAGTATTAAGGACTATGTGCTGGATTTTTTATGTTCACGTTTTCAACTTGGGTTTTTAAGTTTCAGGAAATCTTATTCCGTTTGTTTTTCATTCTTATTTATCACCTATATATACATTATACTACACATTTTGGATCAGATGAGAAGCAATGTTATTACGTAGTATGAGGGAGTTTATGACCGTTTGATGGGATGAATGTGCGGCCTAGATTGAATCATGGCTTGGTTTTAAAAACAAGGACATGGTGCCAGAATTGATAAGATTCGCCTTAGGGTCGCCTTGAATCTGGTTCGATCAAGTTCTTGAGATTGCTTGTGATCGTCCTTGATAGAGTTGGTTGGAGGTGTCCGGTTGATATGAAGGCGTAAAGCGTTGAATTCTTGATAAAACTGGCTTTTTATATTATTGATAGATATATAGGGATAAGTAGTCGACTCTACTTGGATATACACACCAAGTATAGTCGACTAAATGATACAAATACTCGAGATAAATCATAAACTCACTCGAATCCGACTATCCTAATGGGATAAGTAGACGACTCTACTTGGATGAACACACCAAGGATGGCCGACTAAGGTTACAAGGACTCGAGATAAACTCACTCGAATCCATCTATCCTAGCCCTTGATAAACTCACGAGGACGAAAGGCTTGAGTCTGTCAAGATCAAATGCTTTTCATGTGGGAACATGGGGCATTTCAAGTCCGAGTGTAATGCCAAGGAAGAATAGGTGAATCTGTCAATGATGTAGAACTAGCAGTGGCGGATTTAGGGGGAGCGGAGGGGAGCGGCCGCCCCCCATGTCGCCAGAAAAAGTAGTGTAATACTGGGAAAGTGTTTATATATATATTAAGCTTCTTTCCATACTGTACACAAAATCCACTATAGCACAGTGGCACAGGACTTTTGTGTTTATTGTCTTACCATCAGAGTTCGAATCTTTTTGATGAAATCAGAGTTCGAATCTTGGTAACTGCTTTATTGATTTTTTCTACCTCCTTCATTATGTTATAGTTAGTTATTGAAACAATCTGTCTATTACATAAAGTTGGATGAAAGCCTAGAAACAAGTTGGGCTCCCACACCCTTCTGAATGCAAAAACTCAATCTATGAAAAATAAAAGAACCACTCTTAACATTGTTTGAGTAGCTAATAGCAAGAGACTTAATACGTGAGAGCGTGTCTAAGGCCTCCTTCTCGAATTCCCCGAATGTAGAAAAGGCAAAGGGGATAAATTTGTATCCGTGTTCTTCACATTTAGACTCATACTTCCTCCCTTTCCTTCAACGGCGTTATGCAATGCCAAGCCAGGCGCCCAAGAACTCACACCCATACCAGCAAAAGGGGAGACACCGGTCACATCCACACACGCGTCCTTGCACCGATGCCAATTGAAGAGTAAAAGGTCAGTGGGCCTAAGATCCTGCCCATTCTCCGAGAGGAAACCCATGGGAGCCTCCTTCCGCACCGCGACCCCGACTTTGGCACATATATCAACAAGAATATCCCGAACCAGAATATGCCTGAATTTCACACCCACCTCACTAGAGCAGTGGACAGCATGATCCCCCCACTTGTCCATCTTGGGAGCGTTGCAACTCGAGCATATACTACCATTAGGAAAAAGAGGTACCATAAGTCTGTAGCACAACACAGAACGAAACTGCCGATGATTCATTCTCTGTCCCAAACCATCAATAGGGATATTGAACAAAAAATCCTGTGCAAGAGGAGCACGAATACTGCTAAGAACGGCAACCTCCCTCGGGCCAAGCCTGTACCTATCAACGAGACTGTTCTCAACAACACCAAAGTAGCACCTTGCCAAGGTTTTCATGAATTGGGGGGCAGGAGAAACATTGGTGAATGAGGTAAGATCGACGTTGCAGAAGGTACTGAAATCATGAAGAGCATGCTGAAAGGAAGCGCCAGGAGAAGCTATACCCGAATGCAAAAGAATCTTAGCCTACAGATTGCTCGTTTGAAGCCGAGAAGCAAGGAACGCATAGCGGATAACATCCCCAGAAGCAAAGATACCAAGGCCACCGCTTTTGATGGGGAGAGTGGCCAAACGCCATTGCCAATCCCTAAAACCCGGGCCTGATGCAGCCACAACCTTCTTCAAAGAGAGTCGCAAAGCAAGATCAAACTGAATCTGAGCATCCTTGAAAGACACAGGAGAGCAAGTTCTCAAGGCAAATGACAACTTAGCAACCCCGGCACAGCTACGGAGGAGAAGGAGCTCACATTGGGGGGTCATTTAGCCGATTGACCGCCTCCATTAACGCAATAGATTTAGAGACCCTCTTCAAGGCCAAGCCCCGATTGAAACACGCATCCAAGCTGACCGACCCACCAAGAAGTTTGACCCCACTACACGGGCGAGAGATGTTCGAAGGGAAAACACCCTCCACCAAACTTCTAGGATCCTTCACAGGCCATCAAAGCTCAGTTTTATCAACATTCAAGAACAAACCACGCGCGGGCCCATCGGACCTAATAATATCAAGTGCCTTGGCCACCATAAGGGTGTCTCCAATAATGGTACCATCATCAAGATACCAAGCCTGGAGGGTGAGACTGTAAGCAAGATTAATGGACTGGATCAAAGGATGCAGAGCTAGAGCGAAAAGCAAAGGCCCCAAAGGGTCACCCTACTGGACTCCTTGACAAGACCAAAGGACCGAATCTTCATAGTAAAGCCTAGCAGGTTGAGAGTAACAAAACTCAACCCAAGGAGCAATAGACGGACACCTCAATCTAGTTTCCTAAAGCAGGACACTCCTATCGACAAGATTGAAAGCCTTCTTAAAGTCCACTAGTAGCATAGAAAGGCCAACCTCCTCGCCCTTAGTCTCTACAAGCCTGTTCACAGAGTGCAGAATAGCTTCACACCCTTCAGGAACACCCACACCAAACTGAAAATCCTCCAAATAACGGTTCACAGAGGGGCCAACTACAGACGAAGCAACCTTAGAAACAAGCCTCCTCCAAATAGAGCCAACAGCAATAGGGCGCACACCACCACCAGGCTTAACCAACGCAGTCAGAGGGGCACTAGCAATGAACTCACCTAGCTGACTCTGACACTGACCTCGCAGGAACAAGTTAACAACCCCAGTGATAGAACCTAACATGTCATCAGCCACGGCAGACGCAGCCCCTCCCAGAATATCAACAAAATGTTGAGCGCGAAGCCCATCACGGCCACAAGAAGTCCCTTTAGGGAAGCTGTGAATCCTGGCAAGCACCACGTCTTTGCTAACAAAGAGAGGATCCTCACCCAACGTGGAGGCCGGCAGAGTTGGAAGGGGGGGCATAAGGGTGCTTGTCCTCCAATTCACGAAGGGTGTTAGGGCAAGAAGGAGCAACTCCAGAAGACGTAAGGACCTTAATAGCAGCGGAGAAGTGTCCATCCCCAATCTTACGCTTACACTGGGACAGGTTAACTTCGTCAGGACGTCTTGACTTTGCCACCCTCCTAGAGAGAGACACCACCTCAGACAACCGATCAAGCACCAAACCCAGCCTTTGACAAGGATCCCTCCACTGAATAAGGGCACGGGAAATACAATCGAACTGACAACGCTCCCGACCGCCGTTGAACCCTATTAGTAGGCACAAAGTAGCCAAAATGCAGCTAGGCAAAATAAGGAGTTGAACCCAAGCAGAAATGTCGCTCGGACTAACCAGGTGCTTGTCAAGAGCACTAAGGAAAACTCTAGCAAAGCCAAGCCGCAACTTAGGGGATACACTTAACAGTTCGCAACTTTCTGGGAAAAACACGATTAAGGAGATGAATGTCAAAACAAGCAAGATCATCCAACTGAGAGGGAACAATGGAAACACTATCAACCTCACCAACTACACCATCAGAAGCCAACACAACAGGCCTAGGAGGCAAGGAAATACCATGGATCGCAATGTCATCAAAACGAGGGGCAAGGACCACAACACCATCATCATGCTTACAATTCTTACTAAAGGTATGAGTGCGCATACAAACACCACAAAGCCAGATACCAGCCTGATGAAGCACAGAGTCCAAAGCAGCAAAAAGACCCGAGCCACTAGCAACCCGCGCTTTGTGAGAAGCCGCCAAATCCGCCGAACTAAAATGACTCGCTCTCAAGTGGGAAATAAAATACTGCTTAGACAGCCCTCTACCACCCCCACAATTACACGGCCTAATACATACGCAGCCCCCTAAACTTGCACGGTTTGGTCACTTTAGCACCTGAACTCCTCGGGTAACCAATTTGACACTTGAACTCAACACTTTCTGACCGCTTGGCCCCCTGGCCATTGGAAAATTCTCGCGTGCGTTTGACGCGCTCCACGCTGGAGTCCACCTGTTGCCATATCACTCTAACAAGTTGGTCCACGTCAGAAGTTGGTCCACGTCAGTTATGAAAAAAAAAATAAAACAAACCAAAATTAATATCGGCTTAAAACATACGTGACCCCTTAAACTTGCACAGATTAGTCATTTTAGCACCTGAATTTATCGGGTGTTCACTTTGACAACTGAACTCAACGTTTTGTAACCGATCAGACACTCGGACGGAAATGTGGCAAAAAGAATTGCCACGAGGATGCCACGTAGCCTAACACCTACTTGCCATGTCATTAGGTGAATTAAAAAAAACAAGAACAATAACAAATTAACAAAAAAATCTTTATAAAAAAAGTAAAAGAAAAAAAAACCCCAATTCTTCTCCTTCAACCCTCTTCATCCTCAACCCAAATCCGAACCCCTTCAACCCAAATCCAGCCACCACCTCCACCCAAATCCAGCCACCACCAACCCTTCGTACGCCTACGCCCAGAGAGGATTCAAGAGGAAAAGGCAAGATGGTGGCGTCGGCGGAGGCGGACGGCGCGCAGCCAAGATCTGGTGGCAGGAGGAGTGGATCCAGAGGAACGAACGAAGGAGTCGAGGACGTTGGAGATGAAGGACATGAGGCCGGCCCGGCTGAAGAACTTGGCAACGAAGACGGTGGCGTGGACCTGAGACTCCGCCGTCGGGATCCACTGCAGGCACGGCCGCAGCACGCACGCACGCACGAACTTGGCGACGAAGACGGTGGCGTGTGATAGAGCATATAGGTTATAGTATTTAGGACATGTTTTGATTAGTTTTTCATGCATTTTTAGGTAGATTTTCCTTTGTTTCGTAGTTTAGCTTTAGCGTTGGAAGTTTCGGAATCTACACTCGTTTGGTTGATATTTGCAGATATGAGTGATCGAGTGCCGGATGATGGTGATGGTGGACATGGAGGTGAGCTTGAAGGTGCCTAAGGAGTGTGCAAGGACGAAGGCCAAGGAAGAAATCAAGTGCACAAAGTGTTAGAGAGACTCGAGTTTCAGGAGTGAAAGCGCGGGGCAATAAGGTGAAAGCGCGACCGCGCTTTGGAGTCCCATGCCGCGCTTTGACATCTGGCGTTCAGGAGGGAAAACGCGGGCAATTCAGGCGAAAGCGCGACCGCGCTTTGGTTCCAGGCCGCGTTTTCTCTCGCGTGTCCGAAAACATAATATTTTGTATTGGGCTTGGGTTTTGGGCTGAAAACTTGTTTTGGTTGTTATTTTTAGAAACCTCTTAGATATATTTTTGGATATTAGTAGTTTCTAGGTTTATATTCTGATAACTCTTGACTTTGGAGGATTATTATTGTTGAAGCTTGAGAAGAACAAGAATCCTTTGGAAGAATTGTAAGCTTTTCAATGTCTTTGAACAACTAAACCTCTTTTGCTTAACTAGTTAATTGAAGTTGTGAATTAAGAATTATTGTGAGATTGGATTGTTCTTAATTTGCCTTGATTAAATTGTTTTCTCTATGCTTGATTGAATAAGTTTGATTTAGGGTTTTGTTAGATTGGCCATCTAATTGAATCTCTAGGTTGAATTACAACTAGATCTTTCTAATTACCGGTTGGAATTAATTAGATCATAAGTAGAACCTTTAATCAATCTAGGACTGGTAGGACTAATTGATTAGAGAAGAGAATTCAATTGCATGTTATTTGGATGTCTGGTTGCTCTGAATGCATGTTTCTATTGATACTTGAATCTTAATGCTGTTGTCGAATTGAATCTAGGAGGTCTCTTAGGTTATTTGATAATTAGGGTTGTTAGTACCGGTCGGGCTAATAACTAGAATTGAAGTAGGATTAATAATTCCATGAAGTTGGGTTATTAGCATTCCGCAATAGATTAGTCAAGGTAAAAAGAGAATTTTGATAATCAATGATCAATAATCAAGTTCACAATGGATGTTAACTGGTTAAGCATACCTTTCTCATATTTGATAAATCATCTTAGCTTTGCATGTTCAATTCATTAGTTGATAGGAAAACATTCAAAAACCCCCGTTTTACATTCTTCTGAGTATCCAAGTTAAATACATAAAAACACAAGTCTCTGTGGGATCGACCCTTACTTCCCTACTACATTCCTAGTAGGTAGTTTGGATTATTTTGATAGGTATTAAGGCGACTAAAATACCGTTATCAAATTGGCGCCGTTGCCGGGGACTTCGTCGTCTTTGTGTATTTAATTTGTTTACTTTGTCTGGTATGAACCTGTCATATGGTTCATACCCGTGCTATTAACTCTTCACCCTTGTTGTTTGATTCAGATATTGACAGGACTTTATTCAGGTTGAGGAAGGAGATTCACAATTCGTTTCACGAGCTGCCTTTTGATTCTGAATCTGAGTCCGACGGGATGGGTGACGGTAATCTGGATGCTGTGGCACAGACTTTGAGGCAGCTGACTGCACCGGATCTGACCCAACAACCGTTGGCGATGCAATTCCCTGAGCTGGCCGATGGAGTCAATTTTGAGCTGAAGTCGGGGTTGATCCACCTTCTTCCCAAGTTTCATGGGTTGAGTGGAGAAGACCCTAATAAGCACCTAAGTGAGTTTCATGCAGTCTGCTCAAGCATGAAGCCTAGAGAGGTTACTGAGGATCAGATCAAGCTGAGGGCTTTTCCTTTCTCGCTCAAGGATTCAGCCAATGACTGGTTCTATTATCTGGCACCTGGGAGTATTGACACCTGGCACAAAATGAAGAAAGCATTCTTGGAGAAATACTTCCCAACTACGAGGTCTAACAGTATCAAGAAGAGCATCAGTAATATTGAGCAGGCACCTACTGAGACCTTGTACGAGTATTATGAGCGATTCAAAAGGTTGATTGCTAGCTGTCCTTATCATGGTTATTCTGACGAGGATCTCATCTTGTATCTCTTTGGAGGTCTTCTGGATGATGAGAGGAGAATGGTTAATGCTGCTTGTGGGGGTTACATCCTCAATAAGACTCCTGCAAGAGCATTCCAACTATTTGATGAGTTATCTGAAGGTTCGCGGCAATTCAACAAGTCTACCAGATCAGTTAGTTCTGCAGTTACTCAGTCATCTTTGCATGAGGAAGTTTCAGAGCTGAAGAATATGGTGAAGCAGCTCACAATGTCTGGTGGGAAACAGCAGGTTAAGGCATGTGGAATCTGCTTAGATGTTATGCACCCAACAGATGCTTGCCCTACACTCCAGGAGCCGCAAGCTGAAGTTAATGCAATGGGTGGATATGGTCCACAAAAGCAGAGATATGATCCCTTCTCTAACACTTACAATCCTGGATGGAGGGATCATCCCAGCCTTCGATATGGAAATCCCAATCAGCAGCAGCAGTACAATCAACAAGGTGGTCAACCTGCTTACAGGCCTCCTTTCAATCCGAAGCCTCAAGCACTTGCTTCAAACTCGATGTCAACAGAGGACATGATTCGGGCTCTTGCTCAGAGTGTGACTACGATACAAGGTTCCATGACCCAATTTCAGCAAGAGACCAAGTCAAGTGTCCAAAACTTGGAGAAGCAGGTGAGCCAAATTGCTAATGCTGTAAGCAAGTTGGAGGCCAAGGATTCTGGTAAACTGCCGTCTCAAACCGAGCTCAACCCGAGGCAGAATGTGAATGCTATAACTTTACGATGTGGTAAAGTGCTTGAAGATGCCCCGGGAAAAGCTCATCATGCTACACAAGAAGAGAAGCCCTTGGAGGAAGAGGACGCAGGAGAGAATTCAAATTCTTCGAGTGTTCAGCTTCGAAAACTCGGGCAAGACACCCAAAACGCGCCCACGTTTTCAGGCACCAACCCGCGCTATGCCTCCTGGGAAGAATCCCCAGAAACGCGGGCAGGTACACCCCAAAGCGCGCCCGCGCTTTCCAGCGACAGCCCGCGCTTCTCCACCCGAGTTTCAGGTCCCGAAACGCGGCCACAGACAGGCGAGAACGCGCCCGCGTTCTCGAGCCAGCCCGCGCTTCCGATCGCAGGGGCGACTTCTCCCAAGTCTTCTCCCGAGTCTTCACCGACACCTCATATTTCACTTCCATCTTTTCCAGAGGCTCTCAAACGGACCCGAAAGCTTGAGAACGACAAGGAGCTCTTCGAGACATTTAGCAAGTGCGAGGTTAACATCCCGCTACTCAAACTCATCAAAAGTATTCCTCGCTATGCTAAGTTCTTGAAGGAGCTCTGCACAATCAAGAGAACTCAAAAGCTAAAGGGACAACAGAAGGTCAAAGTGAGTGAACACATCTCAGCTGTGTTTCGAAGGCGTATGGCCAAGAAATGCGGAGATCCAGGTATGTTCACTATCCCATGTGTGATTGGTGAAACAAAAATTGATAAGGCCATGCTAGATTTGGGTGCTTCCATCAATGTTATCCCGTATTCTCTGTACAAATCTCTTGAGCTTGGACCTTTGCATGATACTAGAGTTGTGATCCAATTAGCTGATAGATCTAATGTGTATCCTAAGGGTATAGTTGAAGATGTGCTTGTTATGGTTGATAAATTGATTTTCCCGGCTGACTTTTATGTGCTAGATATGGAACATGATAAGCATGCCTCACCTATTCTTTTGGGTAGACCTTTCTTGAAAACAGCTAATACTAGGATCGATGTTTGTAGTGGATCTCTCACCATGGAATTTGATGGGGAAAGGGTAGAGTACAATATCTATGATGCTATGAAATACCCTGCTGATGTGAACTCTTTGTGTGCGATTGATGTGATTGAACCTCTTGTTCAAGAAACCTTTAATGTGAATGGCCAAAGATTGAAGCCTTATTTCGATGGGTTTAGCAATGCTATACTTGACGAAACGGCTTTACAGGAACCCGAGCCAGCAACTTGAGCAGCGGACCGTCAAGCTAACGACGTTAACCAAGCGCTTCTTGGGAGGCAACCCAAGCATTAGGATAGTTGTTTTTGATTTTTAGTGTTAGCCTAGGATTAGTATAGGATAGTTTGTTTTGTAGTTTTGTTTCTTTGTTGTGTGTTTTTTGCAGCCCGGCGTTCAGGTCCCAAAGCGCGGGGTAAGGCCTTGAAAACGCCCCCGCGTTTTCCATCACCATACCGCGTTTCGGCTCCTGAATCTCAGGTCTGAAAGCGCGGGGCAAGAAGGCAGAAGCGCGGCCGCGCTTTCGTACCATCCCGCGCTTCCGTTCGCTCACAGCACGAGTTAAAAGCTCGGCCGGCCCTTTCTTCCTCTCATAAGTCATCAGCAAAGCGCGGCCTCCTTCCTCAAGAACTCGCCTCTCCTCTATTGTTGCACAATCCAAGCTCCAAACAACACCAAATCAAGTGATTCCTCCCCCAAATCCACTCTTCTTCATCAATCATCAAGTAATCCCTTCTCTACTCTTCTCTTTTCCTTGATTAATTTGTGGTTTTTGAGTTTGAAATTCTAAACCTAGGTTTTGCCTAATCTCTCTAGATTTGTCAATTTCAACTCAAATTTGCATGATTAATTGATACTTGTTAGTCCCTTTGCATGATTCTAGCATGACTCATTGATTTCCTTGCTTGTTCTTGTGGAATTTGGATTGTGATTGATTTTTGCCTAAACTAACCTAGGTAGTGGGGGAAGAGAGTGTTTGAGAGTATTATTTGCTTGATTGTTGGCTTGTTGTTGGATTGTTGTGGGATTGTCCTTGCCAGGACAATCAAATTTGCTTGTGGTGTTGTTGTGTTGATTTGTGGTGCAGGAACAGGTACAGAATGCCCCCTCGACCAACAAACCGTAGAGGCTCTTCTAAAGCTTCGTCTTCTCGTGCCCAGCCACAGTCCTCTCGGCCCAGTTCATCTTCTGCTCGCCCCCGGGGCCATCTCACTCCGCCTACGGTTGTAGGGGAAGTGACCCCAGCTGATTTTGGGTTCAGTTTGAGCGACCCTGTGCACTTTGAGCGATTCAGGCTCATCCGTAATCGCCCAATACATCCCCCTCGGTACTTGGATTGGGACTTTCTGGCAGAATTGGGGTTGAGCGATGAGTTTAGGAAATGTGAGATTGACCAGCACTTGAGAGATTTTCTCCACCTACAGCAGCCTGCATACAAAGGTCTTGTGTTAGAATTTCTGAGCACTCTGGACACTCATATTCTTTCCGGGGCAAATTCCAAAGCGGGAGAGTGCACCTTCCAGCTTGGGGGAGTGGCAAGGAGGATCACGCTGAATGAGGTCAATGCAGCTTTTGGTTTCTCTATTACTGGTGAGCATGTGGAGAGATGGGAGAGCCAAGCTTATTGGCTTGGTGATTCACAGTGGCAGAGTATGACAAGCAAGGAAGAGTACAAGGCCTCTAGAGCAAAAGCGTCTTCTCTTACACACCCTGTACTCCGTGTGCTGCAGCGCTACTATGCTCTGTCTATTACAGGAAGGGGAGAAGGAGAGGGCAATGCACCAAGGAAAGATGTGATGCTCTTGGCTGCGTTCTTAGAGAGGAGAAGGGTGAACTATGGAGCGGTCCTTATGAACAATCTGGCTCATATCAGCAGGAGGGGTACAGGACCGATCACTATTGGAGCCCTTGTCACTGTTTTGGCTCAGTATTACCAGCTTGATTTGACTCGGTTTGGTGGGAGGATTGAGCCTACACCGATGGATTTCGCTTTCCTCAACAAGATGGGTGCCCTGCATTTCCACTATGGTCACTATTTCTGGAGGATTGGAGACACCAGGAGAGTGATGCAGCTTCCGGATGCACAGAGAGTTGTCTTAGCACTCGGACCAGATTACCCTGCTACTTGGATGATCACTCCTCGGGATGGTGATCTCCCGCTTGAGACAGTTGCGAGCCATCGGGGCAAGAGGCGGCGGGCTCAGAGGGCTGTTGAGGAGTCTGAGGAGGAGGCCTCAGCTGATGATGACTCTGAGGGTGATGAGGACTTTATTGCTGAGGAGGAGCTCGAGCTAGAGCTTGGTGGTCAGGTTGAGGATGCTGTTGCAGAGGATGTTCAGGGTGCTGGTGGTTATCCTCAGGGCCAGTTTGATCAGCTGGTGAGCATGATGGGAGGGCTCACCACTCAGATGACTCAGTTCAGGGCCCATGTCGATCAGAGATTTGATTACCAGGAGCAGAGGTTAGACCATTACAGGCAGTATCATGACGAGCAGCTCCATCAGCTTCACGCTCGCATGGACGGGTGGACTCAGGAGGGTGGATTCCCAGCGTCTCAGTATTACCCATATCCGGGCTACCCACAGCAGTTTCCACCACCACCACCACCGGAGTAGATGCCACTTCCGTCCTATCTGAATGACTCGGTTAGTATTTTCTTCTTCTTTCTTTTATTTTACATTGGGGACAATGTAAAGTTTAAGCTTGGGGGAGGGAATTATTGGTTGAGTCATCGCATCTTGCATTCATATAGTTGCATTTGCATGTTTAAATTATAGTTTTGCATCGATTAAAATTGAAAAAAAAAAAGAAAAATCATTCTAAAATCACAAAAAAATTGAAAAATTGAAAAATCACAAAAATATTGGATGTTAGGAACCAAATTTCCCTACTTGATCATTTGTCTCTCTAAGTTAAGAGTATTATCTAACCCATGACTAGCTTGTTGGTTGAAGTTTCCTTGGATTGAAGCATGATTCTTAAGTTATTAATCTTGATTATAGGATTGAGCATGCATAAGAAGTTGAAATTTTGAATTGTTTATGAAGTTCTAGACATTTATGCCTTGTGAGATTATTTTGAGCCTTTTATTGCATATTTGCATATTTTCTTGAGTGTATCGCTTTGATTGCTAGCTCTAGAACTTGCGTTTAGATATCTTTTTCAAGGCTACATTACATGATTTAAATGCATGACATTAAAATGATTGAGGCATTTTTAATTAGCTCATTATATCCTTATCTACCTTATGCATGATCCTTTGTTTGATAGCCCACTTGTTCAGCCTATAGCCTTATTTTGTAGCTCCACAAAAATTCTCCTAGCCTATATGAGCCTGACCCTTTCCGGGAATTAGGATTTAGTTAGGGTGTTTTTGTGTAGTTGGAGAAGGATTCTTGGGAGAGTTGGTTGAAAAGAAAAGATTTGTGTTGAGTTGGAAGAAAAAAAAGATAAGGAGTTGGAAAAAAAGTGATGAAAAGAAAAAAAAAAAAAAGTGTTTGTTTGATGTAAATTATAGTGAAAAATCAAGTTGAAAAGCCTCAAGTGAGTTGAAAGAAAAAATGAGCAAAAGTATAGAAAGAAAAGTGATGGAAAAAAGGTGAATCAAGTTGGTGAACATTTGAAGAGAAGTGGTTAAAGGTTGGGTAGTTAGCTAGTTCTAGTTCCCGGTTTTAGCACCACATGACCAAATATTTCCCTACCTACTTGTGTATACCTTGGCCTCATTACAACCTTTGAAAAGTCCTCATGATTTTTGTTGTGTGTTTGATCATTCGTAGTGGAGATTTAGAACACTGATGCAAGCCTATGGTAGTCTAGTTTTCAAAGTTGATTTTGAGTGAAACACTTACCCCTTAAACACTTGAGTGAGAGTGCAAAACACATTACCTTGGTGAGGTCTAGAATGGATGAATGATTCGATTTTGAAGGCTTCTCATACATGTGTGCAATGATGTCTTGGTCAAGGTTTAGCTTTTTGATGAAGTGTGGATTGACATTGAGATGGATGCTTTAACTTGCTAGTTGTGGTGTGATCTCGATTTTATTTCTTGCTTGAGGACAAGCAAGGTTCAAGCTTGGGGGAATTTGATAGAGCATATAGGTTATAGTATTTAGGACATGTTTTGATTAGTTTTTCATGCATTTTTAGTTAGATTTTCCTTTGTTTCGTAGTTTAGCTTTAGCGTTGGAAGTTTCGGAATCTACACTCGTTTGGTTGATATTTGCAGATATGAGTGATCGAGTGCCGGATGATGGTGATGGTGGACATGGAGGTGAGCTTGAAGGTGCCTAAGGAGTGTGCAAGGACGAAGGCCAAGGAAGAAATCAAGTGCACAAAGTGTTAGAGAGACTCGAGTTTCAGGAGTGAAAGCGCGGGGCAATAAGGTGAAAGCGCGACCGCGCTTTGGAGTCCCATGCCGCGCTTTGACATCTGGCGTTCAGGAGGGAAAACGCGGGCAATTCAGGCGAAAGCGCGACCGCGCTTTGGTTCCAGGCCGCGTTTTCTCTCGCGTGTCCGAAAACATAATATTTTGTATTGGGCTTGGGTTTTGGGCTGAAAACTTGTTTTGGTTGTTATTTTTAGAAACCTCTTAGATATATTTTTGGATATTAGTAGTTTCTAGGTTTATATTCTGATAACTCTTGACTTTGGAGGATTATTATTGTTGAAGCTTGAGAAGAACAAGAATCCTTTGGAAGAATTGTAAGCTTTTCAATGTCTTTGAACAACTAAACCTCTTTTGCTTAACTAGTTAATTGAAGTTGTGAATTAAGAATTATTGTGAGATTGGATTGTTCTTAATTTGCCTTGATTAAATTGTTTTCTCTATGCTTGATTGAATAAGTTTGATTTAGGGTTTTGTTAGATTGGCCATCTAATTGAATCTCTAGGTTGAATTACAACTAGATCTTTCTAATTACCGGTTGGAATTAATTAGATCATAAGTAGAACCTTTAATCAATCTAGGACTGGTAGGACTAATTGATTAGAGAAGAGAATTCAATTGCATGTTATTTGGATGTCTGGTTGCTCTGAATGCATGTTTCTATTGATACTTGAATCTTAATGCTGTTGTCGAATTGAATCTAGGAGGTCTCTTAGGTTATTTGATAATTAGGGTTGTTAGTACCGGTCGGGCTAATAACTAGAATTGAAGTAGGATTAATAATTCCATGAAGTTGGGTTATTAGCATTCCGCAATAGATTAGTCAAGGTAAAAAGAGAATTTTGATAATCAATGATCAATAATCAAGTTCACAATGGATGTTAACTGGTTAAGCATACCTTTCTCATATTTGATAAATCATCTTAGCTTTGCATGTTCAATTCATTAGTTGATAGGAAAACATTCAAAAACCCCCGTTTTACATTCTTCTGAGTATCCAAGTTAAATACATAAAAACACAAGTCTCTGTGGGATCGACCCTTACTTCCCTACTACATTCCTAGTAGGTAGTTTGGATTATTTTGATAGGTATTAAGGCGACTAAAATACCGTTATCAGCGTGGTGGAGGAGTTTCTACTTGAGGCCTTTGTTAGCGGCGGTGGCAGATCGGGCGGCGGCGGCGGATTGGCTGGAGGGGTTCTGATTTCAATTTGGGAATCGGGGGTTTTGTTTTTCTATTTGGGCAATTGTTTTTTTTTAAAAAAATTTGTTATTGCTCTTGATTTTTTTAATTCACCTAATGACATGGCAACTGAGTGTTAGGCTACGTGGCATCCTCGTGGCAAATTTTTTTGCCACGTTTGTGTCCGAGTGTCTGATCGGTTACAAAAAGTTGAGTTCAAGTGTCAAAGTGAATACCCGATGAATTCAGGTGTTAAAATGACTAATGTGTGCAAGTTTAGGGGGCTGCGTATGTTAAAGGCCAATTAATATCAGCCACCCACATCATCATTCAATAATATGCTAAAAAAATAAAACAAAACAAAATTAATAAGCAATATTAATAAGCCAAAAAGGGGAATACGAACCGCCACTCCCTCTCTCGCACTTTCATCTCTGCCCTCCTCCAACAAAGCTGAGAAAACCCTCGATGATGCCCTGTGCGTGGTAATCCGACGATCCTAACTGAAAATTCCGTTCTCAATCGAAAGGCGACTGGCTTGCTTCCTCGGACTCGAAATCGGGAGTGGGAAGACAACAAGGTTAGTTGCTCTGTATATGGGTACACAACATGCGTTTTCATCGTCTGAAAAAATGGGGAATTTTGCCATTTGGTTAGCTAAACTTGCATGTAATCATCAAGGTTTAGTGTTCTTGGAATATCGATTGATATGGTGTGCGAGATACCAGTATATAGGGTTCGGGGGTTAGGGTTTACATATTTCTTCGATTCTCTGTGTTTGATGAATGCCATTGTGCTTTTCTATTGTTTATCTTTCATCAATCTTTGCTTAAGGGTATGCATTTAGTTGCAGGTGTAGTGATGGCTCGTGTGAATGTTGTTTGGCATCATGGAGGTACATTCGTGGATAATCCAAAGCCAGCTTATGTTGAAAAGATGCCTAATGGGTTCAGTTATGGTATGGACACAGATTTGATGAGCTATTTCGAGTTAAAGTGGTATGCAGATAAGTTTGGGTATGCAGAGATCGAGGGGATTTTTTATAAGGGTTTGGAAGATGAAAATTTTAAGGAAATGGACGACACATCTCTTGTGGAACTTGCTGCCACACTGAAAGATGGAGACTATGGGCACACTGTTGATCTCAAGAAGAATACATGCACTTGTAGGAGCTGGCAGTTGGAAGGGATTCCCTGTGCCCACTCTATTTGTGCAATGAACCATCTCAAGATCAACCCTGGTGATCATGTTGCTCACTGGCTGAAGAAGGAAACATATTTGAAAGCCTATGCTAATCCTCTCCAACCTGTGTTGAGCATGAACATGTGGCCAGAGAATGACTACCCACCAGTTGAGCCTCCACAAATTAGGAAGAAGAGAGGGAGAAAGAAGATAAACAGGAGGAAACCCAGAGATGAGCCAAAGAAGGCTGGAAAGCTGTCAAGGAGGGGCACAATCATTACTTGCTCAGTTTGCAAGCGTGAGGGTCATAACAAAAAGATCTGCCCCACTATTACTACTCCAGGAACACCAGGAAGAAGGACCAGGGGGCAATGTAGTGTGAGTCAAGCCAGGCCAGGTACTACAGGTGGTCGTGCTAGTGGGAGTCAAACAACTCCTAGAGTGCAGAGAAGTGGTCATGGTGGGCAAACTAGCAGGTCTGCATCTTTTAGTCCCCTCAGGTGCCTCAAGGTGGTCCTGCTAATCGTACAAGGAGCCAAGGTGGTCCTAGCACCCCTCATGTCACTTAAGATGGACAGGTTCTGTTGTAGCTATATGGTTTGGTGTATTCTTTTATTTGTTTGTGCATTGTTTTGGTTTTGTATGTATTCTAATTCACTTATTTACAATCGATGGTAGGCTGGTAGAAGAAGGTCTCAAGGAGACAATGGACAACACCCACCACCTCAGAAAAGGGGAAGGTTGGTGGGAAGAGGTGTATACACAGACCCTGCATCTGGCTTCACTGTGTTAAATGTAAGTATTTCCATTTCTTTAGCCACTATATGGTTTGGTGTATTACTGATTTTAGCTTGCTTTATTTCCACAGCCAGGACATGCATCTAGTAGGATCTTGAGGACTCCACACACACTTAAAGATGCAAGTGCAAGTGTTGACTTCTCAAGCCAAACCAAGGGTCTGAAGTGGCAGGGTAAACGCGCTATCACAAGGAGGCAAATTCCAAGCACCAACAACCCTGCTGCCACACCTGCACAAGTCCCTTTTAGTAGCCAAACTAGTTCAAACATGCCATAGTTGGCATGATTTCCAGTTTATGGATGACTCTGTCTTACATGTTTTTGCACAGCTCTTGTAAGAACAGATTTGATTAGCTTTTATATAGCTTTTAGGGCAAGCAACTGCATATTTTGATAAACCTTACAGTTGGCCTGATTTGCAGTTTATGGAATTTGTCTGTCTTACATGTTTTTGAACAGCTCTTGTAAGAACAGATTTGTTATGCAGTTGGTGGAACTGCGTTTTTGACTATATCATTGACATGTTGGTTGGATTAAGTTTGTCATGTTGTTTGGGTTCATACTAAGCCAGGTTGTTTGGATTGTTTGGATGGATCCTGTGAAGTTAGTTTTGGTTATGTACTAAGCCAGGTTCACCAACAAAGATTCAAAACATTTCTGGTTCACACAAAAGAGACACCTTCATTTCTCATTCACAAACAACAACAACAAACACTAAGTCTGATTACATAGTGTCAATCTCATTACACAAGAAACACCCAAAACACAACAAACACCTTCATTCTCATTCAACCATTACTGAAGTTGTTGCACAATTACAAAGCAAATGCATTACTACTAATCCATGAAGAAACTAATGAAGTGAGCTCCCACAATCACTAGGACAACAATCAACAATAGTTTTTGTCGCTTTCTTGCATTATCCACCGGAGACTCTATCTTCTTCACACGTTGAAGCAATCCCGATATAACATCGTTAAGCTATTCCGGCAATGGAGGATCCAACCATCTAAAGAATCCACATGCCTCCTTTTTCTGCGAAAAGCCAACATTTTTTCATTCATAACCCTAAAGACTTCGATTGAATGGGCAACCAATTTAATCGAATTAAGCAATTCAGCCAAAAACCCTAAAATTTCTCTTAGACCCAATTTAGGGCTTTTTGCATACAATCTGCTTACCCCATAGTATGGGCAACCAAAGAAGCGCCTCCCCGGATTCTTTGTTGTTCGTGAATGCTTGAGGACCGCCACGGCTCCACACCAGCATCTCGGAACCACCATCGGAGCTTGTTGTCGATCTGTGCGGGGAAATAGAGAAGAAGAAGAAGAGGACGACATCGAAATTGCTAGCAAAGAGACTTTTGATTGGGTGGAAGAGAGATTTCAAGAATGAAATAGAGATGAATTCTCACAAGAATTCTCAGAAGAAAAAATCGAAATTTTTTTACGAATGAAGAGGAATGGGGGTGACCGTTGGGGAAGAAAGGATTTGTGTGTGTGTTTTTTTTTTAAACATTATTCCACGTCAGCCAGCGAGTGGGAGGCAAATGGTGTTTGAGATACACGCCCAGGCCACGCGGAATGGAATTCATGCCATGTCAGCATACAGGTGGCCAAGCGGTCAGAAAATGTAGATTATACGTGTCAGAATGGTTACCTGCGGAATATATATAGGAACTGACTAAATCGTTCAAGTTTAGGGGACTCATTATGTTTTAGGCCACAATTACACCCATCAAAACCTTTTAACGGGCACATAAAACGGATGGAACCGACACTAGCCATGAAGTACCCATTGCATCAAAACAAAGCACGACGAACAAAGCAAAGCAAACTAACCAAACACTGAGCCAAAACACATCAAAAGCAACGAAAGCAGCAAAGCCAACAAACCAACCCCACAACAGCCAACAACACACGAACAGCAAACGACAACCAACAAAACAGCAAAGGCACCCGGCGACAGAACACGAACAACAGAACACACGGACTCGGCGACAAACAACAACGAACACCGACGATCAACCGGACTGCCCGAAACAGCAAAACACGAACAAGCGGACTGAACAATCGAGCAGCAGCGAAGAAACACCGACGAGCGCCCGCGACGCCACCACGGACGTACCAAAGAACACCGACGATCGCCCGCGACTGCCCCAAAACAGCGGAGATCGCCCACACTGACGACTGCCCTAACCGAACCACGCGACGAACGCCACCACGGACGGCCCGGAGAACTCCCTTGTACTGCCCCGAATGTTATAGTGGCACGGGAGTATTTTTTTTTTCCCTCCTCCTTCACCTCATTGAAAAGGAATTGTAATTTATAGAGTCTCCCACCTTTTTGTTTTTTAACAGCTCATTAAACTTTATTTATAATTTTGATTCTTCATGTTTGAAGTAATATATATTACATACAAATCATTAAAAATGAATTGTAATTTATAGAGATTTGAAGAGTCACAAACCTTTTCTTTGAATATCTTATTAAATTTTATTTTATTTTTTTGATTTTCTATTATAGATTTGAGATTATATGTTTTTATTCTTTGAAACTGGATTATAATTTGAAATTGCACCGCAATTTACAATTTAAGAATGATTAGCTCAATCGGGGAGTCGAGATTATATATTTTTCGTCTCCTTTATCCTCAAATGGGTCAAAAATTTTAACGTGAATTGTAATTTTGTAAGGCCATATATCATAATACAAGTATAAATTAACACAATCTTTCAAAATTAAATTATAATTAGATTTAAATCATAGATTTGAGACTATATGCAAAGTAAAGTTAGTGTTAAATTCGCACCCCCCTTCTAAAAAATTATGGATCCGCCACTGTTTACTAGTCATGTAATCGTGTCACCACCTCAAGCGGAGAGAAAGCAAGAGAAGGTCAAGCCACAAGATTGTTTGGGATACGCGAGGCAAAATCCGCCCCCCCCCCCCATCCGGAAAATCCTGGATCCGCCATTGTGTAGAAGTGATGAAGAACCTACGTTGTTGATGATTAAAGATGCATAAGTTGTTGATAAAAATCTGTTGGCGCCAGAACTGCCACAAGGAAGAACCACATCAGGTTTCAGTAAAAGGTATATCTAGATTCAGGCGCTAGCAATCATATGACGGGTGATCTGAATATGTTCACTTCAATAGACAAAAGCTTTGAAGGGAAAATCAAGTTTGGAGGCAGCTCGTCTGTAAACATTGCTGGGAAAGGTATTGTGCTATTTTCTGGTGTGAATAATGAACATATTCCGTGGACAGGAGTTTATTATATACCAAAACTGCATGCAAATATCATTAGCATAGGCCAACTAGATATGAATGGCAGTAGCTCTGTGATAGAAAATGGAAAGATGAGCACTTACTCAAAAGAAGGACGTCTGATAGCAAGAGTTAAGAGGCAGGAAAACAAACTATATGTACTGTATCTGAAAATAACGAAGCAGGAGTGCCTACTTACAAAGTTGTTAAGTGATTCAAACTGGTTGTGGGATGCTCGATATGGTCATTTGAATTTCAATCCATTGACTCCATTGAAAAAGCTTGCTGTGAAAGGAATGGTAAGAGGACTACCAAAGATTGATCAAGTAAACCAAATGTTTGATGGCTGCCTTGTTGGGAAACAACACAGAACTTCTTTTCCACATGGAAGTCTAAGGCCGTTGGAAGTCTGCATCTCTAGTCAGAACATGAATTTCAAGAGAAACCCAAATATCAAACCCTTCACCAACACTACACGGAAATTACATTAATTTCCAAGTGATCAACATTTGATAAGATTTGCCTTGTGGGCAACATGAAACATAAAATAGAAAAGGGAAGCAACAGAAAAATGAAATTCTGCAAATACAGATACACTGACTGGATTGGATAACACTTGAAATGTTAGAGCACCAAGCCCTGTTTGCTTTTAAACAAGTTCACATGCAACTAATTGCACCTAGAACCAGAAGCATATCCCAAATCGAAACGGAAGACAAATGCAACATTACAGATCCATGAATTACAGTTAGTCATAAATTAAAAGCAATAATCAACCACCACGCATGTGTGCACCCAGTTCACCGAAATCGTCTGCTTCAACAGTATCTTCGGTCAAACGAACTGCATCCAGTTTTTGCTTAAGAATCTCAATAGCATTCAAAAGCAATTGAGGGCTTTTAACGGCACCAGTTGACTCAACAGTGAAAATAAAGCTATCTTCTCTCTGATATATCTCAACAAGTCCTGGTTTCCCCATGGCTTCAGCCTTCTTGATTACCTCATCATCATATGTATAAGCTTCGGGATCAACTACAATCACCTGAATTGATGAAATACAAAATGCAAATACGTCATATACATTTAGGCTATTAATAGTATCACTAGCTCTAAGTGCAAGCAAAACACTCTGTCCAGCCTTCATTATATCCAATGAATTCAAAAATTCAAGGCTATTTCACTCTAAGTTATCAATCTGAAATACAGCTTATTATTAATAGTATCGCTAGGTCTAAGTTCAAGCACAACACTCTGTCAAGCCTTCATTGTATCCAAGGAATTCAAAAATTCAAGGCAATTTCACTCTAGGTTGTCAATGCGAAATAATCAGCTTATTATCAGTGAAAAACCAGACTTGAATGTATCAGGAAAAAACGGGCAAGTGGGAAGGTAGATTGCATTTCACATATTGACTTTTCAGTGCTGGTCAAGTTGCCAGAATGCCAATATATATACATATTCTGAAAGCCTAGTCAAGCGTTAAATACTTGTACAATGAAATTCCTTTGCTTACAGTTCTGTTTTATTTAGTTTATTTAGAATACAGTTCTGTTTTAAAGAGGCGTTTGGTATTCTTTTCATTATAGATTGAATCCAATTCACGGATGTGGGGTTTGACTCTGTTCTTGATTCTAAACCATAGCTTATATTTTACCAAACACCACCCAAATAACCTAAATACAATTCACAAGTACGTAACACAAGCAGTTTCTATCAATGTCTAGGGTGATAAGGAAGCAATTTCTACTCAACACTCAACAGAAATCGACAAAAGCATGTCTAAAATAAGTATAAGATTAAAGATGCCCCATTTTTTTATTGTACGGAATGGGAAATTATTTTAACAGTTAAAATGAACTGTAATGGAAAAGAAACCTGTTGAGTGACGGGGTCGATGTCAAACACTTTGGTAGGACTGCTATCAACCCAGCTTTTTTTCTCCTCAAGTGACAAGGTCTCCATCAAATCTTCATTAATATGAATCTCTGGCTCATACATGAAGCTAACAGTTGCTGCAGGAGACCATTTGGCATGGTCCTTCCCAATACCCTTTCTTGCAATAGCCCTAAGACTCAGTTCTTGACCACGACGCAACTTCACAATTATAATTCCCCTACAATTAAAGATCAAGGAGATCAGCCACCCCGAATAAACTTGTCTGACAACATGCAACCATATTCAACAGATTCATTACAATCACTGCCAGTAAAATGATAACCCATTCTTCAAATTTTCTACCCTTCAACATGAACATATATGAAATAGTTTTAAAGAAAGTGGAATCAGGATGGCAAGGTGACAAACTGAAAAGGTGTTGAAGACAACACTGAAATTCATGTAAGTTCTGCATAGTCGGGAAAAAAGGCATAATGTTCACAAATTAAGTTTTTTCCACTAACTGTCAATTTTTTCTAGGAGACTACACCTTTTAACCCTTTGTACGACCCTTAAGTGATGATTATTACAGAACAGAGGTAAATTTATGGTTTAGATGCAGGAGGATCAGGATACCAACAATTTTTACATTTACAGAAACAGGGAATAAGAGAAAGAAGATCTTGTGGAAGCTGATGTTCAACAGCTAAACAATCAGTAATCAATGAAAAAATATTGTATGATGGAGGCTACATAAGCCATCAGAAGCACGATCACAACTTGTTAACCTGCATTGCATCATAATCCCTGATATGGATAGGAATTATAAGTGGTGCACTAGTCTCCAGTATCAATGTAATTTTATCAAGACAGGATGTAAATCTTAACCTTAGCAAAACTGGTATGTGGTTTTGACAACAAATCTAGGTCTGTGCTTACCAAGAAAATAAATTTGCCAACTCATACAAGTGAATGGGATTTCAAAACAGGTAGTAGAAATAAACTAGAGAAACATTCTTAAAACAGCTAGAAAGCATGCTATTGCATACCCAGAATCATCCGAGTGAGGTTCCACAGACTCAAGGTTTTGTCAGTTACCACTTCAAACTAACAATGAAACATTACGGTGTCGCGCTCAATCACATAAACACAATGTAAAAGGCTTCAGCAAAAGCTATATAGCAGTTGAACTGAAGCTTTCTCATACATGCAACACCGCTTCACTCCCATGTCATTGCCTAAAAATTCTAGGGTTTCTTACAACACAAGCTCAGGCACATTATCGATGATAAATAGTCTAATAATAACTGGCTCAGTTAATTCCAACATCAAAATAAAATTGAATCAAATCAGCATCTATCCCTCAAAAGCAGCTCAGAAAACAAGGAAAGTACACAAACCCTAGACAGGAAGAAGAACCATTGAGCAATTGAGCTAAATTGGGAAAGAACGAGACAATTCATGCCGAGGAAAACCTAATAGACACTCAATTGTTTTGAACAGAGAAGAGAGAAGAGAGAGAGAAGACCTATTATCGGAAGTATCGTCGGCAGGGGAATCAGAGAAATCGACAGGGACAACAGAGTGATCGGAGCTGTACAAATCCTTGCTGGTTACATCCAAAGTCTGGTCGCTGATGCACTTGGCCCTGAGATGGAACTCGACGGAGCAGTACTCGCACTGGCCGTCGCCGTCGCAGCTGTCGCAGTCCCGGGAGAAGCGCATGGCCATGGCGCGCTCGCTGGTGAGGGGGATGAGGCCCAGGCGGTGGGCGATGAACTCGTCGATGAGGACGGAGGAGTTGACCTCGATCTCCACGAGGTCGATGGCGATGGTGGGGACCTCGGCGATCATGACGCGGCGGAGGGCGTTGGCCACGCTGGCGTCCGTGTCGCGGAGCTCGAACTTCATGTAGTCGTCTCTCATCTCCCTGATCTTCACGCGGGGGAACCTCTGGTACGACGCGCCCTCCATTGTTGCGAGAGCTGGCCTTTTCGACGGCGGCCTCCGGAGGGAGAGAGAGAGAGAGGGGGAAGAGAAGATGAGAAAAACCCTTCACTCAGGTTTAACGACAGAGGAGACAAAGTGCGTTGCTATTTAACGACTGAATTCCCAAAGACCGCTGTTGTCTTCTTCAATTTGTGTTGTTTTTTTTTTCTTTTTCTTTCTTTAGTATTACGAGTTTTTGAAAATATGTATAGTACTATTCTAGATTCGCGATCAAGTGAGAACAACTCATATGGTGTAAAATGCGAACACCTTATGGCCGTTAGATCTGGGCAAATCAACGGACTGATTTTAACACGCAGCTCCCCCTTGCTTTTAAGTGGGAAGGGCATTTTCGTCTTTTTGCCCTGCTTTACTGTTCATCGATCTCCCCTTTGTTTCTCTACGCTCGCACAGAGCGTTTGTTTTAGCGGATTGTTCATTGATCTCTTCGGCTCTCTTCTCCAACAAAATTCGATTGTTTTTCAACTGTATTTTCGTTCTTTGGCTCTTGTTCAATTGCTTCTATGGATATAGGTAACGATTTATGATTTTTGAAAGTGAGAATTTATGCTTTGCTAGTTTTAGGTTTTCCTTGAGCAAGATAACTGAGAACTTGTGAATTTGACATAAGTTTGGGTGTATGATTGGTGTTTACATGATTTGATTGCATTAGAAAGTGATTTTGAAGTTTTCGATTGACCCTAGAAGCTAATTATGTACGTTTTGCCCGATTGCCTACCATGTGTTCGACAAAATGCCTCAACCAACGTGCTTAAATTTACGTGAACCGTTCAATGGATTCCAATGAACCTTTACTTGAAAGTTTATGAACCATACCGATACTCTTTGTGAACCAAAAGAATACCCGTATTTGCCCATTTGTAGCGTGTTTTCATGTTGTTTCACTCATAGCTTTTACGTTTCTTTTGTAGGTTGTTCATCAAGTTCCGGCCATCCTAACATTTCTCATTCGGATGGTGATGCTAGTACCGATGGACTTTCATTGAATGACAATGATGCAAGTACACAAGTTTTTATATTGGATTGAAAAATCACACTTACTAGCTCAATCTGTTTAAGTAGCCTTCTCGGTACCAATTGCACAGCTTCTTTTAAGCCTACCATGTAGTCAATTTTTTCCCAAGTGTTTACACACTTTTCACATTTTGTCATACATGAACCAAGTAATTCATATTCATGAACCATCGCGTAGAAGATAATGAACCATCGCGTAGAACATAATGAACCATCGCGTTTTGAGGATTAAGCTGTCTTATATGCAGTTTCACATTAAATGAACCGAATGACTAAAGTTCATGAACCGACAAGGTGAACCCAATGAACCAAACACCTGTCGTTTATGAACCGCGATTGATATGAACTTCATGAAAAGTTGAACGCACCTTTCGCACGATAATGATAACGATGAGCACGATAACGATGCCTACATTCTTCACTTATCACAAGATTGTTCTTATTTCATTACTACTTGTACGGTTGAATATAAACTTCAAACAATGTTTTGATATGTGTGTTTGAGGATTCAGTTATCTTCTATGCACTTTAACATTAAATGAACTGTATAATTACACGACATGAACCTACAAGTGGAACACAATGAACCAAATTCTTTTATGTTACACAATTTACGCATTTCATATATGAACCGAGTGATTCAAATTCATGAACCATTACGTCGAATTCAATGAACCAAATAATTATACTTCATGAACTTAAAAACAGTGAACCTACAAGTGGAACACAATGAACCTCTAAGTGGAGTACAATGAACCTTTTTGGTCAAAATCATTTTATTTACAAGTTTGCCACCATTTTTTCCGTTTTCCTTATATCCTCCTTTAATCTCTACCGTCAGATCCGAAAGATCTAACGGTAGAGACTGTTTCTCATTTTACACTATAAGGGTTGTTCTTACCAGAACCAAACTCTACTATTGTAAATCTGTACTAATAATCTAGTCTCTAGCTTTGGTTGTTTTAGACGACTCAATTCCCTGTCAGTTGTTTTAGGCACCCCGGTATTTCATCGGTTAAAACAACCGAAAAGATATCGTATTGCCCACTTTGACCGATATCTATTTTTTTTTTTTAAAAAAAAAGCCCATCTTCATCGGTTATTATAACCAATGTGCAAGCTGCCTGTTTCAGAGCTAGACGATCGCAAATGTCCCGCGTGAAGCAAATAATGTTGCTGACAGCGTGGCGAACTCTTTCCGTTGCACATTTACTTTTCCGCTCTGATATGGTTCTTCGGGACCTCATCCGTAAGGATGCTCTAGGATAGTGTCTTTTCCTTTGTAAATGGTCTAATCTAACCTCTTTCCTTATCAAAAAAAACAAAGATGGGCAGGTTGTCTACAAATTGATGCTGCCTTTGACCATGCATTTGCACTTGCTAATTTCCCATACAAACCTATTGAATCATTGATACAGTGTCTTTATACTATGGCATCTCCTACCTCCTCCGATTTAATTTCCATTTGAAAATTTACTTGCATGCATACGGTTTAAGATACTTTTTAAGTTTATACTATACCGAGGCTACTATTGTACTACATATGAAATCTACAAGATCAAAAGATCAACATACTCAACCCTAGACTTGCCAATTGGGTTGGGTCGGTCAGGTTTGGGCCGAGTCATCTCGGGTTGGGGTTGAAATGGGTTCGAGGCGGTAACGGATCACGGGTCAATTGGTTTGGATTGTTGCGGGTTTTCGGGTCGGGTTGGATCGGATCAACCCAATGATCAAGAGTATCAATTGTTTTACCATAATTTAAACAAAATATTATTTAAATAATAAATTATAACATAAATTTTAGAATAAATTTTATATATTGTAAAATATTTTAAACTATAAAATAGCGGGGCCGATCCAACGGGTTCGGATTTCAATCGGGTCAGGTTGAAATTGTGTTAACCCTCGATAATGCCCATGCAAAAGTTTCCAGTATTAATATGAAGTCTCTGAGCACCAAGTCCACTCATATAATCTTGGAATCTAACGAAGTACCAATGAAATTGCTCATCCTGAAACTATTTACATTCGAACAAAGCCATAGATTAGTAGCACGGTTGTGGACCGTAAGCTAGGTCCACACAAGAGTAACAAAACAATAAACATAAGAAAACAGTCGAGTCCCCAGCAACGGCGCCAATTTGATAATGATGATTTAGTTGTTTTAAAGCACAGTTATGTAAAGAAAACCAAACTAACTTAAACCAAAGTATAAAGCAAGTAAGGGTCGATTCCACAGGGAGACAGGTTATCTTTAGCAGTGAAGTTTGTGTCAAACAGAAGTAACAAAGGGTTTTTTTTGGGATTTAATTCACACACTAGCAAGCAAATCCTAAGAAATCGAGAGTTTATTAATCAATATTTGGAAACACTTAGACAAACAAATATCCGCATTCGCTTGACAAGTCGATCATTGATTTCAATCAATACCTATGCAATGGAAATCTCAATTCCTTTTCAAAAGTAATTAATAGCACAATGATGAGTTCCGGAATCGGAGGGTCTCACAATTTAAATTTATAAAACCGAACCTCAATTGTAGTAAAGAGGTAGGGTGTCGAACACACGGGAGTTCGTGCGTCGAGAGTACCCGAAAAGACTAAAAAGAGGAGAAAAATAAAGACAAACGAAGGAAAACAAAAGAGATCACCTCGGACCGACACAGAGTCACTTCGGTCCGAGGGTGGATCGAGGTCAATTTGCACGGGACCGACGTGGTACAAGTCGGGCCCGATGTACTGGGGATCTCGGTCTTGAACAATTAGTAGATCGGTCTTGGGTTTTTGGGTTCCACCCCCAACTAGACTTGGATATTCTTCCTCAATTCAACCAATAAGTGTTTGATTCTAGTGAGATCGAGGTTGCTCGCCCCTAATCTCTCCAATCTACACTTCGACCCAAGGGAGCTTTCACTCTCCTTCGATGTTAGGTCTAGTGATTGGGATCGAGATTGCTCTCGCTTACTCTTACCAATCACAAGCCCTAAGCCCCTTGTTTTCACAAGAGAATTGAAGCTTAGTGTAGAGAGGATTCACAAATCAAGCACTCAAAGGCTATGGAATTGAGGTTTTCTGCCCAATCCTAGCTAGGGGATTCCCCCATAGCCCAAGACTATGGAATCTACTCCATCAAGTAAGAGAACAAAGCAATCAAAAGGGAAATCAAGCAAATCTCAATCATCAACATCAAACCAAACTCAAATTGCATTCAAATTCAAAGTGTCTACAAAATCCAAGTTCAAATCTACTTGATCAAGGCAAAACAAAGTACTAAACTCACAATTCTACCTCTCTTCTCCACCGATCCCTCCTTCTCTTCCTTCTCCCTTCTTCTCCTTGCCCTCCAAGTCTTCCTTGAGCCTTTAGAGAGTGATTTGATTGTGTCTATCCAAATATGCCCTTAATGCTCTCTAATCACCTCTATTTATAGCCTCTCATGGATTGGGGACCAAGGAATCCCAATTTAGAAAGGGGCAAATGTGGAAAGTTGCTAAAAATATGCCTTGGGGAACAATCTTCATATGCGCCGACTTGGATCGACACGGGTCGACCTCGGGCCCGATGTTGGGAACGTCGGTCCTGGCTCTGGTTGCTCGATCTCGGGCCCGAGTTGGTGTATCTCGATCCTGGGCCTCGATCCTCGTCTTCTTCCTTGGTTTCCTTTGGTTCCACTTCATTCTTGGCTTGGCTCTTGCACTCCTTGACTTGGCTCCTTCATTAGCTCCTCGAAATGGTCCTCATTCTTGCCATTTTACCTACAAAAACAAACAAACTCGCATAGTCTCCGACTCTTGAAGAAAACCGGGAACTAAGCTAAAAAGGAAACAAAACTAACAAAGAAGAGAATGAAAAACACATATTTACAAAGGAAATTAACTACTAAAACACCTCCAAAATGAGAGACATCACACAACTAGATACTATTAACCCTAACTAGTTAAATAATCATGAAACTATCAAGATTCAATCTAACTAGCAGCATTTTCAATAACTGGAATATAATTGGATACAAACTAAGATAAAACAACCAGCTTTTACCCTAGAATGCAAATCAATTCTCTTAAGCATACAACTAACACAACCAGATATTAGCACAATGCATTGCTACTTATGAATTAGAGATGCTCAACCAGAAATGCTCTAAATCTAGCAATAACCTAATAACAATAAATCCTAGATGATTAGGCTAGAAATTATTGAAACAATTCAATAGCAATTCAAGAAAGAGAAAAGATTAAATCCATGCAACCGATAAGGAATTAGAAATTTCACAACTAAATCAAAACGAACACTTCAATTGTCTGTCAAAGCAAAGAGGCTTAGTTCTCCATAGATCTCCAAAACACAAAATAATTCCAAACTCCAAAACTAGGTCTAAACAAAGGGTCTAGAGCCCTTAAATATGAGGAAACAAACTATCCAAAATACATATAAATCGGACTAGAAATAATATCCAAAACATAAATAAACAAAACGCAACGTTTGAAGAAGATTTCCGCCTCGGCACTGGCAATGGTCGCCGCCTACCACAGAACGCGATTCTTTGTCTTTTCTTCACTTCAACTCCAAGTGGTCTTCAGGTACCTCGGTTCTTCCTTCTTCAACGCTCCAAACTCCATCTTTAGAACCTAAAACATGACTAAAAGTATGCTTAAACCCCATTTAAATACACAACATAAATGTGTATATCAATGTCTTCTTCAAAAGGCTTTGTATGGTCTCAAGCAAGCTCCAAGGGCATGGTTCAGTAAGTTCAAAGCCTTCTTACTTGCTTCTGGTTTCTGCTGTTGCCAATCTGATTGCTCTCTATTTGTTTTTCACTTTGTCGATGATCTTATTGTTACTAGCAGCTCCACATCTCACATCTCATCCTTTATTAAGAAGCTACATTAGACTTTTGCTCTCAAGGATCTGGGTAATCTTCATTATTTTCTTAGTATTGAAGTTACTCGTTCTGATAATCAATTGTTTCTATGTTAGCAGAAGCACATTCATGAGCTTCTTGTTTGATCTAAAATGGCTTATGCCAAACCGCTTTCTACACCTGCTGAGTCATACTCACGTTTATCTCAAACTGGTGATCCTGTTAGTGATCCTACCCTCTACATGAGTATTGTCGGCGCACTACATTATGTCACGATTACTCACCCTGAGATATCTTATGTTCTTAACCGTGTTTGTCAGTTTATGCATCAGCCTCTAGAGCCTCACTAGAACGCGGTAAAGCGTATTCTTTGGTATCTTAAGGGAACTCTAACACATCAGCTAAATCTACAGTCGGACCCTCGATTCTCTCTAACGGCTTTTTCTGATGCTGGTTGGGCTTCAGATCCTAGTGATTGTCGATCTCAGTTTGGCTATGTTGTTTACTTCGGCTTTACTCCTATCAGTTGGACATCTCATAAGCAAAAGGTGGTTGCTCGTTCAGCACTGAGGCAGAGTACAGAGCTCTTGCCGCCACAGTAACCGAGCTCAGCTGAGTACAATTGTACCTACATGATCTTCGATAGCGGCTCGTTGCCCGTCCTATTCTTCTGTGCGACAAAATTAGTGCAACCTTTATGGCTCGTAACCAGGTTGTGACTAATTGCTCTAAGCACATACATGTCGACTTCCACTTTTTCCATGAAAAAGTGGAGTCTAAAAAGCTTGTTGTTCAGCATATTGATGCAAATCGTTAGATTGTAGACATCTTCACCAAAGTTATTGGTTCTCGTGGGTTTACACATCTTCAGTCCAAGCTTCTTGTCGGCTAGCCTCCATTAGCTTGGGGGGGGGGGGAGGGGGAGGGGGTAATAGAGGATAGAGATAATTATATTTTTGGACGTATATATGATAGTTCATATAGGACATAGGTTATAGAGCATGTTTTATTTGGTTTTTAATGCCTTTTTGTTATAGAGCATGTTTTATCTACGCTCTCTTGTGTTGATTTGCAGGATGATGTTGAGCTTAGAGCGTACCCATGGCGATGCATGAGTAGTTGGACTTGGAGAGGAACAAAGGCCCGAGCCCAAGAGGTGATGCGAAAAGAACACTTGAATCCGAACTATGTATTAGAGTTGTTGTTTCAACACACTTATCTTGCAATGCTTCTTTCGGGAGCTATAATCGTCAGATGGAGATGAATTTGGTGTCATTAGAAAGCTGACTCGAAGAGATAAAATTCATGTTTTTACTCCGAGTCCACATTCCAACTCGTAGTGTGTCAAAATAGCCTCTGAAGTGTCAGTTTAATCACGTCCAAGAGAAGCGCGAGATGTGCCGGAGAAGCGCGGTCGCACCTTGCTTGTTTAGCCCGTGCCTTGGTGGTTCGGCCTCAGTTGGAGAAGCGCGTGATGTCCGCTTTTTAGGTAGGATTTTTAGGGTCTAGATAGGTTAGTTTGAGTTGTTTTTCGTGCTTCAGTCTTGTGTTTTTGAGTCTTTTTGCATGAGTTTTCGTATTTCCTTGATATTCGGAAACTACGCACTTTTGTGTTGTTTTGTAGGTGTTTTGAAGTTTGAAGACGAGTTTGGAGCAATGGCCAAGAAGCAAGGACAAGCTAGGATGAAGACTTGAAGTGGATGAGCTAAAGAGAAGAGCCAAGAGGAGCAAAATCAACAAGAGAAGTGAAGAGATCGACCCAAAAATCGAGCTAGGGCGGGTCGTGCATAAATCAAGTGAAGGAATTTGAAGAGATTGAAACGAGAGCTCTCGAGACCGACCTTGAGGGGGTCGTGCACGACCCTATTTGGGTCGATCTTGGGCACCGACTCTCCCTTATCCGAGATCTTACGAGATATTCTATCTTTGTATTTTAAGAAGGTTGTTTCTTTATGTTTCCTAGTTAGATTAGGTTTTCCTTTTCTTCTATAAAAGGAGGTTGAACCCTTTAGTTTTTATAATTCATCCTTTGGGGGAGGATCATTCAAGACTTGGAGAGCTAGGAAGGTGACTTGGAGAACAAGTTTGAGACTTTTTGTAAGATTTGTTCTTGGTTTAATTTGAATTTTAGTTTGGTTTTTGATGATGTCTTCTTCTTCTTCCTCCTTGTTTCTCTTTGCTATGTGTGAGTAGTCTTCTTAAGTTCTAGGGTTGGGTGAAAACCCAACACAATCATGCATGTTTAAAACTTGAATTCATGACTTGAATACTTAATGATCATGTTTATCTATCTTGTGCTTAAATCCTTAGTGAAAATTGAGGCAGGTCTTGTAATTAATTATAGCGAAAGTGAAAAGTTAGTTACTTGATTAGTTCTAATAGGATTATTTGCGAAAGTTGATATTCCTAGGTTGAAGGATAGATAGAAAGTTGTTTGATTTACGAAAGTTGATTGAATGACTTGAATTGTTTGCGAAAGTTAACTTTTCTATGATCTAGATTGCATGATAGTTATGAATTCTTGTTGAAAGCATGTATGGTTGTTGTTGTGGTAGCCCTAGCCCTGGAATTTGCCTTTTATAGTGATTGAAATTCGTGTCTTTGCTTTGATCCCAACTCCCTCCGTCGCGTTCAAGCCTTTACTAGTGTTTTGTGTGTGTTCGAGTTTGTTTTGCTCTCAGGAACAACCCCCTAAGGGTCAAGATCGACCCTCCTCAGGTTGATCCTGAGTTGCTTTGTGTGTGTTTCCTTTGCTCTTTCGTAGTTTTCGACTAATCCTAGCACTATTCTCACTCCCGTGGACGATCCTGACTTTGCTATACTCAGCGGGGTCTTGACTACTAATTTATTTGTTCAAGAAACCCTTCAACAAATTGGTGCCGTTGCCGAGGAGTGTGCAATAGTGCCTAGTTTAGTTTATATTTGTTTGAGGGACTAGCCCAAACCCTTTGTGTGTTTTTGATTTGTTTTGTGTTGTTTTTGTTTTTAGGTTAGATATAGCCATGGTGACCTATGAGGGCTTTGCTAGAGAGTTGGCCGATCTTCGTCTCAAAATGCTAATCCTCCAAAGAGAAATAGATGCCAAGGCTTATGCGGCTCAAAGAGCACGAGAAGCCCGAATATACCTCTAAGAACAACTCAACGCCTTCCAAGAGGACGCTCAACGCCTTCCAAGAGGACGCTCTGGCTCAATATCAATTTCAAGAGCTCGTTAGCGAGCCTCCTCTAGTCGTTATCAACCTTCCTTGCAAAAGTGAGCTTCCCAAAGATGCTTGTTCTCCTCCTGAGGCTCCTAGGTTTGATCTTAACCCTCATTCTAGGGCCAAGGAACCTTCAGTTGTGCATATTGAGCCTCTATCCGGGTCATGTCCTCCACTCATTCTAAGCCAATCATTCCTCATCGAGACCGGAGCTATCATAGATGTTAAGAAGGGATTCGTATCATATTATAATGGTGAAGAGAAAGTAAAGTTCCGCTTCGACATTGCTTTGGAAGAGAACCGTGAAGAGGAGAATTTGGAGGATGATCTGGAAGAGAATTTCTTGCTAGATGAGACCGAAGAAAACAAAGACGAGACCCAAGTTGAGGAAAGGAGTCTCTTGCTAGGAGAAGGCGAAATTGAGGAGGTTAAGGCCCAAGAGGATGAAGAATGGACGCGGTCTTTGCTACCAATGTTGAAACCAAACCCACTCATGGAGGAAAGTAAAGAAAATGTGGTCAGGTTTGGACCTTCATTGACCCTGGATGCTAGCAAAGAATGGGCAAAGCATGAAGAGAGGAAGATCGTCACCGTAGTTCCTTTCGACTTTCTTGAGTCGATCATGATCCCTAGGCTTGAAGGTGCCTACAAATTCTATCATTTCCCCTTCAAGCTAAGACCCAAGGAGCTATGGACCTACAAGAATCCCTTTGTTAAGTATTGTGAGGCGCCACCACAAACACCGAACTGGTTTTATCCCTACCCTTCTCACGAAAATTATTCTTGCGCTTTTGATAAGTTGAAACGATCTTTGAAAACTATATCATTTATTTTCAATTTATCAATATGCTACTTATGCTTTCATGAGGTGTCTTCACAAGACTTTGACAGGTTACTTAGAGCCTTGACGATGTCCGATCATAGGGATTGAGCTAAGGAACTTCTCGTTAAGCTAACGACGTTAAACAAGCGCTTACGAGAGGCAACCCGGTCTTTAGATTAGATTCTTTTTTATTTTGTTTTTGATTTTTAGATTTGATTTTCCTAACCTTCCTTAGACTAGGATAGAATACATTTGTTTGGGATAGGATCTTTGTGGGATTTTTGCAAGGTGTTAAGTTGCAAATACAAGCTCAAAAAGGACGGGAAAAGATGACTTCACACGAGGTACATGAGCCCTCAGGACCGACCCTTAGAGGGTCGATCACGACCCTCCTTGCTCTGCCTCCCCCTCATGCACCTCTCAAGACCGACCCTATGAGGGTCGTTCTCGACCCTAAGAGGGTCGTGCCAGCACACTAGGCCTTCTATGCCCACCTCCTTTCCAAGCTTCAAGAGTTCATTGTGAGTTTTCTTCTTCTTTTTTCTTTACTTTTTCATATGTTTCCATGAATGGGGACATTGCATGATTTAAGTATGGGGTGGGGAAGAAGAAATCTCACATGTTGTACATAATTGAGTCCTTGTTTTCTTTATTTGTTTGTGTAGTTTGATTTGTTAAGAAAAAATCTTGAAAAATCCAAAACAAATGAGAAAATGTCAAAAAACCAAGAAAAATGTCGAAAAATCAAAAAAAAAATAAAAAAATATTTGCTTCTTTGGTTGTTTTAGGATAAAAAATGCTCCATCTTAGATGTCCTATTATGAAAACTAATTTTCATGCTTATCATGTAATTCCTTTGGCATAATTGGATAGTGTAGCCTAAGTTTTTGAGAAATTCCTCTTGATTGTGGAATGTGACTTGTGATGAAATTCAGCATATGTGTCCTGAGTAGATATAGTCTCAATCCAACAAAAATTTTACCTAGTAAGGAATTTTGGCCTTATAGGGATATCATCATTAATTCCCTCTTCTTTATTTGTATGATTTTGCTCTCTTTATGCATATGTTTCTTGTTATTGATATGGTTATCTATTTCTTGAAGCCGCTATGAGATTGTTCATGCATGTTAATTGTGATTAAGAACTTATATTTTTAGCCCATATTATTCCATGTCTACCTTGAATTATCCTTGATTGAAACCCCGTTCTAGCCTTGGCCTTTGTTTGAAGCTCCACAAAAATGATTATCCCTAGCCCATATTAGCTTGACCCTCTTCCGGGAATTGAACTTAGATGATGAGTTGGGAATAATTTTTGTTGAGTAACATATAGGTTGGGTTTGGAAGTGGTGACATTGTTAAAGGGTAGAATACATCTTGTTGAGGTATAATGTAAAAGGATCTTGGCTTAAGAGACACTTGTTGAAAAAAAAATGGTGAAAAAGAGAAGAAAAACAAAGAGAGCTCGAACATGGGTCCTCAAGACCCCTCTGAAGCTCGTGCCTGAGAAAGAAAAAAAAAGAGAAGAAAAAAAATATAGAAAAGAAGAAAAGTGCAAGCCAAGAATTCATAGTATTTATAAGTTGAATTTTGGGAGTTTGGGTTGGAAATTGAAGGGTGTTGAGTTTCAATTGATGAAGTGTTTGGTTATAAGTTGAAAGAAAGAGATGAAAGTGAAAGAGTTGTTTTGGTTTGAAAGTGTTGTATTTAGGAGCTTGATTCCCGGATTTAGCACCACATGGCCAAAGAACTCCCTACCTATTGTTATTACCGAGCCCCATTACAACCCGGCCGAATGGATTCTTCTATGAAGATTTCATTGAGCCTAAGTTCTTATGAAGATTGATGTGTTTTGACTTCTCTAGGTAGAGAGTTTGGTGATATAAGTCTCAATGATAAAGTAGATGTTGCATAAAGATTGAGGTGAGAGTTGATTTGATAGCCTAAACACATGAGAGTTGAGAGAAACACATTTATATCCCTTGTGAGGTTGGATTGTGATTGCCTATACTTGAGACTTAGACATATGTGATGACATTAAAATTACTTGTCTACCTATGCTTGAAGATTGTGTTATTGGTTTTGATTTGCATGATTATTGCTTGAGGACAAGCAATTTAAGTATGGGGTGTTTTGATGTCCGCTTTTTAGGTAGGATTTTTAGGGTCTAGATAGGTTAGTTTGAGTTGTTTTTCATGCTTGAGTCTGGTGTTTTTGAGTCTTTTTGCATGAGTTTTCGTATTTCCTTGAGATTCGGAAACTACGCACTTTTGTGTTGTTGTGTAGGTGTTTTCAAGTTTGAAGACGAGTTTAGAGCAATGGCCAAGAAGCAAGGACAAGCTAGGATGAAGACTTGAAGTGGATGAGCTAAAGAGAAGAGCCAAGAGGAGCAAAATCAACAAGAGAAGTGAAGAGATCGACCCAAAAATCGAGCTAGGGCGGGTCGTGCATGAATCAAGTGATGGAATTTGAAGAGATTGAAAAGAGAGATCTCAGGACCGACCCTGAGGGGGTCGTGCACGACCCTATTTGGGTCGATCCTGGGCACCGACTCTCCCTTATCCGAGATCTTACGAGATATTCTATCTTTGTATTTTAAGAAGGTTGTTTCTTTATGTTTCCTAGTTAGATTAGGTTTTCCTTTTCTTCTATAAAAGGAGGTTGAACCCTTTAGTTTTTATAATTCATCCTTTGGGGGAGGATCATTCAAGACTTGGAGAGCTAGGAAGGTGACTTGGAGAACAAGTTTGAGACTTTTTGTAAGATTTCTTCTTGGTTTAATTTGCATTTTAGTTTGGTTTTTGATGATGTCTTCTTCTTCTTCCTTGTTTCTCTTTGCTATGTGTGAGTAGTCTTCTTAAGTTCTAGGGTTAGGTGAAAACCAACACAATCATGCATGTATAAAACTTGAATTCATGACTTGAATGCTTAATGATCATGTTTATCTATCTTGTGCTTAAATCCTTGGTGAAAATTGAGGCAGGTCTTGTAATTAATTATAGCGAAAGTGAAAAGTTAGTTACTTGATTAGTTCTAATAGGATTATTTGCGAAAGTTGATATTCCTAGGTTGAAGGATAGATAGAAAGTTGTTTGATTTACGAAAGTTGATTGAATGACTTGAATTGTTTGCGAAAGTTAACTTTTCTATGATCTAGATTGCATGATAGTTATGAATTCTTGTTGAAAGCATGTATGGTTGTTGTTGTGGTAGCCCTAGCCCTGGAATTTGCCTTTTATAGTGATTGAAATTCGTGCCTTTGCTTTGATCCCAACTCCCTCCGTCGCGTTAAAGCCTTTACTAGTGTTTTGTGTGTGTTCGAGTTTGTTTTTCTCTCAAGAACGACCCCGAGATCGACCCTCCTCAGGTCGATCCTGAGTTGCTTTGTGTGTGTTTCCTTTGCTCTTTCATAGTTTTCAACTAATCCTAGCACTATTCTCACTCCCGTGGACGATCCTGACTTCGCTATACTCAGCGGGGTCTTGACTACAAATTTATTTGTTCAAGAAACCCTTCAACAGCGCGGGATGTGTCCAAGGAAGCGCGGTCGCGCCTTGACCACCCTTGGCCGCACTTTGGCCCCGTGCCGAGAAACGTGTTTTGGGCCAGCTTTGTTCGGACTTGTTGACACGAGATCTTTTAAGATAGAATTATTTCCTATTCCTAGGATGTTTTTGTTCTATAAATACATTGGTATTGCTTTATGTTAGATATCATCATACTTTTGGATTGTTATCTTGGAAGAGAAGAAAGGGAGAAAACCCTAGATTCCTTTGTAAGTTTTCTTATGGATTATTCTGGCTAATTTATTTTAATCCAATTAATTTGTTGAAGTTATTGATTTGAATCATTGTGAGGTTTGATAATTCCTTATGAAACTTGATTAGGTTGTCTTTCTTGTGCTTAATTGAATCAAGTTTAACTTAGAGTTTTGTTAAATTGGCCACCTAACTGAACTTCTAAGTTGAATCATCAACTCTTAGATCTCTTTAATTACTGATTGGAGTTAATTAGATCGTAAGTAAGAATCTTTAATCCTTTTAGAGTCGATCGAACTAATTGAATTAAAGAGGAATTTCAACCACAATTCATATGAATGTTTTATTGCTTTGTATGTTTTATTTCTATTGATACATGATGCTCTTTGCTATTGCTAAATCGAGTCTAGGAGATCTTCCAGAACATTTAGTGATAAGGGTTGGTAGCACCGATTGGTTCTATTGACTAGACTAGGTTCGAAGTTTGGTTTAAGATTTCATTCAGTTGAGTCTTATAATGCCATAATAGATTAATCAAGGTGAAAAGGGAATGATGATATCAATTCAATAACGGATACAAGTTAATTGGATGCTTCTCTTTACTTGAGTTTACAACAATTTGCTTGCTTTTTTATTAGATTGTTAGATAATTTTCCTAAAACCCCCTTTACATTGGTAGTACTAAATAAATACATGGAATCTAAGTCTCTATGGTACGACCCTTACTTTCACTATACTTGTTTTCGTTGAAAGTTAGGATTTTCTTTGACACACTTTTACCGCGACATAAAAGTGCTCATCAATATACTTCTGTTGATATTCTCTCCTTATCTTGAGAGATTTGTACTTATCTTTGTATAGCTATTCTCATATAAATAGATAACCTCTATATGAGAAATCTCAACAAAGTTCCACATTCTTTTACATGATAAGGGTAGATACACTTTTTTTCCCTTAGTAACGATTTTATTGATTATCTCCTGATTTTATTTTAATTGTTTCAAAATTACTTTATGATAAATATCACATTTTATTTTGATGAAAAAAAGATAAAATTTTATCAAATAATAGTAATATTTATTTAAATAATATGACATATATGTTGTTACATAGAAATTTAATTCCTGATTAGATTATTTTCAAAATTACTTATTATACCTTATTATATAAAGGAGGACAGGTTGATTATTTTATTATGGAAATGACACGTGTCGTAAATTTTTATTTACAAAATTACTGATTACAACTTAGTATTATATAAAGGAGGGCCCAATTGATTATTTTATTATAGAAATGACACAAAGTTTGTATGATTGTTGTTTATATCTGTGATTTCAATTTTTTTATTAGCATCAAATAAGTATAGAGGAAAGACAACAGATTAAAACTCATTTGTTCAAGGAACCGCCTGTAACACTATTCCTTAGACCGATCAATATCGATCACATGGCGTAGGTTAGTTGTGTAGTTGTTAGAATTCATTTCTGGTGTTGGCTCATAATATTGTGGGTTTTAAAACTTTAAATATTATCTCTTTCATTAAACAAGTTGGATATTTTCTTGTTTTCTCGCCGTGCCCGCGTTGCAAGATCCAGACATTTAGTTGTCAATTAACTTGGTGTGCCTCGTGAGGTCTACTCTTGAGTAACGCCTTGTCAGAAAGACGAAGTGTTACAATATATTAGGGTCTAAGGTCAAGATTTTTGGATGTTAGATTTAGAGTCTAGAGTTTAGGGTTTATCCTCTAGGGTTTGGGTCCTTGGTACAAAGTTTAAGGCTTAGAGGTTTAGGTCTAAGGTTTATGTTAGGGTTAGGTTTAGGTTCCAAAGTTTATAGGGTAGGAGTTTAAAGTTTAGCTAGGGTATTGGATTAACCCTATATACACCCTATACCCTAAACCCTAATGATTCTTGCATACCACTAAATATTTATATGAAATTTACTATAATGATTAAAAATATTATAATATGGCTACTTTGTTTTAAAACCATACCTATCTAAATATTTATATGAAATTTATGCCATCAACTTTTTATTACTATTTTTATGGGTATTTCAATAGGAGAATAGTAAACAAAAATGTATTAACATATTATTTTAATAAAATAAATATGTTGTATATATATATAGTGGTAGAGTTTGCTACCATTGATGGTTATTAAAAATTCTTTTAAAATAATTAGGAAAAATTCAATGTAATTTTTTGAATAATATTTTAGAATAGATCTATTTATCAATTAAGAGGGTATAATAATGAGATTTAGATTATATATTACGATAGAATTATAATTAAACAGCTCAAAATCTAAGATATAATTATATCTATAGTTTTATTTGTTTTTTATATTCCAACAATATATTGTCTTGGTTAAACAATTGCAATGACAATATGATCTTATTTTTGTATATTGAGATTATAAATCAAATATCAACTATTGTATCCTTAATCTAAAAGTTTTTAGTTACAATGTTGACATTGGTTATCCAAAAACTAACATAATAATAAAATTACGAAAGGAATCTTAAAATTCTTTTATGATATAAAATTTAATTATAATAAGAAAAATCGAGATCTAAATCATTATTATAGAGCTAATTACCATAAAATAAAACTTTATAAAGCATATAGACATAACATAATTTAATAACATATAGTATAGTCTAAACTAATAGTACGAAAATGAATTATTATAAAATAAGTATATAAAATCTGTCATCTTTAGGCCGCATCATCAAGTAGGGGTGAGCAAACGGATTATCCGATCCGAATTAGAGGATATCCAAAAAAATTTTGGTTAAAATTAGCTATCCGTATCCGATCCGTTATTAACCGGCTATTCGGTAAGATGAGCGAAACACATCCACAAAACTGGATGTGGTTCGGTCATATGTTCAGAAGTGCATGGTACCGTCGAGTAGTATAAAGTTATCAAATTCCACCGAATACTCTTTTATCAAAAACTTCGCAAATGCAAATGATCTAGACTATAAATACAAATTCACTTCTAATTTCAAAATGTAATGCAAAATACAAGTTCATTTAGAAACATATTGAAAATGTACAATTCTCTAGTCTTTCCATAGTTTCCAGCACATAACAGCGAATATATCATCAGATTAGTATCATCAGATCAGCACATTATTTCCGTATTGCAGAGATTAAACTTAGCTCCAAGATCATAAATCTAATATAATAATCAGAGAATGAGCTTAATCAAAATTGATGCGATATGAGAGGATTGAAAGCATGGAATATTTGAGCTAGTTACGCAGCTACTGGTTTGCCTTACAATAAGAGTGGCAAATCACAAATTTGTACTCATGATTATTCTCCAATCTATGAAATCTGTCTTTGGCCAAAACAAGGGTCCAACCTCAAAATCACCTGGGAACTGATTGGCCAAATCTAATGTTAAATAATTAAAAGAAGTCCAAAATCGCACAAGTCGTTGATCGTCCATCACCTTCAAGGCAAGTTCTTGTAATTGCATATCCAATTGCAGTCACCTCGGAACTGATTGGCCAAGCTCTAGTACAACAAAATTAAACCTAAATGAGAATTTTCTAGAGGAATAATGAAATTTCAACTATTGAGTTGAGTTTTTCAGGACTTTACATACAAGATATCCCAAGAGAGGTACTTCTAATATTTTCAAATAACATAAAGCAAAAAAGCTAAATGGTATCAGATGCAAGAATTTAAAAGACTTGATGGACATCAGAAATCACAGGTGACTTTGGCCAACCTTGAAAAACAGCAGCCCTTTCACGTACCATCAATATCATCTGGGAAAATAAGCAGGCATGTCACCAAGATGCTCATTTTCATTCATAGTCTATTTTTCATGTTTTAAACAATACTGAACTGGAGCTTGCCGGTTTTGAGATTATGAATAAACCCCGGTCCAATAGCATGGGTATATAGAATAGTTGAATTCCGATTAAGCACAAGCAATGCCATGAACCAAGAACAGGTGGATTAACTAGCAATGAGTACATATAACAAAACAAGCAATAATCACATGAGCACAACTCATGAACTGCTAATGCAGTCGAGTGTGATCAGATGTTTTCCTAGATATTTAAGAGAAAGACTAAACCATTCTGCACTAACTACGGGATTTCAAAGTTTAGAAGTTGAAAGCAAACATTGATTCCTGGTAAAATATATTTTCATACTGTTACACTTGAGAGAATTATGCAGGATACCTACAATGGTAGGTCCCATAAATTTTGTTTCATGCATATCAATGTTGTGTGCCAGCAGAAACCAGATATTCTGGTGAGATTGCAGCTAGATGCTAGTGAATGCACTTCAATTTCGCCTACAAAGGTGTTTCTTTATCCCTAAACAATTTGCTTTCTTCCTTCACATGTGTTCTTAACAGAAGAATCCTAATATACAGCATGATGATTGACACGAATGACAACAAACAGCACTCCAAATTCAATAGAATGTCACACACATGTTAACGGTTTGGGAGTGCAGCAACTCACGTAAAATAGTTGGAACAGATAATTAGAGGCTGGGAGAGGTACGGCAGAGCGTACCCTGAGAAAGTGATCGACAGCTCCGAGATGAGGTGCTAAGGCACGACGTCAACCTCGCCATCGCAACTGCACTGTGGAGTGGCAACAGAGACTGAATGCCTCCAAGTTCCGAAGGAGTTCTGTTTCCAACCGCCATCGTTCGGAAATGTTCAACATTAGACAATTAGTTCATTCAACTCAACTAAAGCTAAAACCCTGAAATGGAACAAAAGAAAAGAGCGCAAAACCTGGAAAGACCAAGACGGCTAAGAGGAGGCGAGTTAGCCTTAGTTGATGGAGGAAAACCGGAAAATTTTGGAGCTGAGGGTGGCTTAGAAGCTGATCTGCTAGCAGATCTGAGAGCTGATGCTGTTGTTCTACTGAAGAGCCTAGATGCCATTGGACCTCCTTATTGAATATTTTTGCTGTATCACCAAATGTTGGGGTTAAGCAATTTCCATTTAACATATTAATCAATCCAGGAAACAAAAAAAACAAAGCCAATGCTTTGAAATAGCTAGCTTGACCAGGCACTGAAAATGTTCAATATGCATAGAATGAACTACGCTTTGAGATTAGATGGAGCATATTGAGGGGATTGTGGATGAGAAACAAATCAGATTGTATATTGAAACTCACTTCTGGTTAGGTTTCTGTCAACAGGGTTATATAGGTTATATGATAGACAGTGACGGCCTGGAGTTCTCATCCAGGCGCCAGGAGCACAGAACCAGTGAAAATTGGGATCTTTATCAATTGAGAAACAAGAACCACAGTTGACATGCTAAAAGACATTAGAAACAAAATTCAATTGAGGAGGGCAAGTTCGAACCGATGAATTTTGGAGACGAATTTGTAGAGACTTTGACGACGAGGCGGAGAAGATCAAGATATGCCGGCGGTGAAGAATTGTTTCTACCGAGTCCGTCGTTCCGCCCTGATTGTTTGTAGGCTGAATCAACTTTCCTGATAATACAGATCAGTTGAATGAACTTGGGCCTGTTCAAAAACAAGCCCAAGTCATGTTAGGGCTTTTACACCATTTTCTTTTTTAGGGTATAACTGTTTACTCGAAAGCATCCGTCCTACTTTGATTACTGAAAATTGTTCACACGAGTAGACGATCCACACCTTGTACGAGATTGTTTTTTTATTTTTATTATCTTGTATATGAATTCACTATAATAATTTCAAATATTATCATATGTCTAATTTCTTATAGAACAGTGTATTATAAAATAACATAATTCACATATATCATCAAATATTTAAATAAAAATATTTTATTTATATTTTATTTTTTTAGTCATACATAAACATATATATACCGAGAAAGAATGCAATAAGATGAGATACATTATTAAACTTTCTAAAAAAATAATAAAAATCTTTTGAAATTTACATTAAAGCTCATAAACTAATGTATATAAATCATTCATTCATTTAAAATAAACATTTGGATTAATATAGTATTACATTTTTTTAAATTGAGAATGTTTAATAAGATAAAAAAATCAAACTAAATTATCTTCTATAGATTCTATTATGTTGTAAAAAATAATTAAATAATAAGTACATAAAAATCAATAAACATATTCAACGAATCATTATCTTAATAAGAAATCTATCTTTTATCTAAATACATAATCAATGTGTATTCTTATGGATATATTTAGGATAGATATATTATCTAACCTTTTTATCATATTATTATTGAATTTCAATATGATACGATAGAAAAAATATTTAATGCATTATTTTAATAAATAAAGATGTGACATAAGTATAGCGATAGAATTTGTTACTAATGATGATATTTAGAAACTTTTAGATGAAAATTACGAAAAAATATTACTTTTAATATAATCTTCAAGTAAATGGGTAAAAATGATTTTTTTAAATAATGTATTTAGGACAAATTAATATATTAACTAAATAAGTAACCATATAATAATAAGATTGAGATTTAATTATTTGTTAGGATAGGAAAGAACTCAAATTTTAAGATAGAACTAATATTTTAATTAAGTATGTATAAGATTAAGCTTAAAACTAAGATTGATAAGATAATTTTTTCATAAGGAGGTGATGTGGCGGAATTTCATTCCATTGTAATATATAGTAAGAGATAGATAATAATATCAAATATATAATAAATAATTTAAATAATGATGAAAAATTACGTACATGCTTTTGGATCATATATTCATATATAATAAATTTACATGTAATAAGCAGAGAGTAGCAAGATATTTTTTCCAATTTAATAGATAACAAAAGATAAAATTTCCAAGTTGGAAGTAGAAATATAAAATTTCCAATTTAATAGATGATAACAAAATTTATATAAAATATATTATTTTAATAAAAGGGGTGATGTGGTACAATATGGTGGCGGAATTTGCTTCCGCTTTAGTATATAGTAATAGATTAATTTGTCGATGATGTTATAATATTGTTATTATTATCGGATATGGATGTACATGGATAAGCTTAAAACCCTAGATTTGATCTTATCCCATCTCTTGCACTCTATAAAGACCCTTATGGCTGACCTAATACACAGATCTACTCTCTCTTCCTCCCTCAATGCTCTCTGATTGTTTATGATTTCCCTAGTTTTATAACACATTATCAGCATGAATTGCTCTAGGTGTGTGTTGGACCATGAAGAAATGACCCAAATTGGATACGGCCCAAGAGAAAGCCCACGAAGAAAAGGCCCATGACTAGTCTTAATAATGGGTAGAAGATGCAGCCCAAGGGGAAAGCCCAATCAAGAGGCAGAACGTGCCAGTTGAGGAAGAAGTGGAGGAATCAGTTGGAACAAATGGAGAGAGGGGGCCGAGAATCTAGGGGAAAAAAGATATTAGATGGGAGCGTATTTTGTTGAGGGGAGGGGGCAGTTTTTTTACTATCATTCTACGCAGACAAAACGCTTTGTAATCGCAATATTACTCTTGGATCAATTGCCCGATCTAGGCTAAATCTCGTCTTAATCTTGTGTACGAATTTTAGCTCCAATAGTTTGGCGCCCACCGTGGGGCGGATTGATCGAAAGTCACGCTTGTCGATTTCAGAGCTTCCTTCTTTCCAACGATAGCTATGTCTGATCCAGAGAATCCGATCGCCGATCCTCCGGCTGCCGGTGACGGTGAACTCCGAGAAGAGTCGGGTAACCGTAGCCAGGAGGAAGAGATGGCCGAATTCCGGCGCCGCCTGACGGAATTCCAGAAGGAGATCAGCGATCAGAGAAGCTTCTTTGAAGCTCGCGTGGAGCGGCTCACGGCCGACAGCCACCGCCTCTCCACCGAGAACATCCGCCTAAAGAATCAGATCCAAACCCTGACGACTAAGCGTCAGCCGGCCCGAGTCGCCAGAAGGGCTGATGGCTTAGCCGCTAGGCTCGACTTCGGTGGCGGGAGAGGCATGTCCTGGACACGTAGTGGCCATGACGCCCGAGATAACTACGTGACCCCCCCAGCCACGCTGTCGGGGGTTCTCCCGTCGGGACATACCGAAAGAGGCAATCCTCCCCAGCTGGTGGCCATCAGATCTGCCCCGGAACCCCGCCCAGTCAGGGCGCCAGATCTATGGACCGCTGGAGAAGACGATGAAGATGAGGAAGACAACGAGCATCGAAGACCGGTCGACCTAGACGCAGCTATCCGGCGCCGGGTCAGAGAGCAGGTCGGAGCCATAGCGGATCAGGTGGCACGGGGTCGCCATCCGAACCGACCAGTCGTCCCTGAAGCGCCAGACGGGTACGACGAATCTCCATTCGTCCCCCGTATTGCTCGCGTAGAGATGCCCCGAAAGTTTACCGTTCCGAGCATTGACGCTTATGACGGCACCACTGATCCGGACAAGCACGTGGCCGTATACAAGCAGAAAATGATGACTGGCTTTGTCCCGTACCCCTCGAAAGAGGCGGTGATGTGCAAAGGCTTCGGGGCGACGCTAGCCGGCCCTACACTGACATGGTTCATCAACCTCCCCCGAGGAAGTGTCGGGTCGTTCGCGGAGCTCTCTAATCTCTTTCGATCCCAGTTCGCTAGCAGCCGGGGGTTCGAGAAGCAGTCTAGCGACCTCTACCGCATTACCCAAAGATCTAGAGAATCCACCAAAAAATATCTAGACAGGTTCAACAGAGAGATGATTGCCATCCCCAAGTGTGATATAGCTACAGCTGTAGAAGCGTTCAGGCAGGGGGTGGTACAAGACAGCGAGCTCTACGAGGAACTCACCAAGCATCCTATCACAAACTTCGAAGAAGTGCAGGTCAAGGCTCTGGCGCAAGTGCGGCTAGAAGAAGACCGGAAGCAGCGCCAGAGAGCTGCCGAGCCAGAGAGACCCGAGAGGCGAGGTCACACTGATCACCTCCGAGAAAGGAGAAGCCAACCCTACTAGAGACGCCACTGAGTACGCCTAGGGATATGAGGCCTAGTAACGCCACGCACACGAACTACACCAGCAATCAGAAACCTTGCGCCCATCCTCCGAAAGTACTTTTTCTGAACTTGGTTCTTATTAGCTATTTGTTTTCAATTCTCTGTTTCTTTTCGAAGTGACCTCTAGCATTAGTCATCGTGCATAGACTTGATATTGTTGTGTTTTGCATGCTTGTACAAATGCACTTGCTTTGCTCTGAATTCAATGAAATGTCGTGGGGCCTTAGCCGCCCCGGAACACGGTTGTATTATCATCCCGTGCACGAACCGGTTCCGTTGCAAACGCTGGGATCAATCTCCCAGAAATCACTAAGGCATATGTGATAGCGGTATTTTAGTCGCCCTAATACCGATCAAAATAAACCAAACTACCTACTAGGAATGTAGTAGGGAAGTAAGGGTCGATCCCACAAAGACTTAGGTTTTCAATGTTTATTGTTGTATTACTCAGAGTTAGAAAAGGGGGGTTTTTAATATGAATCTAAAAACTAAATTAACTAAGGAATGCAAAGTAAAAGATGATTTGTAAAATATGGGAAAAGTATGCTTAACTAGTTAATATCCATTGCGAACTTGATTATTGATCATTGATTGTCAAAATTCTCTTTTTACCTTGACTACTCTATTGCGGAATGCTAATAACCCAACTTCATGGCATTATTAATCCTACTTCAATTCTAGTTATTAGCCCGACCGGTACTAACAACCCTAATTATCAAATAACCTAAGAGACCTCCTAGATTTAATTTGACAACAGCATTAAGAACCAAGTATCAATAGAAACATGTATTCAGAGCAACCAGACATCCAAATAACATGCAATTGAATTCTCTTCTCTAATCAACTAGTCCTACCAGTCCTAGATTGATTAAAGGTTCTACTTATTATCTAATTAACACCGACCGGTAATTAGAAAGATCTAGTTGTAATTCATCCTAGAAATCATATTAGGTGATCAAGCTAATAAAATCCTAGGTTGAAATTAATCAATTAAGCACAGAGAAAACAATCTAGTCAAGGAAAATTAAGAACAATCAAACCTCACAATAATACTTCGTTTACAATTTCAATTAACTAGCCAAGCAAAAGAAATTTAGCTATTCAAAGACATTGAAAAGCTTACAAAGTTTCCCAAAGGGTTCTTGTTCTCCAAGTCTTCAATAACCAATGTCAAAGCTTCAAAAGATTCAAAGATATTAAGATAATTCAAACCTAGAAAACAAAAGCTATTTATATATCTCTAAGGTTCCCAAAAATATATCTAAAAAGATAACCCAAAAGGCCCAAAAAGAATCCCATAAAAATCTCGTACATAACTCGGACACGGGCGAAACTCGGGGTAACACCCAGAAACTCGGTCGAGTTTTCGATGCCTTGCCCGCGCTTTCACGGCAGAGACTCAGGTCCAAAAACTCGGGTTGGTCCTCCAAAACTCGGGCGCGTTTCCGAACCTCCTGCCCGCGTTTTCAACACTGGTCGCCACGTGACACTTCAGAGGCTGTTTTGACACACTTCGAGTTGGAGTTTGGACTCAGAGTAAAAAGATGAATTGTAGCTCTTCGAGTTAGCTTTCCAATGACACCAAAATCAGCTCAATCCAGCCATTTTAGCTCCAGATCCATCCTTTGCAAGCAAGAGATGTCGAAACAACAACTCCAATACATAGTCCGGATCCAAGTGTGCTTTTCCCAACACCTCTTGGGCTAATCTCATAGCTTGGCTCTCTTCTTGCCTTCTCTAATGCTTTGGCTTCACCTCCTCTACACTTGTTGTCTTCACATCTACAATCAAAAACCACAACAAAGTGTAGATATCCGAAACTTTCTAAAAACTAACAAAACTAGCAAAACTAACTAAAACTAAATCAAAAACCATAAAAATCCTAACTAAACATGCTCTAAAACACTACCTAACATTTGTCTATCAAATTCCCCCATGCTTGAACCTTGCTTGTCCTCAAGCAAGAAATAACATCAAAGTCACACCACAACTAGCATGCCAAGCATCCATCTTAATATCAATCCACATTTCATCAATCAAGTTAAACCTTAACCAAGACATCATCGCATACATGGATGAGAAGCTTTCAAAATCAAATCATTCATCCATTCTAGACCTCACCAAGGCAATGTGTTTTGCACTCTCACTCAAGTGTTTAAGGGATATGTGTTTCACTCAACATCAAGCTTGAAAGCTAGACTACCATAGACTTACATCAGTGTTCTAAATCTCCACTACGAATGATCAAACACACAACAAAAATCATGAGGACTTTTCAAAGGGTTGTAATGGGGCCAAGGTATACACAAGTAGGTAGGGAAATATTTGGTCATGTGGTGCTAAAACTGGGAACTAGAACTAGCTAACTACCCAAACTTTAACCACTTCTCTTCATATGTTCATCAACTTGATTCACCTCTTCTCCATAACTTTTGTTTCTACACTTTTGCTCATTTTTCTTTTTTTTTTCAACTCACTTGAGGTTTTTCAACTTGATTTCTCACTTTAATCTACCTCAATCAAACACTTCTCTTTTTTCATCATTCATTTTTTTTTTCAACTCCTTATCTCTTTTCTTTTCTTTCAACTCAACACAAATCCTTTCATTCAACCAACTCTCCCATACACAAAAACACCCTAGCTAAATCCTAATTCTCGGAAAGGGTCAAGCTTATATAGGCTAGGAAAATTTTTGTGGAGCTACAAAATAAGGCTATAGGCTCAAGAATAGGGCTATCAAACAAAGGATCATGCACAAGGTAGATAAGGATATAATGAGCTAATAAAAATGCCTCAATCATTTTAATGTCATGCATTCAAATCATGTAATGTAGCCTTGAAAAAGATATCTAAACGCAAGTTCTAGAGCTAGCAATCAAAGCGATACACTCAAGAAAAAGATGCAAATATGCAATAAAGGCTTAAAATAATCTCACAAAGGATATATGTCTAGAACTTCATAAACAATTCAAAATTTCAGCTTCTTATGCAAGCTCAATCCTGTAATCAAGATTAATAACCTAAAGAATCATGCTTCAATCCAAAGAAACTTCAACCAACAAGCAAGTCATGGGTTAGATAATACTCTTAACTTAGAAAGACAAGTGGTCAAGTAGGGAATTTGAATCCTACAATGCAATACTTTTGTGATTTTGTAGTTTTTCATTTTTTTTTGTATTTTTTTTTCAAATTTTAATCAATGCAAAACAACAAATTAAACATGCAAGTGCAACTATATGAATGCGATATAAGACTAAGCAAGAAATCCCGTCTTCCATGCTTAAATTTTACATTGTCCCCAATGTAAAGTAAAAGTAAAGAGAAAAGAAAAACTAACCAAGTCATCTACTAATATGGATCTTGAGGTGGTGGTGGGAAGCACTTGGTGGCCGAGCTATGGCATGAGCAACCCAAGTTATGAGACCTGTGCGCCGGGCTAACTAGAAACAAAACCAAAACCAAAACAAACAAAAACACAACTACACTAAGCTAATACTAAGAATCAAAACAACTATCCTAATCACTTGGGTTGCCTCCCAAGAAGCGCTTGGTTAACGTCATTAGCTTGACGAGAGCACAATTTCATTGGATCATACATTGTCAATGCCCTTAATAACATGTCAAAGCTCTGTGAACTCATCTTAGAGAAACAGAAAGAACATAAGAATAAGTTGAATTTAAATAATATGTCATTCAAACACCGTTTCAACTTATCAAACCTATGAGCCCAATTTTCATAAGATGGCATATGCTCGAACCAATGCAAATCAAGTGGTGGATTTTCAAAATATGTATGACATGAATCAAAGCTCTTACCAGAAATACCACTTTCAATCAAGATGAACTCAGAGAAATCCCTAGATTTTTCATTATGTTGCAAACTTGGTTCTTCGGATGAATTAACAATGGGAAGGAATGCAATCGGCTCATTGAGCTCGGTGACCTCTTCTTTAGCAATATAGACTCCACAAGGCTCATCTATGGTCTCCTCGAGATGAGTAGCATCACATGGAACATCAAAGTCACCATCTTTACCCAACTCATGTGTAGGGAATTGCTCCTCCACATGCATTTGAGTATCTAATTCAAGGGCTCTTGAAATGTCAGGAGGCTCATCTGGTTGGAGTATTGATGAAGATGATTCGACCAATAAACACTGACGGCCCATATAACAAAGAAAATTCCAGCACTCCATAGGTTCCATACATAGAATTCGTCCATTGCTCATGTATTCGGCCAACTCTAGAGTTTCATGATTCATACCCTCAATAATGCCCATGCAAAAGCTTCCAATATCAATATGAAGTCCTTGAGCACCAAGTCCATCCATATAATCTTGGAATCTAACGAAGTACCAATGAAATTGCTCATCTTGAAACTGTTTACATTCGAATAAAGCCATAGATTAGTAGCACAGGTGTGGACCATAAGCTAGGTCCACATAATAGTAACAAAACAATAAACACAAGAAAACAGCCGAGTCCCCGGCAACGGCGCCAATTTGATAGCGGTATTTTAGTCGCCCTAATACCGATCAAAATAAACCAAACTACCTACTAGGAATGTAGTAGGGAAGTAAGGGTCGATCCCACAAAGACTCAGGTTTTCAATGTTTATTGTTGTATTACTCAGAGTTAGAAAAGGGGGGTTTTTAATATGAATCTAAAAACTAAATTAACTAAGGAATGCAAAATAAAAGATGATTTGTAAAATATGGGAGAAGTATGCTTAACTAGTTAATATCCATTGCGAACTTGATTATTGATCATTGATTGTCAAAATTCTCTTTTTACCTTGACTACTCTATTGCGGAATGCTAATAACCCAACTTCATGGCATTATTAATCCTACTTCAATTCTAGTTATTGATGTCGCGCTTTTTAGTTGTTTTTCTAGGTAGTTTTCTAGCTTGTTTTGCATGTTTTCTCCTTCGTGTTAGTGTGTTTTGCATAAGATTTCGGCTCTCTTTCGAGAGTTGGAGTCGTTTGTGTGTTGTTTCGTGTTGTGTAGGTATTTGGAGCGTTTTGGAGACGTTTTCATGCATTTTCGGAGCTTTCTAGGAACCGGCAGTTGTCAAGAGTCAAGATGTCAAAAGCCCAAGAATCCAAAGTTGCAACCAAGTGAACCTCAAAGAAGTCAAGAACTCAAAGAAAATCAAGGAGCAAAAGGGTAAAAGCACCCAACAAAAGTCCAACCAATCGAAGCAAGAGCCGAACAAAACGCGAAAGAGTCCACGCCCTGCAGTGGGTCGGCGCCGACCACCCCCTGGTCGTGGCCGACCCCTCTCAGCAGCCGAAGGTGAATCCGTGCGCTGCAAGTAAAACTTTTTGGCAGGATTTTCGAAACCCGAAAAAGGCGAGCGGCTGTGGCAGGCGTGTGGCAGAGATGTGACAGTGGAGGAAGCTTCCTCCCTTTGCTTTTGTGGGCTGCTATAAGACCCATTTTGTCTCCCTATCAAATCAGCTTTTCCAAGGAGGGAAAAGGCTCAAAGGAGAGAGAGGAGAGAGTGGTCTGAGGAGGAAGAAGAAGAAGTGGGTTTGGAGAAGAAGAAGAACGTGTAGGAGAAGGAGAAGGGTGTGTTTGTGAGAGAGAAGTGTTTGTAAGAGAGTTAGTGAGGAAGAAAGCTTGTGTTGGTTGTGTTCTAGGAAGAGGACAACAATGGTGTTTGAAGACATTTGTGGGTTTGCTTAAGTTTGTAAGTTTGAATCTCGAAATTAATTGAAGTTGCATGTTTGGATGATGATTTTCTCTTCTCTTTTGTTGTTTGTGTGGTTGATTATGTGTGAGTAGTTAGTTTGCTAGGGTTGGGATGAAACCCACCATGAAAGTGCATTTGAGACCTTGATTGCCTTAGGATCCATGCTTAGCTTGAAATCTCTACCCATAAATCCCTCTTGTGTGCTTAAAACCCTTGAAGAAGGGGGAATGTTCTTGTTTGCAAACTAATTGCAAGATTAAGTTGTGAACAAGGACTATCCGGGTTAGATGAAAGTCGAACCCTTCGAAGAACAAGTTGGATTGCATGTCAACCCTTTCATGTGAATGGAGGCTCTAGATGTGTTCCTTTGTGATGAAAGTCACCCATGAGGTTTCAAGTTAAGTTGGTTCTTTATCATTGTTCGAATGTATGCTTGTGGTGTGGTGAATCCCCTCCCCTAGTTGTTTTTCCTTGATTTTACAAACCAATCTTCGTGCCCAGAAAAGGGTCGGCCGCGACCAGTTGCAGGGTCGGCCGCGACCTCCTCTGTGTTGTTTTCCGTGTGTTTGTGAAGTCCTGTTTTGGGTCGGCATTGACCTCCCTAGGGTCGGCCTCGACCTATTCCTGAGTCTTGTGTCTTTGCGTTTGTTTGCTTGTTTTGCCTTGCTTTTGTTTCTCTTTTGTTTTCGTAGTATGATCGCTAGACTATAGAACTACTAATTCCCGTGGACGATCCTGACTTCGCTATACTCAGCGGGGTCTTGACAAATTTTATTTGCTTGAGAAACCCTCTCAACAAATTGGCGCCGTTGCCGGGGAGTTAGTTTAGTTTCCAAGTCTAGCTTTCTTTTGGGTGAGGGACTAGCCCGAACCCCTATTTTGTTACTGATTCGTTTCTTTAGTGCTTTGTACGCAGGTGTATGCCCTCTAGTTCGCAAAGGGTGATTGACCATTTCCCCTTTGATCCCGAAATAGAAAGAACCCTTCGCCGAAGACTAAGAGAACGAAAAGCAATGGCCGACGCTGAGGCTCTTGCTCGCCAAATGGCCGAACTTCGCGCTCAAATGGAGCGTATGCAAATGGAGCGTGATGCTCAAGCCGCAGCTGCGCGGCAAGAAAGAGAGGAGGCCGCCCGTCTCCGAGAACAACTTGATGCCATCCCGAGGAACGCTAAGCAATACATGCATCCGGAGCTTAGGGTTCCCGAGTCCGCTATTGTGCTCCCAGCAATGGAGCGCGCTTTTGAGATCAAGTCCCACTTCATCACTCTTATCAAAAGATCTCAATATGAAGGGAAACCCACCGAATGCCCCATGGAGCACATCAAGAACTTCACCGATTTATGTGACACTATCGCCGCCGATGGTGTCTCACTTGAGTATGTTCTCCTCAAGGCATTCAAGTGGTCTTTGTGTGGGAAAGCTCTTCATTGGCTCGAAAGTTTGCCCGCTAGATCCATCACTACATGGAAGGCTTTGCACGACTTGTTCATGACAAAGTTCTTTCCACCGGCCAAAACCACCGAGCTAAGAAAGCGCATCACCTCCTACCATCAACTTCCCAACGAAACATTTGTTGAAACGTGGGAGAGATTCAAGGAGCTTCTTCGGCAATGTCCAACTCATGGACAACCTCCTTATGTCCTTCAAGAGATATTCTTTCAAGGGATAAATGCCGCAACAAAAGACCGCATCAACCTCCACACCGATTGCGGTTTCATTGAGATGGATCCCGACGAGGCGTGGGGTCTCATGGACAAACTCACCAATTATGATGCCATGTACAGGACCCAACAAGCCGTCCGGATTCCACCAAGAAAGCTCTATGATCCCAATAGTGAGCCCATTGATCAAGATGTGAAGTTCCAATTTATGCAAGATGATATCAACAAGCTCAATAAGCAAGTGAGCTACTTCAAGTCCGCCGGCCCTCCTTGTCAAGAGTGCGGTTCTCAATCACACACCGCCGCCTCTTGTACTAATGTGGAGCAAGTCCGGGCCGTCGAGGCTTATGCGGAGGCAAACTATATGAGAGGACCCTACCGAAGCCAAAACAATGTTTATGCGGGGAGGAACAACAACTATCCTCAATGGAATAACCATGGCCAAGGTCAAGGTTATCCACCTCCCCCGTAAGAACAAAGGGCCCCTCCTTATAGACCTCCCGGTTATCAAGCGGAGCCATCATGGGTCCAAGAGTTGCAAGAAGGATTGATGCAAGGGGTGAGAACCGAGCTCACCACTCAGTTGAAAGGTGTCCACACGAGGTTGGGAGATCTTGACACATGGAGAAAGAATGTTGACTCCCAACTTGGTGATCTCGCGGCTCAAATTCCACGACCTCAAGGGCGCTTACCGGGCCACCCCGATGAGAACCCAAGAGGCCATATTGCCGCCGTTCACCTAAGAAGCGGGAAGAAGTTGCCGGACCGAGTTATAAGTGAAGAAACGGCGAACAAAGAGGACGAGACTCCCTTGGAACAGGTCGTGGCCGACCCCCCTATGGTCTCCACCGACCCTGTTCCTGCTTCAGAGGAGGTCGCAGCCGACCACCCTCAGGTCGCTGCCGACCTTCCTCAGAGAGTCCCGATTTCCGTCCCCTTGCCTCCGACAACGAAGGTACTTCCCTACCCGTCCAAAAAGGCTAATGATTTCACGGAGGGAAAGTTCAAACGCTTTGTGAAGGTCCTCCAAGGCCTCAGCATCACCATTCCCTTTGCCGAAGCGTTGAACGAGATGCCCGCCTACACCAAATTTCTCAAGGAAATCTTGTCTAAGAAGTGGTCAATGTCCGAATTGACCAATGAAGTGCGGTCTATAGAGCTCCCGGAAAAACTTGGTGATCCGGGTAAGTTTGCTATTACCATCGGCATAGGTGCACACCGATTCAAAGCTCTATGTGATCTTGGTGCAAGTGCTAGTCTTCTCCCTCTTTCTATATGGTCCAAGACCAACATGGGTCCTTTGGTCCCGGTAAACATGAGGCTCTATATGGCGGAGGGCTCTTGTGTGCAACCCACCGGTATTGTTGATGACTTTCCTATCCAAGTCGGCAAGTTCTTTGTGCCCAATGACTTTATTGTGATGGAAATGCCGGAGGATCCCGTCGTCCCAATCATTCTTGGACGGCCGTTCCTTGCCACCGCCGGTGCCGTGATTGACGTGAAGAAAGGTCTCCTCACTTTTGAGTTTGGAGAAGAAGTGGTAGAGTTCCGATTCAACCCTACCATGAAGGAGACCGGTGAAGTTATGGAGGTCAAAGCATTGCTTGAAGAGTACCCGAGTGAAGATGACGAAGGAGAAGCGGACCTCCCCTGTTGTAGGTCGGAGCCGACCTTCCCTAGGTCGCCCTCGACCTCCGACAGGATCTCACCAACGTGCTTGATTGAAGATGAAGATGGTGAAGCAAAGGAGTTTCTGAAGGCGGATGAAGACGATGACATTATCACACCACCACCGCCTACTCCGGAGCTTAAGACTCTCCCCGAGTCTTTGAGGTATGAGTTTCTTGGCCCAAATTCCACTTTTCCGGTTATTGTAAATGCAAATCTAAATGCGGAAGAAGTTGGAAAGTTGCTGGATGTTCTTAGGACTCATAGGAAAGCCATTGGGTACTCGCTTGAGGACTTGAGTGGACTTTCACCTTCCTTGTGTATGCATTGAATTTTTCTTGAGGAAGGACATAGACCAACCATTGAGCATCAACGACGCCTCAATCCAAACATGAAGGAAGTGGTAAAGAAGGAGATTTTGAGGATGCTTGATGCGGGAATCATATTCCCGATCTCGGATAGCAAGTGGGTGAGCCCGGTTCATGTAGTTCCAAAGAAGAGCGGCCTCACCGTTATGGAGAATGAGAAGGGCGAATTGATTCCTACTAGGACTACTCTAGTTGGCGCATGTGCATTGATTATAGGAAACTCAATAGTGCGACTAGGAAAGACCATTTTCCTTTGCCCTTTATTGACCAAGTGCTAGAGAGATTAGCTCTTCATGACTACTTTTGTTATCTCGATGGCTATAGTGGTTTTTAGCAGGTTCCGATACACCCCGCTGACCAAGAGAAGACAACTTTCACATGCCCTTACGGAACGTTTGCCTATAGGAGAATGCCATTCGGACTGTGCAATGCACCCGCCACCTTCCAGAGGTGTATGATGGCCATCTTCTCCGACATGATTGAGGACATTGTGGAGGTGTTCATGGATGACTTCTCGGTGTACGGTACCACTTTTGACTCTTGCCTTGCTAATCTTTCTAGAGTGCTTAAGAGATGTGAAGAAACCAACCTAGTGCTAAATTGGGAAAAATGTCACTTTATGGTTAGAGAAGGGATTGTCCTAGGTCATGTGGTGTCTAAAAGGGGAATTGAAGTGGATCAAGCTAAAATTGAATTAATTGAAAAATTGCCACCCCCCGCCTCCGTAAAAGGGATTAGAAGCTTTCTAGGACACGCCGGGTTTTATAGGAGGTTTATTCAAGATTTCTCTAAAATTTCCAAACCATTGACTAACCTCCTCATGAAAGATGTTGTGTTTGATTTTTCTTCCGAGTGCCTTGAAGCTTTTCATAGGATCCGGAATGCACTTGTGTCGGCTCCTATCATGCAACCACCGGATTGGACACTCCCCTTCGAGATCATGTGTGACGCAAGTGATTATGCCGTAGGTGCGGTTCTTGGGCAAAGAAAAGAGAAGAAGCTTCACGCTATCTACTATGCAAGCAAGACGCTTGATGAGGCCCAAGGCAAGTACACAACAACGGAGAAAGAGTTTCTAGCCGTGGTGTTCGGATTTGAGAAGCTCCGCTCTTACTTGGTGGGTTCGAAAGTGATAGTCTACACCGACCACGCGGCTGTCCGTTACCTCATGGACAAGAAGGACGCTAAACCGCGCTTGCTCCGGTGGATGCTCCTCCTTCAAGAATTTGATCTAGAGATACGAGACAAGAAAGGAGCGGAGAACATTGTGGCGGATCACCTTTCAAGGCTACCCATTGAGCACATGACGGAGTCCGGAATCATGGTGCCCATCAACGACTCCCGCCCGGACGAAACTCTCCTATGCTATGAAGTGTCGCGAGAAGAAGGCTCCTAGAGTAGGTCGGCCGCGACCCCCTTCTGGTCGGCTGCGACCTCCTCTGCCCCTTCTCCGGTTCTTGGTGGTGATCGAAATAGTTCTCAAGCGACCCCGCGCGAGGTCGCCCAAGGTCACATCTTTTACCTCTCTTGTGTACTTCCTAATCCTCCTTCCCCTTCTCCCATTTTGCACTCAATAGATGCTATTAAGGGGGTGCAAGCCCCGTGGTTTGCGGATTTTGCCAATTATGTTGTAGGTGGCATTATTCCGGATGGATTGAACTCTCAAGCCAAGAAGAAATTCCTCCACGACGTCAAGCGTTACTATTGGGATGATCCATACTTGTTCAAGCAAGGAAGTGATCACATTTTTAGACGTTGTGTGCCGGATGAAGAGATAGAAGGAGTAATCCGTCATTGCCACACTCTTCCGACGGGAGGCCACGCTAAAGGATTCAAGACCACCGCAAAGATTCTTCAAAGTGGATTGTATTGGCCTACCATCTTCAAGGATGTGCAAGCTTATGTGACCAACTGTGGTGAATGCCAAAGAGCGGGAAACATTACATGGAGAAACGAGAACCCGCTCACCGGAATCTTAGAAGTGGAACTCTTTGATGTTTGGGGTATTGACTTCATGGGACCCTTCCCCTCTTCGGGTCCCTACAAGTACATACTCGTGGCGGTTGATTATGTTTCCAAATGGGTTGAAGCCGTAGCCACAAGAACAAATGATGCACGAGTGGTGGCTAAGTTCATGAAGACAAACATCTTCCCCCGGTTTGGTGTACCCCGAGTTCTCATTAGTGATGGTGGCTCACATTTCATTGAGAGGAGCTTTGAATCTCTTTTGACCAAGTATGGGGTCTCTCACAGGGTGGCCACACCCTACCATCCTCAAACTAGTGGTCAAGTAGAGGTCTCTAACCGACAAATCAAGAGCATTCTTGAAAAGACGGTGTCTCGCTCAAGGAAAGATTGGTCCTCCAAGCTAGATGATGCCTTGTGGGCATACCGCACCGCCTACAAAACCCCACTCCGCACCACCCCTTTCAACCTAGTGTATGGCAAGTCATGTCACTTGCCCGTCGAGCTTGAACATAAAGCTTTATGGGCTCTCAAGGAGCTCAACATGGACCTCGACGCGGCCGGAGCAAAAAGATTCATGGACTTGCAAGAGCTAGAAGAATTGAGGCTCAAGGCATATGAAAACTCAAAGATCTACAAGGAGAAGACAAAGAGGTGGCATGATAGGAGGTTAGTTCCCAAGCATATCAAGGAAGGTGACCGAGTACTCCTCTTCAACTCTCGGCTTCGCCTCTTTCCCGGGAAATTGAGAACCCGGTGGAGTGGACCGTTCACGGTTCATCGTATGTACCCTTACGGAGCGGCCGACCTCATAGATGACAAAGGAGGAATTTTCAAGCTCAATGGCCACCGATTGAAGAAGTACTATGAGAAGATGGACCCCGATGAAGAAATCCGAGCCACATGGGCTCTCACCACCGTCATCTAGCCAAGGTACCACGTCTAGCTCAAAGACGATAAAGAAAGCGCTTTCCGGAGGCAACCCGTTGTTTCTTTTTCTTAGTCTAGATAGGTAGTTTGCTTTGCATTTCCATAAGTATTGTGTAGGAACCCGAGGCTTTGGTCGAGAGCAAGAAGTTGGAGACGAATGAACAAAGTGGTGGACGACTCCTTGATGTTGGTCGGCGCCGACCCCCTGGTGGTCGCGGCCGACCCCCTCCGGTGCAAGGTGAAAATTGTGTAAAAATTTCGGGAAATTACAAGTAAGCCCCTGAACTTTTTCTTTACAATTTTTATCCCTTCCCCACCTCTTTTTGTTCCATCTCCACGATCTAGCAGCCCCTATTCCCGACCTCCTTGCCTCCATAGCTCTCCTTCAAGCTCTCATTCACCATCTTGCTCCATAACCTCTAGATCTAGCCCCTTTCTTCCAAATTTCACCATAATCCTTCCTAAATTTCCTTCCTCTACTCAAATCCCCCATAAAAACCCAGAAATTTCGACCCACCCTTATCAAGAACCCACGACCCCGACCTCCCACAACATCGGCTTCGACCCCTATTTTGCTTGCATTCATCTTATTTAACACTCTTTTGGTATGTTCTTCTACTCCCTTGCTCTTAAATTCAAGTTTACTTGGGTTATTTTGAGGGTTTAGTTTGAAATCTAGATTTGGGTGTTCTTGAGCTTGAATGTTGAAATTTGGGTTGAATATGTTTAGATTTACATGTTTGGTTGTGGATTGTTGAGTTTTGGCATGCTTTCTTGCTTGATCTATGCTTGTTTGGATGATTTTGGGTGAATAGAATTTTTCCATGATTTTTGGTAGCCATTAAAGGGGCTTAAATTGAATTTTTCGAGTGTAATGACCTGCTACAGGTCGGCGCCGACCACCCTTGGTCGTGGCCGACCACCTCCAGACTTTGAAATAATTGCCGTTGCTTGTTTTGGCGCGTACTTGTGTATAAACGAGCTCCCATGGGTCGTCCTCGACCCCGGATGTCTTGTAATCTCTTTGAAAACATGCTATTTGAGTTGCTCTTGCCATGAATTGATTGATTAAAACATGAGTCCTTCCCATTACTTGCTTGCGTTTCATGATTATGCATGCTTGGTTGAGAATTTCCATATGAATTTGAAAGTGTGTGTTTCTTGCAAGTATGGGGTGACTTTATGGCAAATTGGTTGTGCGCTTATTGTGTGGTGTTTGTATTGGTTGAGTTGGAAATTACCTTGGAAGTCTCTTGTTGGTTTTGTAGAAAAATGGCATCATCCTCAAGGGCAACCAAGAAGCAAAAGAAAGGCAAGAATGTGGCGGTGATGGATGACGTAGTGATCCGAGACGGAGGGCAAATGCAACTTTATGTGGACATGATGGCGGAGACGGTGAAGGCTAGGTCCTACTATCCCGATTCGCATGTGAGCCTTCATATGCAATCAGCGGTGGAGGAGGCGTTCCGCTTACTTGGAGCCGAACGACTCCTTGAGGACCTCGTCCCGAGACATTACCCGGCGCTTACTTGTGAATTCGCCGCCACTCTCACCATCACGGGGCCACACTCGGCGGACTTTGGCAAGACCAAGATTGAATTTCAAATGGGCGGGAAGAAGCACTCCACCACCATCACAAAGCTCAACAAGATGCTAGGCCTCCCTTCACCATCGGGAACCTATGCCATAAAAGACTTCCCCGTCCAAAAGATGTGGTCTTACATCGCCGGCAAAAGTGAAACCACGAGCAACCCACATGCTCGGGACATTGCTAGCCCGGTATTCAAGGTGATCTTGCGCATCCTCGGCGCCGCCATTTGGTGCAAGTACGAGCACTCCCGCCCCACCTTGCGAGAGCTCGCGTGCTTGACCTCCATCCTCTTCACCAATGCTCCCTCAATGAACTTTGCCTATGAGTTCGTCCACAACATCATCAACCAACGAAGGAACCCGAAATTTACTATGTGTGGTTGGTTGGTGGTCCTCATTGCCCAAGCCCTTAAGGTTGATCTTGCCCGCTACAACTCCAAGCCTGTGACCCGCATGGATGTCCGATACTATTTGAACACCAAGGTGGTTGAGTGGACTGATGCGATTGGCTACCACAACAACTTCATCGACCCCACCGGAGCCACTCACAAGGTCCTCCTCAACGACGAAAATTGTGAGTTATTCTACCTCCCCAATTGGTATGAAGCTTGGGCACCTTCGGAAGATCCCTCTCCCTACTATCAACTCCTCTCGGAAGATGAGCACGTAAGAAGACAGCCGAGTCGGTTCCCGAGAGATGGCCCAACCCCGAGAACAAGGCAAAAACGCGGAAGACGTGACTCCCTGGAAGGGGTCGGCGCCGACCAACCTGAGGTCGCCCACGACCACTTCCAGGAGGGTGGAGTTGCGCATGACGGGGTCGGCTTCGGGCAATAAGGGGTCGGTGGCGAGGTAGGACAGAGCAACAATGATCCTATGGACTACACGATGGGTCCCCAACCCGGGTTGTTCCCGTACTCCTCCAATCCTTCGGGATTCGAGTGGTCCGGTGGTCCACAATTCGAGCCTCAAGGTGGCGAGTCTAGCAACCAAGTCCCCCCCACCATGGAGATGCTCCGCGACAAGATGGACGCCCTCGGTCTTCAACAAAACTTCTTGTATTCCCAAATCCAACATCACCACAATCAAAATTTGGCCCGTTTCCAAGATGCAATTAGAGGCTTTGACAACTTCCGGGAAGAGTACTATGAAGACCGCCAAGCCCAATTTGCCTACAATGCTTGGCTTGCACAAAAGATGTTCCCGGACTCTCCGTTCCCTCAACCTCCTCCAAGGTGAACCTTCTCCAACGATGCTCCAAACCCAAGTTAGTTTCTCTTTTCCCTCTCTTTACTTTTTAATCAATGGGGACATTGATGTTTAAGTATGGGGTGGTTTGGGAGATGCTACTTGTTTGTGTCATGTGTTCGTTTGCATATGTGTTTGTGTGTGCATTTGCATGTTTGTGTGTGTGTTTAAGCATGATTGAGTCTTTTCTTTTTGATTTTTATGATGGAAAAATACCTCTTCTAAGATGTCCTAGGATAGTGATCATAAGCATCATCATGTAATTCCTTGTAACTTGCTTTGTAAGAATGCCTATCATGACTTTGATTTTTGAATTTTGAGCATATAATGAACATTGAGCATGCATGATTCTAAGTGAAAAGCAATCCAACAAATTGAACCTAAGTGAGGAATCTTTTGGCCACAAGGAATGTATGTTTTATTCCTTGGTTTTTCCTGTGTGATTTTTACTCTTCCATATGCACTAACCACTTGACAATGGCATGATCATTTGAGATTTGAAACCAATGGAGATGCATTCATTACTTGTTAGATCAAATGATTTTGAACTTATCTTCATTAGCCTTTTCTCTCCTTTTCATCCTACCTATGCATGATCCCTTGTTTTGAAGCCCCTTGTTTGAGCCTAAAGCCTTATTTCTAGCTCCGCAAAAGTATCCTAGCCATTATAAGCTTGACCCCCATTAATCCGGGAATTAGGACTTAGAGTGGATTGAGATGTTAATGTGGATGAGGGGTGAAGGTGAAGTGATTGTGAAGGTGGAAGTGGAAGGAGTTGTCTCAAGAAAAGAACCGAAAAAGGATGAAGTATGGGCAAAATGGTGCACAAGTGTAGGAAAAGGACGCCCCTGCTGTGGGTCGTGGCCGACCTTCCCTAGGTCGCGGCCGACCCACCCCAGTTAAAAAAAAAAAATGATGTTTGAACAAGTGCAAGAGCTAATGCTTCTACATAATAGAAAGACAAAGAAGTAGGTGAAGTGAAGTGTGCTTTGAAAGTTAAATGTGTTTGGTGTTTGGAGGAAGAAAGAAGAGTTGGTTGAGTGTTGTTGAGCTTTTAAGTCTAGGAGTCTAGTTTCCCGGATTTATTAGCACCACAAGACCAAATTATTCCACACCCTTTGAAATACCGAGCCCCATTACAACCCGGCCGAATGAAACTTCTTTGAAGTCTTCATTGAGCCATCTAAGTTCTTTTGATGATTTAACTTGTTTTGACTCCTTCGGTAGAAAATTTTGAATATAATTTCCATTGTCTATGAGATTTCGCATTTGGAGTTGAGATTGAGTGCTCATTGATAGACCCTAAACACTTGAGAAGAGAGTGAAACACATTGCCCTTGTGAGGTTGGATTGTTATTGCTTAGAATATACACATGTGTGCTATGATATTGAAGTTGTGTTGCTCATTGTTCTACTTGTGCTTACCTTCTTTAAAGGCATTCTTTGAGCTTGTTGCTTGGTCTTGATGCATGAGAGGTATTGCTTGAGGACAAGCAAGCTTAAGTATGGGGTATTTTGATGTCGCACTTTTTAGTTGTTTTTCTAGGTAGTTTTCTAGCTTGTTTTGCATGTTTTCTCCTTCGTGTTAGTGTGTTTTGCATAAGATTTCGGCTCTCTTTCGAGAGTTGGAGTCGTTTGTGTGTTGTTTCGTGTTGTGTAGGTATTTGGAGCGTTTTGGAGACGTTTTCATGCATTTTCGGAGCTTTCTAGGAAACGGCAGTTGTCAAGAGTCAAGATGTCAAAAGCCCAAGAATCCAAAGTTGCAACCAAGTGAACCTCAAAGGAGTCAAGAACTCAAAGAAAATCAAGGAGCAAAAGGGTAAAAGCACCCAACAAAAGTCCGACCAATCGAAGCAAAAGCGGAACAAAACGTGAAAGAGTCCACGCCCTACAGTGGGTCGGCGCCGACCACCCCCTGGTCGTGGCCGACCCCTCTCAGCAGCCGAAGGTGAATCCGTGCGCTGCAAGTAAGACTTTTGGGCGGGATTTTCGAAATCCGAAAAAGGCGAGCGGCTGTGGCAGGCGTGTGGCAGAGATGTGACAGTGGAGGAAGCTTCCTCCCTTTGCTTTTGTGGGCTGCTATAAGACCCATTTTGTCTCGCTATCAAATCAACTTTTCCGAGGGAAAAGGCTCAAAGGAGAGAGAGGAGAGAGTGGTCTGAGGAGGAAGAAGAAGAAGTGGGTTTGGAGAAGAAGAAGAACGTGTAGGAGAAGGAGAAGGGTGTGTTTGTGAGAGAGAAGTGTTTGTAAGAGAGTTAGTGAGGAAGAAAGCTTGTGTTGGTTGTGTTCTAGGAAGAGGACAACAATGGTGTTTGAAGACATTTGTGGGTTTGCTTAAGTTTGTAAGTTTGAATCTCGAAATTAATTGAAGTTGCATGTTTGGATGATGATTTTCTCTTCTCTTTTGTTGTTTGTGTGGTTGATTATGTGTGAGTAGTTAGTTTGCTAGGGTTGGGATGAAACCCACCATGAAAGTGCATTTGAGACCTTGATTCCCTTAGGATCCATGCTTAGCTTGAAATCTCTACCCATAAATCCCTGTTGTGTGCTTAAAACCCTTGAAGAAGGGGGAATGTTCTTGTTTGCAAACTAATTGCAAGATTAAGTTGTGAACAAGGACTATCCGGGTTAGATGAAAGTCGAACCCTTCGAAGAACAAGTTGGATTGCATGTCAACCCTTTCATGTGAATGGAGGCTCTAGATGTGTTCCTTTGTGATGAAAGTCACCCATGAGGTTTCAAGTTAAGTTGGTTCTTTATCATTGTTCGAATGTATGCTTGTGGTGTGGTGAATCCCCTCCCCTAGTTGTTTTTCCTTGATTTTACAAAACCAATCTTCGTGCCCAGAAAAGGGTCGGCCACGACCAGTTGCAGGGTCGGCCGCGACCTCCTCTGTGTTGTTTTCCGTGTGTTTGTGAAGTCCTGTTTTGGGTCGGCATCGACCTCCCTAGGGTCGGCCTCGACCTATTCCTGAGTCTTGTGTCTTTGCGTTTGTTTGCTTGTTTTGCCTTGCTTTTGTTTCTCTTTTGTTTTCGTAGTATGATCGCTAGACTATAGAACTACTAATTCCCGTGGACGATCCTGACTTCGCTATACTCAGCGGGGTGTTGACAAATTTTATTTGCTCGAGAAACCCTCTCAACAGTTATTAGCCCGACCGGTACTAACAACCCTAATTATCATATAACCTAAGAGACTTCCTAGATTCAATTTGACAACAGCATTAAGAACCAAGTATCAATAGAAACATGTATTCAGAGCAACCAGACATCCAAATAACATGCAATTGAATTCTCTTCTCTAATCAACTAGTCCTACCAGTCCTAGATTGATTAAAGGTTCTACTTATGATCTAATTAACACCGACCGGTAATTAGAAAGATCTAGTTGTAATTCATCCTAGAAATCATATTAGGTGATCAAGCTAATAAAACCCTAGGTTGAAATTAATCAATTAAGCACAGAGAAAACAATCTAGTCAAGGAAAATTAAGAACAATCAAACCTCACAATAGTACTTCGTTCACAATTTCAATTAACTAGCCAAGCAAAAGGAATTTAGCTATTCAAAGACATTGAAAAGCTTACAAAATTTCCCAAAGGGTTCTTGTTCTCCAAGTCTTCAATAACCAATGTCAAAGCTTCAAAAGATTCAAAGATATTAAGATAATTCAAACCTAGAAAACAAAAGCTATTTATATATCTCTAAGGTTCCCAAAAATATATCTAAAAAGATAACCCAAAAGGCCCAAAAAGAATCCCATAAAAATCTCGGACATAACTCGGACACGGGCGAAAACTCGGGGTAACACCCAGAAACTCGGTCGAGTTTTCGATGCCTTGCCCGCGCTTTCACGGCAGAGACTCAGGTCCAAAAACTCGGGCTGGTCCTCCAAAACTCGGGCGCGTTTTCGAACCTCCTGCCCGCGTTTTCAACACTGGTCGTCACGTGATACTTCAGAGGCTGTTTTGACACTTCGAGTTGGAATTTGGACTCGGAGTAAAAAGATGAATTGTAGCTCTTCGAGTTAGCTTTCCAATGACACCAAAATCAGCTCAATCCAACCATTGTAGCTCCAGATCCATCCTTTGCAAGCAAGAGATGTCGAAACAACAACTCCAATACATAGTCCGGATCCAAGTGTGCTTTTCCCAACACCTCTTGGGCTAATCTCATAGCTTGGCTCTCTTCTTGCCTTCTCTAATGCTTTGGCTTCACCTCCTCTACACTTGTTGTCTTCACATCTACAATCAAAAACCACAACAAAGTGTAGATATCCGAAACTTTCTACAAACTAACAAAACTAGCAAAACTAACTAAAACTAAATCAAAAACCATAAAAATCCTAACTAAACATGCTCTAAAACACTACCTAACATGTGTCTATCAATATGCCCAACAAGCTGCCCAGACAAAGTCTCGGTAGCGCCAAAGTCGCTAGATAAGGCTAGTACCGCAAGATAATAACGCTAGAAACGCATAATATCTTTAGAAACGCTTAGTAGCGGTTGAACTGCGTAATAGCGTTCAAGTCGCTAGAGAATGCTAGTATCGCAAGATGATAACGCTAGAAACGCATAATATCGCTAGAAACGCTTAATAGCGGTTGAACAGCGTAATAGCGTTCAAGTCGCTAGAGAATGCTAGTATCGCAAGATGATAACGCTAGAAACGCATAATATCGCTAGAAACGCTTAATAGCGGTTGAACTGCGTAATAGCGTTCAAGTCGCTAGAGAATGCTAGTATCGCAAGATGATAACGCTAGAAACGCATAATATCGCTAGAAACGCTTAATAGCGGTTGAACTGCGTAACGACGTTCAAGTCGCTAGAGAATGCTAGTATCGCAAGATGATAACGCTAGAAACGCATAATATCGCTAGAAACGCTTAATAGCGCTTGAACTGCTTGATAGCACTCAAGTCGCTAGATAATGCTAGTATCGCTAGTTAACAACGCTAGAAACGCTCAATAACACAAGAATCGCTTCTGAACGCAATTTTCGCTAGAAAACGCAAGTTTCGCTAGAAAACGTCAGTGTCGCTAGAAAACGCAAGTTTCGCTAGAAAACGCAAGTATTGCTAGAAAAAGCGATATTCGCCAGATGTCGCAAGTCATTGCCAGTTGCAGCAAGATTGATCGCTAGCTCTAGCTAGCTACAACCGATTCGCCAATTGTCGCGAGTTCATCGCTAGCTCTAGCTAGCTACAACCGATTCGTCAGGGGTCGCGAGTTTACTGCTAGCTCTAGCTAGTTACAACCGATTCGCCAGTTGTCGCGAATTTACCGCTAGCTCTGGCTAGCTACAACCACTTCACCAGTTGCCGCAAGTTGATCGCTAGCTCTGGCTAGCTACAACCGGACCCGCCAACTGTCATAAGCTTAAACGCTAGCTAATCTATCATTTGCTACGAAGCGCACGAAAACTCTAGCACGCACTAGCTAACAATCATTCGCTAGTTATCAGAAGTCTAATGTCAGCTCTGTCCGACTACAAGTCATTTGCCCATATTCGCTGGCTATCGCAAGCCGCTCACTTGACATCAGTTGTCTATCATCAACTATCGCACAACATATGCTAGACACCACGAACAATCGCTGGAAACAACACAAGCGATATCTAGAGACGCGAGAGATCGCTAGCGCAGTCTAGCTTACGCCCAAGAATCCAGTCAATAGAGACCTCTACGACGACTCAACTCCCGACAGATTCACCATCCTAGGCCCTATGATCGAACGTAGCGACTCGATCCCGGTAGGCTGGGGTATTCGATCGAAGTGCTAGCGAATCAGATTCCGGCTAGCTTGCACAGCAAGTCCGAAACCTGATTCGGGGGTATTGTTGGACCATGAAGAAATGACCCAAATTGGATAGGGCCCAAGAGAAAGCCCACGAAGAAAAGACCCATGACTAGTCTTAATAATGGGTAGAAGATGCAGCCCAAGGGGAAAGCCCAATCAAGAGGCCGAACGTGCCAGTTGAGGAAGAAGTGGAGGAATCAGTTGGAGCAAATGGAGAGAGGGGGCCGAGAATCTAGGGGAAAAAAGATATTAGATGGGAGCGTATTTTGTTGAGGGGAGGGGGCAGTTTTTTTACTATCATTCTACGCAGACAAAACGCTTTGTAATCGCAATATTACTCTTGGATCAATTGCCCGATCTAGGCTAAATATCGTCTTAATCTTGTGTACGAATTTTAGCTCCAACATTGTGTATACGCATATTTTAATCTTGCTTATTTTTGCATACCTATGGTTCGATCTTGATTCTCTCTCATTGAGTCTCATGTATTTGCTTTGTGCGTGTCATCCATATATATCATACGTGATTTTATAGCCTATATTGCATCCCCGTTAATTAATATGTATGAATCCTTGGCTTTCTGATGGGTTCGTGGGTCAAAATTAATAAGGTATGCATACGACATGATCTGTTGTTTTGATCTTCCAATGTTTTGATCTCTTGTGTGAATCTATGTGTATGGACATATATATAGTGTTTCTGTATCCTGAGCGTTATGCACACTTGGAATTTTCTACTCCTCTTTTATTTGTTTGATCTCGAAGGGTACTTAGTACTTACCGTGTTTAAAGTTTAGAAAGTAATTGTTGATTTATACGCTCAAAGCGTAATCATACCTGATGCTTGATTAATCACTTTCATGACTATTGAATCATGTCCTCTTTGTATATATATGGTTCAAGTGATGTGGTTTTGCTGTTTAATACGTGTACATTATACTTTGACCGGTTGTTTACTCAATGAGATATGCACATGTTCGATCAATGATGCACGAAAATCAACATCAGGTTATTTGTTTATTGTTGTTTGACTGAATTTGACAAAGATATTGCATAAGAATTTTTCGTCACAAAGCACACTGTGTTTCCCTTGTTTTACTTGATCGATTGTGGATTGCCGAATTGCCGATTGCAATCATTTTTTCTCAAGCTTGCCTCTTGCTTGTTTCAATTATTTGCTCCATAAAGAAATTGTTTCAAGATTTCATGGATTGACATCCTTTCGTTTTACCGATTTCAATTCATTGAATATATGTTTGAATTAACATACATGAAATTGTGGTGCGTGCATAAATTACATACACATATAATTTATGTTATAGTGTTAATTAATACTCCTCTTGGTGGGTGTATTTAGAGATAAATTTGTCCCTGAAGTGACAAATTATAATCATATTTTCATCTCCCGAAGAGATGTATAATTATATTCAACTCCGGAAGAGTTGGAAAGACAAAGATTATATTAGCCCTGAAGTGGTAATTATCATTCCTAGAAAGGAAAAAATATCAATATGTAATCCCTGAAGTGATTACTGAATATGATTATCCCTGAAGCGATAATCAACATACTATATTGTATCCTAAATGATAGTTCTCATCCCCCGAAGTGGATGAAATAAATGAATCCATCCCCAGAAGTGGACGAGATAATAAATGTTTATACTTAGTCATCTCTTGAAGTAGATGACAAATGTTCTATAACAAATATTATCTCTTGGAGTAGATAATAAAAGACCAATAACAAATATTATCTCTTGGAGTAGATAATAAAAGACCACAAATATTATCTCTTGGAGTAGATAATAAAAGATCAAATCACATCTTGAAGTATGTGATTAAGAAGTCTTGTTAAGTCTTATATATCACATCCCGAAGTATGTGATCGATTAAGTGGTCTTATATATCACATCCTGAAGTATGTGATTGAAAGGCCTCGAGGTCTGAAAGACTTTACATTCAATCTCATGTCACCAGAAATTGACAATCTTTTATTACATTTTATTTATTTACTTATGTTTCTCAAATTTATTATTCATGTTATTGTTTACATATATTTTTTATTTGTTTTTAAAGTTAAAACGTATCATCCCCTGACGCGGATGGATATATGACATTGTCCTCGTAGAGACAATTTTGCAATCATCCCCGAAGAGATGAAATAATAAAGCATATTACTCCCTGAAGTGAGTAATGATAGAAAATATAACTTCCTGAAGAAAGTGATAGGAGTATTATCTCTAGAAGTAGATGAACATATCATCTCCCGAAGTAGATGATAAATGGTTCAAAGGGCATGTTTGACAACATCCTTAACAAGTCCCACTCCAGATTGACCGGATGGAAATGCAAAACCCTCAGTCTAGCGGGGAGAATCACCCTCACTCGCTCTGTTCTCTCTACTCTTCCCTACTATACCATGAATACTATTAAACTGCCCTCCTCTGTTTGGACTAAAATTGATAAATTGAACAGGGCTTTTATTTAGGGAACCACGGAGGAGGCAAGGAAAATCCACCTTGTCTCTTGGGAAGATGTCTGCCTTCCAAGAGAGCAAGGAGGCCTGAGCATCCGAACAGCGAAGGAAATGAACGCAGCGGTTCTGGGAAAGCTCGCTTGGAAACTGCTCAACGGAGAAGGCGGAGTCTGGGGCGAGATTCTTAAAGCCAAGTACGGCCTTACCATTACTGCAGGCCGAATCACCCAAACATCCCCAAGGAACCAATCGGCGGTTTGGAGGGGTATCAAATGGAGCCTTGACGAAGTTGTTTACAAAGGAACGGGGTGGGTGATCGGCTATGGCAGAACAGCGAATTTCCTCGAAGATAGATGGCTCGACGGGCAACCGATGTCTGAACTCATCGACTACGACGCTGTCCCCGATCTCCACCGAAAGCCGATTCGCCACTTTTGGAGCCAGAAAGAGGGCTGGCGGTGGTCATGCCATGGCAACCGTCTCCCTACTCGATGCCTCCTTGCCTTGGCGAGCACCGCTTTCTCCGACAGTCCCGGGGAGAGTGATAGGCTCTCGTGGCTCCCATCCCCAACAGGCACCTATACTGTCTCCAATGGCTACTAGTTGTAGAAGGGTGTTAGCTGCCCGGCGTCCCACCTGCCTTATCGTAAAATCTGGCGGCTCCCGGTTCCGGAACGAATCAGAACCTTCCTTTGGCTTGCCGGCAGAGGCCGTTTACTCACTAACGTGGAGCGTCGTGGACGTCACATGACTCATAACGCTGCTTGTAATCACTGTGGCAACCAAGACGAATCCCTCATTCACATCTTCAGAGATTGCCCACTTGCCTCGGATGTGTGGCGTAGCATCATCAACCCCTCTTCAGTGGATGAATTCTTAGAGATGGAGCCTCATGATTGGGCGATGAAGAACCTAGACAATGGCTTTACGACTAGCTCGGGAATGCCCAGCGCCGTCCCCTTTGCTGTCACAACCTGGTGGTTATGGAGATGGCGGAATACCAGGATCTTCAGCGACACATCCCTCCCCCCCCCCCCCGACGAATAAAACGCGTATCATCCTGAGCTACTTTGAAGACATCACTAATTCGATGTTTTCCAAAAGAGAGAAGTCGACCCCTCAAAGCAAAGAAGAACTCGTCAAGTGGAAGAAGCCAGAGGTCGGATGGCATAAAGTCAATACTGACGGTTCGGTGATATGCGGCCTGGCCTCGGTGGGAGGCGTAGTCCGGGATGATGCTGGCAACTGGATCGTAGGCTTCGTCAAAAACCTGGGTGCGTGTACCGTCCCGGCGGCCGAGCTCTAGGGTGTGATTGAGGGACTCCAAGCTGCTTGGAACGCTAGCTGTCGTCGGGTCATAGTCGAAACGGACTCCCAGCTCACAGTCCGCCTCATCAACTCCCGCCCATCTCCGCATCACCCCCTCTCTAGCCTGATATTTAAATGTCACGGCTTCATCGGTAGGGACTGGCTAGTCCGGTTCCGACACACTTATAGAGAAGCAAATGCAGTCGCCGACAAGCTTGCTTCCCTGGTGCATAACTTCCCCATTGGCACTACTGTTCTTAGACATGTCCCTTCAGAGATATCTCCTCTTTTGCTGAATGATGTTTTAGGGGTAGGCCAACCCCGCTTAGTCCTGGCCAATTCGAACTTTGAATAAATTTGAGGGGCTTCCCCTTTTCTCACCAAAAAAAGATGATAAATGGTTCAAGATATATTCTATTTTTTGTCACTTGGAGTTGACAAATGAAATATTTGTGAAAATTCATTCTTGAACATAATGATGATAAATTATCCATTGTCACTTGAAGTTGACAAATGAGATGTTTGGGAGAATTATACAGCACTTGAAATTCTAGGAGAATTGTGCTAAACTATAATTATAATTATCATCATCAACTCCACACGAGCCTGAAGACTCAAGTTTGAAGATCACATACCAGTCATGTACTCCAGAAGTAGTACAAGAAATATGACATGTACTCCAAAAATAGTACAAGAAACATGAGTTTATGTTATATTCAGAACTAGTCCTAAATAACCCCATACATAGCATGAACTAGGAGTTCAAGGTCATGGTTGACCAACCTCTTGCATGCCTGAAGCATGCCTCATCTGAAAGAGGGTGTGAAAGAGGTCACAATATATTACGCATGCGGCCGCTAGCCATGGTTGTGACTTATAGCTAGGACGTTAGGGGTAAATTTGATGTCGAGAAGGACATTTGATATAAGGGATATCCCATGATAAGAACCACAACTTATGAGTATAAGTGTGGAGACCGGTCTAATCTAAAGCAAAGTTCTAAATGCAATCATATACGAGGCATCTAATATTACTATCAAGATAAATGGTTTATCTGTTTTCAGTTGATGAGCTCCCAAACTAATGTATAGATCACCGACATGTTCAATAGTAGAGAACCATATTTGTTAACGGTGTCGCAACGCCTAATATTTGAAAACCAGAAGTTTTCACAATCATGAGGATGACAAATTTGGTGTGAAGGTTTAGATGGCTCTTGAAGAGTATATCCCATTGAACAAGGTAGTATCACTAACCAGAAGTTAGTTGATAATAAAGTATCCATGTGGCATGATTAACTTGGTCACTCAACAAAAATAATAGTCCGTAGAAAAGGTGTAGGGCCACAAGAACATGAGACCTGAAGTCTCTTCAAGATCGAGTGACCTTGTATCTAAGAAAGGCTTGTGCTCTTGGTAAATTAGTAGCAAAGCCAGTATAAATAAAGGAATTTAAAGTCTCCTATACTCCTTGACTGGGTTCAAGTGATATGTGAGGACCAAACACATCGCCATGTGAACCATTATGGATTATCATATCATTGTTGAAAGATGCCTCAAGCCATTGGTTCCACATTGAATATTGAGGGAAATCAAGTTAGTGTAGTGGTTGAGCATTGTGTAGCTCTCACACACATTCACAAAACGACTCAAGTAGAGTCGCCAATAATGTAGTTATAATTGATAGCTAGCAAGGGCTTATGCATAACATACACGACTTGAAAGAGTCATTGATTCATTAGGGTCATGAAGTCGTTAATTCAATGTGGAGAGACTGCTTATAGAAAATTCTCCTACTTGAAGCTTATCTCTAGAAGAGATTAACTGCTTCAGATGTCCTCCATCTCCCTAGATAATTTTGAAGAAATGCCACACAAAAGGAAAGTTGGGATTAAACGAGAGGATTGGGTCCTTGTCGTTTAATGAATACCTTGAGCTTATAACCGGTGATCAATATTTTGCTCGGTATTAAGATTATCACTTATGGCGAGGTGAAAATCCCAACTTTAGGGGGAGAATATAAGTGAGACTAAAAGTTAAAGAGATTGCATGGTTAGCAATTTGTTATTGTAGATCCAAAGATAACTAAACTGGAAGTTTAGTGGATTGTATAGCTAGCATGCTACCAAATATATGTAATGATATAAATGAAAGTGACAAAGTCAAGTCACATACACCAGCCTAGGCTGCACCACCTCGTTTGGAGATTCTAGAAGTAACTTCGAACAGAACAAATATTTCTCAATCACACCGGAAGTGTGAAGAGACAATTGGGCTCTAAAGATATCATTCCTCGAAAAAGAACAAAGCCGATAACATCAAAAAAGGGGTGATGATATGTCGACTACACACAAGCATGAAGATAGATTTCATGAAGAAATTCTATCTAAAGACTCTAAAAGCAAAGAGAATAACATTGGGGACAATTTGGGATTGTCGATGAGTAATGTAATCATTGATATCTTTGCTTGTTCAGTTGGAATCAAAGTCGAGCGATAATGATCCTTGAATAAAGGAGGAACGTCGAAATTGAAATGGTTAAGAGTGCTGGAAAGAAGTTGCTCGATTATAGCTACATTTGCTATATAAACGAGGTGTTTTTGGGCCTGAATTTCCAACACCATAGAGTATAAAATCAATCAACTATATATCGGATTCAAAGTTTGACTGATTGTACAAGATTTATATAGTCTCAAGTGAAGTACATAGAAATGTGCTCACACATCATGGATGCAATAACGCTCAGATTCTTGTTGCTTTGGTCGATGGGCGACTTAAGATGCAACTCATGAATGTGGTGAAAAATCTCATAAGGATTACAATTCCCTAAAGCATTTGCATCAAACCACATCATATGCATCCCATTAAGCTAAAAAGACAGCTACATGGATTGAGTCAATCAACAAAATGCGGTATAATCGCCTTAGCGGATATCTACTGCAGGAAAAAGTTTATGATTGATCAAATGAGTCTATGCTCATGTACTGTAATCATTTTTGTTGATGACTTGATCTCTAGAAGAGGTCTAACTTAACCAATTACATGAAAAGAGAAGCTGATATGAAGGACTTATGAACCACTAAGTTTTGTCTCGGCCTGTAGTTCAAGCATACATATTTACCCCTTTGGATTGGGTGAAGCACAAATGTAAAGTCCACATATAGTAGTAAGACCACTAAGTATGGAAAAATATTGTCTTCTTCTCTTAGTGGGAATTGAAGAGATGTTAGGTCCCGAAGTACCTTATCTCAAAGCAATATGGGCATTGATGTATCTTGCTTCATTGTCCCAGTAAATTCATTTGAAGTGGCAATGAATTGTTTGTCTCCCTAAACATACAATAATGATTGTTGGTCCAGAAGTACCAAATCTTCAATGAAGACACATCAGGGTGTATATGTATCAAATGAAGAATGTATGTTTAATTGAGGGGGAGCATCATTATAAGTCTGCACTCTTTTTCCCTTGACTTTGGTTTTTTATCCCACTGGGTTTTTCCAAGCAAGGTTTTTAATGAGGCAGTTCGTCATACAAGGTCCATAATGAGACAATCTCGACCTGAAGCTCGAGATACGCGAAAGAATGAGATCTTATATTTGTCATCGAATCAAGTTGAAGAAGATCCAACGGAGGTATATGAAGATAATGAAGCTTGTATTGCTCAAATCAAGAAAAGATCATTAAAGGAGATACGACACAACATATGTCATTGACAAGTTTCTCCAATTTCAAGATTCAACTCAAAGGCTGGATGGATGCTCAATTCAATCAAGCATGGAAGATATATTTCAAGTCAAGAGAGAGACCAACACTGCACTCTTTTCCCCTTCGTCTTGGTTTTGTCCCATTGGGTTTTCCAGGCAAGGTTTTTAACGAGGCAGTTAGGGCTGTACATCCAAGGGGGAGTGTTATAATATTGTTATTATTATTGGATACGGATGTACATGGATAAGCTTAAAACCCTAGATTTGATCTTATTCCATCTCTTGTACTCTCTATATAAAGACCCATATGGGTGACCCAATATACAAATCTACTCTCTCTTCCTCCCTCAATTCTCTCTGCTTGTTTATGATTTCCCTTGTTTTATAACAGATGACAAGATGTTCTCGTTAATTTCGAATAATACCAAATTATCGAGAACACATGTTCTCGTTAAATTAACAAGGACAAAAGGTTCTCAATAATGTTGGGAACGAGTTAATTAGCGAGAACACGCCCTTGTCAAATGTTCTCGTTGAAGTTGGCGACAAATTACTGAGAATATCGGTTCTTGGAAATTTCCGAGAGTAAATTTGTTTTTTAACATGGTGAAAATTCGGAGTACCAAACAAGTTTGGTAGTCCGAGAGGCCTAAGAGAGTTAACAAAAGAGACTTTCAATGCTAGCAGAATCGAAAAAGAAAAGTACAAATCTCCGAAAAGAAAGAACAAAGCGTGAGCAGAATCGGGGTGAGTATAGCACTAGAAATCTTAGCGCCGAAGGCAACAGATCAACCCATTTTAGGGTGTGCGAAATGGCCATCTGGCCTAATACAACTCGGTCCGATGTCAACCACAACTTCAACTCTTCAAAAGATTAGTACATGATTAAAGAATAGCGATCATGCAAAAACTTCAAACCTTGCACCGCAAGTAAATCATACTTGCATGGCAAGTAAAGCACAACTTGTCCCGCAAGTAAAATCAAACTTGCCTTGGAAGTAAAATCAAAATTTAGTAGCAAGTAAAATTAACAAACTTGTCTTGCAAGTATCGTCTCAAGAGGTGGATTGTCAATGAAAAACATCGATGGTTGAAACTCAAGGTGGTCGACAAGCCTAAAAACGAAAGAACTACAATCGACAAAGATATTACTAACCATCAAATGGAATCCGACCGCTATGTAACGATATTGACTACACAACAACAAGTAAGAGACCGTTTGACACAAGAGATTCGACAAAGAAACAAGCGGCCTTCTCGGCCATGGGTCAGGCAGCCTTCTTGGCCATGTTCGAGCGGACTAGAGGGTTAAGATTGGCAAAGAAAGGGAGTGAGGTGTATTTGGGTGTTGGTTTGATTTTGGGATCTTGGACTAGATTTAGGATTTCATTATCTCAATGTGTTTCTCACCCTAGACTTTATAGAGAGGTTACAGTGTTGGGGTTTAGATGCTCTATTGGAAATTGAAACTTGGTAATTTCCGAGAGCAATAGTTCTCGGAAATTTTAGCTAGAGCCCAATTTCTGAGAACGTATTAGCTCTCACTAAGTTCTCGGCAAGTGAAATTTAACAAGAAAGTTATAGGTTTTACCGAGGATAACCGTTCTCGGTATTTTTTTTTTTTTGTAGTGAGGGAGTATTATTTAATTACAATCATAAAAGATGACTTGTAAGAAGAAGAGATATTACATAGACATTCTGGTATCATAAAGTAGCGAAATGATAAGGATGCTTTAACTATAACCATGAGAGAAGGCTTGTGATCAATTGATGAGTATGCATCTTGCAGGCGAGCCCTCGGCACCAAGCAGCCTCAAGGGTAAGCAGTGGACGTTGTAAACTCCTGCTGGGGCTTCGTCCAACTTTAGACTTTCTACTATAATGATGTCCTGAGGTATGACAATTAACAACTCATTCTTAAAACTTGCAGGTTTCATTTTGTTAGGCTGGGTAGCTTAACTCATATGGTTTACAAGATATGACAGTATATAGATAGGATAGAATGATAGATGAAGTCTCACCCTTCCTTGAAGCAAAATACGATGACTGGAAATCATATCATCGAATGCAGCCACGGATACGTAGTCAATCCCTACACTTGGAAGCCAAGAATTGTTTAGGGAAGTACATGATATTTCAAGAACCAGTAATTAGGGGTGAGCATCGGTTCGAAACCGAACCGAAACGACGATAACCGAACTGAACCGAACCGAAGTTTTAGAAAATTGTGAACCGAAAATCGAACCGAAAATCGTCGGTTCGGTTCGGTTCGGTTTCGGCTTTGGTCGGGTTTAATACTAACCGACCAAAACCGAACTGCCTAGGTCAAATTGCAAAACCTCAAATGGCTTTCAGCTTTCGACAACTATGACTCTATAGAGGCCTTGCGTTCGAGCAATCGACGGCGACTATGGGGACTGGGGATACTAGAGTAAGAAGGAAGTCCGAAGAAGTAAGAAGTAAGAAGAGTCGAAGAGACTAGAGTGGAGGAGACGAAGTGAAGAGAGAGCTTGCTCGACAGTCGAGTAGTTGAAGGTGAAGAGACGAAGGGGCGACATCGACCTAGAGCGGACTGGCAGCGAGAGCCGAACGGGTCGACAACGACGATAGTCGACAGAGAGAGGTCGGTTACGGTGGCGGCGCTATGCCTGTGTACGTGATTGTGTGAAACCCTTCAACCCTTCAACACTTCAAGGCTTCAACGAATAAATGGGCCCAAAGAAGGAAAAAAAGTGAAAGGCCCAAAGCTGCCCATTCTTCTAACAGGCCAACATAAAATATAAAAGTGATTTTTTTTAAATTTCGGTTTGAACCGAACCGAACCGAAACCGAAATTCTCAAAATTGTGAAACCGAAAACCGAACCGAAAATATTCGGTTACGGTTTGGTTCGGTTCAGTTCGGTCGGTTCGGTCTAAATTTTCGGTTTCGGTCGGTTCATGCTCACCCCTACCAGTAATGCTACTGGTGATGTCGTTTGTATGTTTTCGACGCATTCGGCAAAACTAGTATAAAATTTGTCTAAGCCCCCAGCATTGAACAGGAAGATCATCAAATGACAATAAGGTAATTCCCAAGGGAAATGTAAGAATGCGTTGATACATTCCTTATATGGGAAAACCCCGTCAACCTCAAACCAAAGGAGGATATGGGAAGAAGTGAAGAACTCAACAAGCAGGAACTTACCAACAAGTTTGATGTCAGTGTTATCTACAAGCCATTGTGCACCATCCTTCATGAAACCAGTAAAGCTTGTGTCAAACGGCTTCTTCGATATCAGTCGCCTACAAGTAGGAAGTAGGACAGTATTCACACAATATAGTATTATTGGGAGTTCAGCAGTTATCAGCTTTTTAGCCATTTACTCCCAACTGCAATCACTATGGAGCAATTATTCATCATCCATTGATCAATCTTATCAAACAAGCATGATAGTTCTCATCATTTCAATTTAAGCAGCGCGCTCTTTATTGACATATAGTAAGAAAATTAGAAAGTTCCGAATGCTCGAGATTGTAGAATGCTGGATAAAGCTGGCACCATTGTCCATATCAATGTCTTGATATCCAATATGTACACTGTTAGGACAAAATTTTATGCTTAGCAGAATAGTTTAGGAAAAGTTCAAGAGTGTGCAAGAAGAATCTGGAATGAGTCAGTTAGATTATGAGAGGGGCTGGCTAATATCACCAGGTGGTGAACTAACAGAGTGCATTTCATATAAATAAGGCATTAGGCCCTCTTTGTTAGGAAGTGAGAAATCAAGTACGGAATTGGGACATTTGGCTGTTTGGAGAAGCTAATCACCACTGAGATTTGGGCTCCCTTGAGAGGGCCGTCTCTTATAAGAGAGATTTCGTATGTTCCTTATCCGATCACTAGCAGAACGCGAGTGTTGCTTACTGTTTCGTTCGTTTTCTGTCTAATTCCAATCAATTGCTTGCTGTTTTATTACTCTCATAATCCACCATACACCAGCAAGGTAGAATTGACAATCGAGAAACACAAGAGCACACATAAATCTCATGCAAAGATTCAGCCAAAAAGAGCATACGTTGATCAGTCATGAGCTAGATGCTCAACAATCAGGGACTAACCAGAGATAAGTAGAAGAACATAAAAAATGCTGAAATGAAGAGGGGTTTGTTATCAGCAAGTACTCAATTAATTGGCAAGACATAACAGGCTGAAGAAAGTCAGTTAGAATTAGCAGTGTTTTAGAGGTACAGCTCATAGAAGAAACTAGAGATAGGCTATTATTATAACCAACAAGATCAATCAGAAAGATGAAGCCCCTAAACTAGAAGAAGACCCGCAGTAATCACCTGTCAGTGTTCAATGTCCTAAACAGCACACGGCGCACTCCTTTGGGAATACTGAGCAGCTTCATCACGTCAGCTGATCAGGGAAACAGAGAAGCGGTCAGAAAAATGGAGCCGGAATTTGTTAGCCAAAGCCAAACTTAATTCCAACTCAAACCACATGCAAATTTGGCAGCATACCAGTTATGTTCTTATCCCTAGGCACATCCACCAACAGAGCAGGCCCTGTAATCAAAAGCGGCCTTCAAAATTCCACCCGGAAATACCAAATCAATTGAACAAAGAGTAGTCCAAACAGAGTGCGAAGGGTTTTTGTTTACCGTTAAGAACGTCCAGATCGAGGGTATCGACATCGAATCCGGCGTCCAAGTAGTGGTCGAAGAAGTGACCGGGGGCGTCGACGTGAGTGCCAGCGTGGGTCGGCAGATTCATCACCGAGAAGTTGCACAGGGATCCGTTCTTGATACTCTTGTCCAGCCATAGAAATTGCCCCAGCCCGTCGTCCGGCGAGTACGCCCACGGCAACTCCGGCGTGTAGCGGTGGCTGATGTCGTAGATCCGTCCCTTTCCGAACCCCTCTTCGGCGGCGATCAGCAGGAGGATCGCGGTGAGTAAGCGCCCCATGAGAGCCATTGAAGAGGAGTGAGCGTCAACTGTGAAGTAATAATTGTTTACTTGTGTGGACTAGTTTCCCTGTTTTATTTATGGTTGGCACAGAAACAGTCCACAATCAGATGGAGGAAGAAAGGGACAGGGGGAAGATGCCAAGGCAAGTAGTGGTGGCGATGAAAGGGCACCCCGGGAGCGGCAAGTCCACGCTGGCACGGGCCGTGGCGGGGCGTCTGGGGTGCCCTCTCCTGGACAAGGACGAGCTCTACTCGGCCGCCTACTCGGTCTTCCAGCGCCTCCAATCGGCCACCGACGCCTCCACCGCCGACCGCCTCGTGAACGACCTCTCCTACGACTCCCTCTGGAGCCTCGCCGCCACGCAGGTCCGGCTCGGCCTCAGCGTCGTCGTGGACTCCCCGTGCTCCCGGCGCTCCTCCCTCGACCGCCTCGTCCAGATCGCCCGTGGATCCGGCGCCGCCGTCGTGCTCCTGGAGTGCAGGCCCAGCGACGAGGCCGAGTGGCGCCGCCGGCTTGAGCGGCGTGGCGCTGCGGGTGAGGCCAGGTGGAACCAGGCCGCCACGTGGCCGGATCTCCAGCGGATGCTCCAGAGGTACGACGGCTGCTACGAGTACGACGCCGGCGATGTGCCCAAGATGGTGGTCGACACCACGGCTCCCGCCGACGTTGAGGAGGTGCTTTCGTCGGTCGTCGACTTCATCCGATCTCACTCTAGCTAGCTCGCTTGCAAATCCATGACTGACTGGTTTTCAACATCCTTTGTCGATTGATTGAAGATCCGTATTGAGAATAAACTTTGTGTGGTTGTGCGGAAATTAATTACAGTACTTATGACTCTATGATTTGTTTGCAATGCTAAATGAAGCTCCTCTGTTTCTCAATCTACTGTCATTTCAACTATTACTCATATATGGTGATTTTGAATACAGTATGAAATCTGCATATCAAATTATTTCAAACGTCTCCTCAAAATCTTCCGACAATTCCCACCTCCCCTGGCCTGTTTCACGCGAAATTCAAAAATTATCCCAAAGGAGCAGAGTCATTCATATTCAAGTTTCTTCACGATCTGTTTGAAATGCTTCAAATCTTGACTCTGTTCCCTTCTCATTCTCCTCTCGCTGATACTAGGAAATCTTCATCATTCGTCTTCTATTTTCGTCTTTTTTTCTCCCAATTTCATATCAAGTGCCATTTATTTTATACTCCGTCCGTCCATTAATATTTGATACTGTATTTTAGTATTTCAATTTGAAATTTAGGAACCCTATAAAATTATTTAATTATCCTTATTATTTTTTTTATTTTATAATGGTTTAAGAATAAACTTTGTGAAGGAAAGATTTATATAGATAAATTTGGAAAAATAAATACATAAAAGTGTAAAACATCATACATTTTCCAACAAGACTAATTGGCTAAAACATCAAACATTAATGAACGGAAGGAGTAGCATCAATTTGATTTTCGCCGTGTTCAAAGGAAATAAATGCTCAAAGGAAACAACTCGAATTCGCCGCCGTGTTAGGGTAAGTTTTTGACATGATAGTTTGATAAGATTTTGCCCCCTAGATTTCTAGAAAAATTATGTATAAAATTTAAAGTTTAGTTTTATTTGGAAAAAACAAAAATGGAAATAAATATATATAAAAAAAATTCTAACGTGGGGTCACCAATGAAATTTCACCCAATTAAATTGATTTATTAAGATAAGTGCTGCGATCCAATGAGAAGTTGACACATGTTGTGATAATTATTATTCTTAACCTCTGCTTTAGTATATTGTTATGACACTTCGCGTAGGCGGTTGGGTGAAAACCAATTAAGGCCTAACAACTCTTGTTTGGATAAAGTAGTTTTTGGGAGAAAGTAGTGTTTTTTTCTTGAAAAACATAAAAAATAAATGGATTGCACGTATTTTAAGAGTCTTTAAAGTAGTTTTTGAGAGAAAATATACTTTTGAGTGAAAGTATAGCAAGACCTAAATAAGTGGTCAAACTAGAAACTAGACGAACAAGCACTTACCCTAGAAATGTTGACAGAAACCATGTTGTATATTAAAGAAGAGATAGAAGTTATAAAACAGTAAAACAATCGGCGAATGTAAAGAAGCACTTACCCTAGAAATGTTGACAGAAACCATGTCTGGGTCATGTTCGGATGTTTCATTTTTCGTTGTTCGGGTCAAATTTCGGGTTCAGGTCGGGTCAGTTCGGTTCGGGTTTCGGGTCCGGGTCACTTTCTGCCGGGTCTAGTTTTACGACCTTATATCTCAGATAGTTAGAAGACAAAACTAGTGCTATAAAAGGACACACATTTGTGGTAAAAACAATGCACGCATGCAGCTCAGTAATGTTAGCATAGAGTTGCCAATTAACTCTATGTGTTAAGTTTGAAGAATTTCAACCCTTAGTTATATTTAACGGTTAGGATTGAGTTAAATTTTTTATTAGGATTTGGGGGAAATAACTAAAATAGAAGTGATTACAAAATACAAATACACTCGTCTTCTTGCCCGCCATGAACTATGTATGCCCTTTCTTCTTCAACCCTCTCAATCGATTGCTCTTGCAATTTTGCTGATTTTGTTCATGCATCTTAGATTCGGGTTTTACATCAAATTTGTTACTTTCGTTCTCAATCTCTCAATTTTGTCACATTTGTTTGATAGTTTCTTATCTCAAATTAGGATTAGTGAGTTAGACTAGAGGAGGGCGTCATCTAGGATAGGAAGCCGCCGAATACGACGTCGTTTGGGCAGGGGTGAGAGAGCATATGTGTTAGGACGATATTAAGGACGCCAATCATTAAATCTAACCAATAATGATCGTCCCTAGTTTTGATCGTGACAAACTCAAAGGTATTTGATAACTTGTCCAAGTGCTAATCTCAGGTAAGTCAGAGGATGCACATGAGTGAAAAGGACAACAAGTGAAAGGGAGTCCCTAAGCTGTAGGGACGCACTCCATCAAAACTTCCAGAGCTGAACGAAAAGAATGGAGTCCCTACATAGATAGGACGGCGTCCTCATCAAGACGCGACGCGCGCCTTAATACGGACGAAGTTCAAATTCAAACCAAGGCCGCCCTAACATGATTACATCACATTCGACCGTAGTCCTCAGAAGGAAGCTTCCTATGTCTGGGCACGTGTGAACAATTCCAAAGATGTCGCTTTCCCAAAGATGGTCCCCTGATCACGCGGAGGCTTCCCAAGCGTCAACAGAGTTGACTTCCTCAAGATGCAAATCGCACCGTTGAAGGAAGACGGCAGATCCTGCCCAAGCTTCAGAGGACGCTAGAGGACAAGAACCAATACTGCTATAAATACCCTCCAAGGGGTATGCATAGCGGTGTGGACTTTGAAGACTTTCTCTCAAGCTCTCCCGAAGCATTCAAGTTGAAGAACGAAGATCAAGAAGATCAAGTGGGCTTGAAGCAAGAGAAAGAAAGTCCAACCATATTAAATCCAGACCAAACCACAAAATAGTTAGAAAAGTAGTTTGTCTCTCACAACGGACTGTGAGAGACGTGAGTGTTAACTTCCTTATAGCTAAGAGAGTTAGGTTACTTGTTAGGTTGAAAGGAGTGTTACTAGTGAGGCTAAGAACGCACGCTTAGCTCAGTGAAGTGTAACGACTCGCCTAAGTTGTAAGGACTCTCTCTGAATAAGATAAGAACGGCTTTTGAAAATCTTCAACGGAGGTAGAGGTTTACCCATAAGACTAGTTGGTCTTAGTGGGGTTCCTCTATAAATACTCGTGTCCATTATCTTATTCTGTTTCCTGTTAAGTCTTTTTTCCACTGCATCTAAGGACACCCTTAACCCAATTAAGGATGCCCATTCTAACAGACTTACGATCCAACAATTGGTATCAGAGCAGGCGCTCTAGATTAAGTTTGAGTTACAGGAAACATAGAGATGGAACCTATAGGTATCTCAAGTGCGAAGCCTCCCCGCCTCACGGATGGGAACTTCAACCGGTGGAAAACCAGGTTTGAGTGCTTCTTGCGAAGTCAAAACTACCAATGCTGGCTGGTGATAAAGAACGGTGACCTCAAAGTTCCTGCTGCCAAGGTGGACAAAAAAGCTGAATGGGGTCCCGAAGAGTTCAAGCTCATGGAGGCGAACGCCAAAGCTATGTGTTTCCTACAGACGTCCCATTGTGAAAGGGACGCCACCCATGTGAGCAACCTTTCAACTGCTAAGCTTCAATGGGAAGCTCTTGAAAAGTACCATGTTGGGATGCCCGAAATGAAAGAGGACGTCCAGCTTGAAGCAAAAAGGGACTTCTACAACTTCAAGATGTTCCCAAATGAAACCATCACCGACTACTCCTTCCGCTTTGAGGCTTTGCTAACAAAGTTGAAAAACTTGGGTGTCAAAGAAACGGAAATCACTCAAAGGATGAAGGTTCAAGTGTTGATTGATGGACCCACCGGACCATGGAACTTTGACAGGATGACGTTCAAAGAAAACCAAGCCAACAAAGGTTTGTCCATGGAAGAGATCTATGGAAAGCTCAAAGGGTACAAAGCTAGAAGGAATCAGGACTTGCTAGAAATGAGAAAGAATTCTCAAAATGAACTGTCTTTGACCCTTGCGGCAAGAACGCTAGAGTATGAACAATACCACCAAAGGCAAAGGGAATTAGCCTTGATGCTAGAAGACAAAACTCAAGAGCACCAAGAGGGTCTTCGTCTTCAAGCCTTGGTAGAACGACAAGGGAAGACAGAAGAACAAATTTCTGAAGAAGATGAGCTAGCCCTCTTGCATAAAACTCTTCGTGCATGGGCCAAAAGAGGAAAAGTCCCAAGGATGAAGATGCCCTACAAGAAGGAGAGTCCCAAGCCATCAGATGCTGAAATAAGAGAAGTGACCTGCTTCAAATGCAACAAGAAGGGTCACTATGCCAAGAACTGCAACTCAGGACTTTCAGCAAAAGATCTCAAGAAAAAAGCCTTGATTGGAGCCTATGAGGCCGCATGGGACGACATCGACTCTGACGATGAAGAACCATCCAACCAAGTGGCTTACATGGCTATGGAGGACGCTCTAGATTCTCCAAAGGACGCCTCTGAAGATCAACAAGAGGTAAGTCACAAATCCATGATAAGCTCCCTAGACAAGTGCTCTAAGCCCAAACTCATCAAACTAATCACTCAAATCATGCAAGAAAGCTATGCTATGAAAGAAAGATTTGATGAACTTGAATCAGAAAACATTGTTGTGGAATGTGAAAATTACAACACCATGTCTTTTCAATTAGAGTCCTCTCAAGAAGAAGTTAAATCCCTTAAAAGTCAGCTTGTTTGTCTCAAATTTGAGAACGCAAATCTTAGGGATGAAGTGAAGGTCCTAGGAAAGAGTCCCATGACCGAAATTGTAAAACCTATTACCTTTATTCCTGCCAGGAAAGGACTAGGGTATGAATCTAGCTCATAAAACTCTCTTCCTAGTGACTTCAAAGCTAGCAAAACTACAGAGCTAAAGCTTGAGAGAGAAAAGACAAAGAACCTAGAAGAACGCATAAGAGTCCTCGAGAGTGGAGAAACCGGAAAGAAGGACTACTATACAAACTCCGTTAGCTATAAAATCTACAAGAAAATTGCTAAGGGGGAAGTAACTAAGGTGTGTGATCAAGAAAAAATGAAAGAAAATAAAATTCAACGTCCTAACAAGAAATACTATCTCGGAGATTATTATATGACGTGCTGGCATTGTTGCAAGGGTGGTCACTACCAGTATGAGTGTGCTAAATTGAATTAGGATCTTGAGAATGGAAGAAAGGTTAGAAGCGGTAGTAAGAACGCTAAGCCAAAATCTGCTGTTAGGACGCATGCTAGTGTGCTCAATGCTAAAACTCAATTTCCCAGGAAGCATGCTAGAAAGTCAAATGATGTGTATGTGTATGATTACTTGCCCATGAAAGAGTTGTACCCATGTAACAAACCAGGTAAGGGACACCTTGCCTGGGTCGCAAAGAACTAACTCTTCTTTTCAGGTGGAAGTGAGAGGAAGCCCGTGGATCATTGATAGTGGCGCCTCAAATCATATGACAGGAAGCCAGATCCATCTCACTTCTATCCAATCTAGTGCCATGGGAGGAATTGTCTCGTTTGGCAACAAGGGCAAAGGAAGAATCCAAGGGACGGGCACCGCAAAACTAAATCAATCCATCAAGGCGTCCAATGTTAGTCTAGTTGAGGGACTTGGCTTCAATCTCCTTAGTGTCTCTCAAATTTGTGATCAAGGTGAAAACCTAGTCACATTTGACTCTAAGGAATGCCTAGTCATCAACAAGAAAACAAATCAAGTCATTCTCAAAGGGACTCGTAAAAACAATGTCTACATCTTCAACCAAAAGTTCAAGCCTGCATCAAAATTGTGTTTATCTGTTTCTGCTGTGGACGCCGACCTTTGGCATCGACGTCTTGGACATGCCGGACCTAGCACAATCTTTAAACTTCATCAACAAGAGCTTGTAAGAGGACTTCCCTGAATTGATCCTGAGCAAATTGAACAATGCGAAGCATGCATCAAGGGGAAGCAAACAAGATCATCCTTCAAATCCAAAAATGAAGTGAGCACAAAGAAGCCTTTGAAACTCCTTCACATAGATTTGTGCGGACCCATGAGAACTCAAGGTTTTGGTGGTAAGAGTTACATGTACGTCACTGTAGATGATTTTTCCATATTCACGTGGGTTCTTTTCTTAGTGTCAAAAGCAGAAGCTTTCCAGATGTTTAAAATCTTCATCAAGCAAGTAGAGGTTGCTCTTGGGACGCAATTAAAAGCTCTAAGGTCAGATCATGGGACGGAGTTCAAAAACTCAGAGTTCCTTGATTTCTGTGACCAACATGGAGTCTCCCACAACTTCTCTTCTCCAAGAACTCCTCAGCAGAATGGCGTTGTTGAAAGAAAGAATAGGACGCTGGAGGACATGGCAAGGACGATGTTATTGGTAAGTGGCGTCCCCAAGCACTTTTGGGCCGAAGCCATTGCCACATCAACTTATATCATAAATCGTGCCATGATTCATCCCTTGCTAAAGAAGACGTCCTATGAGCTACTAAATGGAAGAAAGCCAAACATTTCTCATCTCAAAGTCTTTCGGTGCAAATGCTTTGTTCACTAGAACGGCAAGGACAACCTTGGAAAATTTGATGCTAGAAGTGATGAAGGAATATTCCTCAGACACTCCCTCACAAGCAATGCCTATAACGTCTTCAACAAAAGGACTCTTAAGCTTGAGAAAAGTATTCACGTAGTATTCAAGGAGAGCTCATCCCACAAGAAAGAACCAAGTAAGAAAGAACGGCGCTCCTCCCCTAAGGACGATGATGAAGATGATGAAGAAGAATCAAGCTGGTCCGCAGGAAAATACTATGTTCCTATGAACGAACCTGAAACCCGTGATGAAGTTTCAATAGGAGTCCCCTAGTGAACAGCAAGAACCATCTCAAACGTGATCCTTAAACCAAGCAGAAGCCGCTGAATCTAGTCAACAGGGAGAACAAAGGCAAAGTGTGGACGCTCACTCTGAGGGGGAACACACTGAGCTTGTCAATGAAGAAGAAGGGCCTGCAAGGGACGCTACCCATAGAGGATCCAACCTTTCAAGACTTCATTCAACAGATCAAATCATCTCAGACATGTCAAAAGGAGTCCAAACCAGATCAGCTGTGAATTAGTCTCAAAGTGCCAATATGGCGTTCTGTGCATTCAACGCCTTTGTGTCCTTGATTGAACCTAAGATTATAAAGGAGGCACTTCAGGACGCTGATTGGATCCAAGCTATGCAAGAAGAACTCAATCAATTTGAAAGAAACCATGTTTGGACCCTTGTTCCTCATCCTAAAAACAAGAATATTATAGGGACGAGGTGGGTCTATAGAAACAAGCTTGATGAGAGTGGCAGAGTTTCAAGAAACAAAGCAAGGCTTGTGGCTCAAGGCTATAGGCAAGAGGAAGGGATTGATTATGATGAGACCTTCGCTTCTGTCGCTAGAATTGAAGCTATACGCCTCCTCATTGCCTTCGTCGCTCACAAGGGATTCAAGCTCTTTCAAATGGATGTCAAGAGAGCTTTCCTCAATGGCAAGCTAAAAGAAGAGGTGTATGTTGCTTAACCCCCCTGTTTCGAGAACGCTGACTATCTTGATCACGTGTACTTCCTGGACAAAGCTCTCTATGGACTCAAGCAAACCCCTCGTGCTTGGTACGATAGGTTTGCGTCCTTTCTCTTGTCCAACGGTTATACTCGAGGTAACATTGACAAAACCCTGTTTTTATAGAAAGTCCTTAAAGATGTTTTGATTGTCCAAGCCTATGTCGATGACATAGTATTTGGAAGCACTAACATGAAACTTGTAGAGGAATTCAAGAACTTGATGAGTAGTGAGTTTGAGATGTCCCTCATAGGAGAACTCAACTTCTTCTTGGGACTCCAAATCGCTCAACTCAAAGATGGGACACGCATTCACCAACAGAAGTACATTCGTGAAATGCTTGAGAAGTACGGGATGAACTCATCAAAATCCATAGACACACCCATCTCTCCCAACACTCGCCTTTATGCTGATGAAGAAGGCAAGAGTGTGGATCAAAAGCTCTACAGAGGAATGATAGGATCCTTGTTGTACTTAACCGCGAGCCATCTTGACATCATGTTCGTTGTATGATTGTGTGCTCGCTTCCAAGCAAATCCAAAAGAGTCCCACATGCAAGAGGTTAAAAGCATCTTCAAATACCTCAAGGGACGGGACGATCTATGCCTCGGGTATCCCAAAAGGACGTCCCTAAATCTAGTGGCGTACTTTAACGCAGACTACGCTGGCCATGTGGTGGATAGGAAGAGCACCTCAAGAATGGCTCAATTCATAAGCTCCTGTCTTGTATCTTGGGGATCTAAGAAGCAAAACTCCGTGGCCCTCTCAACTGCGGAAGCTGAGTATGTTGCTGTTGTTTCGTGCTGCTCTCAAGTCCTATGGATCAAGTACCAACTTGAAGACTATGGTATGTTCCTTAACACAGTCCCTATCATGTGTGACAACACCAGTGGCATAAGTATTGCCAAAAATCATGTTCATCATTCAAGAATCAAGCACATTGATATAAGACATCATTTTCTTCGTGATAATGTTGAACTTGGATTAATAAGAGTGGACTATGTTAGGACTGAGGACCAAGTGGCCGATATTTTTACAAAAGTACTTGATAGATGTCCCTTCAAGCATCTTAGGCTGCTCTTGGGGATGATAACTTTTAAATGATCAAGTCCCGTTCTATTATTCCCTCTATGATTGGCTATGTTTAGTTGAGAACTTGTTTTGATGTATATTATGCATTTAAAGTCATCTTTAAAGGACGCTAGTCTAAGAAATGTGTTCTCCTTGTGTTTTGAACGCTATTCAAATCTCATTTTGATCTCAAGAGTATCCCTGATCACCTAACCTCATTATAATCCGAAATGATGGGAAAACTAAGCTTACCTAAGCCGAGAATCTTGCAAACGCGTCCTATGAGCCTTATTTGTTTTATCTTTACGGGACGTACTTGCTTAGTTTTCAAAAATGGTTCTAAGTGATTAAAGGGAAGCTTGTCAAAGTCTAAAGGACGTCAGGGCAAAGTTCAAACAGTAAAAGGTTGAGATCAGTTTTGGGATGCAGTGGTATAGTTCTCAGAGAAGCAGTGTTGTGTGTTGAAAGGACGCCAAGACAGAGTCCTTTGCAGTTGTGAATTGTGAAAATAGGAAGGTGAAGCGTCGCGGAAATTTTGAACGCAGATTTCGGGATCCGCGCAACGTTGCAAAACAACTATTTACTTAGCGAAAAAGTTTGCCACGTGTGGGAACGCGGGTGGAGGAAGCCTTAGGAAAAGTCCCTGTTACCCCTGCCCATTTGCCTTCGTCTTCTTCCTATATATATGCTCCTGAAACCTCTGTGAAAACTCTTCGCTCTCTTACCTGTTTGCCCACATCCGGAAATCACTCTCAAATCTTGCTAAATCTTCTTCCTAGATCTCGAAATCTCTCCTCAAACCCTAATCTCACCTATATAACCCCCTCAAATTCTCTAAAATGGCCAACACTCGCAACACCAAGATCTAGAAACCCAATCGGTCGTCTTCTTCGGTGGCGAGAAGCATTACTCCGGTCAAAGGCCGGTCTCTCATGGATGTGAGAGGCAGACCCGCTGGGCGGCAAGGCCAACCGCGCCACCAGCACTCCTCCCAATCCGGCCAATGCCGCCCTTCCACCACTCCTCCAAAGCCCCAAAGATCTCAATCTCACCCCCAATCCAGATCTCAACCCAAACCCTCTAAAAAATGCTTCCAATTCTTAAACGAGCCCTTCGTCCCTGAGCCCGAGCAAGGGAGCCCCACCAAGTCCCAAATAAGAGGACTCCCTGCTCAGCCCAAGCGCCGTCCTCCTCTTGACCCCCTAATTGAGGACTGGCTTGAAAAGGAGCTCAGGACTCTAGCCAACATTTGCCTAAGGGCGTCCGCTCACAACCACCCTCCAAAAATCCAACGCCTCCTCCACTACTTCATGGTGACATATGTCCAGCCCCGCCTTCGAGAAACCAACCACACAAACCCCCCTTTCATGGGGCCTGGCATCATATCCGACTCTTTTGGAGGAACGGTTGACGAATTGGCCAAACTCCTTCCAGATATAATGGAGTTCTTGGTCGCGCTTGCCGGCTCCGTCCCTTCCCAAAAGAGAAAAAGGCAAGCCTCTCCTCCCCCCTCTCAAAAGCTCAAAATCAAATCCTCCTCCTCTTCCCAACCAAAACCTATCCCAACAACCCCTCCTCCCGCACCCAAGAGACGCCTCAAGTCTTCGGCTCAGCTTGAAGGTGTCACAGATGAACAAATGGCCGCCATCCGTCTCTCTGAGCTGGAAATAGAGAAGGAGCAGATGGCAAAGCAGGCCCAGGCAGAGAAGGACGCCATTGCTAAGGCGTTCCAAAAGAGCATGCAGGACGTCGCTCTTCTTCCTCCTCCTCCACCAAGGACAGAGGACGCTCTTGCTGCCGCTGTAGATCCCCAAGAGGCGGAGTGTAACACCCCAATTTCACAAGCATAAGGGTATTACCGCCAACGACCTCGGATTTCACAGTCCGAAGCCGTTAAAGGCTTTTGGGTAACACAACACGATAATAACAAAACCAAATCATATTTTTATAACAAAAGATGAATTCAGTTACAAAGGCTCATACGTCCTTAATTGTTTAATGATGCAAGAGTAAAGAGTTTTGCAGCGGAAATACAAGTCTCGGAGAGAGACGAAAGCATGTGGAAACCATAAAGTAAACAAAATAATTTAAAACGTCTTGCATCCTTCCTTCCTTCCTTCCTAGGTCTTCGGTTACTCCTGGATAGCCTTCCCTTTCCTATCTGATATCCCCATAAAAGCAAGAAATACCAGCCAACAAAGTTTAAAAAGAAAGAAGGGATGTTAGTCTAACGCTAGACTAAACAAGTGGGAGAATAATATTTCGGTTTTGAAAAAAGGTCGGACATAACGGCAATCCTTAACCATATGATAACTGGTAGGTGCGCGGTTGTCGAGGTTCAACATGACGATAGCGAAGCAGCAATCTGAGCGAGAGGCTTTCAGTGTTTGGCACGTTGTATGAAGTAAAGAGAGAGAAGAGAGCTTTCTCGGGAATAGAACGTTATTAGAAGATAACGCCTAAGAAAGAAATGTATTTATTGATTTGTTGGGAACTTTTAATCATTCAAGAGTTTGAAAAACATCCAACATAAATCAAACCGTATCAACCTCATCACAACTCGATGATGCCGACACGAAGGTGGCCACAAGGACGCTTAAACATCTGAACCCATCTTGCCATTTTATAGGCGTTTTAACAACTCGAGTCATGCATTCAGATTGGATAGGCGATTGTCAATAATGTGGACCCAAAGTGATTTTCCAAGTTGTACTAATCACCCCGTATTCATTGATTACTATGCATGATGCACTAATCTTTCATTGGTGATAAATCATTGCACTTCACTTAGTGACTTTTTAGAGATAGGCAAGCCCTACTGAGGGACAAACCAAAGTGAGGAACCTAATCCTCAACTCTTTGCAAGAGTGTTAGCCTCTCTATTCGGAGAAAGGTAGAGTCATGACCCAGTATCAGGAGCCGATAACTAAATATACCTCCTAATACGTTATAAAAGGACAACGGATCACTAAACCGGCAATCCCTAACCTAAGCTAATCCAGAGGAAAGTCTCGAAAAGAGACTTGAAACAATCAAAGGAAACACATCATCGAAGTCCTAAGTCCAAGCCTAATATTCGATAATAATAAATAATAAATAATAAGAATGGTTATTATTTCTAAGCATAATAATCCTAATCAAATTATTAGCAAACAAGTTTGTTCCCAACGATAAATTTGATAACGGAAAGCAATTTCACGATTATCGAGTAATGAAAAAAGAGAACCATCCACTTGCCTTAAAAGAGATTAAGAACGCTAATCGAGGCGAGAGGACGAGGTTAGCAAGACACTAGACAAGGCTTAAGGCAAGGCAAAACACAAGGCACGAGCAAGGAACGGCCCGGGCAATTGCTTAGAACGAAGCTCGGACACAAAGTGCAACAAATACACAGGTGGCGGGTGCTGTCTTCTGGCGGCGGTCGCTGCCTTTTGCAGTGACGACGGCGCGATTTTGCAAGCTTCCTCGGATAGACTCCGGACACCTTTCGACGAGCTTTTGCCAACAGTAGCAAGAAGAACACTTGAACTTTGTAATGGAAGAGGTTTCAGAGGGAAAGAGGAGAGATTTGTGTGTGATTTTCCTTCACCAATACAGCCCTATTTATAGTGTTTCTCAGCTGACTCTGAATCCAAAAACCATGATTGTCTTGGGCATAATCATGCGAAACATTAATGGTGAAGTGAGGTAAAGGTGAGGAGAATTGACCCAAAGTGAAACTTATGGAGAGGGTGAAACCACGGCGCCAACAATGAAAGAGTCCCGTCGAGCAACTTGCGTCTGCAGAAGGCGGCGACCGCAGGTTTTAGGCGGCGCCCGCTGCACCCCCTAGGACTGCATAGTACGTCGGTAAAATTGGCATAACATTCTCGATACGTATTGGAATGGCCGCAAAATTTGAGGGATGAGACTAGACTCCTTTATCTACATTTAGGCTTTGGAATCACTCGATTAGGAGCTCTAACGAAGGTTTTATGAATTTTTGAAGTTAAAGGTTCCGTTTAACATTATCCAACGTTATATGGTTAATCGGGTAACCTTTGCCCTTTTTCATGTCGTTCCAAAGACGAAGTTGATTCATAAAACTAAGGAGAATTTCATAATCCTTTTTATAAAGTTTGCGGATATTACAACAGTACCCCTTGAAAAATAGTTTCGACCCCGAAACTAGCCAAAACCATATCAGATTTAAAAGGAAAGAGTACATCTTTAGAATATCCGGAAATTACTAAGGAATACAACCGTTAGTACCCCCTTAAAGAAATTCCCTTTTCGTTAGACATTTGCTAACAAGTCAGGAAAACGCTTCTGCATATCTAGCTCGGTTTCCCAGGTCTCCCAGGTAGTCTCTTCACCAACATTCCTAGACCAAAGTACCTTGACCAATGGTACTTCCTTGTTGCGTAATCTCTTTACTCGTCGTTCAAAAATCCTTACTGGTCCTTCCTCATAGGTACCATTTGCTTGCATCTCGATGTCTCCATAGTCGAGAATATGAGATTCATCCGGCACATACTACCTAAGGAGTGATACATGAAAGACGTTGTGGACAGGGTGAGCCGATGGTGGTAGAGCAAGACGATACGCGAGCTTGCCTACTTTCTCAAGAATCTCGAAAGGGCCCACATATCGAGGATTGAGCTTTCCCCGCTTCCCAAAGCGAAAAACTCCTTAGAAGGTGACACCTTTACGAAGACCTTATTGCCAACGGTGAACTCAACCTCCCGTCTCTTCAGGTCAGCGTAGGACTTTAGTCTACTCTGAGCAGTCAACATCCTTTAGCGGATGAGAGCGATATTGGTGGCGGTTCTCTTTACTAATTCTGGTCCAAGAAGAATTTTATCCGCGTTATCGTCCCAACAGATAGGTGAACGACACCTTCGGCCGTATAGAGCCTCAAACGGAACCATCTTGATAGTGGCATGCCAGCTGTTGTTATATGTGAATTCTATCAAACTCAAGCTGACATCCCAACTAGTCGTGCGATCTAGTACGCAGGCTCGGAGCATGTCCTCCAATGTTTGGATTGTCCTTTCAGACTGCCTATCAGTCTGAGGGTGAAAAGCGTACTGAAACTTAGCTCTGTGCCGAGTGCTTTGTGCAATTCCTCCCAAAATCTCGATGTGAACCGGCCGTCCCGGTCAGAGACAATGGTCTTTGGAGTGCCATGCAAACGGACGATTTCATGGATGAAAACCTCAGCCAACTTTTGGACTCCCCAATTCATCTTGATGGCGATGAAATGGGCACTCTTGGTGAGTCGGTCCACAACCTCCCAGATTGTATCCTTCTGCCCTTGAGTCTTAGGCAAACCGGTTACAAAGTCCATTCTGGTACAGGCAGAGACTGCAACATTCCTCCAGGTCGTTTATGCTCTATCTTGACCTTTTGGCACACTAGGCATTTTGAGATGAACTCAACTACCTCTTGTTTCATGCCTGGCCACCAGAAGTTCCTTCGTAAGTCCTTGTACATCTTACTTGATCCAGGATGTACAGAATAAGCAGACGAATGGGCCTCCTTCAGGATAATCCTTCGGAGTTCATCCACTACCGGCACACATATGCGGTCCCTATACCACAATGATCCATCATCCTGTATGATGAATCCTGGTGCCTTTCCGGACAAAACTTCTCCCGTGATTTTGATCAGCATTGCATCATCCGGTTGTTTTCCTCTGATCTGATCCAAGAAGTCGGAATGGATTTCCAAAGTACACAATCCGCCTTATTGCCTTCCAAACCAAACTTCAATCCCTTCACGGACTAAGTCGTGCTGTAAAGCCGGCTGAGCTGTCAGCAGTGCAAGTAGTTTTTTTGGCGGAGACTTCCGACTCAAGGCATCCGCAAGAACATTAGCTTTACCCGGGTGGTACTGCAGCTCAATGTCGTAGTCCTTGATCAACCCCAACCATCTCCTTTGCCTCATATTGAGTTCCTTTTGGGTGAAGACGTACTTCAAACTTTTATGGTCGGTAAAGATCTGACACTTCACGCCGTAAAGACAATGTCGCCATATCTTTAGAGCAAAGACCACAGCGGCTAACTCAAGATCATGGGTCGGGTAATTGACTTCGTATGGCTTGAGTTGGCGGGATGCGTAGGCCATGACCTTGCCATTTTGCATCAACACACAAGAAAGACCCATTTTAGAAGCGTCACTATATGCCACATAACCGTCATGACCATCCGGTAGAGTCAACACAGGTGCGCTAGTTAAGCGCTGCTTCAGCTCTTGACAACTGTCCTCACACTTTTCGTCCCAAACGAATTTCTCGTGAACCTAGCCGAGTAACTTGGTCATGGGCAGGGCAATCTTCGAGAATCCCTCCATGAACCTCCTATAGTACTCCCTTAAAGAATTGTGGTTCTTTCTTTAAGATGACAACAAGCCTGGGAAACGAATTTGCTCTCGTCGCACGGTTCCCCATGTTTCTTAGGTTGTCTCTTAGTCTTGTGTATAACTTTTGTTGATCTGCCAACATTCCTTTGTCGATTTAAAGTGATAATAACGTAGTCTTCTCGAAATACTCGGGGCTGAGAAGCACCTTATCTACGTCATCATTCTAATCGATTGACTACGATGATACTAGCCATTTTTATCCTTATGACATCGTGAATCGTTCCATGTAAGCTTTTGGTACGTGGACCTTATCAGCTTACTTCGTCATTCCGACCGGTGTAATCCAATACACAGGTTCGGGGCATGTATCTTCTAGGATGATTGACTACTCAAGCTTCGAGAGAAATTTTCGGGCTTTCCCACTTGAACTAGGTTTTGAGAAGACCAAAAGATGAGAGTCAAAGATTAATAATGCATCATTCACTTACGAACTTAGTACATTAATATAATCTGATTTAGTATTCCAAAAGATACATGATTGCCCAAAATCACCTAATAGATTTCCAAAAATGCGATATCTTTACAAGGAAGAATAATCGTCTTACAAGACCTAAGCAACCACTATGGTTAGGGTACAAAAGGGTTTAAGGAAAGACTTAATCCTAGATTAGAAGCTCCCTTCGCTTGGAAGAACTGAGAAGAGACTAACTACTCTTCGAAGACAATAGGCAAGTTGGATTGGTACATCTTGTACAACTGTTGTCCCTGACTTGTAGATTGCCTCGGTGTCTTTCCCTTATTTTTCGTAGTAGATGGTACTAAATTGGTCAAAGTAGACCCATATGGAAGTCTATTACTCTGTGCAATCGACGCTGGCCCAGACTGATTTGCCCATTCCTTGTTCAAACGACAATAGGAACGAACATGTCCCTCCTTTCCACAGTTTAAACAAGTTTTCTTGGGTTTAGTGCACTTTCGGTTGACGTGCCCAGGCTCACCAAAGCTGTAGCAAACCATAAAGCCTTTCTTTTCCCTAGACTTTTTTAGAAAAGTCGTTTAGGAATGGATCAATTTTTCTTTTCTTTGCCCATTGATAACGATGATTTAGTCGTTTTAAACCACAATTATGCAAAGAATACCACACTAACTTAAACCTAAGTATAAAGCAAGTAAGGGTCGATTCCACAGGGAGACAAATTATCTTTAGCAGAGAATTATGTGTCAAACAGAAGTAACAAGGGGGGTTTTTAGGTTTAATTCACACAAAACATGCAAAGCATACGAATTCAAGAGTTTATCAATCAGTATTTGGAAACACTTAGGCAAACAAATATCCGCATTCGCTTGACAAGTTGATCATTGATTTCATTCAATATCTATGCAATGGAAATTCCAATTCCTCTTCAAAAGTAATTAATAGCACAACCAGATACTAGCACGATGCAGTTGCTACTTATGAATTAGAGATGCTCAACCTGAAACACTCTAAATCTAGCAATAACCTAATAACAATAAATCCTAGATGATCAGGCTAGAAATTATTGAAACAAGTCAATAGCAATTCAAGCAAGAGAAAAGATTAAATCCATGCAATCGATAAGGAATTAGAAATCTCACAACTGAATCAGAACGAACACTTCAATTGTCTGTCTAAGCAAAGAGGCTTAGTTCTCCATAGGTCTTCAAAATACAAAATAATTCCGAACTCAAAAACTAGGTCTAAACAAAGGGTTCAAAAGCCCTTAAATATGAGAAAACATCTATCCAAAAATACATAAAAACCGGACCTAAAATAATATCCAAAAGGTCACTAAACAAAACGCAGCGTTTAAAGTAGAAAATCGCCTCGGTAAAAGGCAGCGGTCGCCGCCAGACATAGACCGACTTTCTCTTCGTTTCTTCATTCCAGCTTCAAGTGGTCTTCAGGGTACCTCGGCTCTTCCTTCTTTAACGCTTCAAACTCCAACTTTAGCACCTAAAACAAGACTAAAAGTATGCTAAAACCCCATCTAAATACACAACATAAATGTGTATATCACCCATTCAGACACTTGGTGTTGCAGACCGCTTGGATCCTCCTTGACCTTGATAGTAAGGTATCCCCCCACTATCCTTCTTCTTTTCAGCTTCGCCTAAGGTGACATCCATTATGTAGGCTTGGTCAACATACTCCTCATGCGATAAGAAGGTACGAGTCATCATCCATGATTTGATAGTATCACTCATCCAACTATGGAGGCGACAACACTTCGGCTCCTTGGTGGCAAAATCCGGCCCGGCATATTGGAGCAAATGATCAAACTTCTTCGCCCTCTCCAGTACACTTAATCCCTCCACCGTGGGATTATACAACTCATCTTGCTTCTCGTCTTGCATTGCAGACGAAAAGAATCGGTTCATTAATTTTCCCTTGAACATTGCCCAATTTAGTTCGGGATGGTCGAGGAGTTTGGAACTCTCCCACCATTCATTAGCTTTGTCCCTAAGTTGTAAGGCCGCAATTTGCACTTTTTCCGCTTCGGTGCAACGCGTATTCCTAAGCAACTTCTCCATGTGAGAGAGCCAGTAGTGGGTGCTAGCAGGCTCTTCAGCACCATTGAAGATCTCGGGCTTGAGAGAGAGAAAAAGCTTTAATGATTTGTAGAACTCAGATGTATGAAAACAAGCATGGTCGGCTGCTAGGTTCACAACGGGAACTGCCTCTGTGGCATTCCGTTGATTAGCCACAATCTCAGACATCGCTTCTTGAAGCATTTGTTGGAACATGGTTTTGATCATAGCAATGCTTGCCGCATCTAATGTTAAAGTCGGGGTTGCTACTAGCACTTGGTTGTTTCCACGAACTCCATATGCCACTTCTTCATTTCCATCCCCCTCTGGGACATTAGCATCCCGATTGATATTTCCTCGAGTGTTCACCATCTATAGTGACGAACAATTATTTCCATTAATCACAATTGTTGCACAAGGCGTAAAAAGAGCATAACTTATAGACGTAGACGTAGAATATTTGTAATTCTATTTTGCCTAACGAAGGTACTTGGAAGGAAGTTATTTATAAAACAAAACCACTCCTTGAAGTCTATTACAAGAAGGTTTTAATAAAATCAACTTCTCGAATTCTGTTACGAGAAGATTTCGTAAAAGTCAACTCCTTGAATTCTGTTACAAGAAGATTCGATAAAATCAACTTCTCGAATTCTGTTATGAGAACATTCAGTAAAATCGAACTCCTTGAAATCTGTTACAAGAAGATTCGAACATTCGAAGGAATTAATTTTTTTTGTTTATATAACTACTTGAAAGTAGAAATTTTAATAGATAAGAAAAAAATCTCGATTGATATTTCTTTTAAAAGCAACGTTTAGATGTAAACCTCGCATTTTAAAAGTCATGGAGAAGAAAACTCAACTAGGAGAAAAATATATCTCTATTCCTTTTCTATATAAATAGTAAATCAAAACTTAAATCGTTTAAATGAAGTTTGATAAAACTTCGGGTTTCAAATAAATCGTTTAAGTTCTGGTACCATAATAGGTATCACTCTTTGGTAAAACTCAATTCTAAAGATATTGAGAATATAATCAAATTCGAAAAAAGAAAACTTTAGCTGTGATACCACTTCTGTAACACCCCGATTTCACAAGCATAAGGGTATTACCGCCAACGACCTCGGATTTCACGGTCCGAAGCCGTTTAAGGCTTTTGGGTAACACACGATAAAAACAAAACCAAATCATATATTTATAACAAAAGATGAATTCGGCTCATACGCCCTTAATTGTTTAATGATGCAAGAGTAAAGAGTTTTACAGCGGAAATACAAGTCTCGGAGAGAGACGAAAGCATGTGGAAACCATAAAGTAAACAAAATAATTTAAAACGTCTTGCATCCTTCCTTCCTTCCTTCCTTCCTTCCTTCCATCCTAGGTCTTCGGTTACTCCTGGATAGCCTTCCCTTTCCTATATGATATCCCCATAAAAGTAAGGAATACCAGCCAACAAAGTTGGGAAAGAAAGAAGGGATGTTAGTCTAACGCGAGACTAAACAAGTGGGAGAATAATATTTCGGTTCTGAGAAAAGGTTGGACATAACGGCAATCCTTAACCATATGATAACTGGTAGGTGCGCGGTTCTCGAGGTTCAACATGACGATAGCGAAGCAGCAATTTGAGCGAGAGGCTTTCAGTGTTTGGCACGTTGTATGAAGTAACGAGAGAGAAGAGAGCTTTCTCGGGAATAGGACGTTATTAGAAGATAACGCCTAAGAAAGAAATGTATTTATTGATTTGTTGGGAACTTTTAATCAATCAAGAGTTTTAAAAGCATCCAACATAAATCAAATCGTATCAACCTCGTCACAACTCGATGATGCCGACACGGAGGTGGCCACAAGGACGCTTAAACACCTGAACCCATCTTGCCATTTTATAGGCGTTTTAACAACTCGAGTCATGCATTCAAATTGGATAGGCGATTGTCAATAATGTGGACCCGAAGTGATTTTCCAAGTTGTAATAATCACCCCGTATTCATTGATTACTATGCACGATGCACTAATCTTTCATTGGTGATAAATCATTGCACTTCACTTAGTGACTTTTTAGAGATAGGCAAGCCCTACTGAGGGACAAACCAAAGTGAGGAACCTAATCCTCAACACTTTGCAAGAGTGTTAGCCTCTCTATTCGGAGAAAGGCAGAGTCATGACCCAGTATCAGGAGCCGGTAACTAAATATACCTCCTAATACGTTATAAAGAGACAGCGGATCACTAAACCGGCAATCCCTAACCTAAGCTAATCCAGAGCAAAGTCTCGAAAAGAGACTTGAAACAATCAAAGGCAACACATCATCGAAGTCCTAAGTCCAAGCCTAATATTTGATAATAATAATAATAAATAATAACAATGGTCATTATTTCTAAGCATAATAATCCCAATCAAATTATTAGCAAACAAGTTTGTTCCCAACGATTAATTTGATAACGGAAAGCAATTTCACGATTATCGAGTAATGAAAAAAGAGAACCATCCACTTGCCTTAAACAAGATTAAGAACGCTAATCGAGGCGAGAGGATGAGGTTAGCAAGGCACTAGACAAGGCTTAAGGCAAGGCAAAACACAAGGCACGATCAAGGAACGACCCGGGCAATGGCTTAGAACGAAGCTCGGACACAAAGTGCAACAAATACACTGGCGGCGGCCGGTGTCTTCTAGCAGCGGTCATTGCCCCTGTTGGCGGCGGTCGCTGCCTTCTGCAGTGACGACGATGCGATTTTGCAAGCTTCCTCCGATCAACTCCGGCCACCTTTCGATGAGCTTTTGCCAATAGTAGCAAGAAGAAAACTTGAACTTTGTAATGCAAGAGGTTTCAGAGGGAGAGAGGACAGATTTGTGTGTGAATTTCCTTCACCAATACAACCCTATTTATAGTGTTTCTCAGCTGACTTTGAATCCAAAAACCATGATTGTCTTATGTAGAGGGTGAAACCACGGCACCCACAATGAAAGAGTCCTGTCGAGCAACTTGCGTCTGCAGAAGGCGGCGACCGCCGGTTTTAGGCGGCGCCCGCTGCCCCTTGGGACTGCATAGTACGTCGGTAAAGTTGGCATAACTTTATCGATACTTATCGGAATGGCCTAAAATTTCGAGGGATGAAACTAGACTACTTTACCTACATGTAGGCTTTGGAATCACTCGTTTCGGAGCTCTAACGAAGGTTTTATGTATTTTTGAAGTTAAAGGTTCCCTTTAACGTTATCCAACGTTATATGGTTAATCGGGTAACCTTTGCCCTTTTTCATGTCATTCAAAAGATGAAGTTAATTCATAAAACTAAGGAGAATTTCATAATCCTTTTTATAAAATCTGCGGATATTACACGGAGATTGAGGCGGACTTGGCAAAGCCGATGCCAAAGGTCCAAAGGGACGCTCCTCCCCCGCAGGTCCAGGCCAAGGACGCTGCTCCCACTATTATTCAAGTCGAGGACTCCTCTATCAAGCAGCCTCCTCCTCCTCCTCCAGCTCCGCTCGCCCCAACTCCTATCTCGCGGATCAGGCCCAGCTCCTCCTCTGCTCCTCCAACAAAGGCCAAGATCAGAACTCCTACTCCCTCTCCTCCAAGAGCTAAGTCTCCTCCTCCTCCTGCTAAAGTTGTTGAGGAAAATGTCTCTCTATTTGGTAGTGTTTTATAGGTGGTTTTCCTTTGCAAATATGTGTCTTTCTTCCCTTTTCGTGAGTGTTTTGTTCCTTTTTAGCTTAGTTCCCGCATTTCTATGAGATTCGGAGACTATGCGTCTTTTGTGTGTTTTGTAGGCATTTCGGAGCAAGAATCATGGAGATTGGAGGATCATGGCATTATGGAGGAATTCAAGGATGAAAAAGGAGCCAAAATGGAGCTAACAATGCATGGAAAGAAGCCTCAAGTGAAGACCAAGTGAAGAGCGAAAGAATCGAGCCAATCCGAGCTAAAACGAGAGAGAACGGAGCGAAGAAAGCTGATTTTTGCCTTAGGCCCGAGGTCTGGGAAAGTCGGGCCCGAGTTCCATGGTGGACCGAGATGGTGGCCCGAGGTAGAAGCAAGTCGGACCCGAGGTAATGGAATGTATGCCTTTGGACCGAGGTAGAAGCAAGTCGGGCCCGAGGTTCTCCGTGTCGATCCATGTCGGTCGTGGCTCCAAATTCCTTTCTTTTTGGGATTTTCCTATTAATTCCCATAATTTTATTTGCTTCCTTAGAGATCAAGGAGTCTAGAAGTCTTGGAGATTAAGGAGTTCTAGAAGCCTTGGAGGTCAAGGACTTTCCTTGGGGATCAAGGAGTTTAGAAGGGTAATCTAGTCTTTGTAATAGGGGGAAAAAAATCTCTATTTAAACCCTTGTAATCTCTCATTAGGGGGATCAAGAAACTTTGGAGAGGGTGAGTAGAGAGTGAGGTTTGAGAGAGTAGAAGGAAGAAGGGGGTGGACTCTTCTCCAAGGGAGGGAAGAAACCCAAGATCTAGAGGAGGATTTGGGTGAATTCCTTTCCTTGGAGAGGAAAGAAACCCTTAGGCTTGGAGCGGGAGTAGAGATTGGTAGAAGAGGAGACACACAAGACACTAATCACCTCTTAAAGGCTCTAGGAAGACTTGGGGAGCAAGGAGAAAGGAGAAGAGAAGGAGAAGAAGAGAGATCGGTGGAGAAGGAGAAATCTAGGGAATTGCTAGTGAGTTTGGCTTTATTTGCTTTGACTTTAAGGATTTGGAAACCTTGAATTTGGATTTGTGGATTGCTTTTGCTTGATTAATTAGATTTGGTGTTGATTTGAGATTGATGATTGAGATTGCTTTGCTTTGTGTTTTGTTTGTTTTCTACTTTAGCCACATGGAGTAGATCTCCTTGATCTTGGGCTATGGGGGAAACCTCTAGCTAGGTTGGGTTTGAAACCCCAATTCCATAAGCCTTGGGTGCTTGATCTAGAAACCCACTCTACATAGAGCTACAATTCCTTGTGGAAGCAAGGGATCAAGGGCTTGTGGTTGGCAAGAGTGAACGAAAGTGAGCAATTGCCCATCACGAGACGTTGCATCGAAGGCGAGGTCAATATCCCTATGGGTCGATGTGTAGAACTGGCGGGAACGAGGTGAACAACCTCGATCCTACGAGGATCAACACTTATTGCTTGAATTGGGGTGGAAAAGTCCATATCTACTAGAGGAGGAACCCAAAAACCCGAGATCTACTTTTCAATTACTGAGTTCGACATTCCCATCCATATCGGGCCCGACTTGTTCCACGTTGGTCCCGACTCCCTTCTTGTCGCCAACCTCGGGCCCGAGTGACCTTTGTGTCGGTCCCGTTGGTTTCCTTTGTTTTAACTTCTCTTTTCCAGTTTTCAAGTCTTTCGGCGTATCAAATGAACAAAATTCCCGAGTGTTCGACACCCACAACGTGCTACAACGGGGTCGGGTTATAAATTCAAAGCAATCCGAACTAATCCCAAATATTATGACCCGAATCCGAACTATAACCGAACCCGAACAACATCCGAACCCGAACCGAAATGAATGATGTCTCTCATTTTGGAGGTGTTTTAGTAGTTAATTTCCCTTGTAAATATGTGTTTTTTATTCCTTTCTTTGTTAGTTTCGTTCCTTCTTAGCTTAGTTCCCGGTTTTCTTTAAGATTCGGAAACTATGCGAGTTTGATTGGTTTTGTAGGAGAAATGGCAAGAAGGAGGGCAATTTGAGGAGCTTATGAAGGAGCCAAGCTAAGGAGAGGAAGAGCCAAGCCAAGAATGAAGAGGAACCAAAGGAAACCCAAGAAGAAGACAGGGATCGAGGCCTAGAAGCGAGCACCACCACGTCGGGCCCGAGATCGAGCAGCCAGAGACCAGGACCGACGTTCCCAACGTCGGGCCCGATGTTGCCCCGTGTCGATCCGAGTCGGCAATGGAGTGGATTGTTCCCCAAGGCATATTTTTTGTAACTTTCCACAATTACCCCTTTCTAAATTGGGAATTCCTTGGTCCCCAATCCAAGGAGGAGGATAATTAGAGGTGATTAGAGAGCATTAGAGGAGAGGACAACAATTCCACACCAAATCACTCTCAAGGGCTCAAGGAAGACTTGGAGAGCAAGGAGAAGAAGGGAGGAGGAGAAGAGAGAAAATCGGTGGAGCTAGGAGGAAGGATAGTGAGTTTGTACTTGTTTCCCTTTGGTTTTTAGTAGAATTAAGACTTGGATCTTGTGAACCCTTTGAATTTGAATGCAATTTGAGTTTGATTTGAGATTGAGGATTGAGATTTGCTTGCTTTTCCATTTGATTGCTTTATTCTCTTACTTGATGGAGTAGATTCCATAGTCTTGGGCTATGGGGGAATCCCCTAGCTAGGATTGGGTATGAACCCCCAATTCCATAGCCTTTGAGTGCTTGATCTATGAATCCTCTCTACACTAAGCTTCAATTCTCTTGTGAAAACAAGGGTATTAGGGCTTGTGATTGGTAAGAGTAAGCGAGAGCAATCTCGAACCCAATCACTAGACCTAACATCGAAGGAGAGTGAAAACTCCCTTGGGTCGAAGTGTATAGTGGAAGGATCGAAGGCTAGCAACCTCGATCTAACAAGGATCAACACTTATTGGTTGAATTGGGGTGGAATTACCCAAGTCTAGTTAGGGAAGGAACCCAAAAACCCAAGACCGATCTACTATTTTGCCTAGACCGAGATCCCCAGTACATCGGGCCCGACTTCCCCAGTGTCGGTCCCATGCAAATTGACCTCGATCCACCCTCGGACCGAAGTGACCTGTGTCGGTCCGAGGTGATTTTCCTTGATTTTCCTTTGTTTTGCCTTTCTTTCATCTTTTTAGTCTTTCGGGTACTCTCAACGCACGAACTCCCGTGTGTTCGACACCCTACCTCTTTACTACAAGTGAGGTTCGGTTTATAAATTTAAATTTTGACCACCACTCCCGGACCGATCAGAATTTTGGCGCCGTTACCGGGGAGTTCTACTTGTTTGAGGTACCCTTTAGTTGAGTCTTTGATTTGGTAGTGATTTGGGTGAGGGACTAGCCCAAACCCCTTGTTTGTTTTGATTCGGTTTTGTTTGTGTCTTTGGTTGTAGGTGCATGTGAGCTCGTTCCGTCCGAGGAACACTTGAGCTTGATTTTGTTTATGACCCGGAGAGTATTCTAAAACAAGCCCGAAAGAAGAAGAGAATGGCGGACCAAGCCCGTGATGAGGAGTTCGAAAGGATGAGAGCCGACATGGCTCGAATGCAACTTGAAATGGCGAAACGAGATGCCGAGGCTAGAAGAGAGCGTGATCAAAGGATGAGATTGGAGGCTCAAATCAACACCCAACCCCGGAATGCTAGACAATACATGCATCCGGAGTTGAAGGTGCCCGAGCCGGCCATCGTCTTGCCGAAGGTGTCAAAGAATTTTGAGATCAAAACTCAATTTATCTCACTCATCAAGAGAGAGCAATTCCAAGGGAGACCGAATGAGTGCCCAATCGAGCATGTGAAGCAATTCAAAGATCTTTGTGAGACCATCTCGACGGACGACGAGACACTTGAGTATGTGCTACTCAAGGCCTTCAAGTGGTCTTTGGGAGGCAAAGCTTTGCATTGGTTGGAGAGCCAAGCACCTCGTTCTATCACATCATGGAGGGCTCTCAACGACTCATTCTTAATGAAGTTCTTCCAGCCCACCAAGACGACGGAGCTTAGAAGGAAGATTGCTAGCTTTCAACAAGGAGCTCATGAGCCACTTTTCGAGGCGTGGGATAGGTTCAAAGAGATGTTAAGGGCATGTCCAACACATGGTCAACAACCCTATGTCCTTCAAGACATTTTTTTCCAAGGAATCAACCCCGCCACCAAAGATAAATTGAACCTTCATACCGATTGTGGGTTCATTGACTTGCCTCCGGAGCAAGCGTGGGAGTTGCTAGACAAGCTCTCGGATTATGAGGCCATGTATGGAGTCAATCAAGTGAGCAAGGAAGTGAGAGTTCATGGAGATGGTCCGAAGAGGCTCTACGATCCCAAAAGTGAAGAGGTGGACAAAGATGTGAAGATCCAATTCTTGGAGGATGAGTTGAACAAGATGAGGAGGAAGATGGGTCATCTCCAACAAAACACAAGAGCATGTGAAGAGTGTGGTTCTTTGAAGCATGGAGCTCAAGAGTGCCCAAATGAGCGCCAAGTCCGATTGGCCGAGCAAATTGAGGAGGCCAACTATGTTAAAAGGAACTATAGAGGGAGAACCAACTTCAACAATGGAGGAAGGTGGAACCAAGGCCAAGCTAGTGGCTACAACAACAACTTCAACCAAAACGAGCCAAGGGCCCAACCACCACCTTACCGACCTCCCGGATTCTATGAGCAAACACCATAATGGGCTCAAGATTTGAAGAATCAAGTCACCAACATAGAGACCCAATTCAAGGAGTTTGGTGTTTGGAGGAGACAAGTGGACAACCAATTTGTTCACATGGCGAATCAACTTCCAAGAGAAGAAGGGAGACTCCCGGGCCGACCCGAGGAGAATCCCCGTGCACCACAACAACAAAATGAAGTTCGTGCCATAGGATTGAGGAGTGGACGGAGTTTGCCCGAGCCACAAGTTCCAAGAACAAGAGAAGGAAGTCGGACCGAGGTTCCCAGCACCTCGGGCCCGATGTGCCACAACATCGATCCTGAAGATGGAGGAGATCCCCTGACCCATACCGAGGTACAACAGACGTCGGGCCCGACATGCCCTGTAGTCGGCCTGAGTGACCCAGGTGTGCTCTGCCCACGGTCCGAGATGCTTGACGTCGGTCCCGACGTCGATCCTAAGTCGGTCCAGGCTGAGATCATTGAGAAAGAGAAAGATCGATCCAAGGAGGTGGATCCAAGCAAGAAACAAAGTGGCACAACTCTTCCATACCCTTTGAAGAAGCCCAAGGAGATTGTTGAGGGCAAGTTCAAGCGGTTCTTGAAGCTCTTACAAGGCTTGAACATCACCATTCCATTCACCGATGCTCTAAGTGAGATGCCATCCTATGCAAAGTTTTTGAAGGAAATCTTGAGCAAGAAGAGGTCAATTGTTGAGATGCAAGATGAGGTGAAGATCTTGGAGCTACCTCAAAAGCTAGGTGATCCCGGAAGATTTGCCATCACCGTGGGTGTCGGACCAAGGGAGTTTCAAGCGTTGTGTGACCTTGGAGCAAGTACTAGTGTAATACCATATACAATATGGAAGTCAACCGCCATGAGACTCATTGCCCCGGTTAACATGGGGTTGACCATAGCCGACGGGACATCGATTGAGCCAATTGGAGTGGTGGAAGATTACCCATTGTGTATAGAGGGGCACTATGTCCCCACGGACTTCGTTGTGGTTGACATGTTAGAAGTGCCGGGTGAGCCTATCATCTTGGGGAGACCATTCATAGCTACGGTTGGAGCCATCATAGATGTGAAGAAAGGTCACTTGTCCCTCGAATTTGGAGGAGTGGAACTCGATTTCTCCTTCAAGCCAACTTCAAGGGAAGCTTTGCATAGAGAAGCCAAGATGGTTCAATTTCTTCCAAATGGAGTGCAATGGGAAGCTATATCTAATAAGCCAAGTACAAAGAAGCTAGAATTGAAAGCCATCCCACCACCTTATAGAGTTGAAGTGAAGAACGAAGGGATGATTGCTAACCAAGAGGAAGATGAGAAGGTGGAAAGTGGGATGTCCTACTTGGAGGTATTCAAGGCCGAAATGGAGGAAACCCAAGCACCACCGGAGCCTTCACATGTGCTAAAGGAGCTTCCAAAAGACTTGAGGTATGCCTTCCTTGACCCTAACTCTTCATTACCCGTAATTGTGAATGCTAATTTGAATAAAGAAGAAGAGTCTAAGTTGTTAACGGTCTTAAGAAAGCATAGAGGAGCCTTAGGGTATTCATTAGAGGAACTTAAGGGAATTTCACCATCAATTTGCATGCATAGGATCTACATGGAGGACAACCATAAGCCCACTATTGAACCACAAAGAAGATTAAATCCTAATATGAAAGAAGTGGTTAAAAGTGAGATACTTAGGATGTTGGATGCGGGAATCATCTTCCCAATTTCGGATAGCAAATATGTTAGTCCCGTGCATGTAGTTCCTAAGAAGGGTGGATTGACCGTAGTTCAAAATGAGAAAGGAGAAATGATTCCTACTAGAACCACTACAAAATGGCGCATGTGCATTGATTACCGAAAGTTAAATAGTGGAACTCGTAAGGATCATTTCCCCCTTCCATTTATTGACCAAGTCCTTGAAAGATTAGCACAACATGAATACTTTTGCTACCTTGATGGGTATAGTGGATTTTGGCAAATTCCTATTCACCCCGATGATCAAGAGAAGACGACTTTTACATGTCCCTATGGAACGTTTGCCTATAGACGCTTGCCTTTCGGTTTGTGCAACGCTCCGGTAACGTTTCAAAGGTGCATGATGTCTATCTTCTCCGACATGGTAGAGGAAATAGTGGAAGTATTCATGGATGATTTTTCGGTCTATGGTTCCTCTTTTGATACTTGCTTGGCTAATTTGGATAGAGTGTTGGCTAGATGTGAAGACACTAACCTTGTGCTTAATTGGGAAAAATGTCATTTTATGGTTAAGGAAGGAATAGTTCTAGGGCATCTCATTTCTAGTAGAGGAATCGAAGTTGATAGGGCCAAGATCGAGATAATTGAAAAACTTCCCCCACCTACTTGTGTCCGTGATGTTAGGAGTTTCTTAGGTCATGCGGGCTTCTATAGACGCTTCATCAAAGATTTCTCTAAAATCTCAAAACCATTGTCTAACCTCTTGATGAAGGATGTTCCCTTCGAATTTTCCGAGGATTGTATGAGTGCTTTTTGTAGGTTGAGAGATGCTTTGGTTTCGGCACCTATCATGGCGTCACCCGATTGGAGTCTTCCCTTCGAAGTGATGTGTGATGCAAGTGATTTTGCCGTGGGAGCCGTTCTTGGGCAAAGAAAGGAGGGAAAGTTGCACGCCATCTACTATGCAAGTAAAACCTTGGATGAAACTCAATGCAAATACACAACTACGGAAAAGGAATTCCTAGCGGTGCTGTTTGCATTTGAAAAATTCCGGTCATATCTTGTGGGATCTAAGGTGGTAGTCTATACGGATCATGCGGCAATCAAGTACCTCATGAAGAAGAAAGATGCAAAACCAAGGCTTATGAGATGGATGCTTCTTCTTCAAGAGTTTGACCATGAGATCAAGGATAAGGTGGGTTCGGAGAATTTGGTGGCCGATCATCTATCTCGGTTGCCCGTGGAGTACATGAATGAGATGGAGGATGGTGTGGAAATAGATAACATGAGGGCGGATGAAGGCCTAATGAGTAGCAAGAAGGAAAGAAAGGATGGATCGACCAAGGCAGAAAGTCGGGCTCGAAGTATGGAACGTCGGACCGAGGTACCCAGTACCTCGGGCCCGAGGTTTTCGACGTCGGTCCAAGAAGCAATATGCACTTGTTCGACCCGATCGACATCCTCACACGTCGGGCTCAATACCTTGCAATGTCGGTCCATGAAATCAAGTAAGATCCTTCACTCGGTTTCCATTCCTTCTCGTCCTCAATTGACTAAATCTTCACCTCCTACTTGTCTTCTATCTATTGAGACCGTGAAGCGAGGGGTCACCCCTTGGTTTGCGGACTTTGCTAACTTTGTTGTAGGGGGAGTGATCCCACCAAATTTGTCTTACTCGGCTAGGAAGAAATTCTTACATGATGCTAGGCAATATTATTGGGACGATCCATACCTATACAAGGAAGGGAGTGATAGAATCTATAGAAGGTGCATTCCAAGTGAGGAGATTGAAAGTGTCATTCGCCATTGCCATTCTTTGCCAACCGGAGGGCACGCCAAGAGTTCGAAAACCACGGCCAAAATTCTTCATTGCGGTTTCTATTGGCCAACCATGTTCAAGGATGTGCATGAGTATGTGAAGAGATGTGAGGAGTGCCAAAGAGAGGGGAATTTGTCAAGGAGACATGAGACTCCACAAACCGGGATGCTAGAGGTCGAGCTCTTCGATGTATGGGGGATCGACTTCATGGGACCATTCCCAACATCGGGCCCGTACAAATACATCTTGGTGGCCGTTGATTATGTCTCTAAGTGGGTAGAAGCCATTCCAACAAGGACTAACGATGCAAGAGTTGTGATGAAGTTCTTAAAGAGTAACATCTTTGCTAGATTTGGTGTGCCAAGAGTTCTTATTAGTGATGGAGGTCCACACTTCATTGAGAGATGCTTTGAGAATGTGTTGACTAAGTATGGGGTGTCTCATCGAGTTGCTACTCCCTATCACCCTCAAACAAGTGGGCTAGTGGAGGTTTCAAATCGTCAAATCAAGGCTATCTTGGAGAAGACGGTGTCTAAGTCAAGGAAAGATTGGTCATCTAAGCTCGATGATGCACTATGGGCTTATAGAACGGCTTACAAGACACCCCTAGGGACTACACCATTCAACTTAGTCTATGGCAAGGCTTGCCATTTGCCGGTAGAGTTGGAGCACAAGTCTAAATGGGCTCTCAAAGAGATGAATTGGGATATAAATCTCGCCGGAGAGAAGAGGCACCTAGATCTACATGAGCTAGGAGAGTTACGTTTGAAGGCCTACGAAAACGCCAAGTTGTATAAAGAGAAGACTAAAAGGTGGCATGATAGGAAGTTGGTCCCAAAAACTTACCAAGTCGGAGACAAGGTTCTTCTCTTTAATGCACGACTTCGGTTCTTTCCGGGTAAGCTTCGAACAAGGTGGAGCGGACCGTTTGTGGTACATCAAATACCTTCTCAAGGAGCGGTAGATTTGATAAGTGATGATGGAAGGATCTTTCGGGTAAATGGTCATCAAGTGAAAAAGTTTTATGATAAGATGGACCCAAGTGAAGAAGTAAGGGCCACATGGGCTCTCCTTTTGGCGAACTAAACCTCAACAAGCCAATCAAGAATAATGAAAATTGTGAGCTTTCTCTACTCTTCTCTTTACTTTTGAGTTTTGATTTCTTTTGATGAGGACATCAAAATTTTAAGTATGGGGTGGGTTAGTAGCTCATAGTTCCATGTGTAGTTTCAAGTGTTTGCGTTTGTGTTTGTCTAAGGGATGTTTCATTTTTGGATAGTGGCATGATGAATGATGTGATGATTTGATGGTTGAATTTTATGGCATGAATGGATGAGTTTGTTTTGTGTTTGAGAACATTTTTTGCAAAAATCCATAAAAATTCGAAAATTTTGTGAAAATGTCAAAAAGATTTTGTTTTTGGACTAGGAATTCCCATCTTAGAAACATATGAAGGCTAATGATGATGTGAGCATGTAAATTCCTTTGCATATTTTTGGATAGTTTAGCCTCTACATGGATGTTGCTTTTAATGTGATATGATATCTTGCATGTTTTTATTGAGCACATGAGTTCTTGGATGAGTTTTGATGCAACTAAGCTCCTGAGTGAACCTTGTGAGATGATTTTTGGCCATTTTAGGGATGTTTGTTCATATTGCATATCCCTCATTTTTCTTGTGTGATTAGCTCATGCATGCTTAGTAAAACTTGCTATTGCGGTGTTTATCTATTTTCCAAGACCAATATGAGATTTGTTCTATGCATTGTCACATTGATTTGAACTTTATTTCATTTAGTCACAAAATGTTCCATATCCTACCTTGAAGAGAAACCATTGTTTGTAGCCCCGTTTTAGCCTTAGACCTTTGTTTGAAACTCCTCAAAAATATGATTCCTAGCCTATATGACTTGACCCTTATGGGATTGGACTTTAGTGAGAGGTTTGGGAGAATATTTGGAGAGTTGAGATTCTCTTTGGTGAAGGGCAAGAAATGGAGTTATAAAATCAAGTGGGTAGTGCATCTTTGTTGAAAAAGAAAGAAAGAAAAGTTGGAAAAAAAAGTAGTGGATTGAAAGCAAAGTGCTTAAGTGAAAAATATGGGCACCGACCGAGGATAAGTGCACTTCGGGCCCGATATAGTGCAAGTCGGTCCAAAGTGGAAAAGTGAGAAAAATCCAACAAAAAAAAAGTATAGTGTAAAGATGAAGTGGAATGTTTAGTGAAATGTGGGTTGAAAGAAAAGAAAAGAAGAAAATCAAAGTCTTTTGGATGAGAGTGAAAGTTGAAAGTGGAATAATTTGGTGAAATTGGTGAGAGACTAGAAAGTTCAATCCCCATTGTGAGCACCACAAGACCAAAATGATTCCCACCTCGAGAAATACCAAAAGCCCCATTACAACCCGGCCGAATGGAACCTCTTTGAGGACCTCCATTGAGCCAAGTTCATATTCTTTGTGTGCATTGTAATAGGCATCTCTAGGTGGAGGAATTGGTGATATTAGCTTCAATGGTAAAGTCTTTACTTGCCTGTTTTATGAGTTTGAGTGTTCATTGCTAAGCCTAAACACATGATGAGTGATACACATTTTCACATACCTAAAGTGAGGCTTTGTTGCATTAGATTTTATTCCTCGAACACTTGATCATGTGTGATTTGAGATTGAGGATTGAGATTTGCTTGCTTTTCCATTTGATTGCTTTATTCTCTTACTTGATGGAGTAGATTCCATAGTCTTGGGCTATGGGGGAATCCCCTAGCTAGGATTGGGTATGAACCCCCAATTCCATAGCCTTTGAGTGCTTGATCTATGAATCCTCTCTACACTAAGCTTCAATTCTCTTGTGAAAACAAGGGTATTAGGGCTTGTGATTGGTAAGAGTAAGCGAGAGCAATCTCGAACCCAATCACTAGACCTAACATCGAAGGAGAGTGAAAACTCCCTTGGGTCGAAGTGTATAGTGGAAGGATCGAAGGCTAGCAACCTCGATCTAACAAGGATCAACACTTATTGGTTGAATTGGGGTGGAATTACCCAAGTCTAGTTAGGGAAGGAACCCAAAAACCCAAGACCGATCTACTATTTTGCCTAGACCGAGATCCCCAGTACATCGGGCCCGACTTCCCTAGTGTCGGTCCCGTGCAAATTGACCTCGATCCACCCTCGGACCGAAGTGACCTGTGTCGGTCCGAGGTGATTTTCCTTGATTTTCCTTTGTTTTGCCTTTCTTTCATCTTTTTAGTCTTTCGGGTACTCTCAACGCACGAACTCCCGTGTGTTCGACACCCTATCTCTTTACTACAAGTGAGGTTCGGTTTATAAATTTAAATTTTGACCACCACTCCCGGACCGATCAATGAACAAGACCCGAAATAACTGTTTGACCCGAACGACCCGATCCAAACTGACCCGAACAACCCAAATTGCCAGGTCTAGGTTTCAGCCCCCGATTAAGGCTTTCGAAGCTATGAGAAGAAGCTTCTGTCTCGTCGCCACCGAGGATCTCGCCGAGCGTGAATCGTCGTCGTCGAAGCTGATCACCGATTGCTCCACCACCGATGTCGGAAATCGCCCTTCCTTCTTTCTTGTTCTCTCTCTTTCTATTGTGAGCTCTCAAGTGCCGCTCAACTGGAAACCACAATCTGCTAGAGACAAAGCTTGATGAGAGCTTATATATCTAGGGTCAGTGGCAATCAATGGTATTTAGAGGCCTTGTTTTCAAATTATAAAAGGGCCTTAATTAATTTTTTTTGACGCCATAATTAATTTCTAGTTGTAACTAGGAAATCACCTTTGATTTCTGAGATTGGAAATTGAGAGGATTGAGAGAAGGGGCCCTGGATTATGAAAGCGAGATTTCTGGTACCAAAGGGGCCATGGGGAGGCTCTGGTGGAAGCCCATTCCAATTTTTGGTCGTCCTTACTAGTTATATAAAACAAATAAAAGTCTTTGAAGGAGAAAATATCAAGTCCATTTCCTTCGAATATACATATGGGCTTCAAAGATACATATGGGCTTTCATAATCAAGGGTCCCTTCATAATCACGCTTTAAATAATTAAAAATACGTATGGGCTTTTAAAGTTTTTGGGCCCTCGTATTTTGGGAGCCCTGAACAGGTGCACGGGTTGCACCTGCTTTGGGCCGCCCCTGTCTAGGGTATGAAGCTACTCCACCAAAACGCATCATTCAGCCAAGTAACGAGCTGAAATGAGTTGGGCCCATTTTGGGCTTTTTCTTGTCTTCCAAACTTAGATCAGGCCCAATAGCTTCTAAGCCTCAATCCGATCACAATTACTTAGACTAATATTACTACCAAACCGCTATTTAACCCGGGGCAGCTATATTAATCCTTCGAATCGTATTCTGACCGGTTTAGTGATCGGGTTCTTGTCGATGCAGGTTCTTCAAGCTTGCAGCACATAGTGTCGAGCCTCTATCCTATGTCCAAGGAGATGAACTAGGCTTAATTTTACAACAGACTCATTTAAAATAGTTTAAAATTTGAGGACTTATAATAAAAATAGACTGGAATTAAAGTTCAAGGACTAGGAACCACATTCACTCGTTCTAAATGTAATACAAGTTGGACAAGAGGCGGGGTCCGCTGTTGAAACAGCTGTCGGGAAGATTGTCTATGACTCTCTCTGTCCTCTGAAAGAGTAAAACAAAAAAACTGAAAAGCCAGCAAAAAGGATAAATTAGGGTGAAAAACAAAGAGTGGTTAGGTAAAGCGAATCTTGACGCATTTCAACTTTTACCAGCACTAAGTTGTCACCATCTAACGCCGGAAACAAAACACCCCTTGATTAATTAAATTATTAACTTTGGCAATTCAGTACATCAGATTATGTGTTGATTACACAGCCAAGCCAAGCCAAGCCAAGCATTCGATTTTCAAGGCATTTTTTTTGGCTTTCCACCACGTAGTTGCAAGCAAACAAGAAATTGTATATTGCGGTGGGATCGGGAGGAGCAAAATGATTGTTCCTTTATTGCTTGTTTGGCGGAATCAGTTCCTTTCTTTTCACATTACACACTTGTCGTAAGTTAATGGCCATTGAGCTCAAAAAGTTAATGGCTGTTTTGGATTCTGTTTCTCATTTGTAGTTTCATCATTAGTTACTTTAATTACTGAGGTACAGCCTAATTAAGACATTTCTAACGGTGTGTGGACGGTGGAGTAGTTTATTACTAATGGCTTAACATATAAACAACTACCTAAACTTTCACGCACTGATCACTTTAACACCTGAATTCATCGAATATTCATTTATACACCCGAACTCAATATTTTGTGACATACTGGATACCTGAAATGCTAACTTGGCAAAAATAAATTGTCATAAAAATGTCATGTTAAGTCCATTTGGCTGTCACCTTATTATTTGAATAAAACAATTAAAAACAAAAATAAAAAAATCCCAAACCCATTAATTATATGTTTTTATGATGTATCCTAAGTTTTTTTTTTGAGTGTCTCCATAATTCAAATGTATGATATAGAAATTTATTCCTCTTAATATCTTTTACTCCCTCCGTTTTACAATAAGTGTCGTTTTAGCTCTTAACACAGTTTTTAAGAAAAACAATCATTCACTTTAAAACTTACAACTTTTTCTTAATCTTACCACTCATTACATTTTTTCGGCCAATGCATGAACAACTTTAGTCAACAAATACACATTCCAATAAAAATTATCATCATTCACCCCTATTAAATCACTTTGAAAGTCTAAAACGACACATATTATGAAACAAATTTTAAGTGCTAAAACGACACTTATTATGAAACGGAGGGAGTAGTTTTTAGTTATTTTATTGAATTGATTAAATTAGTAACGTGCGACAGTTAAAACACTAAAAACTCATAACTTAGGGTTTGTTTGGTAACCATATGAGTTTCTAGTTTTTGGTTTTCAACTCATAAAAATAAAATAAAACTTGTTTGGTAAGACTGTTGTGAAAATAAAGATCCTTTTATGTTTTCACAACTCAAAACCTAAAACAATAATACTGTATCATGTTTTGAAAAAGTAAAGTGATATTCATTTTCGTCGATACTATCATCATCGATATTACATAGATGGTCAACCACCGTTGTTGCCGCCGCCACCGCCACCTCCGTCGTCGTCACTGCCACCACTGTCGCCGCCGCCACCACCACCACCGTCGCCGCCACTACCACTGCCATCACCGCCACTACCACCACCTCCTCCTCCTCTACCACCAACTCCTCCACCACCACCACCATCACCACCATATCCGTCACCGTCACACTACCACCTCCACCCCCATCACAATTAACTTCATCTCCATCACAACCACCAACTCCGCTACCACCACTAATATCACCACCACTGCCTCCACTACCACAGTTGTCGTCACCACCACTTCCACCACCACTACTATACCTTAACCACCACCGTTGTTGTAACCACATCCATCACCGTTGTCGCAACCACATCCACCACCACGATCGTCGTCACTATAGTTTTTTAAAACATAATCAAATTAAAAACATTTTTTAAAATTTGAAATTTCAAAACTAAAAACTAATTTGAGTTTTTTAAAACTTTACACCTAAAAACTCATATGATTACAAAACAATTATTCTACTTTGAAGTTTAAAACCCCATTTTGTTTTTGTTTTTTTTTATTTTCATTACTCTCCGGTTTGAACTGATTAAATTTAAGCTTCATTATTATATTCACATGGAAACATTCAAATTTTAAGAATAATCCATTTTGATTTAAACTTTCTAACAACTATCCTTAAAATCCTTCTAATGGATACTTGGTTTTGGTCTGTTTGTCATCACTACCACCACCGCCCATATCGTAGTCAAAGTGTTGTGGTCATGTACCACTATATCGGAACTGTGCAGGGAGACACCGTCACCATTTATACACACGCAAAGATTAGCCATAAAAGAAATTTTATTTTTTCTTCATTAAAGAAGATTATGATTTCTAAGGCGAAAACCAAATTGCTTCGTTACACGCCCCCTTGATTGTATCATACTATCATGTAAAGCCCCCCTAGCTAATCCCTTCATAATGTTTTTGTGCATGATTACATACAAATGCATGACCCCTCTAGCTGTAACCACACAAGCACAGCTTTACCAATACCCAATTCTTCCCGCGGCGTACATGAATTGGTGATCTATACTCATCAATCATTCATGTATGCTCCCATACCTAAACCCCCAAAGTGGAAAGCAAGAATGGCCTAAAGCATTAAATGCACTCAAAAGCTAAATCAACCCACTGGCTGCTGCTAGCTAGCACAAGTGCCGTCAAACAATTCCTCAAACCCCCCACTATATATTCATTCAACACTAAAACCCCCCACACAACAACCTCTCAGTGTCACTCGCTTCTCCCACCCGTATATACATATCAGCCCACCGCCATGTCAATCGCCCAGTTGATCCTGGCCGTCCTCCTCTGGGGCGCGGCGGCCACATCCACGACGACCGCCCTCACCCGCCCCTCGGACATCCAGGCACTCAAGGCGTTCAAGGCCGCCATAACCTCCATCCCCTCGTGGTCATGCCTGGGCAGCTGGGACTTCACCGCCGCCGACCCCTGCGCCCTCCCCCGGCGCACCCACTTCCTCTGCGGCGTCGCCTGCGACCCCTCCGCCGCCCGTGTCACCGCAATCACCCTCGACTCCGTGGGCTACTCGGGCAGCCTCTCCCCTCAAATCTCCGGGCTGACCGCCCTGGCCGCCCTCTCCCTCCCGGACAACTCCTTCCACGGCCCCATCCCCTTCCAATCCCTCGCCTCCCTCATCTCCCTCCGGACCCTCTCCCTCCCCGGAAACTCCTTCTCCGGCGACCTCCCTCCCTCCATCGGCGCCCTCACATCCCTCCAAGACCTCGACCTCTCTCGCAACTCCCTCTCCGGCCAAATCCCCGCATCCCTCTCGTCCCTCGCCTCCTTACAGAGGCTCGATCTCAGCCTCAACAGACTAACCGGCTCGATCCCCAAACTGCCCCCGAGCCTCATCGAACTGACGATCAGGTCCAATTCGCTTTCCGGGCCGGTCCCCCAGGCCGCCTTCTCCGGGTCGGGCCAGCTGGAGGTGCTCGACCTCAGCGCCAACTCCTTCTCCGGCGCCCTCCAGGGATGGATCTTCAGCCTGCCGTCCATCCAGCAGCTCAATCTCTCCAACAACACCCTCACACGCGTCGACATCGCCAGGCGGCCCGGAACCAGTTCGCTGGTGGCCGTCGATCTCGGGTTCAACCGCATCGAGGGGGCCGTGCCTGCGAATTTCCCGTTCTACCCCTCGCTGTCGGCGCTGTCGCTGAGGCACAACCGCCTCCGCGGGCCCATCCCGGCCGAGTACGGGAGGAAGGGGGTCTCCCGCATCAGGAGGCTGTTCCTCGACGGGAACTACCTCACCGGGAGTCCGCCGGCGGGGTTTTTCTCCGGCGAGGGGGCAGTGACGGCGGGGAGCCTGGGGGATAATTGTCTGGAGCGGTGTCCCAGGTCGTCTGAGCTTTGCCTGCCGTCGCAGAAACCCATGGCGCTGTGTAAGCACGTCTACAGCGGGAAGCCTGGGTTGTGATTGGTCTATTTCTTTTTCTTTTCTTTTTTTTTTTAAATAATCGTGTCGGAATAATAAATTTTGGTGGCATGTGTACAAATTTACAATTGTGAGGGGCGGAGCTTGTCGTTGTTATAGTGGGATTACCGACGAGGATTGGTAGCAATATATTTTTGGAGGCGTGATACGTGGCAGTAGCACCGTATCTGTAATGTATTTCCAGTTGCTTTTTAGAAGCGCGTTTGTACCATCGGCACCGCTTCAAAGCTTCGTATGATCTATATCAACCACGAATATTTTCAGCCACATTTCACATTGTGATAGTACATAGATCACGGTGTCTTTTCACTTTGTTGTGTTAATTGGATTGCATGGTGTCTACACCAAAGTGACACTACCGACACGGGAAAAAGATCTTGATCCCTATTATTGAGTTCTTGCTTCACTAATGGTTATAAAGTATTCTTTAGGGGTGGACAAAATCCGGTCCGAACCGGATTTTTGGATCGGATCGGACTGAATTTTCGGACCGAACCGGACTGGGAGGATACCTCGATCCATGAGAATGGAGGTTCCCGGTCCCTGTCCGGTCCTAGTACCGGTGGGACCGGACCGGATTTTTATAAAATTTAATTAAAAAATTTAATTTAAATAAAAATTACATTAATTTTAATATTATATAGTTTATTTTTAATATTTAAGTTTTACATTTATGTTATATACTTAATAATATTTTATATTTTATTAATCATATATAATTTCTTTAATTATATTATAATTTGTTTATGTAAAAAAATAAAAATCCGGTCCAAAACCGGATCGGACTAGACCAGGACCGGGACCGGGATCGGACCGGACCGGATTTTCCCGGTCCGGTCCCCGGTCCATAAGTTTTAGGGTTCCCGGTCCCAGTCCGGTCCGGTTTTGGACCGGTGTCTACCCCTAGTATTCTTTGGATGGAAAATTATATATTACATCTTAGAAAATGTAAAAATAGAGAGGAATTTGAATTTTTTTAAAAAGATGAAAATAGAGATGAATTTGTACAAAGAGAACAAATTAATGTATTCCCAAATTAATCAGAGAATATAATTATGAGAACAATTTGATCCCAGATATTGGCTTAAATGGTTCATTTATACATTTATTTCATCCTGTGGATACTCAATCCATTCGAATATCTGATCTGAATACACAAATGAAAAATCGATCTAAGAACATTGGTGTATAGATAATGTATGTATATATAGAAACGACAAGGTTTAGAGTCACCACATTGCGTCACTTTACAATTTTTCCACGTGTTCTCCTCACATTTCATCACCTAGGATTTTAACACGTGTAGATATATCGTTGCTCTAAGTCATATATGTTTTAATTTTTCATTAAGCCACATCATACCTATTTATCTATGTCATATATATAGGGCTAGGTTCTAATAAAACAAGTATTATAGTGCTACAAAGTGGACAAATCTGGACCGTTGGATCTAAATATGATGATCTTGTACTTATGGAAAACTGAAATTACTCTACCTATATGCATGATATAATAAGTCATATGCATGATTTTAAAACGCTATATGCATGATTATAAGGTTATATGCATGATGTTTTGTTGGTTGTATATATGAATACACAAATCCCGGAATTATAGGAACTGAAATTACGTTACCTATATGCATGATTATAAAGGTTATATGCATGATGTTTTATTAATTGTATATATGAATACCCAACTCTTATATCAATATGTTATATGCATGATCTAAGGTATTTGTATGCATAAAGTATTATTGTATATTCATATTACAAATTCCCGTATACATAACTCAACACTTATATTCATAAAAGTGGATAGCTATATGCATATATGTCAAATCATATATGCATCTAAACAATCATTACGCATAATAGAAGAGTTTTTGGTTTTTTGACGATGTTCACCTACATAGCAGTTTCATGGCTGCTCCGGAAACAACAACAATCACCACCGCCGATTCCACCCCTATGTCGGCTAGGACTCCTCTGATCGGACGAGATTGGTGATGACGACGATGACGAGGAGGTGGAGGGGCATCACAGTCGACACCAGCACCACCGCCACCAGATCTCCATCCGCCACAAACTCAAGGATCTCCGTCCGTCCACCAAATCTAAGCGAGAAGACAATCGAAGAAGAACGAAAAGTTGAACTATGGAAGAAGACAAGCGAGGGAAGAGGGCTTGCCGCGGAGAAGGCGATCGATTTCCGTCGAAGAAGATGAACGAGAATTGAGAGAAATGGAGAGCGTATTTTCTCAGACGAGAGATGAGAGAGAATGAGTAAAGTAGGAAAGAAATCTTGGTTATTAACATCCTATTCTAAGATTAAATCTTGACTATTGATTTTGTTTTAATCCAACGTACCAGATTTGTCCGTAGTGTATCACCCCAACTTAATGTATCACAAGAACTCAATACTATATACAAATTAACATACTCAGTGTTACATAATATTACAAGGTATAATGCATAAGAAATTACCATGCTCAGTGTTCCATAATATTACAAAGTATAACACATAAGAAATTAACCTAAAAAGCGTGTATTTATGTATTGTTTAATAAGTTTACTAAACAAGTTGCATAACAGTATATGGGGTTGTCAAAAGTTTTTAGTCTATGACTCGGGCAAAGTCGTTGTTCCCTTATCAAAAATAAATCCAAACATGCAAACAAAGTATAGTAGGCAAGCAAGGGGTCGAACCCAAAGGAATCAGTTTCTATTCAGATTTTAGTGGTTTTCATGCAAATAATCAAAGGGGGGTTTTGAAAGTCGGTTTCAATAAAAGGTTATCAAGTAGAGTTTATCCAATCAATTCCACTTTATTAATCCGTTGATCATGAATTCATCCACCTCTTTATATGCCTAGGTCAATTCCAATCCCAATCTTTAGCAATCGCAAGTCCACGGTCCAAGCAATTCTATAACCCTAGGCAAGGACGCTTAACCTAGAATTAGCATAGAGCACAGGGATAATAGGAAATCAAATCATGCAATCAAGCTACGAGTCTCATGCACAATTTAACCATTGAATACTCTTCCCTAAACTAGTCCACGGTCCTAGAATAGAGTTGTTTCGAGAAATAGGAAAGATGCATAGACAACAACCAATCCTAAATCAAACAATAGATCTAAGTCAATCAAACAAGTTGATCAGGCTCATAAAATCAAACATAGATCATGGGATGAAGCACAAGAGTATCAATAAAGACCTAGAGATAAAGAGATTACCAGAATTTCACAACTTCATAATAAAGCTTCCTTGATTGAATAAAGTCAAGAGGAGCGTTAGTTCTCCATTACAAAGAAAACTCTAATCTTTATTGAAAGACAATTGATTGACAAGTATGTTATGATATCCTAAAAACCTAGAAAGGTTCCCCTTATATAGCCCCAAGGATCAACCTTTTCGGACTAAATAAGATAGGAAACCGAAAGATAAGAAAGGAAACAAAATAGAAACGGTGAAATATCGTCTGCATGAAAGTCGGTCGCACCGCGACCGCGGCACCACCACCGCGCCCGCGGCGGTCTTCAAATGGTCAAGTCCAAGTCGGCTTCTACCGCGACCGCGCCACAGACAGCGCGACCGCGGCCTTCATGGTCTTGGTTGGCTCGCTCCTTCACGCCACCGCGCCCGCGTCACAGACAACGCGACCGCGATATCCATGCAGTGGCGAATCTTCGTTTTTAAGCTCTTTAACTCTTGATTCTTCATTCTTTGTGTCTTCTCTTCATATTATAATAACGCTCAAAACTAACTTAAACACTCTCTAAATCATCTCAAAATACAAGAGTTATCCTATACAAAATAGCCTGAATCAGTCTATATTGCATAATATTACAAGGTATAATGCATAAGAAATTAACAATAGTAGCATCGTAACCATTTTTTCAAATATGTAACAAAACAGCCAATCAATGACCCAATTGGAATTAGGATCTACCAAACAATTATACATAATACTCGAATGTGTGCAGGACAATGTTACTCAGCAAAACTCACCTATCCTATCCTTTCCTGGCTACATTACTTAGTACAACTCACCTATAGTCATTCCATTTTAACAAAATACTTAATACTATGCAAAACCGAAACCTAATTTGTCTATTGTTTTACAACTTAGCACCATGGAACAAAACAAATTAGTTACTCATCCGAGCCCATAAACCAAAAAAAAAAGAGACATGCGGGCCCCACCTTCCATTCTTTCCTTAACCAAGTGGGTCCCTCCTCCCCTTCACCTTTCCTTCAACAAAGCCTCCGATCCATTTCGGATCTGAAATTCGGATTTCGCCGGCCACCTCGAGAGCATCACCGACTACCCCACCCGACTTCCGCCATTCACTCTCTATCTAGCTCTCGCACTCAAGCTTGCAACCCAACCCAAACCTGGCGCCGCCCGACTCCGGGCCGACTCGAGCCTCACCTCCCTTGAGATACGGATCGGGGTTCTTGCCCAGATCTGAGACCTCGTTCCCTCCGAAACCCGCACCGCCGGCCGCTTCTCTTCCAGAACCCGAACACAATCACCCCGCCCTGGCAACACAACTCCACGAATCTAACCCTCTCACTCTCGACCTCGCCGAATCTGGCGCGACTTGACCCGACAGTCCCCCGACTACACCCGGCGATACCTAGCCCCGATTCCGATGGGCTAGAAACCGATGCGGGAAATCAAGAAAAGAAAACAGGGACGTTGGAGGCTACTAACTGGCAGAAGACGAAGACGAATGCCGGTGGACTTCCGCGGTGGACGCCGCAATAGTGGGACAACCGGAAGGAATTGGCTGGCATGAAGGTCTACAACGATCGACTAGTAAGAAGGAAAAAACGGTTGAGAGCGGCGACCAAACCGAAAGGAAGAAGGCAGATGCATTGACTCACCGGAATTTGAGAACGAACGGGGTGGTTCAAGGCTTCGCAACGCACTACTCGGGAGTTCAATCAATGGGTGACGGCAGGATTGCAATGATGAATGAATTATACCTTGGATCCTCTGAGTGTGAAATATAAAAGGGAAGCTTTGATATGGCAAGATCATGTTTTCAGAAAATAGAAAAAAGGAAGGTATAGAAACTGTAAAATTATGGAGCGAGATTTGGGGGTTGTTAAAACTAAAAAGGAAAAAAAATCAAATATTGCATATTTTTAAACGTAATCAGCTGCAACAACCTGTACACCCTCAACATTTTGAAGAAAATCTGACCGTTAATATAAACACATCCAAAGGCTACGATTTATGCTCTTAGTACACTATAACTCACTAGGTTCTCTAGAGCATTATTCATACTATATATATATGTTTACATAGGATTTTATTAAGGCACGTCATATTTCTTTAGGTAAATGAGATTTTTTCCTTCCAAAAAAAATAAATATAGAGATTGTTTATAAAATGAAGATTTTTTTATAGTTGTACAAATCTTATCTATAAGATAGTACTTAAGAACAGAAAGATTTTGAGAACCAAAGAAACGAGTTCATTCATTCAACAACATCAGAGTTCAGCAATACACTAAGCCCATCGGGCAAAGTAACAAGAAATAGATGAAAAACGTGAGCTGGCAAATGAAGACCGGCTAAGAAGTGGCCACAGTATTCACCCCTCATCGAACATGTCTCCAAGAACATGATTGAAACTCTTTGCTGAGAAACAAAATATGGTCAAGAACACGCCCTAAATCACCTCTCCATTCCGCCTTTCTACGAAGCTTGGACACCAATGGGAGGCCATCGTTTTCAAATATCACACTATCAATCCCAACATCATAACACAAGGATATAGCCACAAAACCGCTTCTACTTCTACAAGCTCCACCTCTTCCGTAGCCTAGATTTGTTTGGAACAATAGAAGCATACTTAACCACTGTCATCTCTAGTAATCACCCCGATCGAATAACCATTGCTAAGAGAAACCTCCGCATCACAATACACCTTGAGCACGTTATGAGAAGGCTTCTCCTAGCTTGCTGTCGGATGAGACCCCGGACTGACAGCAGATCAATAAGTTGACGTCTGACTCGGCTAAAGTCGTCGTGCCAAGATCAAAGATAAATAACCCAAACAAACAAACTAAGTATAGTAAGTAAGTACGGGGTCGAACCCAAGAGAACTATGGCTTCTAGTACTAATATAATTATCAACTAAAGATATGGGGGGAAATCAAAGCGATATCTAAACTAACCTAGGTAACAAATAACAAATCAAACAAACAAATAGATAGGAGGTAGGTTCATTCAAAAGATCCACTCTTTAATAATCACTCGATCATAGATTCATCCATTGATTTCATTCACACCTAAGGTTAATTCCTACCCTGATCATTAACAATCGCAAGTCCACGGTCCAAGCAATTCTATAACCCTAGGCAAGGACGCTTAAACCTAGAATTAGCATAGAGAACAAGGATATTAGGAAATCAAATCATGCAATCAAGCTACGAGTCTCATGCACAATCAAACCATTGAATACTCTTCCCTAAACTAGTCCACGGTCCTAGAATAGAGTTGTTTCGAGAAATAGGAAAGATGCATAGACAACAACCAATCCTAAATCAAACGATAGATCTAAGTCAACCAAACAAGTTGGCCAGACTTATAAAATCAAACATAAATCATGGGATGAAGCACAAGAGTATCAATATTAACCAAAGGATAGAAATCAATTACCAGAATATCACGAGTTCATACATCAGAGCTTCTCCCTTGAACAAACCCAAGGAGACTAGCTCTCCATAACTAAACTAAAACTAAAGAATTGAATTATGAGAAAGAAGATACTAAAAACCTAAGGCTGGCTCCTCCTTATATAGCCCAAGGAACAAGCTCCACGAGATAGATAAGGAAAGAGGCAAAAGATAGAAAAGGAAACAAGATAGAAAGATTTCGGCCCGCTTCGGATTCGGCATCGCCGCGGTCGCGTCGCTCCCACCGCGCCCGCGCTCTCGCAACAGAACAGAACTTCTCGTCTCGGCAGCCACCGCGGTCGCGTCGGCCAGGCCGCGGTCGCGGAATCTCGACAGAATCGCTGGTGTCACTTCGGAGGCTGTTTTGACCATCTTCCACATGGAATCTGACTTCGGTGTAAAAAGATGAACTGAATCCCTTTAAGTTAGCTTTCCAATGGCACCAGAATCAACTCAATCCGACCTCTGTAGCTCAAGATATAGCCTTCGCAAGCCAGTGGTGTCGCGCAGACAACTCAAAACGCCTTAGAACTCTTGATTCTTGCATCCTTGTGTCTTTGGTCTTCATATTACAATAATGCTCAAATCTAACCTAAACACACTCAATATAGCCCTAAAATACAAGAGTTAACCTATACAAAATAGGCCGAATCAAATTCCCCCATACTTAGATCTTGCTCGTCCTCGAGTAAGCTCAAAACAAATATAACAAGGTAGCATATCTAAGATCTCAAGGAATACAATGGAAGATAAAAACACTCAACTCACAACCCGAACCCAAAAATATAGAGAAATCATGAGCATAAAACAATGAAGCTCAAATACACACCTCACTACAAGATATAACACTCAAGCTCTAAAAAAATGAGCGAGAGCAACCTAGGATCTACCCAAATATAACATGTGAGCCCCAAAGTCCCCAAGCTAGAATGATCCTAAACACTCGAATTTTACCTCTCAATTCTGCTTAGGCGCCCTTTCGGGTTTTCACCTAACCGCTCTTTTCATTTTTCTCAAGGTGTGCTCGCAAATACTCACAACTTTCATGAACCTCATATTACCCCAGCCTAATGCTGGTCCGGGTTACCTGCTTATTACCTGAGCCGCCTTTTCGGGTTTTCTACTCATCCCAGGATTTATATGCCTTTTTCAATTTTTATGGCTTTTTCTATCTTTTTTCTTTTTCTTTCTTTCTTTATTATGCAAAAAGTATGGTGCAAGTGCTCCATGAAAAGAAGAAAATAAAAAACCTGAAGCAAATAGCTAACTAAGTTAACTAAGATAAGCGAATGCGAGTACTCCTTCCCCCATACTTAAATCCTTTATTGTCCTCAATGAAGCAAAGAGAAAGGATAGAAGCAAGGAGAAAGGGTATATCAGAAGACTCACAATCGATGAAGAGAAGTGGAATGGAAGAACTCTTCATATGGTGGTAGAAGAATGGACGAAAAGCTTTGGAATCACCATTCAACAAGCTAACCGCGGGCGCGGGTGTACGGGCCGCAATCACGGATCCAACATCGAGAGCAAAATCATGGGCTGGCAAACCACCACGGGCGCGGGTGATCAGGCCGCGGTCGCGGTACTCGTGCAGGGACGAGTTCTTGACTTCGTCTCGAACAATGTGATGTATAAACAACCTTCGTATCTTGACTCGTCTCTTGAAAGATGAACTAATACTTGAACTCGAGCCATGGAGAAGAAATCCCGGGGGAACAAAGCTCCCCCATACTTAGGCTTTTACACATAGCCAACATAATGGAATTCTAAAGGTGAATGAAAAAAAAAAGAAATAGAAGGGGTGAAAAGTAGATGGAAAGATTTAGATAATGGTGAACATAGAAGGATGGAAAGATAGATGGATGGTAAAGATACATGGAAAGTAGAAGATAGATGCCCGAAAGTTTTTTTTTTTTTTTGATTTTTTTTTTCAACCAGACCACGACCTCACCGCGGGCGCGGTAAATTTTTTCTTTTTTTTTTTCGGAACAAACTACATCACCACCACGGGCGCGGTTTGTGGACCGCGACCGCGGTGTCTAGTACCTGTACGTCGGGAGTTTCTGTATTCAAAACGCGACCGCGGTTGCGCACCCGCGGGCGCGGTTCAAGAACAGAACATTCTTTCGAACCTAGTACCTGCATGTTAGCCCGATTTTTTTTTTATACAGTCAATAAAAATATCAATACTAGAAAGAAACATAAGTTCCCCGGCAACGGCGCCAAAATTTGACTCGGCTAAAGTCATCGTGCCAAGATCAAAGATAAATAACCCAAACAAACAAACTAAGTATAGTAAGTAAGTACGGGGTCGAACCCAAGAGAACTATGACTTCTAGTACTAATATAATTATCAACTAAAGATATGGGGGGAAATCAAAGCGATATCTAAACTAACCTAGGTAACAAATAACAAATCAAACAAACAAATAGATAGGAGATAGGTTCATTCAAAAGATCCACTCTTTAATAATCACTCGATCATAGATTCATCCATTGATTTCATTCACACCTAAGGTTAATTCCTATCCTGATCATTAACAATCGCAAGTCCACGGTCCAAGCAATTCTATAACCCTAGGCAAGGACGCTTAAACCTAGAATTAGCATAGAGAACAAGGATATTAGGAAATCAAATCATGCAATCAAGCTACGAGTCTCATGCACAATCAAACCATTGAATACTCTTCCCTAAACTAGTCCACGGTCCTAGAATAGAGTTGTTTCGAGAAATAGGAAAGATGCATAGACAACAACCAATCCTAAATCAAACGATAGATCTAAGTCAACCAAACAAGTTGGCCAGACTTATAAAATCAAACATAAATCATGGGATGAAGCACAAGAGTATCAATATTAACCAAAGAATAGAAATCAATTACCAGAATCTCACGAGTTCATACATCAGAGCTTCTCCCTTGAACAAACCCAAGGAGACTAGCTCTCCATAACTAAACTAAAACTAAAGAATTGAATTATGAGAAAGAAGATACTAAAAACCTAAGGCTGGCTCCTCCTTATATAGCCCAAGGAACAAGCTCCACGAGATAGATAAGGAAAGAGGCAAAAGATAGAAAAGGAAACAAGATAGAAAGATTTCGGCCCGCTTCGGATTCGGCATCGCCGCGGTCGCGTCGCTCCCAACGCGCCCGCGCTCTCGCAACAGAACAGAACTTCTCGTCTCGGCAGCCACCGCGGTCGCGTCGGCCAGGCCGCGGTCGTGGAATCTCGACAGAATCGCTAGTGTCACTTCGGAGGCTGTTTTGACCATCTTCCGCATGGAATCTGACTTCGGTGTAAAAAGATGAATTGAAGCCCTTGAAGTTAGCTTTCCAATGGCACCAGAATCAACTCAATCCGACCTCTGTAGCTCAAGATATAGCCTTCGCAAGCAAGTGGTGTCGCGCAGACAGCTCAAGACGCCTTAGAACTCTTGATTCTTGCATCCTTGTGTCTTTGGTCTTCGTATTACAATAATGCTCAAATCTAACCTGAACACACTCAATATAGCCCTAAAATACAAGAGTTAACCTATACAAAATAGGCCGAATCAACGTCTGATTGGATGACCTGAACTCGTCCACCAACTCCTTTGCCTGACGAAGCATCTCAATAGGCTCAATTATGACGCTTTCAAAAAATTTCGTGTTTCGAGCATTCCAAATACTCCAAATCAATTCTGCTTATAATTCCACATCACACACCGAGGCATGAAGGAGTAGCTGATCAAGGAGAGCATAAACTGAACTTATCTTGCGACCAATGCAGTAGAGGAGGAATAAGCTTTTAGACATTTTGGGCATCAACACAGGAAAATAAGGCATCTAAAATCGCTGATGCCACAAAACTCGTAAAGGTCATCATCAACAATTCTCATGTAGTGTAGATTTTCCTTGTGAGGCAGGATGTCTCGATGCGCCCTCCAAAGAAAAGAGCGAATTTTTTGAAGGGTCTTAATCTTCTGAAGACCCCGCCAAACCGCATTTGTAGTAGGCATCACAAAAGATCTCAAGCCACTGACATTTTCAATTTCCCGCTGCAAAGTCATATGGTAAGAAGTCCTCACAATAAACATACCACTCTTAGAATAGTACCACGTCCACTCATCTTGCTGGGAGGGATCAATGAGCCGAATCTTGTAGATTAGTTCCGCATCATGAGAATCGAATGGTTACTAAATTAACCTTGCATTCCAGGAGCACGAACACCAGTCCATCAGCTCGGCGACACGCCAATCAACTTTTTGATCTTCCGGTAGTGCAAGCACTTTAAAATTATGAGGCCGTGGAATCCACCTGTTCGACCAAATATTGATAGAAGCTCCATTTCCCACCCCCTTATACAACCCCATTTCTAGCGTTGAGTGACCCATAAGAATGCTCTGCCATGAATAATTAGGATAGTATCCTAGCGGTGCCTGCATAAAATCAGTGTTCGAGAAATACCTAGCATTTAGTAGATATGCAAGCAACGAAGACGGATCCTGTAAAATTCGCCACCCTTGTTGCTTTGCGAGCATTGCTTTGTTGAAATTTTGCCAGGTCCCGAAAACCGAGGCCGCCTTTATCCTTCGGCAAACACAGTTTGTTCCAGCTAAGCCAATGAGTCTTCTTTGCATCACTCCTATCACCCCACCAGAATTTACATAAAATCCGCTCAATCTCCTAAGAGGGTGTTGATGGAAGAGCAAAACAGGACATTGTGTATAATGGAATAGCTTGAGCAACAAATTTCATTAAAACCTCCTTCCCGGCTCTAGATAAGGACCTCTCTTTCCAGCCACTTAGCTTCTTCAGAGCACGTTCTCTTACCTGAGCAAAGATGTTCTTTTTTGATTTTCCAATTTGTTGGGACGATATTAAGGATGCCAGTACTTAGCATCGTATCAATAATAATCGTCCCTATGTTTTGATAATGACAAACTCAACTTTAATCTAATGTGTTTGTTCAAGTTTAGTCCTAGGAACTTACAGGGACGCTCATCATGCTAAAATGACAACAAGTGAATAGCAGTCCCTAAGGAGTAGGGACGCAAAGACTTAGAAGAAAGAACAAGAATGAGTTTTTGTGAGATGAAGACGTAGTTCAAATGTTCAAAATAGGCTGTCCGAAAAAGATGACATCACCGAACAAGTCGTAGTCCTCAAAAGCTTTGTGTGTTAGAGACAAAATAACAAGAAGCCCAGATGTCTCTTTGCACATCACACCAAGGGACATGTGGAAGCTTCCCAAGAAACCCTAGAGCTGACCTTGGGAAGAAGACAACGGTGTACAAACCTGAAGATCTGATCCTGTCGCTGAGGATTGCTGAGGAAAAAAGGGTCAAAAGAAAGCAGCCCTTCCCAACCACTATAAATACATTCATTTGTATTTATGGTGAAGTGACTTCTCCTTGACACTCTTGAGATCTTTCTCATATTCACGAGAACAACTCAAGAACAGAGTGAGCTGAGTGTGTCAATCGAGAAGAAGTCCAAGAACAAAACCAAAAACTATTTGTGACCGAGTGTGTGTGTCTCCGAAGGACTGTAAGATACGTGTGTTTGACTTGCTTGTAATTGTGAGTGTTAGGTTACTAGCTTAGGCTGAGAAGACTTTCACTAGTGAGCTTAGGGACGGACTCCTTATTCAAAGTATAGTGGAACTCGCCTTGTAAAACTGTAAGGGCTCATTCATAATAAGATAAGGAAGTCATTCAAAATCCTCCTCAGAGGTAGAGGTTTACCCATAAGGACTAGTTGGTCTTAGTGGGGTTCCTTTATAAATACTTTGTCCCGTCCGTATCTTATTTCTGTATTTAAATCCTGCTAAGTTAATTTCCGCTGCATAAGGACGCTCCTCTAAAGGCGGCCTTAGAGTCTTACTACTAACGCGATCCAACACAATTAACGTCGGAAGCCCTAGATACTTCTCATGACGTTCGACTTCACGAATTGCAAGAGCTCGTCTAATCTCTTCTCGCCTATCACCTCCCACATTTGTGCTGAAAGACATTTTAGATTTTGTTAAATTTACCAGTTGACCCGAAGTAGCTCCATGATGGAGGATTTTTACAATTTCATAGCTTTGTTGACAGGTTGCCTTGGCAAACAAAGCACAATCATTAGCAAGCAGAAGGTGAGAGGCGGAAGGGGCCGATTTTGCGAATTTGATCCCGTGAATATGCCCCTGATTTTCAGCGAGACGAAGCATGCTTGACATCCCCTCTGCACACATCAAGAACAAATACGGGGATTGAGGATCCCCTTGACGGAGACCCCGAGCAGGCTGGAATTGCTCAGAGGGAATACCGTCCATGAAAACAGAGAATGTCACTGATGTAGCACACTACATGATGATTCAAATCCACTCCTCGGCAAAGCCAAGACATTGCATGCTATGGTCCAAGAAACTCCACCCGTCTCTATCGTAAGCCTTGGCCATATCAAGCTTGAGCGCCATGTAGCCCTTACGTCCTCTTTTCTTCTTTTCCATGAAGTGGAAGATCTTAAAAGCTACAAGAATGTTGTCCATTATAAGCCGCCCTGGAATGAAGGCACTCTGACTTTTGGAAATGATCTTGTCCAAGCACATCTTCAACCTATTTGTAAGAACCTTGGAGGCAATTTTGTAGAGCACATTACACAAACCAATAGGACGAAGATATTTCATCCTACTCGGGTTAGTAACTTTTGGAATAAGAGAGATATAGGGGTGGAAAAGAAAAGGAGGCGTTGGATTTCCATTAAGAAAAGAAATAACAAAAGCGGTGACGTCGCCTCTTACGATATGTTAGAACTTTTAAAGAAAAGAGCTGACATATTATCGGGGTCGGGAGCTTTTGTCGGGTGCATTGAAAAATGAACAGATCTAACCTCTTCACCAGAGAAGGGACATAACAACTCGTGGTTGTCTTCCGACATCAAAGACTCGATTCCTTGACAAGCCGTCTTTGGAGAGGCTCTAATGTCGGATTTAAACAAGTCTTTGAAATACTCGACTGCCACCTTTATTTTCCCTTCTAATGTCCTGCATTCGATGTTACTGTCATCCACTAACTTACGTACATAATTACGCCTTTTTCTTCCAAAGGCCTTCAAATGAAAAAAATTTGTATTACGATCACCACTCTGAAACTCATTTGCTCTTGATCGTTGAAGCCATATAATTTCTTCCCTTTTCCTAAGTTCTCTTTCCTTCACTTCCAACTCACGCCTTCGTTGAACACGATCTCCACTCATCCCCTGGGCACTCATAACCTTCATCCTTTCACAAATTTTTCTTAACTCACGATTCACATTGCCAAAATGAGTATGGTCCTAATCATGTAAACCCACTGCACACTTGCTTGATTTGCCTTCAATTCCAGACCCTTCGGCCCCACCACCACTCTACACATCTCGTCTTCCAACCACATGGACTCAAACCGAAACGGCTTGACTTTGTGTTATTCGGTTACAATTTCATCATCAAGCCGACATGTCAATCTGATCGGGAGGTGATCTGTAATAACCGCTAATTTTACAAATAAGAGAAATAAGATTTTCTCAAAACCTTTACGCGTACAAAGAACGAAATGTCGCCAATAATAAATTTCTTGTCCGACTAAGCTTAAAACTTATTGAAATCCATTTATGGAAAAACGAGTTCTCTATATTAAAATATTACTTTTGAAATAATTTATTTAAGATCGTAAGGTGAGTAAATAAAGGAGAAAAATTTAATTAAAGTGGAAAGTAATTAACAGCCGAATATTAATAAAAATAATTGGGTGGGCTTTTAATCAATTAAACCTCGCCCAAAAATAAAAAAGGGAAGACAAATGGGACTGAACCTCCAACCTCTCGTTCCTTTTGAACCCTTCCCCTTCCTTACCAATTGTACTGCGAAAGCTTCTGGTTACTTTAAGAGAGTACATTGTTATTAAACTGAATTTTTCTCCTTGACCAAATTTTGACCGAGAGGCTCCAAGAGCCCTTGTCTTGTCCGATCAGTGCAACACGCCAACTTCAAGCTCGGCCCAAAAATCCGGTCAACCTCCATTAAGGTTTTCCCTGCCAGTCTGCATTTCCCATTACTTGTAACGTTGGTAAGGTTCTGCAAAATTGAGAAAGAGTTGAATGCAGACAAAGCCTTCACTTCATTCAAGCTCTGCCCAAGAAATGTTTTGCGTACAACATTGGTGAAGCTGTCTACAAATTGGAGTGTTCCTCAACTCATTTCATAACCCTCTTCAAATCCATTATCGGCCTTCGTTTCCTTTTCTTCCAGCCCCGAAAACCACCCCAATTCTGTCCCAAACTTGCCCAATTCGTTTTCATTCGATCGAAAACATGCCCAGAAAATTCAGTTTTACAGCCCCTCTGAAAATTCAGTTTTCGTCTTCGTTACTCATCCATTTCTCGATCCGTTTGAACCGCAATAAACTAGGCTTCAATACCTTTCCAATGACACCTCATTTGCTCAAAACCGATTAGTATCGAAGCTGTAACGCTCCGTTAAAGCTACTCATCTGTCCAGGAAGTCGATTTGCAGCACCTCTGTAAATCGGGTTTTACTCCTTCGTCACTCAGTCATTTTCTAAACCGCTTGAACCACAATAAACTAGACTTTAATACCTTTCCAATGACCCATCACTCGTGTAAAACCGATAAGTATCCAAGCCGAAATCCTCCATCGAAGTCGCGCTCGCTGGTTTAAAGGTCAAGGACCACCGGTAAAACAGTTGGCCGGGAAGCCTACTTTGGGCCATTTGTTTGCCGCCGTCCAGCCACCTACCGGAGGTTTGTTGCCAACAGTTAGAAGGCCGCAACACCCTCTACCAACTGCCGCAACTTCCGCCCAGATCCGCCGCCGGACGACTCCACAATTGCTGCCCGAAAACCCTTCGTCACCACTGTAATGCTCTTTTCCTGAAAATTAACTAACCACTTATTTTATTTCGAAAGTGATTTTAATTGAGGAATTAATCTAAGAAATAAATAATATAACTTAATATGATAGTATTATTAATTTAATTGGGTGTTTATGAATTTAAATCAAGTATTCAATTAATCCCTTCGAGAAACGTTTTTATAGAAATTATACGACGGGTATTTGTAAACCGATGATTTCATAAAAATCTTAATATCGTTTTGACCATTCTAATAAGTTGAAAACTTAGGATTATAAATTATTGAAGGGCAACAATCTATATTAGCCTTACAAATAATTATACGAGGATAATAATATGAGAAGTTCCTAGGATCAGAAATAAATCAAATATTAATTTATTTCGTGTTCGCTCGTTATGAACATCGCGCCTAATTTAGGTGAAGTACTTGAGTCGCCTTAAGCTCGTGAATAGAGGACGTCACCTCCGTAGGAATTTTATCCCGTCAAGTTAAGGCAAGTGGATGGTTCTCCCTCATTACTCGATATTTGTGAATTCCTTTTGCCCCGTTATCGTATCCATCTTGTTGGGAACACTTTGTTTGCTAAATAAAAGGAACTTAGGATTACTATTGCTTAGAAATAATGACCCTATTGTTCGTATTGTTATTATCATTTCGTGTTGCGCTAGTACTTGGACTTAGGACCGATTGATTCGGCCTTGTGTATTTAAAGTGTCTCTTTAAGAGAGCTTCTCTGGATTAGTGTAAGACAGAAACCTATGATACAAGTCCTAAAACACTTATAATAACAATGTATTGTGTATGGGTCATGACTCCATTTACTTTGTTGACTTATGTCTTTAAGCAATGTCGGATCAGGGATTCGTCTTATGTCTTAAAGCAATGTCACATTGTAATAGAAAGTCGGCTTATGTCTTTTGCAATGCCGTACTTAAAATGATAAAAGTCGGCTTATGTCTTTTGCAATGCCGTACTTAAAAGAGTAAAAAGTCGGCTTATGTCTTTTGCAATGCCGCACTTAAAAATCACTAAAGCTCACGTGAATTGAATTGGGTGAAATCGTGAATTGTTGAAATTGAATTGTTGAATTGAAGTGAATTGTTGAAATGGATAGTCCTCGGGTGGCCCTTGACTCTTATGAGTTGCCACATCCGAAAATCGTTAAAATAAAATGTTTTGTTGTATGACTAAGAGAAGATAAGTCGATGTAGGTTTCTATTAAACCTTGATGTGTATTAATAAGTTCCCAACAAAATCTTAATCATCTTTCGTTCCTAGGAATCACCTTCTTGTGATTTCCTATTCTTGCAAGAAAGTTTGTTATTCACTTTCCGTCGGATTCGTTCCTTTTATCTGAGTTGTATTCGAATGAAGCCTCATCTTCTAAATTATATCACACTCTCACCTCAAAAGAACCCGATTTGTCGTGCAATCGCTCAGCTCCCTGTGGACTTTGATGCCGACATACTCAACCTTTTAAGAACCTAGTCACATTCTACCACTTGCTTAGTCTCGCGTTAGACTAATACCACTTTCTTTTCTTCCCGACATTGGTCGGTTGGTATTTCTTGCCTTTATGGAAATATCAAGAAGTAAAGACAGGTTTGCCGGAGACCAAAGACGAAGACTCGAGGATTTAAAGGAAGGAAGATTTTCAAGAGGTTTCGAGTTATTTTAAATATTTTGGAGTTTCCTATTTTGTTTTTGTGAAAAATCTTTTAACCGTCATTTTATTTCCGCTGCAAAATGATTTATATATCTTCTTCACTCAAACATTGTTATTTTGTATCGTTGATCATTGATTTCTAATCATGTATCAAACATTGATCACTTTTGATGTAATATAAGTTCAATATTTCATTTTTATGAATCGAGTTGTGTTACCTATCGCCTTGGGTGACTTTGGATGGGAAAATCCGAGGTCACTGGCATGTAATACCCATAGTTGCAAAATAGGGGTGTTACATGATCGGACCCACATCACTGAAGATGAGTTAGCTTTGAAACCGGGAACATTTCCAACCAACGCTCATTTGCGAAGAACAAATTGAACTTTTCTTGAACGAAATCAGCTCCATCCCTTCCATTGTCCCACGTGAAGCGAGGCCTCGTATACATAATTGCTTTGAGATTACATGCGTCCAAGGCCTCTCTAAACTCAAGAATCATGCTCGAATCAGTCAGTGTTCCACCCTCTTTGTCCTCGAAAATCATTACGCAATTGAAATCTCCGATACAAACCCAATGGTCATGCACATGCTCATACAACCTTCGTAGTAAGGCGAGAGTGTGGTGCTTATCCTCCCTCCTCGACCACCCATACAGGCCGGTAAACCTCCACGTAGACCCACCCCTCGACTCCTCAACCTTGGCATCAATATGGTGAGCCGTGTAAGATTCAACCAACACGGAAATAGTATCACTCCATAAAAGGTACAACCCCCTACTGAACCTATATTATCCACTGCGAAACAGCCCGAGAAACCCAACTCCCTTTTTACGAAATCCATTCTCCTTTGATCCGTTTTGGTCTAGACTCCCTCCTCACCATCATGGCAAAGCGATCAACTGCTCGGGCCGTCCCCAATCCCCGGCAGTTGTAGCTTATCACACATAATTCTCGGCGAGGAAGGTCATTTGATCGGTTCGGAATGCGAGGGTCAGCATTCAATTTATAACCAAACCTAGTTGTAGCACAAGGTAGGGTGTCGAACACTCAGGAGTTCGTGCGATGAGTGCACAAAAAAGACTTGCAAAAGGGAAAGAAAAGCTAAAAACAAGGAAAATCAAGAGAAACCACTCGAGACCGACATGGTCACTTCGGGCCGAGGTGGATCGACAGAGAAATGCATGGGACCGACACTGATGTAAGTCAGACCCGATGTTTGGGGAAGTCGAATGTGCAAAAATAGAGAGATAGAGCTTGGGTTTTTGGGTTCCTCCTCTAGTAGATGTGGGTAATTCCACCCCAATTCAGCCAATAAGTGTTCATCCTCGTAGGATCGAGCTTGTTCGCCTCGGTCCCGCCACTTCTACACATCGACCCTAGGGAATTTTACCTCCCTTTCGATGCAGGGTCAAGTGATAGGCAATCGATCGCTTCCGTTCACTCTTGCCAATCACAAGCCCTTGATCCCTTGCTTCAACAAGAGATTGTAGCTGTATGCTGAGTGGGTTCCTAGATCAAGCACTCAAGGCTATGGAATTGGGGGTTCAAACCCAAACCTAGCTAGAGGTTTCCCCCATAGCCCAAGATCAATGGAATCTACTCCATATGGCTAGAGTAACAAGCAATCAAATCACAAAGCAAACAAATCTCAATCATCCAAATCAATCCAAAGCCAAATTTCATTCAAAGCAAAGGAAATTCACAAACTCTAATCCAAATCCACAAATTGCAAATCAAAATAAGAACAAACTCACAATTCCTCCCTAGATCTATCCTTTCTCCACCGATTTTCTCTTCCTTCTCCCCTCTTCTCCTTCTCCTTGCTCTCCAAGTCTTCCTTGAGCCTTTATGAGTGATTAGTTGTGTGTAATGATTCTCTACTCTCCTAATTATCCTCTCTCCTTTTAATTAGAAGCTAAGAATACCCAAATTGAGAGACATCAGAATACCCCTTCCCCGCCTTTTCATTTGAATCCTGATTAGTCAACCTCACCTTCTTATCCTTCATCTCTCTTGCTGAAATGATAGCCAACTCCTCCGATGAAATAGTCTCCTTCCCAACGTCATCTCCCCACTTTCTCTTTAAGAGTCATTTAATCCCCCTCTACTTGTGGTGTCGCTTGTTGTCGAGCAATCCTCTTCCATTTCTTGCTCTTAGAATGACTTGATATGTCACCACTAATCATTCCAGCACTCTGTAAAGAAGAATCCTTACCATGAAGACTTCCATGCAAACCCCCACTTGAAACAACTTGCTGCTCACCTTGAGACTCAACTCTGAGGCACGACATCATCATGTTTCCCACAATGGAAACCTTCTCAACGACTTCTTTGTTTTTCTTTCCCACAATAAGATCCGAGCCTCCTGTCTCTACATCATCACTAGCATTCTCATCTAAGATCTCCATCAAGGTTTTTCGGGCACTCTGAGATACCGACGATGTCCCTTCCGGATGACGACGTTTCTTCCCTTGGAGAGTTAGAATCAGATCTTCTACGCGAGCCCTTTAGCCAGCCAATCTCTCAATTATCGGCTTCATTGGGGATGCGCACAGCCAATCCCCGTATTAATTACTAAAACCTTTATCCTCTTCGTTCTCACAGTCAACATCGGTATGCCCCTAACACCCCACATGTGTAGCAGAAGTTCGGTAAGCGTTCGTACTTGGCTTCTATCCACATCTTTCTTCCGCTAAGTGTCAGTGCTACTCCCCTACGAAGAGGTTTAGTGATGTCCACTGAAACCCTAACTCGAAGAAACCGTCCCCCATCCACAAGAGTCGACTCATCAATCTCAATAACTTCCCTGAAATGGTTACTTATAGATCTGGCAACAGTTTCTGTCATGGCACCGATTGGAAGATTTTAGTATCTAACCCAGAACTCGGCATGAGTGAATTTCAGTTTTGATAGTTGAGTCATGCTAGGCTCTTGCAAGACCAACAAAGCCTTATCGAAAGACCAAGGACCACCACTAGCAAACCTCGCCTTCTCCGCTGCATCCAGGAATTGGAAGATAAACAGATTGTGTTTGATCTCCCTACAAACAATGCCCTTCTTCAGCCTGTAGGCTCCCTTCAATGTTGCTTTCATGGCATAAACGTTAAACGGACGTGAAGTCATCAAAGTTCCAACCAGAGATAGCGAACTTGTTTACGACCGCTCACTATGATTAGTAACCGTTTCCAACACCTCTGCACACTCCTCCTCCATAAGATGGATGTTTTTCCTTTCTCCATAACCGCTCATCCACCCAAGAAAACCACCCCTAGCAGTCGAGTAAATCCGAGACCCGAGTACCCAACCAAAAAACCTCGCCAACGACGGTGAATCTCGCACGTGCCGGCGAGAAGAACCCTAGCTCCCACAACCCTTGACCGGAGAGAGAGAACAGAGAGAGTCTTTCCTATGCCCTAGCGTTCTGGTTTAAGAAAATCTTTTATTTCTTATTTAATATGTTAATTAGTTTGTTATTTTTTAAATAAACATTTGATTTTATATAGCTTATCCCTTTAATTCTTATCAAACAGTAAAAAAATTCATTTCTTAATTAATATGTGTAGTAGTCTTCTATTTCATAATTAAAGATTTGATTGTATATGGTTTATCCTTTTTAATGCTTTATATGATTGTAATCTTTTTTTTTAATATAAATGAATATGATCATAATTTCTCAAAAAATCCTAATTATGTATTTTATAGCACTATTAGTTATATATAGATTTTACTTATATATGAGATCACTACACTATTTAGAGAACAAAAAAATATTAAATTTAAAACTTTATTCAAATCTCGTACAATGTACGGGGATTACACTGATAAATAAACTAAATGACAACTAGGTAGGATGTAAGTGATGAGCCATCCGAAATCCACCGCATGATCCACCACTATCATCTAGCCCGCTTTACTCTATATTGATTATATATAATGTACATTTGAGTTTATTTTTTATTTTATTTGTAAATTATTGAATTCATATAGATAGACTATTTTATTAATTTAAAATATTTATTAAATTTTAGTAGGGAAATTCCGTCTGGTGCCCCTGAGTTTTGTGCTTTTCCGGATGGTGTCCAAAAAACTACAATCCGGAAAAGCACAAAACTCAGGGGCACCAGATGAAATTTCCCATTTTAGTAAGTAGGATATTAGATACTAATTCGTCTTTATGCATGCTATTGCTAATGTAGTTTATATATATTGATAGAATTAATGTTTATTTATTTTATTTAACTTATTTGAAAACCCATCTTTTGGGTAATGGATATTCTTGGGCCTTAATTTGTAAAATATAAAAGGGTGGGATTGATTTGTGCAAAAGCCTCTTGGCTGATTTCATTTTTTGGTTGAGGGCACTGCTTATAAGAGTGGAACCGGTAACCTCTGGATACTACCCTTGGAGGCTTAATTATTTGACTATATGCCCAAAGGATCTTGGCTGATTTCATTGATCAATAGAGAATTTATACAAGTAGGCTAATGTTCTTCTTGGAACTCAAATAACTTACAATAGGATATAATTTTCTATCATATAATATCTATCCCAATACATAAGTTTACATAAAAATTTATTCTTAGTACCCCTACAAACTCATGAAAGAGAATGAATATGAAGCTTAGATCATAGTATTTGAAACCGATCAATAATGACAACTTTATCAAATTGTCAATGATTTGATCAAGGACATGAACATGTCGAACCATTAGAGAGCTGTCCTCAACTTGTTCACACTAAGATTATTGTAGAGTAGTATGGGTGGCAATTGATGATGAATATGTAGTTCTTGAACAAATAGGCAAACACAATGACCTTCTATTTTGCTTCAAACTAGATTTAGCCGCAATATGTTTATTCTTGGAAGCCTAACTTGTCAAATTACCACCATAAAAGACAATAAAACCATGTTATGATTGCATTCATCAGAATCGGACACCCATCATGTGTCCGAGATGGAAACAAGTCTATTGTCAGCAACTCCTCTAATGCAAGCCCAAAAGTAATCATTCCTACCTTTAAGATATGTTAAAAGATGTTTGACAACTTGCTAATGAATATTCTTGGGATTATGCATAAACTAACAAACACGATTAACTACATAAGAAATTTCTGGTTGGGTAATGGTCACGTACTGAAGTGTGTCAACAATGCTTCTATAAAGGTGAGGATTAGACATTGGATAGCCATTCTAAGGTGAGAACGAGGCTCAATTGGAGAGGCAATCAGCTAGCATCATGCCATTTAGCCTGAGTAAGAAGATCTTGAATATATTTCTATTGAGTTAGAATAAGAGTTTCATTAGTACAAGAAGCTTCAATACTAAGGAAATAGTGGAGGATACCAAGATCTCAAAGAGAGGAAGCATCATTCCACTATTGAATAAAATGTGCAATCTCTTCCAAAATAGATCATGTAATGATCAAGTCGTCCACATAAATCAATATATAGATCACGATTTTCCCATGTCGACTAATGAAGACAGCGGTATCGGATTTGCACTTAACAAAGCCAAATTGTAGGAGAAAGATTTAGAGTTTATGAAATCAAGCTTGAGGTGCTTGTGTCAAGTGATAAAGCATTTTTTATAGCATGCAGACATGGTTTGGAGGTTGTGTACATGTGTAGCTAGGTTGAATCATGGTTTTGACAAGTTTGAAGGCTTTTCTGGCACGGACATGTAATAATATATTGCATGTTAGGAGGTTTCTTGTGGCGAGCATGTCAGGAGGTTTTACCTGTCAAGGTAAATCTATTTCATAGAAAGATTATTCACGATGAAAGGGAGATATGATGCATGCCTTATTTTAGTGTTGGACTGTAAAAAAAGGGTTAGAGGTTGTGTACATGTGTAGTTGGTTGAATCATGGTTTTGATAACTTTGGAGACTTTTTTCACAGATGCGTGTAATAATCTAGAACATGTTGCGAGGTTTCTTGTGGCGAGCATGTCAAGAGGTTTTACTCATCAAGGTAAATCTCTTGCAAGATGAGAGGGAGATCGAATACGATGCATACCTTATCTTAGCGTTTGGCTACAAAAAAAGTTTGCAGGTTGTTTACATACACAGATGTTGAATCATGGTTTTGGCAACTTTGCAAGCTTTTTCACACGTGCATGTAATAATCTGGACAAGGCCTTATTACAAGAATGGGCTTTGATGATGAACAACATTTAGCAAAGTATAAATAAGTGGGTTTTGAGGATGTGATTGGTGAGGCAAAGGAGGTGTATCAAGAGGCAGTTGATCTTCATGTAGGTCATATGAGCCACTGAAAGAATGCGGGTAGAAGATGTTGAAGTCAAGAAATGGGAAAGTCCAACTAATTGGGGTTGTTAAAATCGATTTTGACACGATGGTCTTAGATAGAGAGGGTTGTTGTGAGGGCCTCATCCCTAGAAACTCAAATTGGGAGTGTGTTGTGCAAGGACAAAGCATGTTCACATGTTAGAATCCGTGTAGCTGATTAAATTCATGGCGAGTTTTTGGGCATTGTCAGTAACCTAGAAACAATGGAGGACACACATCATCTTAGAGTTTAGTTGTCTATCATTGATGTCCAAATGAAAGAAGAAGGTGACATTGCGAGGAATTATAGGGTTGGTTCTCGATAGGATACATAGGTTGGAATAGGGTTTTGCGAATGGAGAGTAGCAACATGTCCGTAAGCAAGCTAATAGTGCACGCCATTTGTTAGCTCTATGTTTTACCAATGCGCTACAGTTGTTTGTCTCTTATAAATTGTTATGCTTAGGTTTAATTAGATTTATTGTTAATAGATATGGGTTAAAAAGGTATTCTTTTGATTGTTTTCTACAAAAATGCATTTACTCTTATGTAACATGTACATCTAGTTAAGATGCCCACATGCAATTTTACTAAACATTTATGTGTCTTACACTTTTGGGTACAAAAATACAAATCTGGATTTTTAATGCAAAAGGGAAAAAAAGAAACTTCAAATTATACCCGACAAAATAAAAAGCTTATTTATGGTATTAATTAATGTTTATTATTGTTTGAGATTAGTGTTTTGACAGTGAGGGTTAAAAGTTATAGAAATGTGATTGATGTCCGAAAGCTCTCATTATGAGTCCAAATTTGATGTGTCCACGATTATTCGTCGAGACTTTTGTGCACTTCTCACTATTGATCTCTTCTTTCCTCTTTACACATACCTTTATCAGAGTCATTCGAGACATGTATGAGCGGTCGATAACGAGTGTCTGCACACAAGGAGGGGATACAGAGTTTTTCGAAGTGTGTATGGATCTCCATCACGGTTCAACGCTAAGTCCCTTTCTTTTCACTCTCATTTTGGATGTGCTATCGAGAGACATTGAAGGGGAGGTTCCGAGGTGTATCTTGTTCGCAGATGATATCATTTTGGTGGAGAAGTCTAGAGCTGAAGTTAGTGACAGATTGGAAGCATGGAGAGAGAGAGAGAGAGAGAGAGAGAGAGAGAGAGAGAGAGAGAGAGAGAGAGAGGCTAGAGTCTAAGGGGTTTAGGTTAAGTAGGACCAAGACGGAATCTAGGAGTATCTGAGATTAGTTCCGGTCAGGAAGAGGAGTCTGGGAGTGAGGTGCAACTTGGAGGTGAAGTTATTGCGAAGAAGAATAACTTTAAGTATCTGGGATCAGTTCCACAAAGTGACGGGTGTATTGATAAGGATGTTAGGTCTCGGATTCAGAGTGGTTGGCAGAAGTGGAGGGTAGCTTTAGGGGTTCAGTGCAACAGAAAGGTCCCACTCAAGCTCAAGGGAAAGTTCTACAAATTTGTTATAAGGTCTGCGATCCTCTATGGTGTGGACTGTTGGCCGACGACGAAGGCCTAGGAGTAGAAACTCGCATTTGTAGAAGTGAAAATGCTCAGATAGATGTGTGACCACGTGTTGATGGGTAAGATTAGAAATGAGGAGATCAGAAGCAGACTAGGGGTGGATAGCATAGGGGACAAACTCCGAGAAGTAAGACTTCGTTGATTTGGCCATGTTTAGAGGCATAGTCTGGAAGCCACATTTAGAAGGTATGAGCGTTTGGATTTAGGGTATGCACGAGAGTTAGAGGTCGCCCGAAGAAACGTTGGATGGAGAGCATAAAGCGGAACATCAGCTTGTTAGGGAATTATGTAGAGTTGTCGCAGTGCAGGGAGCGTTGGAGGGAGAAGATCACGGCGTGGTTTTAGACAGCTAGTTGGCTAGTTGGCGGAGCTTTGTGTACTTTTTGTGTGGTTCTGTTAGTTACAGTCTCCTTTTTTTCTCTTTTCTTTTTCTTTCTTTTTACTTTCATTTTAGCTTTAGTGTTAGTTTGCGTTGTTGTGTCTAGTTTTTTCGGTTTAGTTTATTGAATGTTTTGGTTTCCTTTAGGTTGTTCTGCGCGCATTCTTTCTTGGTATGAAATGTCCTCATCCTGACCCCAGATCTAGCGTTCACGGTTTCCCCTGGGTAAATTATGTTGTTGGTGTTGTAATGTGAACTTGGTTTGTGATTTGTTTGTTTGTTTTGTGCATTTACTTTTGTTTACCGGTTTGTATAGTGTAAGATCCTTCGATTTCTTGATCGGCCAAATCTTATTCTAAAGTATGTATATTAAAAATTTATTGTGCATTTTAGGGCTTAGACTGTTTATATCTTTATCACTTTCCATCTCTTTTAAAAACAATCACCCTAATTTTTTTTCTGGCCATCACAATTATGCCTTCTTTGCTGATCAAGTAAATTCGTTGATTTATAACATTTCCTCCAAATCGCATAAAATATTCTCAAACTCAAAGACAGATGAATTTCACGAGAGTAAAAGTGTTTTTCTTCTACCTTTATAATCAGCGGACGCCTGACAGTCACTTTATTCAATGTAAATGAAGCACTAACAGGCAGTTATCTCGTGCAAAAATTCCTTACAAATACCACGCAGGCCCTTTAGAAGAAACCTTTACAACAATATAATTCCTAGCCACACATATAATAACAATACCAGGAAATCAATAGGCAATCGAAAGAAACAGCCTTTTATCTGGAAAAACAATTGACAGAAAATAACAACAAGAACAAGCTAGCAGAGAGTTGGCTACATCAGGGAAACAGAATTCCTCCCTGGAGAAAACAGGTCCAGTTTTCCGCTTTCCGTGAAAATTAAATTTGGTTGTGAAGAATTGAATTTATGCTCTCCACTCAGTGGTGAGAAAAAAGAGAGGAAAGAAACGCTGTAAACTGCTTCATACTTGTCTCATGCCAATGTTATTGGACAGCCACTCGAGACCGTCGTAAAGTCCATTCCCGGTTATGGCTGAGGCGCTTTGGATATACCTGTGCAAGGGAATATCATCAAAAGCAGCAGCCAACAGGCTTAAGATCCCAAAATTGCTGAGAACAGCTTAAGATCCCAAAATGGAAGTGTTTTTGGGAAGGTGAATGAATAACTTATCATAGAGAAACTGTATCCGAAAAATGAAGATTACCATCTTCGCACTTGGACCAAGTGCAGAGCAAGCTTATGGGCGATCTCTGAGATGTGCATAGCATTTGGAAGGTCTTGCTTATTAGCAATCACTAGTAAAGCTGCATCCTGCAAGTCGTTCTGCACAATTAACGAGGAAATAGCATCAGACTGTCAGAACCAGACCAATTAGATTTTATATAATCTGGATACATAGCAAAATATCAAAGGAAGGAAATTGGAAAGGCGGTACACAACAGGAATATTTGCTGGCAAAGTGCTTCACGTAAAACAGCATCACAAACATAGAATGCACAAGTCCAAATCATTCAAACTCAACAACTCAGCTTTTAGAAAAATTTTTACAAGAAAGGTGCAAAATGATATTTAAAAATGAAAATCTTTGTAAAGTCGACAGCAAAATAAGTAAAGGCCTGTCTATAGGACTACCATTTACAAACACAGGTGGTAAAAACATATTAGCATAAACTCAGTAGAAAGTTGCAAAATACAACCGCAGTAGATTTCACTTGCCTCACTGAGAATGCGGTGCAATGCAGTACGGGCTTCACAAATCCTCCCCCTGTCAACGCTATCGACTACAAAGATGAGCCCTTGTGTATTTTGGAAATAATGCTTCCATAAACCCCGAATCTGTCCAGCATAAGGGAATAACTCACCAGTTAGCTGTACATCTAGAAAAGAACCAATTTTCCTTATCACATGATAAAAAGTAAGAACAAGTATAATGAAGTCTTATGGAATATGACAGCTTCATAGTAACCTTTTATAAGAATGTCCATAAGACATTTCCTTGAGAACATACATGATATAATTATTCTTCTTGTAGGGGTCTCATAAATTTTTTCAGGTGTTCGGGTAACATGAAAGTGAATGGTTTACCTTATCTTGGCCTCCCACGTCCCAAACGGCAAAACTTACATTTCTGTACTCTACTGTTTCGACATTAAAGCCTGAGGTAAAACAACATGAGATCAGGGCCTGCTAACTTTATAACTAGGAATTTAGCCAAGGAGAACAAACACTATAAAACAATTTATTCAAAAACATCCTCAGGGCATAGTGAATATTCGTTTCTGCCACCAGCTGATCGGTAGCAATGCAGGGATGACTGACACTTCACAGTTGATGTATGGATACATGAAAGATATAAAGAGGTTTTAAGGACAATACCTATGGTAGGGAGAGTCCTCACAACTTCTCCCAGTTTAATCTTGTAAAGAATGGTTGTTTTCCCAGAAGCATCAAGACCAACCATCAAAATCTTCATTTCACGCCTACTCATTAACCTCTTCATTAGTCGAGATGTACTACTACCCATGTCAAATTTTGGAATGAAGCTTCAGCTAATCGCGATGACACACTGAGCAAAAATAATTCTCCAAAAGGCCAGGATCAGCAACTTTCTGACAGCAAAGGAAATTTGACAGATGTTGTGTTCTAGGTGATCATCAACCGAGAAATTTATAGGAAGGAAAGCAAGAGAATGAGATTCTCATATAAAGGAGAGAATAGAGAGCATCTTACCACAGCTACCTCTGACGGTACTTGTTTCAGTTACAGGGGTAGCTTCAGAGACAAATTAACCAACTTTATGCTAGAAGCCTTTTTAAAACAAAGCAGCAGAATATCTCTACATCAACTCAGTAAATCAGAACTAAATCTTGGTATGAAAAGTTAAGAATTTAAAATTGGTGTGCCAATGAATGGTGCGACCCACAAGCTTCACAAAGAATGTAAGAGCTTTATAATGGAGCTGCCCAGATTCTTTCTTGGTGGTAGCCAGTAACAAGTACAATAAAATGAGACCGACAAATCACAAAGCTAATGAGTATATCACCTAAAAGTCAACAGCTGACTCTGATGTATCTGAAAGAACAACTCTCTAATCTGCATGTGCTATCTAAGAAGTGAGCATTCTATAGGGATCCATAGCATGAAAGCATTGATCTGTTTACAGTAATTGACAATCTTGTCACTCAGTAAAAACATTCAAAATATATAAGATATTGAAGCATCAAATAAAAGATATATTAGAAAGACATGAGCTCGTTGTTGATGAAGAACATATGAAATAGATGAATCGAGAAATAAAGGTTTTAAGGCCATTCGGACATTCCCAATGTTGTTATAAATGGCACCTGTTACAAGTTACAACACAAGGCTAGTGGTAAAAGGTATTACGAAAGTACAAACTTTACAGCATTAGGATACCACATTTTAATTCTTTGATGCAGATTGGAATATAAAAACAGCTGTCAGGATGCCCACCAATGCTGTAACTGCCAAAGCAGCTGTTGGAAGGGGGCTTGCAACACCGAAATTCTGCAGAGATTTAGAGTTACTGTAAATTAATTTTACAGAATAGAAAGGTGAAAAGTAAATGCATAATTGGCCATCAGATGGTTTCCGGATTTTTGATGCTGTAGGGAAATTTTGAGATAACTGATAATGTGAAAAAATTGCCTAACTTCGGAAAGAACAGAAATCTGTTGGACACGAAAGACGCATTATATTCCTATGGACTGGACAGCCAATTCAAACAAGCAAAGGAAAAAGCAGAGAACAAAAGGCAAGAGAATCACATGTGTGGCACAAGCTCAATTCAACATAAATATTAGCAACCATAATTTCATAATCATTCTTGCCCAAGCATAACTTTGCCTCTTAACACTTAAATATAGAACAAAAAAATTCATATTGATTTTAGCATAGGACCTATCTATTGAAAAAATTCGGAAGTAAGGGACCATATGCTACTACTCGCTCATTATGAACATACTGTCACAAATAACTTTAGTGTCACAGATACTTAATTTCTATGAATTTATTCAAATTCGTAGATTTTAATTAGCAGCGAAAAAGGGTATGTTTCAACTTAAGATATCCTAGTGTTAGAATTTCATCAATATAGCAGAAAAATATCATACATAATTAGGAGTAAGAGACTATATAGGAAATGATGCTAAAATTATTGCAGAACACATAGCAGTGTGTTGAAATTTTGACACAAATGGTAAAATATCTCAAGATTCTATACCTCTAGGAGCCCCTTGCCAGTTGCTATTTCCACACTGATAGCCGCAGCAAACCCCATCATCGCAAGCCTGCCAAGCCACACATCCACACCGCTTCCACCCTTTGAACTTTGCTCACATCTCACTGATAATGAGCTTGCTCTATGTGTAGATTGAAGTGGATGGGAACTTACCCGAATCACTGAAATGGATGTATGTCCCAGAATAAAAAAACCATTAGTTCCATATTGGAAGCCAAGAGTTGGTTCTCCCACCAACCCACAGAAATGACTTTTGATAGTGGACACTGGATGTTGCAAAAGCAGTATCTAAATAATACCATTAGCATGAATCCTATATCATCAGTATAAGCACTATTTCCCAGGAGCAGCTTATTATTTCAGCTGAGAAACAGAAAAAGAAACTCATTGCACTATTGAACGATGTGCTTTATTATGTATTATTAAACAGCCATCGGAAATTCATCCGAATGTGATGGAGGTTAGCTTGGTGTGGCCTATTAATTATGCTCTAAACCTAGACGAACAGTTGTGCATAGCCTCCATAGTCCATAGTGGCATAAACACAACCACCAAGTTTTACAGTAGGAACCATATTGGAAGAGGCAGATGAGAGGAGGTCAGCAGGCCTAGACAAATCAGATTGCAATGCCCCAGGGTAAGTCCCTACATAAATGCTCATCTCATCAGTCGAATCAGTCAGATTACATACACACATCAACTTTGGACTCAACAGGACAAATCCTTGATTTTCAAATTCAACTTCAACAGCTCAACATTCATAATCTTAGGGTATGAATAAGGCATAAATTCCTGAAATCTTGGCAGTGCCAAGGTGAAATACTCAAGACAAAACCGGTACAATCTCAAAGTACAAACCTATTTGGGAACAATGTTAAGAGCAGTTAATAAGCATTTGGACGAGTCGCCCTTAATTTCACCCACCGTATATCCACAAGGAAGACAGCTAAATTGAAATTGCTTCTGAAGTAATTAGACTTACAGAGCGGGCATCCATGCAGAGAGGATTTCAAATTGGGATGGAAAATTGGGGCAGGAAGTCGAGCGGCGATGGGGAAGGCTCTAGTTGCCATGGAAACACGAGAATCTGCACCGAAGGAAGCTCCATGTGAGACTTGTAATATAGAGAATAAGATAAAGACAGAGAGGAAGATGACATACCTTGTAGGGAGAATTTGCAGGAGGCGGAGAGAAGGGAAAAAGCCATTGTTGATCGGTGGGGGAGAGGGGAGAAGAGAGAGAGAGAGAGAGAGAGAGAGAGAGAGAGAGAGAGAGAGAGAGAGAGAGAGAGAGAGAGAGAGAGAAGAGAGAGAGAGAGAGGGAGGCGGAGAGCACCAGAATTGCCGCCAAACTCCACCTTAAGTTCACTTCCTTATCCGGAGCGACGAGCCGGTGGGTCCCGCTATTATTAAATTCTGATTTCGGCAATCAAGTGGGACACGTGTCTATTTGTGGGAAGATGGGCCTATTGGCACTCCTTCCAGGCTTCCAGCCCAACGGAGCACATAGAGGTTGAATTCGGGTCGTTCGGGTCACATTTCGGTTCGGGCAATGTTTGATATTTCGGTGCGATTCAATTTCGGTTCGGGTCGAGTTTGTGTCGATTTCGGATTTATTTCGGTTTGGGTTATTGCGGGTCGGGTTGTGTTCGGGTTTCGTTTAGTGCCGGTTGAGTAATATTTGAGTGCAATTAGAGCGGGTTGAGTTATGTTTGGGGATTAATTAGTATGAATTAAGTTGTGCTCGAGTTGTTAATGACTCTCACATGTTTGACATGTTATTACGTTATGTTGAGTTTGAATTAGAGTAATTAGCTAGAATTATGTTCGAGTTTTCAGTGGGTTAGAGTGGATCGAATTGCATCGTTTTAGTTAGTGTGTTTAATTTGTTTTGCGGAGTTAGTTAATTAATATGGACGGAGATTTTGATAGTTTATAAGTGTTTTAATGTATTCATTACTTCATTTTACTTGATTGGTAAGACTATGTTTAATAAATTAATATGAAATTATCAATTAAGAAGTACTTTAGAGATGTCATGTTATATTTTATCGTCATTATTAGTTGATCGGGCCTTTTCGGGTTCAGGTCATTAGGGTTCGGGCCATTTCGGGTTTGGGCCCAATTTCGGTTCGGGCTTAATTCGGTTGAGTGGGTTTGGTTTTCGGATTGTGTATTTCACTAACTTTTCGGTTTCGGTTCAGGCGGGTCGGGTCGTTTTTGCGGGTCGGATCGGTTAGATTCACCTCTAGGAGCACATAATATCATCCACGATGCAGAATGCAAACAAATTTCTTAGAACTTTTTTCTCTCTTCTTCGTTAGGTAAAAGTTTTTTTTAGAGAAAAATTTCTCAGAAGAAATATTCTCTCACAGGTAAGAGATACTCCTCCGTCCCACAAAGATTGTCCATAAAGGACAGTTTACACGGTATTTAATAAAAAAGTTGAAAAGGTGGATCCACCATATGAATATGCATTGTAATATTATGGACTATGGTTGATAAACTAGCTAACTAAGACACAATCTCCCAATTGATCTAATTAGAAATCACTCAGATTTTAGTATTCTCACCTAAAGTGCACTGACTTTTTTCCACTCACACTAGTATCCAGGACCTGTTTCCCTTTGTTGGCACTATATATTCACCTTGGAATACACATCCTTATTCTTGGTCAACACAGTCTTTGGCCCATCCTGATTACCCCTGGGGAAGCATTCCCAACCTTATTAGTACTCGTATTATTTAGCGCTCCATCAAACTCCTTAATTTGCAGTGCAATCACTCTAAGCCTCTCAATCACGTCACTTTGATTACCATCCTGATCCGAATTAGCGCTTTCCTTTTCGTTTGCTTCATCAAGATGTTGTAGAAGAGATTTCCGTGCCTCTCCACCTTGCTCTCCACCACCAGTCTCTTCTTTGTCCCTGGATTCCCCTACATGAAGAAGACGTAAAATCTCCCTCACTTTTGCCTTATCCCCCTCCGATTGTCCCTGAACTTTAATCGGAGATGCTCGAAGCCAATCTCCATATTCGTTCTGGTAATTTCTTGCCTCCTCATCATCACAATCTATCTCAACAGCCCTAACCTTCCACATGTGTAGCAAAAATTTGGAAGTCTTTCATATTTAGTCTCGATCCACATCCTTCTTTGATTCAGACTAATCATGACTACTCTTCTCAGCGGCTTTCAAATGTCGATCGAAACCTGAATCCTCGGAAACTTCCCACCTATCAAGAACTTAGATTCATCAACATCTAGCAGGTTTCCCAGATTAGACCCTATTGATGTTGCCACTTCCTTAGTTGTCACAACCATTGGAAGATCATAAAGACGGATCTAGAAGTCAACACGTTCAAAGGTTAATTTGATGGTTGTTCCATGCCTGACCCCCTTAACACCAGTCGAGCTTTATCAAAAGACCAAGGTCCTCCTTGCAAAACCCTAGTTTTATCCACCTCACCAACAAACTGAAACAAGAATGGATTGTTACAAATCTCCCTACTCACGAAGCCCTTTTTCACTTTCCACTGCAAAGCAAAAGGGTTGAACAATCGAGTCGTCGACATTTTTCCAACCAGAACCAACGAACTTGCATGAGAATCATATCCATCTTTGGCAATCTCAAATTCGATCACCAGCTCACGCTCCTCCTCTGTCAAGTGCAGATTCTTCCCCTTCTCCATGTTGCTATTTCCAAAACTAAACCTTGTCAAAGAACTCAACTTCAAACCAAAACCGGTGAATCTCGCACGTTAACCGACGAGAAAACCCTTGCCCTAGGTGTTTTTTCAGAATGTCTAAAGTTGATGCGCTTAGATCTTACTAATCGTCATAACGAGTCACCTCAGTTACATTACAAACTCAATCATGCCATATTCGGATAGCCTATTGTAATGTATTAAAATGCATTATGAGTATTTTAAGGCATTAAAAATTGAAAGTGTGTTTGGCTAGTTACTTCTAGTCTTCTCTAGTATAGTGTATTAAAGTGAATTTCTGAAAGCTCATTTAACGCAATTTAAAATTTAAACTAAAATAATACAATTTAATACATAATGCAATTTAAAGTCCGTTTGGCAACTCAGTGATGATGCTGATGCTGATCGATTGCTGATGCTGATGGATTGCTGATGCTGATATGAATTGCTGATATTGTATGCTGATATTAGAGATAAGCAATTGGGCGTTTGGCAAGACGGTTTGCTGATTTTATATGTAGGACTAATGCAATTACCATTTTACCCCTAATTGAATTAAAAAATAAACCAACAAAAAAAACCCATTTTATTCGAACCCTATCGTGGGAGAGAACACCTGCCGCCGTCGTCCAAACCCATTCGGAGGGCCGCCGGTCTCGTCGACCAATTCTATGACTTTGCCCAACGATTTCGAAGGCTGCTGGTTTAGGTGTGGTAGACGAAGAAGAAAGAGATCGAGCGGCATCGACGAGAAGTTGGCCGGAATCAGGAAGAAGGCGGCCGGAATCAACAAGAAGGCGGCCGGAATCAACAAGAAGGCTCCCGGCGTCGACTGTTTTGGCCACCTTGGAAGTCGACGAGACATTGACGGTGACAATCGGCTCTGGCAGAGGGATTCCGGCAGTGTGGGAGGAGGTGGAATGGCTCCTGGTCCTGGAGTCCTCCGTTGAGTTTGACGAGAGCAGACCGGAAGGGACGAGAGGACATGCCGGAAACGACGGGGGAGAACAGACCGGAAGGGACGAGAGGACAGCCCGGAAACGACGAGAGGACCCCGGAATGGATGAGAGCAGGCCTGAAAAGGCCGGAATTCGCCGGAGTTTGAATTTTGCCGGTGCCAGATCTGGGAAAGGGGTATGGGTTGTCGGGGGTGATGGAGATGGAAGGGAGGGGTAGGGATAGAAAATCAATTATAAGCATTGTTGATATTTCCTTGCTTATTTCGATAAGTATGGGTACCCATGCTTTTTTTTTTTGTTGCTTATAATCAAAAGTTTGTTTATAAACACTTAAATGAAAAAAATGTGTTTGGCAAAACTCAGTTGCTTATTTTGTGCTTATAAGCAAAAATGTGCTTATAAGTCTTTAAAAATAGAGTTGCCAAAAGGACTCTTAATACAATGGAATCCAAACGGATCGGTCTCACGCGAGTCTCTTATTGATCCACTATTGCGGTACAGGCTACAGTCACAATTACGGATACAGGATACTGGTGAGAAAATTCTCCGAATTTATGGTTGCTTTTCCGAGTAACCATTTCTAATTGACCTCTTTGAAATTTAAAACGGAAGTCCAAATTCCACAGCGGATTATTTCTCACACAACACAACCCAATCTCTTTCTCCCTCGCTCTTCCAAATCCGATGTCGGCTTCTCTGTCCGTCGCCGGAAATCTGCTGACATCACGGCCCTTGAACAAACGGGCGATTGTCGCTCCACCGCCTGCCGTCCTGCTTTTTCGGCGATCAACTTCTGCTCAATCGTCGCCGTTGAGCCTCTCTTCTCCATCTCCATCTCCATGGGGTCTCAAAAGTGGGGATTCTTTGAATAGGGAAAGTGTGATTGCTCGAGCTGAGGATAAGGTTAGAGATACTCCCTCATCTTCTTCCTCGGTATAATGAAAACTCTGAACCGAGTTCAACTGCCAATTTCTGTGCTCATTTGATTGTATAGCGATTGATCGGTTTACTGCTGACCCTGAGCTGTGGATCATTTGCATAAAACGCATCTGCTCTAATGCCCTTCTGTGCTATCTGGTTAATCGTTTTACTTTGGCAGAGGTCTACAATTTGATTTTTTTAATGAGCTTGCTTATTTACCAAAGGAAAATTGATCAATAGTTCATCTGATGGCGAACAAAGGAAGTCTCTCTAGCAGCTCAAGCTCCTTAAGTTGACACAATGCACCCAATTTCCTTCCCTTGTTTGATTCCCAATCAAGTCATTAACTTTGGCTACATCTTGTACCAAATTATGGAATAAGCTCAACTCAGTGCACGTTTTTACTGATAATATATTCAGCTAATTTTCTGTGGAACATAAAGTTGAAAGCAAACAAAATTTGTTGACGGAAGGAAAAAAAAAGTAAATATTTGCTATTGTACATCTTCCAGGATTTCTCTTCTACTGAATCATGTGATCCACTATGTTCGCTTGATGAAACAAGTTCTAAAGATATTGAAGACACTTACCAGCCAAAGACTGACTTGCTTAAAGCAGTAGCCATTTTTGCAGCCGCTTTAACAGGAGCTGTTGCTATAAATCACTCATGGGTTGCTTCTCACCAGGTTGTTGTTGTGATTTGTTTCATCTTTCATATAGTCATAATGCAGTGGAAGCAGTACTTGTGATTTAGAAATATTCTGAACAAGGTATCATGTTGCAGGATCTTGCTATGTCCTTGCTATTTGGGATAGGATATGTGGGCATAATCTTTGAAGAATCTTTGTCATTCAACAAAAGTGGTGTAGGATTGCTCATGGCTGTGGGTCTATGGGTCATAAGAAGTATAGGGGTAAGCTGTCTGCTATGCAGCCTATTCATTTTGATTTTTGTTCTGTGAATTCTTATCCTATATGTGATTCAGTAAACAAGTGAATAGTTTCAGTCTTATAAAAAGTAGTGCTGGTTAGGCATATTACCAAGCTAGTTACTAACGCAGGTACTAATATAGTTAATCACAACTTAGAGTTGTCTGCTTCAGGAAAGATTTTTGTTTTACTTCTATCTTTCTTTATGATGTTTTGGAACTCACCAATGTTGAAGTTTACAATAATTTGTAGGCACCATCCACTGAGGTAGCTGTTTCAGAGCTAGAGCATGCCTCTGCTGAAGTCAGTCAGATTGTGTTCTTCTTGCTTGGAGCAATGACCATTGTCGAAATTGTAGATGCTCATCAAGGTTTTAAGCTTGTGACTGACAATATAACAACACGCAAGCCAAGAACTCTACTTTGGGTGGTGAGTGCACTATCCTGTTTTACGTTATATTTAGTGTAGGGAACTTCTGTTTAACAAACTGTCTTATGAATCACTAATTAACTCTGATTTCCTTGATCTAAGTTTTACCTCACAACAGCTGCACCTACATGAATGCTGTATATGGATGTTATGGCTCATCTTTCCCAGGAAAAAAAAACGATAGTTATATTATTTTTGACAGCTAAAATTTAAATTATTATTGCAGATTGGTTTTGTGACATTTTTCCTCAGTGCAATCCTTGACAACTTGACTTCTACTATTGTCATGGTTTCTTTGCTGAGGAAGCTTGTACCTCCATCAGAATACCGCAAGTATGCTACCCTCTTCTTTGATATTGCTGCAGCTTCTAGATGGCAGATTTATCTATTTGATTCAGACCTTCTTTGACAGCATGCCCTATTGTAAAGTCACTCCCTTAAGGTTGGGGTGGAACATATTGATAGTTTACAATTATATGCACAAACGATTCCTGTTTTGCTCTAATCTTTTTTGAGAAGTTTCTTTTCCAGAAGTGCGTGAAAGTAGTCTTCTATCTGAGCAACCTGTGAATGCAATCCTAGTATCCTTGGAATAACACGACCCACTAGACTGAGTTTTGCATAATTAGTTTTCAGTTCGAGCAAATTTGGCCTAACTTCGATCTGTCACTGATAACCGTTCTTGGCTAGATGTCTTCTTTATGTGATAAGAATCAATTTTGAGGTTATTTTTGTTGGTATTGGGAAAGTAGGCTATGAGTGAGGTGCTGCCCTTGACTTGCACCAAATGATGTTTGTATAGGAACTTTTGTTACAGGCGTTTTCTCAGTTTGAAATCCTTCTCAGTCATGACAGTTTGTTTCTAGGAATTTAGATTCTCACCACTGTATCTCATTAATGAGAAGTTGCCAACAGGCTTCTTGGTGCTGTTGTTGTCATAGCTGCAAATGCTGGTGGTGCATGGACTCCTATTGGTGATGTGACAACCACTATGCTGTGGATTCATGGTCAGATTTCAACACTTCCAACAATGCAGGTCAGAATTCATTGCCATATCAGATACTGATTATCCTTCTTTTCTTAGACATTTACATTCATCGATTTAGCTCAAAACCCCTGATTTGTGCTGTATTGAATTTTAATCTCATAAATATAATGTGAACCAGCTTCTGTAGCTTATCCTTTTTGTTATCCTTGCAGGGCTTGCTGATTCCTTCTGCTATATCGTTGGCTGTCCCTTTAGCCCTTATGTCACTTACTAGGTATTATATCTGTTAAAGAAGGGAGATTGTTTTATAAGAGCTTTAATAGTAAGGATGCTTGTCTTCAATTCTAAAGGTGTCGTATGACCTTTTGTTTGGCAAAAACAGTGAGGTAGATGGGAAGGACCAAGATTCTCCCAATGTCTTGACATCTGAACAGATGGCACCTCGTGGCCAGCTTGTTTTCTATGTTGGCATTGGTGCTTTGGTATTTGTACCTGTTTTCAAGGGCCTTACTGGATTGCCTCCATTTATGGGCATGTTGTTTGGACTTGGAGTTCTATGGATTCTGACTGATGCTATCCATTACGGTGAATCAGAAAGGCAGAGATTGAAAGTGCCACAGGCTTTGTCCCGCATTGATACTCAAGGAGCCTTATTCTTCCTAGGCATTCTTTTGTCAGTAAGCAGGTAATGCCTACAAGTAAATTGGTTCGTCATGCCATTTTGTTGGCCTTCTGCAACTATGTTGTGGTTAACGTCAAAAGTCAAAAAGAAGAAGGGTGCATATGGTTCAACGAAGATTATGCATTTTGCTGCACTATATTGCAATAGATCCTGAAAATTAATGCAATATATTACATTATAATGGAACATAATCTATGATCTCGTCTTTTTCAGATCTGCCTAGTTTCCTCTGAATTGTTACCAGTAAATCGACAGAATGATCTAAATCCTTTTAAGTGTTATTAGTTGCTGTATTTGACTTGATGAAAATTTGTTTCTTCTTCTATAAACTTTATGCATATCTTTTTGGCGCTAACTCAGCTTGGAAGCAGCTGGGATTCTCAGAGAGCTGGCAAATTACCTGGATGCTCATATTCCAAATGCTGACTTGGTTGCAAGTGCAATAGGAGTAGTGTCAGCCATCATAGACAACGTTCCAATAGTTGCAGCTACAATGGGGATGTACGACCTCACTTCGTTTCCCCAGGATGCTGAGTTCTGGCAGTTAATAGCGTTTTGTGCTGGTACTGGTGGTTCCATGCTCGTTATAGGATCTGCTGCTGGCGTTGCCTTCATGGGAATGGAAAAGATCGACTTCTTCTGGTACTTGCGCAAGGTAATTGTTCACCAGGTCTTCCATTGTCAATCTTGCTGCTATAATTCAGGCCCCCTTACTTGAGAACTGTTTCATTTTTCCTGTATCTTTTGCAGGTGAGTGGTTTCGCATTTGCAGGTTATGCAGCTGGGATTGCAGCGTATCTAGCAATTAATCATCTTAATGTTTCGTTGCCTGCTACACTTGCCCATGTTCCTTTCTTACCTGGCTCATAAGCTACAAAAATCTGGCGGTCCATCTCAATCGTTGATTTGGTAGAAAGGATGGATTTATTATTTGTATGCAGAAGTGGTGAAATAAGGAATGAAATGTAGTGAAGATGAATCTTGCGTAATTTTCCTCCAAGTAGAACACAGTTGGATTCCATGTAATATAGCTACGGAAGATGGTTATTTATTAGCGGGTGACAAATTAATGTCACAGCACGGCTGTGTAAACTCATAGGGAGGCTAAATTTAATAGGTCAACCTTACTGAAAATGAACATGTCAACCGACCCTCCTTTAAGTATTGAATCCTCAATATATGTGTTTTATAAGAAAATTGACTGGAGTTTTTTGATTTTCGTTTAAGCCGATGTGCCTCTTTTTGGGCTTTTAACGTTTTATGACGTTCATAGTCCATTTAGCACATCCCTCATGTTCCTCCTTAATATCTGAGTTTATTGAGGAATATGTGAATATGTATAGAAATATATGCTCAGTAAAACGTATGTGCCATTGCGGCTCTTTTGTTCATGAAAATGAGCTAGTGCTACTTTGGGAGCGTGTGCGGTTGACTATAAATTCGAGATGGCTTTATTTTCAATCTTCTTTTCTTCTTCTTATCTTTTAGTTTCGGGAAGTCAGTCATTCTGAACACTATTTAAGTTGACGTTTTCCTTAGTTTTTTAGTATCTCAATTCATCCATCAATTAGTTTTCTTTTATTCATAGATTTCATAGATTGTATTACAACGAACTATATCCCTTTGGAGGATTATTTATGAAGAGAAGCATATTGATGAATTCCTGAAGTTTTGGTACAGTTTGTTACCTTCATTAATATATCTTCTCTTTGTACTTAATTCCACGAACATTGTGTGATTCTTTGAGTTTGATCACCTGATTGAATTATCTTTGATCTATAGTTTGAATTGATTTGATTCATTGTCTATGTGACCTTATCTTTTCAATGAAAACAATTTAATCTCTGGGACCATGGACTAGGATTAAGAAAGAGAATAGATTGTTTTATCTTGCAATTGACTTGTAACTTGATTGCCATTTCTGTCCTCTTTGCTACATCTAGGTTAAGCGTCCTTGCCTAGGTTTATGTATTGCTTGGACCGTGGACTGTTGATTATCTAAGATTGGAATTGGAATTAGTCAAGAGTTATAAGAGACTGGATGAACTCATGCTCAAATGATTCTTTTGTGGATTTGATTAAATATCCCCTACTTCCCTCTTATTGATATCAAAATCTGTGTTTCGTGTGTTTGTTACTCAAACCTTCTAAACCCCTATCTTCCTCTTGATTGAACTGATTTTTTGAGAACAACTGATTCCTCAAGGATTTAACTCCTTATTTGCATGCTAAACTTGCTTGTTTAGTTAGGGTCATTAATTTGATTGATTGCATAACAACCTCTGCAGCTAGTCAAATTTTGGCACCGTTGCCGGAGAATCGTTGTGATTCTTGTTTTTCAGTTCAATCTATGTCTCTGGACGCAAACCACGCATGTGGGGTGAGAAGCGTTGATGTCTCTCAAATTGGTGGTGCTTTATAGCTTATTTCCCTTGTACATATGTGTCTTTAGTCCCTTTTCTTGTGTGTTTTGTCCCTTTTTAGCTTAGATTCCGATTTTCTATGAGATTCGGAGACTATGCGATTTTTGTGTATTTTGTAGGTGTTTTTGGCATGATTCGAGGCTATTTTGAAGGAGACCCGAGGAAGGAGCAAAACACGAGGCAAGGAGCGGAAGAGCGAAGCAACCCATGAAGAGAAGCAAGAGAAGAGCCAAGAAGAAGAGGTGGCCAGAAGACAGGACCGAGTTTCAGGCGACATCGGGACCGAGATCGAGTTTCAACCTCGGACCGATGTTCCCAGCACCTCGGGCCCGACATGCCCCCGTATCGGTCGAAGGAGGATTGGGATCAAGGCATACAATTGTGAACTACCACTTTTGCCCCTCTTCTATTTTAGGCATTCTTATCTTCTAAATAGAGGGAGGAAGACAATAATCCACACAAACAACACTAATCACCTCTCAAAGGCTCTAGGGAGATTGGAGAGCAAGGAGAAAGGAGAGGAAAGGGAGAAGAAGAGAAATCGGTGGAGGAGAAAGAGAGATCTAGGGGATAGCTAGTGAGTTTAGATTTGTTTTGCTTTGCTATTGTGGATTTGAATTGGGATTTGTGGATTTCCTTTGTTTGGTTAATGAGATTTGGATTTGATTTGAGATTGATGATTGAGATTGCTTTGCTTAGTATTTTGTTTGCTTTTTACTCTAGCCATATGGAGTAGATTGCATTGATTTAGGGCTATGGGGGAAACCTCTAGCTAGGTTGGGTTTGAACCCCCAATTCCATATCCTTGAGTGATTGATCTAGGAACCCACTCCACATAGAGCTACAATTCCTTGTGGAAGCAAGGGATCAAGGGCTCGTGGTTGGCAAGAGTGAACGAAAGTGAGCAATTGCCCATTACGAGACCTTGCATCGAAAGGGAGGTCAAATTCCCTATGGGTCGATGTCTAGAAGTGGCGGGAACGAGGCGAACAACCTCGATCCTACGAGGATCAACACTTATTGCTTGAATTGGGGCGGAATAGCCCATATCTACTAGAGGAGGAACCCAAAAACCCGAGATCTATATCTCCAAATCTAAGTTCGACATTCCCAGCAACATTGGGCCCGACTTTGTCTGTGTCGGTCCCAACTCCTTCGTCGATCAACCTCGGGCCCGACGTGACCATAGTGTCGGTCCCGGGCGTTTCTTTTGTTTTCCTTCGTTTTATCTTCTCTTTTCCGGTTTTCTAGTCTTTAAGTGCATCAAACGACAGAATTCCCAAGCGTTCGACACCCACCACGTGCTACAACGGGGTCGGGTTATAAATTGTTTTCTCGAAACCCTCGCGATTGAGAGCGATCAGAATTTGGCGCCGTTGCCGGGGAGTTCTAATTGTTTTGAGTACCAATTTGTTGAGTCTTTTGTGCTTTGGTAGTGATTCGGGTGCCCAAACCCCTTGTTTGGTTTTGATTGGTTTTGGTTTGTGTCTTTGCTTTGTAGGTGTATGCAAGCTCGTTCCGCCCAAGGAACACTTGAGTTTGAGTTTGTGAGTGATCCGGAAAGTATTCTCAAAGAAGCCCGAAGGAAGAAAAGGATGAAGAACCAAGCACTCCATGATGATTAGATGGTTCGAATTAGGGCCGAGATGGCTAGATTGCAACTTGAGGCGGATAACCGAGAGGCGGAAGCAAGAAGAGAACGTGAGCAAAGAATGAGGATAGAGGCTCAACTCAACGCTCTACCCCGGAATGCACGCCAATACATGCATCCGAAGTTGAGGGTGCCCGAGCTGGCTATTGTGTTACCGGAGGTTGCAAAAAATTTTGAGATCAAGACACAATTCATTTCTCTCACCAAGCGGGATCAATTTGAGGGACGCCCGCAAGAATGTCCAATTGAGCACGTCAAGCGTTTCATTGACATGTGTGAGACGATCTCTACGGATAAGGAGACGTTGGAGTATGTGCTTCTCAAGGCATTAAAGTGGTCACTCGGGGGTAAGGCCGCACATTGGCTTGAGAGCCAAGCCCCTAGGTCGATCACCACATGGCGAGATCTTAATGATGCGTTCTTGATGAAATTCTTCCCACCTTCAAAGACAACCGAGCTCCGGAGAAAAATTGCAAGCTTCCAACAAGGATCAAAGGAACCTCTCTTCGAGGCATGGGACCGATTCAAAGAGATGTTGCGCCAATGTCCAACTCATGGGCAATAACCGTACGTGTTTCAAGATATCTTTTTCCAAGGCATCAATCCGGCCACCAAAGACAAGCTAAATCTCCACACCGATTATGGATTTATAGACTTGACTCCGGAGCAAGCTTGGGAATTAGTTGACAAGCTTTCCGATTACGATGGGGTGAGCCAAGCTAGCAAAGAAGTGAGAGTTCAAGGTGATGGCACAAGGAAGCTCTATGATCCGAAGGGTGAAGACATTGACAAAGATGTGAGGCTCCAATTCCTAGAGAGTGAAGTGACCAAGTTGAGAAGGCAAGTTCACCATTACAAGCAAACCGCTAGAGCTTGTGAGGAGTGTGGATCCTTTGCCCATGCTACACAAGTGTGTCTGAATGAGAGCCAAGTTCGCTTGGCCGAGCAAATTGAGGAGGCACACTATGTTCGAGGGAATTATGAAGGAAGAGGCAATTTCAACAATGGAGGTAATGGCCGGTGGAATCAAGGTCAAGCCAATGGCTACAACAACAACTACAACCAAAACGATCCAAGGGCACAACCACCGCCATATAGACCACCGAGGTTTAATGAGCAACAACAACCACAATGGGTGCAAGAGTTGAAGGATGGATTCAAGGAGATAAAAACTCAATTCAATGAGTTTGGTGCATGGAGGAGGCAAGTCGACAATCAATTTGCCCAAATTGCAACTCAAATCCCGAGAGAGAATGGGAGACTTCCGAGCCGACCCGAGGAGAATCCCCGCGCCCCACATAATCAAAATGAAGTTCGGGCTATTGGATTGAGGAGTGGTCGAAATCTACCCGAGCCACAAGTGCCAAAGTCGAGAGTAGAGAGTCAGACCGACTTGCCCGGTAAGTCGGGTCTGACGTGCCAAGATGTCGATCCAGGAACCAGAGCCACTCCCCTGCCTAGGACCGAGGTTGAGAGGGAGTTGGGCCCAACTTGCCCAGATGTCGGCCCGACCACCCAGCCAATGCTCTGCCCCCAGACCGAGGTGCACGACATCGGGCCCGACGTGGTGCCCAAGTCGGTCTAGCGAAAGGAGGGTGCGAACGAGTCGAGCCAGGCTAAGGAGGTTGATCCGAGCAAGATTCAAGGTGCTACAACTCTTCCCTACCCGTCGAAGAAGCCGAAAGATGTGGTTGAAAGCAAGTTCAAAAGGTTCCTCAAACTTTTGCAAGGATTAAACATCACTATCCCATTCACCGATGCTTTGAACGAAATGCCATACTATGCTAAGTTTTTGAGGGAGATCTTGAGCAAGAAGAGATCCATAGTTGATATGCAAGATGAGGTGAAGATTTTGGAGCTACCTCAAAAGTTGGGAGACCCGGGAAGGTTTGCTATCACCGTTGGTGTAGGGTCTCAAAGCTTTCAAGCCCTATGTGACCTTGGGGCGAGTGTATCGGTCATGCCCACTAGCATTTGGAGAAGGGCTAACCTCGGAGAAATTGAGCCGACCGATATGTCCCTTACCATGGCCAATGGCTCTATCACCAAGGCTAAGGGAATATTGGACGATGTACTGGTTCGGGTTGGAAAGTACTTCGTTCCCGATGAATTTGTGATTCTAGACATGAAGGAGGACCCCTTGGTTCCTATCATTTTAGGAAGACCGTTCTTAGCAACGGCGGGGGCCAAGTTTGATGTCAAAAATGAGAAGGTATCCTTTGAGATTGGAGAGGAAAAAGTTGAGCTTCACTTCAACAAGGCTTTGAATGAGCCGGACGCTTTGGCTATCGTAAAGCTTGAAGAGAATGCCAAGAGAAAGAGAGAAGAAGCTGGAGTTGCAAGAGAAGCGGTACCTTTAAGGAGCGATGTGAGGTTCAATGAGCAAGTTCAAGCTAGAGAGTTGTTGGAACTAGTTGAGCAACAAGATTGTTGGGACGATATTAAGGACGCCAGTCATTAATATCTAAACCAATAATGATCGTCCCTTGTTTTGATAATGACAAACTCAAATGCATTTAACAAGTTGTCCAAGTGTTGATCTCAGGTAAGGTTCAGTGAACGCACATGAGCGAAAAGGACAACAAGTGAACGGCAGTCCCTAAGCTGTAGGGACGCACGTCATCAGAACTTCCAAAGCTAAACGTAATTGGCCAAGTTCCTGCGCAGATAGGACGGCGTCCGCATCAAGAAGGGACGCGCGCCAAATTACTGACGAAGTTCAAATTCAAATCAAGGCCGCCCTAACATGATTACATCACGTTCGGCCGTAGTCCTCAGAAGGAAGCTTCCCTTGTTTGGGCACGTGTAGACAACTCCAAAGATGTCGCTTTCCCAGCGATGGTTCCCTATCCACGCGGAGGCTTCCCAAGCGTCAACAGAGTTGACTTCCTCAAGATGCTCATCGCACCGTTGATGGAAGATCAAGGATCCTGCCAAGTATCAGAGGACGCTAGAGGACAAGAACCACTTCCGCTATAAATACCCCCAAGGGGTATGCATAGCGGTGTGGACTTTGAAGACTTTCTCTCAAGCTCTCCCGATGCATTCAAGAACACGAACGAAGATCAAGAAGATTAAGTGAGCTTGAAGCAAGAGAAAGAAAGTCCAACCACATCAAATCCAAAACAAACCACAAAATAGTTAGAGTTGTAGTTTGTCTCTCACAACGAACCGTGAGAGACGTGAGTGATAGCTTCCTTATAGCTAAGAGAGTTAGGTTACTTTGTTTAGGTGGAAGGAGTGTTACTAGTGAGGCTAAGGACGGACGCTTAGCTCAGAGAAGTGTAACGACTCGCCTAAGTTGTAAGGACTCTCTCTTAATAAGATAAGGACGGCTATTGAAAATCCTCCAAGCGGAGGTAGAGGTTTACCCATAAGACTAGTTGGTCTTAGTGGGGTTCCTCTATAAATACTCGTGTCCATTATCTCACTGCGTTTCCTGTTAAGTCTAAATTCCGCTGCACCTAAGGACGCCCTTAACCCAGTTAAGGACGCCTTCACTAACAGACTTACGATCCAACAATTGGTATCATAGCAGGCGCTCTAGATTAAGTTTGAGTTGCAGGAAACATGGAGATGGAACCTATAGGTATCTCAAGTGCAAAACCACCTCGCCTGACGGACGACAACTTCAATAGGTGGAAGACAAGGTTCGAATGCTTCGTGCGTAGTCAAAACTACCAATGCTGGCTGGTGATTAAGAACGGCGACCTCGAAGTTCCTGCCGCCAAGAAGGACAAGGAGGCAGATTGGGGTCCTGAAGAGTTCGAGCTTATGGAAGCAAATGCAAAGGCCATCTGTTTTCTACAGACGTCCCTCTGTGAAAGGGACGCCACTCGTGTGAGCAATCTCCCAACGGCTAAGCTTCAATGGGAAGCTCTGGAAAAGTATCATGTTGGGACGCCTGAGATGAAAGAAGACGTCCAGTTGGAAGCAAAAAGGGACTTCTACAAATTCAGGATGTTCACAAATGAGACCATCACCGACTACTCCTTTCGCTTTGAGGCCCTTCTAACTAAGTTGAAAAACTTGGGTGTCAAAGAAACGGAGATTACTCAGAGGATGAAGGTTCAAGTCTTGATAGATGGACTCACGGGACCATGGAACTTTGATAGGATGACGTTCAAAGAGAACCAGGCCAACAAGGGACTGTCCATGGAGGAAATCTATGGAAAACTCAAAGGGTACGAAGCAAGAAGAAACCAAGATCTGGCAGAAATGGGAAAGAGTCCCCAGAATGAGCTGGCTTTAACTCTCGCGGCTAGGACGCCAGAGTATGAGCAATACTATCAAAGGCAAAGAGAGATAAACTCAATGCTAGAAGCCAAAACTCAAGAGCACCAAGAAAATCTTCGTCTTCAAGCGTTGGTGGAACGCAAAGGGAAGACCGAAGAACAAATTTCTGAAGAGGATGAGCTAGCACTGTTGCACAAAACTCTTCGTTCTCTGTACAAAAGAGGCAAAGTTCCAAGAATGAAGATGCCCTACAAAATGGAAACTCGCAAGCCTACAGATGTAGAAATGAAGGAAATAGTATGCTACAAATGCAACAGAAAGGGACACATGGCCAAGAAATGTACCACAGGGCTATCATCAAAGGAAATGAAGGAAAAGGCGCTGGTTGGTGCATTTGAGGGTGCATGGGACGACCTTGACTCAAGTGATGAAGAGCCAGAAAATCAAGTGGCCTACATGGCTATGGAAGACGCCCCAGAGGACGTCTCTGAAACTGAGCAAGAGGTGGAAGTGAGAGGAAGCCCGTGGATCATCGATAGTGGTGCTTTAAATCATATGACTGGAAGCCAGATCCATCTCACTTCTATCCAAACAAATGCCACGGGAGGAACTGTCTCGTTTGGCAACAAGGGCAAAGGAAAGATCAAAGGGACGGGCACCGCAAAGCTGAATCAATCCATCAGTGCGTCCAAAGTTAGTCTTGTCGAAGGACTAGGTTTCAACCTCCTCAGTGTCTCTCAAATATGTGATCAAGGTGAAAACCTAGTCACATTTGACTCTAAGGAATGCCTAGTCATCAACAAGAAAACAAATCAAGTCATTCTCAAAGGGACTCGTTAAAACAATGTCTACGTCTTCAATCAAAAATTCAAGCCTGCATCGAAGTTGTGCTTATCTGTTTCCGCTGTGGACGCCGATCTCTGGCATCGACGTCTAGGACACGCGGGACCTAGCACAATCTTCAAGCTTCATCAAAAGGATCTTGTAAGAGGTCTTCCCAGAATTGATCCTGATCAAATTGAGCAATGTGAAGCATGCATCAAAGGGAAGCAGACAAGATCGTCCTTCAAATCCAAGAATGAAGTGAGCACAAAGAAGCCATTGGAACTTCTTCACATGGATCTGTGTGGACCCATGCAAACCCAAAGCTATGGTGGAAAAAGGTACATGTATGTCATTGTAGATGATTTTTCAAGATTCACTTGGGTTCTTTTCTTAGTGTCAAAAGCAGATGCCTTCGGGATGTTCAAAATCTTCATCAAGCAAGTAGAAGTTGCTCTTGGGACGAGCTTGAAAGCTCTAAGGTCAGATCATGGAACGGAGTTTAAAAACTCAGAGTTCCTTGACTTCTGTGACCAACAAGGAGTCTCCCACAACTTCTCTTCTCCTCGAAGTCCTTAGAAAAATGGTGTTGTTGAAAGAAAGAATAGGACGCTGGAAGACATGGCAAGGACGATGCTTTTGGCCAGCGGCGTCCCCAAACACTTCTGGGCAGAAGCCGTGGCCACCGCAACCTACATTGTCAATCGAGCTATGATCCGTCCACTGCTCAAAAAGACGTCCTATGAGCTCTTGAATGGAAGAAAGCCAAACATTTCACACCTCAAAGTCTTTGGGTGTAAATGCTTCATTCACAACAACGGCAAAGACAACATCGGCAAATTTGATGCCAGGAGTGATGAAGGAATATTTCTTGGGTACTCCCTCACAAGCAAAGCCTATAGAGTCTTCAACAAATGGACTCTTAAGCTTGAGGAAAGTATCCATGTAGTATTCAAAGAAAATGCTTCTCTCAAGAAAGAACCAAGTAAGAAGGAACGTCGCTCCTCTTCTAGGGACGATGATGAAGATGATGAAGAAGAACCAAAAGGCACCTCCAACAAATACTATGTTCCTGGGAACGCCCCTGAGTCTCGCGATGAGGTCTCAATGGGAGTTCCTAGTGAGCAACAAGAGCCTTCTCAAACTTGGTCGCTAAACCAAGTTGAGGCTGGTGAATCAAGTCAACAGGGAGAAAGACACAGTGTGGATGCTCCAGCTGAGGGGGAACACACTGAACCGACAAATGAAGAAGACGGATTTGACTCTGATGAATCTGATTGGACGGACCCTAGGTGTACCCCTACCAGGGACGCTATCCATAAGGGATCCAACCTTTCAAGACTTCATTCAACAGATCAAATCATCTCAGACATCTCAAAAGGAGTCCAAACAAGATCAGCTGTGAATTAGTCCCTCAACGCCAACATAGCGTTCTGTGCCTTCAACGCCTTTGTGTCCTTAGTTGAACCTAAGAACATAAAGGAAGCACTCCAGGACGCTGATTGGATTCAAGCCATGCAAGAAGAACTCAATCAATTCGAGAGGAACAAAGTTTGGACCCTCGTCCCTAGACCGAGAAACAAAAACATAATAGGGACGAGGTGGGTCTATAGAAACAAGCTTGATGAAAGTGGCCGCGTATCAAGGAACAAAGCAAGGCTTGTGGCTCAAGGCTATAGGCAAGAGGAAGGGATCGATTATGATGAGACCTTCGCTCCTGTCGCTAGAATTGAAGCCATTCGCCTCCTCATCGCCTACGCCGCCCACAAGGGGTTCAAGCTCTTTCAAATGGATGTCAAGACAGCCTTTCTCAATGGCAAGCTTAAAGAAGAAGTGTACGTCGCTCAACCTCCAGGATTTGAGGACGCTGATCACCCTGATCATGTGTATTTCTTGGACAAGGCACTCTATGGACTCAAGCAAGCCCCTCGTGCATGGTATGATAGGTTTGCGTCCTTTCTCTTGTCCAACGGGTACACACGAGGTAACATTGATAAAACACTATTCTTAAAGAAAGTCCTTAAAAATGTTTTGATTGTCCAAGTCTATGTCGATGACATAGTCTTTGGAAGCACTAACATGAGACTTGTAGAGGAATTCAAGAACTTGATGAGTAGTGAGTTTGAGATGTCCCTCATAGGAGAACTCAACTTCTTCTTAGGACTCCAAATCACCCAGCTCAAAGATGGGACGCGCATTCACCAACAAAAATACATCCGTGAAATGCTCGAGAAGTATGGAATGAACTCTTCCAAATCCATTGATACTCCCATCTCCCCCAACACTCGCCTTTATGTTGATGAAGAAGGCAAGAGTGTAGATCAAAAGCTTTACAGAGGAATGATAGGGTCCTTGCTATACCTAACGGCAAGTCGTCCCGACATCATGTTCGCTGTGTGCTTGTGTGCTCGTTTCCAAACAAATCCACAGGAGTCCCACATGCAAGAGGTCACGAGAATCTTCAGATACCTCAAGGGACGGGATGACCTATGTCTATGGTATCCCAGAAGGACGTCCCTAAACCTGGTAGCGTACTCTGACGCAGATTACGCTGGCCACGTGGTGGATAGGAAGAGCACATCCGGCATGGCACAATTCCTTGGCTCATGCCTTGTATCTTGGGGATCCAAAAAGCAAAACTCCGTGGCACTCTCAACTGCGGAAGCTGAGTACGTTGCTGCTGCTTCGTGCTGTTCACAAGTCCTATGGATCAAGTACCAACTTGAAGACTATGGTACGTTCCTCAACACAGTCCCTATCTTGTGTGATAACACCAGTGCTATAAGTATTGCCAAAAATCCTGTTCATCATTCTAGGACGAAGCATATTCATATAAGACATCACTTTCTTCGAGATAATGTTGAACTTGGATTAATTAAGGTAGATCATGTTAGGACTGAGGACCAAGTGGCCGATATTTTCACAAAAGCTCTTGATAGACGTCCCTTCGAGCACCTCCGGCTGCTCTTGGGGATGATAACTTTCAAATGATCAAGTCCTGTTCTATTATTCCCTCCATGATTGGCTATGTTTTGTTGAGAACTCGTTTTAAAGTAATGTATTCATTTAAAGCCATCGTTAAAGGACTCTAGTCTAAGACATATGTTTTGCTCGTGTTTTTGAACGGTATTCAATTCGCTTTTCATCTCAAGAGTATCCCTGATCAATCTACCCTCATTATAAGCCGAAATGATGGGAACTCTAAGCTTACCTAAGCCGAGAATCTGGCAAACGCGTCCTATGAGCGTTCTTTGTTTTATCTTTACGGGACGTACTTGCTTGATTTTCAAAAATGGTTCTAAGTGATCAAAGGGACGCGTGTTAAGAGCTGAGCGTTGTCCGTACAGAGTTCTAAGTTCAGAGGTTGAGATAGTGTCTGGGACGCCATGGTTTAGTTCAGTGTAGTGAAGTGTTGTGTGTTGAAAGGACGCCAGGTCAGAGTCCTTTGCAGTTATGAGAAGTTTGAATGTTTGAAAATGGGAAGGTGAACCGTCTTAAAGAAGTTTCAGCGAAGATCTCGGGATATGCGCAAACAGTGCTCAACAGCTGTGTTTCTTAGCAAAGAAGAAAGCCACGTGTGGGAAGGCGGGTGGAGGAAGCCGAGTGTAAAGACCCTGTTACCCCTGCCCGTCCAACTTCGTCTTCTTCCTATAAATACCCACCTGTGCATTCCGAAACACCTTCTTCGCTCCTCTGTTGTTTACTCACTTATAGCAATCTCTCAAGATCTGCAAAATCTTCAAACGCATCCCGAAATCTCATCCTCAACCCTAATCTTCCTCTACATAAACCCTCTCTCTCTCTCAAATGGCCAACACCAGAGCTACCAAAAACCCTTCACCCTCGTCGGCGGCGAAAAACCCTAGCTCCTCGAGATCTCCTCCGGTGAAAGGCCGGTCATTAATGGAATCGAGAGGCAGACCTTCCGGCCGCCAAGAACCCCCTCGCCACCATTCTTCTTCTCAATCCACCCAGTGCCGCCACTCCAACACTCCTCCCCAGCCCCTTCGCTCCCAACCTCCACAACAAAAACAACAACCCCCTCGCTCTCAATCCAAACCCAGTCAAAAGCGGTTTTCATTTCTAGAGAAGCCCTTCAAACCCGAGCCTGAGCCAGATAATGTCGCAAAAGCCTCTGTTTACAGTGGCTCCATTGGCCGGCTTCCTTCCCAGCCCAAGCGCCGTCCTCCCCTTGACTCTCTCATTGAGGACTGGCTTGAAAAAGAGCCAAGGACGCTCGCCAACATTTGTCTTAGGGCGTCCGCTCACGACCATCCTCCTAAAGTCCAAAGACTACTTTACTACTTCATGGTAACGTACGTCAAGCCCCGCCTTGCGGAAACCAACAACTCCAACCCTCCATTCATGGGGCCAGGCATCATTTCTGACTCGTTTGGTGGAACCGTGGACGAGCTCGCCAAATTGCTCCCCGATATAATGGAGTTCGTCGTGGCTCCTGCAGGCTCCGTCCCATCTCACAAACGAAAAAGGCCTTCCTCTCCCCCTCCTTCCAAAACGCTCCAAATAAAAGGCCCTTCCTCCTCTCCACCAAAATCAATCCCTTCCTCCCCTCCTCCCGCCCCAAAGAGACACTTGAAGACGTCTGCTGAGCTCGAGGGCGTGACCGAGCAACAAATGGCCGCCATCCGCCTCTCGGAGCTTGCAATAGAGAAAGAGGAGAAGGCCAGGCAAGAGCAGGCCGAAAAGGACGCCATTGTTGCGGCGATCCAACAAAGCTTGCAGGATGTCCCTCGCCTTCCTCCTCCACCACCAAGGATAGAGGACGTCACCCCTGCTCCTGTGGCTACCTCAGATCCGCTTCAGGCAGAGATCGAGGCGGACTTGGCAAAGCCCATGCCAACCGCTCAACAGGCGACTCCTCACGTACAGGTCCTGGCCAAGGACGCTGTACCAAAAGTGATTACTCTTGAGGACTCTCCTGCCAAGAAGCCGCCTCCTCCCCCTGCTCCGCTCAAAGTGAAGCCCATATCCATGACTCCGCCAAGCTCCTCCTCTGCCCCCGCTACAAAGGCCAAGATAAGAACTCCCTCTCCCTCTCCTCCCAGAGCTTCAACTCCTCCTCCTCCTCCGCCTGCTTAGGCCGTCGAGGAAACTGCTAAAGTCCAAGGGACGCCTCCAACGATCGTCCCTACCGAGTCCTTGGCACGGACTCCAGCGGTGGACGCGCCTCCCCCAGAACAGGCGTCCACTGCTGAGGACACGGAAATGGCTGAGCCCCATGAGCAAGGGGACGAGGCCTCAGACGAAGAGGACGTTCCTCACCAGGATGAGGACCCTGAGGACGAGGAGGGAGATGGCGATGAAGAAGACGCCGGTGATGAAGTGATTGTGAGCAACGGCAGTAAGTAGAAACGCTTAAAGAAAATCTTGTCGCCGCTCCTATTCACCGCCCAGTTCCTCGAAGAGAATCAACGCCAAGAGTTTTTGGAACTGCTTGAGTTCCAGGGATGGACGCACCTAGGCGCCGAGGCCGCAGAAGTCGACCCCGAACAGGTTCTCCGCTCCTATTCAGGCCGTCGAGGAAACTGCTAAAGTCCAAGGGAAGCCTCAAGGGACGTTCGAAATTGATGGGGACGAGTACTCAATTGCTGAGGGTACCGTCCGCAATATGCTAGGCCTGCGTCCCTCTCCGCCAGATGCAATGCACGACCTTCCCAACAAGAATTTTGGTCGTTTCTCCCAGGAAGAGATCTTCAACAGAATATTCAACGGGAGACAACCAATTGCTAGGGACAGGGTCGCTCACTGTCTCTCCAAGACGGGCGTCCTTGCGCATCACTTCATTGTGCGCATGGTCGTCCCCCGCCAAGAAAAGAAGTCGATAGTCCAGATCACTGACAGTATCTTGCTGGACGCCTTCTTAGAACGCAAGCTGATAAATTTGCCGCGGGTAATCTTGGAGCACATGGGCAAGTGCACAGGAGGCAGGCACTCTCTTCCTTTCCCTGGCTTGGTCAAGCAGATTCTTAAGCAGCAGGGCCTCTATGCTCCGAAGCAGGAACAGTCCTTTGGCATCCACTGGGACGTTAGGCAAATCACCTTGCCCCCGGTTGGAAAACTCCGTTGTGATGAGCCGCTTCCATCAGTCAAACGCCAAATGGAAAAGGAAAGGAAAGAGGCTCAGAGGAAAGCTAAGGCTGCTACCGCCGCTGCTGCTCAAGAAGCTCAAGGTGATCCAGAGACTGAAAATTTGCATATAGTTGGGACGCCGGTAGAGGACGCTGCTGATGAAGAGGACGAGCTCGATGGTTTGAGCGTCCCTGATGAGGCCGAGAAGCACTCTACGAAGTATCTGATGGGCATGATGATCGAGAACCAGTGCATGATGATTGATCTAATTCAGCAGGTTCACGACACCCTCCACACCCACACAGAACTTCTTGAGCGCAACAACGAGCTCCTTGCACAGAACAACCATCTTCAGGAGCAACACCTCAAGGCCCTTGGCAAGCGTCCCCGAAAATGATCACCCCCCCCCTCTTCCAACCCCTGAAACAATTTATCTTTTCTTTGATTTTGCTAAGACAATGGGACGCTGTCCCCGTTTTGAACTATGTGTTTTGAATGTCTGTAATGATCGTACTTCTATTGCTCTATGAATGCCGTTCATTACATCTGTGATTCATTTTGTCTAAGCGTTCTTTACTTTAGTTATGACTTTGTGCTTGCATGCTTTTCAACTTGTTCTCCTTTTCGATGATGCCAAAAGGGGGAAGTATAGTTTTGCAGAGATACGATTGTCTTTAAGTTGTCATAGAAAGCATGTGTTTAGGGGGAATTTCGGCCAAGTCCAAAGGACGCTAGTAGAAAATAAAAGAGAACGCACTTAAAAGAATGCGTTGCATGTCAACCTAAGCCGAAAAGAAAATCTAGTGTAATCTCTCATGCTAAAAGCTTTACTTCTGTGCGTATTATCTGAAAGAGTTTGTCATCATCAAAAAGGGGGAAATTGTTGGGACGATATCAAGGACGCCAGTCATTAATATCTAAACCAATAATGATCGTCCCTTGTTTTGATAATGACAAACTCAAATGTATTTAACAAGTTGTCCAAGTGTTGATCTCAGGTAAGGTTCAGTGAACGCACATGAGCGAAAAGGACAACAAGTGAACGGCAGTCCCTAAGCTGTAGGGACGCACGTCATCAGAACTTCCAAAGCTAAACGTAATTGGCCAAGTTCCTGCGCAGATAGGACGGCGTCCGCATCAAGAAGGGACGCGCGCCAAAATACTGACGAAGTTCAAATTCAAATCAAGGCCGCCCCAACATGATTACATCACGTTCGGCCGTAGTCCTCAGAAGGAAGCTTCCCTTGTCTGGGCACGTGTAGACAACTCCAAAGATGTCGCTTTCCCGGCGATGCTCCCCTATCCACGCGGAGGCTTCCCAAGCGTCAACAGAGTTGACTTCCTCAAGATGCTCATCGCACCGTTGATGGAAGATCAAGGATCCTGCCAAGTATCAGAGGACGCTAGAGGACAAGAACCACTTCCGCTATATATACCCCTAAGGGGTATGCATAGCGGTGTGGACTTTGAAGACTTTCTCTCAAGCTCTCCCGAAGCATTCAAGAACACGAACGAAGATCAAGAAGATCAAGTGAGCTTGAAGCAAGAGAAAGAAAGTCCAACCACATCAAATCCAAAACAAACCACAAAATAGTTAGAGTTGTAGTTTGTCTCTCACAACGAACCGTGAGAGATGTGAGTGATAGCTTCCTTATAGCTAAGAGAGTTAGGTTACTTTGTTTAGGTGGAAGGAGTGTTACTAGTGAGGCTAAGGACGGACGCTTAGCTCAGAGAAGTGTAATGACTCGCCTAAGTTGTAAGGACTCTCTCTTAATAAGATAAGGATGGCTATTGAAAATCCTCCAAGCGGAGGTAGAGGTTTACCCATAAGACTAGTTGGTCTTAGTGGGGTTCCTCTATAAATACTCGTGTCCATTATCTCACTGCGTTTCCTGTTAAGTCTAAATTCCGCTGCACCTAAGGACGCCCTTAACCCAGTTAAGGACGCCTTCACTAACAGACTTACGATCCAACAAAGATGACTCAAGGATCAATGCTAGCCCAAGGAGAAAAGAAGAATATCCTTACTCATATCCTTTGATGTTGGAGATGACCATAATTCATTCAAAACATGTGATTCCTACATTTGCTTCAGTGATTTAAAAGATGACTTAGGAGATAACTACATTTGCCTAAGTGATTTGAAAGATGAATTGGTAGAGTCTCCTAGGAACTCTTTGAGTGTTTTTGATGTAGGAAAGTTGGAGCAAGATGGAGCAAGAAAAGAGGACAAATCTAACGCTATGGAGGAGTATGGTGCAAGAGGACCGGAGAACCATGCCTATGTTAACCGTAAGTGGTGGTTCTATGGGTACGAGGGCAATGGTAACGGGCATGATGATGGCAAGCAATTCACCGTATTTCACCCGCCATGATATGAAGGTTAGGAAGTCAAGCTATTGACTCTAAACGAGCGCTTCTCGGGAGGCAACCCGAGCTAGTAGATTTCTTTTCGTAGTTTTAGTTTGATTTTTCCTAGCTTAGCTTAGCTTTTCTCTAATCATTCCCTATCAAGTATTTTGTGGATTTTTGGTGTTATTAGTTCTTCAAGATTGTGTAGAAGTTATGGTGAAAAATAAATGGATTCATGGAGAAAGACGTTGCAACGAGATGGAGTAATTTTGGTGACCGAATCAAACCCCCATCGATCCCAGTTAAGTCGGGCCCAACTTGGGTATGTCGGTCCATGACATCGGTCCACGTCGGTCGAGTGTAGTGGAGTACCAATTTTACCCTTTGACCTAAGAATTGTCTCTTTCCCATTAAATCCCCCTTCCCTTACCTACCTACCACCCTCATAATAACCACCACACCCAAAATACACATCTCCCCTCAAAACCTCTCAAAATCAGCCCCCTCCTCCCATACTCGATCCATCCTACTTCCACTTTCTTCATTTCGGTCCAACCACAACAAACCCTCTTCAACCCAAAACCAAAGAGGAATTTCAAGATCAACATTGTTCTTCATCCCCCATCTTGACCTAGGTTGAGATAATTTGAGTTTTAAGTTGATTTCTTGCTTAAAGGTTGAAATCTCTTCAATTTCGGTATGTGCAACTCGATCTCTACCTATTTCTTTGAGAATTTTGTGCTTCCATTGCATAGATTGAGTATTACCATGTTTGATTGAGATTGAAAGCTTGAGCATCAATGGTGGATTTGCATGAATGGTGAATTTGCTCTTCAATGTTGTTTATGCATGCTTTAATCCCTTTAGAACTTCGATTAGGGATGATTGATGGTGGAAATTGGACTTTAGGTGCATGATAGATTGATTTGGGTTGATTTGTTGAAGTAGATGAAGCATGAACTAGGTCGAGTTACCCAGGTACCTCGGGCCCGACTTGTGGAAGTCGGTCCGACTTAGTGGACCGAGGTTGGAAGTGTATCGGGCCCGACGTCATGTGCAAGTCGATCTTGTTGTTTTTGCTTTCTTCTTATGATGTCATGAGGATTCATGTGTTTAATTGTTGGTTATAGCTTGATCATGATATGAAATATTCATTAGCTTAGCCATTGCTTAGGAATTCCTTGATGATTCATGTTGGATTTTGTGAGATGTTTGTTTAGAACCTAAGTATGGGGTAGTCTTTGTGTGTTGAGCTTGTGAGTTGTATATATGTGTGATGTTGTTGAGATTGTATGGATCTTATCTTGTAGTTTTTCGCTTGATTTGAGTGTGTGTAGGTAGGATGGAGACCCGTGCATCCTCATCTCATTCGGAAAGGCCTTCCAAGAAATCAAAGAAGTCTAGGAGAGAACCCAAGTTGGATGATGTTCGGCTTGACAATGATGATGTGGCCGAGAGTTATGCAAGGTACAAGGAGCTAGCACACCACACTAGGTGGCTTGATTGGGAGTCCGTAAGAAAGATGGGAATGGAGCAAGCTCTCACAAGGTGCTATGCCCACATCGGTCTCAATGGAATGTTGAGGTGGGACAATCCGCATTATTCTGCCTTAACATCGGAGTTTATGGCCACGTTTGAGTGTACTTATGACGATGTGGAGGACGAGGAAGGCATCATCACTTTCCAATTGGGCAATCAAGACCATGAGCTCACTCTTAGGGATTTGGCAACCTACTTTGGGTTTGCTTTTCCAAGAGAGGAGGCCGGCGTGGACAATGAGAAAGTGAACCATGTTTGGAGACAAGTGGCCGGGAAGAGTGAAATAAGGAAAGGAGCTACTATAACCGAGATTGCTAGCCCTCTTTTCCGAGTAATGGTGCGAGTCTTGGGGTGTGCTATCTATGCACGCCATGAGTTGAGCAAACCCATGAAGGAGGAGGGGATGTTGCTCCACGAGATGCTCTTCAATACCGACAAGCCCTTGAACCTTACTTGGGAGTGGGTCAAGATGGTGCGAGACTTGCAAAGCACCTCTTGGATCTACTTTGGAGGAATGATTGCTCGTCTTGCCATGCGCTTAGAGATCGACCTCACCAAGTACACTCCGGCTCCCAATGGCGTGGAGTACATGAAAATCAAGTACTTCAAGAAGGCCAACATAATCAAGGAGAAGCTTTGCGTGACTTCTTTGGCGCCTCATTCAAACTACCAAAGTGTTGCTATCCGGTTGGCCCCCAACCTCTACGATCTATCAAGGTATCACAATTGGTACCAAGTGTGGACCGGAAATCCTCATTCATTTGGTGAACCGGTTGGAGCTAGGGAGATTCGTCAAACACCTCAACACATTCGCTTCACGACTCCCTCGTCCTCACCGGATTCCGACCAAGTCAACTTTGATTTTGCTCAAAGAAGAGATGAAATGGACATTGATACACCTCCGAAAGAAGATGAAGGTTTCCAAAACTTGTTGGCTAACCTCCGAGCCACGCAACAAGCTCCCACATTGGCGGACCGAGATGCACCCTATCTCGGGCCCGACTTCCAACAAAGTCGGTCTGATGCCTATCTTGGCGACCCAGTCCCTAGGTACTATGAGCAAGGTGAAGGGAGAGGAGCGAGGCACGAGCAACCTCAATTTGGCGGTTATGAAGGGTACGCTCAATGGTACGGGCCCGGCATGGTCTTTCCCGAGAGGCAACAACCGGTGGACATGTCGTTCTTGGCCAACCAAATGTCCCACCTTCAAATCCAACAAGAGAGTGTGCTCCATGAGGTCCATCAAGTCAATCTCCAACAACAACTCATGTACCAACAACAACAACAACTCCTCCAACAACAAAGTGCCTTCCAAGCTCAACAAGAAGAGATGAACCGGAACCTCGGCTACACTAGGCGCGAGGTGGATGAACTTAGGACGGTGGAAGATCAAAGGTGGCAAGTCCAAGAGAGTTTCAACAATTGGATGAGCGGGAATTATCCTTCCCGAGAGGATAAATGGACACGCCCGGAGCCTCAACTTCAACCATTAACCCAAGATTTCTACCAAGATCAAGTATATGAGAGGGAAAGGCAAGCAAGGCTCCAAAGAGGAAATCGGCGGGAGCGTACCTTCGATTAATCTAGACATGCCATTGAAGAATAAGAAATTGTGAGCTTTTCGAACTCTTCTCTCTTACTTTGAGTTTTGGTTTCCTTGTTTGATGGGGGCATCAAAATTTTAAGTATGAGGTGGGGGTTAATTGCTCATAGTTTCATGTGATAGTTTTGTGTGTTTGTTTTAAAGATGTTTGTTTTTAGTTTGTGTTGGAATGTTTGCTTTTGGATAGTGGTTTGATGATGAAAGACAAGAATGATTTGGTTTGAATGGATGAACTTTTGTTTTTGGTCTTGTTTGAGAATTTTTTTTCAAAAATCCATAAAAATTTGAAAAATTTTCGTATGAAAACAACAAAAAGATTTTGTTTTTGGACTAGGAATCCCCATCTTAGATGTCCAAATGAAAGCTAATGATGATGAGAGCATGTAAAATCCTTTGCATATTTTTGGATGGTTTAGCCTCTAAAATGATGTTGCTTTTGAGGTGATCATGATATCTTGCTTGTTTAATTGAACATGTGAGTTTTAGGATGAGTTCTTATGCAACTAAGTATGAGTGACCCTTGTGAGATTGATTTTTGGACATTTTAGGGATGCTTGTTCATATTTGCATATCCCTCATGTTTCTTGTGTGATTAGCTCATGCATGCTTAGTGAAACTTGGTTTTGCGGTGTTTATCTACTTTCCAAGACCGTCATGAAAATTGTCTTAACATTGTCACATTGATTTTGAACTTTATTTCATTTAGTCACATAAATGTTCCATATCCTACCTTGAAGTGAATCCTTTGTTTGTAGCCCCGTTTTAGCCTAGACCTTTGTTTGAAACTCCTCAAAAATATTATTCCTAGCCTTATATGACTTGACCCCTTATGGGATTGGACTTTAGAAGAGAGGTTTGGAGTGTATTTGAAGAGTTGAGATTCTCTTGGGTTTAAGGGCAAAGAATGGAGTTATGAATCTTATGGGTAGTGCATCTTTGTTGTGTAAAAAGTGCAAAGAAGAAAGAAAAGAAAGAAAATGTTGGAATTGAGAAGTGGATTGACAGTAAAGAGTTTAAGTGAAAAAAGTGGTCCGACCGAGTTCAACACCATATCGGGCCCGAGTTTGTGAGAAAATCGATCTAGTGAGAAAAAGTGTGGAAAATCCAACAAAAAGCCTAAGTGCAAAGATGAGGTGGAATGTTAAGTGAAGTTGTGGGTTGAGAGAAGAAAAATGTTAAGTCTTTTGGAATGAGTGTGAAGTGATTGTGGAATTTTGGTGAAGTTGGTGAGAGATTAGGAAGTTCAGTCCCCATTGTAAGCACCACAAGACCCAAATAATTCCCACCTTAAGAAATACCAAAAGCCCCATTACAACCCGGCTGAATGGAATCCTCTTTGAGGACCTCCATTGAGCCAAGTTCTAGTTCTTTGTGTACATTGTAATAGACATCTCTAGGTGGAGGAATTGGTGATAGTAGCTTCAATAGTAAAGTCTTTACTTGCATGATATTTGAGTTTGAGTGTTCATTGCTATACCCATACACATGATGAGTGATACACATTTTCATATTCCTAAAGTGAGGTTTAGTTGCATTGACTTTATTCCTATGAACACTTGATCATGTGAGATGATGTAATCTTGCTTGAATATCTATCACTTGTGCTTAAATGTGTTTTCATACGAGGCTTTACTTGAAGATTATGTTTCGGTCTTGCTTACATTGTTATTGCTTGAGGACAAGCAAGTTTAAGTATGGGGTATTCTGATCAAATTGGTGGTGTTTTATAGGTTATTTCCCTTGTAAATATGTGGCTTTAGTCCCTTTTTAGCTTAGATTCCGATTTTCTATGAGATTCGGAGACTATGCGATTTTTGTGTATTTTGTAGGTGTTTTTGGCATGATTCGAGGCTATTTTGAAGGAGACCCGAGGAAGGAGAAAAACACGAGGCAAGGAGCAGAAGAGCGGAGCAACCCATGAAGAGAAGCAAGAGAAGAGCCAAGAAGAAGAGGTGGCTAGAAGACAGGACCGAGTTCCAAGCGACATCGGGACCGAGTTCGAGTTTCAACCTCGGACCGACGTTCCCAGCACCTCGGGCCCGACATGCCCCCGTATCGGTCCGAGTCGGTCGAAGGAGGATTGGGCTCCAAGGCAAACAATTGTGAACTACCACTTTTGCCCCACTTCTATTTTAGGCATTCTTATCTTCTAATTAGAGGGAGGAAGACAATAATCCACACACATAACACTAATCACCTCTCAAAGGCTCTAGGGAAACTTGGAGAGCAAGGAGAAAGGAGAGGAGAGGGGGAAGAAGAGAAATTGGTGGAGGAGAAGGAGAGATCTAGGGGATATATAGCTAGTGAGTTTAGCTTTGTTTTGCTTTGCTATTGTGGATTTGAATTGAGATTTGTGGATTTTCTTTGTTTGGTTAATGAGATTTGGATTTGATTTGAGATTGATGATTGAGATTGCTTTGTTTAGTATTTTGTTTGATTTTTACTCTAGCCGTATGGAGTAGATTCCATTGATCTTGGGCTGTGGGGGAAATCTCTAGCTAGGTTGGGTTTGAACCCCCAATTCCATAGCCTTGAGTGATTGATCTAGGAACCCACTCTACATAGAGCTACAATTCCTTGTGGAAGCAAGGGATCAAGGGCTTGTGGTTGGCAAGAGTGAACGAAAGTGAGCAATTGCCCATTACGAGACCTTGCATCGAAAGGGATGTCAAATTCCCTATGGGTCGATGTGTAGAAGTGGCGGGAACGAGGCGAACAACCTCGATCCTACGAGGATCAACACTTATTGCTTGAATTGGGGTGGAATAGGCCATATCAACCAGAGGAGGAACCCAAAAACCCGAGATCTATCTCTCCAAATCTAAGTTCGACATTCCCAGCAGCATCGGGCCCAACTTTGTCTGTGTCGGTCCCCACTCCTTCTTCGTCGATCAACCTCGGGCCCGACGTGACCATAGTGTCGGTCCCGAGCGTTTCTTTTGTTTTCCTTCGTTTTATCTTCTCTTTTCCGGTTTTCAAGTCTTTAGGTGCATCAAACGACAGAATTCCTGAGCGTTCAAGACCCACCACGTGCTACAACGGGGTCAGGTTATAAATTGTATTCTCGAAACCCTCGCGATTGAGAGCGATCAAGCGTGCTCGTGGTTTACGCCCAGAACGTTCTATTTGGGTGTTGATTTATCTTATGGTCCGCATCCGTTCTACTAACACTTCTACCCTTCCTTTTGATTTAGAAATCAATGGGACAATCCGACAGTTGAGAGATGTAGCCCAACATTCTGCATCAAGCATCCCTTTCAATCCTCTCCCCTCTTCTGATTTAGAGCATGAAGACAATTCAATGGCAAAGTAGACTATTCGCTAACTCACGACACCAAACCTAGAGCAACAACAGTTGGTTATTCAATTTCCTACGCTTGGAGATGGAGTGAAATTCAAACTTAAATATGGGTTGATTCACCATTCGCCTATGTTCCATGAGTTTAGTGGTGAAGACCTAAACAAACACCTCGCCGAGTTTCATGCCATCTATGTCAATATGAAGCCATCTAATTTAATTGAACATCAGATAAAATTTGCGAGCTTTCCAATTCTCTTGGGTTGATTTTGCGAAAGAATGACTTCTCTATCTTGTGCCTCGCTCCATCACTACTTGGGCATAAATTAAAGCTGCATTTCTAGAGAAGAACTTTCCTGCCTCCAAACAAACATCAATCAAGAAACAACTAAGCAGGTTGGAGAAGGAGAGGACGAAATCTCTATGACTACTATGGGCGCTACAAGAGGCTCATTGCAAGTTGCCCATACCATGGTTACCAAGCAAAGATCTAATTTGCTATATCATTGAGGGTCTATGTGACGTTGACAAGCGCATGGTGAATGCGTCTTGTGGAGGAAGCTAAGAGAATATGACCCCACATAAGCCTTTGAGAAGATTGAGATCTTAGCAGAGCAGCCTTGAAATCAAAGAAAACGGTCCGGAACCCGATTCGTCAATGTGGTGAATGAGTCCCTTAATGCTAAAGCAAGGGAACTCAACAGCATGATGAAGCAGTTATTGGTGAGCAAGGGAGTGCAACATGTAAGAGCTTGTAAAATCTGTAGTGATGCAAGCCACCCAATAGACGCCTGCCCTACCATAAAAGAGCCAAAGGCTGTTGTGAATGCCGTTGGAAATTATGGTCCACCTAAACCCCCAAACGACCCATACTCCAACACATATAATCTGGGGTGGGCCAATCAACCTAATTTCCGATGGAATCAACAACAATTCGAGCATCACCAACAACAATAGTTTGCTCCCTAAGGCCAGCATCAACTATAATTCAGGCCAAACAATTATGCTCTGAGGCCTCCATCATCTTATGATAACACCTCCTTCAATACCCTCGTGAAGGAGAATCAAGAAACAAAGGCAACTATAAAGAGCTTAGAGATGTAGATGAGCCAATTAACAATAATGATAAACCGCTTAGAGAATAAAGATTCTGGGAAACTTCCATCTCAACCAATAAATTACAAGGAGAACGTGAGCGCCATGCAATTGTGGAGTGGTAGAGAAGTCGTTCAACAAACTGCTAGTTTTGAGGAGAAACCGTGCACGCCCTCTCAAGACCGTGTGCACGGTATCTCCCTAGAAGAAATAAGAAGTTGGTCCGAAGCACGCCGTGCTCGCGGGTCCCCCACCTGCACACATAGTAATACCCCAGGGGAGAACCTTAAGGTTCTGTTGGAGAAGCACGCGCGCCATGGACAACCGTGCACGCGGTGACGAAGGGAAAAATCGGACGAACCGCGCACGCAGTGTGAGGAAAGAGCCCGCGGTGCGGCCCTAGAAATTGATGACGATTGCGTACGACCATGCTTTCTACCTCTCAGCTCGTACAAACTACTTGCTCCTTTCCTTGAGAATCTAAAGGACATTAGGAAGCCCGTCAACGACAAGGAAATATTTGAAACCTTCGTGAATTGCCAAGTAAACATTCCTCTCTTAAACATGATTAAAAGCATCCCTAGGTTTGCAAAGCATCAGATCCCGACCCGATGAACATGTACTAGCCCGCTCTCGCGTTTCCTGAACCGTGCGCGCGATTTTGTTCGCTTTGCTCTTGGAAAAAAGTTATATCCTTCTATCGTTCCCTTTTTATTTCATCCGTCTTACTACCACCTTCTTCGGAGTTATTTATGTCCGCTCGTAGTAACTTTCAAGTATGGGGGAACCTTCGTTTTCAAGTCCCGTGCCCCATTGATTACTATCATGTTCATGCTTAAGGCGAGAGTCCGCAGTTCGTTCCGAAGTTCGTGTTCACTATCAACCAATACCACGCGCACGCCCCCTCATCCGCGCTCCCGGTGCATGCCTATGAGCGACTTCTCCTCCCAGTTGAAGACCCACATTCGTGCCTCCACTATCGCGCACGCGGTATACCTGCAGATCACCAATCCAAAGATTTTCAAGCTATTCATTCTACACCTTTAAAAAGATATTCCATTCCACCCCTATTCTTTGTATGTGAGTCTTTAGATATATCGAGAATGAAGGATTTAAAAATGGGGGAAGGAGTACTCACTACGCTTATCCTAGATAGTTGTATTTAGTTGTTTTGGTTCAATCTTTTTAATTTTCTTGTTTTCGTGGAGCACTTGTTCTAGATCTTTGTGCATGATAAAGGAAGAAAAAGAAAAGAAAAGTATAGAAAAAGACAAAATTGAAAAAAGGCATATGAATCCTCGGATGAGTTGAAAATCCGAAAGGACGGCTCAAGTAATAAGCAAGTAACCTGGACCAACATTAGGCTCGGGTAATATGAGGTTAGGAATGATTGTGAGTTTATATGAGCACATCTATTAAAAAATGGAATGAGGGGTTAGGTGAAACCCGGAAGGGCGCCTAAGCAGAGTTAAGTGGAAAAATTTGAGTGATTTAGGACATGTTTCTTGCTTGTGGATTTTGGGTTTACATTGTAAATTAGGTAGATCACCTAGGCAGCTCTTTCCATGACTTGAGGTTTTGAGTGCTATTACATTGTTGTGAGATGTGTGATTGAGCTTTATTGTTTTTGGTCACTATTACTCTACTTTGGGTTCGGGTTGTGAGTTGTAAGTTTTTATCTTCACTTGTATTTCTTGAGATATTAGATATGCTGATTTGTTAGGTTTATTTTGAGCTTACTCAAGGACGAGCAAGATCTAAGTATGGGGGAATTTGATACACTCTATTTAGGATATGTTAACTCTTGTATTTCAGGACTATATTGAGTGTATTTAGGATAGAGTTTATGCTTAATTGTAATATCAAGGCCGAAGACACAATGATTCAAGTTACAAGAGTTTTCGAGACTAGATCGCACGAAAAGAGTTCCTACTGTGGATGAACCGCAAGCGTGATTGTTGGATCGTTAGTACTGAGGGACGTCCTTTACTTTGATAAAGGCGTCCCTACGAGGAGTAGGGGCGTCCTTGAGTAATGCAGCGGAAATTAAGTACTAAACAGATAATAGATGAACGCAGAGAATTATAGAGGAACCACGCAAGACCAAGTAGTCCTTGAGTGTAAACCTCTACCTCCTTGGAGGATTTTTGAATAGTTCTTTCCTTTCTATTGAACGTCCTTACAGTTGTACTGGCGAGTCTTTACAGTTCTCTGGCACTTAGCTTTTCCCTAAGTCCACTAGTAAAGGACTCCTCTAAGCCTACAACTTAAGCGAGTTCAATCTACTAAAGGACTCTATTCCTACGTTCTGCAGTACTTTGCAGAACTCTCTTTCTCTCTTTTTGGGTTTTCTCTTACAAACTGTTTTTGTGATTTGGTTACAAGTCTCACTCGATCTAACACAAGTTCTAGCACTGTTCTTGAGTTCTTGAGTTAGTTCTTCGTGTTCTTGAGTGAGTCGCTTTCTCTTTGATTCTCTCTGAATATTCCTGAAAGCGTTGGCGTCATAATAAATGCCTTGGGGCTATTTATAGGACTTGGGAAGGGCGTCTTTTCACTGGGACGAGCATGCCCTTCATGGACGTGGCTACAGGATCTTCCTCCACGTAGTAGGCCGGTGATGAGGAAGCTTCCTGTATCCAGCTGTGTATGATGAACTTCGCTACAGGATCGGCCGCCACGTGTTGATGGACTCTGTAACAGGATCGTCCGCCACGTAGTGTTGGACTCCGCTACAGGATCGGTCTCCACGTGTCCTTGGATGATCAAACATTGTCGAGTGATGTCATCTTGTCGGCTAGTGAGTAAGGACTCCTTTCTTGCGTTCCTACTTGCTTGGGACTCCGTCCTTGCTTAAGTAGTCTCTTAGCTGATCCTTACTTCCTGTTAGCTAGCTTCCCTAAGCTAATGGGACGCCCATACACACTTGTTGTCCTTTTGGTCACTGGCGTTCCTGAACACTTGGACAACTTTATTAGAATCAAAGTGAGTTTGTCATATCAAAACTAAGGGACGGTTGTGTGGAACACTAACAAGTACGCAAGAGTTCTTGATAGCGTCCCAACAATTTCCCCCTTTTTGATGATGACAAACTCTTCAGCAAAACAGTTTTGACATTGGAACTTAGCATGCATGAAAACTTATAGGCGTCCTTTAATACTTAGAGAAATTTTAATAAGCACAAGTTTTCAATCTTTGATTCTCTAGCTTTTGGATTTTAAGGAGAGAGTCGCGTCCTAGAAAAGTTTCTAAGCGTCCTCTTTTATTCTAGCATGGGCGTTCCTTAGACCTTTCACTTAATAGTTCCCCCTTAACACGTGCTTATTCTAGATAACTAATTTGTAGCGCATCTCTGCAAAACTACACTTCCCCCTTTTGGCATCATCGAAAAGGATAACAAGTCATAAGGACGTTAGCACAAACACATAACTAAAGGCAGTGGAACGCTTAAACAAACACATGCAAGCAAATAGTGGAATTGCCATTCAAACAAAAATAGAGTTATTACAGACCAAGGTCATAAGTTTGAAGTTCAAAAGAAGCAAAGGCAATTTAATAGGGGATGAAAGGGGTGGTGGCAATCACTGAGAACGGCGGTTGTCTTGATAAAACTTGAGCAATTGCTCTTGAAGTTCAGCAGCCTTGGAGAACGCAGATGACAAGTCCTTTAAGGCAGAGAAGATGAGGCACTGATTGTCCATAATGGCACCCATGAGTTCTGCTGGAGGATGCTGAGAGATGTTTGCAGGAGCAGAACGGGGCAGAGGACCTGAACTCGATGAAGGAGCATCCGTGGGAAGAGCTGGAGAAGAGGGAGTCCCTAAGAGCATTTGATCAAGGGTTGTAAGATCTACGGCGGGCTCTTAATCTTGAGGGGACTCTTGAGGCGTGGAATTAAGCCTTGCGACCTCAGCCTCAGCAGCTAAGCGTTCTTCTTCGGCTTTCAGTCTTGCTTCCTCAGCCTCAGCTTCTAACTGTTTCAGAACGGACGGGAGCTCTTCATTGTGCCTTATCTCAACAAGTCCCTTCTTGGCATTCCATTTTAAGCTAAGTTCTTCAGAGGGAGTACTCTCATCGTAAGCATCCTGGGACTGCAAGATCGCCTTCACTACACCAGGGTACGGCAAGGCGTGCCTCTTCCTTCCACACTTGGCCATATGTTGCATAGCAATTCTGGCTAAGTTGATTGGGCGACGTTCGAGGATAGCGTCAATTAGGATTATATCGTGTGTCTGCACAATTGAACGCTTTTCCTGCCTTGGAAGAATGGCGCGACAAATGAAGTAGTGGACGATTGCGCCAACTTTGCTCAGAACATGAGCTACCCTGTCAAGTCCCATAGGCCTTTTGCCCTGAAATATGTGCTCAATCAGAGGCAGTTCTTGATCTGTCGTTTCAAAGCCGCCTTCAGGGAGTGAGCTAAGAGCATCGGACGGTGGCTTGCGTGGACCTAGACCCAGGAAGGAGCGCATTTGGCGTTCTGTCACTGAAGCTTTCTCACCTTCAATTTTGAAGTGCAGGAAGCCATCTTTTGCCTTGTAGCGCAAATCCCTGTAGAACGCTTTCACCTGTTCTTTGTCAACAGTTGTCGGCGCTGGTTCAACGTTCTACCATCCTTGGAATTTCAGAAGCTCGAGGAACTCTTGAACGGCTTCATCGTCGAAGGAGGCTAGCCACTCTTCAGAGTAAATGAGCGGACTTAGGACTTTGACGGGCACATCATCATTTTTCCTTTTACGCTTGCCCTTGGGGGACTCAGAGTCCTCATCATCATCTGACTCGTCCTCAGCTTTCTCCGAGTCACTGTCAGAAGCGTCCTTTGAAGGAGCGTCCTCTGTGCCTTGTTCTTTTTCTGCATCGCCACCAGCTGTGGCTTGATCGGCACCAGAGGTCTGACCTTGGGACGTGCCCTCAGCGTCCTGAGCCTCTGTTTGATTTTCTGTTGCTTGCTCAGCGTCCGCGGGGACGTAATGGGATTCTGTTTGGATTGAGGGAGAGGGGTTTTCTTGTGGAGCTTGGGAGGGGTTGAGGATGGGGAGAGATTGGTTGTAGGGTGGGAATTCCTGAGCATCACGCTCGAGCTCTTCAGAAAGAGTTGGCTCGGCGTCCTTTTGAGGAACCTGGTGCTCGCCAGCGTCCTCAGGTACTTGTGTTTGAGCGGGAGCATTCGCAACTCCTTCAACCTCGTCGTCGGAGTCCCCAACGACATCGATAATAGGGGAGACTCCTACTGGAACTTCTTGAGGCGTTCCTCTCTGGCTCTCAGACGAGCTAGAGGAAGAGGAGGAAGAAGGAATATGCTCAACTTGCGCAGGAGCGTCCTTCGCGAGCAAAACTCTGGGCTGCACCAACCTTTCTTCGGCGAAACGTGTGCTCAAACGTTCGCTCAGTCTCATCCGGGCCGCTTTCGGATGAAGGACGACGGGACCTTGGGGTCTCGGGGTCTTTTGGGGGCGAGATGTGAGCCAGGGCAGCTGGGAATTTGGCAAGATCTAGGGGAGAGACTGGGTTGGAGGAAAAGGGAACGAGGGCATTTTGCTTGGAAGGTTGAGGGGACGGAGGGGGAGTTGGGATTTGGACGATTGAGATTTGTTGAGGAGGAGGAGTGGATTCCTTAGAGAGGTTGGAAGGCCTTTTTGAGGTGCTAGGCCTTTTTGTGGAGGGTTTTGAGGATGGGACGCTTGAGGTTTTGGCCTTTTTGAGGGGCCTTGGGTCATGAACCTTTTTGGAGCGTCCCTCCTTTAAGTGGGAAGGGAACTTGTCCACAATCTCCGTTGGTTTGGAAGTGGAGAAGGGTTGGGAAGATTTGGAGGGGGGAGAAGAAGGTGCAGGACGCTTCAGCAATTTTTTGGTGGTTAGGGTAGGAACGGCAGGAGGAGGTGGAGAGGGACTTGGCACTCTTGCTTTGAGCATTTTGTAGGCCAGGGAGTCCCTAGGATACATGGGAAAGTCGGGAAGGACAGCGTTGTGGAGGTCAGGTATAAGTTCAAGTAAGGGACCCAGATTCTCACCTCCAAATTGTGAGAAGAATAGAACGTCGTCCATCCGTCCTGGCAAGTCCTTGTAGTTGGTGTTGTGAAGACTTGGCATGACGAAGCGTTCAATGAACCTTTCATAGTTCTTGGTCTTCGTTGCATTATTCTTGACCTCTGGCAAGCCCATGCGTTCCATTATTAAATTGTAGAGAGTTCTCGGCTTTCTGTTGATGAAGTCCACTAGAGACTCATTGAGAACGATAGGTTTTGGCTTCTCTATGTAGTGGGACCTGACAAGCTTTCTACGCTTCCCGCCGGTAGAAGATCCGGCCACATTCAACTGTCTGTGAGACATGTTTTCAGATGAAGTGTAGAGAGAGAAAGTCGCCGGAGTTCTAGAGAGAAGTCAGAGCAAATTTGAGAGCGAGAAAGTGGTTGAGCGTAATAAATTTGATTGCGACTGTTCTGGCCTTATATAGAGGAAGCGGTGGCACAAATGGTAATTAACACTGTTTTACTGTGCGACACGTGGCAAAACTTCCCCCTTAAGATTTGAGCAAAAGCAACGGTCACTGTTCACACTTTCAAAAGTTCAAAATTCTGACTCTTCAACTACTCCTCAACAACTGAACTGGCGTTCTTACCAACAAACACTTAGCGTCCTCTCCAACTTAGCAAAATTAATCTCTTCAAGCAAACTTCTTCAAGCAAACCAACAACCAACTTACCGTTCTTGTGATCACCTTTCGAACCAGTTGAGAACAACGCAAGTACGTCCCGTAAAAGAAAATATGAAGCTCATTGGACGCTTTTGCGGAGTTCTCGGCTAGGGTAAGCTTAGAGTTCCCATCATTTCGGCTTATCATGAGGGTTGGGTGATCAGGGATACTCTTTTCAAGACAAAATAGAGAAAATTTGAATGGCGTTCCAAAGTAGCAAACACATGAAGTTTTAGACTAGCATCCTTGCAAATATGAATTCAATGCATAACAGTCCTTAAACACTTAGAATCTACAAAACATAGCCAATCATTGAGAGAATAGTAGAACGGGACTTGCTACTTAAAAGTTATCATCCCCAAGAGCAACCTGAGATGTTCAAAGGGACGTCTATCAAGCGCCTTAGTGAAAATATCAGCTATTTGGTCTTCCGTTCTTACATGCTCCATACTAATGAGTCCTAGTTCAACATTATCACGCAAGAAATGATGCCTTATATGAATATGCTTTATGCGTGAATGAAAAACAGGATTCTTAGAAATTTCAATAGCACTTGTGTTATCACAATGAATGGGAATAGTTTCAAGATTGATACCGTAGTCCTCTAGTTGATATTTGATCCAGATAACTTGTGAACAGCACGAGGCAGCAGCAACGTACTCGGCTTCCGCAGTTGAAAGCGCCACAGAGTTCTGTTTCTTAGATCCCCAAGAGACTAAGCATGAACCAAGGAACTGCGCCATTCCTGAAGTGCTTTTCCGATCAATCACATGACCCGCATAATCTGCGTCCGAGTAGCCGACTAGCTTGAAGGACGTCTTCCTGGGGTACCAAAGGCAAAGATCATCACGTCCTTTGAGGTAGCGAAAGATCCTCTTGACTTCTTGCATGTGGGACTCCTTTGGGTTCGTCTGGAAGCGTGCACACAAGCAAACGGCAAACATAATGTCGGGACGGCTTGCGATTAAGTAGAGCAAAGAACCAATCATCCCTCTATAAAGCTTTTGATCAACGTCCTTTCCCTGTTCGTCTGCGTAAAGACGCGAGTTTGGGGAACAAGGAGTGGCAACAGGTTTGGACGTTTTCATCCCGTACTTCTCAAGCATTTCACGGACATATTTCTGTTGGTGAATGCGCGTCCCTTCCTTGAGTTGATTAATTTGAAGTCCCAAGAAGAAATTGAGTTCTCCAATGAGGGACATCTCAAATTCACTACTCATTAAGGACTTGAACTCATCTACAAGCTTCATGTTAGTACTACCAAAGACTATATCATCAACATAGACTTGGGCAATTAAAATGTCCTTGTGAACTTTCTTTATAAACAAGGTTTTATCAATTGAACCTCTAGTGTACCCATGAGACAAAAGAAAGGACGCAAACCTGTCGTACCATGCACGAGGTGCTTGCTTGAGTCCATAGAGCGCTTTGTCCAAGTAGTACACATGATCTGGGTGAGAGGCGTCCTCGAAGCCAGGCGGCTGAGCAACATACACTTCCTCCTTTAGCTTTCCATTGAGAAAGGCAGTCTTGACGTCCATTTGAAATAACTTGAATCCTTTGTGAGCGGCGAAGGCAATGAGAAGACGAACGGCTTCAATTCTAGCAACAGGAGCAAAGGTCTCATCATAGTCTATGCCTTCCTCTTGCTTGAATCCTTGAGCCACCAGTATTGCCTTGTTCCTTGACACACGTCCACTCTCATCAAGCTTATTTCTGAACACCCATCGCGTCCCTATGATATTTTTTCCTTTGGGACGTGGGACGAGAGTCCAAACTTTGTTCCTTTCAAACTGATTGAGTTTTTCTTGCATTGCTTGAATCCAGTCAGCGTCCTGGAGTGCTTCTTTGATATTCTTTGGCTCCACCATAGAGACAAAGACATTGAATGCACAGAAGGCCAAATTTGCACTCTGGGACTTGCTTGCAGTTGACCTTGTTTGAACTCCTTGAGAAGGATCAGAAACAATTTGAGAAGTTGGATGGTCCCTAGAGAAGCGGAACTCCCTTTGAAACAAATGAGAAAATCTTGGATCAATGTCTCCATCAGAATCATCACTTCCACTTTGAGCATCGTCCTCAATGTGTTCCCCCTCAGAGAGAGCGTCCACACTTTGACGTTGCTCGCCTTGTTGACTTGATTCAGCTACATCTTGTTGAACTGGGGATTCACTACGAGAGGGAACTCCTTGAACAACACTGGGAGCGTCCACTGAGACTTCTTCAGGATTTGGAGATGCGTCCTTAGAGACATAGTATTTTCCAGAAGTCCAATCCTCAGCTTCATCTTCAGAGTCGTCCTGTTGTTGTGAGGAAGAACGTTCTTTCTTACTTGGTTTTTCTTTGTGAGAAGAACTTTCTTTGAATACAACATGAATACTCTCCTCAAGCTTTAGAGTCCTTTTGTTGAAAACTCTATAAACTTTGCTGGTAAGAGAGTACCCAAGGAATATGGCTTCATCACTCCTTGCATCAAATTTTCCAAGTTTTTCTTTATCATTGTTGTGAACGAAACACTTGCATCCAAAAACTCTGAGATAATCAATGCGAGGCTTCCTTCCATTCAACAACTCATAGGACGCCTTCTTCAGCAAAGGACGGATCATGGCACGATTGATGATATAACATGCTGTAGCAATAGCTTCCGCCCAGAAGTACTTTGGAACGCTATTTGCCAAGAGCATAGTCCTTGCTATATCCTCTAGCGTCCTGTTCTTTCTTTCCACAACTCCATTTTGTTGAGGAGTCCTTGGAGCTGAGAAGTTGTGAGAGACTCCATGTTGATCACAGTAGGCCAGGAACTCTGAATTTTGGAACTCCGTTCCATGTTCTGATCTTATGGCTTTGAGAGGCGTGTCGAGAACAACTTCCACTTGTTTGATGAAGACTTTGAACGCATTGAAGCAATCTGCTTTGGTTGCCAAGAAAAGAACCCAAGCGAATCGAGAAAAATCATCTACAAGAACGTAAATGTACCTCTTTCCACCATAGCTCAACGTCTTCATGGGTCCACAAAGATCCATATGCAGCAGTTCCAGAGGCTTCTTTGTGCTTACTTCGTTCTTGGATTTGAAGGACGTTCTTGTTTGCTTCCCTTTAATACAGGCTTCACATTGTTCGACTTTCTCAGGATCGATGCGGGGAAGTCCTTTCACAAGATTTCGCTGATGTAGCTTAAGGATTGTGCTTGGTCCAGCATGGCCAAGTCGGCGATGCCAGAGATCAGCGTCCTCCTTTGATGCAGATAGACACAACTCTGATTTAGGTTTGAACTCTTGATTGAAGATATAGATATTGTTCTTGCGAACACCTTTGAGAACAACTTTGTTGGACTTCTTGTTGATGACTAGGCACTCCTTTGAGTCAAATGTGACTAGATTTTCACCTTGATCACACATCTGAGAGACACTAAGAAGATTAAAGCCAAGTCCTTCAACAAGACTAACATTTGTTGCTTTAATGGACGGGTTGAGAATAGCAGTTCCCGTTCCTTTGATCTTTCCTTTGCCCTTATTGCCAAACGAGACAGTTCCTCCCATGGCACTACTTTGGATAGAAATGAGATGGATCTGGCTTCCTGTCATATGATTTGAGGCGCCACTATCAATGATCCATGGGCGTCCCCTCACTTCTACCTGCCATAACAAAGTTAGTGTTTGACGACCCAGACAAGGTGTTCCTTACCTGGTTCGTTACAAAAGTAGAACTCTGGTTCTGGCATATAGTCATTAATATTCACATCATTTGAAATAGCATGCTTGCGGAAAGAATTCCTAGAGCGTCTAGAACGCCTAGGATTAGCCTTAGGAACGAACTTATCATTTTCATTGTTAGTCCTAGCAGCTTTTCCATTTTCAATATCTTCCTTGAGTTTTAAGCAGTCATACTTGAAGTGATCTCCTTGTCCACAGTACCAACACGTCCTATAGTAAGTACCAAGATAGTACTTCTTATTTGGACGCTGAATCTTGTTTTCTTTCATCTTTTGAGGATTGCAAACTTTTGAACCGTTCCCTTTAGCAATCTTCTTGTAAATCTTATGACTTGTGGAGTTAGTGTAGTAGTCTTCCTTTACTAATTTTCCACTTTCTAGAACTCTAATTCTTTCAAGAAGGTTTTTAGTTTTCTCCCTTTCAAGTTCCAGTTCAGAAGTTTTGCTTGCCTCAAAATCACTAGGAAGAGAGTTCTTAGTGTCATCTTCATAACCTAGACCTCTCTTAGCTGGGATAAAAACCATAGGTCTCACCTCTTCAACTATGGGACTCTTACCCATCACTTTCACTTCTTCCCTAAGCTTAGCGTTCTCAAGTTTGAGACATGTGATTTCAGTTTTTAAGGACTTAGTTTCATCACATGAAGACTCTAGTTGAATAGTCATTGTACTACAATTTTCACATTCAACTACAATGTTTTCGTCTTCAAGTTCATCCATTCTTTTTTTCATAGCAAGACTTTCCTCCATTATTTTACCAATGAGTTTAAGCAATTTTGGTTTTGAACATTTTTCTAAAGAACGCATCATTGAATCATGAGTTACCTCTTGTTCGTTGTCGGAGGCGTTCTCTTCAACAACTGGGGCGTCCTCCACTGCCATGTATGCAACTTGATCGTCACGTTCATCATCACTTGAACTGAGATCGTCCCAGGCAGCTGTACAGGCTCCAATGAGAGCTTTCTTCTTGTCCTTGGAGGACGTTCCCATAGTGCATTTTTTGGCAAAGTGTCCCTTTTTGTTGCATTTGTAGCACGTGAGTTCCTTCATTTCAGCCTCTGTGTACTTGGGACTCTCCTTTTTGTAGAACTTACTCTTGCTACTATGCTTGTTCTTCTTGTTATAGTACTTGAGAGCCTTGTGAATAAGAGAAAGTTCCTCATCTGAGTCAATCTCTTCCTTTGGCTTTCTTTCTTTTTCTTTGGGACGCAAATTCTCAAGTGTTTCCTTGTTTTGCATCATCAAGGCTAGATCTCTTTGGCCACGTAGGTACTCGGCGTACTCTGGTGTTGTGGACGCCAAAGCAAGATCAGTTTGAGGATTCTTTCCTAGCTGAGCCATGTCAGAGACTCTTCTTTCTTCGTACTGCCTGAGCTTCCCATAGATCTCTTCCATGTCTAGAGTTTTGTTGGCTGTGTTTTCTTTGAACGTTGTCCTGTCAAAGTTCCAGACCCCGGTCAAACCATCAATGACCACTTGAACTCTATTCCTCATGGAGATTTCTGTTTTTGGGATGCCCAAGTTCCTCATCTTGGTGACAAGGGCTTCAAAGCGGTATGAGTAATCGTTCACCGTTTCATTTGGCAACATGCTAAAAGCATAGAACTCTTTCTTGATTTTCAGCTGGACGTCCTCCTTCATTTCAGTGGTTCCCACATGGAACTTCTCAAGAGCTTCCCACTGTTGTTTTGCTGTAGGTAAGTTGCCAACTCGAGTTGCATCCCTTTCGCACAAGGACGCTTGAAGAAAACAAATAGCTTTTGCATTGGTTTCCATCAGCTTGAACTCATCAGGACCCCACTCGTCCTCCTTATCAGTTTTGTCAGTGGGAACCTTGAGATCTCCCTTCATAATAACCTTCCAGCATTGATAATTTTGACCTCTACAGAAATTTTCAAACCTAGTCTTCCAGCGGTTGAAGTTGCCGTCCGTTAGGCGCGGAGGCTTCACAAAAGAGATTCCAATAGGTTCCATGTCCATCTTTACCTGCAACTCAGTAAGAATCTAGAGCGCCCGCTCTGATACCAATTGTTGGATCGTTAGTACTGAGGGACGTCCTTTACTTTGATAAAGGCGTCCTTAGGTTAGGCGTCCCTACGAGGAGTAGGGGCGTCCTTGAGTAATGCAGCGGAAATTAAGTACTAAACAGATAATAGATGAACGCAGAGAATTATAGAGGAACCACTCAAGATCAAGTAGTCCTTGAGTGTAAACCTCTACCTCCTTGGAGGATTTTTGAATAGTTCTTTCCTTTCTATTGAACGTCCTTACAGTTGTACTGGCGAGTCTTTACAGTTCTCTGGCACTTAGCTTTTCCCTAAATCCACTAGTAAAGGACTCCTCTAAGCCTACAACTTAAGCGAGTTCAATCTACTAAAGGACTCTATTCCTACGTTCTGCAGTACTTTGCAGAACTCTCTTTCTCTCTTTTTGGGTTTTCTCTTACAAACTGTTTTTGTGATTTGGTTACAAGTCTCACTCGATCTAACACAAGTTCTAGCACTGTTCTTGAGTTCTTGAGTTAGTTCTTCGTGTTCTTGAGTGAGTCGCTTTCTCTTTGATTCTCTCTGAATATTCCTGAAAGCGTTGGCATCATAATAAATGCCTTGGGGCTATTTATAGGACTTGGGAAGGGCGTCTTTTCACTGGGACGATCATGCCCTTCATGGACGTGGCTACAGGATCTTCCTCCACGTAGTAGGGCGGTGATGAGGAAGCTTCCTGTATCCAGCTGTGTATGATGAACTTCGCTACAGGATCGGCCGCCACGTGTTGATGGACTCTGTAACAGGATCGTCCGCCACGTAGTGTTGGACTCCGCTACATGATCGGTCTCCACGTGTCCTTGGATGATCAAACATTGTCGAGTGATGTCATCTTGTCGGCTAGTGAGTAAGGACTCCTTTCTTGCGTTCCTACTTGCTTGGGACTCCGTCCTTGCTCAAGTAGTCTCTTAGCTGGTCCTTACTTCCTGTTAGCTAGCGTCCCTAAGCTAATGGGACGCCCATACACACTTGTTGTCCTTTTGGTCACTGGCGTTCCTGAACACTTGGACAACTTTATTAGAATCAAAGCGAGTTTGTCATATCAAAACTAAGGGACGGTTGTGTGGAACACTAACAAGTACGCAAGCGTTCTTGATAGCGTCCCAACAGTGATCGCTAGGCCGCGGGCGCGGTGGAGACCAGAATGTAGATTTCATCCAAGTGCAAAACTACGTGCACGGTTTCCATGAGGCGTGCGTAGTGCGAGGCGCTTTGCAAAGACCAAAGGATTTCTCGAAGGGCATTGGCGCGAGTGCGGTTTTCTAGGCGCGTGCATGGTGGACTACAAATCCGAGACGACTTTGTTTTCTATCTTCTTACCTTTTGGTTTCGGGAAGTCTATCCTTCTGAACAATATTTAAGTGGAGGCTTTCCTTATTTTTAGTATCTTAATTCCTCCATTAATTAGTTTTCTTTTATTCATAGATTTCATAGAATATATTATCGCGAACAAAATCCCATTGAAGGATATTTATGAAGAGAAACATATGGATGAATTCGTGAAGTTTTGGTATGCTTTCTTACCTTGATTAATATCTCTTCTCTTTGTACTTAATTCCATAAGCATTTTGTGATTCTTTAAGCCTGATCAATTGATTGAGTTATCTTTGTTCTATAATTTGAATTGATTTGATTCATTGTCTATGTGAACATATCTTTTCTATGAAAACAACTTAATCTCTAGGACCGTGGACTAGGATTAAGAAAAAGATTAGATTGTTTTATCTTGCAATTGACTCGTAGCTTGATCGCATGATTTGATATCCTGCATATTCCTGTTCTCTTTCCTAGATCTAGGTTAAGAGTCCTTGCCTAGGTTTAAGTATCCTCTGTTTCCCTCTTATTGATATCAAAATCTGTATTTCATGTGTTTGTTACTCAAACCTTCTCAACCCCTATCTTCCTCTTCATTGAACTAATTTTCTGAGAACAACTGATTCCTCTGGGATTCTACCCTTTACTTGTATGCTATACTTGCTTGTTTAGTTATGGTTTAATTTGATTGATAACATAACGTCCTCTGCAACTAGTCATTGAGTACGAGAGAGTTGTATTGAGTGAGGGTTGTGCAGAGGCAAGAGTGTTTACAAGAGAGTGTGGGATTCACTTCTTGGAACAAGAGCACCTTTGTAACTTGAGAAATCAATATAGCAAGTCAAAGTACTCCTCTAAGTCCTTTCAAGTGGGAAGCTTGGAACCCAAGTGGTTTTCCCTATATAAACTAGTTGGTTTGTAGTGAGGTTTCCACTATAAATCATTGTTTTGATCTGGAAACTCGAAATTTTTCTTGTGTGTTTTTATTCCGCTACGTAAAGTTTTGACTCTAGTCGCCAAGTACTAACGTTCCTACCATTGGTATCAGAGCTTTGGCTCTAGATTTTCTTAGTACTTTACAGGAAAGATGACCACCATCAACACCTCTGTGAATGACTCCTTTTAGAAGCCTCCGGTTCTCAAGGTTAGAAAGTATAATTGGTGGACAAAGCAAATGAAAACCCACATATGCTCTCTAGATGGCTAGCTATGGAAGGTCAATCCTATTGGCCCCGAGTAATTTCTCAAGTCTGATGGAAAGGAGAAAAAAGTCACAAAGTATGATGACTCTAACTTCAAGAAGCTGGAAAAGAATGAACGTGCCAAGAAGATTCTCCACCATGTTGTCACTAGTAGCAATCTCAAAAAGATTATTGGCTACGACACGGCTAAGGAGATCTGGAATGCTCTCAAACATCTCTGTTGGATCATAAGTTAGTTAGAGTGGGCGTCCTTAACTGGGTTAAGGGCGTCCTTAAATGCAGCAGAATAAAATGACTTAAACAGGAAAACGAATAAGATAATGGACACAGTGATTTATAGAGGAACCCCACTAAGACCAACTAGTCTTATGGGTAAACCTCTACCTCCGTTGGAGGATTTTAGAATAGCCGTCCTTATCTTATTCAGAGAGAGTCCTTACAACTTAGGTGAGCCGTTATAATTCTCTGCGTTAAGCGTGCGTCCTTAGTCTCACTAGTAACTCTCCTTTCAACCTAACAAGTAACCTAACTCTCCTAGCTATAAGGTAGCTAAAACCTCACGTCTCTCACAATACGTCGTGAGAGACAAACTAACATCCTAACACTTTGGTGATTTGTTTTGGATTTGATGTGGTTGGACTTTTCTTCTCTTGCTTTAAGCTCACTTGATCTTCTTGATCTTCGTTCTTGAGCTTGAATGCTTCGGGAGTGAGCTCGAGAGAAAACCTTCAAAGTCCACACCGCTATGCATAACCCTTGGGGGGTATTTATAGCGGTAGTGGCTTTTGTCCTATAGCGTCCTCTGAAGCTTCTGCAGGATCTGTCGTCTTCCTTCAACGGTGCGATTTGCATCTTGAGGAACTCAACTCTGTTGACGCTTGGGAAGCCTCCGCGTGGTCAGGGGACCATCTTTTGGAAAGCGACATCTTTGGAAGTGTTCGGTCGTGCCCAGACATAGGAGGCTTCCTTCTGAGGACTACGGCCGAATATGATGTAATCATGTTGGGCCGGCCTTGGTTTGAATTTTGAACTTCTTTCGTATTTTGGCGCAAGTCCCTACTCGATGAGGACGCTGATCGGTCCGGGATCGGAGGGTCTCACAATTTAAATTTATAAAACCGAACCTCAATTGTAGCAAAGAGGTAGGGTGTCGAACACACGGGAGTTCGTGCGTCGAGAGTACCCGAAAAGACTAAGAAAAGATGAAAGAAAGGCAAAACAAAGGAAAACAAAAGAGATCACCTCGGACCGACACAAGTCACTTCGGTCCGAGGGTGGATCGAGGTTGAGTTGCACGGGACCGACGTGGTACAAGTCGGGCCCGATGTACTGGGTAACTCGGTCTGCTAAAAAATGGTAGATCGATCTTGGGTTTTTGGGTTCCTCCCTCAACTAGACTTGGATATTTTTCCCCAATTCAACCAATAAGTGTTTGATCCTTGTGAGATCGAGGTTGTTAGCCTTCAATCCCTCTAATCTACACCTCGACCCAAGGGAGTTTTCACTCTCCTTCGATGTTAGGTCTAGCGATTTGGTTCGAGATTGCTCTCGCTTACTCTTACCAATCACAAGCCCTAAGCCCCTTGTTTTCACAAGAGAATTGAAGCTGAGTGTAGAGAGGATTCATAGATCAAGCACTCAAAGGCTATGGAATTGAGGTTTTCTACCCAATCCTAGCTAGGGGATTCCCCCATAGCCCAAGACTATGGAATCTACTCCATCAAGTAAGAGAACAAAGCAATCAAAAGGGAAATCAATCAAATCTCAATCATCAACATCAAACCAAACTCAAATTGCATTCAATTCCAAAGTGTCAACAAAATCCAAGTCTTAATTCTACTAGATCAAAGCAAAACAAAGTACAAAACTCACTAATCCTCCTCCTAGCTCCACCGATCTCCTCTTCTCTTCCTTCTCCTTTCTTATCCTTGCCCTCCAAGTCTTCCTTTGAGCCTTTAGAGAGTGATTTGGGTGTGGTGTATCCAAACACCTCCCTTTAATGCTCTCTAATCACCTCTATTTATAGCCTCTCATGGATTGGGGACCAAGGAATTCCCAATTTAGAAAGGGGTAAATGTGGAAAGTTACTAAAAATATGCCTTGGGGAACAATCCTCTCAATTGCCGACTTAGGACCGACACGGATGCACCTCGGGCCCGACGTTGGAAACGTCGGTCCTGGCTCTGGTTGCTCGATCTCGGGCCCGACTTCGTGGTACTCGGTCCTGGGCCTCGATCCTTGTCTTCTTCTTGGGTTTCCTTCGGTTCCACTTCATTCTTAGCTTGGCTCTTGCACTCCTTGACTTGGCTCCTTCATAAGCTTCTCCAAAATGTCCTCATTCTTGCCATTTTTACCTACAAATCAAAGCAAACTCGCATAGTTTCCGAATCTCAAGGAAAACCGGGAACTAAGCTAGAAAGGAACGAAACTAACAAAGAAGGGAATGAAAAACACATATTTACAAGGGAAATTAACCACTAAAACACCACCAAAATGAGAGACATCAGAATACCCCATACTTAAACTTGCTTGTCCTCAAGTAATAACAAAGTAAGCAAGACCGAAGCACAATCTTCAAGTAAAGCCTCATATGAAAAACACAAGTAAGAACAAGTGATAGACATGCTAGCAAGATTACGTCATCACACATGATCAAGTGTTCAAGGAATAAGGTCTAATGCAACAAAGCCTCACTTTAGGGACATGAAAATGTGTATCACTCATCATGTGTTTAGGTTTAGCAATGAACACTCAAACTCAACAAACATGCAAGTAAAGACTTTACTATTGAAGCTAATATCACCAATTCCTCCACCTAGAGATGCCTATTACAATGCACACAAAGAATATGAACTTGGCTCAATGGAGGTCCTCAAAGAGGTTCCATTCGGCTGGGTTGTAATGGGGCTTTTGGTAATTCTCAAGGTGGGAATCATTTTGGTCTTGTGGTGCTTACAATGGGGATTGAACTTTCTAGTCTCTCACCAATTTTCACCAAATCATTCCACTTTCATTTTCACTCATCCAAAAGACTTTGATTTTTCTTCTATTTTTCCTTCTTTTTAACCCATACTTTTCACTAAACATTCCACTTCATCTTTTCACTAAACTTTTTGTTGGATTATTTCACACTTTTTCCACTTAGAATCGACTTGCACTATATCGGGCCCGAAGTGCACTTATCCTCGGTCGGTGCCCTTTTCTTCACTTAAGCACTTTGCTTTCAATCCACTACTTTTTCCAACTTTTCTTTCTTTCTTCTCAACAAAGATGCACTACCCACTTGCTTTTGCAACTCCATTCTTTTGCCCTTCACCCAAGAGAATCTCAACTCTCCAAATATTCTTCCAAAACCTCTCACTAAAGTCCAATCCCATAAGGGTCAAGTCATATAGGCTAGGAATCATATTTTTGAGAAGTTTCAAGCAAAGGTCTAAGGCTAAAACGGGGCTACAAACAACGGTTTCTCTTCAAGGTAGGATATGGAACATTTTGTGACTAAATGAAATAAAGCTCAAATCAATGTGACAAAGCATAGAACAAATCTCATATTGGTCATGGAAAATAGATAAACACCGCAATAGCAAGTTTTACGTAGCATGCATGAGCTAATTCACACAAGAAAATGAGGGATATGCAATATGAACAAACATCCCTAAAATGGCCAAAAGTAATCTCACAAGGTTCACTCTAGCTTAGTTCACTAGTACAAATACATGAGTTAATATCGGTGAAAACGTATACCGGTTCAAAATCCGGTATGAATTCTTTAAATTTATACCGGTTATTAGAAAACAACGGTATCCGAGTGGAAAAAAAAATTCACACACCGTTTTTTTGATAAAACCGGTATAAAATTCCCGATCGGGAGGAAGACGGATACCGGTTGTAAAAAAAACCGGTATGAATGTATATTTTTCATAAATGTGGTATTTTCTTTCTTTTCCCCCGACCCCTTGCTTTCCTTTTCTCCAGACAATTCCCCTACCCTCGACTGCTGGTTCCACGATCCGCCCTGCCCCTCTCCCTCTACCCTCGACCGTTGGTTCCATAATCCGCCCTGCCCTCTACGTCGGCGGCGGCACGATCGACCACCTTCGCCACTATCCTCACCACCACCATGGACCTCGGCGCCCTCTTCAGCGAGGCCGCCGCCCTCAGGGGCTTCGTCCCGACCCAAATCGTTCGATTGTGTAACCCTAGGAACCAGAGAGAGACGGAATCGGAGAGAGACGGAATCCTAGGAACCAGAGAGAGACGGAATTGAAGCTATCCTTCCCCGCCGGCCTCGTCACAGTCTACGAAGGCTAGGTTTTGCTCTCGCTTGTTTTGTTTGTACTTCTTACAGATCCAAAGTTGTTCGTCTTGCTAATTTGAAAATTGATTACTCCATGTATTGGCTATTTTCATGAGGCCGCTTCACTTCTCCGACAGCGCAACCACTCAACAGCCTCCGCAAAGTCTCAGGTCTGTCTTCTCGTTTCTCTTGTCATCGTTTTCGGTTTTCATTCGGTATGTTGAAGACTTCGTAGATGGGAAATGCTAAGGAAATTCAAGAAGATTGTACTATGGTGGATCAATTGTTGTATGTATGTGTGAAAATTTGATGCTTTCTGTACGATTATTTGATTGTATGGTATAAGTCGACCTAGAATCCCTATGAGTTGGCCTTTGTCCATTGATTTTGGAATCTCATTTCACTGGAAATGTTATAGGTGTATATCATCTCCAGTTATGGATTTAGCTGTAGCAGGTATTGGTTTACAGTGAGGAGTTTTGTGCCAAGTCTTGTGATGAATATAGTTACGAAGCTGTATGAACATTGAGCAAAAGTTGAGAGGATCATGTAGGCAGGGGTTCTTCAGATACCTTGGTGTTTTTTTTTCTAAAATTAGTTTGCTAAAAGTCATAATTATAAATTAGGAAGGGATTCTTGTATGTGAATTATAAGTTATGTGATTGAATGCCTTGTTTCAAGGTTCTGAAAGAATGGAAGAGAAGCCCTCGATCTCACCGAAAAGCTTTGTCGATGAAGTAGTGGTGAGTTTTATTGTACAATCTTTTCCATATCCGTAACATAATAGATTGCGTGCATGAAAAGAGACTGTGATACTTTTATGGGTTATGTACCTGCATGTAGGAGCTCTTATGCTCTTTATTTTGTATCCCCTTTGTATATCAAAATGCTAATGAAATAGTGTCTGTTTAATGGAGACACTATTTCATGAGTATTCATTTGAATTGGTTTTGGGTCGGGTTTATGTGAAGTGGGGTCTAGTTAGTTCAGATATTCGAGGTTTAATTTGGACTTTGTCCATTATTATTGGTCAATTGATTTGCCTCTTGATTTAAGCTCTTTTTTCAGAATTTTTGTTTTGCATCAAATGCAGTCATTTACTTGAGACAGCTTTCACTTTTCAGTCAGGGCTGTTGGATCGTTTGTACTGAGGAACGCTCTTTACTTTGGTAAAGGCGTCCTTTGGTCAGGCGTCCCTACGAGGTGTAGGGGCGTCCTTGATGTATGCAGCGGAATAAAGTACTAAACAGGTAATAAATGAACGCAGTGAATTATAGAGGAACCACTCAAGACCAAGTAGTCCTTGAGTGTAAACCTCTACCTCCTTGGAGGATTTTTGAATAGTTCTTTCCTTTATATTGAACGTTCTTACAGTTGTACTGGCGAGTCTTTACAGTTCTCTGACACTTAGCTTTTCCCTAAGTTCACTTGTAAAGGACTCCTTTAAGCCTACAACTAAAGCTTGTTCAATCTACTAAAGGACTCTATTCCTATGTTCTGCAGTACTTCGCAGAACGTTCTCTCTCTCTTTTTGGTTTCTCTGATTACGAACTGTTTTGTGGTTGGGGTACAAAATCTCACTCGATCTAACACAAGTTCTAGCACTGTTCTAGAGTTCTTGAGTTGGTTCTTCGTGTTCTTGAGTGAGTCGCTTTCCTTTGATTCTCTCTGAATATTCTCTGAAAGCGTTAGCGTCACAATAAATGCCTTGGGGCTATTTATAGGACTTGGGAAGGGCGTCTTTTCACTGGGACGATCATGCCCTTCGTGGACGTGGCTACAGGATCTTCCTCCACGTAGTAGGGCGGTGATGAGGAAGCTTCCTGTATCCAGCTGTGTATGATGGACTCCGCTACAGGATCGGCCGCCACGTGTTGATTGACTCTGCAACAGGATCGTCCGCCACGTAGTGTTGGACTCCGCTACAGGATCGGTCTCCACGTGTCCTTGGATGATCAAACATTGTCGAGTGAACTCATCCTGTCGGCTAGTGAGTAAGGACTCCTTGCTTGCGTTCCTACTTGCTTGGGACTCCGTCCTTGCTCAAGTAGTCTCTAGCTGGTCCTTACTTCCTGTTAGCTAGCGTCCCTAAGCTTATGGGACGCCCATACACACTTATTGTCCTTTTGGTCACTAGCGTTCCTGAACACTTGGACAACTTTATTAGAATCAAAGTGAGTTTGTCATATCAAAACTAAGGGACGGTTGTGTGGTACACTGACAAGTACGCAAGCGTCCTTGATAGCGTCCCAACAATTTCCCCCTTTTTGATGATGACAAACTCTTAAGCAAAAAGTTTTGACATTGGAACTTAGTATGCATGAAAACTTAGAAGCGTCCTCTAATACTTAGAGAAATTTCAATATGCACAAGTTTTCATTCTTTGATTCTCTAACATTTGGATTTTAAGGAGAGAGTCGCGTCCTAGAAAACTTTCTAAGCGTCCTCTATTATTCTAGCATGAGCGTTCTTTAGACCTTTCACTTAATAGTTCCCCCTTAACACTTGCTTATTCTAGATAACTAATTTATAGCGCATCTCTGCAAAACTACACTTCCCCCTTTTGGCATCATCGAAAAGGATAACAAGTGATAAGGACGTTAGCATAAACACGCAACTATAAGCAGTGGAACGCTTAAACAAACACAATGCAAGCAAACCATGTAATTGCCATTCAAACAAAAGAGAGTACGTGTCATTACAGACCAAAGTGTTTGAAAGATAAAAGAAGCAAAAGCAAAGCAATTTAGGCATAAAGGGGTTGAGGACGGCGATCACTAAGGACGGCTTTGATCTTGGTAGAACTTGAGAAGCTTCTCTTGAAGTTCAGCCGACTTGGTGAATGCCGAAGATAAGTCTTTGAGAGAATTTAAGATCAGGCACTGGTTGTGAAGAATAGCACCCATGAGTGCTGCCGGAGGATGTTGTTCGGGATTTGCTGGGCAGGAATAGGCGCTGGACCAGAGCTGGAGGAAGGAGCGTCCATGTGAGGCAAGGAAGGAGGTGAAGAGGCCATTAACATTTGATCAAGAACGTCAAAATTCACAGCTTGCTCTTCTTCATTGAGGGGATCTTGATGCAGAGAGGCAAGGCGTTCCTGTTCAGCTTCAGCTGCTAGGCGTTCTTGCTCTGCTCTTTTTCTGGCTTAGCTTCAGCCTCTAACTGCTTCTTTATTGAGGGTAGTTCCTCATTGTGCCTTATCTTGAGCAGTCCTTTCTTTTGATCCCAGTTGAGTCCCAGCAATTCAGTAGGAGCAGACTCATCATAAGCGTTTTGGGACTTTAGGATCAGCTTGACTAGCCCAAGGTATGGCAAAGCATGTCGCTTCCTCCCACACTTAGCCATATGTTGCATTGCAATTCTGGCAAGATTGATGGGACGGCGTTCGAGAAAGGCGTCTATTAATATGATGTCATGCGTTTGAACTATAGAACGCTTCTCTTGCCTGGGAAGGACGGCGCGGTAGATAAAGTAATGTGCAATGGCGCCGACTTTGCTCAACACGTGAGCCACCCTGTCAAGTCCATAGGGTCTTTTACCCTGGAACACTCTTTCAATCATAGCAACTTCTTCGTCCTCTGTCAGCTCAAAGCCGTTCTCTGGAAGAGAGCTTAGTGCGTTGGACGGAGGCCTTTGAGTGCTCAGTCCCATTAAAGTACGGACTTGGCGTTCATTGACAAAGGCTTTCTCGTCCTCTATCTTGAAATGGAGAGAGCTGTCCTTGGACTTGTAGCGCAAGCTTTTGTAGAACGCTCGGACCTGTTCTTTGTCAACTTCAGAAGGGGCAGGTCCGACGTTCAGCCATCCTTGAAATCTGAGAAGCTCAAGAAACTCCAGAACTTCTTTTTCCTTGGTGAAGGAGGCAAGCCATTGCTCAGAATAGACTAAGGGGCCTAGAACGTTGACAGGTGCGCCATCGTCCTTGCGCTTCTTTTTGCCTTTTGGCGACTCAGAGTCCTCACCATCTGAACTTTCATCAGCACTGTTCTCGGACTCGTTCTCAGCATCGTCCGGGCCAGCAGCGTCCTCAGTGCCTTGTGCATTTTCATTATTATCACCAGCTGTGGCCTGATCGGCATCGGAGGAAGCTCTGCCTTGGGACGTGTCCCCAGCGTCCTGAGCTTGTTCTGGATTTTCAGTTGGAGGCTCAGCGTCCGCAGGGACATGGTGGGATTCTGTTTGGATTGTGGGGGAGGGGTTTTCTTGAGGAGTTGGGAGGGGATTGAGGAGGGGAAGGGATTGGTTGTAGGGTGGGATTTCTTGTGCATCACGATCGAGCTCATCCGATAGTGTAGGCTCGGCGTCCTTGTGAGCGACCTGGTGCTCGCCAGCGTCCTCAGCAACCGCAATAACTTCTGCCTTTTTTGCAGCAGGAGCACTTTCAACACCTTCTGCCTCGTCGTTGGAGTCCCCAGTTATATCAACAAAGGGTGAGGACTCACCGGCAGGCGTTCCTTGTATGCTCTTTGAAGAGGAGCTTGACGAGGAGGAACTGGAGGTGGAGATGTGCTCCGGCTCTGTAGCTGCTTGGACCAGTAGCACCTTGGGAGATTCACCGACTTTGCGGCGTTTAAATGTGTGCTCAAGCGCTGGACGTTTCTCGACGTCCTCTGGACCACTTTCGGATGAAGGACGGCGGGACCGGGGAGTCTCGGGGTTCTTTGGTGGGGAAATGTGGGCAGGGGCGGAGGGGAATTGGGCGAAGTTTATTGGAGAGGGGCAGAATGGAATTAGAGCATTTTCGTTTGAAGGTTTAGGGGACGGTGGAGGGGTTGGGAGTTGTTTGATTTGAATGGCCTTTTGAGGAGGAGGAGGAGTGGATTGCTTTGAAAGTTTGGAGGGGCCTTTTGTGGAGGTTGGCCGTTTTGTGGAGGAGGGGACGCTTGACGACTTGGCCTTTTTGAGGCGCCTTGGGTCATGGGTCTTTTTGGAGCGTCCCTCCTTTAAATGGGGTGGAAACTTGTCCACAATTTCGGTGGGTTTGGAGGATTTAGAGAGAGGGGACGATGGAGCTGGACGTTTGAGGAGCTTCTTGGATGTGACGGTGGGAATTTGAGGAGGTGGGGGAGAAGGACTGGGTAGCCTTTTTTGTAACATTTTATAGGCGGGGGAGTCTTTGGGGTACATGGGGAAGTTAGGTAGGATGGCGTTATGCATGTCGGGAATGAGATCGAGTAAGGGAGCAAGATTCTCACCACCGTATTGCGAGAAGAAGAGCACGTCCTCCATCCGGCCAGGCAAGTCATGATAGTTGTTTTTGTAGAGGCCGTGGATGACGAAGCGTTCGATGAACTTCTCATAATTTCTTGTTTTGACGGCGTCCCTTTTGACTTCCGGCCTGTCCATGCGTTCCCGTATCAACATGTACAAAGTTTTTGGCTTCTTGTTGATGAAGTCCACTAGAGATTCATTGAGAATAAGCGGTTTGGGCTTCTCTATAGTGTGGGACTTCACCAACCGTCTTCTCTTACCGCCGGTAGAAGATCCGGCAACGTTCCCTAGAAGCTTAGACATGATTCTGATGACTTGTAGAGAGAGAAAGTCGTGGGAGTTCTAGAGAGAGGGCAGAGCAAATTTGAGAGCGAGGAAATGGTTGAGAGCAATAAATTTTTGATAGCGACTGTTACTGCCTTATATAGAGGAAGCGGTGGCACAAGCTGTAAATAACACTGATTTTCTGTGCTACACGTGGCAAAACTTCTCCCTTAAGAGTTGAGCAAGTAAAACGGTCACTGTTTGCCCTTTCAAAAGTTCAAAATTTCTGACACTTCAACTTCTTCTCAAAACTGAACTGGCGTCCTCTCTTACAAGCACTGAGCGTTCTCCCATACTTAGCAAAGTTCACCTCTTCAAGCAAACCAGTAACCAGTTCAACCGTCCTTGTGATCACCTTTCGAACCATTTGAGAACAAAGCAAGTACGTCCCGTGAAAGAAAAATATGAAGCTCATAGGACGCTTTTGCGGAGTTCTCGGCTAGGGTAAGCTTAGAGTTCCCATCATTTCGGCTTATAATGAGGGTTGGGTGATCAGGGATACTCTTTTCAAGACACAATAGAGAAAATTTGAATGGCGTTCCAAAGTAGCAAACACATGAAGTTTTAGACTAGCGTCCTTGCAAATATGAATTCAAAGCATAACAGTCCTTAAACACTTGGAATCTACTAAACATAGCCAATCATTGAGAGAATAGTAGAACGGGACTTGCTACTTAAAAGTTATCATCCCTAGGAGCAACCTGAGATGCTCAAAGGGACGCCTATCAAGTGCCTTAGTGAAAATATCAGCTATTTGGTCTTCCGTTCTAACATGCTCCATACTAATGAGTCCTAGTTCAACGTTGTCACGCAAGAAATGATGCCTTATATGAATATGCTTTGTGCGTGAATGAAAAACAGGATTCTTAGAGATTCCAATAGCACTCGTGTTATACAACGAATAGGAATAGTTTCAAGATTGATACCGTAGTCCTCGAGTTGATATTTGATCCAGATAACTTGTGAACAGCACGAGGCAGCAGCAACGTACTCGGCTTCCGCAGTTGAAAGCGCCACAGAGTTCTGTTTCTTAGATCCCCAAGAGACTAAGCATGAACCAAGGAACTGTGCCATTCCTGAAGTGCTTTTTCTATCAATCACATGACCAGCATAATCAGCGTCCAAGTAGCCAACAAGCTTGAAGGACGTCTTCCTTGGGTACCAAAGACAAATATCATCGCGTCCCTTGAGATAGCGAAAGATTCGCTTTACTTCCTTCATGTGGGACTCCTTTGGATTGGCTTGGAAGCGTGCACACAAGCAAACGGCAAACATGATGTCGGGACGACTTGCGGTCAAATAGAGCAAAGAACCAATCATCCCTCGATAGAGTTTTTGATCAACGTCCTTCCCTTGTTCATCTGCGTAAAGACGCGAGTTTGGAGAACAGGGAGTAGCAACTGGCTTGGACGCGTTCATCTTGTATTTTTCAAGCATTTCTCGTACTTACTTTTGTTGATGAATGCGCGTCCCGTCCTTGAGTTGGTTGATTTGGAGTCCCAAGAAGAAATTTAGTTCTCCAATGAGGGACATCTCAAACTCACTACTCATTAAGGACTTGAACTCATCTACAAGTTTCATGGTAGTACTACCATAGACTATATCATCAACATAGACTTGGGCAATCAAAATGTCCTTGTGAACTTTCTTAATGAACAAAGTTTTATCAATTGAACCTCTTATGTACTTATGAGACAAAAGAAAGGACGCAAACCTGTCGTACCATGCACGAGGGGCTTGCTTGAGTCCGTAGAGAGCTTTGTCTAAGTAGTACACATGGTCTGGGTGAGAGGCATCCTCAAAGCCAGGGGGCTGAGCAACATACACTTCCTCCTTGAGTTTTCCATTGAGAAAGGCAGTTTTGACGTCCATTTGAAATAACTTGAATCCTTTGTGAGCGGCGAAGGCAATAAGAAGACGAACGGCCTCAATTCGAGCAACAGGAGCAAAGGTCTCATCATAGTCTATGCCTTCCTCTTGCTTGAATCCTTGAGCCACCAGTCTTGCCTTGTTCCTTGACACACGTCCACTCTCATCAAGTTTATTTCTGAACACCCAACGCGTCCCTATGATGTTTTTGCCTTTGGGACGTGGGACGAGGGACCAAACTTTGTTCCTTTCAAACTGATTAAGTTCTTCTTGCAATGCTTGAATCCAGTCAGCGTCCTGGAGTGCTTCCTTGATGTTCTTTGGTTCCACCATAGAGACAAAGGCATTGAAAGCACAAAAAGCTAAATTTGCACTCTGGGACTTGCTTGCAGCTGACCTGGTTTGAACTCCTTGAGAAGGATCTGAGATAATCTGAGTAGTTGGGTGGTCCCTAGAGAAGCGGGACTCCCTTTGGAATAGCTGAACAAATCTTGGATCAATGTCTCCATCAGAATCATCACTATCGCCTTGAGCATAGTCCTCAGCGTGTTCCCCCTCAGAGAGAGCGTCCACACCTTGACTTTGCTCGCCTTGTTGACTTGATTCAGCCACATCTTGTTGAACTGGAGATTCACTTCGAGAGGGAACTCCTTGAACAACACTAGGAGCGTCCACTGAGACTTCTTCAGGATTTGGAGAAGCGTCCTTAGCTACATAGTATTTTCTTGAGGACCAATCTTCAACCTCGTCTTCAGAGTCGTCCTGCTGTTGTGAGGAAGAGCGTTCTTTCTTACTTTGTTTTTCTCTGTGAGAAGAACTCTCTTTGAACACAACATGAATACTCTCCTCAAGCTTTAGAGTCCTTTTGTTGAAAACTCTATATGCTTTGCTTGTGAGGGAGTATCCAAGAAATATGGCTTCATCACTCCTTGCATCAAACTTTCCAAGTCGTTCTTTGTCGTTGTTGTGGACGAAACACTTACACCCAAAAACTCTGAGATAGTCGATGCGAGGCTTCCTTCCATTCAACAACTCATAGGACGTCTTCTTCAATAATGGACGGATCATGACACGATTGATAATATAGCAGGCTGTAGCAACAGCTTCTGCCCAGAAATACTTAGGGACGTTTTTTGCTAAAAGCATAGTCCTTGCCATATCCTCCAACGTCCTATTCTTTCTTTCAACGACTCCATTTTGTTGAGGAGTTCTTGGAGCTGAGAAGTTGTGAGAGACTACATGTTGATCACAGTAGGCCAGGAACTCCGAGTTCTGGAACTCCGTCCCATGGTCTGATCTTAGAGCTTTGAGAGGCGTCTCCAGGGCAACTTCCACTTGTTTGATGAAGACTTTGAACGCATTGAAACAATCTGCTTTTGACACTAAGAAAAGAACCCAAGTGAATCGAGAAAAATCATCTACGAGAACGTAAATGTACCTCTTTCCACCGTAGCTCTGCGTCTTCATTGGTCCACAAAGATCCATATGAAGAAGTTCCAGAGGCTTCTTCGTACTTACTTCATTTTTAGACTTGAAGGACGTTCTTGTTTGCTTCCCTTTGATACAGGCTTCACACTGTTCAACATTCTCAGGGTCAATCCGGGGAAGTCCTTTCACAAGATTTCTTTGATGTAACTTAAGGATTGTGCTTGGTCCAGCATGGCCAAGACGGCGATGCCAGAGGTCAGCGTCCTCCTTTGAAGCAGATAGGCACAACTCTGATTTAGGCTTGAACTCCTGGTTGAAGATGTAGACATTGTTCTGGCGTACTCCTTTGAGAACAACCTTGTTTGATTTCTTGTTGATAACAAGGCACTCCTTTGAATCAAATGTGACTAGGTTTTCACCTTGATCACACATTTGAGAGACGCTAAGAAGATTGAAGCCAAGTCCTTCAACAAGACTGACATTTGATGCTTTGATGGACGCATTAAGAATAGCAGTTCCCGTCCCTTTGATCTTTCCCTTGCCTTTGTTGCCAAACGAGACAGTTCCTCCCGTGGCACTACTTTGGATAGAAGTGAGATGGATCTGGCTTCCTGTCATATGATTTGAGGCGCCGCTATCAATGATCCATGGGCGTCCCCTCACTTCCACCTGCCAAAACAAAGTTAGTGTTTGGCGACCCAGGCAAGGTGTTCCTTACCTGGTTCGTTGCAATAATAGAACTCTAGTTCTGGCATGTAGTCATTTATATTCACATCATTTGAAATAGCATGCTTGCGGAAAGAACTCCTAGAACGTCTAGGACGCCTAGTGTTAGCTTTAGGAACGGACTTATTATTCTCAATGTTAGTCCTAGCAGCTTTACCACTTTCAATGTCTTCCTTCAGTTTTACACAATCATATTTAAAGTGGTCTCCTTGTCCACAGTACCAACACGTCCTATAGTAAGTACCGAGATAGTACTTCTTATTGGGACGCTGGATTTTGTTCTTCTTCATCTTTTCAAGGTTACAAACTTTAGAGCCTTCCCCCTTAGCAATTTTCTTGTAGATCCTATGACTTGTGGAGTTAGTGTAGTAGTCCTCTTGACCTAACTCTCCACTTTCTAGGACTCTAATTCGCTCAAGAAGATTCTTAGTTTTCTCCCGTTCAAGTTCAAGTTCAGAAGTTTTGCTTGCCTCAAAGTCGCTAGGAAGAGAGTTCTTAGTGTCAGATTCATAGCCTAGTCCCCTTTTGGCTGGGACAAAGACCATAGGTCTAACTTCTTCTACCATGGGACTCTTACCCAACACTTTCACTTCTTCCCTGAGCTTAGCGTTCTCAAGTTTAAGACACATAATTTCAGTTTTCAAAGATTTAGTTTCTTCACATGAAGACTCTAGATGAATGGTCATGGAACTACAGTTTTCACATTCAACCACAATATTTTCATTTTCAAGTTCCAGTTCATCCATTTTATTTTGCATGATCACACTTTCATCCATGATTTTTCCAATGAGTTTAATAAGCTTGGACTTGGAACAATTTTCTAAAGAACTCATCATAGACTCACGGGTTACCTCATTTTCAGATTTCGGAGCGTCCTCCTCAACAACTTCGACGTCCTCCATAGCCATGTATGCTACTTGTTCATTATTAGAGGCGTCTTCAAGAGCTATGTATGCCTCTTGTTCATCAGGTTCTTCATCATCAGAACTGACGTTATCCCATGCAGATGCGAACGCTCCAATGAGGACTTTTGTCTTCATCTCCTTTAATGACATTCCCGTTGTACATTTTTTAGCAAAGTGTCCTTTCTTGTTACATTTGTAACAGGTAAGTTCTTTCATTTCTGCTTCAGTGTACTTGGGACTTTCTTTCTTGGGCATCTTGTGTTTGTTGAAATATTTGTTCCTTTTGCCATAAGAACGAAGTACTTTGTGAAAAAGAGTAAGTTCTTCTTCTTCATCAAGCTGTTCCTTAGATTTGCTTTCCTTCTCTCTCAACGCTTGAACGCGCATCTTCTCACGGTTCTCATTTTTGTTGGCTTCTATCAATAAAGCAAGTTCTTGATGACGACGAAGATACTCAGCGTACTCTGGTGTTGATGTTATCAGTGCTATATCTGTTTGAGGATTCCTTGCTAGCTCAGCTAAATCGGAGTTCCTTCGTGCTTCATATCCTCTTAGCTTCCCGTAGATCTCTTCCATATCGAGAGTCTTGTTAGCTGTATTCTCTTTGAACGTGGTTCTATCAAAGTTCCACTTTCCTGTTAGACCATCAATAACCACTTGAACTCTGTTTCTCATTGAAACTTCAGCTTCGGGAACGCCTAAGTTCCTCATCTTGGTAACAAGTTGCTCAAAGCGGTATGAATAGTCATTGACAGTTTCGTTGGGTAGCATTCTGAAAGCATAGAACTCTCTCTTGATTTCAATCTGAACGTCTTCCCTCATCTCAGCAGTTCCTACGTGGAATTTTTCAAGAGCTTCCCACTGTAGTTTGGCAGTTGTCAAATTGCTAATTCTGGTGGCGTCCCTTTCACAAAGAGACGCTTGAAGGAAGCAAATAGCCTTTGCATTTGTTTCCATCAACTTAAATTCATCAGGACCCCACTCGTCCTCTTTATCCTTCTTGTCAGTAGGAACGGCAAGGTCTCCTTTCATGATCACTTTCCAGCACTGATAGTTCTGACTCCTTACAAAGTTCTCAAATCTAATCTTCCAGCGGTTGAAATTGCCGTCCGTCAGGCGCGGAGGCTTCACAAAGGAGATTCCTATAGGTTCCATGTCCATTTTTACCTGCAACTCAGTAAGAATCTAGAGCGCCTGCTCTGATACCAATTGTTGGATCGTTAGTACTGAGGAACGCTCTTTACTTTGGTAAAGGCAACCTTTGGTCAGGCGTCCCTACGAGGTGTAGGGGCGTCCTTGATGTATGCAGCGGAATAAAGTACTAAACAGGTAATAAATGAACGCAGTGAATTATAGAGGAACCACTCAAGACCAAGTAGTCCTTGAGTGTAAACCTCTACCTCCTTGGAGGATTTTTGAATAGTTCTTTCCTTTATATTGAACGTTCTTACAGTTGTACTGGCGAGTCTTTACAGTTCTCTGACACTTAGCTTTTCCCTAAGTTCACTTGTAAAGGACTCCTTTAAGCCTACAACTAAAGCTTGTTAAATCTACTAAAGGACTCTATTCCTACGTTCTGCAGTACTTCGCAGAACGTTCTCTCTCTCTTTTTGGTTTCTCTGATTACAAACTGTTTTGTGGTTGGGGTACAAAATCTCACTCGATCTAACACAAGTTCTAGCACTGTTCTAGAGTTCTTGAGTTGGTTCTTCGTGTTCTTGAGTGAGTCGCTTTCCTTTGATTCTCTCTGAATATTCTCTGAAAGCGTTAGCGTCACAATAAATGCCTTGGGGCTATTTATAGGACTTGGGAAGGGCGTCTTTTCACTGGGACGATCATGCCCTTCGTGGACGTGGCTACAGGATCTTCCTCCACGTAGTAGGGCGGTGATGAGGAAGCTTCCTGTATCCAGCTGTGTATGATGGACTCCGCTACAGGATCGGCCGCCACGTGTTGATTGACTCTGCAACAGGATCGTCCGCCACGTAGTGTTGGACTCCGCTACAGGATCGGTCTCCACGTGTCCTTGGATGATCAAACATTGTCGAGTGATGTCATCCTGTCGGCTAGTGAGTAAGGACTCCTTGCTTGCGTTCCTACTTGCTTGGGACTCCGTCCTTGCTCAAGTAGTCTCTAGCTGGTCCTTACTTCCTGTTAGCTAGCGTCCCTAAGCTTATGGGACGCCCATACACACTTGTTGTCCTTTTGGTCACTGGCGTTCCTGAACACTTGGACAACTTTATTAGAATCAAAGTGAGTTTGTCATATCAAAACTAAGGGACGGTTGTGTGGTACACTGACAAGTACGCAAGCGTCCTTGATAGCGTCCCAACAAGGGTTGTAAGGACTGTGGTCTGGTTTGTTCAGATAATTGATTAATCAATTTTGTTTTTAAACTGGATGATAATAATCATCAATCTTCAACCTAGTTTGTTTAGTTAGGGGGGATTTTGAGCATATCATGTTTCTTTGATCATCTTGGGTTGGCTTGAGTTCTAGTAGTAACTAACATATAAAAAAATCGTGTTAGCAAAGCTGCAAAACATGTATCTAATTACCATCATGGCCTCATGCGTGTTCCTGGAGACATAGTTCTTGACCTCTCAACCATGACTAACCAGACCATTAAGTTAGGAGGCGGTCTTCGTCAGGTACTTGTATATTTTTAATATATGCATTGTATATAAAGATGCATAAAAAGGGATTTTTCAGTTGAATAGGACATTCTAGAAGATTGCAAGTTGATTGAATGAATCTATTCATTCTCGTTTTGTTGTTTTTTTAACATGTAAGGAACATTATATAGAAATGATTGGATCGGTGAAGAGTCTTGTCCACTTGAAGCAAGTATGTTGATCTGCAGACTCTGAAATTGCAAGAGAATCTTGAGGTTAGTTTTTATTATAAGCAACATTCTTCTTGATGTGAAAAATTCATTATATAAGTTTAGCAATCACATTTCTTTTTCACCCAACTCAGTATACTCAAGTGTTGTTTACTCCATCTTATATCATAATCAAGCTACTTAAGAATGTTTTATATATATTTGTGTGTATGCATGAAGCTTGATATATACTACACCTCAAGATAGACGTACCATGTTGAATGGAATGCTTATGATCCCTCCTGTTACATTACCATGTTAAATGGAATGTTTATGATCCCTGCTGTTACATTTCGTAAATATTGTGATATTCTTAGAAGTTTTGGGGGAAGGGTCATCAATAATAAATTTTTCATGTTAGTTTTGCTTTTCTTTCTGATAATTAAATTGAATTCTATTTTCTTTCATGTAAATTGATTTAATGTTGGCATTGGCACTGCAATTATCTTTCTCATGTAGGAAAGGAACTGATTGAGAGGCATAATGCTTGGCTGAATGAAGAACTGAAAACAAAGACTAACAATCCAATGGAGTTGCATAGGAAATATGCAGAGCACAATGCAGATATATGTACTAAAATGAGAGATGTAAGGGCTTACTGTTCAAAATACTTCATTGAGTATTCATTACTTTTTTTTGTTAGGTGCTATTTTGATCATAAGATTGTGAAAGTCCCTCGTGTACTTGTTTAATACCCTTTTGATAAATATATATAGTATTTTTTATTTTGAAGCATCCAGGTTGTTGTGTTTTATAGCTTGAATTGATAACTTGGCCATTTTATATTAAATAATTGATGTAAATTGAATCAAGCAGGTGAGCTGTATTTAAATAATATTTTTTTTTTAAAAAAAATGAACATTCATACCGGTTTTTAAAAAAACCGGTATGCGTGTGCATTTCTTAAACACGAGTTTATACCACTTTTTTTACAGGTTTATACCGCTTTTTTTACCGGTATCTGAACATTTAGACCGGTTTTTAAAAAACCGGTATCCGTCTATCTTTTATACCGGTTTTTTGAATAACCGGTATCCGAAGTTTTATTACGTTCGAGTTAATAGCGGATGAAAAACCGGTATCCGCTTTAACAAAAAACCGGTATTAACTAGTGTTTTTGTACTAGTGGTTGCATCAAAAACCTCATCCAAGAACTCATGTGCTCAATAAAAACATGCAATATATCATATCACATTAAAAGCAACTTCCATTTAGAGGCTAAACCATCCAAAAATATGCAAAGGATTTTACATGCTCACATCATCATTAGCCTTTATATGGACATCTAAGATGGGAATTCCTAGTCCAAAAACAAAATATTTTTGTCCTTTTTCACACAATTTTTCAAATTTTTATGGATTTTTATCAAAAATTTTCAAACAAAGCAAACAAACTCATCCATTCATGCCATAAAATTCAATCATCATCTTATCATGCCACTAACCCAAAATGAAACATCCCTTAATCAAAACAAAAGAAAACACATGAAACTACACATGAACATGGAACTATAAGCTACTAACCCACCCCATACTTAAAATTTTGATGTCCTCATCAAAAGAAATCAAAACTCCAAAGTAAAGAGAAGAGTAGAGAAAGTAAACAATTTCCTTATTCTTGCATGGCATGTTGAGGTTTAGTTTGGAGGGTGACCACGGCGTCTCCTTTGGATCCTTGCTTGCCGTTCTCGCTCATACACTTGATCAATGAAGGGGTCTTGGCTTGGCGGTTGGAGTGGTGGCGCGGGAGGAGTCCATTGGTCTTCACGGGATGAGAAATTCCCGGACATCCACTCATTGAAACTTGCTTGGACGGTCCACCTTTGATCCTCGGCCGCCCTCAAGTCCTCCACTTCACGTCTAGTGTAGGCGATGTTGCGGTTCATCTCATCAAATTGCACTTGGAAGTCTTCTTGGTGGTGAGAAAGTTGTTGTTGTTGGAAGTTGAGGTATTGTTGTTGTTGGTTGAGTTGGTGCGCTTCTTGAAGCATTGATGATTGTTGAAGTTGGAGATGTGCCCTTTGGTTGGCCAAGAAATTCATGTCCACCGATTGGTTGACCAATGTTGTTATAGCACCGAGAAAGAGCTTCATCCATGCTCATCTTTTGAATTGACTCCCAATCTAACCACCGAGTGTGGTGAGATATACCCATGAGACGCTCATACTCTCTAGCATCATCCTCATCCTCAATACGCACATCATCCATCCTTTGGACCCTCTTGGACGACTTCTTGGACTTTCTAGTTGATTTCTCCATCCTTGAAGAAGATGCTCGGGTAGTCATGGTACCTACACACAATCAAAACCAAAGAATTCCAAGATAAAATCTATACAATCACAACAAGAGCACAAGCTTCCTCAACAAACAACTCATCATGCAAAGAGATGACCCCATACTTGTTCTTAACACACTCAATCCACAAAATCCATCATGCATAAACAAAGGGATCACATATTAATGGTCAAGCTCCAAGATATATCATAATAAACATGCTATAACCAACAATCAAGCTCATGAATCCCTAAATTCACACAAGAGAAAGTCAAATTGCAAAGGACCGATCAACACAGCACATCGGGCCCGAGGTTCTCAACCTCGGTCCGACTTGTGGACCGACATGCAACATCGGTCCCGAGGTTCTGGGTACCTCGGGCCAGCTATCAAACGACTTCTCTACCTAGTTTCATCCATAAAACACACTATCATGCTCCTAAAATCCAAAATCAACCATTTCTCATCATCAATCGAAGTTCTAAGTGGGTCTAAGCAACAATTAAGCACAAATTTCACAATACATGCAAATCACCATGGATGCTCAAGGTCTAAGCTTACTCAATCATGGCATATCTCAAATCTAGCAATGAAAGCATGAATTTCACAAAGAATCAAGTAGAGATTGAGATTTACATACCAAATGTGAAGAATCAAAGACTTCTAGCAAACAACTTTTTAGAACTCAAATTTCCTCTTCTAGATCTAGAAGAAGGATGTAGATCTATGAGATTTGGGTGGGATTTTTGGCTTTTGGTTCAATGCTTGGGGATGCTAGGGTGTGGATCGAGATCTTGTGGTGAGGTTTCTTTGAGGATCGAGTATGGTGGGGGAGAGGGGATCGATTTGGGATTTGAGAGAAAATTGGGTATTTTGGGAAAGTGGTTATGGGGGTGATGGATGTTAGGTAAGGGAAAGGGGGCTTAAATGGGGTAGAAGACAAAGGTGGGTCAAGAGGGTACAGTAGGAATTTCCACAAAGTCAAGGTCCAAAAATGGGTCGGCATAACTGGACCGACGTCGGGCACCTCGGGCCCGAGGTACTGGGTACCTCGGTCCTACCCGGTTTTGGTTCCTAAAAATCCCACGACTTGGTTACTTCTATCCACAAGTTCTTGCATCTTTTCCACAAATACCACACATGCTAATGAAGCTCACACAACACACATTTCCACAAAATACATGCTAGAGAAGAGATTAGGAAGAATCTATACTAAGGCAAAGAAAAACAAACTAGAAACTACGAAAATGAACCTACTAAACCCGGGTTGCCTCCCGAGGAGCGCTCTTTTAATGTCATTAGCTTGACGTCTAACCTCTACCCTTCAAGGAGGGTGAAAAACGGTGAATTGATCCTCCTTGCCATGTACTTCTCCACAATCCTCATAACCAAAGTGCCACCATTTGTGCTTGATGAAAGTGTGGCATCCAAATTCTCCATCGTCCGTCTCCTCCAAAGTGTAGTTTGGCATCTCTTGCATCATCTCATCTTGCTCTTTATCACCTACACCACAAAAGTCTAAAGAATTTCTAGGAGACTCAATGACATCATAACTCAAATCATTTTGCAAATTACTCAAGCAAAGGTAGTCATCCTCTAAATCCTCTTTCAAATCACTTAGACAAATGTAAGAGTCTCCCACATCAAAAGGATATAGGTTAGGATACTCTTCATGGCTTCTTGGGTGGTCTTCACTTCTTGGTTCTTCATGAACTTGAACATTCACCATGTCATGTTCTCTTGTGGGTGCTTCTTCTCTTGTGGGTTCCAATTCCTCTCTCTTGCGCTTGGCGTTTTCCTCTAGCTTCAAAATCGCCAATGCATCCGGTTCATTAAGTGCTTTGTTGAAATGGAACTCAACTTTTTCTTCTCCAATTTCGAAAGTGACCTTCCCGTTCCTTACATCAAACTTGGCACCCGCCGTAGCTAGAAACGGCCTCCCGAGAATAATGGGCACCATCGGATCTTCTTTCATGTCTAAGATCACGAAATCATCGGGCACAAAATATCTTCCAACTCGAACCGGGACGTCATCTAGAATTCCGTTGGCCTTTGTTGATGAACCATCGGCCATGGTAAGACTCATATCGACCGGCTCCATATCTCCAAGGTTAGCCCTTCTCCATATGCTCATGGGCATAACCGATATGCTTGCTCCCAAGTCACAAAGAGCCTTGAATTGTTGAGATCCAATTCCCACGGTGATGGCAAATCTTCCGGGATCACCTAGCTTTTGAGGTGGCTCCAAGATCTTCACCTCATCTTGCATCTCAACAATTGACCTCTTCTTGCTCAAGATTTCCTTCAAGAACTTTGCATAGGATGGCATCTCACTTAGAGCATCGGTGAATGGAATGGTGATGTTCAAGCCTTGTAAAAGCTTCAAGAACCGCTTGAACTTGCCCTCAACAATCTCCTTGGGCTTCTTCATAGGATATGGAAGAGTTGTAGCACCTTGCTTCTTGCTTGGATCCACCTCCTTGGATCGATCTTGGCTTTCCTCCATGATTTCTGCTTGGACCGACGTAGGATCGACGTCGGAACCGACGTCAAGCATCTCGGACCGGGGACAGGGCACATCTGGGTAAGTTGGGCCGACTTCAGAGCAAGTCGGGCCCGAGGTGTGTTGAGCCTCGGTCCTCTTCAGGGGACCTCCTCCATTCACTGGGTCGATGTCTGGGCACGTCGGGCCCGAGGTATTGGGATCCTCGGTCTGACTCTCACCATTCGTTCTTGGTACTCTTGGCTCGGGCAAACTCCGTCCACTCCTCAATCCTATGGCTCGAACTTCATTTTGTTGTTGTTGGGCACGAGGATTCTCCTCGGGTCGGCCCGGGAGTCTCCCTTCTTCTCTTGGAAGTTGATTTGCCATGTGAACAAATTGGTTGTCCACTTGTCTTCTCCATACACCGAATTCCTTGAATTGAGCACCCATTTCATCAACTCTCCTCTCCACATTGGTGAATTGATTCTTCAAGTCTTGAGCCCATTGTGGTGTTTGCTCATAGAATTCCGGGGGTCGGTATGGTGGTGGTTGGGCCCTTGGCTCGTTTTGGTTGAAGTTGTTGTTGTAGCCATTAGCTTGGCCTTGGTTCCACCTTCCTCCATTGTTGAAATTGGCTCTCCCTCCGTAGTTCCTTTGAACATAGTTGGCCTCCTCAATTTGCTCGGCCAATCGGACTTGGCGCTCATTTGGGCACTCTTGGGTTCAATGCTTCAAAGAACCACACTCTTCACATGCTCTTATGTTTTGTTGGAGATGACCCATCTTCCTCCTCATCTTGTTCAACTCATCCTCCAAGAATTGGATCTTTACATCTTTATCCACCTCTTCACCCTTTGGATCATAGAGCCTCTTCGGACCTTCTCCATGGATCCTCACTTCCTTTTGCTCACTTGATTGACACCATACATGGCTTCATAATCCGAGAGCTTGTCTAGCAACTCCCATGCTTGCTCCGGAGGCAAGTCAATGAACCCACAATCGGTATGAAGGTTCAATTTATCCTTGGTGGCGGGGTTGATTCCTTGGAAGAAAATGTCTTGAAGTACATAAGGTTGTTGCCCATGTGTTGGACACGCCCTTAACATCTCTTTGAATCGGTCCCACGCCTCGAAAAGTGGCTCGTGAGCTCCTTGTTGAAAACTAGCAATCTTCCTTCTAAGCTCCGTCGTCTTGGTGGGCGGGAAGAACTTCATCAAGAATGAGTCGTTGAGAGCCCTCCATGATGTGATGGATCGAGGTGCTTGACTCTCCAACCAATGCAAAGCCTTGCCTCCCAAAGACCACTTGAAGGCCTTGAGTAGCACATACTCAAGTGTCTCGTCGTCCGTCGAGATGGTCTCACATAGGTCTTTGAATTGCTTCACATGCTCGATCGGGCACTCATTCGGTCTCCCTTGGAATTGCTCTCTCTTGATGAGTGAGATAAATTGAGTTTTTATCTCAAAATTCTTTGACACCTCCGGCAAAACGATGGCCGGCTCGGGCACCTTCAACTCCGGATGCATGTATTGTCTAGCATTCCGGGGTTGGGTGTTGATTTGAGCCTCTAATCTCATCCTTTGCTCCCTCTCTCTACGGGCCTCGGCATCTCGCTTCGCCATTTCAATTTGCATTCGAGCCATGTCGGCTCTCATCCTCTCAAACTCCTCATCTCGGGCTTGGTCCGCCATCCTCTTCTTCTTTCGGGCTTGCTTTAGAATACTCTTCGGGTCACACAAAAAGTCGAGCTCAAGGGTTCCTCAGATGGAACTAGCTCGCATGCACCTATAACCAAAGACACAAACAAAAACCGAATCAAAACAAACAAGGGGTTTGGGCTAGTCCCTCACCCAAATCACTACGAAAAATCAAAGACTCAACAAAGAAGGTACCTCGAACAAGTAGAACTCCCCGGCAACGGCGCCAAAATTCTGATCGGTCCGGGATCGGAGGGTCTCACAATTTAAATTTATAAAACCGAACCTCAATTGTAGCAAAGAGGTAGGGTGTCGAACACACGGGAGTTCGTGCGTCGAGAGTACCCGAAAAGACTAAGAAAAGATGAAAGAAAGGCAAAACAAAGGAAAACAAAAGAGATCACCTCGGACCGACACAAGTCACTTCGGTCCGAGGGTGGATCGAGGTTGAGTTGCACGGGACTGACGTGGTACAAGTCGGGCCCGATGTACTGGGTAACTCGGTCTGCTCAAAAATGGTAGATCGGTCTTGGTTTTTTGGGTTCCTCCCTCAACTAGACTTGGATATTCTTCCCCAATTCAACCAATAAGTCTTTGATCCTTGTGAGATCGAGGTTGTTAGCCTTCAATCCCTCCAATCTACACCTCGACCCAAGGGGGTTTTCACTCTCCTTCGATGTTAGGTCTAGTGATTTGGTTCGAGATTGCTCTCGCTTACTCTTACCAATCACAAGCCCTAAGCCCCTTGTTTTCACAAGAGAATTGAAGCTTAGTGTAGAGAGGATTCATAGATCAAGCACTCAAAGGCTATGGAATTGAGGTTTTCTACCCAATCCTAGCTAGGGGATTCCCCCATAGCCCAAGACTATGGAATCTACTCCATCAAGTAAGAGAACAAAGCAATCAAAAGGGAAATCAAGCAAATCTCAATCATCAACATCAAACCAAACTCAAATTGCATTCAATTCCAAAGTGTCAACAAAATCCAAGTCTCAATTCTACTAGATCAAAGCAAAACAAAGTACAAAACTCACTAATCCTCCTCCTAGCTCCACCGATCTCCTCTTCTCTTCCTTCTCCTTTCTTCTCCTTGCCCTCCAAGTCTTCCTTTGAGCCTTTAGAGAGTGATTTGGGTGTGGTGTATCCAAACACCTCCCTTTAATGCTCTCTAATCACCTCTATTTATAGCCTCTCATGGATTGGGGACCAAGGAATTCCCAATTTAGAAAGGGGCAAATGTGGAAAGTTACTAAAAATATGCCTTGGGGAACAATCCTCTCAATTGCCGACTTAGGACCGACATGGATGCACCTCGGGCCCAACGTTGGAAACGTCGGTCCTGGCTCTGGTTGCTCGATCTCGGGCCCGACTTCGTGGTACTCGGTCCTGGGCCTCGATCCTTGTCTTCTTCTTGGGTTTCCTTCGGTTCCACTTCATTCTTAGCTTGGCTCTTGCACTCCTTGACTTGGCTCCTTCATAAGCTTCTCCAAAATGTCCTCATTCTTGCCATTTTTACCTACAAATCAAAGCAAACTCGCATAGTTTCCGAATCTCAAGGAGAATCGGGAACTAAGCTAGAAAGGAACGAAACTAACAAAGAAGGGAATGAAAAACACATATTTACAAGGGAAATTAACCACTAAAACACCACCAAAATAAGAGACATCAGAATACCCCATACTTAAACTTGCTTGTCCTCAAGCAATAACAAAGTAAGCAAGACCGAAGCACAATCTTCAAGTAAAGCCTCATATGAAAAACACAAGTAAGAACAAGTGATAGACATGCTAGCAAGATTACGTCATCACACATGATTAAGTGTTCAAGGAATAAGGTCTAATGCAACAAAGCCTCACTTTAGGGACATGAAAATGTGTATCACTCATCATGTGTTTAGGTTTAGCAATGAACACTCAAACTCAACAAACATGCAAGTAAAGACTTTACTATTGAAGCTAATATCACTAATTCCTCCACCTAGAGATGCCTATTACAATGCACACAAAGAATATGAACTTGGCTCAATGGAGGTCCTCAAAGAGGTTCCATTCGGCCGGGTTGTAATGGGGCTTTTGGTAATTCTCAAGGTGGGAATCATTTTGGTCTTGTGGTGTTTATAATGGGGATTGAACTTTCTAGTCTCTCACCAATTTTCACCAAATCATTCCACTTTCATTTTCACTCATCCAAAAGACTTTGATTTTTCTTCTTTTTTTTTCTTCTTTTTAACCCATACTTTTCACTAAACATTCCACTTCATCTTTTTAACCCGATGTAGTTCCGTGTCGGTCCAAGTCGGCAATGGATTGGATTGTTCCCCAAGGCATATTTTTAGCAACTTTCCACATTTGCCCCTTTCTAAATTGGGATTCCTTGGTCCCCAATCCAAGGAGGAGGTTAAGAGAAGTGATTGGTGATCATTTGAGTGAGGGGGGGGGGGGGCGAGTTGGCACACACAACACAACACCAAATTCACTCTCTAAAGGCTCAAGGAAGACTTGGAGAGCAAGGAGAAGAAGGGAGAAGGAAGAGAAGAGGAGATCGTTGGCCTAGAGAGGGAGATTTGTGAGTTTTGTACTTTGTTTTGCTTTGATCTAGTAGAATTGAGACTTGGATTTTGTAGACACTTTGAATTTGAATGCAATTGGAGTTTGATTGGATGTTGATGATTGAGTTTTGCTTGATTTCCCTTTTGATTATGCTTTTCTCTTACCATATGGAGTAGATTCCATAGTCTTGGGCTATGGGGGAATCCCCTAGCTAGATTTGGGTAGAAAACCCCAATTCCATAGCCTTGAGTGCTTGATTTGTGAATCCTCTCTACATTGAGCTTCAATTCTCTTGTGAAAGCAAGGGATCTAGGGCTTGTGTTTGGTAAGAGTAAGCGAGAGCATCTCGATCCCATCACAAGTCTCTAGCATCGAAGGTGAAGTGAAAACTCCCTTGGGTCGAGGTGTAGATTGGAGGGATTCGGGGCGAACAACCTCGATCTCACTAGAATCAAACACTTATTGGTTGAATTGAGGAAGAATATCCAAGTCTAGTTGGGGAGGAACCCAAAAACCCAAGACCGATCTACTTATTGTTCAAGACCGAGTTACCCAGTACATCGGGCCCGACTTGCACCACGTCGGTCCCGACCAACTCGACCTCGATCCACCCTCGGACCGAAGTGACTTTGTGTCGGTTCGAGGAGATCTCTTTTGTTTTCCTTTGTTTTGCCTTTCTTTTCTCCTCTTTTTAGTCTTTTCGGGTACTCTCGACGCACGAACTCCCGTGTGTTCGACACCCTACCTCTTTACTACAATTTGAGGTTCGGTTTTATAAATTTAAATTGTGAGACCCTCCGATCCCGGACCGATCAGAATTTTGGCGCCGTTGCCGGGGAGTTCTACTTGTTCGAGGTACCCATCTTTGTTGAGTCTTTGCTTTTTGGTAGTGATTTGGGTAAGGCACTAGCCCAAACCCCTTGTTTGTTTTGATTCGGTTTTTGCTTGTGTCTTTGGTTGTAGGTGCATGCGAGCTAGTTCCGTCCGAGGAACTCTTGAGCTCGACTTTGTGTGTGACCCGGAGAGTATTCTACGGCGCGGCAAGCCCGTAAGAAGAAGAGGATGGCGGACCAAGCCCGAGATGAGGAGTTTGAGAGGATGAGAGCCGACATGGCTCGTTTGCAAATTGAGATGGCGAACCGAGATGCCGAGGCCCGGAGAGAGAGGGAGCAAAGGATGAGGTTGGAGGCCCAAATCAACACTCAACCCCGGAATGCTAGACAATACATGCATCCGGAGTTGAAGGTTCCGGAGCCGGCCATTGTCTTGCCGGAGGTGTCAAGGAATTTTGAGATAAAAACTCAATTTATCTCACTCATCAAGAGAGAGCAATTCCAAGGGAGGCCGAATGAGTGTCCGGTCGAGCATGTGAAGCAATTCAAAGACCTTTGTGAGACCATTTCCACGGACGATGAGACACTTGAGTATGTGCTACTCAAAGCCTTCAAGTGGTCTTTGGGAGGCAAGGCTTTGCATTGGTTGGAGAGTCAAGCACCTCGATCCATCACATCATGGAGGGCCCTAAATGAAGCATTCTTGATGATGTTCTTCCCGCCCACCAAGACAACGGAGCTTAGAAGGAAGATTGCTAGTTTCCAACAACGAGCCCACGAGCCACTTTTCGAGGCGTGGGATCGGTTCAAAGAGATGTTGAGGGCGTGCCCGACACATGGTCAACAACCCTATGTCCTTCAAGACATCTTCTTCCAAGGAATCAACCCCGCCACAAAGGATAAATTGAACCTCCATACCGATTGTGGGTTCATAGATTTACCGCCGGAACAAGCATGGGAGTTGTTGGACAAACTCTCGGATTATGAGGCGATGTATGGGGCTAGCAATGTGAGCAAGGAAGCAAGAGTCCATGGAGAAGGTCCGAAGAGGCTCTACGATCCCAAAAGTGAGGAGGTGGACAAAGATGTGAAGATCCAATTCTTGGAGGATGAGTTGAACAAAATGAGGAGGAAGATGGGTCATATCCAACAAACTACAAGAGCTTGTGACGAGTGTGGTTCTTTGAAGCATGGAGAAAAAGAGTGCCCGAATGAGCGCCAAGTTCGGTTGGCGGAACAAATTGAGGAGGCTCATTATGTCCAAAGAAATTTCGGAGGAAGATCCAATTTCAACAATGGAGGAAGGTGGAATCAAGGGCAAGCTAGTGGCTACAACAACAACTTCAACCAAAACGAGCCAAGGGCCCAACAACCACCATACCGACCTCCGGGATTCTATGAGCAAACACCACAATGGGCTCAAGATTTGAAGAACCAAGTGACCAACATAGAGACTCAATTCAAGGAGTTTGGTGTGTGGAGAAGACAAGTGGACAACCAATTTGTTCACATGGCGAATCAACTTCCAAGAGAGGAAGGGAGACTCCCGGGCCGACCCGAGGAGAATCCCCGTGCCCCACAACAACAAAATGAAGTTCGTGCCATAGGATTAAGGAGTGGACGGAGTTTGCCCGAGCCACAAGTTCCAAGATCAAGAGAAGAGAGTCGGACCGAGGTTCCCAGCAACTCGGGCCCGACGAGTCCAGAAGTCGATCCAGTAGACGGAGGAAGCCCTCTGGAGCGGACCGAGGTTGAACCAAACTCGGGCCCGACATGTCCTGAAGTCGGCCCGACGTGCTCAGAAGCTCTCTTCCCTAGGACCGATGTCCCTAAAGTCGGTCCCGAGGTGCTTCCAACGTCGGTCCAAGGTGGAATTGTTGAGAAAGATCGATCCAAGGAGGTTGATCCAAGCAAGAAGCAAAGTGGCACTACTCTTCCATATCCTATGAAGAAGCCCAAGGAGATTGTCGAGGGCAAGTTCAAGCGGTTCTTGAAGCTTTTGCAAGGCTTGAACATCACCATCCCTTTCACCGATGCTCTAAGTGAGATGCCGTCTTATGCAAAGTTCTTGAAGGAAATCTTGAGCAAGAAGAGGTCAATTGTAGAAATGCAAGATGAGGTGAAGATCTTGGAGCTACCTCAAAAGCTTGGTGATCCCGGAAGATTTGCCATCACCGTGGGGATTGGATCTAAAAATTTTCAAGCATTGTGCGACCTTGGAGCAAGTACAAGTGTTATACCATACACCATATGGAAGTCAACCGCCATGGGACTCATTGCTCCGGTTAACATGAGATTGACCATAGCCGACGGAACATCAATTGAGCCGATTGGAGTAGTAGAAGATTACCCATTGTGTATAGAGGGGCACTACGTCCCCACGGACTTTGTTGTGGTCGACATGCTAGAAGTGCCGGGAGAGCCTATCATCTTGGGGAGACCATTCCTAGCCACGGTTGGAGCCGTCATAGACGTGAAGAAAGGTCACTTGTCTCTTGAATTTGGAGGGGTGGATCTTGAATTCTCTTTCAAATCAACAAAGGATGCTATGCATAGAGAAGCCAAAGTGGTCCAATTTCTTCCAAGAGGAGTCCAATGGGAAGCTATATCCTACAAGCCAAGAGCAAGGAAGCTAGAGTTGAAAGCCATTCCACCGCCCTATGGAGTTGAAGTGAAGAATGAAGGGGTGATTGCTCATCAAGAGGAAGACGAGAAAGTGGAGAGTGGGATGACTTACTTGGAGGTGTTCAAAGCCGAAACGGAGGAAACTCAAGCACCACCGGAGCCTTCACATGAACTAAAGGAGCTTCCAAAGGACTTGAGGTATGCTTTCCTTGGTCCTAACTCTTCATTACCCGTAATTGTGAATGCTAATTTGAATAATGTGGAAGAGTCTAAGTTGTTAGCGGTCTTAAGAAAGCATAGGGGGGCCTTAGGGTATTCATTAGAGGAACTTAAGGGAATCTCACCATCAATTTGCATGCATAGGATCTACATGGAGGACAATCATAAACCCACTATTGAACCACAAAGAAGATTGAATCCTAATATGAAAGAAGTGGTTAAAAGTGAGATACTTAGGATGTTGGATGCGGGAATCATTTTCCCAATTTCGGATAGCAAATATGTTAGTCCCGTGCATGTAGTTCCTAAAAAGGGTGGATTGACCGTAGTGCAAAATGAGAAAGGAGAAATGATTCCTACAAGAACCACTACAAAATGGCGCATGTGCATTGATTACCGAAAATTGAATAGTGGAACTCGTAAGGATCATTTTCCCCTTCCTTTTATTGACCAAGTCCTTGAAAGATTAGCACAACATGAATACTTTTGCTACCTTGATGGGTATAGTGGATTTTGGCAAATCCCTATTCACCCCGATGATCAAGAGAAGACGACTTTTACATGTCCCTATGGAATGTTTGCCTATAGACGCATGCCTTTTGGTTTGTGTAATGCCCCGGCAACATTTCAAAGGTGCATGATGTCCATCTTCTCCGACATGGTAGAGGAAATAGTGGAAGTATTCATGGATGATTTTTCGGTCTATGGTTCCTCTTTTGATGCTTGCTTGGCTAATTTGGATAGGGTGTTGGCTAGATGTGAAGAAACTAACCTTGTGCTTAATTGGGAAAAATGTCATTTCATGGTTAAGGAAGGAATAGTCCTAGGACATCTCATTTCTAGTAGAGGAATAGAAGTTGATAGGGCAAAGATTGAGATAATTGAAAAACTTCCCCCACCTACTTGTGTGCGTGACGTGACGAGTTTTTTAGGTCATGCGGGCTTTTATAGACGCTTCATCAAAGATTTCTCTAAAATCTCAAAACCATTGTCTAACCTCTTAATGAAGGATGTTCCCTTCGAATTTTCCGAGGATTGCATGAGTGCTTTTTGTAGGTTGAGAGATGCTTTGGTTTCGGCACCCATCATGGCGTCACCCGATTGGAATCTTCCCTTCGAAGTGATGTGTGATGCAAGTGATTTTGCCGTGGGAGCCGTTCTTGGGCAAAGAAAGGAGGGAAAGTTGCATGCCATCTATTATGCAAGTAAAACCTTGGATGAAACTCAATGTAAATACACAACTACGGAAAAGGAATTCCTAGCGGTGGTATTTGCATTTGAGAAATTCCGGTCATATCTTGTGGGGTCTAAGGTGGTGGTCTATACGGATCATGCGGCAATCAAGTACCTCATGAAGAAGAAAGATGCAAAACCAAGGGTCTTGAGATGGATGCTTCTTCTTCAAGAATTTGACCATGAGATCAAGGATAAAGTGGGCTCGGAGAATTTGGTAGCCGATCATCTATCTCGGTTGCCCGTGGAGTACATGAAGGAGATGGGAGATGGTGTGGAAATAGATGACATGAGGGCGGATGAAGGCCTAATGAGTAGCAAGAAGGCACGAAGGGATGGATCGACCAAGCTAGAAAGTCGGGCCCGAAGTATGGAACATCGGACCGAGGTACCCAGTACCTCGGACCCGAGGTCTGCGACGTCGGTCCCAGAAGAGATGTGCACTTGTTCGACCCGATCGACGTCTCCACATGTCGGGCTCAACACCTTGCAATGTCGGTCCATGAAATCAAGTAAGATCCTTCACTCGGTTTCCATTCCTTCTCATCTTAAATTGATTAAATCTTCACCTCCTACTTGTCTATTATCTATTGAATCCGCAAAACGAAGGGTCGCTCCTTGGTTTGCGGATTTTGCTAACTTTGTTGTAGGGGGAGTAATCCCACCAAATTTGTCTTACTCGGCTAGGAAGAAATTCTTACATGATGCTAGGCAATATTATTGGGATGATCCGTACCTATACAAGGAGGGGAGCGATAAAATCTATAGACGGTGCATTCCAAGTGAGGAGGTTGAAAGTGTCATTCGCCATTGTCATTCTTTGCCAACGGGAGGGCATGCTAAGAGTTCAAAAACCACGGCCAAAATTCTTCATTGTGGTTTCTATTGGCCAACCATGTTTTAGGATGTTCATGAGTATGTGAAGAGATGTGAGGAGTGCCAACGAGAAGGAAATTTGTCAAGGAGAAATGAGACTCCGCAAACCGGAATACTAGAGGTGGAGCTCTTTGATGTATGGGGGATCGACTTTATGGGACCTTTCCCAACATCGGGCCCGTACAAATACATTTTGGTGGCCGTTGATTATGTCTCTAAATGGGTGGAAGCCATCCCAACAAGGACCAATGATGCAAGAGTGGTGATGATGTTCTTGAAGAGCAACATCTTTTCTAGATTTGGCGTGCCAAGAGTTCTCATTAGTGATGGTGGCCCTCATTTCATTGAAAGATGCTTTGAGAATGTGTTGATTAAGTATGGGGTGTCTCACCGAGTTGCTACCCCTTACCATCCTCAAACAAGTGGTCTAGTGGAAGTCTCAAATCGTCAAATCAAGGCCATTTTGGAGAAGACGGTGTCTAAATCAAGAAAAGATTGGTCATCCAAGCTTGATGATGCACTTTGGGCTTATAGAACCGCTTACAAGACACCCTTGGGGACTACACCTTTCAATCTAGTGTATGGCAAGGCGTGCCACCTCCCGGTGGAATTGGAACACAAATCCAAGTGGGCTTTAAAGGAGATGAATTGGGATGTGAACTTGGCCGGAGAAAAGCGGTTCCTAGATCTCCACGAGTTAGGGGAGTTAAGGTTGAAAGCTTACGAGAATGCTAAGTTGTATAAGGAGAAGACCAAGAAATGGCATGATAGGAAGTTGATTCCAAAGACCTATCAAGTCGGTGACAAGGTCCTTCTTTTCAATGCAAGACTTAGATTCTTTCCCGGGAAGCTTAGAACAAGGTGGAGTGGACCGTTCCTGGTACATCGCATACATTCTCAAGGAGCGGTAGATTTGATTGATGAAGATGGAACTATCTTTCGAGTAAATGGTCATCGAGTGAAGAAGTACTATGACAAGATTGACACATGTGAAGAAGTAAGAGCCTCTTGGGCTCTCCACTTATCAAACTAAGCCTCAACATGCCATTCAAGAATAAGGAATTGTGAGCTTTCTCTACTCTTCTCTTTACCTTTTGAGTTTTGATTTCTTTTGATGAGGACATCAAAATTTTAAGTATGGGGTGGGTTAGTAGCTCATTAGTTCCATGTGTAGTTTCTTGTTCCATGTGGGTTAGTATGGGATGTTTCATTTTGGATAGTGGCATGATGATGTGATGATTGATTTTATGGCATGAATGGATGAGTTTGATTTTGTTTGAGAAAATTCTTGCAAAAAAACCCTAAAAATTCGAAAAAAGTTGTGTGAAAATGACAAAAAGATTTTGTTTTTGGACTAGGAATTCCCATTTTAGATGTCCATATAAAGGCTAATGATGATGTGAGCATGTAAATTCCTTTGCATATTTTTGGATAGTTTAGCCTCTACATGGATGTTATTTTTGATGTGATATGATATCTCGCATGTTTTTATTGAGCACATGAGTTCTTGGATGAGATTTGATGCAACTATGCATGAGTGAACCTTGTGAGATATTCTTGGTCATTTTAGGGATGCTTGTTCATATTGCATATCCCTCATTTTGTTGTGTGATTAGCTCATGCATGCTTAGTAAAACTTGCTATTGAGGTGTTTATCTATTTTCCAAGACCAATATGAGATTTGTTCTATGCATTGTCACATTGATTTGAACTTTGTTTCATTTAGTCACAAAATCTTCCATATCCTACCTTGAAGATAAACCGTTGCTTGTAGCCCCGTTTTAGCCTTAGACCTTTGTTTGAAACTCCTCAAAAATATGATTCCTAGCCTATATGACTTGACCCTTATGAGATTGGACTTTAGTGAGAGGTTTTGGAAGAATATTTGGAGAGTTGAGATTCTCTTTGGTTAAGGGCAAGAAATGGAGTTATAAACGAAGTGGGTAGTGCATCTTTGTTGTGAAGAAAGAAAGAAAAGTTGGAAAAATAGTGGATTGAAAGCAAAGTGCTTTAGTGAAGAAAAAGGGGTACCGACTGAGTTAAAGTGCACATCGGGCCCGAGTTTAGTGCAAGTCGATCTTAGTGGAAAAGTGAGAAAAATCCAACAAAAAGTGTAGTGCAAAGATGAAGTGGAATGTTAAGTGAAAAGTGGGTTGAAAGTTGAGAAAAGAAAATTCAAAGTCTTTTGGATGAGAGTGTAAATGAAAGTGGAATAAATTGGTGAGTTTGGTGAGAGACTAGAATGTTCAATCCCCATTGTAAGCACCACAAGACCAAAAGGATTCCCACCTTCAGAAACACCAAAAGCCCCGTTACAACCCGGCCGAATGGAACCTCTTTGAGGACCTCCATTGAGCCAAGTTCATATTCTTTGTGTGCATTGTAATAGGCATCTCTAGGTGGAGGAATTGGTGATATTAGCTTCAATTGTAAAGCCTTTACTTGCATGATTGTTGAGTTTGAGTGTTCATTTGCTAAGCCTAAACACATGATGAGTGATACACATTTTCATATCCCTAAAGTGAGGCTTGGTTGCATTAGACTTTATTCCTTGAACACTTGATCATGTGTGATGATATAATCTTGCTAACATATCTATCACTTGTTCTTACTTGTGTTTTCATAAGAGGCTTTACTTGAAGATTATGCTTCGGTCTTGCTTAGATTGTTATTGCTTGAGGACAAGCAAGTTTAAGTATGGGGTATTCTGATGTCTCTCATTTTGGTGGTGTTTTAGTAGTTGATTTCCTTTGTAAATATGTGTTTTTCATTCTCTTCTTTGCTAGTTTTGTTTCCTTTTTAGCTTAGTTCCCGGTTTTCTTCAAGAGTCGGAAACTATGCGAGTTTGTTTAACTTTGTAGGTAAATTGGCAAGAATGAGGACAATTTGGAGGAGCTAATGAAGGAGTCAAGTCAAGGAATGCAAGAGCCAAGCCAAGAATGAAGTAGAACCAAAGGAAACCCAAGAAGAAGACAAGGATCGAGGCCCAGGACCGAGATACACAAGTCGGGCCCGAGATCGAGCACCCAGTGACCGGGACCGACGTTCTCCAACGTCGGGCCCGATGTAGTTCCGTGTCGGTTCAAGTCGGCAATGGATTGGATTGTTCCCCAAGGGATATTTTTAGCAACTTTCCACATTTTCCCCTTTCTAAATTGGGATTCCTTGGTCCCCAATCCAAGGAGGAGGTTAAGAGAAGTGATTGGTGATCATTTGAGTGAGGGGGGGGGGGGGGCGAGTTGGCACACACAACACCACACCAAATTCACTCTCTAAAGGCTCAAGGAAGACTTGGAGAGCAAGGAGAAGAAGGGAGAAGGAAGAGAAGAGGAGATCGTTGGCCTAGAGAGGGAGATTTGTGAGTTTTGTACTTTGTTTTGCTTTGATCTAGTAGAATTGAGACTTGGATTTTGTAGACACTTTGAATTTGAATGCAATTGGAGTTTGATTGGATGTTGATGATTGAGTTTTGCTTGATTTCCCTTTTGATTATGCTTTTCTCTTACCATATGTAGTAGATTCCATAGTCTTGGGCTATGAGGGAATCCCCTAGCTAGATTTGGGTAGAAAACCCCAATTCCATAGCCTTGAGTGCTTGATTTGTGAATCCTCTCAACATTGAGCTTCAATTCTCTTGTGAAAGCAAGGGATCTAGGGCTTGTGTTTGGTAAGAGTAAGCGAGAGCATCTCGATCCCATCACAAGTCTCTTGCATCGAAGGTGAAGTGAAAACTCCCTTGGGTCGAAGTGTAGATTGGAGGGATTCGGGGCGAACAACCTCGATCTCACTAGAATCAAACACTTATTGGTTGAATTGAGGAAGAATATCCAAGTCTAGTTGGGGGAGGAACCCAAAAACCCAAGACCGATCTACTTATTGTTCAAGATCGAGTTACCCAGTACATCGGGCCCGACTTGCACCACGTCGGTCCCGACCAACTCGACCTCGATCCACCCTCGGACCGAAGTGACTTTGTGTCGGTTCGAGGAGATCTCTTTTGTTTTCCTTTGTTTTGCCTTTCTTTTCTCCTCTTTTTAGTCTTTTCGGGTACTCTCGACGCACGAACTCCCGTGTGTTCGGCACCCTACCTCTTTACTACAATTTGAGGTTCGGTTTTATAAATTTAAATTGTGAGACCCTCCGATCCCGGACCGATCAGAATTTTGCATTCTGATGACAGGCCCGATGTGCTATACCATTTCTAAGGATAGGGCCCCGGGTCAATCAACAAAAAATATTTGTATCACGACCCCGTTGTAGTACGGTGGTCGAGGTCGATCACAGGGAATTATTTCATGTGCGTTTGAACGGTTGATTGTCTAACACAAACACAAGGGAAAGAGAAAACACACGAAGCAACTCGGGACCGAGGTTGTCAATCTCGGGACCGAGGTAGCTAGGAACAAACAAAGTCGGGCTCGAGGCTAGGGGACTCGGGCTCGACTCAACAATCAATACGAAAGGGAAGAAACAAGCTAGGCTAAAGGGGATCTCGGGCCTTGGTTTCCTTCTCTAGCTAGATATGGATAATTCCACCCCAATTCAAGCAATAAGTGTTGATCCTCGTGAGATCGAGGTTGTTAGCCTTCGATCCCTCCACTCTACACATCGACCATGGGAGGCTTTCACTCTCCCTTCGATGCTAGGTCAAGTGTTGGGTTTGAGACCACTTTCGCTAACTCTTACCAATCACAAGCCCTAGATCCCTTGTTCTCACTAAAGGATTGAAGCTCATGTAGAGAGGATTCCTAGATCTAGCACTCAAGGCTATGGAATTAGGGGTTCACACCCCATCCTAGCTAGGGGTTTCCCCCATAGCCCAAGATCAAGCTATCTACTCACTAATCATGGATTTTAAGCTAGCAATCATCAAAGACCAAAGATAAATCAAGAATCATGCAAGTCAAATCCACAATCAACACACAAACTCAAAATCAAAGCCAAAGCAAACTCGTATTAAACTAAGGAAGAATTCTTCTTACAATCTCAACTCCCGCTCCAAGCCTAAGGGTTTCTTTCCCCTCCAAGGAAAGGAATTTACCCAAATCCTCCTCTAGATCTTGGGTTCTTTCCCTCCCTTGGAGAAGAGTCCACCCCCTTCTTTCTTCTACCCTCTCAAACGTCCCTCTCTACTCTCTCTCCAAAGTGTATGTGTTTCTAGATTGATCCCCCAAATGAGAGATTACAAGGGTTTAAATAAAGATTATTCCCCCTACTATAAAGACTAGATTACCCCTCTAAACTCCTTGGGCTCCAAGGCAAGTCCTTGACCTCCAAGGCTTCTAGAACTCCTTGATCTCCAAGGCTTCTAGACTCCTTGATCTCCAAGGAAGCAAATACAATTATGGGAATTAACAAGAAAATCCCAAAAAGAAAGGAATCCGGAGCCACGACCGACATGGATCGACACGGAGGAACCTCGGGCCCGACTTGCTTCAACCTCGGTCCAAAGGCATACGTTCCAGAGACCTTGGGCCCGACATGCACACCTCGGACCACCACCTCGGGCCACCATGGTACCTCGGGCCCGACATGCTGGGTACCTCGGTCATAAGGCATTTTTCAGCTTGTTTCGCTCCGTTCTCTCTCGTTTTAGCTCCGATTGACTCGATTCTTTCGCCATTCTCTTCGTCTTCACTTGAGGCTTCTTTCTATGCATTGTTAGCTCCATTTTGGCTCCTTTTTCATGCTTGATTTACTACATCATGCCATGCTCCAAACTCCATGATTCTTGCTCCGAAATGCCTATTAAACACACAAAACGCGCATAGTCTCCGAATCTCATAAAAATGCGGGAACTAAGCTAAAAAAAGGGACAAAACACACAAGAGAAGGGACTAAAGACACATATTTACAAAAGAAAATGACCTATAAAACACTACTAAAATGAGAGACATCAAAATACCCCATACTTAAACTTGCTTGTCCTCAAGCAATAACAATATAAGCAAGACCGAAGCACAATCTTCAAGTAAAGCCTCATATGAAAAACTCAATCAAGCACAAGTGATAGATATGCTAGCAAGATTACATCATCACACATGATCAAGTGTTCAAGGAATATAGTCTAATGCAACAAAGCCTCACTTTAGGTATGTGAAATTGTGTATCACTCATCATATGTCTAGGCTTGAAAATGAACACTCATACTCAAAAATCATGCAAGTAAAGACTTTACTATTGAAGCTAATATCACCAATTCGTCCACCTAGAGATGCCTATTACAATGCACACAAAGAATATGAACTTGGCTCAATGGAAATCCTCAAAGAGGTTCCATTCGGCCGGGTTGTAATGGGGCTTTTGGTATTTCTCAAGGTGGGAATCATTTTGGTCTTGTGGTGCTTACAATGGGGATTGAACTTTCTAGTCTCTCACCAACTTCACCAAATTCTTCCACTTTCAACTTCACACTCCCAAAAGACTTTGATTTTCTTATTTTCTTTTCTTTCAACCCACATTTCACTAAACATTCCACTTTATCTTTGCACTATAGTTTTTGTTGGATGTTTCACACTTTTTCCACTAAGGATCAACTTGCACACACGTCGGGCCCGATGTGCACTTTAACTCGGTCGGTGCCCTTTTCTTTAAGCACTTTGCTTTCAATCCACTACTTTTCCAACTTTTCTTTCTTTCTTTTTCACTACAAAGATGCACTACCCACTTGGTTTATAACACCATTCTTTGCCCTTCACCAAAGAGAATCTCAACTCTCCAAATATTCTTCCAAACCTCTCACTAAAGTCCAATCCATAAGGGTCAAGTCATATAGGCTAGGAATCATATTTTTGAGGAGTTTCAAACAAAGGTCTAAGGCTAAAACGGGGCTACAAGCAACGGTTTATCTTCAAGGTAGGATATGGAACATTTCGTGACTAAATGAAATAAAGTTCAAATCAATGTGACAATGCATAGAACAAATCTCATATTGGTCTTGGAAAATAGATAAACACCTCAATAGCAAGTTTTACTAAGCATGCATGAGCTAATTCACACAAGAAAATGAGGGATATGCAATATGAACAAACATCCCTAAAATGGCCAAAAATAATCTCACAAGGTTCACTCTAGCTTAGTTGCATCAAAACTCATCCAAGAACTTATGTGCTCAATAAAAACATGCAAGACATCATATCACATCAAAAACAACATCCATTTAGAGGCTAAACTATCCAAAAATATGCAAAGGACTTTACATGCTCACATCATCATTAGCCTTCATATGGACATCTAAGATGGGAATTCCTAGTTCAAAACAAAATCTTTTTGACATTTTCATACAATTTTCAAATTTTTATGGATTTTTTTGCAAAAATTTTCTCAAAGAAAACAAAAGACACACAAAGCACACATATGTACAAAAAACTAGGCACAAGAGAGTTTCCTTTTCCCATACCCCATACTTCAAATATGCAATGCCCTCATTGCATCCAAATAAAACCAAAAGGGAAAATGAAAAGGGAAACTCACTAGACAAGGCATTTGAAGCTAGGAAGAATGGAGAATTGTTGACATCGGCACATGGGGAGGGGAAGGTGGAGCACTTGAGGCTCGAACTACTTGAGAGGTGGTCGAGACACCTTGCTCGTCTCACATCCTAGTTGTTCGTCCATTTGCATCACACACCTTCTCCTTTCAAGCTCATCATTCACACCAAGAAGCACCTATAAGATCACACCAAAGATACATCCCAAAATACTTGAATTCAAGGGGTTTAGAGAAAGGGTTAGCACAATAAGCTCAAATCCTAAAAATACGAAAACAAATCAAAAGAAAATAAAGGATACGAAGGATACGTTGGGTTGCCTCACGAAAAGCGCTCTTTTAACGTCATTAGCTTGACGTGCCACCTAAGCTTGGTTAGGGTGGAAAATAAGGCTCGGGGTCCATGAATTCCCCAAGGACCATCTCATCACTAGCAAAGAATTGAGGCCATTCACTATAGTTCAACCAAACATGCGCCTCGGCCTCGTCATAATGGCGGGGGCCCCCATACTTAGACCAAGAATAATCGGAAATCAAATCCACCGAGTATGGTCCATCCGCACCATATGACTCACAAGTAACCGTCACAAAAGAGCAAAGGAGATTGGGCAAACTAGTCTCACACATGATCTTTGTAAGGCCCGAGGCCCTAGAAATGCTATCCCATGCCAACCCGAAAGACTTCCCAGGAGGTCACCCATCCTGGTACTACTCTCGCCCTAGCACACTTAACTTCATAGTTTTTTTGACCACTGAAAGCATGAAAAGGAAGAGCTCTTGTTGGCATGGTGAGCACCTCAATCCCTTATAAATTATCGGGGTGTTACAATCTCCCCCACTTAAGCACTTGACGTCCTCGTCAAGGCCCAAGGACCGCACCCTCGGTCGAGTGACCGCCCTCCGGCCAAGCCAACTCGTAACCCAGAGTCGGCTCTGATACCATTTGTAAGGCCCGAGGCCCTAGAAATGCTATCCCATGCCAACCCGAAAGACTTCCCAGGAGGTCACCCATCTTGGTACTACTCTCGCCCTAGCACGCTTAACTTCATAGTTTTTTTTGACCACTGAAACCATGAAAAGGAAGAGCTCTTGTTGGCATGGTGAGCACCTCAATCCCTTATAAATTATCGGGGTGTTACAATCTTGGAGGCTTGATTCTCATGTAGGACCGACATCGGCGCCACATCGGGCCCGACTTCATGTGTCCCCTCCAAAGCTTGTTTGAACCGAGACTCGACTCTTTCTTCTTCAATCACAAGAGAGGGAGAGCTTTCCTTCACTTCAATCCTTGCACGCTCAAGAGCTATGAGATAGTTTTCCTCCATTGTCACTGATCGAAGTGGATGCAAGTCGGTCCCGACTTTCGGCATCTCGGGCTCGGGGCAGAGTGGAGGCAGGGGAGGTGGTTCGGTGTTTGGGCACCTCGGGCCCGACATGTCATCCAACTCGGTCCTAGGTTGTAAAGTCGGTCCGACTTGCGAGCAACTCGGGCCCGACACAGTGGGTACGTCGGTCCAGTCTTGCTCACTCTTCTCGACTTGTGGTGGCTCGTCTCGGGCCTCATCATAGCTCTCTTCATCATGATAGCTCGGAACTTGCTCTTGAGAACTCGAGAGGGATGCCCAATAATAGTCAAATTGGGCGTCGACTTGCCTCCTCCATACACAAAACTCCTTGAATTGGGTGCTCATCTCATCAACTCGCCTCTCAAACTTGTTGAATTGAGTTTTCAAGTCTTGTGCCCATTGAGGTTCCTCATCAATCCCTTCTTGCAACATATATTCCCATAAAGGAGTTTCTTCGTAGCTCGGAGGATGGTATGGAGGTACTCCTTGCATTTGAGTATAAGTGGGACTTCCCCAAGTGGGACTTCCCCAATAGGAATGAGCACCACCTTGTCCATCATAGTGGTCTCGGTTCCCATACACCTCTCTCATGTAACACTCCTCCTCATAGGCTCTCTCCTCTATCTCTTGTTGCATTCTAATCCGGGCATCAAGTTGCTCTTGAGCTTGAACTCGACCTCTCCTTTCTCTTTCCAATTGCACATCTAACTCGTGGAGTTTTCTTTTTAGACTTGACATCTTCATTTGAAGGTAGAAAACCTCCCACTCATCATCACTATCATAGCACTCCATTTTTTTTATTTTTTTTTGTTTTATGAGAAGGAATCACCTACAAAAAAGACAAAACGAAACAAATCAAATAACACAAAAGGGTTCGGGCTAGTCCCTCACCCAAAAAAAATCAACCAAACAAACACACAATCACAATAATTCCCCGGCAACGGCGCCATTCTGATGACAGGCCCGATGTGCTATACCATTTCTAAGGATAGGGCCCCGGGTCAATCAACAAAAAATATTTGTATCACGACCCCGTTGTAGTACGGTGGTCGAGGTCGATCACAGGGAATTATTTCATGTGCGTTTGAACGGTTGATTGTCTAACACAAACACAAGGGAAAGAGAAAACACACGAAGCAACTCGGGACCGAGGTTGTCAATCTCGGGACCGAGGTAGCTAGGCACAAACAAAGTCGGGCTCGACTCAACAATCAATACGAAAGGGAAGAAACAAGCTAGGCTAAAGGGGATCTCGGGCCTTGGGTTCCTTCTCTAGCTAGATATGGATAATTCCACCCCAATTCAAGCAATAAGTGTTGATCCTCGTGAGATCGAGGTTGTTAGCCTTCGATCCCTCCACTCTACACATCGACCATGGGAGGCTTTCACTCTCCCTTCGATGCTAGGTCAAGTGTTGGGTTTGAGACCACTTTCGCTAACTCTTACCAATCACAAGCCCTAGATCCCTTGTTCTCACTAAAGGATTGAAGCTCATGTAGAGAGGATTCCTAGATCTAGCACTCAAGGCTATGGAATTGGGGGTTCACACCCAATCCTAGCTAGGGGTTTCCCCCATAGCCCAAGATCAAGCTATCTACTCACTAATGATGGATTTCAAGCTAGCAATCATCAAAGACCAAAGATAAATCAAGAATCATGCAAGTCAAATCCACAATCAACACACAAACTCAAAATCAAAGCCAAAGCACACTCGTATTAAACTAAGGAAGAATTCTTCTTACAATCTCAACTCCCGCTCCAAGCCTAAGGGTTTCTTTCCCCTCCAAGGAAAGGAATTTACCCAAATCCTCCTCTAGATCTTGGGTTCTTTCCCTCCCTTGGAGAAGAGTCCACCCCCTTCTTTCTTCTACCCTCTCAAACGTCCCTCTCTACTCTCTCTCCAAAGTGTATGTGTTTCTAGATTGATCCCCCAAATGAGAGATTACAAGGGTTTAAATAGAGATTATTCCCCCTACTTCAAAGACTAGATTACCCCTCTAAACTCCTTGGGCTCCAAGGCAAGTCCTTGACCTCCAAGGCTTCTAGAACTCCTTGATCTCCAAGGCTTCTAGACTCCTTGATCTCCAAGGAAGCAAATACAATTATGGGAATTAACAAGAAAATCCCAAAAAGAAAGGAATCCGGAGCCACGACCGACATGGATCGACACGGAGGAACCTCGGGCCCGACTTGCTTCAACCTCGGTCCAAAGGCATACGTTCCAGAGACCTCGGGCCCGACATGCACACCTCGGACCACCACCTCGGGCCACCATGGTACCTCGGGCCCGACATGCTGGGTACCTCGGTCATAAGGCATTTTTCAGCTTGCTTCGCTCCGTTCTCTCTCGTTTTAGCTCCGATTGACTCGATTCTTTCGCCATTCTCTTCGTCTTCACTTGAGGCTTCTTTCTATGCATTGTTAGCTACATTTCGGCTCCTTTTTCATCCTTGAATTCCTCCATCATGCCATGCTCCAAACTCCATGATTCTTGCTCCGAAATGCCTATAAAACACACAAAACGCGGGAACTAAGCTAAAAAGGGACAAAACACACAAGAGAAGGGACTAAAGACACATATTTACAAAGGAAAATGACCTATAAAACACTACTAAAATGAGAGACATCATAAGGGAGTTAGAGAACTAAGGATTGAGAAAGTGAAAGATTAGGGTTTAGTAACTTCACTTCATATTTCACTGTTGGGACGCTATCAAGAACGCTTGCGTACTTGTTAGTGTTCCACACAACCGTCCCTTAGTTTTGATATGACAAACTCACTTTGATTCTAATAAAGTTGTCTAAGTGTTCAGGAACGCCAGTGACCAAAAGGACAACAAGTGTGTATGGGCGTCCCATAAGCTTAGGGACGCTAGCTAACAGGAAGTAAGGACTAGCTAGAAACTACTTGAGCAAGGACGGAGTCCCAAGCAAGTAGTAACGCAAGAAAGGAGTCCTTACTCACTAGCCGACAGGATGACATCACTCGACAATGTTTGATCATCCAAGGACACGTGGAGACCGATCCTGTAGCGGAGTCTAACACTACGTGGCGGACGATCCTGTTGCAGAGTCCATCAACACGTGGCGGCCGATCCTGTAGCGAAGTTCATCATACACAGCTGGATACAGGAAGCTTCCTCATCACCGCCCTACTACGTGGAGGAAGATCCTGTAGCCACGTCCATGAAGGGCATGATCGTCCCAGTGAAAAGACGCCCTTCCCCAAGTCCTATAAATACCCCCAAGGCATTTATTGTGACGCTAACGCTTTCAAGAATATTCAGAGAGAATCAGAGGAAAGCGACTCACTCAAGAACACGAAGAACTAACTCAAGAACTCAAGAACAGTGCTAGAACTTGTGTTAGATCGAGTGAGAGTTGTAACCAAAAACATAAAACTGTTTGTAACCAGAAAACACAAAAGAGAGAAAGAGAGTCCTACTAAGTACTGTAGGACGTAGGGATAGGAGTTCTTTATAAGATTGAACAAGCTTGAGTTGTAGGCTTAGAGGAGTTCCTTACTAGTGGACTTAGGGAAAAGCTAAGTACCAGAGAACTGTAAAGGCTCGCCAGTACAACTGTAAGAACGTTCAATATAAAGAAAAAGCTATTCAAAAATCCTCCAAGGAGGTAGAGGTTTACACTCAAGGACTACTTGGTCTTGAGTGGTTCCTCTATAATTCCCAGCGTTCATTTTAACTTGTTTAGTACTTTATTCCGCTGCTTTACTCAAGGACGCCCCTACACCTCGTAGGGACGCCAGACCAAAGGACGCCTTTACTCCAGTAAAGGACGTCCCTCAGTACTAACGATCCAACAATTGGTATCAGAGCAGGAGCTCTAGATTCTTATTGAGTTGCAGGTTAAAGATGGACATGGAACCAATTGGAATCTCTTTTGTGAAGCCTCCGCGCCTAACGGACGGCAACTTCAACCGTTGGAAAATCAGATTTGAGAACTTTGTAAGGAGTCAGAACTATCAGTGCTGGAAAGTAATCATGAAAGGTGACCTTGCCGTTCCTACTGATAAGAAGGACAAAGAGGACGAGTGGGGGCCTGATGAATTCAAATTGATGGAAACAAATGCAAAGGCTATATGCTTCCTTCAAGCGTCTCTTTGCGAGAGGGACGCCACCAGAGTTAGCAATTTGGCAACTGCCAAACTACAGTGGGAAGCTCTTGAAAAATTCCACGTAGGAACTGCTGAGATGAGGGAAGACGTTCAGCTGGAAATCAAGAGAGAGTTCTATGCCTTCAGAATGCTCCCCAATGAAACTGTGAACGACTATTCATACCGTTTTGAACAACTTGTTACCAAGATGAGGAATCTGGGCATTCCTGAAGCTGAAGTTTCAATGAGAAACAGAGTTCAAGTGGTCATAGATGGTCTAACAGGAAAGTGGAACTTTGATAGAACCACGTTCAAGGAGAATACAGCCAACAAGACCCTTGACATGGAAGAGATCTCTGAGAAGCTAAGAGGATACGAAGCAAGGAGGAACTCCAATTTGGCTGAGTTAGCAAGGAATCCTCAAACAGATCTAGCATTGATGACTTCAACACCAGAGTACGCTGAGTATCTTCGTCGTCAACAAGAACTCGCAATGATGGTGGAAGCCAATAAGAATGAGAACCGTGAAAGGATGCGCATTCAAGCATTGAAAGAAAAAGAAAGCAAGTCTAAGGAACAGCTTGAAGAAGAGGAAAGACTTGTTCTTTTTAACAAAGTTCTGCGTTCTTTTGGCAAAAGAAACAAATATTTCAACAAGAACAAAATGCCAAAGAAAGAAAGTCCCAAGTACACAGAGGCAGAGATGAAAGAGCTTACTTGTTACAAATGTAACAAGAAAGGACATTTTGCTAAAAAATGTACGACGGGAATGTCCTCAAAGGAGATGAGGACGAAGGCTCTCATTGGAGCGTTCGCATCTGCATGGGATAATGTCAGTTCAGATGATGAAAAACCCGATGAACAAGAGGCATACTTAGCTCTTGAGGACGCCTCTGATAATGAACAAATAGCATTCATGGCTATGGAGGACGTCACAGCTGCTGAGGAGGACGCTCCGAAATCTGAAAATGAGGTAACCCGTGAGGCTATGATGAGTTCTTTGGAAAATTGTTCTAAGTCCAAACTGATTAAACTCATTGGCAAAATCATGGAAGAAAGTGTGATCATGCAAAATAGAATGGATGAACTTGAACTTGAAAATGAAAATATTGTGGTTGAATGTGAAAACTGCAGTTCAATGATCATTCAAATAGAGTCCTCTTGTGAAGAAACTAAGTCCCTAAAAACTGAAATCATGTGTCTCAAACTTGAGAACGCTAAGCTTAGGGAAGAAGTGAAAGTGTTGGGTAAGAGTCCCATAGTTGAGGAAGTTAGACCAATGGTTTTTGTCCCAGCTAAGAAAGGTCTAGGCTATGAATCTGATACTAGGAACTCTCTCCCTAGTGACTTTGAGGCAAGCAAAACTTCTGAACTTGAACTTGAGAGAGAAAAGACCAAAAATCTCCTTGAAAGAATTAGAGTCCTTGAGAGTGGAGAGACGGGTAAAGAGGACTACTACACTAACTCCACTAGTCATAAGATTTATAAGAAGATTGCTAAAGGGGACGGTTCAAAAGTTTGTAATCCTCAAAAGATGAAAGCTCAAAAAATTCAACGTCCCAATAAGAAGTACTATCTTGGTACTTACTATAGGAAGTGCTGGTACTGTGGACAAGGTGACCACTTCAAATTTGAGTGTGAAAAATTAAAAGAAGACATTGCAAGTGGTAAAAATGCTAGGACTGAAAGTGAGAATGTTAAGTCCATTCCCAAGGCTGAACCTAGGCGTTCTAGACGCTCTAGGAACTCTTTCCGCAAGCATGCTATTTCAAATGATGTTAATATAAATGACTACATGCCAGAACCAGAGTTCTACTTCTGTAACGAACCAGGTAAGGAACACCTTGCCTGGGTCGCAAAACACTAACTTTGTAATGGCAGGTGGAAGTGAGGGGACGCCCATGGATCATTGATAGTGGCGCCTCAAATCATATGACAGGAAGCCAAATCCATCTCACTTCTATCCAAAGTAGTGCCACGGGAGGAACTGTCTCGTTTGGCAACTAGGGCAAGGGAAAGATCAAAGGAACGGGAACTGCTATTCTCAATCCGTCTATCAAAGCAACAAATGTCAGTCTTGTTAAAGGACTTAGATTCAATCTCCTTAGCGTTTCTCAGATGTGTGATCAAGGTGAAAATCTAGTCACATTTGACTCGAAGGAGTGCCTTGTCATAAACAAGAAGTCCAACAAAGTTGTTCTCAAAGGAGTACGCCAGAACAATGTTTACATCTTCAACCAGGAGTTCAAGCCTAAATCAGAATTGTGCCTATCTGCTTCAAAGGAGGACGCTGACCTCTGGCATCGCCGCCTTGGCCATGCTGGACCAAGCACAATTCTCAAATTGCATCAAAGAGATCTTGTGAAAGGACTTCCCCGGATTGATCCTGAAAAGGTTGAACAATGCGAAGCTTGTATCAAAGGGAAGCAAACAAGAACGTCTTTCAAATCCAAGAACGAGATTAGCACAAAGAAGCCTTTGGAACTCCTCCATATGGATCTTTGTGGACCAATGAAGACGGTGAGCCATGGTGGAAAGAGGTACATTTACGTTCTTGTAGATGATTTTTCTCGATTCACTTGGGTTCTTTTCTTAGCTTCAAAAGCAGATTGTTTCAATGCGTTCAAAGTCTTCATCAAACAAGTGGAAGTTGCACTGGAGACGCCTCTTAAAGCCATAAGATCAGACCATGGAACGGAGTTTCAGAATTTAGAGTTCCTGGCCTACTGTGATCAACATGGTGTCTCACACAACTTCTCAGCTCCAAGGACTCCTCAACAAAATGGAGTTGTGGAAAGAAAGAATAGGACGCTGGAGGATATGGCAAGGACTATGCTCTTGGCTAATAGCGTTCCCACTTACTTCTGGGCGGAAGCTATTGCTACAGCGTGCTATATTATAAATCGTGCCATGATCCGTCCTTTGCTGAAGAAGACGTCCTATGAATTGTTGAATGGAAAGAAGCCTCGCATTGACTATCTCAGAGTTTTTAGATGCAAGTGCTTTGTTCACAACAACGACAAAGAACGGCTTGGAAAGTTTGATGCAAGAAGTGATGAAGCTATATTCCTTGAGTACTCTCTTACCAGCAAAGCATACAGAGTCTTCAACAAAAGGACTCTAAAGCTTGAAGAGAGTATTCATGTTGTGTTCAAGGAGAGCGTTTCTCACAAAGAAAAACCAAGTAAGAAAGAACGCTCCTCCTCACAACAGCAGGACGACTCTGAAGATGAAGCTGATGTTTGGTCCTCTGGAAAATACTATGTCTCTAAGGACGCATCTCCGAATCCTAAAGAAGTCTCAGTGGATGCTCCCAGTGTGGTTCAAGGAGTTCCCTCTCGTAGTGAATCCCCAGTTCAACCAGATGTAGCTGAATCAAGTCAACAAGGCAAGCAATGTCAAGGTGTGGATGCTCTCTCTGAGGGGGAACACACTGAAGATGATGCTCAAGATAATAGTAATGATTCTGAGGATGAGATTGATCCAAGATTTGCTCAATTGTTTCAAAGGGAGTCCCGCTTCTCTAGGGACCACCCAACATCCCAGATTGTCTCAGATCCTTCTCAAGGTATTCAGACAAGGTCAGCTGCAAGCAAGTCCCAAAGTGCAAATTTAGCGTTCTGTGCGTTCAATGCCTTTGTCTCTATGGTAGAGCCAAAGAATATCAAAGAAGCACTCCAGGACGCTGATTGGATTCAAGCAATGCAAGAAGAACTCAATCAGTTTGAAAGGAACAAAGTTTGGACTCTCGTCCCTCGTCCCAAAGGCAAAAATATCATAGGGACGCGATGGCTGTTCAGAAATAAGCTTGATAAGAGTGGACGTGTATCAAGGAACAAGGCAAGACTGGTGGCTCAAGGATTCAAGCAAGAGGAAGGCATAGACTATGTTGAAACCTTTGCTCCTGTTGCTAGAATTGAAGCCGTTCGTCTTCTTATTGCCTTCGCCGCTCATAAAGGATTCAAGTTATTTCAAATGGACGTCAAGACTGCCTTTCTCAATGGAAAACTCAAGGAGGAAGTGTATGTTGCTCAGCCGCCTGGCTTCGAGGACGCCTCTCACCCAGATCATGTGTACTACTTGGACAAAGCACTTTATGGACTCAAGCAAGCCCCTCGTGCATGGTACGACAGGTTTGCGTCCTTTCTTTTGTCTCATGGGTACACAAGAGGTTCAATTGATAAAACTTTGTTTATAAAGAAAGTTCACAAGGACATTTTAATTGCCCAAGTCTATGTTGATGATATAGTCTTTGGTAGTACTAACATGAAGCTTGTTGATGAGTTCAAGTCCTTAATGAGTAGTGAATTTGAGATGTCCCTCATTGGAGAACTCAATTTCTTCTTGGGACTTCAAATTAATCAACTCAAGGAAAGGACGCGCATTCACCAACAAAAATATGTCCGTGAAATGCTTGAGAAGTATCGGATGAACACGTCCAAACCTGTTGCCACTCCTTGTTCTCCAAACTCGCGTCTTTACGCAGACGAACAGGGAAAGGACGTCGATCAAAAGCTCTATAGAGGGATGATTGGTTCTTTGCTCTACTTGACCGCAAGCCGTCCCGACATTATGTTTGCCGTTTGCTTGTGTGCACGCTTCCAGGCGAATCCAAAGGAGTCCCACATGTAAGAAGTCAAGAGGATCTTTCGCTACCTCAAAGGACGCGACGATCTTTGCCTTTGGTACCCCAGGAAGACGTCCTTCAAGCTAGTTGGCTACTCGGACGCTAATTTTGCAGGTCATGTGATTGATAGGAAAAACACGTCAGGAATGGCACAGTTCCTTGGTTCATGCTTAGTCTCTTGGGGATCTAAGAAACAGAACTCTGTGGCGCTTTCAACTGCGGAAGCCGAGTACGTTGCTGCTGCTTCGTGCTGTTCACAAGTTATCTGGATCAAATATCAACTAGAGGACTATGGTATCAATCTTGAAACTATTCCCATTCGTTGTGATAACACAAGTGCTATTGAAATTTCTAAGAATCCTGTTTTTCATTCACGCACAAAGCATATTCATATAAGGCATCATTTCTTGCGTGATAATGTTGAACTAGGACTCATTAGTATGGAGCATGTAAGAACGGAAGACCAAATAGATGATATTTTCACTAAGGCGCTTGATAGACGTCCCTTTGAGCATCTCAGGTTGCTATTAGGGATGATAACTTTTAAGTAGCAAGTCCCGTTCAACTATTCCCTAAATTCATATTTGCAAGGACGCTAGTCTAAAACTTCATGTGTTTGCTACTTTGGAACGCCATTCAAATTTCTCTATTTCTCTTGAAAAGAGTATCCCTGATCACCCAACCCTCATTATAAGCCGAAATGATGGGAACTCTAAGCTTACCCTAGCCGAGAACTCTGCAAAAGCGTCCTATGAGCTTCATATTTTCTTTTACGGGACGTACTTGCGTTGTTCTCAACTGGTTCTAAAGGTGATCACAAGAACGGTAAGTTGGTTGTTGGTTTGCTTGAAGAAATTTGCTTGAAGAGGTAAAAGTTTGCTAAGTATGAGAGAACGCTCAGTGTTTGTTGAGAAGAACGTCAGTTCAGTATTTGAGGAGAAGTTGAAGAGTCAGAATTTTGAACTTTTGAAAGAGTGAACAGTGACCGTTGCTTTTGCTCAAATCTTAAGGGGGAAGTTTTGCCACGTGTCGATCAGTAAAACAGTGGTAATTACAGTTGTGCCACCGCTTCCTCTATATAAGGCCAAGAACAGTCACAATCCAATTTATTACGCTCAACCACTTTCTTGCTCTCAAATTTGCTCTGACTTCTCTCTAGAACTCCGGCGACTTTCTCTCTCTACACTTCATCTGAAAGCATGTCTCAAAGACAGTTGAACGTGGCCGGCTCTTCTACCGGCGGGAAGCGTAGAAAGCTGGTGAAGTCCCATTACATAGAGAAGCCCAAACCCATAGTTCTTAATGAATCTCTAGTACACTTCATCAACAGAAAGCCAAGGACGCTGTACAACTTGATAAGGGAACGCATGGACAAACCTGATGTAAAGAATGACGCCGTCAAAACAAGGAACTACGAGCGGTTCATCGAACGTTTCGTCATTCAAGGCCTCCACAACACCAATTACAAGGACTTGCCAGGGCGGATGGACGACGTTCTCTTCTTTTCACAGTTTGGAGGTGAGAATCTGGGTCCTTTACTTGATCTTATCCCCGACCTCCATAACGCCGTCCTTCCCGATTTCCCGATGTACCCAAAGGACTCTTTGGCTTATAAAATGCTTAAAGCAAGAGTACCAAGTCCTTCTCCTCCACCACCTCAAGTCCCCACCATCACCACCAAATCAATCCTCCCATCCAAGCGTCCAACCCCTTCATCTCCCCTCTCAAAAACAACCAAAACCTCCTCCTCAAATCCAACACAAATTGTGGATAAATTTCCACCACATATCAAGGAGGGACGCTCCAAAAAGGTTCACGACCCAAGGCCTCTCAAAAAGGCCAAGACCTCAAGCGTTCCATCCTCCAAACCTTCAAAAAGGCCTAGCACTACTAAAAGGCCTTCCAACCTTTCTAAGGAATCCACTCCTCCTCCACAACCAATCTCAATAGTCCAAATCCCAACTCCCCCTCCGTCCCCCCAACCTTCTAAATCAAATGCTCTCGTTCCCTTCTCCTCCAAACCTTCCTCCCCCCTAAATCTCGCCAACTTCCCTAAAGCCCCGGCCCACATCTCTCCCCCCAAAGACCCCGAGACCCCCAGATCTCGCCGTCCCTCATCTGAGAGTGGACCAGAGGACCTTGAGAAGCGTCCAGCCCTTGAGCGCACCTTCAAACGCCGCAAAGCCGGTGAATCTCCCACGGTGCTCATGGTTCAAGCTGCTCCAGAGCCCGAGCACATCTCCTCCTTTTCCTCTAGCTCATCTGAGAGCAACAGAGGAACGCCTCAAGCCACTACTGAAGGAGTCTCCCCTCTTATTGACGTCGTTGGGGACTCCGACGACGAGGTTGAAGGAGTTGAGAATGCTCCCGCTCAAACACAAGTGGTTGAGGACGCTGGCGAGCACCAGGTTCCTCAAAAGGACGCCGAGCCAACCCTTTCTGACGAGCTCGAGCGTGATGCTCAGGAAGTCCCACCCTACAACCAATCTCTCCCCATCCTCAATCCTTCCCCAGCTCCACAAGAAAACCCATCCCCCACAATCCAAACAGAATCCCATGACGTCCCCGCGGACGCTGAGCCAACAACACAAGAAAATCAGACAGAGGCTCAGGACGCTGAGGGCACGTCCCAAGGTCAGACCTCTGGTGCCGATCAAGCCACAGCTGGTGGCGACGCTGAAAAAGAACAAGGCACAGAGGACGCTCCTTCAAAGGACGCTTCTGATAGTGACTCGGAGAAAGCTGAGGACGAGTAAGATGATGATGAGGACTCTGAGTCCCCCAAGGGCAAGCGCAAAAGGAAGAACGCTGATGTGCCCGTTAAAGTCCTAAGCCCGCTCATTTACTCTGAAGAGTGGCTAGCCTCATTTGACGATGCAGCCGTTCAGGAGTTCCTAGAGCTTCTGAAATTCCAAGGATGGCAGAACGTTGGACCAGCGCCGACAACTGTTGACAAAGAACAGGTGAAAGCGTTCTACAGGGATTTGCGCTACAAGGCAAAAGATGGCTCCCTCCACTTCAAAATTGAAGGTGAGAAAGCTTCAGTCACAAAACGCCAAATGCGCTCCTTCCTGGGTCTAAGTCCACGCAAGCCACCGTCCGATGCTCTTAGCTCACTTCCTGAGGGCGGCTTTGAAACGACAGATCAAGAACTGCCTTTGGTTGAGCACATATTTCAGGGTAAAAGGCCGATGGGACTTGACAGGGTAGCTCACGTTCTGAGCAAAGTTGGCGCAATCGTTCACTACTTTATTTGTCGCGCCATTCTTCCAAGGCAGGAGAAGCGTTCAATTGTGCAAGCACACGACATAATCCTAATTGACGCAATCCTAGAACGCCGCCCAATCAACTTAGCCAGAATTGCTATGCAACATATGGCCAAGTGTGGAAGGAAGAGGCACGCCTTGCCTTACCCTGGAGTCGTAAAGGCAATCTTGCAGTCCCAGGACGCTTATGATGAGAGCGCTCCTTCTGAAGAACTTGGTTTGAAATGGAATGCTAAGAAGGGACTCGTCGAGATAAGGCATAATGAAGAGCTCCCGTCCGTTCTGAAACAGTTAGAAGCTGAGGCTGAGGAAGCTAGACTGAAAGCTGAAGAAGAACGCCTAGCTGCTGAGGCTGAGGCCGCAAGGCTTAATTCCACGCCTCAAGAGTCCCCTCAAGATCAAGAGCCCGCAGTAGATCTAACAACCCTTGATCAGATGCTCTTAGGGACTCCCTCCTCTCCAGCTCTTCCGACGGACGCTCCTTCATCGAGTTCAGGTCCTTTGCCCCGCTCTGCCCCTGCAAAACTAGCTCAGCATCCCCCAGCAGAACTCATGGGTGCAATTATGGACAACCAGTGCTTAATCTTCTCCGCCTTAAAGGACTTGTCCTCTGCGTTCTCCAAGGCTGCTGAACTTCAAGAGCAACTGCTAAAGTTTTATCACGACCAGCGCCGTTCTCAGTGATTGCCACCACCCCTTTTATCCCCTATTAAATTGCTTTTGCTTCTTTTGCATTTCAAACACTATGACATTGGTCTGTAATAACTCTAATTTTGTTCGAACGGCAATTCCACTGTTTGCTTGCATTGTGTGTGTTTAAGCGTTCCACTGCCTTTAGTTATGTTTTTGTGCTTAACGTTCTTATCATTTGTTATCCTTTTCGATGATGCCAAAAGGGGGAAGTGTAGTTTTGCAGAGATGCGCTATAAAATAGTTATCTAGAATAAGCAAGTGTTAAGGAGGAACTATTAAGTGAAAGGTCTAAGGAACGCCATGCTAGAATGAACTAGAGAACGTCTTGAAATTTCTAGGACGCTTTTCTCTCCTTAGAATCCAAAAGTTAGAGAATCAAAGAAGGAAAACTTGTGCTAAATGAATTTTCTCTAAGTGTTAGAGGACGCTTTCAAGTTTTCATGCATGCTAAGCTCAAACGCCAAAACTATTTTGCTGAAGAGTTTGTCATCATCAAAAAGGGGGAAATTGTTGGGACGCTATCAAGAACGCTTGCGTACTTGTTAGTGTTCCACACAACCGTCCCTTAGTTTTGATATGACAAACTCACTTTGATTCTAATAAAGTTGTCCAAGTGTTCAGGAACGCCAGTGACCAAAAGGACAACAAGTGTGTATGGGCGTCCCATAAGCTTAGGGACGCTAGCTAACAGGAAATAAGGACTAGCTAGAGACTACTTGAGCAAGGACGGAGTCCCAAGCAAGTAGGAACGCAAGAAAGGAGTCCTTACTCACTAGCCGACAGGATGACATCACTCGACAATGTTTGATCATCCAAGGACACGTGGAGACCGATCCTGTAGCAGAGTCCAACACTACGTGGCGGACGATCCTGTTGCAGAGTCCATCAACACGTGGCGGCCGATCCTGTAGCGAAGTTCATCATACACAGCTGGATACAGGAAGCTTCCTCATCACCGCCCTACTACGTGGAGGAAGATCCTGTAGCCACGTCCATGAAGGGCATGATCGTCCCAGTGAAAAGACGCCCTTCCCCAAGTCCTATAAATACCCCCAAGGCATTTATTGTGACGCTAACGCTTTCAAGAATATTCAGAGAGAATCAGAGGAAAGCGACTCACTCAAGAACACGAAGAACTAACTCAAGAACTCAAGAACAGTGCTAGAACTTGTGTTAGATCGAGTGAGAGTTGTAACCAAAAACATAAAACTGTTTGTAACCAGAAAACACAAAAGAGAGAAAGAGAGTCCTACTAAGTACTGTAGGACGTAGGGATAGGAGTTCTTTATAAGATTGAACAAGCTTGAGTTGTAGGCTTAGAGGAGTTCCTTACTAGTGGACTTAGGGAAAAGCTAAGTACTAGAGAACTGTAAAGGCTCGCCAGTACAACTGTAAGAACGTTCAATATAAAGAAAAAGCTATTCAAAAATCCTCCAAGGAGGTAGAGGTTTACACTCAAGGACTACTTGGTCTTGAGTGGTTCCTCTATAATTCCCAGCGTTCATTTTAACTTGTTTAGTACTTTATTCCGCTGCTTTACTCAAGGACGCCCCTACACCTCGTAGGGACGCCAGACCAAAGGACGCCTTTACTCCAATAAAGGACGTCCCTCAGTACTAACGATCCAACATTCACTCACTTGAAAAAAATATAAAAATGCGATAATATTATAGTATTATTGATATAAAAATAAAATAAAAATCATTAATAACGTAATATTTTATATATTATATATACTCCATCCGTTTCACAATAAGTGTCGTTTTAGCACTTAAAATTTGTTTCATAATATGTGTCGTTTTAGGTTTTCAAAGTGATTTATTAGGGGTGAATAATGATAATTTTTATTGGAATGTGTATTTGTTGACTAAAGTTGTTCATTCATTGGCAAAAAAATGTAATGAGTGGTAAGATTAAGAAAAAGTTGTAAGTTTTAAAGTGAATGATTGCTTTTCTTAAAAACTGTGTTAAGAGTTAAAACGACACTTATTGTGAAACGGAGGGAGTATTTACTTATAACCGAGCTTGTTCGCGAACATATTATCGAGCTTGTTCGTGAACAAATTAACGAGCTTGTTCACGAACAAACGAACCGAGTTTCCAAGTGTTCAGATTCGGCTCATTTATCTTATCGAGTTGTTCGGGCTCGGTTCGTTTATAGTTCGAGCCGAACTCGTACGAGCTTTTACCGAATCGAACGTCGAATATCTCGCGAACGGCTCGGCTCGATTATAGCCCTAAGAATATGAGAACTTATACCAAGGCAAGGGTGAGTCTCTCCATGAATATCACTCGAGATTCAAAATATTGTCAATCAATTGGAGTTCTTGGGAGATAAGCTTCCTCAATGGAAGCAAACCAAAAAGATGATCTCTGGTCTTAAGAAGAGGTGGGATGCTTTTGTTGCTTTTCATTTTACTCAAAAGGAGACGAAGTCGCTAACTATGGAGGATCTCGTTTGTCAGCTCACTATGTATGGAGGAATTCAACAATGGAGGGAGGACATGCTTGACTCTGAAATAATCAAGAACATTTCTTTGAAGGTAGAGAAGGCTTTCGATATTGCTCAAGGACAAGAAGACATGGAGGATGTCGATACGACGTCGCTCTAATATCTAGGGCGATGAAGAGACGTTGGAGTCGCAACAAGGCTTTAACCAAAACCATGAAGTTGCAAAGGATATGTGAGGAGTGATATGCTATTGCTGCCAACACAAAGGGCATTTTGCTAAACAATGTCCAAAGAGGGAGGCTGGTAAGAGCATGTTGGCGACCTACGACATGTCTAATGATAAAGAACACACGTCACCGACCAAAGAACTTTACTTTATGGCCTTGAGTGATGAATCTTCAAGCGAGGTATTAGATTCTGAACTTTTTTCTCTTTTGGATAAAAAGTCTAGAGAACAACGTGCTATCATTGAAAAACCCGGTGTTCAAGTTTCTAAATTAAGCTAAAAGATCGATGAAAAAGAGGAAACTAGTTCCAATTTGATGGATGATAACAAAGTTTTGTTTTTTAAGGCTATAGGTCTTGAAAAGGATGTTGTTTCTAAACCTGTTGCTTCATTGATTGTCCTAACATTAAGTGTCATGTTGTTAACCTTCAGAAGTAGGTCGCTGACCTTGAAAAATAGGTGGCTAATCTTGAAGGTGAAAAATTCATGTTTAAACTTGAAAATGTTAAGTTTTCTAGTGGTCTTGAAAATTTGAAGATAGATGACAAAGCAAAGAAACGAAATGGAAAGATGAGTTTGTAGTCGACAAGGTCCAAGATGCCAAACAAGACTTCGGAAAAAGGTTTGTGAAGGTAAATCAGTGACCTGGTCTTTGTTGATACCAGGAACCGTCATCACGGTCATACTACTCCCCATCGAACAAAATATTACTAAGTGTAAACTTCTCAAAATTGCGTCAAGCCCCAAACTCTACCGCCATCGCGGTCAATTAATCAGTGCAAAGATCTCCCGAAAGGAATCCCTCAAGAAACGAGTCTGTCAACTGTGCTCCTGCCGCGATGGTGTCGATCGCGAAAAGAGAAGCCCGTCCCATCCTCGCAAGTGGATGGGCGGCAACGTCCCATCCGAACGAGTGGTGGGCGGCAACGTCCCATCCTAGCTTCCCATTGGCCGATCTCGCGGCCACCGCTCCGAAAGCCAACCGGAAAGCAACACGCGCCTGGGCGGCACTCGTCCCACATCGACATCTCGCTCGGTCTCAGCCCAAGCCTCGACTATAAATAGTGGGCTCTGCACACTGGAACAGGGATCGAAACCTCGTAAAACACTTGCATTAAAGCTCGAGCTAAGATCATTGTTGTAACCCGATACACTAAACGCGATCGAAGAACCTTTGTTCACACTTGTAATCTCACAGCTAATACAAAAGCATCCTTCACCCTACCTTCACCGCGTTAAACACACTTAGCAACTAAATATTCTCCATCTCTTCGTCTATTGACTCGGTTGAAATCATATCATTTGCACTCATCGCGTTATAATCCTCTCGGTGTTTTCGGGCTTCAACATTGGCGCCGTCTGTGGGGATTTCCTCAAACCAAGCAGGCACCGTTTCAACCAACGAAGAGTGACGGACGCTTACAGCAACAACGCATATTACGCTGACGGCACGGCCTTCGGGATGCAGCCGCTGATGTCTCTCATTTTGGTGGTGTTTTAGTAGTTAATTTCCCTTGTAAAAAGGTGCCTTTTGTTGCTTTCTTTGTTAGTTTTGTTTCTTTTTAGCTTAGACTCCGATTTTCTAGGTAATTTGGTGGCGAATTTGTTGTATTTTGGTGGCGAATTTGTTGTGTTTTGTAGGTAATTTGGCGTGTTTTGAGGAAGTTTCGGAAGGAGTCCCTAAGGAGGAGCAAAGCAAGAGCGCAAAGGAGCGGAAGAGCCGAGCGATCAACGATGAAGAGCTCAAGAAAAGCCAAGAAGAGAAGACGACCGATCCCAGGATCGAGGTGCCTAGCAACTCGGGCCCGAGATCGACTCATGGAGACCCGGACTGAGGTGTGGCAAGTCGGGCCCGAGGTTGCCCCGTGTCGGTCCAAGTCGGCGAAGTGTAGATTGGGCACCAAGGCACACAAATGTGATCTACCACTTTTACCCCTCTTCCATTTTTGGTTATTCTTGGCCCCTAATTAAAAGGAGAGAAGACAATTAGAGGATTATCACTCATTACACACATCTAATCACTCTCAAAGGCTCAAGGAAGACTTGGAGAGCAAGGGAGAAGGAAGAGAAGGAGGAAGAAAAGGAAATCGGTGGAGAAAGGAGTAGATCTAAGGAAGAATTGTGAGTTTGAACTTGTTTTGATTTGCAATTTGTGGATTTGAGTTTGGATCTTGTGATTTCCCTTTGAATTGAATGAGATTTGGCTTTGATTTGAGTTTGATGATTGAGATTTGTTTGCTTTGTCTTTTGATTGCTTTTTACTCTTTCCATATGGAGTAGATTCCATAGTCTTGAGCTATGGGGGAAACCCCTAGCTAGGTTGGGTTTGAACCCCTAATTTCATAGCCTTGAGTGCTTGATCTAGGGATCCTCTCTACATAGAGCTACAATCTCTTGTTGTGAAAGCAAGGGATCAAGGGCTTGTGATTGGCAAGAGTGAGTGAAAGCAATCTTTTGCGTATCACTTGAACTTGTATCGAATGGGAGGTAAAATTCCCCAGGGTCGATATGTAGAGTGGCGGGATCGAAGGCGAACAACCTTGATTCTACGAGGATCAACACTTATTGGCTGAATTGGGGTGGAATTACCCACATCTAGTTAGGGAAGGAACCCAAAATCCCAAGACCGATCTCTCCTATTGCCTAGTCCGACATTCCCAGACCTCGGGCCCGACTTCAATCTGTGTCGGTCCCGTGCAAAACCTACGTCGATCCTTCTCGGGCCGAAGTGACCCATGTCGGTCCCGAGTTGTTTCCTTTGATTTTCCTTGTCTTACCCTTTCAGTCCCTATTTTAAGTCTTTTTGGTGCACTCAACTAACGAACTCCCGAGCATTCGACACCCTACCTTGTACTACTACGGGGTTCGGTTATTAATTGAATTTTGACCCCCCAATCCGGACACCATCAGAATTTTGGCGGCGTTGCCGGGGAGTTCTACTTGCTTGAGGTACCTCTTTTGTTGAGTCTTTGAATTTGTAGTGATTTGGGTCAGGGATTAGCCCAAACCCCTTGTTTGTTTTGATTTTGTTTTGTTTGTGTCTTTGTTTATAGGTGTATGCGAGCTCGTTCCGCCCGAGGAACACTTGAGTTTGACTTTGTGAGTGATCCGGAAAGCATCATCAAAGAGGCTCGAAAGAAGAAGAGAATGGAGAACCAAGCACTACATGATGATGAGGTTGCTAGGATGAGGGCCGACATGGCTCGTATGCAACTTGAGATAGAAAACCGGGATGCCGAAGTAAGGAGGGAACGTGAGCAAAGGTTGAGGTTGGAGGCTTAACTCAACACCCAACCCCGGAATGCACGCCAATACATGCATCCGTAGTTGAAGGTGCCGAAGCCGGCCATTGTCTTACCGGAGGTTTCAAAGAACTTCGAGATCAAGACTCAATTCATATCACTTATCAAGAGGGACCAATTCGAGGGGCGACCAAATGAGTGCCCGATTGAGCATGTGAAGAGGTTCAAGGATATGTGTGAGACTATCTCGACGGATGAAGAGACGCTAGAGTACGTGCTACTCAAAGCTTTCAAATGGTCTCTAGGAGGCAAGGCGGTGCATTGGCTAGAGAGCCAAGCTCCTAGATCCATCACAACATGGCGGGCTCTCAACGAGGTGCTCTTGATGAAGTTATTCCCACCAACAAAAACAACGGAGCTTAGGAGGAAGATAGCAAGTTTCCAACAAGGAGAACACGAGCCACTCTTTGAGGCTTGGGATCGGTTCAAGGAGATGTTGAGGCAATGTCCAACACATGGGCAACAACCGTATGTTCTCCAAGACATATTTTTCCAAGGAATCAACCCCGCCACCAAGGACAAGTTGAATCTCCACACCGATTGTGGGTTCATCGATTTGCCACTGGAGCAAGCATGGGAGTTACTTGATAAACTCTCCGACTATGAGGCCATGTACGGGGTGAGCCAAGTCAACAAGGAGACAAGAGCCCAAGGAGATGGTATGAGGAGGCTCTATGACCCGAAGAGTGAAGAGGTTGACAAGGATGTGAGACTTCAATTCCTTGAGGATGAGTTGACCAAGTTGAGGAGGCAAGTGAGTCATTTCAAGCAAACCTCAAGAGCATGTGAAGAATGTGGATCTCTCAAGCATAACGCACAAGAGTGTCCCAATGAACGCCAAGTTCGCTTGGCCGAGCAAATTGAGGAGGCACACTTTGTTCAAAGGAATTTTGGAGGGAGAAACAACTTCAACAATGGAGACAACTTCAACAATGGAGGCAATGGAGGAAATGGATGGTGGAACCAAGGCCAAGCTAATGGCTACAACAACAACTACAACCAAAACGAGCCAAGGGCCCAACCACCACCATACCGACCTCCGGGGTTTTATGAACAAACTCCACAATGGGCACAAGAGATGAGAGGAGAGTTCAAGGATTTGAAAACTCAATTCACTAATGTTGAGAGGTGAGTTGATGAGGTGAGCACTCAATTCAAGGAGTTTGGTGTATGGAGAAGACAAGTTGACAACCAATTTGCTCACATTGCAACTCAACTTCCGAGAGAGGATGGGAGACTCCCGGGCCGACCCGAGGAGAATCCCCGTGCCCCACAACACCAAAATGAAGTTCGAGCTATTGGGTTGAGGAGTGGTCGAAGTTTACCCGAGCCAAATGTGTCTAGACCAAGGGAAGAGAGTCGGACCGAGTTACCCAGCAACTCGGGCCTGACGTGCCAGGATATCGAGCCAAGACTTAGAGGAGGTCCCCTGCCTAGGACCGAGGAAGAGAGGAAGTCGGGCCCCACATGCCCTGAAGTCGGACCGACATCCTAGTCGTTGCTCTGCCCCCAGACCGAGGACTAGAACATCGGGCCCGACGTGGAGCCTACATTGGTCCGAGCAGAGAAGGATGTGAGTGAGCCAAGCCGGTCCAAGGAAGTCGATCCCAACAAGAATCAAGGCGGCACAACCCTTCCTTACCCGTCAAAGAAGCCCAAGGAAGTTGTAGAAGGCAAGTTCAAGAAATTCTTGAAGCTTTTGCAAGGGTTGAACATAACGATACCATTCACCGATGCCCTAAATGAGATGCCTTCATATATCAAGTTCTTGAGAGAAATTTTGAGCAAGAAGAGGTCCATAGTGGAAATGCAAGACGAGGTGAAAATCTTGGAGCTACCTCAAAAATTGGGAGACCCGGGGAGATTTGCAATTACCGTTGGAGTAGGGTCTCAAAAGTTTCAAGCTCTATGTGACTTAGGAGCAAGCGTGTCGGTTATGCCCATGAACATTTGGAAAAAGGCTAACCTTGGTTATATTGAGCCGGTTGACATGTCTCTCACAATGTCCGATGGTTCTACTACAAAAGCCACGGGAATTTTGGATGATGTCCCGGTTAGAGTGGGGAAGTACTTCGTCCCCGATGACTTTGTGATTTTTGACATGAAGGAAGATCCTTTGGTTCCTATCATTCTAGGAAGGCCATTTTTAGCCACAACGGGAGCAAAATTTGATGTGAAGAATGGAAAGGTGACCTTTGAAATTGGAGAAGAAAGGGTTGAGTTTCACTTCAACAAGGCTTTGAATGAGCCGGATGCTTTGGCCATTTTGAAATTGGATGAGAATGCCAAGAGAAAAAGAGAGGAAGTGGAAGCCACAAAAGAGGAGGTACCCTTAAGGAGCAATGAAAGGATCAATGCCCAAGTTCAAGAGAGAGAGTTAGTGGATCCACTTGAGCATCAAGAAGAGGAGAGGAGCGAAGAAGAGTATCCTTTCTTGTATCCTTTTGATGTGGGAGACTCTTATATTTGTTTGAGTGACTTAAAAGAGGATTTAGGAGATAATTACATATGCTTAAGTGATTTGAAAAATGATGTGAGCTATAATGTTATTGAATCTCCTAGAAACTCTTTGGAAGTTTTTGATGTAGGGAAGGAAGATCAAGATGAGAAGGGACGAGAGGTGCAAGCCTATGCTTTGGAGGAGAAAGGTGAAGGAGAGTTTGAGGGCCATGCCTACATCAACCACAAGTGGTGGTTCTACGGTTATGAAGGCAAAGGCAATGGACATGACTTTGGTGACCAATTCACTATTTTTCATCCACCGTGAAGGTTGAGGTTAGAAGTCAAGCTAATGACTTAAAAAGAGCGCTTCTCGGGAGGCAACCCGAGCTTGGTAGGTTTATTTTCGTAATTTTCGTTTGATTTCTTTAGCCTAGTTTAGACTTTCTCTAATCTCTCCCTAGCATGTATTTTTGTGGATTAGTGGTGTTATGTGTGCTTCATGATTGAGTTGAGGTAATGGTGAGAATAATAAAAGGATTTATGGGAAATGAAGTAGCATAGATGGAGTAATTTTTGGTGGTCGGACCAAACCGGGTCGAGGTGCCCAGCACATCGGGCCCGACTTAGGTAACTCGGTCCGCCCAACTCGGTCAACTTTGGTCAAGAGTTGTGGAAAATACCAACTATACCCCTCTGACCTAGATTTTGTTTCTTTCCCATTTAAAGCCCTTTTTCCCATACCTAACTTCATCTCCCTCATAACAACCACCCCAAAAATACCCATCTCCTTCACCAACACATAATCGGCCCCCCCTCCTCCATCACACTCGATCCACCCTTGCTAGCCCTCAACCATCTCGATCAAACGCCACAAGCACTCCCAAACATCAAAATCAAAGAGAAAATCCCAAAAAAATCATTATTCTTCATCTCCTCCTGATCTAAGTGGAGAAATTTGAGTTCTAAGTAGATTTCTTGCTAAGAAGTCTAGATCTCTTCAATTGTGGTATGTGAATCTCGATTCTTATCTAATTCCTAGTGAATTTCATGCTTCCATTGCTTAAATTGAGTTTTGCCATGATTAAATGAGTTTAGATCTTGAGCTTCAATGGTGTTTTGCATAGATAGGAGAATTTGTTCTTAACTGTTGATTGTGCATGATTGAACCCCCTTAGAACTTCGATTGATAAGATAAATGGTTGATATTGGATTTTAGGAGCATGATAGATTGATTTTGGGTGAGCTTGTATGAGAAGACGAGTTTAGAACCGGACCGAGATACCCAGGTACCTCGTGCCCGACATAGAGGAGTCGGTCCATCACTTCGGACCGAGGTTGAAAGCACCTCGGCCCCGATGTCTAGAGTTCGTCGGTCCTTGTTCTAGTAGTCTTTCTCTTGTGTTTGACATAGGGATTCATTAGTTTGATTGTTGGTTATAGCTTGATTATCATGATATATCTACTAGCTTGACCATTTTTTTGTGATCCTTTGTTCATACATGATGGATTTTGTGAGTTAAGTGTCTAGAGGATAAGTATGGGGTTGTTCTTGTGTGATGAGTTGTGAGTTGTAGATATGCATGATATTGTTGAGGTTGTATAGATCTTATCTTGTAGTTCTTTTCTTTGAGTGTGTGTAGGTACTATGGAAACCCGAGCATCTTCTTCACACATGGAGAGGCCCTCAAAGAAGTCAAAGAAGTCAAAGAGAGCACCAAAGATGGATGATGTGAGATTCAATGATGATGATGTGGCCGAAAATTATGAGCGGTACATGGGTCTAGCCCACCACACAAGGTGGCTAGTCTGGGAGTCTATACGGAAGATGGGGATGGATGTAGCTCTCCCTCGGTGCTACTCTCACATTGGCCTAGACATGATGTTAAGGTAGGACAACCCACACTATCCCGCCTTGACATCGGAGTTCATGGCCACCTTCAAGTGCACATATGAAGGAGTAGAGGACAATGATGGCATCATCACCTTTCAATTGGGCAATGAGACACAAGAGCTCTCTCTTCGAAACTTGGCAGTCTATCTTGGGTTCCCTTTTCCAAGAGAAGAAGCTTATGTGGACAATGAGAAGGTGAATTGCCTTTGGAGGCATGTAGCGGGGAGGAATGAAATGAGAAAAGGAGCTTCTACAAATGAGATCGCTAGTCCTCTCTTCCGAGTCATGATTCGTGTTTTGGGGTGCGCCATCTTTGCCCGACACGAGCTAAGCAAGCCAATGAAGGAGGAAGCTATGTTGCTCTATGAAATGCTATTCCAATCCGACAAACCATTGAACCTCACTTGGGAGTGGGTCAAAATGGTTAGGGACTTCCAAAGCTCCTCATGGATTTACTTCGGAGGGATGATAGCCCGCTTGGCTAGTCGTCTTGAAGTTGATCTATCCAAGTACACGCCGGCACCGAATGGAGTGGAGTACATGAATCTCAAGTACTTCAAGAAAGCCAACATCATCAAGGAGAAAGTCATCACCGGCATCACCACCCATCTAGCACCTAATTCCAACTTTGACAAGGTGTCCATTCCTTTGGGGTCACGACTCTTTGACCTTTCTAGCTATTATAATTGGTTTCAAGATTGGGCCGGGAAGGAGAACCCGTTTGGAGAACCAGAAGGGACGATTGAGTGTAGGCGTCGTGCCCAACACATCCGCTTTACCACTCCCCAACCTTCTCCGGAGTCCGATGATGAGCCCAACGATTTTGAGTTTGCTAGAAGAGAGACCATGGATGTTGACTCGCCTCCCGAAAAAGATGAAGGTTACCAAGGTTTGCTAGCCAACCTCCAAGCAAGAGACCAAGCTCCCACACTCTTGGACCGAGATGCAGGGCACCTCGGCCCCGACTTCCACCAACGTCGGTCCGATGCCTATTTGCCCAAGTCGGTCCCGAGCCGCTTTGAGAGAGGAGAAGGAAGTGGAGCTAGGCAAGAGCAACCGCACTACGGAGGGTACGAAGGTTATGCCCAATGGTATGGGCCCGGAATGGTCTTCCCCGAACCTCAACAAGCGATGGACATGACCTTTCTAGCCAACCAAATGGCTCACCTTCAACTCCAACAATCAAGCATGCTTCAAGAGGCCCACCAAATCAACCTCCAACAACAACAAATGAATCTTAAACAACAACAACTCTTCCAACAACAAGAAGTCTTCCAAGCTCAATATGAGGAAATGAACCGAAATCTTGCTTATACGAGGCGTGAAGTGGACGATTTGAGGACGGTGGGGGACCAAAGGTGGAGGGTTCAAGAGAGCTTCAACGAGTGGATGGTCGGGAACTACCCTTCCCGAGAGGACCCATGGATGCGCCCTACACCTCAACTCCAACCACCAAGTCAAGATCCTTACCAAGCCGAAGTGTACGAGCGGGAAAGACATGCAAGGCTCCAAAGAAGAAGTCGCCGAGGGCGTCCTTCCAACTAAATCTAGACATGCCAATCAAGAATAAGAAATTATGAGCTTTTCTAACTTTTTTCTCTTTAATTTTGAGTTTTGATTTCTTTGTTTTGATGAGGACATCAAAATTCTAAGTATGGTGTGGGGTTAGTTGCTCATAGTTTCATGTGTAGGTTTCTTGAGTTTGTTCTTAGTTTGTTTTGGGATGTTTTCTTTTGGTTAGTGGCATGGTATGTTTCATGAATGATGAATGATGTTTGATGTGGCTTGAATGGATGAGTTGGTTTTGTTTTGAGAAATTGTTTTGCAAAAATCCATAAAAATTTGAAAAATTTCGTGTGAAAATGTCAAAAAGATTTTGTTTTTGGACTAGGAATTCCCATCTTAGATGTCCAAAGAGAGCTAATGATGGTGTGAGCATGTAAAGTCCTTTGCATATTTTTGGATGGTTTAGTCTCTAAATAGATGTTGTTTTTGATGTGATGTGATCTCTTGCATGTTTTTATTGAGCACATGAGTTCTAGGATGAGTTTTGATGCAACTAAGTTTGAGTGAACCTTGTGAGATGATTTTTGGCCATTTTAGGGATGCTTGTGAGATGATTGCATATCCCTCATTTTCTTGTGTGAATTAGCTCATGCATGCTTAGTAAAACTTGCTATTGCGGTGTTTATCTATTTTCCAAGACCAATATGAGATTTGTTCTATGCATTGTCGCATTGATTTGAACTTTATTTCATTTAGTCACAAAATGTTCCACATCCTACCTTGAAGATAAACCGTTGTTTGTAGCCCCGTTTTAGCCTAGACCTTTGTTTGAAACTCCTCAAAAATATGATCCCTAGCCTATATGACTTGGCCCTTATGGGATTGGACTTTAGTGAAGGTTTGAGAGTGTATTTGGAGAGTTGAGATTCTCTTTGGTGAAGGGCAAAGAATGGAGTTATAAATCAAGTGGGTAGTGCATCTTTGTTTAGCAAAAAGTGAAAAAGAAAGAAAGAAAAGTTGGAAATAGTAGTGGATTGAAAGCAAAGAGCTTTAGTGAGAAAAAGGGTCCTGACCGAGTTAGTAACTACCTCGGGCCCAACGTGTGTTCAAAGTCGATCCTATGCGCAAAAGTGTGAAAAATCGAACAAAAAGTATAAGTGCAAAGATGAAGTGGAATGTTAAGTGAAGTTGTGGGTTGAAAAGAGAATTGTCAAAGTCTTTTGGATGAGTGAAGTTGAAAGTGGAATAATTTGGTGAAGTTGGTGAGGGATTAGGAAGTTCAATCCCCATTGTAAGCACCACAAGACCAAAATGATTCCCACCTTGAGAAATATCAAAAGCCCCATTACAACCCGGCCGAATGTAACCTCTTTGAGGATCTCCATTGAGCCAAGTTTGTATTCTTTGTGTGCATTGTAATAGGCTTCTCTAGGTGGAGGAATTGGTGATATTAGCTTCAATAGTAAAGTCTTTACTTTCATGATTCTTGAGTTTGAGTGTTCATTGCTAAACCTAAACACATGATGTTGGATCGTTCATACTGAGGGACGTCCTTTACTTTGGTAAAGGAGTCCTTTGGTCAGGCGTCCCTACGAGGAGTAGGGGCGTCCTTGAGTAATGCAGCGGAGTAAAGTACTAAACAGGTAAGTAATGAACGCAGTGAATTATAGAGGAACCACTCAAGACCAAGTAGTCCTTGAGTGTAAACCTCTACCTCCTTGGAGGATTTTTGAATAGTTCTTCCTTTATATTGAACGTTCTTACAGTTGTATTGGCGAGTTTTTACAGTTCTCTGACACTTAGCTTTTCCCTAAGTTCACTTGTAAAGAACTCCTTTAAGCCTACAACTAAAGCTTGTTCAATCTACTAAAGGACTCTATTCCTACGTTCTGCAGTACTTCGCATAACTCTCTCTCTCTTTTTGGTTTTTCTGATTACAAACTGTTTTTTGGTTTGGGTACAAAATCTCACTCGATCTAACACAAGTCCTAGCACTGTTCTTGAGTTCTTAAGTTAGTTCTTCGTGTTCTTGAGTGATTCACTTTCCTCTGATTCTCTCTGAATATTCTCTGAAAGTGTTAACGTCACAATAAATGCCTTGGGGTATTTATAGGACTTGGGGAAGGGCGTCATTTCTCTGGGACGATCATGCCCTTGGTGGACGTGGCTATAGGATATTCCTCCACGTATGATGGCGGTGATGAGGAAGCTTCTTGTATCGAGCTGTGTATGATGAACTCCGCTACAGGATCGGCCGCCACGTGTTGATGAACTCTGCAACAGGATCGTCCGCCACGTAGTGTTGGACTCCGCTACAGGATCGGTCTCCACGTGTCCTTGGATGATCAAATATTGTTGAGTGATGTCATCCTGTCGGCTAGTGAGTAAGGACTCATTTCTTGCGTTCCTACTTGCTTGGGACTTCGTCCTTGCTTAAGTAGTCTCTAGCTGGTCCTTACTTCCTGTTAGCTAGCGTCCCATAGGCTTAGGGACGCTCACACACTTGTTGTCCTTTGTTAATTGGCGTTCCTGAACACTTGGACAAATTTATTAGAATCAAAGTGAGTTTGTCATATCAAAACTAAGGGACGGTTTGTATGGGCACACTACCAAGTACACAGGCGTCCTTGATAGCGTCCCAACAATTTCCCCCTTTTTGATGATGACAAACTCTTCAGCAAAATAGTTTTGACATTGGAACTTAGCGTGCATGAAAACTTAGAGGCGTCCTCAAACACTTAGAGAAATTTCAGTAAACACAAGTTTTCATCCTTTGATTCTCTAACATTTGGATTTTAAGGAGAGAGTTGGGTCCTAGAAACCTTTCTAAGCGTCCTCTTTTATTCTAGCATGGGCGTTCCTTAGACCTTTCACTTAATAGTTCCCCCTTAACACTTGCTTATTCTAGATGACTATTTTATAGCGCATCTCTGCAAAACTACACTTCCCCCTTTTGGCATCATCGAAAAGGATAACAAGTGATAAGGACGTTAGCACAAACACATGACTAAAAGCAGTGGAACGCTTGAACAAACACATGAGCACAAACAGTGAATTGCCATTCAAATAGAAATGAGAGTACGGTTATTACAAACCAAGAACTTAGTGTTTAAAGCAAAAGAAGCAAGAGCAAAAAGATTGAGGGATAAAAGGGTTGGAGGACGGCGATCACTGAGGACGGCTCTGGTCTTGAAAGAACTTGAGAAGTTGTTCGTGAAGTTCAGCCGACTTAGTGAGAGCCGTGGACAAGTCCTTGAGAGCGGAGAAGATTAGGCATTGGTTGTCCATAATGGCGCCCATGAGTTCTGCAGGAGGATGCTGGGCAATATTAGCGGGGGCAGAACGAGGCACTTGACCTGAATTGGAAGAGGGAGCGTCCATTGGAGGTACTGGAGGAGGAGAAGGAGCCAATAGCATCTGATCAAGAGCTGCAAGGTTTACTCCTGGCTCTTCTTCACGAGGGAACTCTTGATCCATTGAAGCAAGGCGTTCTTCTTCAGCTTCAGCTGCTAGACGTTCTTGCTCAGCCTTTTTCCTGGCTTCCTCGGCCTCAGCTTCTAACTGTTTGAGCACTGAAAGCAACTCCTCATTGTGGCGAATTTCGACCAGTCCCTTCTTGGCATTCCATTTGAGTCCGAGCTCTTCAGAGGGAGCACTTTCATCATAAGCTTTCTGGGACTGAAGAATTAGCTTGACCAGCCTTGGGTACGGAAAGGCGTGTCGCTTCCTCCCACACTTTGCCATATGTTGCATAGCAATTTTGGCTAGATTTATGGGGCAGCGTTTGAGAAGAGCGTCAATCAGAATGAGATCATGAGTTTGAACGATCGAACGCTTCTCTTGCCTGGGAAGGACGGCGCGACAAATGAAGTAATGTGCGATGGCGCCAACCTTGGTCAACGCGTGAGCTACCCTGTCCAGTCCATAAGGCTTTTTGCCTTGAAACACCCTTTCAACCAGCGGTAGTTCCTCGTCAGTTGTTTCGAAGCCACTTTCCGGTAGGGAGCTTAAAGCGTTGGACGGGGGCTTTTGAGGGTTGAGGCCCATGAAGGAACGGATCTGGCGTTCAGTAACTGATGCTTTCTCACCATCTATCTTAAAGTGGAGAGAGCCATCTTTAGACTTGTAGCGCAGATCTTTGTAGAACGCCTTTATCTGCTCTTTGTCCACTACTGTAGGCGCAGGCCCAACGTTCAACCAGCCTTGAAACCCTAAAAGCTCAAGGAACTCCTGAACTTTATCATCGTTGAAGGAGGAGAGCCACTCTTTGGAGTAGATCAAGGGGCTGAAAACTTTGACGGGCGCACCATCAGGCTTGCACTTTCTTTTTCCTTTTGGGGACTCTGAGTCCTCATCATCATCATCAAATTCATCATCAGCGTCCTCAGAGTCACTTTCAGCAGCGTCCTTGGAGGGAGCGTCCTCTGTGCCTTGTTCTCTAGCTTCAGTGCCACCAGCTGTGGCCTGTTCTGATTCAGAAGGAGCTCTTCCTTGGGACGTCTCTTCGGCGTCCTGAACCTCTGATTGATTGGCATTTGAGGGCTCAGCGTTCGTAGGGACTTGGATTTGAGGTGAGGGGTTTTCTTGGGTAGATGGGAGAGGATTGAGGATGGGAAGGTTTTGATTGTAGGGAGGGATTTCAAGTGCATCACACTCGAGCTCGTCAGATAAAGTGGGTTCAGCGTCCTTTTGAGAGACCTGGTGCTCGCCAGCGTCCTCAGCAACTTGTTCTTTTTCTGCTTCTTTAGCCGCAGGAGTATTCTCGACTCCTTCCGCCTCGTCACTGGAGTCCCCAATAACATCAACGAATGGGGAGGACTCACCAGCAGGCGTTTCTCTTTGGCTCTCAGAACGCTTGCGTACTTGTTAGTGTTCCACACAACCGTCCCTTAGTTTTGATATGACAAACTCACTTTGATTCTAATAAAGTTGTCCAAGTGTACAGGAACGCCAGTGACCAAAAGAACAACATGTGTGTATGGGCGTCCCATAAGCTTAGGGACGCTAGCTAACAGGAAGTAAGGACTAGCTAGAGACTACTTGAGCAAGGACGGAGTCCCAAGCAAGTAGGAACGCAAGAAAGGAGTCCTTACTCACTAGCCGACAGGATGACATCACTCGACAATGTTTGATCATCCAAGGACACGTGGAGACCGATCCTGTAGCGGAGTCCAACACTACGTGGCGGACGATCCTGTTGCAGAGTTCATCAACACGTGGCGGCCGATCCTGTAGCGGAGTTCATCATACACAGCTGGATACAGGAAGCTTCCTCATCACCGCCCTACTAGGTGGAGGAAGATCCTGTAGCCACGTCCACGAAGGGCATGATCGTCCCAGAGAAAAGACGCCCTTCCCCAAGTCCTATATATAGCCCCAAGGCATTTATTGTGACGCCAACGCTTTTAGGAATATTCAGAGAGAATCAAAGAGAAAGCGACTCACTCAAGAACACGAAGAACTAACTCAAGAACTCAAGAACAGTGCTAGAACTTGTGTTAGATCGAGTGAGACTTGTAACCAAATCACAAAAACAGTTTGTAAGAGAAAACCCAAAAAGAGAGAAAGAGAGTTCTGCGAAGTACTGCAGAACGTAGGAATAGAGTCCTTTAGAAGATTGAACTAGCTTAAGTTGTAGGCTTAAAGGAGTTCTTTACAAGTGAACTTAGGGAAAAGCTAAGTGTCAGAGAACTGTAAAGGCTCGCCAGTACAACTGTAAGATCGTTCAATAGAAAGGAAAGAACTATTCAAAAATCCTCCAAGGAGGTAGAGGTTTACACTCAAGGACTACTTGGTCTTGAGTGGTTCCTCTATAATTCACTGCGTTCATTCTTTATCTGTTTAGTACTTAATTTCCGCTGCATTACTCAAGGACGCCCTTACTCCTCGTAGGGACGCCTAACCTAAGGACGCCTTTACCAAAGTAAAGGACGTCCCTCAGTACTAACGATCCAACAATTGGTATCAGAGCAGGCGCTCTAGATTCTTACTGAGTTACAGGTAAAGATGGACATGGAACCCATTGGAATCTCTTTTGTGAAGCCTCCGCGCCTAACTGACGGCAATTTCAATCGCTGGAAGACAAGGTTTGAAAACTTCTGCAGAAGTCAAAATTATCAATGCTGGAAGGTTATCATGAAAGGAGATCTCAAAGTTCCTGCTGACAAAGCTGATAAGGAGGACGAGTGGGGTCCTGACGAGTTTAAGCTGATGGAAACCAACGCAAAAGCTATTTGTTTCCTTCAAGCGTCCTTATGCGAGAGGGACGCCACTCGGGTTAGCAATTTGTCAACAGCGAAACAATAGTGGGAAGCTCTTGAGAAGTTCCATGTGGGAACCGCTGAAATGAAGGAGGACGTCCAGCTGAAAATCAAAAAGGAGTTCTATGCTTTTAGCATGCTGCCAAATGAGACGGTGAACAACTACTCATACCGTTTTGAGGCCCTTGTCACCAAGATGAGGAACTTGGGCATCCCAGATTCAGAAATCTCCATGAGGAATAGAGTTCAGGTGGTCATTGATGGTTTGACCGGAGTCTGGAACTTTGACAGGACAACGTTTAAAGAAAATACTACCAACAAAACTCTAGATATGGAAGAAATCTATGGGAAGCTCAGGCAGTACGAGGAAAGAAGAATTTCTGATATGGCTAAGCTTGGACAGAATCCTCAAACTGATCTTGCTTTGGCGTCCACAACACCAGAGTACGCTGAGTACCTTCGTCGTCAACAAGAAATTGCTGTAATGGTGGAAGCCAACAAAGCTGAGAACCGCGAGAAGATGCGCGTTCAAGCCTTAAGGGAAAGAGAAAGCAAGTCTAAAGAACAACTGGATGAAGAAGAAGAAGTTGCTCTCTTTAACAAAGTTCTCCGTGTCTTTGGCAAAAGGAACAAACATGTCAATAAACACAAGATGCCCAAGAAGGAAAGCCGCAAGTACACTGAGGCAGAAATGAAGGAACTCACATGCTACAAGTGTAACAGGAAAGGGCACTTTGCTAAGAAGTGTACAACGGGAATATCTGCAAAGGAAATGAAGACAAAAGCTCTCATTGGAGCGTTCGCCTCTGCATGGGACAATGGGAGTTCCTCTTCTGATGATGATGATGAAGAACCAGATGAACAAGCATACATAGGCCTTGAGGACGCATCTGATAGTGAGCAAGTAGCTTTCATGGCTATGGAGGACGTCACCGTTGTGGAAAAGAACGCTTCGAAATCTGAAAATGAGGTAACTCGTGAATCTATGCTGAGTTCTCTTGAAAATTGTTCTAAGTCCAAACTCATTAAGCTCATTGGAAAAATTATGGAAGAAAGTGTGGTCATGCAAAATAGAATGGATGAACTTGAACTTGAAAATGAAAATATTGTTGTTGAATGTGAAAACTGTAGTTCCATGACCATACAACTAGAGTCCTCATGTGAAGAAACTAAGTCCCTAAAAACTGAAATCATGTGTCTCAAACTTGAGAACGCTAAGCTTAGGGAAGAAGTGAAAGTGATGGGTAAGAGTCCCATAGTTGAAGAAGTGAGACCTATGGTGTTTGTCCCAGCTAAGAGAGGTCTAGGTTATGAATCTGACACTAAGAACTCTCTTCCTAGTGACTTTGAAGCAAGTAAAACTTCAGAACAAGAACTTGAAAGGGAGAAGACCAAGAATCTTCTTGAAAGAATTAGAGTTCTAGAGAGTGGAGAACAGGAAAGGAAGACTACTACACTAACTCCACTAGTCATAAGATTTACAAGAAGATTACTAAAGGGGACGGTTCAAAAGTTTGTAATCCTCAAAAGATGAAAGAAAACAAGATTCAGCGTCCCAATAAGAAGTACTATCTTGGTACCTACTATAGGACGTGTTGGTACTGTGGACAAGGAGATCACTTCAAATATGATTGTTTAAAACTAAAGGAAGATGTTGAAAATGGAAAAGCTGCTAGGACTAACAACGAAAATGCTAAGTCCGTTCCTAAGGCTAATCCTAGGCGTTCTAGACGCTCTAGGAACTCTTTCCGCAAGCATGCTATTTCTAATGATGTGAATATTAATGACTACATGCCTGGGTCGCCAAACACGACCTTTGTTATGGCAGGTGGAAGTGAGGGGACGCCCATGGATCATTGATAGTGGCGCCTCAAATCATATGACAGGAAGCCAGATCCATCTCACTTCTATCCAAAGTAGTGCCACGGGAGGAACTGTCTCGTTTGGCAACAAGGGCAAAGGAAAGATCAAAGGAACGGGAACTGCTATTCTCAACCCGTCCATCAAAGCAACAAATGTCAGCCTTGTTGAAGGACTTGGCTTCAATCTCCTTAGCGTCTCCCAGATGTGTGATCAAGGTGAAAATCTAGTCACTTTTGACTCAAAGGAGTGCCTCGTCATCAACAAGAAATCAAACAAAGTCGTTCTCAAAGGAGTACGCCAGAACAATGTCTACATCTTTAACCAGGAGTTCAAGCCTAAATCAGAGTTGTGTCTATCTGCTTCAAAGGAGGACGCTGATCTCTGGCATCGCCGACTTGGCCATGCTGGACCAAGCACAATCCTCAAGCTACACCAGCGAAATCTTGTGAAAGGACTTCCCCGAATTGATCCTGAGAAAGTTGAACAGTGTCAAGCTTGTATTAAAGGGAAGCAAACAAGAACGTCCTTCAAATCCAAGAACGAAGTCAGTACAAAGAAGCCTTTGGAACTGCTCCATATGGATCTTTGCGGACCAATGAAGACGTTGAGCCACGGTGGAAAGAGGTACATTTACGTTCTTGTAGATGATTTTTCTCGATTCACTTGGGTTCTTTTCTTGGTGTCCAAAGCAGATTGTTTCAAAGCGTTCAAAGTCTTCATCAAACAAGTGGAAGTTGCTCTTGAGACGCCTCTCAAAGCCATAAGATCAGCCCATGGAACAGAGTTCCAAAATTCAGAGTTCCTGGCCTACTGTGATCAACATGGAGTCTCTCACAATTTCTCAGCTCCAAGAACGCCTCAACAAAATGGAGTTGTGGAAAGAAAGAATAGGACGCTAGAGGATATGGCAAGAACTATGCTCTTAGCAAATAGCGTACCCAAGTACTTCTGGACGGAAGCTATTGCTACAGCATGCTACATCATCAATCGTGCCATGATCCGTCCTCTGCTGAAGAAGACGTCCTATGAGTTGTTGAATGGAAGGAAGCCTCGCATTGATTATCTCAGAGTCTTTGGTTGCAAATGTTTCGTTCACAACAACGATAAAGAAAAACTTGGAAAGTTTGATGCAAGGAGTGATGAAGCCATATTCCTTGGGTACTCTCTTACCAGCAAAGCATATAGAGTCTTCAACAAAAGGACTCTAAAGCTTGAAGAGAGTATTCATGTTGTGTTCAAAGAAAGTTGTTCTCACAAAGAAAAACCAAGTAAGAAAGAACGCTCTTCTTTACAACAACAGGACGACCCTGAAGATGAAGCTGAAGATTGTACTTCTGGAAAATACTATGTCTCTAAGGACGCGTCTCCAAATCCTGAAGAATTCTCAGTGGACGCTCCCAGTGTTGTTCAAGGAGTTCCCTCTCGTAGTGAATCCCCAGTTCAACAAGATGTAGCTGAATCAAGTCAACAAGGCGAGCAACGTCAAGGTGTGGACGCTCTCTCTGAGGGGGAACACATTGAGGACGATGCTCAAAGTGATAGTGATAATTCTGATGGAGACATTGATCCAAGATTTGCTCATTTATTTCAAAGGGAGTCCCGCTTCTCTAGGGATCACCCAACTTCTCAAATTGTCTCTGATCCTTCTCAAGGAGTTCAGACAAGGTCAGCTGCAACCAAGTCCCAGAGTGCAAATTTAGCTTTCTGTACATTCAATGCCTTTGTCTCTATGGTGGAGCCAAAGAATATCAAAGAAGCACTCCAGGACGCTGACTGGATTCAAGCAATGCAAGAAGAACTCAATCAGTTTGAAAGGAACAAAGTTTGGACTCTCGTCCCACGTCCCAAAGGCAAAAATATCATAGGGACGTGATGGGTGTTCAGAAATAAGCTTGATGAGAGTGGACGTGTGTCAAGAAATAAGGCAAGACTGGTGGCTCAAGGATTCAAGCAAGAGGAAGGCATAGACTATGATGAGACCTTTGCTCCTGTTGCTAGAATTGAAGCCGTTCGTCTCCTTATTGCCTTCGCCGCTCACAAAGGATTCAAGTTATTTCAGATGGACGTCAAGACTGCCTTTCTCAATGGAAAGCTAAAGGAGGAAGTGTACGTTGCTCAGCCGCCTGGCTTTGAGGACGCCTCTCACCCAGATCATGTGTACTACTTGGACAAAGCGCTCTATGGACTCAAGCAAGCACCTCGTGCATGGTACGACAAGTTTGCGTCTTTCCTTTTGTCTCATGGGTACACCAGAGGTTCAATTGATAAAACTTTGTTCATAAAGAAAGTTCACAAGGAAATTTTAATTGCCCAAGTCTATGCTGATGATATAGTCTTTGGTAGTACTAACATGAAGCTTGTAGATGAGTTCAAGTCCTTAATGAGTAGTGAATTTGAGATGTCCCTCATTGGAGAACTCAATTTCTTCTTGGGACTTCAAATTAATCAACTCAAGGAAGGGACGCGCATTCACCAACAAAAATATGTCCGTGAAATGCTTGAGAAGTACGGGATGAACACATCCAAACCTGTTGCAACCCCTTGTTCTCCAAACTCGCGTCTTTACGCAGATGAACAGGGAAAGGACGTTGATCAAAAGCTTTACAGAGGAATGATTGGCTCTTTGCTCTACTTGACCGCAAGCCGTCCCGACATTATGTTTGCCGTTTGCTTGTGTGCACGCTTCCAGGCGAATCCAAAGGAGTCCCACATGCAAGAAGTCAAGAGGATCTTTCGCTACCTCAAAGGACGCGACGATCTTTGCCTTTGGTATCCCAAGAAGACGTCCTTCAAGCTAGTTGGCTACTCGGACGCTGATTATGCTGGTCATGTGATTGATCGGAAAAGCACTTCAGGAATGGCACAGTTCCTTGGTTCATGCTTAGTCTCTTGGGGATCTAAGAAACAGAACTCTGTGGCGCTTTCAACTGCGGAAGCCGAGTACGTTGCCGCTGCTTCGTGCTGTTCACAAGTCATCTGGATCAAATATCAACTAGAGGACTACGGTATCAATCTTGAAACTATACCCATTCGGTGTGATAACACAAGTGCTATTGAAATTTCAAAGAATCCTGTTTTTCATTCACGCACAAAGCATATTCATATAAGGAATCATTTATTGCGTAATAATGTTGAACTAGGACTCATTAGTATGGAGCATGTAAGGACTGAAGACCAAATAGCTGATATTTTCACTAAGGCGCTTGATAGACGTCCCTTTGAGCATCTCAGGTTGCTCTTGGGGATGATAACTTTTAAGTAGCAAGTCCCGTTCTACTATTCCCTCAATGATTGGCTATGTTTTGTAGATTCTAAGTGCTTAAGAACTGTTATGCATTAAATTCATCTTTGCAAGGACGCTAGTCTAAAACTTCATGTGTTTGCTACTTTGGAACGCCATTCAAATTTTCTCTATTTTATCTTGAAAAGAGTATCCCTGATCACCCAACCCTCATTATAAGCCGAAATGATGGGAACTCTAAGCTTACCCTAGCCGAGAACTCCGCAAAAGCGTCCTATGAGCTTCATATTTTCTTTTACGAGACGTACTTGCGTTGTTCTCAACTGGATCGAAAGGTGATCACAAGAACGTTAAGTTGGTTGTTGGTTTGCTTGAAGAAGTTTGCTTGAAGAGGTAAAATTTTGCTAAGTATGAGAGGACGCTCAGTGTTTGTTGCAAAGGACGCCAGTTCAGTTGTTAAGGAGAAGTTGAAGAGTCAGAATTTTGAACTTTTGAAAGTGTGAACAGTGACCGTTGCTTTTGCTCAAATCTTAAGGGGGAAGTTTTGCCACGTGTCGCACAGTAAAACAGTGTTAATTACCATTTGTGCCACCGCTTCCTTTATATAAGGCCAGAACAGTCGCAATCAAATTTATTACGCTCAACCACTTTCTCGCTCTCAAATCTGCTCTGCCTTCTCTCTAGAACTCCGGCGACTTTCTCTCTCTAAATCTCATCTGAAAACATGTCTCAAATACAGTTGAACGTGGCCAGATCTTCTACCGGCGGGAAGCGGAGAGAGTTGGTGAAGTCCCACTACATCGAAAAACCAAAACCCATTGTTCTTAATGAATCGTTGGTGGACTTCATCAACAGAAAGCCGAGAACTCTCTACAATTTAATAAGGGAACGCATGGACTTGCCAGAGGTCAAGAATAATGCAACGAAGACCAAGAACTATGAAAGGTTCATTGAACGCTTCGTCATGCCAAGTCTTCACAACACCAACTACAAGGACTTGCCAGGACGGATGGACGACGTTCTCTTCTTCTCACAATTTGGAGGTGAGAATCTGGGTCCCTTACTTGAACTTATACCTGATCTCCACAACGCTGTCCTTCCCGACTTTCCCATGTATCCTAGGGACTCCCTGGCCTACAAAATGCTCAAAGCAAGAGTGCCAAGTACCTCTCCACCTCCTCCTGCCGTTCCTACCCTAACCACCAAAAATCTGCTGAAGCGTCCTACACCTTCCTCTCCCCTCTAAAAATCTTCCCAACCCTTCTCCACTTCAAAACCAACGGAGATTGTAGATAAGTTTCCTTCCCATCTAAAGGAGGGACGCTCCAAAAAGGTTCACGACCCAAGGCTCCTCAAAAAGGCCAAGACTTCAAGCGTCTCATCCTCCAAACCCCCCACAAAAGGGCCTAGCACCACAAAACGGCCATCCAACCTCTCCAGGGAATCCACTCCTCCACCTCAACAAATCTCAATCGTCCAACTCCCCACCCCTCCTCCGTCCCCCCAACCTTCCAAAACAAATGCCCTAATCCCTTTCCCTCCCAAAACCCACTCTCCCCTAAATTTGGCCAACTTCCCTTCTGCCCCGGCCCACATTTCCCCACCAAAGGACCCCGAGACCCCAAAGTCCCGCCGTCCATCCTCTGAAAGTGGCCCGGAGGAGACAGAACGCAGGCTCGAGCATACTTTTCGCCGAAGGAAGGCTGGTGAAAAGCCCAGGGTTTTGCTCGCCAAGGACGTTCCTGCGCAAATCGAGCACGTTCCCTCCTCTTCCTCCTCTAGCTCATCTGAGAGCCAAAGAGGTACGCCCGCTCAGGTCTCCCCTTTCATCGATGTTGTTGGGGATTCGAATGATGAAGCGGAAGGAGAGGTGAACGCTCCTGCTGAACAGATTGAGGACGCTGGTGAGCACTAGGTCGCTCAAGAGAACGCCGAGCCACCTCTTTCTGATGAGCTCGCGCGTGATGCTCAGGAAGTCCCTCCCTATGACCAATCCCTCCCAATCCTAAACCCCTCCCCAGCTCCACAAGAAAACCCCTCTCCCACAATCCAAACAGAATCCCATCAAGTCCACGCGGACGCTGAGCCACCAACAACAGAAAATCAGATAGAGGCTCAGGACGCTGAGGGCACGTCCCAAGGTCAGACCTCCGGTGCCGATCAAGCCACAGCTGGTGGCGTTGCAGAAAAAGAACAAGGCACAGAGGACGCTCCTTCAAAGGACGCTTCTGACAGTGACTCGGAGAAAGCTGAGGACGAGTCAGATGATGATGAGGACTCTGAGTCCCCCAAGGGCAAGCGCAAAAGGAAGAACGCTGATGTGCCCGTTAAAGTCCTGAGCCCTCTCATTTACTCTGAAGAGTGGCTAGCCTCCTTCGACGATGAATCAGTTCAGGAGTTTCTTGAACTTCTGAAATTTCAAGGATGGCAGAACGTTGGACCAGCTCCGACCACTGTTGACAAAGAACAGGTGAAGGCGTTCTACAGGGATTTGCGCTACAAGGCAAAAGATGGCTCCCTCCACTTCAAAATTGAAGGTGAAAAAGCTTCAGTGACAGAACGCCAAATGCGCTCCTTCCTGGGTCTAGGTCCACGCAAGCCACCGTCCGATGCTCTTAGCTCACTTCCTGAAGGCGGCTTTGAAACGACAGATCAAGAACTGCCTCTGGTTGAGCACATTTTTCAGGGTAAAAGGCCGATGGGACTCGACAGGGTAGCTCACGTTCTGAGCAAAGTTGGCGCAATCGTTCACTACTTCATTTGTCGCGCCATTCTTCCAAGGCAGGAAAAGCGTTCAATTGTGCAAGCACATGACATAATCCTAATTGACGCTATCCTAGAACGCCGCCCAATCAACTTAGCCAGAATTGCTATGCAACACATGGCCAAGTGTGGAAGGAAGAGGAACGCCTTGCCCTACCCTGGAGTCGTAAAGGCAATCTTGCAGTCCCAGGACACTTATGATGAGAGCGCTCCCTCTGAAGAACTTGGCTTAAAATGGAATGCCAAGAAGGGACTTGTCGAGATAAGGCATAATGAAGAGCTGCCGTCTGTTCTGAAACAGTTAGAAGCTGAGGCTGAGGAAGCCAGACTGAAAGCCGAGGAAGAACGCTTAGCTGCTAAGGCTGAGGCCGCAAGGCTTAATCCTACGTCTCAAGAGTCCCCCCAGGACCAAGAGCCCGCAGTAGATCTTACAACACTTGATCAAATGCTCTTAGGGCCTTCTTCTCCTCCAGCTCTTCCAACGGACGCTCCCTCTTCGAGTACAGGTCCTCTGCCCCTGCAAACATCGCCCAGCATCCCCCAGCAGAACTCATGGGTGCAATTATGGACAACCAATGCCTCATTTTCTCTGCCTTAAAGGACTTATCATCTGCGTTCTCCAAGGCTGCTGAACTTCAAGAACAGCTGCTCAAGTTTTATCACGACCAGCGTCGTTCGCAGTGATTGCCACCACCCCTTTTATCCCCTATTTTGTTGCTTTTGCTTCCTTTGAACTTCAAACTCATGACCTTGGTTTGTAATAACTCTAATTTTGTTTGAATGACAACTCCACTGTTTGCTTGCATGTGTTTGTTTAAGCGTTCCACTGCTTTTAGTTATGTGTTTGTGCTAACGTCCTCATCACTTGTTATCCTTTTCGATGATGCCAAAAGGGGGAAGTGTAGTTTTGCAGAGATGCGCTATAAAGTAGTTATCTAGAATAAGCAAGTGTTAAGGGGGAACTATTAAGTGAAAAGTCTAAGGTACGCTCATGCTAAAATAAAAGAGGACGCGACTCTCTCCTTAAAATCCAAAAGCTAGAGAATCAAAGATTGAAAACTTGTGCTTATTAGAATTTCTCTAAGTATTAGAGGACGCCTCTAAGCTTTCATGCATGCTAAGTTCCAATGTCAAAACTGTTTTGCTGAAGAGTTTGTCATCATCAAAAAGGGGGGAAATTGTTGGGACGCTATCAAGAACGCTTGCGTACTTGTTAGTGTTCCACACAACCATCCCTTAGTTTTGATATGACAAACTCACTTTGATTCTAATAAAGTTGTCCAAGTGTTCAGGAACGCCAGTGACCAAAAGGACAACAAGTGTGTATGGGCGTCCCATAAGCTTAGGGACGCTAGCTAACAGGAAGTAAGGACTAGCTAGAGACTACTTGAGCAAGGACGGAGTCCCAAGCAAGTAGGAACGCAAGAAAGGAGTCCTTACTCACTAGCCGACAGGATGACATCACTCGACAATGTTTGATCATCCAAGGACACGTGGAGACCGATCCTGTAGCGGAGTCCAACACTACGTGGCGGACGATCCTGTTGCAGAGTCCATCAACACGTGGCGGCCGATCCTGTAGCAGAGTTCATCATACACAGCTGGATACAGGAAGCTTCCTCATCACCACCCTACTACGTGGAGGAAGATCCTATAGCCACGTCCATGAAGGGCATGATCGTCCCAGAGAAAAGACGCCCTTCCCCAAGTCCTATATATAGCCCCAAGGCATTTATTGTGACGCCAACGCTTTCAGGAATATTCAGAGAGAATCAAAGAGAAAGCGACTCACTCAAGAACACGAAGAACTAACTCAAGAACTCAAGAACAGTGCTAGAACTTGTGTTAGATCGAGTGAGACTTGTAACCAAATCACAAAAACAGTTTGTAAGAGAAAACCCAAAAAGAGAGAAAGAGAGTTCTGCGAAGTACTGCAGAACGTAGGAATAGAGTCCTTTAGAAGATTGAACTAGCTTAAGTTGTAGGCTTAAAGGAGTTCTTTACAAGTAAACTTAGGGAAAAGCTAAGTGTTAGAGAACTGTAAAGGCTCGCCAGTACAACTGTAAGATCGTTCAATAGAAAGGAAAGAACTATTCAAAAATCCTCCAAGGAGGTAGAGGTTTACACTCAAGGACTACTTGGTCTTGAGTGGTTCCTCTATAATTCACTGCGTTCATTCTTTATCTGTTTAGTACTTAATTTCCGCTGCATTACTCAAGGACGCCCTTACTCCTCGTAGGGATGCCTAACCTAAGGACGCCTTTACCAAAGTAAAGGACGTCCCTCAGTACTAACGATCCAACACGGTGGCACAACTGTAATTAAGACTGATTTCCTGTGCAACACGTGGCATAACTTCCCCCTTAAGCTTTGAGAAAGTGCAACGGTCACTGTTCAAACTTTCAAATTTTCAAAATTCTGACCCTTCAACTTCTTCTCAAGACTGAACTGGCGTTCTCTCTTTCAAACCAATGGCTTTCTCTCATACTTAGCAAAAATTACCTCTTCAAACAAATCAAAAGCAATTCAACCGTCCATGTGATCACCTTGCGAGCCATTTGAGAACAAAGCAAGTACGTCCCGTAAAAGAAAAAATGAAGCTCATAGGACGCTTTTGCAAAGTTCTCGGCTAGGGTAAGCTTAGAGTTCCTATCATTTCGGCTTATAATGAGGGTTGCGTGATCAGGGATACTCTTTTCAAGACAAAATAGAGAAAATTTGAATGGCGTTCCAAAGTAGCAAACATATGAAGTTTTAGACTAGCGTTCTTGCAAATATGAATTCAATGCATAACAGTCCTTAAACACTTAGAATCTACTAATCATAGCCAATCATTGAGGGAATAGTAGAACGGGACTTGCTACTTAAAAGTTATCATCCCCAAGAGCAACCTGAGATGCTCAAAGGGACGTCTATCAAGCGCCTTAGTGAAAATATCAGCTATTTGGTCTTCAGTCCTTACATGCTCCATACTAATGAGTCCTAGTTCAACATTATCACGCAAGAAATGATGCCTTATATGAATATGCTTTGTGCGTGAATGAAAAACAAGATTCTTAGAAATTTCAATAGCACTTGTGTTATCACAGCGAATGGGAATAGTTTCAAAATTGATACCGTAGTCCTCCAGTTGATATTTGATCCAGATAACTTGTGAACAGCACGAGGCAGCAGCAACATACTCAGCTTCCGTAGTTGAAAGCGCCATAGAGTTCTGTTTCTTAGATCCCCAAGAGACTAAGCATGAACCAAGGAACTGTGCCATTCCCGAAGTGCTTTTTCTATCAATTACATGACCAGCATAATCAGCGTCCGAGTAGCCAACAAGCTTGAAGGACGTCTTCCTAGGGTACCAAAGACAAAGATCGTCGCGTCCTTTGAGGTAGCGGAAGATCCTCTTGACTTCTTGCATGTGGGACTCCTTTGGATTCGCTTGGAAGCGTGCACACAAGCAAACGGCAAACATGATGTCGGGACGGCTTGCAGTTAAATAGAGCAAAGAACCAATCATTCCTCTGTAAAGCTTCTGATCAACGTCCTTTCCCTGTTCATCTGCGTAAAGACGCGAATTTGGAGAACAAGGGGTTGCAACAGGTTTGGACGTGTTCATCCCGTACTTCTCAAGCATTTCACGGACATATTTTTGTTGGTGAATGCGCATCCCTTCCTTGAGTTGGTTGATTTGAAGTCCCAAGAAGAAATTGAGTTCTCCAATGAGGGACATTTCAAACTCACTACTCATTAAGGACTTGAACTCATCTACAAGTTTCATGTTAGTACTACCAAAGACTATATCATCAACATAGACTTGGGCAATCAAAATGTCCTTGTGAACTTTCTTTATGAACAAAGTTTTATCAATTGAACCTCTAGTGTACCCATGAGACAAAAGAAAGGATGCAAACCTGTCGTACCACGCACGAGGGGCTTGCTTGAGTCCATAGAGCGCTTTGTCCAAGTAGTACACATGATTTGGGTGAGATGCGTCCTCGAAACCAGGCGGTTGTGCAACGTACACTTCCTCCTTCAATTTTCCGTTGAGGAATGAAGTCTTGACGTCCATCTGAAATAACTTGAATCCTTTGTGAGCGGCGAAGGCAATAAGTAGACGAACGGCTTCAATTCTAGCAACAGGAGCAAATGTCTCATCATAGTCTATGCCTTCCTCTTGCTTGAATCCTTGAGCCACCAATCTTGCCTTGTTCCTTGACACACGTCCACTTTCATCAAGTTTATTTCTGAACACCCAGCGCGTCCCTATGATGTTTTTGTCTTTGGGACGAGGGACGAGGGTCCAAACTTTGTTCCTTTCAAACTGGTTGAGTTCTTCTTGCATCGCTTGAATCCAGTCAGCGTCCAGGAGTGCTTCTTTGATATTCTTTGGTTCCACCATAGAGACAAAGGCATTGAACGCACAAAAAGCTAAATTTGCACTCTGGGACTTGCTTGCAGCTGACCTTGTTTGAACTCCTTGAGAAGGATCTGAGACAATCTGAGAAGTTGGGTGGTCCCTAGAGAAGCGGGACTCCCTTTGAAACAATTGAGCAAATCTCGGATCAATCTCTTCATCAGAATCATCACTATCGCCTTGAGCATCGTCTTCAGTGTGTTCCCCCTTAGAGAGAGCGTCCACACCTTGACGTTGCTCGACTTGTTGACTTGATTCAGCCACATCTTGTTGAACTGGAGATTCACTACTAGATGGAACTCTCTGAACAACACTAGGAACGTCCATTGAGACTTCTTTAGGATTTGGAGTAGCGTCCTTAGGAACATAGTATTTTCCAGAGGACCAATCTTCAACTTCGTCTTCAGAGTCGTCCTGCTGCTGTGACGAGGAGCGTTCTTTCTTACTTGATTTTTCTTTGTGAGAAGAACTCTCCTTGAACACAACATGAATACTCTCCTCAAGCTTTAGAGTCCTTTTGTTGAAAACTCTATATGCTTTGCTGGTGAGAGAGTACCCAAGGAATATGGCTTCATCACTCCTTGTATCAAACTTTCCAAGTTTTTCTTTATCATTGTTGTGAACGAAACATTTGCAACCAAAGACTCTGATATAATCAATACGAGGCTTCCTACCATTCAACAACTCATAGGACGTCTTTTTCAGCAAGGGACGGATCATGGCACGATTGATGATGTAATATGCTGTAGCAATAGCTTCCGCCCAGAAGTACTTGGGAACGCCATTAGCCAAGAGCATAGTTCTTGCCATATCCTCCAGCGTCCTGTTCTTTCTTTCCACAACTCCATTTTGTTGAGGAGTCCTTGGAGCTGAAAAGTTGTGCGAGACACCATGTTGATCACAATAGGCCAGGAACTCTGAATTTTGGAACTCCGTCCCATGGTCTGATCTTATGGCTTTGAGAGGCGTCTCAAGGGCAACTTCCACTTGTTTGATGAAGACTTTGAACGCATTAAAACAATCTGCTTTGGACATCAAGAAAAGTACCCAAGTGAATCGAGAAAAATCATCTACTAGAACGTAAATGTACCTCTTTCCACCGTAGCTCAACGTCTTCATTGGTCCACAAAGATCCATATGGAGAAGATCCAATGGCTTCTTTGTACTTACTTCGTTCTTGGACTTGAAAGACGTTCTTGTTTGCTTCCCTTTGATACAGGCTTCACACTGTTCAACTTTCTCAAGATCAATTCGGGGAAGTCCCTTCACAAGATTTCGTTGGTGTAGCTTGAGGATTGTGCTTGGTCCAGCATGTCCAAGTCGGCGATGCCAGAGATCAACGTCCTCCTTTGAAGCAGATAGGCACAATTCTAATTTAGGCTTGAACTCTTGATTGAAGATATAGATATTGTTCTTGCGAACTCCTTTGAGAACAACTTTGTTGGACTTCTTGTTGATGACGAGGCACTCCTTTGAGTCAAATGTGACTAGGTTTTCACCTTGATCACACATTTGGGAAACGCAGAGGAGATTGAAGCCAAGCCCTTCAACAAGACTTACATTTGTAGCTTTGATGGACGGGTTTAGAATAGCAGTTCCCGTTCCTTTAATCTTTCCCTTGCCCTTGTTGCCAAACGAGACAGTTCCTCCCGTGGCACTACTCTGGATAGAAGTGAGATGGATCTGACTTCCTGTCATATGATTTGATGCGCCACTATCAATGATCCATGGGCGTCCCCTCACTTCCACCTGCCAAAACAAGGTTAGTTTTTGGCGACCCAGGCAAGGTGTTCCTTACCTGGCTCATTACAAAAATAGAACTCTGGTTCTGGCATATAGTCATTAATGTTAACATCATTAGAAATGGCATACTTGCGGAAAGAACTCCTAGAGCGTCTAGGACGCCTAGGATTAGCTTTGGGAACGGACTTAGCATTCTCATTGTTAGTCCTAGCAGTTTTGCCACTTGCAATATCTTCTTTTAGTTTCACACAGTCATATTTGAAGTGGTCTCCTTGTCCACAGTACCAACACGTCCTATAGTAAGTACCGAGGTAGTACTTCTCGTTGGGACGTTGGATTTTGTTTTGCTTCATCTTTTGGGGATCCCACACTTTTGAACCGTCCCCTTTTGCAATTTTCTTATAAATTTTATGACTGGTGGAATTAGTGTAGTAGTCTTCTTGCCCTTTTTTTCCACTTTCTAAGACTCTAATCCTTTCAAGAAGATTCTTGGTCTTCTCTCTTTCAAGTTCAAGTTCTGGAGTTTTGCTAGCCTCAAAGTCGCTAGGGAGAGAGTTCCTAGTGTCAGACTCATAGCCTAGTCCTCTTTTGGCTGGGATAAAAACTATTGGTTTCACTTCCTCAACTATGGGACTCTTTCCCAACACTTTCACTTCTTCCCTAAGCTTTGCGTTCTCAAGTTTGAGGCACATAAGTTCAGTTTTTAGGGACTTAGTTTCTTCACATGAGTACTCTAGTTGAATGGTCATTGAACTACAGTTTTCACATTCAACCACAATATTTTCATCTTCAAGTTCATCCATTCTTCTTTTCATAGCAAGACTTTCCTCCATTATTTTACCAATAAGTTTAAGGAGTTTTGGTTTTGAACATTTTTCTAAGGAACGCATCATGGAATCGTGAGTTACCTCTTGTTCATTGTCGGAGGCGTTCTCTTCAACAACTGGGGCGTCCTCCACTGCCATGTATGCAACTTGATCTTCACGTTCATCATCACTTGAACTGAGATCATCCCATGCAGCTGTGCATGCTCCAATGAGAGCTTTCTTCTTGTCCTTGGAGCACGTTCCCACAGTACACTTTTTGGCAAAATGTCCTTTCTTGTTGCATTTGTAACATGTGAGTTCCTTCATTTCAGCCTCTGTGTACTTGGGACTCTCCTTTTTGTAAGACTTGTTCTTGTTGCTATGCTTGTTCTTCTTGTTATAGTACTTGAGAGCCTTGTGAATAAGAGATAGTTCCTCATCTGAGTCAATCTCTTCCTTTGACTTGCTTTCTTTCTCTTTGGGGCGCAAGTTCTCAAGCTTTTCTTTTAATTTACTTTGCATCATCAATGCTAGATCTCTTTGGCCGCGTAGGTACTCAGCGTACTCTAGTGTTGTGGACGCCAAAGCAAGATCAGTTTGAGGATTCTTTCCTAGCTGAGCCATGTGAGAGATTCTTCTTTCTTCGTACTGCCTGAGCTTCCCATAGATCTCTTCCATATCTAGAGTTTTGTTGGCTGTGTTTTCTTTAAAAGTTGTCCTATTAAAGTTCCAGACTTCAGTCAACCCATCAATAACTACTTGAACTCTGTTTCTCATGGAGATCTCTGTTTCTGGTATGCCCAAATTCCTCATCTTGGTGACAAGACCCTCAAAACGGTACGAGTAGTCATTGATCGTTTCATTTGGCAACATACTAAAAGCATAGAACTCCTTTTTGATTTTCAGCTGGACGTCCTTCTTCATTTCTACGGTTCCTACATGAAATTTCTCAAGAGCTTCACACTGTTGTTTTGCTGTGGGGAGATTGCTAACTCTTGTGGCATCCCTTTCGTAGAGGGACGCTTGAAGAAAGCATACTGCTTTAGCATTCGTTTCCATTAGCTTGAATTCGTCAGGACCCCACTCGTCCTCTTTGTCTTTCTTGTCTTCGGGAACCTTGAGATCACCTTTTCTGATCACGTTCCAGCATTGATAATTTGTGCTTCTGCAGAAGTTCTCAAACCTAGTTTTCCAGCGGTTGAAGTTGCCGTCCGTCAGACGCGGAGGCTTCACAAAAGAGATTTCAATAGGTTCCATGTCCATTTTTACCTGCAACACAGTAAGAATCTAGAGCGCCTGCTCTGATACCAATTGTTGGATCGTGAGTACTGAGGGACGTCCTTTACTTTGGTAAAGGAGTCCTTTGGTCAGGCGTCCCTACGAGGAGTACGGGCGTCCTTGAGTAATGCAGCGGAATAAAGTACTAAACAGGTAAGTAATGAACGCAGTGAATTATAGAGGAACCACTCAAGACCAAGTAGTCCTTGAGTGTAAACCTCTACCTCCTTGGAGGATTTTTGAATAGTTCTTCCTTTATATTGAACGTTCTTACAGTTGTACTGGCAAGTTTTTACAGTTCTCTGACACTTAGCTTTTCCCTAAGTTCACTTGTAAAGAACTCCTTTAAGCCTACAACTAAAACTGGTTCAATCTACTAAAGGACTCTATTCCTACGTTCTGTAGTACTTCGCAGAACTCTCTCTCTCTTTTTGGTTTTTCTGATTACAAACTGTTTTGTGGTTTGGGTACAAAATCTCACTCGATCTAACACAAGTCCTCGCACTGTTCTTGAGTTCTAGAGTTAGTTCTTCGTGTTCTTGAGTGATTCACTTTCCTCTGATTCTCTCTGAATATTCTCTGAAAGCGTTAACGTCACAATAAATGCTTTGGGGTATTTATAGGACTTGGGGAAGGGCGTCATTTCTCTGGGACGATCATGCCGTTGGTGGACGTGGCTACAGGATCTTCCTCCACGTATGATGGCGGTCATGAGGAAGCTTCCTGTATCCAGCTGTGTATGATGAACTCCGCTACAGGATCGGCCGCCACGTGTTGATGAACTCTGCAACAGGATCGTCCGCCACGTAGTGTTGGACTCCGCTACAGGATCGGTCTCCACGTGTCCTTGGATGATCAAATATTGTCGAGTGATGTCATCCTGTCGGCTAGTGAGTAAGGACTCCTTTCTTGCGTTCCTACTTGCTTGGGACTCCGTCCTTGCTCAAGTAGTCTCTAGCTGGTCCTTACTTCCTATTAGCTAGCGTCCCTAAGCCTAGAGGACGCTTTGTCCTTTGTTAATTGGCGTTCCTGAACACTTGGACAAATTTATTAGAATCAAAGTGAGTTTGTCATATCAAAACTAAGGGACGGTTTGTATGGGCACACTACCAAGTACACAGGCGTCCTTGATAGCGTCCCAACACATGATGAGTGATACACACTTTCATATCCTTAAAGTGAGGCTTGGTTGCATTAGACTTTATTCCTTGAACACTTGATCATGTGTGATGATGTAATCTTGCTAGCATATCTATCACTTGTGCTTGATTGATTTTTCACATGAGGCTTTACTTGAAGATTATGCTTCGGTCTTGCTTACATTGTTATTGCTTGAGGACAAGCAAGTTTAAGTATGGGGTATTCTGATATCTCTCATTTTGGTGGTGTTTTAGTAGTTAATTTCTCTTGTAAATAGGTGTCTTTTGTTCCTTTCTTTACTAGTTTTGTTCCTTTTTAGCTTAGATTCTGATTTTCTATGAGATTCGGAGACTATGCGGATTTGTTGTGTTTTGTAGGTAATTTGGCGTGTTTTGAGGAAGTTTCGGAAGGAGTCCCTAAGGAGGAGCAAAGCAAGAGCGCAAAGGAGCGGAAGAACCGAGCGATCAATGATGAAGAGCTCAAGAAAAGCCAAGAAGAGAAGAGGACCGATGCCAGAATCGAGGTGCCTTGCAACTCGGGCCTGAGATCGACTCATGGAGACCCGGACCGAGGTGTGGCAAGTCGGGCCCGAGGTTGCCCCGTGTCGGTCCAAGTCGGCGAACTGTAGATTGGGCACCAAGGCACACAAATGTGATCTACCACTTTTGCCCCTCTTCCATTTTTGGATATTCTTGGCCCCTAATTAAAAGGAGAGAAGACAATTAGAGGATTATCACTCATTACACACATCTAATCACTCTCAAAGGCTCAAGGAAGACTTGGAGAGCAAGGGAGAAGGAAGAGAAGGAGGAAGAAGAGGAAATCGGTGGAGAAAGGAGTAGATCTAGGGAAGAATTATGAGTTTGAACTTGTTTTGATTTGCAATTTGTGGATTTGAGTTTGGATCTTGTGATTTCCCTTTGAATTGAATGAGATTTGGCTTTGATTTGAGTTTGATGATTGAGATTTGTTTGCTTTGTCTTTTGATTGCTTTTTACTCTTTCCATATGGAGTAGATTCCATAGTCTTGGGCTACGGGGGAAACTCCTAGCTAGGTTGGGTTTGAACCCCCAATTCCATAGCCTTGAGTGCTTGATCTATGAATCCTCTCTACATAGAGCTACAATCTCTTATGAAAGCAAGGGATCAAGGGCTTGTGATTGGCAAGAGTGAGTGAAAGCATTCTTTTGCCTATCACTTGAACTTGTATCGAATGGGAGGTAAAATTCCCTAGGGTCGATATGTAGAGTGGCGAGATCGAAGGCGAACAACCTCGATTCTACGAGGATCAATACTTATTGGCTGAATTGGGGTGGAATTACCCACATCTAGTTAGGGAAGGAACCTAAAAACCCAAGACCGATCTCTCCTATTGCCTAGTCCGACATTCCCAGACCTCGGGCCCGACTTCAATCTGTGTCGGTCCCGTGCAAAACCTACGTCGATCCTTCTCGGGCCGAAGTGACCCATGTCTATCCCGAGTTGTTTCCTTTGATTTTCCTTGTTTTACCCTTTCTTTCCCTATTTTAAGTCTTTTTGGTGCACTCAACGAACGAACTCCCGAGCGTTCGACACCCTATCTTGTACTACTACGAGGTGCGGTTAATAATTGAATTTTGACCGCCCAATCCGGACACCATCAGCCGCCACCTCCGTGGTACTACAGGTCACCACCCGCGGTACCCCAGGCTGCGCCTATGCCGGGCTGGGGCCCAGCCGCGCAGCAACCACCAACCATGCCAGGTTGGAACCCGGCTCTTCAGCAAGGTTTCCAACCCTAGTCTCCCTTTCAGGGGTACATGCACGCATAGTACTATCAAGAATATGCGCCCGCACAAGAGCCATACGTGGAGGAGTACTCCACCACCAACCGGAGCTCCACCGGGCAAGAGGTTGAGCAGGACGCCCCCAACGCGTTGTCTCCCCCCAACCCTCACTTCCAGGGTTACGCTCCTGCGTACAACTACGGCCAAGGTGCGTACCCCATGCAGCACGGCCAGGGCGCCTACCCAATGCCCCACCAACCCTATGTACCCGCTTACGCCGTGGGCTAGGGACCGGGTCAGGCATACCATACCCTGCCTCCGGGGAGCTCGAGCGAGGACATGAGCATATCGCGAGGGCGTTCCAGTTCACGTCCCAGCTCCACGCACTCCGGCTTCCGGAGCCACGTGATGGTGGATGACCGCGGCACCTCTTACGACAGCCCTTTCGCCGACTTCATCCAGGATGAGCCCATGCCGAAAGGGTTCCAGAAGCCGTCAACAGCGCTACAATTTGATGGCACGAAGGACCCGGGAGACCACATCAGGCAGTTCCTCGCGCACATCACGTTCAATACCTACAACGCCACCATGTACTGCCGGGTTTTTCCCTCCACGCTCAAGACGCGGGAATGAGGTGGTTCACCAACCTCCCAGTGGGCTCCATCACGTCTTTCAAAGAGCTGACACAACGGTTCATGTCCCACTTCAGTGGGTCATGGACGCGCATGAAGACGACGAAGGACCTCATGAATGTGACCCAGAGAGAGGAGGAGACTCTCGCCGCTTTCTTCACTCGCGTCGTCAGCTCGGCGTCGGAGATACCTCAACTCAACGACATGTCCGCCCGCGACATGCTGATTCACAATCTGCGCGATGGGTTCTTTAAGGTCAAGATGTGTGGGAATATCCTACACACCTACGAAGACGCCTGCAACGCCATCACCAAGCGCGTCTTCGCTAAGGATGCGGCCGGAAAGCCCACGCATGATCGCGGGAAGGGCAAGACTAAAGCCACCCCGGAGGCCCTCACCGTGTCCACCACACCAACAAAGCCTCAAGGTGGGGGTCACAACCGTGGTGGAGGTCGGCGCGGCCGCGGGTATTAGGGGTACCGCGGGCCGCGCAACAACAACCGTGGTGGTAACGAGCCGAACAACAACGACCCATATACCGGGGCCAACACCACGGAACTCGGGCCGCGTAACGACGGCGGCCAGCCAGCACAGGCCAATGCTTTGGCCGGCGCCGCGCCAACAAGAGGAAGGGCCAACCCAAACGACCCCAACCTCTACGTTAACACCATCGCGGGGGGTTCCACCCTCGCGGGGTCTAGCGGCGGAGAAAGGAAGCGCTATGCTCGCGCTTCGACGTCCGGTGGCGCCATCAACAGTCTGGGTGCGGCCGGGATCCCTCACGCCGACATCACCTTCAAGCCATGCGACTCCCGCGAGCTCATCACCCCTCATGCAGACCCTCTGGTTGTGCACGTGGTGATCGCCACCAAGATCGTCAAGAGGATCATGGTGGATACAGGGGCGTCGGTGGACATTCTGTACTATGATGCGTTCGCCCAGCTCGGCATCTCATCCGCCATGCTCCAACCCTACGCAGGAAAGCTCACTTGCTTCTCTGGCAACGAGGTCGATGTTGCGGGGTTGCTCACCTTGGACATGACCTTAGGGGACAGTCAGGGGGCCCGTCGGACCGAGCCAATCGAGTTCACCGTCGTCCGGCTCCCATTGATTCGGCCTACTTTGTATAGGATAACTCTTGTATTTTGAGAGGATTTTGAGAGTGTTTAGGTTAGTTTTGAGCATTATTGTAATATGAAGACCGAACACACAAGTTATGAAGAATCAAGAGTTAAAGAGCGTAAAGACGAAGATTCGCCACTGCATGGATATCGCGGTCGCGTTGTCTAGGACGCGGGCGCGGTGGCGTGAAGAGACGGACCAACCAAGACCATGAAGGCCGCGGTCGCGCTGTCTGTGGCGCGGTCGCGGTAGAAGCCGACTCAGCATTTGACCATTCGATGACCGCCGCGGGGGCGGTGGTGGTGTCGCGGTCGCGGTGCCGGCCGACATTGAGACGGGCGAAATTCTATCTTGTTTCACTAGTACAAAAACAGCATTTTATCACGGTTCCGTGCATTAATTTATCACGGTTTTTAACCGTGATAAAATACAAAGCGTTACAGAACCGTGATAATATATATTTTTTATCCCGGTTCTATAACCGTGATAAAAGGCCCAAAAAACCGGTACAAATATTGGACATGTATGTTATACTTGACCATTTATCACGGTTATAGAACCGTGATAAATGCTAATATTTTAATCACGGTTCTTTATAGAACCGTGATAAAAGCTCATTTGTTTTTTTTTTTAAAAAGCCATCCTGGTTCAAAAGAATCAAGATGGCCTAGATACACCGATCGACCAGGCAACCACTACATACATAGAAGCAAAAAGAAATAACATATCCTTCCATTTCATTAATACAACTACATCTTCCAATTGCCAAGCAATATACTCCAAGAAAAGAACTTCTAAATAGAAAGAATTTCTCCTTACATTTCATTTCTCTTTACATAAAAAAAGAAAGAAAGAACTTCTAATATTTAATTATCAAATGTAAAGCCAAAACTGAACCTTGTTTTTCTCAGAATAATTCTTCACCTAAATGACAGCCCCATTTACTACTATATACATTGCTCTGAGCTCATCTGTTGATAGACTTCTTTCCTGTTCATAATGAATAATTATAGTTAGAAGCTATGAACCAAATTCTTTCAGCAATACCACAAAAACACCACAATTGGTGTGAACAAGAAGAACCAACAATTGTCAGTGTAATTGCTTCAAGAAAAATTATATCATTACACGACCACACTGGTTTGAATTATTCAGCCTCTAAATAAGTAGAGGATATCTTGCTTTATCTTCAGCTAATTGCATAAGAATAGTGCGTTACTTGATGAATTTTTAACCTTGATAATTCATTACAGCAGGTGAACAAAAAAGATCACCACTTCAACTGACCTGATAATATATCTCCTCCTAACAGAGTACAAGTAACGTATAAGTGGTAAAAAAACATACGGATTGTATATATATAGATAAAACAGATCAACACTTCAAGTGACCTGATAATAATTCATTACAGTAGCACAACACCATAGTTATAACCTGGTTGAAAAGAGATATTATAATCAAAAAAGTAGAGGCATAATCCATACGGATTATATATATAGATAAAACAGATGGATGAGGGAAGAGGTGATAGCAACATACCTGAATGTGGATGATGCAAAGGGCAATGTTGGCAATTGGTAGCCAACTCTCATCAGGAGAAAGTGACAAATTTGACCTGCAAAAGAAGATGCAAAAAAATGGAGTTGGATACACATGCTATTGCTTGTGCTGGCTAACAGATCTTTGCAAACAAAGAAAGGTTAAAACTTACAACTACCGCTTCAGATCAACCGAGTCTGAGATTATAATGGCTAAATCCTTCGTATCAACACATTACATTTAACATTAGGAGATGCATAGGGCAAGACACCTCTAATTTATGCTAAAAATCAACCTGGCTATATCATGGATGAGCATTACAACATAACCTTGATTATCATGGACATTCATAAGTTGAGCAATAAGCTAGGGAATGAAGCTGTGAAGCTTCTCAAATGCATAAGCCATTATAAGAAGAATCCATCCTTGTTATAAGAATTGACATAAGATGACTCATGGCCTCATAGTTGCATGGCCAACGCTCCATCACACAATGGCATAGGAGAGTTCAGTATTGTTTTTCCCTCACAAAAGTCATCAATTAAACCTACTGAGATATACAAAGTAATTTACACCTAAACAGGAACAAGAAGAAGAATACATTCATAACAAACAACGGATTTAGGTCGGAAGAGACGACAAACCTCAGGTAGGGAGCCAGGTAAACGATGGCATACACAGCAATAACGGTGCTTACTCGTGTCCATGAACGCAAACACCCAGCTCTATCCAACGAATCACAGCCAAAACCTAACGAAATCCACCAAAATAGCCTTTTCTCCATAACGAACACACAGAAAAGTTCCAGCAAAACAAAGGAGTGAAAAGAGGGGAAACGGGAAAGACAAACGCACCATCCAATTGAAGTAGGGGATGAAGCTATTGATGCTCATGACAGTAAATCTGGAATCGGCAGTTCGGAGATGAGCGTAGTCGTCTTCAGAGGAGGCGGTGTCGGGGTCGGCGAACACAAAGGAGTTGACGATAGATGCGCTCGTCGTCCTAGCAAAAGGAGAGACGGTGAAAGGGAGAGGATCGAGGGCGGCGTCGGCCACGGGGAAGCGCTGCTGAAGAGGGGCGTGGAGCGGGACGAGGCCGAAGGGCGGCGGCCTCGCTGAAGGGGGCGCCCAGGTACATGGTGGTGGTGAGGACGGTGACACCGTGGTCCTTCATACGGGCGGCGAAGGTGGCAGCGGCGCCGGCCACGTCAAGGGCGAGGCGGATCTGGGAGGCGGCGGACATGGAGACGGAGAGGAGGTGGGGGACGGTGAGGTTTTGCAAGGGGAGGAGGCTAGGGTTACGAATGGGAATCAGAAGTATAAATTGTAATCCATTGTGAGAGACGGGAAAGACTCAGAAAAAATTATTACTTTAATTTTTTTTATCACGGGTATTTGAAAGAACCGTGATAAAAGACTCAAAAAATTATTATTTTTTGGCCGAAAGACTCGGTAAATTATTTTATCACTCATTCACACGGAACCGTGATAAATTAAAGTGATAAAAGACTAATTTTGTACTAGTCTTTCCTTTCTTATCTTTCGGTTTCCTTTCTTATCTAGTCCGAAAAGGTTGTTCTTTGGGGCTATTTAAGGGGAACCTTTCTAGGTTTTTAGGATATTCAACTTACTTGTCAATCAATTGTTCTTTCAATAAAGATTGGAGTTTTCATTGTAATGGAGAACTAACTCTCCTCTTGAGTTTATTCGATCAAGGAAGCTTTATTATGAAGTTGTGAAATTCTGGTAACTTCTTTATCCCTAGGTCTTTATTGATACTCTTGTACTTCATCTCATGATCTATGTTTAATTTTATGAGCCTGATCAACTTGTTTGATTGACTTAGATCTATCGTTTGATTTAGGATTGGTTGTTGTCTATGCATCTTTCCTATTTCTCGAAACAACTCTATTCTAGGACCGTGGACTAGTTTAGGGAAGAGTATTCAATGGTTTAATTATGCATGAGACTCGTAGCTTGATTGCATGATTTGATTTCCTAATATCCCTGTTCTCTATGCTAATTCTAGGTTAAGCGTCCTTGCCTAGGGTTATAGAATTGCTTGGACCGTGGACTTGCGATTGTTAATGATTGGGATTGGAATTGACCTAGGCATATAAAGAGGTGGATGAATTTATGATCAACTGATTAATACAGTGGAATTGATTGGATAAACTCTACTTGATAACTTTTGATTGAAACCAACCTTCAAAACCCCCCTTTTGAATACTTGCATGAAAACCATAAAATCTGATTAGAAACTGATTCCTTTGGGTTCGACCCTTTGCTTGCTCATTATACTATTGTTTGCATGTTTGGGATTTATTTTTGATAAGGGAAACAACGACTTTGCCCGAGTCAAATTTTGGCGCCGTTGCCGGGGAATCCTTTTTCTTGTTTTGATTGTGTGTGTTTTTGTGCTCTGCGCCCAAACCGCGCCCACGGCCCCCTCGGCGCGACCGCGGTTCGCGCGTAGAACCTTCTCTTGGGTTCGGACCTAACACATGGTCCGTACCCGGTCTACTAATACTTCCCATGTTCGTTTTGATCCAGAAATTGACAGGACCCTCCGGAAGATAAGAAGTGCCGCTCGACCTTCTACATCCTACAATCTTCTTGAATCTCTCTCTCTCTCTCTCTCTCTCTCTCTCTCTCTCTCTCTCTCTGACTCTGAACCAGAGGACGTCATGGCGGAACAGACTATTCGCCAACTCATGGCGCTTGATCTCCAGCAACAGCAGCTCATTGTTCAATTCCCCGAACTCGGGGAGGGCGTAAAGTTCGAACTAAAGTCCGGACTCATCCACCACTTGCCCAAATTCCACGGGTTGAGTGGTGAAGACCCGAACAAGCGTCTCACTGAATTCCACGCGATGTGTGTGAGTATGAAGCCCACAGATGTGATGGAGGATCAAATCAAGCTCCGGGCTTTCCCTTTCTCTCTAGAGGACTCCGCCAAGGACTGGCTCCTTTATTTGGTGCCGGGTTCTATTACTACTTGGGCGGCTATGAAGAGGGCGTTCCTTGAGAAGTACTTCCCTGCTTCCAAACAAACATCTATTAAGAAGCAGCTCAGCAGTTAGGAGCAAGGGGAGGACGAGAACCTCTATGATTACTATGAGAGCTACAAGAGGCTCATCGTGAGTTGTCCCTACCATGGCTATCTTGCCAAGGATCTTATTTGCTATATCATTGAGGGACTCTGCGATAATGACAAGAGGCTCGTGAATGCATCTTGTGGGGATAGTACGAGAACTTAACCCCTGTAGCAGCTTTTCAGAAAGTTGAGATATTGGCGGAACAAGCCTGCAATCAGAGGTCCAAGACCAATGTGAGGTCCGTTAGTGTGGTGAACGAGTCCCTAAATGTTGAAGTAAGGGAGCTCAAAGATCTTATGAAGCAGCTGCTCACGAAGAAGACGGCTCAACAAGTCAATGCTTGATGTCTTTGCTATGATGCAAGCCACCACACGGATCAACGCCCTACTATTCAGGAGACTGAGGAGTCGGTCAATGCTATTGGCAATTATGGTGCGCCCCGGCCCCGGAATGATCCTTTCTCTAATACCTACAATCCGAGGTGGGCGAACCATCCTAACTTCCGGTGGAGCAACCAGCAGCAACAAGAGCCACCACAACAGCAGCAGCAGTACGCTCCTCAGGGCCAACAACAACAATTTCGGTCCAACAACTATGCCCCGAGAGCGCCTGACCCGTCCCAGAATGATGCTATTACCGCCCTCTTGAAGGAGAATCAAGAGACGAGGGCTGCTGTAAAGAATCTTGAGACTCAGCTGAGCCAACTTGCGACCATGATCAATAGGCTCGAGTCTAAGGATTCCGGGAAACTTCCCTCTCAACCGCTCAACCACAAGGAGAATGTGAGTGCCATGAACTTGAGGAGCGGTAGAGCATTGGCGAGTCGGGAATCACCCACTGGTGATGAACCGCAACCGCGTTCCCCTAGCCGTGACCACGCCGGGGCAACAGAAGACGAAGGCCAAGTCTCTGTTGGAAATCCGCGACCGTGCTCTCCCCACCGCGCCCGCGGAAATCCAACAGAGGACTCGAATCATGAGACGCGTGAGGCGCCGCGACCGCGGAGCCCAGACCGCGCCCGTGGTAAGGAGGCAGAGTGGAACTTCGGGGCGTTGCTCGGCTATGCTTTCAAGAACTATTCGCCCCCGCGTCCGAGCTCTCCTAGACGCGACCGCGCCCCAGTTGTGGAGGAGGACGACGGCTATGTGGCTCAACCACTTCCACCCTTGAGCTCTTTCAAGCCCTCTCCCCCATTCTCCGAAGCACTCAAGGACACGAGGAAGTCGGCGCATGACAAGGAACTCTTCGAGACCTTCGCCAATTGCCAGGAAAATGTTCCTCTCATCAATCTCATCCAAAGTGTCCCTCGTTTTGCTAAGTTTATGAAAGAGCTATGCACCATAAAAAGGAAGAATAGGACTAGTCCTAAAATTGAGAAAGTAGCTCTAGTTGAGAAAACGCAAGATAGAAAAATGGAGACTTGTAATTCCCTACTCCAGAAGCAATTGCCTAAAAAATGCTCAGACCCAGGAAGATTCACCGTACCTTTCACTATTGGAGAAACTAAAATTGAGCGTGCTATGCTAGATTTAGGTGCCTCCATTAATGTTCTTCCAGCTTGCATGTATGATAGGTTAGGCCTTGGTCCTTTAAAGGAATCCGATATTGTTATTGAGTTGGCTGACCATTCTAATGTGCACCCGAAAGGGTTAGTTGAGGATGTTCTAGTGCAAGTGCATGGTTTAATCTTTCCTGCAGATTTCTATGTGATGGAGATAGGCGAAGGGCGTTACGACCCGGTTCTCTTACTTGGTCGCCCATTCATGAAGACCGCCAAGACGGTCATTGATGTTGCCAATGGATCTCTTTCCATATCTCATGGTGGCAACGAGGTCCGAATTCATGTTGATGAGGACCCGTATTGATCGTATCCACGTCGAGCCAACGACGTTAAACAAAAGCGCTGCTAGGGAGGCAACCCAAGGATTAGTTAGGTTGTTTTTCCTTCCTTAGCTTAGGATTTGCTTGTTTTTAGCTAACATGCAGGTACTAGGTCCGAAAGGACACACCTGGCGTGATACCGCGACCGCGCCTCCTTGGCCGCGCCCGCGGTGGATCACCAGTGCGCCTCGACGAACAGGTACTAGCCCGTGCTCGCGGCAACCATACTGCGTCTCGGTTTTAGCTCGTTTTTATTTTGTAAAAAAAAAATCAGAGAAAAAAAAAACAAAAAGAGGACTTTTTTGGTCCCATTCTACCTTTATATCTTCCATCCATCTACATCCATTCTATCCATCTTCTATTTCTTCTATTCATACATCTTTGTATTTCCATTCTTCGGCTATGTGTAAAGCCTAAGTATGGGGGAGCTTTGTTCCCCCGGGATTTCATCTCCACGGCTCGGGTTCATATGTTGATCCATCTTCCAAGAAGACGAGCCAAGATACGACGGTCGCTTGCACATCACGCTACTCGAGACGTTGTCAAGACCTCGCCCCTGCACATGTGCCGCGCCTGCGCTTCATCAGCCGCGCCCGCGGTGACCGTCCGAGGAAGACTTCGCTCTCTGCTGATATTCCGCGCCCGCGCCCACGGTTAGCTACCAGACTTAGATTACGAAGCTTTGCTTTCTACCACCTTTGAAGAGTTCTTCCATTCCACCTCTCTTCATCGTATGTGAGTCTTCTGATATACCTTTCTCCTTGCTTCTATCCTTTCTCTTTGCTTCATTGAGGACAATGAAGGATTTAAGTATGGGGGAGGGAGTACTCGCATTCGCTTATCTTAGTTAGCTTAGTTAGAGATTTGCTTCAGATTTTTGATTTTCGTCTTTTCATGGAGCACTTGCACCATATTTTTTGCATAATAAAGAAAGAGAGAAAAAGAAAAAGATAGAAAAAGCCAAAAAAAATCGAAAAAAGGCATATGAAATCCTGGGATGATTCGAAAACCCGAAAGGGCGACTCAGGTAATAAGCAGGTAACCCGGACCAGCATTAGGCTGGGGTAATATGAGGTTCATGAGTGGTTGTGAGTATTTGTGAGCACACCTTTGAAAAATGAAAAGAGCGGTTAGGTGAAAACCCGAAAGGGCGCCTAGGCAGAATTGAGAGGTAAAATTCGAGTGCTTTAGGATCATTCTTGCTTGGGGACTTTGGGGCTTACATATTAGATTTGGGTAGATCTTAGGTTGATCTCTTTCGTGTTTTTAGAGCTTGAGTGTTATATCATTGTTGTGAGGTGTGTGTTTGAGCTACATTGTTTTATGCTCATGATTTCTCTATTGTTTTGGGTTCGGGTTGTGAGCTGAGTGTTTTTATCTTCCCTTGTATTTCCTGAGATCTTAGATGTGCTTACTTGTTATATTTGTTTGAGCTTACTCGAGGACGAGCAAGATCTAAGTATGGGGGAATTTGATTCGGCCTACTTTGTATAGGATAACTCTTGTATTTTGAGAGGATTTTGAGAGTGTTTAGGTTAGTTTTGAGTATTATTGTAATATGAAGACCGAAGACACAAGTTATGAAGAATCAAGAGTTAAAGAGCGTAAAGACGAAGATTCGCCCCTGCATGGATATCACGGTCGCGTTGTCTAGGACGCGGGTGCGGTGGCGTGAAGAGACGGACCAACCAAGACCATGAAGGCCGCGGTCGCGCTGTCTGTGGTGCGGTCGCGGTAGAAGCCGACTCAGCATTTGACCATTCGATGACCGCCGCGGGCGCGGTGGTGGTGCTGCGGTCGCGGTGCCGGCCGACATTGAGACGGGCGAAATTCTATCTTGTATATCTTGTTTCCTTTCTTATCTTTCGGTTTCCTTTCTTATCTAGTCCGAAAAGGTTGTTCTTTGGGGCTATTTAAGGGGAACCTTTCTAGGTTTTTAGGATATTCAACTTACTTGTCAATCAATTGTTCTTTCAATAAAGATTGGAGTTTTTTTTGTAATGGAGAACTAACTCTCCTCTTGAGTTTATTCGATCAAGGAAGCTTTATTTGAAGTTGTGAAATTCTAGTAACTTCTTTATCCCTAGGGCTTTATTGATACTCTTGTGCTTGATCTCATGATCTATGTTTGATTTTATGAGCCTGATCAACTTGTTTGATTGACTTAGATCTATCGTTTGATTTAGGATTGGTTGTTGTCTATGCATCTTTCATATTTCTCGAAACAACTCTATTCTAGGACCGTGGACTAGTTTAGGGAAGAGTATTCAATGGTTTAATTATGCATGAGACTCGTAGCTTGATTGCATGATTTGATTTCCTAATATCCCTATTCTCTATGCTAATTCTAGGTTAAGCATCCTTGCCTAGGGTTATAGAATTGCTTGGACCGTGGACTTGCGATTGTTAATGATTGGGATTGGAATTGACCTAGGCATATAAAGAGGTGGATGAATTTATGATCAACTGATTAATACAGTGGAATTGATTGGATAAACTCTACTTGATAAGTTTTGATTGAAACCAACCTTCAAAACCCCCATTTTGAATACTTGCATGAAAACCATAAAATCTGATTAGAAGTTGATTCCTTTGGGTTCGAACCTTTGCTTGCTCACTATATTCTTGCTTGCATGTTTGGGATTTATTTTTGATAAGGGAAACAACGACTTTGCCCGAGTCACCCATCCATCTACAACGCGATAATGGGGCGTACGTCCCTGATGAAGTTCCAGGCCGTCGCGTCCATTTATCACCTGGTCCTGAAGTTCCCTGTCGAGGATCGGGTGGGAGTGACCCATGGCCAGCAGATTGAGGCACGAAAGTGCTATGAGGCGTCGACCCGCGCTAGGCCGGCCGAGTACACCATCGCGGGTAGCGATAGCGCGGAGTTGGACACGCGGCAGGAGCGCGAGCACGAGCCCTTCGGGGATTATGAGAAGATCGCCATCGCCCCCTTTCCCGACACGGCCGAACAGCTGTTTGTGGGAGACTGCATGATCGGGGAAGACGACGAGAGTCTGCAGGATCTCCTGGCCCGTTCTCACGATGTGATCGCGTGGACGGCGATGGACCTGAAGGGCGTTCTTCCAGAGGTAGCGCTCCACTCACTTCGAGTGAGCTCGGGGTTCAGGCCCGTCTGTCAAAGGCGCCGGAAGACCAACGAGGAGCGTGTTTGCGCGGCAAATACGGAGGTTGAAAAGCTCCTGGGCGCCAACTTCATACGAGTGGTCAAGTATCCTACTTGGCTCTCCAACATCGTGCTGGTAAAGAAATCCAACGGCAAGTGGCGCATGTGCGTCGACTTTATAGACCTCAATAAGGCTTGTCCCAAAGACAGCTATCCCTTGCCATCCATTGATGATCTGGTCGATTCCACGGCCGGCCATAGCGCGCTAAGCTTTCTTGATGCTTACTCCGGTTACAACCAAATTGCCATGGATCCTCTGGATCAGGATTCCACCGCTTTTATCACTCATCGCGGGACTTTCTGTTACAGAGTGATGCCGTTCGGCCTGAAGAACGCGGGGGCTACCTTCCAGCGCTTGGTAGACCACGTCTTCCGGAGACAATTGAAGCGAAGTGTGTCGGCCTATGTGGACGACATTGTGGTAAAGAGTCACAGCGCGCAGGAGCACCTCGCCGATCTGGCGGAGGTATTTCAAACCCTGCGCGCTCACAGGATGAGTTTGAACCCGGAGAAGTGTGTCTTCGGGGTAAAATCGGGAAAATTCCTCGGCTTTATGATCAGTGCACGAGGAATAGATGTCAACCCCGCCAAGGTAGCCGCTGTGTTAGCGCGGTTCTCACCCGCGATTTCAGCTATCTGGTCTACTTCACCAGGAGGGTACTGCAGCCGGCAGAGCAGCGTTATTCGCCCGCAGAGAAGATGTCTCTGGCTGTTGTGGAGGCGAGGAAATTGCGTCCCTACTTCCAGACGCATCCCATCCAGGTCCTCTCAGACCTCCCTCTGCGACAAATTCTGCATCAGCCTGCGTTGTCGGGAAGGATGACCAAGTGGGCAGTTGAGTTGTCAGAATTTGACATCTCGTACCATCCACGGACCGCGATCAAGGCACAGGCTCTCGCCGACTTTGTGGTGGAAGTCACCTTCCCCGACACGGACAAAAGCCCCGACGAGTGGTGGAAGTCACCTTCGTCGACGGCTCGCACTGCGACCTGGGGTCGGGTGCGGGGGTAGTCCTTGAGGGACCATCCTACGCGTCCGAGCACGCCCTCAACTTCGGCTTCGATGCTACCAACAACGAGGCCGAGTATGAGGCGGTGATCGCGGGGATAGAGATGGCTTTGTTGGTGGGCGCACGAAGAATAAGGGTGTTCACAGACTCTGAACTCGTCGCGCGGCAAGTCGACGGGCAGTACGAGTGCACTACGGGTTTCCTACCTTAATATCGCGCCAAGGTCAAGGCGTTGATTGCCTGCCTCGAGACCTTCGCCATCAAGTCCATACCGCATGCGGCCAATGCCAAGGCTGACGCACTGGCCAGAATGGGTTCAGCCCTCCCACCTGAGGTTGGCAACAAAGTCGTGATCGAGAGAAAAATGCAACGCGGTGTCACTCTGGCAGTATTCACACTGGCCACGGAGGGGTGGATGGCTCCCATTGTCCGATATATCCAAACTGGGGAGTTGCCTCAGGACGATGCCGTGAGCGCGCGCAAACCCAAGCTCAAAGCGGCGCGATATTGCATCGAGGGCGACAAGTTGTACCACCGCGGCTACGCGGAGCCTAACCTGCTCTGCATGGACGAGGCAACTGTTTTCGAAGTCCTCGAGGAGGTACATGAGGGCATATGCGGGAGCCACCCGGGTTGGCGGACTCTTGTCCACAAAATAGTACGGATGGGGATCTATTGGCCTACCCTGCGCCGCAATGCAGCCGCGTACGTGCAGAAGTGTGACAAGTGCCAGCGCTACGAGAACGTCCAGCACCTTCCAGCGCGTGAGTTGCGCTATATCCAGCCGGCCTATCCATTCGCGATGTGGGGCATGGACATCCTCGGACCTTTCCTTAAGGCCGCCGGCCAGGTGCAGCTCATCTTGGTCCTGGTCGATTATTACACGAAGTGGGTAGAGGCAGAGGCAATGGCCCGAATCACAAGTGCGAAGGTCTGCGATTTCCTCTGGAAGAACGTGGTCTGTCGTTTCGGCATCCCTATCGCGATAATGACAGATCACGTTCCACAGTTCGACAGCGAGGAGACGCGCGACTTCTGCGCAAGCCTCAGTATCGATCTGAAGTTTTCTTCTGTGGCACACCCCCAGTCCAATGGACTGGTGGAAAACGTCAACGCGAGGATACTCGATGACCTCAGACGCAAGTTGGATGGCGTTTAGGGCCGGTGAGCCGAGCTCTTGCCATTGGACAAATCGCACCACTCCGCGCAGAGCGACGGGTGAAACACCTTTCGCGATGGCTTATGGCAGTGATGTCGTGGTGCCTGTTGAGTCCAAGCTACCCACAGAAAGAGTCGCGGGTTACGACCAGTTCACCAACAACGAAGCTCTCAAAATAGAAATGTATTTGCGCGATGAGCGTCGAGAGGCAGTAGAGCTGCGATCCGTCGAGTACAAGAGAAGAACCGCGGCCTACTACAACAAGAGAGTCAACCCGCGCGGCCTAAAGGAGGGCGATCTGGCCATCCGGAGGACCGAAGGCGGCAAACTCGACGCGAAGTGGGAAGGACCGTACCTCCTCTCCAAAGAAGTCGTGCCGGGGGCTTTTAAGTTAACAGATCCGACGTCAAGACAGACTCTAGCCAAAACATGGAATGAGGCAGGCCTCAAGAAATTCTATGTGTAATAGCTAGACTAGCCACCGCGATAGTTGTCGCGTGTAATGTCTGTATTCTATCAGTTATCATATGAATAAAATGAGACAACTACCCTACGCTATCCAAATAATGAATGTATCATTAGGGAAAATCGCCAAGTTTCCGCTTTTGCTTGGGGTTGACCGCTAACGCGCGCGATGCGCGTAGGCGCGCTCGAGCTGGGTTCCGCCCCTCGCAGTCGCATAAAGCCTTAAAACATCAAAACTCCACAATTGTCGTTAGGGAAAATCGCCAAGTTGCCGTTTTCGCTTGGGGTTGACCGCTAACGCGTGCGATGCGCGTAGGCACGCTTGAGCTGGGTTCCGCCCCTCGCAGTCGCATAAAGCTTTAAAACATCAAAACTCCACAATTGCCGTTAGGGAAAATCGCCAAGTTGCCGTTTTCGCTTGGGGTTGACCGCTAACGCGCGCGATGCGCGTAGGCGCGCTCAAGTTGGGTTCCGCCCCTCGCAGTCGCATAAAGCCTTAAAACATCAAAACTCCGCAATTGCCGTTAGGGAAAATCGCCAAGTCGCCATTTTCGCTTGGGGTTGACCGCTAACACGCGCGATGCACGTAGGCACGCTCGAGCTAGGTTTCGCCCCTCGCAGTCGCATAAGCCGAGATGATCCTCGTACACCTAGGAGACTTGCAAACGGTAGCATCATTCGGGAGACCTCCTAACCTAGTGTCAAGCGCGGTCCTAGCACCTAGCTTGGCATGGGGTTGGGTACGGCGAGCTTTCGCAAAATCTAAACCTCTTAACTTAGTGTCAAGCGCGGTCCTAGCACCTAGCTTGGCATGGGGTTGGGTATGGCGAGCTTTCGCAAAATCTAAACCTCCTAACCTAGTGTCAAGCGCGGTCCTAGCACCTAGCTTGGCATGGGGTTGGGTACGGCGAGCTTTCGCAAAATCTAAACCTCTTAACCTAGTGTCAAGCGCGGTCCTAGCACCTAGCTTGGCATGGGGTTGGCTACGGCGAGCTTTCGCAAAATCTAAACCTCTTAACCTAGTGTCAAGCGCGGTCCTAGCACCTAGCTTGGCATGGGGTTGGGTATGGCGAGCTTTCGTAAAATCTAAACCTCTTAACCTAGTGTCAAACGCGGTCCTAACACCTAGCTTGGCATGGGGTTGGGGACGGCGAGATTTCGCAAAATCTAAACCACTTAACCTAGTGTAAAGCGCAGTCCTAGCACCTATTTTGGCATGGGGTTGGGTACGGCGAGCTTTCGCAAAATCTAAACCTCTTAACCTAGTGTCAAGCACGGTCCTAGCACCTAGCTTGGCATGGGTTTGGGTACGGCGAGCTTTCGCAAAATCTAAACCTCTTAACCTAGTGTCAAGCGCGGTCCTAGCACCTAGCTTGGCATGGAGTTGGGTACGGCGAGCTTTCGTAAAATCTAAATCTCTTAACCCAGTGTCAAGCGCGGTCCTAGCACCCAGCTCGGCATAGGGTTGGGTACGGCGAAAAATTAAAAGCAAGTTTGAGAGAAGAAAGAAGCAAATAACATATTAAACTTACAGCCGCGTAGCGGCAAAAGTACTCCGGGCGCTTAGATCGCGTCAAAAGTATAAATACAGCCGCAGCGCGGCAATAAGCAGTATTCTGGCCCCAAGGGCCGGGTGGAATGTTAGTTCAAAACACAAAACAAAAAAGAGAAGAGAGAAGAAATCTTGAAGCTCGGTGGAGAAGGGGTTCAAGCGTCAGGGGCGGTGGCCGCATTCTCGGAGGCGGGGGGTCCTCGGGGCTTTTCTCCCTCACGACGTCGTCGGCGTGGAGTTCGGAGTGGGCGTTTTGGGCGTTGGGTCCCTCCGCGTTGTCTGCCGCAACGTCAGGTGGAGGTTTCGCCACCCCGTCTTCCCAAACAACTCCCATGGTCCGATGGAGGTCAGGTGTAAAATACTTCACCTGGTACCTCTCGCACACCTGCAGGACCGCGGATACTGTGCTAAGGGCCTGGACCGCCTTCGCGCCGGAAACACGACAGTCCATGTACTTCTGCGATTCAAGGAAGTCGGGGATCGCGTTTGTCAGCTTAGTGCTCGTTTCCTCCAACTGTTGGCGCAGCTCCCCGGTCGTCGCCTTGAGCCCCGCTACCTCCTTCTTCGTCGCCGCGAGCTGGGCCCTAGCCACCTTGAGCTCCGCGGCATCCTTCTCCAGTTGGGCGCGCAGCTCACCCAGGGACCCTTCAGCCGCCTCCTTGGCCTTGATCGCCTCTTCCGCCTGGGCCCTCTCCTCGCATACGATATCGGGCAGGAGCGTTCCGTCGCGCCCCACCGCCCAAACCCGCGAGAAATCAGAGAGTCCCCCGGAGGAACGGTTTCTCGAGGGTGAAACCACGCAAAAACCACCGGCTGCCGGCAGCACTGCCGCCGTTGGGTTTTAGGGCTTATATAAAAAAAAACCAACAAGAAAGCGAGGAGGAAGGAGAAGAAGGAGGGAAGGAGAAAGAACTCACCAAGAAGTTGCAAGAAGGCGAGAACAGACGTAAAACGACGGGGTCGTTGGTGGCGAACGGGCGGTTTCCGGTGGCGATACGCAAAGGCAAACGAGAGCGAAAATGCGAGGTTTCGAAAAATGAAATGGTGGAATGAGGAAGACGAAGCGGGTTTTTACCCCCTTTAAAGGCGACTCACGTCGGGCTGCGTAATGATGGGCCAAGACCTCGCAAGCGGCCCATTAGATGATACGGCCCAAACGAGCCCCTTCGCCGCTCCCCCGTCCTCCCGTTCTCGCTAGACCATTCATTCCGCCCACCGCGTTTCGGGTTCCAAGTACTTTCTTTGGACCCATCCCCGAAAGGGGCATCGAGGCCCGGTCCATGGGGTTGTGTTGATACCAGGAAACGTCATCGCGGTCATACTACCCCCCATCGAACAAAATATTACTAAGTGTAAACTTCTCAAAATTGCGTCAAGCCCCAAACTCTACCGCCATCGCGGTCGATCATAAAGCCTTAATCAGTGCAAAGATCTCCCGAAAGGAATCCCTCAAGAAACGAGTCTGTCGACTGTGCTCCTGCCGCGATGGTGTCGATCGCGAAGAGAGAAGCCCGTCCCATCCTCGCAAGTGGATGGGCGGCAACGTCCCATCCAGACGAGCGGTGGGCGGCAACGTCCCATCCTAGCTTCCCATTGGCCGATCTCGCGGCCACCGGTCCGAAAGCCAACCGGAAAGCAACACGCGCGTGGGCGGCACTCGTCCCACATCAACATCTCGCTCGGTCTCAGCCCAAGCCTCGACTATAAATAGTGGGCTCTGCACATTGGAACAGCGATCGAAACCTCGTAAAACACATGCATTAAAGCTCGAGCTAAGATCATTGTTGTATCCCGATACACTCAACGCGATCGAAGAACCTTTGTTCACACTTGTAATCTCACAGCTAATACAAAAGCATCCTTCACCCTACCCTCACCGCGTTAAACACACTTAGCAACTAAATATTCTCCATCTCTTCGTCTATTGACTCGGTTGAAATCATATCATTTGCACTCATCGCGTTATAATCCTCTCGGTGTTTTCGGGCTTCAACAGTCTTGACTATGGAAAGGATCAGAATGAAAAGAGGAACACTTCTAACTCTCAATCACCCAAAGGTAAATCCCTTATATATGCTCACGACGCAAGTTGTTCATCGAATGTGATGGAAAACTAGGATAAGGGGAAACAGAAGTGGTACCCTAATTAAAAGGTACGTTTCATGTGGGAAAACCAAGTCCAGAGAGCTGGACCTTTGCGACATGATTTCCAGGCCCGAGTCGACAAAAAGTCTATCTATCCTGCCTATAGTAAGTATATTGGTTTAAAATCTCACATCAAATGTTGGTATTATAGCAGAGGAGGTCATTAACAACCTGAGTGCTTTAAAAAAACTAGAGATTCTGAAAAGGTTAGGAAGACGGGGACTTTTAATGTGAAATCTCATGTCGCTGACTCGGCTAAGACTTTAAAATCTGCTTTTCCTGATAATTCTGGTCAGGCTATGAAGTTTGTAGCCCGACCCAAAGGAGCTGTTAAACAACTTTGGGTTCGTAAAAACTAACTTTTTCTTACAGGTTGAAGTGGGTGCCAATGAGTCTTGGTTCATTAATAGTGCATGCTCAGCTCATATGGCGGGAAACTCCGAGGATTTCATCTCAGTTCAACAAAAAAGGAGGTAGATTATATTACCTTTGGAAACAATAACAAAGGTGTGATTTATGGAATTGGAAAGGTAAGTATTTCATGTAAGGTCTCAATTGCTGAAGTCAATCTGGTTAACAACCTTGGTTTTAACTTGCTCAACTCTGTGTTAACGGGAAAAATCAAGTTTTTTTTGATCGTGTAGAATGCTAGGTGATTGAAATAAGCTCAAGAAGGACTCTTCTCAAGGGATTATGCAGAAACAATGTCTACAAAGTTGATCCCAACTTCAGACCTGAAGAAGAATTGTGCTTGAAAACTGTGGCCGAGGTCGCCAACCTCTAGCATAGTTGGTTTTGTCAAAATAGCTTGCAGTTATTGAAGAAATTGCATAGAGAGGAGTTAGTACGTGGTTTGCCCAAGATTGAGGTCTCCAAATCTAAAATGTGTGATGTTTGTGTGAAGGGTAAGGAAATAAGGTCTTCCTTTAAGTCCAAGAAGGATGTAAGTACTTCCAAGTCCCTTGAATTGATTCATATGGACTTTTGTGGACCCATGCACATTCAAAGTAGAGAAGGAAATAGATATGTCTATGTTATTTTTGGTGACTTTTCACACTACACTTGGACTATATTTCTTGCTTCTAAAGATTAGATTTTTGATGAGTTTGAGACATGAGCAAAGTCTGTGGAAAGAAAGCTTGGAACTTCTATGTTGGCTATAAGATCTGATCATGGCATGGAGTTTGAAAACTCTGAATTTCTAGATTAATGCAAGAAGAAAGGTGTTAACCACAAGTTCTCGGTGTCAAGAACCCCACAACAAATTGGCGGTCGAGAGGAAGAATAGAGTTTTGGAGGTGATGTCGCGAACCTTGCTGATATCTAGTGGTCTTCCAAGGAATTTTTGAGGAGAAGTCATTCATGCTGCTTGTTATGTGATGAACAGGGAAATACTATGTCCACTACTTGGAAAGGCTCTTTATAAACTATTGAGAGGAGTCAAGCCTAATGTTGCCCAACTCCGCACGTTCGGGTGCAAATGCTACATCCACAATAATGGGAAGGATGTTGACACCTTTAATTTGTTGGCTACTTATCAACAAATAAAGCCTACAAGGTGTACAACAAGAGAACAAAGAAAATTGAAGAAAGTGTCCATGTGGTGTTCGATGAAAGCACTATGGGAGGCTCTCTGGTTGAAGATCAAAATGATGGTAAGTGTCATAGTTGATTTGTCTAGATCGGATGACCGTAGCTCTTGAATAAGCTTGCGCAACACAATGGTGTGAGGTTGTCACGAAAACGGGACTGTCTCTCTTGAACTGCGATTTTGGACCAGTTTGAGCGCGTTTTTGTTATTGATGTCAATAGAGAATTTGTAAGTAATTTCTTCATCTTTCGATCAATATAAAGTTTGTAACTTTTCGACACTCCTACTTACTGAACGAAGTGTTGGAAGTAGGCTTGGTTTGTTCTGCGTATTTTGTGCACTGCAGCGGCATTGAAACTCCTTTTTGCCACCTTTCTAATGAGTTTTCGGGGCTAACGTATGAAGATGATTTCTAGCTTGTCATTTCCTCTTTTCATCCATATATGGATCGTCTAAAGCCAATAAGCATAACTCTTGAAAAGCTAGTTGGAAGTGTGCTCAAAGAATCTATCGGTGGTCGGTTTTCGCTGACCCACGCTCGCAAGTACATTTACCGTGCTCTCGGGTTTCCCCACGGATTGATTTTGTGTTCGCACGCAATCGATCAAGAGAGTCTTGATCGCCGCCGCTCGTGCGATCTTCATTTCCGTCTTGATAAGTTGATGTCTCGGACTCGATCTCTTGCCCTAAAGTTTAAGGCATTCTTCTTTATCAATAAATGTTCTTTGGATTTCTCTCCATCAACCATATGTTTTGATCTTAGGGTTTTAAACTTGGCATACGAGATTTTTAACTGGTTTGTAAATTAGAGTTTCATTTGGCTTAAAAACCCTTGCAATCAAGATAAGTTTTTTGACTAATCGATAATAACCAATCCATATCCGTAATATATATTAGTTGATCTAACATTTACACATAGACTTGGTTTAGAGAGTCAATGAGACATAATAAGTTAAAAAGTGACATATTTTGGAGTAACTATTAGTTAGGATTTATTGATATTAATATGAGGAATGAGATGGTTGTAAATTAATCAAAAAAGTATAGAAAGTAAAGGATAACCAAATATATGTGCATGATGGTCCTAAATGCTCTCACCATTTCTAAATGTTTGTTTAAAAAGGCATTTTCACAGCTTTAAAAAATGCTTAAAGTACATCAATAGAGATAAATTGAATTATGAAGTTGGATTAGATAAGTAAAAAAAAAAAAAAGATAAGTAAAAGATGAGATAAAATCTGGATAATGTTTTAAGGTGATGGATAAAACCCATGGATATGTAATTCGATCAAAAGAAAAATGGAAGTGTAATAATTGAGCCCACCGGGAAGTGTTCACTTGATTTGATATTATCGTGTCATTCCAGTTTTTTATTTTCTTTCTCTCTTGAGTTTCACGTGATATATAATGACATCTTAAAGTGGCCGCTACCAAATGAGCTTTTAGCACTACCGCGAGCCACAAAAAAAAAAGTAATGAATCTTTCAATGTATTTCTCTATACTATATATATTAAAATCGAGAAAAATTTGAGTCTTTACGTTATTTCTAACTCCACCCATCATGAATTCATTATAAATCAATTATTAATCTTTATTAATTTTACAAAAAAAAGACTCTCATATGTATTCATCTATTTATCATATATTGATATATTAGAATAATATCTATATCTATAATCCTTATTAATTTTACAAATAAAAATTCTTATATGTATCAATCTGCTTGCCATATGTTGATATATCAGAATAATATCTATATTCATAATCTATCAAAATAATATCCTATATTTATAAACTATCCAAATTTTATTTATCTATACAATCTAGGATTACGAATACATACGTAAAAGTTATATGCGAATTGATTATGAGCAAAATCAAATCCTTATTATTTCTATATAATATTCATGTTACGATTACGAGACGCAAACCCAAATCCTTATTAATTTTACGTAGAGTTACGCAGGGTACCAAAACGTCTTATACAAGGTATGGATACCTCGGCGATGCATCTTATAATTCCTATTTATTTTATTTTATTTTACATATCAGTTTATTTTATTTTTGTTATCTATGAAATTTTTTTATATGTAAATATCACAGGTATTCCAATGACAAACTTCATTAGTGAAATTAACGCCACTATCATTTATAAACGTAAGGAATGAGAGATAATAACTCTTATAAAATATTTCATTGGAATGATTGTATTTTATCTATACTTTTTTTTATTGAAGTCATATTATATAAAATTCAAGTTTAAATGTATTCTTAACATCAAATCACGATTTTGGATTAATAAAATATTGTAACGATTTCAGTTAAAAAAGACGATTCATTGCTTTATTAACTGAATAATGCGTAAAAAAATTATTATCGATCATGTTTCTTACAAGGCATATGTTACCCCTTACGTGTAGATATTTACTTGTGCTCCGACTAAATAAATAAGAAAAATATATACAATTGTGTCCCTTGTTTTGTCTTTTCTTCTTAAAATAAAATTTCCATCTATTCTATTGCCTTTTATTACTACTGGAAACTTATCAATACGGACTTTTGGTTTCTTTGCCTTATCAACAATAATATAATTCATTATACCTATGATACTTGTATGATTCCATAGTAATAAAACACTTATTTATTAGAATATTGATCAAGTGTATTATAGGTTAAGTGTAATATGAGGTGCATCAATCACTTTTGACATGCTTCATCAATGATTGAGATTAAAAGTGCATTCTGATGTATAAATTAAATGCATATTTACATTAGGAGTACACTTTTAATATTGTATGATGCACTTTTAATAATATGTAATGCATTGTAATAATATCATTTATGGATACACTTTTGTTCTTTTAGGAAACACTTTTGTTCATCATTTATGACGATAAAAAAGGTCGTTTGAACTTTGAATGCAATTCAATAAAAACCCTACAATAAAAAATGGAATGCTTTTTCTTGGATTGCAACTATACCCGTCAAAACTTAACTCGACCCAACAATCCAACCCATCAAAAAATTTATGGGTTGAAACCTGATATGAAATTTATGGGTCAAAGTGCGACTTGACCTGTTCGACCCAATAATTAATGTGTTGAAACCCGGGAGGCATTGGATCGATTCGAAATGTTATTTAACATATAAATATATATAAGATGTTGAATAATATAATATATTTTTATTATTAAAATATAATAATTTAATATTATATCATTAAAATATTATATAATTTCTAAAAAGGTTTGAAAACTTAATTTTCTCGACCCATTAGGTTGATCCGACTAAACCCAAAACGACCGAATCCGTAAACTTTAACAACCCGATAACCAAACCATTTTTCAACCCAACTCGATTGATCCATCTGACATGTTTTATCATATAATACAACTAAAACAATGACATATTATATAATACATAGTTTAGTAATAATGATGAAGAGTTAGGTTCCGGTGAGGACTACTCTTATGGTAAGGACAACCCCTTACGGTAAGGAGTAACCTCATCCATTGGATTTACCTCCTTACCTTATAATAAATGGTCCATATTGTTTTAATTTTTGTATTTTTCAAAAAATCAAAAAAAAATTTAATTTTTTAATTAATTTTTATTAATTTTTATTTTCGAAAAAATCGAATAATATAAAAATTGAACTTACTTTAATAAAAATTGAACTAACACTAAGAAAAAATTGAACTTATTGTACAAAAAATTGAACCCGTACCAAACTACAAATTACAAAATTGAACTTCTAGTACACGTAATTGAACTTTTAACATAATAAATTGAACACTTTTGTTGTAAAAAATGAACTACCACATTTCAGGGTTATAATCATTGTATTTGTGAAGAAAGGTATTTTTTTATTTTTTTAGTTTTTATTTATGTATTACAGAAAAACTATTTTTGAATAAATAAATTATTAAACTAAAATAAATTTTCTTTTGTGAAAATCGAATTATACAAAAAATGAACTCAAAAGATATAAAAGTTGAACTCATAGAACAAAAAATTGAACTAATAGTTTAAAAAAAATATCGTTTTTGTAAAAAAAAAAAAAAAAAAAAAAAAAACTCTATCCTGAAAATATTTTTTTTAAAAAAAAAGAAATCTGGACCGTTCATTATATAATAAGGAGGTAAATCTAATGAATGAGATCACTCCTTACCATAAGGAGTAGTCCTTACCATAAGCGTAGTCCTCACTTGAACCAAAACCTAATGATGAAATATACATATCTATACTATCTATATCTATACTATCTATATAATTTTGTGTACATGAAAGATATTTAATGCTCTTGTGCTACATTAATGAGCATAAAAAGTAGATAAAAAAATGATTATTTGTAGAGTTAACTATTGTATAATAAGTGTATAACAATTAGTATTTTGTTTAATATAGAAAAGTAAATACTATATACAAAAAGTGATTAATTGAAAACTATATTTATATTGGAAGTTATATTTTTTGTCAAAAATTTATTATTTGAAAGAACACATTGTTGTATTAGAAATGTATAACAGTTAGTATTTTGTTTAACATAGAAAACTAAAAAGTGATCACTTCAAAACTATAAATTTTGTCTTAATTAGAAAAAACTATTGAATTAGAAATGTATAACAATTAGTGTTTTATGTCTCATATAAAATATAAAACTATATTTATAATTTGGTGTTAATATGGAACATTTAATGTCATCAGAATACATTAATGAGCATATATAAAGAAGTGAATAAAAAAGGTAATTGTTTTAAAAAACAAACTATTGCATTAGAAATGTATAAATTGGTATTTCATTTCCTATAGAAAACTAAAAAGTGAATACATGAGGGGATATTAAATGTCTTCATGATACATTAATGTTAATATTATTATTACTGAATAAAGAAAACTATTTTCACATGAGAACATAAAACATAGAAAAATATTGAGAATGAAAAAATTAATCAACACGATGTATTTGGTCACAAAGTTTTATATACACTTATAATTAAAAACTATTTATATATTCATGTATAACTTAATGGCTAAAAAGCTTCTAATTATGCATCTATTACAATTTAGAATTATTTTTTCACCTTTTAATTGTTTTATAGATGATTTAAAAAAAATTAGTTGGTAAGCTATGTTTTAATGCAAAGGTAGTCAAATATTAACTTTCAAGTTGAATATGTTAGATCATTTTTATTTTAAATGCTATTATGACACATTTATCTTAATAGTAGTATTACATAATAAAGAAAATAATTTTTTATAAGAATATGATAGATTAGTAACCTCTTGAAATTATCCTTCAACTTACTATCTTTTAAATTAATTTAAACATAAAGTGCAGCTAAATGTAAAAGAGGTTGTTAAAATAAAATAATTTAATAAAAATATGCTTAAAAATATTTAATTATACACTAAATTAAATTATAAGTAAGATAATTCAATATGCTTAAATTATATTTACTAAAGCAAATAATTCAAAATTTCTATATATACAAATTTCTTTTCAATATGAACCCGTGCGTATGCACGGGCCTGACCGCTAGTATAGATATATATAATAGAATTTAATTGAATGCATCTAATGGCAAAAAAAATAAAAACTTACATGTTTGTTAGATAGGATATATAATCACATAATACAAAGGAATGAATTAAAATGGGTGCAATTAATGACAAAAAGTTCCGACTTTAAATGTACACTCTCTAACACTTTTTGATACACTTTTGTTTGCCTCATATTTACAAATAACTTCTATTTTGCATGTGATCCAAACTCTTATATCATTCAAATATATATAATTGATGGTGGATTTAAGAATTTTTGTTGTATATGGTGTACCTATAAATAATTATAATTATTGATACAACTATTTAATAATAAAAAGAGATTGTAATTTGAACAAAAAATATTTATTGATAATATGTAGACTTGTCAACCGAGTCCGTTCGGTCGGGTTTGCGTTTGATCATTTAAGTTTGGGTTGAGTACTAGTTCATGTAAGTTAGGTTATGGGTCAAATTAGGTCATGTCATGATTGGTCTTTGTGCAGCGAGTCAAGAATGAAGATTTTTTGTGATTATTAGAATATATTTTCATTATATAATAAACTATTATTTGTACAAAAAACAATACATTGTAATATAATAATCCCTAATAGCCCAACATATTTTAGGTTTCAACCCAATCGGGTTTTATGTTTCACCCACAAATGTAGCATGGATGAATGTAGTGACGAACGTAGAAAACATTTAAGGGGGTAGGGTAGGGAGGCACAACTTGTCCAATAAAGTCAATAACTCGAGAAAAATCAACAAATTTAACTACTCAATAATATTAAATAGGAAAAATTTGACACTTGTTTTATCAATAAACTTTATATTATGTGTAATACGTAATTTATAAAAAAATGACTACTTTATAAGAAAATTTAGAAAGGGTTGCATTAATGTGAGTAAGAAAACCAAAATGATGAGAATTGAACCTTAGTGGGATGAATGCAAATTTGCACAAAAAACCATCTAGACTAATTGATTTTGATGGTGTAAAATACCAATTAATTTAATACCCATATTTATCCTATAAATCCTAGAATATATAAGTAATCAACCGGATGGAAGGAGGCCGGGCCCGAGTCCCCACATGACCCCTTTGTGTCCACCTATGGATGAATGTGTAATTGATTGTTTTAAAACTTCCTTAGAATGAAAGGATTTTTTCACTACATCCATGATAAAGACTTAGAATGAAAGGATTTTTTCACTACATCCATGATAAAGAATCTAACAATTTCCCAATAATATTTTAGAAATGCTTCAACATTTCATCCAGGCTGGGTGATTTAATCGCTTCTTCTATCGAAACTATTTTTTTTATTTGAAATCAATTTTGTGGGTTGTTGATTGTTACCATGAGTAATCATTTGTTGAACGTTTTGAGTTGTTGCTAGTAGTTTTGTGTGATTATTTTTCTAGAGTTGAAAAAGTTCAATATCTATTTGTATTTCACAATTCTTGCTTCAGAACTTGTGACGTGGGTTTCTTCACAAGTTATGATTTCCTTAGCGCGCTTACTATGTATTTTTTTCCCTTTACGCCCAATCGAAGTTATGAAACTAGAATAAACAAGATCTCGACTGCAACCGGACTAGCCTAGACATGTTTTATTTGCATCCAATTGTTGTTTTCGGCCGATTGTTATTTTTTTATCTGGTAAGATTTAAGGTACCCCAAGTACTACTTGGACTAGCGTAAAACACCTATGAAGTGGTGAGATATGGTTACTAATCATTTCTAGGAAAAGAGGGTAAAACCGCTCCCCGTTTAGCCAGACGTTCATGTTTAGACATAAGTTGAGCATTTTGATAGCTTTTATATGTTTTCTTAATTAATAGGCGTTCCTTCCACATAATTATTTTTATGGAGATAAATAGGAGTAGGTTTACATTAGCATTGAATCTACAACTAAACATTAGTAGGGTTTCCAAATACTGAAGATATTTGTTTCTAGTCAATCTTGAGCTTTGACATGATTTTTGTGATCTCAGTAGGATCCACAATACCACACCTATAAAGGGGTGTTTCCTTACAATAAACTATATTTTCTTTCACCTCTAACTTGGCCCTTTTGAAGAGTCGAGCGGTCAGTTGCAGTTTTCTTATGGACAAAACTATTATTATGGGCCTCTCGACGAGGACAGATGAAGAATCTATATCTATACGATATATTAAAGTTGTATCCCTTTTAAGTCTCCAGGTTTATTTTGGTACCACTTTATTTTAAATTAAATATATTTTAACAATTTACATCCTTATTAATTTCATAATTAAAAATTTTCATACATCTTTATCTAGTCCCTATAATATTAATACTAGCCGATGACCCATACCTTATACGGGGATGTTCTGACCATGTAAAATAACGAAATAACTATTAACCCACAATAATTATCTAATTTATCTGATTAAATATAATTTTTTTGTAATTTACCATGTAATTATTAAAGGTATGTCGTAATTGTACATTTTTTATGCTATAAACATTTTAACTTTTGGTAGATACCTTTAATGTAGCATACAAAATATTTTGATGTAACATGTTTGCCTTATTAGTGTCATACATATTCACATATATCTATATTATATTCAAGCAAAAAAATATATATTATATTTTAATGTAGACAAAAGTGGGTGCATGGTCTGTATAGGGAAGATTATGGAGGCTATAGGCAGGCCGGACATTGAATTAGCCCCCTAGCTGATTTCGCGAAAATGCCCCCGTAAGAATTGTGGAAATTAAGATTTGGCCTCTCTCGAAACCCTAGCTAGCTTCCCTAAGTGAAATAAAAAACGGCGGCGGCGATTGAGCGCAAAAACCCCGATTCTTGAGATCGATTTCGGACGATGGAGTGATGACGACCTGAGAATCAAGTGAATCGGGATAGGGAAGACGATGACAAGTCTCTAATCCCTACGGAGTTGCAACTCGTGAATCGCCGTATTCCACCAGATATTCAACGCTCGATCGAGGTAAAACACTCGAGAACTTACGAAACTCGAGATGAAGGGATGACATGATCTATTGTGCTTATCACAACATGGATTTATGTGATAAGTCGCATGTGGCATGATGGCTGGATGGATGGTTAGATGAATGGATGAATGTGATGACAAGTTTTGAGAATACGAATGTGTTCTCTGTGTGGTCAGAATGATGATATGTCTAACCTTGGGAGTGTGATGCTCGGTTAGATGACATGTTTAACCTTGGGAAAACCTAGTGACATGTGAAATTCGGAATGGATGACCTGATGACATGTTTGCTGAGATGACATGTTTGTTGAGATGTACAATGGGATGACGTGTTAAAAATGTTGTTGTTGTTATGACCTATTTTTTTAAATGTTGTGATGACTAGACATCATTAAATGATGTGATGTTATGCTGTTGTGATGACCTGTTTTTATAAAATGATGGAGACCTGTGTTGTGATGACCTGTTTTTATCTTATTTGTTGACATGGGTGATATGATGACAACTTTTGATGACCTTTTTTATAAAATTATGCGAATATGTGTTGTGATGACTTGTTTTTATCTTATCAGCTGACCTGGCTGATGTGATGACAACTTTTAATGTGGGGCTGGCAGGACACTTAACAATGAGGATCCTAAGTATTTGCTTTGGCGGAGAGTGGGATTGTGAAGGCCAATATGTTGGTGATCTGTCCTACAAAGCAATGGTCATCAAAGATGGAATGACATTACAAGAATTGACATCCACAATCAGGAAACGATGTAATATTGATCCTAGGGACAAGGAGTTGATGTTGTCACACTTAAATCCCTTTCAAACAGTGAGCAAACCTTAGAATGTTGAGAATGAAGACGACTTGTTATCATTCCTGGAGATAGATGACTCCCCTGAGGTACAATGGAAACTACCTTTGTATGAGAGCTTGAGGGCAAAGACATGTGCATCAAATGACAGGTTGCAAGGGGATGGGCATATCGTAGCTGCATCTGATGACAGGTTGGAAAAAGATGGCTACATTGTTGGTGCACCAAATGACAGGTTGGTGGATGTTGGTGAGGAGTATGAATTTGTTGAGATGGCTGAATATGCTGATGAAGAGATGCTTGAAATATTGGATAATGTTGAAGAGATGATAGCAAATAATGATTGCTTGAAAATAGGGCAGCTATACCCATCAAAGAAAGAGCTTAAAGCTGTTGTTGAAAAGCAAATATTAAGAGACAAATTTGGGTACAAAGTGGAAAAGTCCACAACACAAATATACAGATTGGTGTGCGTGGACAAGCAATTCTCTTGGTTAATGCTAGAAACCAAGGTGAAAGAAGCTGATTAGTTCAAAATAAGGAAGTACACCTACAAGCACACTTGTTCCTTTGACACCATATTCCAAAAGCATCAAAACCATCCTACATAACTATTGTTGAGCATGTCATCACTTCTCTTGTTGCATGTTAATACAGACATGTTATCTAATAACATGTGATTGTAATTGCAGGTTCAAAGGTGTGAAGAATGACCATGATGTGCATCAGATTCAAAATGATGTACAAAAAGAGTTCTATGGGAGGATAAGTTACCATAAAGCAAGAAAAGCAAGGGAGAAAGCTCAAGACATAATCAGAGGATGCCCAAGAGAGAATTACGCACTACTTGCCTCCTATTGCCATGTACTAAAGCAAGTGAACCCTGGTACATACACAAAGCTGGTTATAGATGAGAATACAAATCGCTTCAAGTCTGTGTTCATCGCATTTGGACTGTCCATCAGAGGCTTCATTTATATGAGAAAGGTATGAATTAATTTTGTCATCAGTTTGTAGTTGTATAGACTTGTCATCACATCAGTACCTCGTCATGCTCATGTTTAAGAGTAAGTATCACATATCTTTCTTCCTTTGAGCTTGTCCTCCTATGATTAATTTTTTCAGACCTGTAGTGAACTGGTATTTATATTATGAACTTGTCATCAGTTTTGTTCCATGCCCTATAATGTTGCATTTGCATAGACTTGTCATCACATCAGTGCCTCATCATGATCATGTTATGTCAAACTTCTGCTTCAATAAAGACATTAATTTGTTTCAATAAGTATCACATATCTTTCTTCCTTTGATCTTGTCCTCATATGATTAATTTATTCAGGCTTGTAATGAACTGGTATTTAGATTATGAACTTACCATCAGTTTTGTTCCCTGCCCTATAATGTTGCAAGTGGTGTCTATGGATGGAACTTTCATGCACAACAAGTATGGGGGGACTCTAGTGACAGTTGTAGCTCAAGATACCAACCATCAAGTGTATCCTCTGGTATTTGCTATAGTTGAATCAGAAAATGATGCTGGATGAACTTGGTTTAATTTTTTGAGCAACCACTCAATGTGTTACCAAACACTCCAGGGTTGATGATACTATTGGATAGGCACAAGAGCATAAAGAAGGCAGTATCCACCGTGTATAACTCAGCCAAGCACGTTTGTTGCATAAGGCATCTAAAACAGAAACTTAAAACCAAATTCCATGATAGTGGATTGTTAACATTGTTCTCTCAAGCTGTAGATGCTGACACTACATGCCCGTCACTGCTCCTCGACCAAAGTAGATATTGGTTTAGATTGTTTGTTGTTGTTTATATAACTTTTTTTTTTCCAATGGGAGACATCTTGGTAGAACATGTTACAAACTTGAAAGACATTTTTTTTTACCTTTCTCAATGATTCTTGCTCAACAACTCACAAATTTATTCAGGAATCTGATTCTTCAATTATAGAATAAAATACGTATAACTATGGAATTCAATAGATAAAAGATAGAAAGGACGTGAGGAGGGACATGGTCCACTCATGCCCCTTCCTATGTCCTTCGATGCTAGCTCCTTGACCATAGTAGAGATTGGTTTAGATTGTTTATTTTTGTTCAAATAATCTTTTTTTTCAAAGGGAGACTTCTTGGTAGACCATGTCACAAACTTGAAAAACGTTTTTTTTTACCTTTCTCAATGACTCACAATGCTATTCATGAATCTTATTCTTTAATTAAAAAAGAAAACAAGTATAACTACATAATTCAATAGATAAAAGATAGAGAGGAGAGAGCACGCATATAATTAGGTACCACACTATTCCAATTAGGCTTATTCGACTCCTTACGGTCAAAGAATCACAAACTGTGGGTCGTTTGACTTTCTGCTCTTGTAGATTTTTGAGACAATTTTTCATTGAATCACCTCATGGGAAGAAATTTCTTACTTCCATTTATGTGTGTGTGTGTGGGTGAGAGAGAGAGAGAGAGAGAGAGAGAGAGAGAGAGAGAGAGAGAGAGAGAGAGAGAGAGAGAGAGAGAGAGAGAGAGAGAGAGAGAGAGAGAGAGAGAGAGAGATTACAAGGCCGATTTGGGCGGGAGTTGATTGTTTGCCAATTTGGGAGAGAGGAGAATAAAGTGAAGACACGGGGTCTTGGATCACTAAGATTCATTCTTTTTTGACCTTTCAATTATTTACTCAATTCTTAGGTCTGATTCTATCTTCATTTTAGTACAAAACTAGCACCTATACTATGTATGATGACATGAGCAACATCAAGTCTGTATTTGATAGGTAAGGCAAAAGACTCAATAAGGTATTGGTAACCAATTAAAGTCTTGATCTAGTGGATAAGGTGATATAGGTTTTCTTAGGTGTTGGTTCAAGAAGTTCAAATTTCAAATTAATTTCACCAAAGAGCATAACAACATCATAACCTTCTTGAACTGCAATAGCAATCTCGGAAACTTCTACCCGAGTTGGAGTGGGATGATTAATCATGTTTTCAAGAATATTAATTAGTTACCATGATTATTGGCTTCTGCATGATGTTACACGGTCTAATGATTTCTTCTTGAGAGAATACAAGGGTTGGCATTGAACTTAGTTAAAGAGGATAGAGTTGAATAACCTCTCATACATTCAACCACGGGTTTCAGTCTCTATTCATTTATGAAGACAAGTTGGTAGTCCACATAATAAAGCAATAATTGATTTTGACATTTTCAAGAATCAATGACAAAGTGTGAGCTATATTTACCGTATTCGGTTGACAACAACACTTGATGTTATTTGATTCATTTTGGGTCATGATTTGCCTATGAGAGGACATGATGAATCAAATACTTCTTTGAAAAATGTGTTTTTTTAGGAGATCTTGACATGGTACAGCGAGAAAAAGGATGAAGTAGGTTGGGTTGTTTTGGAGAATACACTTGGTAATAATCAGATGATAACACTGTCAATAGTACTACCCTTCACATTTTTGTCTACACACTCACTGGTCTAGCTATGTTCAATATAATGAAAGTTATCGGTCATTATGAGGGGAGACCACTATATATACTCATCGACTCGAGTAGCACCCATAACATTCTTGACTTGGATGTTGCCAAGCTCCTAGGGTGCAAGCTTGACCACATACAACTGTGTCTGTATTGTGGAAAATGGTAGAAAAATTGAGCACCCACCCTGCATGTCATGGCTGCTCTTAGAGGTTGCAAAAGTTTAATTCCGAATTTGATGTTGTAGCCCTACCTCTAGGGTGTTGTGATTTTATGTTGGGCATCCAATGACTCGCTACTTTAGGGCCAATAGTCTAGGACTTTGCAACTCCAGAGATGGAATTCAACGTTAATCGCAATAACCACGTGTTGCGTGGGTTGATCAATCTAGATTATAAAACTGGGAGGAGCTCCTCCATGAACAAAATTCTAGCTATGAGTCCTCAGTTAGCACTTGTTGTTGCAACAATTGGGGCCAACTCAATATTTGGTCCCTCTTTCCGCCATATTCAATCCATGAAACTGGTCATTTCAATACACGACTATGTAGTTTCAAAGGCTCTCTTGTCATGAAGATGAGTGTGTACGAGCCGTATGGACACCCAAAACAAAGATTTGTGTTTGTATGATTGATTCTATATAAAAGCTGACAAAATTAGTCAGGTTACATTTCTTTTTAGTTTACTTGTTTTGTTGATTTTTGCCTACCAATTTTCTAATGCTTCAGGGAAAAGGTCCGTATCCTAACATATCGATCCAACAAGTGTGCTTCAATCCACATTCATACAAGATGCAAGTTTAAATTAAGGGATGATGTTGAAAACAATTCAAATTTAAGTTTACTTAATTAGGACAATCTTTGTTAGTTGTGTGTTTGCTTAATTCTCTCTTCAACTAATTTACATAATTAATAAGATTTTAGGAAGTGGATTAGTGATTTAATGGATCTCCTTAATGGTAGAATTAAGTGAATGTTAGTATGTGAATGGAGATCTCCGACAAACTTATTTTATACCACACGGGGTAGCCTAGTGGGAAAAGTTGTGAAGGTACGTGTTGAGAGGTACTATGCTTGATATCCGCTTTTATCCTTTTAATTGGGTCAAAAATCAAGTCTCACAATTCATCTTATCATTGGATCGGTCGATCATCACCTTTCTTTATTGAATAGTTTTAATTTTGAAAATGTGCGCATATTAATTATTGTTAAAAAAGATCGGTGTTTATATCCTATATCCTTAGAATGAAAATTATAAATCCATTCCAAAAAAATTAAAGAAAATATAAATAAGATATTATAACTCTCTCTGTATATTTCTATTTGGCCTTTTAATAATTTACACAATTATTAAGGCAATCCTATCTTTACTAAAATATCCTTGTTAAATTATCACTAATGTAATTAATTCTCTTCACATATTATGAGTTTTACAATTTCCAAAACTTCAATTAACAAATTACTTAAGAGTAATTTTGGACGGAGGGAGTATTTATTTTAAAATTTAGAATCTTAACTTTGTACCCTAAGATGTAACTAGTAAGTTAGAAAAATAGAGAAAAGATAAACCATCTTTCAATTATTGCAAACGCATATATCAAAAGGGTAGTTGATTATCAAAACCAAAGCTCAATGATCAATTGCTAAAAGAAAGAGTTCAGATAAGAGCTTATATATTGTGCTTGCACACAGCACTCACTATAACACACGCATTAACACAACTTGGAACCCAAGAAAGAAAGGCATAATATAGGATAATTAAACATGAGCCGGCAATAATTAAACATCAAACCAACAAGCATTTATTCAGTGAGGCGTGCTTGTGCATGATATACATTACTCGGCAGTAGGAGCTTCAGCATCTCCATCATCATCAACGGTCTTGGAATCGAGCCCCTCCGGCGCCGCAACGGAAGTAGCGATTTCCATGGACCTGGCATTCACACCAGACAAGGTCATTGTGGCCTCAAGGGTAGGCGAACTGCCTCCGCCAAGAGTGAGAATGGAAAAGCATCCATTCCAAGTATCACTATGAGTTCTCCCCTGTTGGTTCATCAGACTGTCGATCGAGGCCCAGCGATCAGTATTGAAATGACCAGCTTCACGGATTTGAGTAAGGACCTGAAAGCAATTCGATCACGGCTTAATTAACATATATAGTACTACTTGTTCTACGAAAACATATATATACTACTAGTCTCACCCGATTATCGTAATTCATGCGGGTGGTGTTCCAAGCCAGCATCCAGTCACACCTAGAGGAGTCCTCATTCGTGCCCGAATACACGATAGCCGCTTTCGAAGGACCGATCAACCGATTGCGGACGTGCAGGAGGCCAGCCCATTGCCCGTTCTGAATGATGGCCGGTATGGGAGACTGCCAGACCTGACCCTCCCAGTTGTGCATCCTGGAAAAGGTCAAGGTGCCGCCGGTGGCGTTGTAGAACATGCACAGCGTCGAGGTTCCGGTGCCGTACATGGCCTTGAGGTTGTGCACGAACTGGTTCACGTTCACGTGCTTGTCTTCCGCGTTACGGTACAGCAGAGCCACCTCCGCCCTGTGCCTTGCCGTTACTTGTAGCAAGTTTGGGAACACGTGTCGCACTGTGTCGTCGGTCACCGGGATCCCAAACACATTGGCTGCCATACTAGCTAGCTGCTGCTGCTGTTTGCCTGTGGCTACTCGCTTAATTCTCTAGTGTGTGCTCTCAATGGTTTTCAGAGGAGTGTGGTTAATTTGGTGGTGGTTGCCAACTCCCTGCATTTGGCTATATATATATACACGTACGCCCTGTTTTTCTTTATCTCTTTTCTTTTCTTTTTTTTAAAAAAAATGGATAAACGTAGGTATACCTAAAGGATGGTACAAACAACACAGTCCCGATCTTCTACGACTCTATATACAACCCATGGTACTCCACTATTCTTATTGGTCAAATTTTAGTAATTAAATAAATAAGTTAAAATTCAATAAAAATGTTTTTTTGATCAGGAAAAAACAAACAAGTTTACTCCCCCTCCCTTAAAACAATTCTTTCCTAAATACTTTTTACTTTCCTCCCCTCCGATACTTCTCAGAGATGACGAGAGCTGCGGACCTCTCGACGAATCCTCCGATTGGTCCAAGAACGGCGGAGCTCTCGACGAATCCTCCAATTGGTCCAAGCACGGCGGAGCTCTCGACGAATCTCCCGATCGATTGGTCTGACGAATCCTCCGATTCCAAGAATGGCGGAGCTCTCGTCGACAAATCCTCCGATTCCAAGAACGGCGGAGCTCTGGTCGACAAATCCTTCGATTCGTCGGAGCGATGTGGCGAGTCCAATCTAAATCCCTAATTGGTTGACTTCAATAGCCCCAAATGGGAAAAAAAAAACCAGAATCCCTGACATTTGATTGCTCAGGTCTGAAGCTTCGAAGACCTAATGCATCGACGCCTCTACTTCTTCACGGTCCTCTTCTTTCTCCTCATATTCATCTTCTTGAAGTGTTGTTCGGGTAAGATTTTACGATTTTGGGCTAACCCTCCTGGTTAAAATGCTTTGCATATATGGTATTGGATGAAATGTCACACTTAGCCTGCAATTGTTCTATGTTGATAGAATTGTCTAACTTGCACTAAGAGTGCATTAGAATACTTTGCATATATGTTGTTTTTTATGGTTTCTTGTTTTCTATGCTGTAACATACAGTGGTCTGGCATCAATTCGTGGTATCATACTGATGAGCATTGAAGACTCCAAATCAAGCTTGACTGTTGTTCCTACTTTGAAAAAGCTAGGCTTCCAACTACTTCCAATACAAAGTAATGATACTCTTTACTAACTAGCTGAAATTGTGAACTTTTTGAACACTTTTAAGTGTCTTTTCTCTTGCTGAATAAACAACCTATATGCAATTCATCTAGGTTTAGCTTAGGAAATATATATTGAGTACGTTTACTAGCTACATTCACATATCTCAGGTCATTTGTTATTGCTCTGAGACTTTGAAGTCATGCATAATGTGATAGTGGTGACAGATCATGTCTGATATGTTTGATTTCACTCTAAGATGTGAAATAATGTTTAGCCTATTAGCTCAATCGGTAGAGCAATGTGCTTAATGCGCAATGACGTCGGTTCAAATCCGACATAGGCTTGTTTAACTCATCTTCTAGCATCCATTATCCAGTTTTATCTATTTTTTGAACTGTAGTATAGCAAACTGTAGTGCATATCCTGAAATAAATAGTAACATTTGTGAATGATGAAAAAGAAGAAAACACCATTCATGAATATTTGGCTTGCAAATTAACCAAGTGAATGCTGACAGTAAATACATGAAACCCACGTGGCTAGCACAAAATCATTTTGTAGAATCAACTAGCTAAATATAGAACCAAAATGAATAGCTAGCATAGGCAAAACTCACATGTCTTATAATACTAAATTATATATCATGGAACCAAAAGGACACAATCATCTTTGACATTTAAAAAAAAAACAAAAGAATTCTTCTTTCCTAGCCACTTCTAGAATTAACATGACAACTCTTCATTTGGGTTGAACCTGCACAGATCATGGATTTGAACAAAATTAATCAACTAGCTAGATAATATATATATACACAAATCCAAGTATAAAGTCAAATCAAAATCTTATAATTTTGTTTCTATATTATATTTACTTGAGGCATCAATTTGTACAAAATTGATTAGCTAGATAATATAAACACAGATCCAAACACAAAGTCCAATCAAGTTCATAGTTTTGTTTCTATATTGTGTTTACCTGAGGCATTCCAATGCTATTCAATAATGCCATATAACTTGATGGAACTTGTTCATCAGAATGATCAAGTAGTGATGAACTAGCATCCATGTCACCTAGGCCATAATTTGAAGATATAGAGTTATTGTATCCCAAAGCATCCCATGGATGAATAAAACCAACTGGCTCTTGTGGAACACTTCTATACAGTTGAATATTTTGATTTCCCTGCAGTGAAAAATTTTAAGTGTGAGGAAACAAATAGGCTAATACTATTAGTGTAAAGAAATTGTGCTCTAATTATACCCGTTCAACACAAGTCGTATCACTGTTAATTGATGGTTTGTCCTTAGGCCTTCTTTTCTTTCTTGTTGCTTTTTGAAGAGCACTTTCAAGCCTTTTGCTTGATTGACTTCTAGGTTTTGGCTTCAACTGTATGCCTTTAATGCTCTTCATCATTTCATTTGTTTCTACTGGTTTATCAAGATTTTGATCATCTCCAGCCAGCTGACCTTTCAGATTTGACTGTAGTGGCTTTTCGGTGCTACCTAAACCCACTTCTCTCATCAAATTAATAAGACCCTCTTTCACACGGGTATATTTATCTTCAATTTCAGCAGCCCGTGTGACTAAGCGTGTAGATAGACCACACAAATCTCTATAGCGTCTTCCCATTAGATCTTTAGGATTTGTCTCATCAGTTAAGCTCTCGCTTGAAAATCGAATGCTTCCGCTTTTAGCATCTTTTCTCCACCTTTTTAATATGTACTTCTTGGGAACTTCTGTAACACCTCTATGGGAGAGCACTTTCAATATATGGCAGCACAACAAGCCACTGAATTCGAACTTCCTACAAGTACAAAAAACAGATTCGTCTATCTCACCATGATAAGAGACAATGTGACTGTAATGCTTCTTGTGAGGTGTTACCTTATATGTCAGCAATGTTTCCTGCTCATTACAAACCTCAAGCTGACAGTCAAAGGCTTTACCTATTTCTTCTTGGAACAACACAAACACTGCAGGAGTATAAACATTGGCAGCATGTCTCAACATTTCAACAGGAAGAGAAGATGATACTTTGCTCTGACTAGCCTTAAAATCAGCAACCATCTCATCATAACGACGGTCATTAAGCAACCGCTGAAAGTGCTCAAAAAACCTTTGCAAATTATGCTTATAACTTACATAGTGTTTGATGAGATTATTCATGCTTTCACTTCGTTGTGTTGTAGTCATGTCAGCACAAAATGTATCACGTCCATAAACCAAAGCCCACTTTTCTTTGATATTAAACAATCTCTTCAACCATTCATTATCTTGCAACCCATATTTCTCAAGCATATCATTCCAAGCATCCAAAAATTCTTCTTCCTGCTCGTAGCCATAAATGCAATTGCTGAAGCTTTTCGAAAAATCCTTATACGTTGAAAAAACACCAACCAAGTGAGTTGCTGCATTCTGAAATATATGCCAAATACAGAGTCGATGATAAGTCTCTGGCCACTGAGAATGAAGAGCTTTTAACATTGCTGCATCTTGATCCGTCAACATTGTTTGGGGCAATTTCCCTCTCATAGCTCTTGAAAACGTATCAAACAACCACACAAAAGTTTCTGCTGTTTCATCATATAATAATGCAACGCCAAAGATAATGCTCTGCTTGTGATGGTTCACTCCCACAAATAAAGCAATTGGTCGACCATCTTTGTGCTTACGGTAGGTAGTATCAAAGCAAACAACATCACCGAAATCCTCATAATCAGCCATCATCCTTGCATCGGTCCAAAAAATATTAGTTATCAAATCATCTTCATCTACTTGAATAGCATAAAAGAAATTAGGATCTTCTACTCTCATCCTTTACAAGTACTTAAGAACACCACCTGTTTCATGTTGATTCACTTGTAAAGTACGCTTACTGCGCAAATAATTCTTTATATCCACATGAGAAAAGCCAAGATGTTCACGACCTCCTGCTTGCCTAGCCATAAACTCAAAGGTATTTTTGGAGCAATACCTGAACTATCAGCCATGTCAACTTGTGACGCTTGAGATGCTGAAATTCTCCGATGTGATCTAAATAGATGAGCTTTACTTGGGCTTGCCATATTATGACTATGTTGGGCAATAAAGTTGACAACAGAATATCGGCTTCCTGTTTGACGACAACTGATTTTTAACATGGCTAAACAATCAAATCTTGTCTCCACACGGTGGGATTTATAAACATTGTCTCGTTTATCAGGTTTCCGTTTACCTTGGGCTGAACAAACAAATGTCCTGTCGATCAATATCCCCTTAAATTTATGAGTCCCACTCCTACGAATAGAAAACCCAACTGCCAAAGCATAAGCATTATAGAACTCATAAGCCATATCCTCATTCTGAAATTCCATCCCAACTCTTGGTATAAGCTCCTCAGATATCTTTGAATGGATTGACTCAATCGTTTCACCTTCAAGATCAGAGTGTGTCAAATCTTCATGATCTGCATCATCTAGATTAGCGTCTAAAAATTGATCATCATCCTCATATTCAAGTCTACGACGGGGTTGTGATTCTGGAATATTAGTCTCCATAACCTGTATAAAAATCAAAATCAAAATCAAGTTGTCACAAAGTATTACAATACATATAGTACTTGTTTGAAGGTTGGTTAGTTTAATTCTTAACACAAGTACTTGTTTGAAGGTGTAATCGATGATCTTGCTAAATCTATCTAGTAACTTGAATAGAATGCTAAAGTTATCACATTATATAGGAATGCATGACAGCATGATCATATTCATATTAATTGTGCACGTAGTTTTCCCGGCCGTTCAAAATTAGGATGCAATGATAGGAGAATTTTACAACAAGTGTGTGATGTATAAATATTTTCTTGTATGCAACTTTGACAGTAGATCATAAGCATGTAAGCATTAATTACTTGCTAACAAACATAGCTATTAAAAATCAAAAAAACCCTAGTATAAGCAGACGAAGTTGCAGTCCGGACTGAAAAATTAATCAACCAAATAACAGCTCTTGTTGAACATCCAAAGAACGATAATAAAGTAATAATCAAACAAAAAGTGAAATTTTTAATAGCTTGACCTGGTTGATTTAAGAATGAAGACAAATTGAAGAAGAGGGGATATCAAAGAAGAAGTTGAAGACCTACGTAGGAAGATGAAAGGTTTTAAGTAAATCAATAAGTAATTTGGAAAGAAAATATATTTTGTTAAGATTTTTTGTAATTAATTAATCAATAAAATTGGCCAATAGAAAGAGTGGAGTACCATGGGTAACATAATAGGCTGTAGAAGATCCGGACTGCAAACAACATTGTGCACAATTCAATCTTGCATACTAGCTCTCGCAATTATTTCAAGTCACTTTCACGATTATTTGAAAATTTAAATGTAACGAGTGGTGTTCAATAAACTTACATATTTCTTTTTATGAAAATGAGTCTATCATCAGTAATAAACTCTATATATACGCACCACCCAATCGACAAATTGACAATGAATCAGGTTAACCGGCTTATATCAGTTGGCTGAACCCACCAACAAGATGGAACAATTAGTATTCATAGTGACTAGCTTAACAAGTTAAAAAGTGACATATTTTGAAGTAACTATTTGTTAGTATTTATTAAAATTAATATGAGGAATTTGTGGGTGGTTAATTAATTAACAAAGTGTAGAAAGTAAAGGTTAAACTAAATAGATGTGTCATGTGTGTGATGTTCTAAATGCTTTCACTTTTCCTAAATGTTTGTCTAAAAGGGTTTTTTCTTGTTTTTTTTAAGTCAATAGAGGTAAAAAAAAGTTAAAAAAAGAAGAAGTAGACATATGAAAAAAGATTGAACAGTTCTGAATATAAGATTTTTTAATGTATTTTTGGAAAACATTATTGATATTAAAAAACAAATGATAAATGTTTTAAGACGATTGAAGAAAAAATAGTGAATAAACATTTAGACCGCGAAGGAGTATCGCTCCATACAAGTTTATTCCTTCGACAATCCTACGCATTCACTTGGTGTAGAAAGTGTACGAGTGGTATAACAAGTTAAGTGGCATTTTCCTTGAATTAACTATACTTTATGATTTATTGATTTTATTATGAGAATGTAAAGGATATATGGTTAATTGAAAAAGTGTAAAAATTAAGAATATACTACATCTACATCACATGTATTTGTATCGTGGCCTTTTTTTTCTTCCCTCTTTTTTCTAATTCTTACCCAATAAAAAAAAAAACAAAAAATGAAGCTTACCATCTCTCTCAAAAATCAAAAAAGAAAAAACAAAATGAGCTTACCTGGTAGTGGTACCACTGGTATTTTATTTTTTTTCTGTTTCTCTTGAGTTTCACATGGTATGAATGACTTAACGTGGCCGGTGCCAGACTGCCACTTGAGCTTTTAGCACTACGTAGAGATATATGATTGTGATCCGACCAAATAAATAAATAAAATATATAACTGGGCCCTCCTGCTTTGTCTTTTCTTCTTAAAATAAAACTAGAATTCATGACCCGTGAGAACTATTTTGACGTTTTATTAATCAACTTTAATTGAATAATTGCATGAATGTGAAAAATGGACGAAGGTATGGTAATATGAATTATAATAGAATATATTAAGTATAAAATAAATAAATATTCCATATGGAATAAATCAATTGAAAATATAATTCACTTGCGAGACAAACACTCATTATTTGCATCTAAAAGCCAATTACGTACGTATGAAAGATATAGAAAACTATAAAAAACATATGAAAGTTTGAAGAATTCACATACTTTATGATTTAGGGTATAAACATATTTTGTGATTTACGTAAAAAAAATATCCCCTAAGATTGTTAAAAAAAACATATTCTAGTTTGATATACTTTAGCTTGTTGGAATTCATGACCCGTGCTAATTATATGGAAAGATGAAGCTTGTTGGAATGGTTGGACTCGGTGGAAAAATATCAGAAATAATATCTGTTTGTTAGGAGTTATAGGTTTGATCTAGTTTACAAAAATATAATTTTAATTCACTCCATACTAATTGAATAGGTACAATCTTTATTGATGTAATCCATTTATCACAAAATATATATGTAAATGATTTGTTATAATGGTAAATTATCATTGACAAAGTTGGCAAATCTCATGTACGCAAAAAATTACATAATATTATGTATAGGTAAGCTTTTAACATTCATTTATTTTGTTTAGGTTATGTAACTAATATAAGTTTTTTGCGGGATCTAATTTGAATTAATGTAAATCCTGTTCGTAGTAAGAAAGTAAAAATTACTCTCGAATTGATAACTATGCCGTAGGTTTAAAAAAATATTTGAACAAAAATGTGGCTATAGAGGATTGAACCCCCGACCATTGGATAACTATAGGAAGGCTTTACCACTATGCTATTGTAGTTATTTTGATTATTATTGCATGGTGTTTATTATATAGGGAAGATTTCAACCATAACTAAATAGAGTAATAAATGAGGACACCACCTAACTTTTATATATATATATATATAGATTTTCATCTATTATAGACTTTATTACTACTTTAAACTTATCCACAGGTACAAACTACAAAGTAATCAGTTTACAACACAAATCACATACTCCATTTGCTTGTATTAAACACAGATGAGTAACTCGTCAGTTTGTTTATTGCAATTAGGATTCAATTAATAGGCAAGGATGGCCATGGGTCGGGTTATGGGTAGGTCAAGTACTTTCACCATTCGACCTGTAAATAAAAATAGATGACCCGACCCAACCCATCCATCTTTTCAAAACTTTTCACTCATATCTGACTCACTCGTCACTCGCGGGTGAGTCGGGTGACCCGTCACTCATGAATTCTTAAATTATAATAAAAAATTTATAAAACTGTAAAATTAATATAAAAAATAATCAATACAAATATTTGGTTTACTTAAATAATATCTCAATGTTAACTACTATGTTTTCAACTTTTGAGGTAGTAAAGCTAAAATTTAATGCAAACATAAATTATCGACGGCGGTGCAAGATAAGGGTGCTCGTCTGCTCGTTCATTGGGAATTTAGGACTAGGGTTATAATAATTCTTCTAATATTAAAAGAAATCCCAAACATTTTGAAAAAATGCCCCTAAGCCCTACTTTCTTTTAGATAAAAATTAAACCTAATTTAGAATAAATCATTAAGGGCATTAAAGGGGTGAAACTAGGGGTGAGCATGAACCGACCGAAATCGAAAAATTTAAACCAAACCAACTCGAACCGAATCGTAACCGAATTTTTTCGGTTCGGTTTTCGGTTCCCTTATTTTGGGAAATTCGGTTTCGGTTCGGTTTAGTTTATTTTCGGTTTGGTTCGGTCCAATCCAAATTTAATTTAAAAAAAAAATTAAAAAATCAAATTTCCCCTTAATGGGCTTTTGGGCCTAACGAGTAACGAGTAAGCATTACTCAGAAAAAAAAAAAAGTAACGCGTAACCTCCCACCCTTCCGTGTACCTACCTAAAAAGAAATCCTAATTTCTAACCTAACCACGTTCAACTGGTTACGCCGCCTCTCAACTCTCAGTTCTCACCTTCATGTACGCAACCAATTCCGGCAAATCGATTCGACCTCTTGCCGTCCACAGTCCACTCGGGAGCGGATCCTCCACCGCAGGTGTGGAAATCGGACAGAATCACTCGGAGGCTGGTTTAACCCTCTTCGGCTTAGATTCTAACTTCGGTGTAAAAAGATGAATTGAAACTCTTTGAGTTAGTTTTCTAATAACACCGGAATCAGCTCAATCTGATCATCGTAGCTCAAGATATAGCCTTTGCAAGCAAGAGGTGTCGTGTAGACAACTCAAAACTCCTTAAAAACCCTTGAAACTTGAATCCTTGTGTCTTCAGCCTAAATATTACAATTACGCACAAACTCTAACCTAAACACACTCAATATAGCCCTAAAATACAAGAGGTATCATGTACAAACTAGAGCGAATCAAGTGGCGTCTGTCTCGATTTCTTCCTCGTCACTCTTTGGAGAATCTTCCTCGTTGGCACTACCCTCTAGATCGGGACGAATTTTTCTTGGACGGCGTTTCTTGGCCTTGATCATCAGTAGATGACGGCAAGTGCCTGTGTCAGTGCACTTAGAGTTTATACCAATGGGCACTGAATAGACAAAAACACAAAACCAAATATTAAGACATTAGACAAATCCGCAAGCAATACAAAAAAGCACAACAAAGGCGGAATTAAAACAAAGGAAGACCAGTTCATCTTATGAGGTTGCCTAGAGATGTACTCCATCCATCTTGAAAGAAATCTTTCAAGTCCTCCCCGAGGTCGCCTAGAGAATCTCTGTCGATGAAAAAGAAACGAGATTGCCAACAACGAGATGGCATTTTCAGCTTGGGAATGAGAGGGTTTCTGGTATTCCTGGCATGAAGGGTAATACGACTAGCCCTTTGGGGAACGATCTTATATGCCAACAAGAGCTCACCCATGGTCATCGTCAACCCCCGTGCGGTGGCAAGTTCGTCGACATGGGCAAGGGTACACCAAGTGGTCGGAAGGATTTGACATGGAGAAATTTTTAGGGTTTTCAAGAAATCTTAGATAAACGGAGGGAAAGGAAATTTCAGGCATAGTGTAAATGGGTAATCGATGAAGCAGATCCACTCCGGTCGGACCCAATCGATGTATTCGACGGTCGGGGTATAGAAACGAGTTTCCTCTGGGAACCCGCCAAAGGAGATCCAGTCTGCAATCTCTGACGATGAGATTTCGCAGCGGTAGAGGTCTTGAGAACTAAGAGCTAGAGAGGAGGTAAAGGGAGAAGGATTGGCCATGAAAGATGAAGTAAGCAAAGTACAGAAAACGAAAGAAGAGTTACTGGAGAAGTTGGATAGCAAGATGCAAAAGAGAAAACGAAGTGGGGTGTGGGTGGAGGCTTCTCAGAACATTAAGAGGAGAGTTATAGAGACGAATCCCGGTTTTCAAGGCGTCACCAACGTCACATCGCAGCTTAAATGCAATTTCAATTTTCAAATTTTTAAATTACATTTAGGGATATTATTGGACCTGGATTTTAGTCAGGCACGCGCGCGTCAGCCTATTACCAGGAAGACTGATCGGTCCGGGATCGGAGGGTCTCACAATTTAAATTTATAAAACCGAACCTCAATTGTAGTAAAGAGGTAGGGTATCGAACACACGAGAGTTCGTGCGTCGAGAGTACCCGAAAAGACTAAGAAAAGATGAAAGAAAGGCAAAACAAAGGAAAACAAAAGAGATCACCTCGGACCGACACAAGTCACTTCGGTCCGAGGGTGGATCGAGGTCGAGTTTGGCCGGGACCGACACTGGGAACGTCGGGCCCGATGTACTGGGGAACTCGGTCTTGTACAAATAAGTAGATCGGTCTTGGGTTTTTGGGTTCCTCCCCTAACTAGACTTGGATATTCTTCCCCAATTCAACCAATAAGTGCTTGATCCTTGTGAGATCGAGGTTGCTAGCCCCGGATCCCTCCACTCTACACCTCGACCTAATGGAGTTTTCACTCACCTTCGAGGCTAGGAACTTGTGATGGGATCGAGATTGCTCACGCTTACTCTTACCAAACACAAGCCCTAGATCTCTTGTTTCCACAAGAGAATTGAAGCTCAATGTAGAGAGGATTCACAAATCAAGCACTCAAGGCTATGGAATCGGGGTTTTCTACCCAATCGTAGCTAGGGGATTCCCCCATAGCCCAAGACTATGGAATCTACTCCATATGGTAAGAGAAAAACACAATCAAAAGGGAAATCAAGCAAATCTCAATCATCAACATCAAACCAAACTCCAATTGCATTCAAATCCAAAGTGTCAACAAAATCCAAGTCTCAATTCTACTAGATCAAAGCAAAACAAAGTACAAAACTAACTAATCCTCCTCCTAGCTCCACCGATCTCCTCTTCTCTTCCTTCTCCTCTCTTCTCCTTGCTCTCCAAGTCTTCCTTGAGCCTCTAGAGAGTGATTTTGGGTGTGTTGTTGTGTCTAGTCCTTCTCTCCTCCTCCTAATGACCACTAATCACCTCTAATTATCCTACTCCTTGGATTGGGGACCAAGGAATTCCCAATTTAGAAAAGGGCAAATGTGGAAAGTTACTAAAAATATGCCTTGGGGAACAATCCTCTCAAATGCCGACTTGGACCGACACGCTGGGGACCTCGGGCCCGACGTTGGGAACGTCGGTCCTGCTCTCTGGCTGCTTGATCTCGGGCCCGACTTGGTGGTGCTCGGTCCTGGGCCTCGATCCTTGTCTTCTTCTTGGGTTTCCTTTGGTTCCACTTCATTCTTAGCTTGGCTCTTGCATTCCTTGACTTGGCTCCTTCATAAGCTCCTCCAAAATGTCCTCATTCTTGCCATTTTACCTACAAAACAAACCAAACTCGCATAGTTTCCGAATCTCAAAGAAAACCGGGAACTAAGCTAAGAAGGAACGAAACTAACAAAGAAAGGAATGAAAAACACATATCTACAAAGGAAATTAACCACTAAAACACCTCCAAAACGAGAGACATCAGAATACCCCATACTTAAACTTGCTTGTCCTCAAGCAATAACAAAGTAAGCAAGACCGAAGCACAATGTTCAAGTAAAGCCTCATATGAAAACACAAGTAAGCACAAGTGATAGATATGCTAGCAAGATTACATCATCACACATGATCAAGTGTTCAAGGAAATAGAGTCAAATGTAACAAAGCCTCACTTTAGGTATGTGGAAACGTGTATCACTCATCATGTGTTTAGGTTTAGCAATGAACACTCAAACTCAACAATCATGCAAGTAAAGGCTTTACCATTGAAGATAATATCACCAATTCCTCCACCTAGAGATGCCTATTACAATGCACACAAAGAATATGAACTTGGCTCAATGGAGGTCCTCAAAGAGGTTCCATTCGGCCGGGTTGTAATGGGGCTTTTGGTATTTCTCAAGGTGGGAATCATTTTGGTCTTGTGGTGCTTACAATGGGGATTGAACTTTCTAGTCTCTCACCAACTTCACCAAATATTCCACTTTCAATTTCACTCATCCAAAAGACTTTGATTTTTTCTCTTCTTTCAACCCACTCTTTCACTTATCATTCCACTTCATCTTTGCACTACACTTTTTGTTGGTTTTTTTCACACTTTTCACTTATTTGTTTTTTGCACTGGATCGACTAGCAACACAACTCGGGCCCGAGGTTACCTTGAACTCGGTCGGAACCCTTATTTTTCACTTAAGCACTTTCACTTTCGATCCACTACTTTTTTTCCAACTTTTCTTTCTTTTCTTTCCACTTCAAAGATGCACTACCCACTTGATTTATAACTCCCTTCTTACCCTTCACCAAAGAGAATCTCAACTCTCCAAATATTCTTCCAAACCTCTCACTAAAGTCCAGTCCCATAAGGGTCAAGTCATATAGGCTAGGAATCATATTTTTGAGGAGTTTCAAACAAAGGTCTAAGGCTAAAACGGGGCTACAAACAACGGTTTATCTTCAAGGTAGGATATGGAACATTTTGCGACTAAATGAAATAAAGTTCAAATCAATGTGACAAAGCATAGAACAAATCTCATATTGGCCTTGGAAAATAGATAAACACCTCAATAGCAAGTTTTACTTAGCATGCATGAGCTAATCACACAAGAAAATGAGGGATATGCAAATATGAACAAGCATCCCTAAAATGGCCAAAAATCATCTCACAAGGTTCACTCTAGCTTAGTTGCATCATAACTCATCCAAGAACTCATGTGCTCAATAAAAATATGCAAGATATCACATCACATCAAAAGCAACATCCATTTAGAGGCTAAACTATCCAAAAATATGCAAAGGAATTTACATGCTCACATCATCATTAGCCTTCCTATGGACATCTAAGATGGGAATTCCTAGTCCAAAAACAAAATCTTTTTGACTTTCTTTAACATCATTTTCGAATTTTTATGGATTTTTGCAAAAAATTTCTCACAAAACAAAGCAAACAAACTCATCCATTCATGCCATAAAATTCAATCATCATTCAACATCTTATTATCATGCCACTAACCCAAAGATAAAACATCCCATAAACAAAACAAGAGAAAACAAAAACACTTGGAACTATGAGCTACTAACCCACCCCATACTTAAAATTTTGATGTCCTCATCAAAAGAAATCAAAACTCAAAAGTAAAGAGAAGAGTAAAGAGAGCTCACACTTTTCCTTATTCTTGAATGGCATGTTGAGGTTTAGTTCGGAGGGTGACCGCGGCGTTGTCTCCTTTGGAACCTTGCTTGCCGCTCACGCTCATACACTTGGTCGTGGGAAGGGTCTTGACTTGGCGGTTGGATTTGTGGGGCCGGACGCATCCATTGATCTTCTTGGGAAGAGAAATTCCCGGTCATCCACTCATTGAAACTCTCTTGGACGATCCACCTTTGATCCTCGGCCGCCCTCAAGTCATCCACATCACGCCTCATGTAAGCCATGTTGCGGTTCACCTCGTCAAATTGCTCTTGGAAGTCTTCTTGGTGGTGGAAAAGCTGTTGTTGTTGGAAGTTGAGGTTTTGTTGTTGAAGGTTGATTTGGTGCGCCTCTTGAAGCATTGTTGATTGTTGAAGTTGGAGATGTGCCATTTGGTTGGCCAAGAAGTTCATGTCCACCGATTGATTTGGCTCGGAGAGCACCATTCCGGGCCCATACCATTGGGCATACCCCTCATATCCTCCATAGCTTGGTGGTGCTTGATGTTCTCCACTTCCCTCACCCCTCTCAAATCGGCTCGGGACCGGATCGGGCAAAAAGACGTCGGACCGACGTTGGTGGACGTCGGGCTCGACGTGGGATGCACCTCGGTCCAAGAGTGTTGGGGCGTGGTCGGTGAGCAAATTGTGGTAACCTCCACCTTCTTCTTCTTCTTCACCTCTAGGCAAGTCCACATCCATGTCATCTCTCCTTACGAACTCATAACGGTTGGGCTCTTCTTCTTCGGTGTCCGGGGAAGCTTGAGGGGTAGTGAAACGAATGTGTTGTGCTCGTCTCCTAACCTCGAGTGTTCCCTCCGGCTCTCCATAAGGATTGACATTCCCCGCCCACACTTGGTACCAATTGTAGTAGCAAGTGAGGTCGAAGAGTCGAGGCCCCAAGGGAATGTGCACATTGTTGAAGTTGGAGTGTGGGGCTAGATAGGTGGTGGCGCCGGTCACTAGCTTCTCTTTGATTATGTTGGCCTTCTTAAAGTACTTGAGGTCCATGAACTCCACACCATTAGAGGCCGGTGTGTAGGTAGACAAGTCCACCTCAAGACGGTGAGCTAGTCGGGCGATCATGACTCCAAAATAGATCCATGAAGAGCTTTGGGAATCCCTCACCATCTTCACCCATTCCCATGTGAGGTTCATTGGCTTCTCATTTTCAAACAACATCTCATAGAGTAGCATGGCCTCTTCCTTCATCGGCTTGCTCAATTCATGTCTAGCAAAGATAGAACAACCCAAGGCTCGGATCATGACTCGGAAGAGTGGGTTGGCTATCTCATTAGTCGATGCTCCTTTCCTCATCTCACTCTTTCCGGCCAAAAACTTCCAAAGGTAGTCCACCTTCTCATTGTCAACATAGGCCTCATCTCTTGGAAATGGGAACCCAAAGTAATGTGCCAAGTTCCGGAGAGAGAGCTCTTGCAACTCGTTGCCCATTTGGAAGGAGATCATACCCTCGCTCTCGACTCCTTCATAAGTGCACTTGAAGGTCGCCATGAACTCAGACGTCAAGGCGGGATAGTGAGTGTTGTTCCACCTTAGTAAGACGTTGAGCCCAATGTTGGAGTAGCACCGAGTAAGAGCCTCATCCATGCACATCTTTTGAATTGACTCCCAATCTAACCACCGAGTGTGGTGAGATAGACCCATGAGACGCTCATACTCTCTAGCCACATCCTCATCCTCAAAGCGCACATCGTCCATCCTTTGGACCCTCTTGGATGACTTCTTGGACTTTCTTGTTGCTTTCTCCATCCTTGAAGAAGATGCTCGGGTAGACATGGTACCTACACACAATCAAAACCAAAGAACTCCAAGATAAAATCTATACAATCACAACAATATCACATACTTCCTCAACAAGAAACTCATCATGCAAAGAGATGACCCCATACTTGTTCTTAACACACTCAACCACAAAATCCAATCATGCATGAACAAAGAATCACATATCAAAGGTCAAGCTACAAGATATATCATGATAAACATGCTATAACCGACATTCAAGCTCATGAATCCCTAAATTCACACAAGAGAAAGTCAAATTGCAAAGGACCGACCAACACAGCTCATCGGGCCCGAGGTTCTCAACCTCGGTCCGAGTTTCTGGACCGACATGCAACATCGGTCCGAGGTTCTGGGTACCTCGGTCCGATTGTATTTCGACTTCTCTACTTCGAAACACCCGTAAAACACACAATCATGCTTCTAAAACTCAAAATCAACCAATTCTCATCATCAATTGAAGTTCTAAGTGGGATTTAGCAACAATTAAGCACAAATTTCACAATGCATGCAAATCACCATGGATGCTCAAGGTCCAAGCTCACTCAATCATGGCATAACTCAAATCTAGCAATGTAAGCATGAAATTCACAAGGAATCAAGTAGAGATTGAGATTCACATACCAAATATTGAAGAATCAAAGACTTCTTGCAAACAACTTTTTAAAACTCAAATTTCTCTTCTAGATCTAGAAGAGGGATGAAGATCTATGGGATTTTGGTTGGGATTTTGGCTTGAGGATCGATGCTTGAGGATGCTAGAGGTTGGATCGAGATCTTGTGGTTAGATGGCTTGAGGTTCGAGTATGGTGGGAGATAGGGATCGATTTGGGAGTTTTTGAAGGGATTGGTATTTTAGGAAGGTAGTTATGGAGGTAATGGGTGTTAGGTAAGGGAAAGGGGGCTTAAATGGGGTAGAAGACAAAGGTAGGTTAGGAGGGTAAAATAGGAATTTCCATCAAAATCAAGTCCAAAATGGGTCGGCTAGCTTGGACCGACGTTGGGACCTCGGGCCCGAGATACTGGGTACCTCGGTCCTACCCGGTTTTGTTTCCTAAAATTCCCTCGGCTTGGCAATTGTCTACCCACAAGTCATTGCATCATTTCCACAAATACCACACATGATCATCAAGCACACATAACTCACATTTCCACAAAATACATGCTTAAAGGAGAGATTAGGAAGAATCTACACTAAGGCAAAGAAAAACAAACTAGAAACTACGAAAAAGAATCTACTAAACCCGGGTTGCCTCCCGATGAGCGCTCTTTTTAAGTCACTAGCTTGACTTCTAACCTCTACCCTTCAAGGAGGGTGAAAAATGGTGAATTGATCCTCCTTGTCATATGCACCTCCATTCTCCTCATAGCCAAAGTGCCACCATTTGTGTTTGATGAAAGTGTGGCCTCCAAATTCTCCATCATTCTTCTCCTCCAAAGTGTAGGTGGGCATCTCTTGCATCTTCTCAACTTGCTCTTCATCACCTACATCACAAAAGTCTAAAGAATTTCTAGGGGACTCTATGACATTATAACTCAAGTCTTCTTGCAAATCACTCAAACAAAGGTAGTCATCCTCTAAGTCCTCTTTCAAATCACTTAAACAAATGTAAGAATCTCCCACATCAAAAGGATATTGATTAGGATACTCTTCATGGCTTCTTGGGTGGTCTTCACTTCTTGGTTCTTCATGGACTTGAACATTGACCATGTCATGGTCTCTCAATGGTACTTCTTCCTCTCTTGTGGATTCCAACTCCTCTCTCTTGCGCTTGGCACTTTCCTCTAGCTTTAGAATCGCCAACGCATCCGGTTCATTAAGGGCTTTGTTGAAATGGAACTCCACTTTTTCCTCGCCAATCTTGAAAGTGACCTTCCCATTCCTTACATCAAACTTGGCACCCGCCGTAGCTAGAAACGGCCTCCCGAGAATAATGGGCACCATCGGATCTTCCTTCATGTCTAAGATCACAAAGTCGTCGGGCACAAAATACCTTCCAACTCGAACCGGGACGTCATCTAGAATTCCGGTGGCCTTTGTTGATGAACCATCAGCCATGGTAAGACTCATATCAACCGGTTCCATATCTCCGAGGTTAGCCCTTCTCCATATGCTCATGGGCATAACCGATATGCTTGCTCCTAAATCACAAAGAGCTTTGAATTGTTGGGATCCAATCCCTACGGCGATGGCAAATCTTCCGGGATCACCTAGCTTTTGAGGTAGCTCCAAGATCTTCACCTCATCTTGCATCTCTACAATTGACCTCTTCTTGCTCAAGATTTCCTTCAAGAACTTTGCATAAGATGGCATCTCGCTTAGAGCATCGGTGAACGGAATAGTAATGTTCAAGCCTTGCAAAAGCTTCAAGAACCGCTTGAACTTGCCCTCAACAATCTCCTTGGGCTTCTTCATCGGATATGGAAGAGTAGTAGCACCTTGCTTCTTGCTTGGATCCACCTCCTTGGATCGATCTTGGCCTTTCTCCACGATTTCAGCCTGGACCGACTTCGGATCAACGTCGGGACCGACGTCAAGCATCTCGGACCGGGGGCAGGGGGCTTCTGGGTGACTCGGGCCGACTTCAGGGCATGTCGGGCCCGACTTGGGTTCCACCTCGGTCCACTTCAGGGGACCTCCTCCATTTACCGGATCGATGTCTGGGCACGTCGGGCCCGAGCTACTGGGTACCTCGGTCCGACTCTCTCCACTCGTCCTTGGAACTTGTGGCTCGGGCAAACTCCGTCCACTCCTCAATCCTATGGCACGAACTTCATTTTGTTGTTGTGGGGCACGGGGATTCTCCTCGGGTCAGCCCGGGAGTCTCCCTTCTTCTCTTGGAAGTTGATTTGCCATGTGAACAAATTGGTTGTCCACTTGCCTCCTCCAAACACCAAACTCCTTGAATTGGGTCTCTATGTTGGTGACTTGATTCTTCAAATCTTGAGCCCATTGTGGTGTTTGCTCATAGAATCCCGGAGGTCGGTATGGTGGTTGTTGGGCCCTTGGCTCATGTTGGTTGAAGTTGTTGTTGTAGCCACTAGCTTGGCCTTGGTTCCACCTTCCTCCATTGTTGAAATTGGCTCTCCCTCCATAGTTCCTTTGAACATAGTTGGCCTCCTCAATTTGCTCGGCCAATCGGACTTGGCGCTCATTTGGGCACTCTTGGGCTCCATGCTTCAAAGAACCACACTCTTCACATGCTCTTGTGTTTTGCTTTTGGTGATAGAGCCTCTTCATCTTGTTCAACTCATCCTCCAAGAATTGGATCTTCACATCTTTGTCCACCTCTTCACTTTTGGGATCGTAGAGCCTCTTCGGACCTTCTCCATGGATTCTCACTTCCTTGCTCGCTTGATTGACTCCATACATGGCCTCATAATCCGAGAGCTTGTCTAGCAACTCCCACGCTTGCTTCGGAGGCAAGTCAATGAACCCACAATCGGTATGGAGGTTCAATTTATCCTTGGTGGCGGGGTTGATTCCTTGGAAGAAAATGTCTTGAAGGACATAAGGTTGTTGACCATGTGTCGGACATGCCCTTAACATCTCTTTGAACCTATCCCACGCCTCGAAAAGTGGCTCATGAGCTCCTTGTTGAAAGCTAGCAATCTTCCTTCTAAGCTCCGTCGTCTTGGTGGGCGGGAAGAACTTCATCAAGAATGAGTCGTTGAGAGCCCTCCATGATGTGATAGAACGAGGTGCTTGGCTCTCCAACCAATGCAAAGCTTTGCCTCCCAAAGACCACTTGAAGGCCTTGAGTAGCACATACTCAAGTGTCTCGTCGTCCGTCGAGATGGTCTCACAAAGATCTTTGAATTGCTTCACATGCTCGATCGGGCACTCATTCGGTCTCCCTTGGAATTGCTCTCTCTTGATGAGTGAGATAAATTGAGTTTTTATCTCAAAATTCTTTGACACCTCCAGCAAGACGATGGCCGGTTCGGGAACCTTCAACTCCGGATGCATGTATTGTCTAGCATTCCGGGGTTGGGTGTTGATTTGAGCCTCCAATCTCATCCTTTGCTCCTTCTCTCTACGGGCCTCGGCATCTCGGTTTGCCATTTCAAGTTGCATTCGAGCCATGTCGGCTCTCATCCTTTCAAACTCCTCATCTCGGGCTTGGTCCGCCATCCTCTTCTTCTTTCGGGCTTGCCTTAGAATACTCTCCGGGTCACACACAAAGTCGAACTCAAGTGTTCCTCGGACGGAACTAGCTCGCATGCACCTACAACCAAAGACACAAACAAAACCAAATCAAAACAAACAAGGGGTTTGGGCTAGTCCCTCACCCAAATCACTACCAAAAATCAAAGACTCAACAAAGAGGGTACCTCAAACAAGTAGAACTCCCCGGCAACGGCGCCAAAATTCTGATCGGTCCGGGATCGGAGGGTCTCACAATTTAAATTTATAAAACCGAACCTCAATTGTAGTAAAGAGGTAGGGTGTCGAACACACGGGAGTTCGTGCATCGAGAGTACCCGAAAAGACTAAGAAAAGATGAAAGAAAGGCAAAACAAAGGAAAACAAAAGAGATCACCTCGGACCGACACAAGTCACTTCGGTCCGAGGGTGGATCGAGGTCGAGTTTGGCCGGGACCGACACTGGGAACGTCGGGCCCGATGTACTGGGGAACTCGGTCTTGTACAAATAAGTAGATCGGTCTTGGGTTTTTGGGTTCCTCCCCTAACTAGACTTGGATATTCTTCCCCAATTCAACCAATAAGTGCTTGATCCTTGTGAGATCGAGGTTGATAGCCCCGGATCCCTCCACTCTACACCTCGACCTAATGGAGTTTTCACTCACCTTCGAGGCTAGGAACTTGTGATGGGATCGAGATTGCTCACGCTTACTCTTACCAAACACAAGCCCTAGATCTCTTGTTTCCACAAGAGAATTGAAGCTCAATGTAGAGAGGATTCACAAATCAAGCACTCAAGGCTATGGAATCGGGGTTTTCTACCCAATCGTAGCTAGGGGATTCCCCCATAGCCCAAGACTATGGAATCTACTCCTTATGGTAAGAGAAAAACACAATCAAAAGGGAAATCAAGCAAATCTCAATCATCAACATCAAACCAAACTCCAATTGCATTCAAATCCAAAGTGTCAACAAAATCCAAGTCTCAATTCTACTAGATCAAAGCAAAACAAAGTACAAAACTAACTAATCCTCCTCCTAGCTCCACCGATCTCCTCTTCTCTTCCTTCTCCTCTCTTCTCCTTGCTCTCCAAGTCTTCCTTGAGCCTCTAGAGAGTGATTTTGGGTGTGTTGTTGTGTCTAGTCCTTCTCTCCTCCTCCTAATGACCACTAATCACCTCTAATTATCCTACTCCTTGGATTGGGGACCAAGGAATTCCCAATTTAGAAAAGGGCAAATGTGGAAAGTTACTAAAAATATGCCTTGGGGAACAATCCTCTCAAATGCCGACTTGGACCGACACGCTGGGGACCTCGGGCCAGACGTTGGGAACGTCGGTCCTGCTCTCTGGCTGCTTGATCTCGGGCCCGACTTGGTGGTGCTCGGTCCTGGGCCTCGATCCTTGTCTTCTTCTTGGGTTTCCTTTGGTTCCACTTCATTCTTAGCTTGGCTCTTGCATTCCTTGACTTGGCTCCTTCATAAGCTCCTCCAAAATGTCCTCATTCTTGCCATTTTACCTACAAAACAAACCAAACTCGCATAGTTTCCGAATCTCAAAGAAAACCGGGAACTAAGCTAAGAAGGAACGAAACTAACAAAGAAAGGAATGAAAAACACATATTTACAAAGGAAATTAACCACTAAAACACATCCAAAACGAGAGACATCAAAGACCCAACGCACTGAGAGCTATGGGATATATTCGGATCCAATTTAGTTAGTTTGAAGAGAGAAGATTTAGGATATATGATCAGTTATAAGATAGATCTTTCTTAATATATGTTAGTTAAAGATAGAGTCATATCTTGTATAAGATAGATTACGTCCCAAGGTAATATATAAGCCGTATGTAACCTCCAAGAAGGGGCTCTTGATTCCTGGATACACTTTTACGATTTTCACATCAATACACACACAATTTCCTTGCATTCTTCCTGATTTACTCGATCAAAGTCCGATTTAGGTTAAAGTTTTCCTTTGGTAAATTTTAGCTCAAACAACTAGGAATTTGAATTTGGTTTTTGAATTGCATTTTTGCGGGAGGTCAATAGACATAATAATTGTTTCAATAATGGTACAATAACCTCGTTCCAACACATAAATACAACCGATTGTAACAATCCTTCTATTCTGTCATGACATGCTTTGATTATAACTATATACCAACTAGCATTTTATAACTCAAATTTGTAAGAACGTAGGACCGTATTTGGTGTTAACAAATTCAACACAAACCAAACGAGCTTAAACCTCAAAATTGTCTTTGCTACTAGCTAGGTCACTTATTAAAGGGAATATAATCAAATCATGTTCCCTCACACAGGTGTAAAATTGGAGTTTGTTTTCAGCCTCAGACCTACACAAAATTTATACCACATGAGGATTTCATGTAAATCAACACACTCGTAGGTTGTCCAAAATCTCCAATCAAAGATCATCCTATAGTATTCACGTACGCCCTGTCTTTCTTTTTCTCTTTTCTCTCTCTCTTTTTTTTAATTTTAGGAAATGGATAAACGTAGCTACACCTAACTGGATTCAAATCTTCTGTCCCCTTAGCACGTCCCGCTCCTGTGTCCCTCCCTTCCTATTGGTCGAAGCTATGGGTCCCCCCCTATATTTTCCCTTTAATTCTACCGAAATAAATAACATCGACCAATAGGAAGGAGTGGGACGTGCGGGTGGAACGTGCGGGGGGGCAGAAGATTTTCGTCCCACCTAAAGGACGCTACAAACTACATTGTGCACAATTCAATCTTGCAAATACTACTTACTAGCTCTCACAATTATTTCAAGTCACTTTCACGATTATTTGAAAATTTAAATGTAATGAGTGGTGTTCAGCAAACTTACATATTTTGTTTTGATGAAAGTGAGTCTATCATCAGTAATAAACTTTATACACATGACCCAATCGACAAAGACCATGAATCCGGTTAACCCGCTACATCAATTGGCTCAACCCGCCAGCAAGAGGAACAATAAGAATTGATTATTTTACACACGTAAAGAGTGAAGGTAGAAAAGAAACCCTAAATTTCACAACATCTACCATACACCTTACCTTGCACTAAGAGCATCTCTAACAGATGCTCCATCTTCTTGGAAACTGTTGGGACGATATTAAGGACGCCAGTCATTAATATCTAACCAATAATGATTGTCCCTAGTTTTGATAATGACAAACTCAAAGGTATTTAATAGTTGTCTAAGTGTTGATCTCAGGTAAGCCTAGAGGATGCTCATGAGTAAAAAGGACAACAAGTGAACGAGAGTCCCTAAGCTATAGGGATGCACTCCAATCAAAACATCCAAAGCTGAACAGAATAATGGAGTCCCTGTGAAGATAGGACGGCATCCTCATCGAGTAGGGACGCGCGACAAAATACGGAAGAAGTTTAGAATTCAAACCAAGGCCACGCCAACAAGATTACATCATAATTGTCCGTAGTCTTCAGAAGGAAGCTTCTTATGTCTAAGCACGTGCGAACACTTCTAAAGATGTCGCTTTCCAGAGGATGTTCCCCTGACCACGCGGAGGCTTCCCAAGCATCAACAGAGTTGACTTCCTCAAAATGCAAATCACAACGTTGAAGGAAGACGACTGATCCTGCAAAAGCTTCAGAGGAAGCTTCAGAGGAAGCTAAGGGTTATGCATAGCGGTGTGGACTTTGAAGGTTTTCTCTCGAGCTCACTCCTAAAGCATTCAAGTTCAAGAACGAAGATCAAGAAGATCAAGTGAGCTTGAAGCGAGAGAAGAAAAGTCCAACCACATCAAATCCAAAGCAAATCACTAAGTGTTAGAAAGTTAGTTTGTTTCTCATGACGTATTGTGAGAGACGTGAATGTTTAGCTGCCTTATAGCTAAGAGAGTTAGGTTACAAGTTAGGCTCAAAGGAGAGTTACTAGTGAGACTAAGGACGCACGCTTAGCTCAGAGAATTGTAACGGCTCGCTTATGTTGTAAGGACTCTCTCTGACTAAGATAAGGACGGCTATTCGAAAATCCTCCAACGGAGGTAGAGGTTTACCCGTAATACTAGTTGGTCTTAGTGGGGTTCCTCCATAAATCATTGTGTCCATTATCTTATTCGTTTTCCTGTTTAAGTCATTTTATTCCGCTGCATTTAAGGATGTCCTTAACCCAGTTAAGGACGATCCAACATAAACTATAAATTTGGAGATTTTTTGATGTTTTTCAGCCCCAACAGATTCTCCATATGCTTCTCTAAAATGGGGAAAATCTCCAAAATAAGAATGGCATTCTCCAAATTTCTCCAAAGCTAATCATTGGTTACATTTTTATTTATTTTTTCTTTTGAAAGAAATCTATGCTTTAGATTGGAAAATATAAATGTAGTATTCTCTACAATAGGGAAATTATTTAAGTTTCATCCATATTTTTTTGAAGAATATGTCTCTTGTTTCTCCATTTTTGAGAAAGTTTTAGACAAACTCTTGGGGTTGCTCTAAGCCACCCATATGAGGCGACAAACTTTAATAGTATTTAATAGGTCATTTCATGCATAGTTTTTTTTCTTAACGGGTCTGATTTGTATTGAATTTCAGGGTGACTTTGTGCCTAATCAAGGTGATTTTTTTACCTCCGTAGTGCAAGTTTCGAAACATGACTGTGTAGTCTCACACAACATGACTATGTAGTCTCATACAATATGATTGTGTATACATGTTCACTAATCATACACCATATTACATGTGAAAACAGTCATACACATGCAATTAAGTATAAGCATGCACAATCGTGTTAAGTACAAATGCACAATCATGTTATATGAAAGTACGCAGTCTTATATGAAAAAGACACAGTCATTTGTCAATCACACACTTGTATGGAAAAAAACCACACACAATGAGATATAGAGCATGCACAGTCATTTTATCTGAAAATGTGCAGTTATGTTAAGGGAAAGTACATATTCATCTTATTTGAAAAAGGCACATTCATTTGTCAATCACAAACTTATATAGAAAAAAAAAACACACACCATGAGACATAAAGAATGCACAATCAAGTTATTTAAAATGGTACAGTCATGTCAAGGGAAAATACACAATCATCTTATATGAAAAACACACAGTCATTTATCAATTACACATTTTATGAAAAAAATTGGCATTACACGATAATATCATATCAACTAACTAGCAGTGGTACCACTACTGGCCATTTGTTTAATGAGTGCTGTTCAACAAACTTAATGTTATTTATGTTTATCCAAAAAATCTTATTTGATTATGGTAGTCTCTTACTAGTTTACTAATGGTAATTCGGTTAGTTTTGTTCATTGATATTTTTCGTTTATTTGTATTTTATGACTCATTATTTACATCATTTTGTTATGTTTCTATATTATAATTTTTAAGTATGAAAAAAGTTCATCTTGAAGCAACCTCAAATAGAAATCGACGAGTCTATTTCACTTATGAAAGAATGAAGTTGTGTGATTTAGTTTTCAAGTTTTAGTTATGCATTCTGATCGTCATGATTTAGGAATAAATATTTGGTCTTATTTTGTATTTATGTAATTCTTTGAATTACATTAATAGGATGATTTGGTATGGAATTCGACTATGTATATTGACAATGTACTGGAATATATATTTTGATTATGTATTTCGACATCTATTGGTTATGACGCATGTATAAAAAAAAATCTCTTTCAAATAACAGTTAACATATTAAACGTATCGGTTTTTATGGTTAACCTGGTACTTAAAGGTTCGGTAATGGTTATCATAATTTAGTACCCGAATTTCCAATTAACCGATATCTGATAAAATGAAGTTCCGGTTTACCGACCGTGCCCACCCTTATTTCTATGGACCACCCCTCTAAATGTTTATTCACTCTTCTTTCATGAACCTTCTTATAAAAATTTCTCATTTTTTTTATACCATTAATTGTTATTCACGTGGGTGGCCTAGCTAGTGGTAAGGTTTATGGGGGATGTCGGAGGTTTCGGTTTCTGTCCTACCTCCACTCTTTTAAGTGTGAAAAAATCAATTCTTATTATTCCTCTTGCCACTGGGTTGAGCCAATTGGCATAACTCGGCTAACCTAGCTAGTTTATGGTCCTTGTAGATTGAGTCGTGCGTATAAAGTTTATACAAATGATAGATTCATTTTCAAAAAAAAAAAATTGATTCAAAATAATCTCAAGTATCAACTTTCAATCTAAAAAAATTCGAAGTTTGAAAATCACCACCAACAATATGAACTATCGCAATATCAACCAAAAACGATCCCCGAAACCAATCTAAGACCCATTTTGACGAGTTTTTCGGTGGAATCAATGATGTGGCAATTAGAAATATTTTAAACAAGTGTCAAATACTAAGTTATTATGTCAGATTTCCATTCGGTACATCAATGAATCCATCGATAAACTAGTTAGAAAATTAGATTTGGATTGTATTTTTTTAATATTGCGATAGTTCGTATCGTTTGCGATAATTTTTAAATTTCGTATTATATTTGGTAGAAAGTTGATATTTAGAATTATTTTTTGTCACTTCCCACAAAAAAAATTATAGTTTGTTGAACACCACTAATTAAATTTAAAATTTGTTACATTGTGAACGTAAGTAGATTCAAAAGTTACTTTATGCAAGATTGAATTGTGCACACTTTTTTTTTGAAAAGCTAAGATTTCAAAATACTAAGACGGCCTAGTATATCGAGAGACCGAGACAGAGCTTGGTAACTGGACAAACCGGGATGGAAAAAAAATAAATGAACAACAAAAAACAACAAGCCCTAACAAAGAAGAAGACGAGATACACATGCATCTGATGAGTGAAAGGTTTTGCAAATGATGGATGGGTTGGGTTGTGTGATCTATTTTTATTCACGGGTTGGATGGTGAAAGTGCTTGACCCACGTAAATTGAATTGAATTCTAATTGCAATCACCTTAAACAAACTCACGAGTTACTCATCTCTGCTTAATATAGGCAAATGGAGTATGTGATTTGTGTTATAAACTGATTACTTTAATGGATAAGTTTAAAATAGTAATAAAGCCGATAATAGATGAAAATTTTATTTTAAGAAGAAAAGACAAAACAGGAGGGCCCAATTGTATATATTTTATTTTATTTTTTTTGGTGAGAACTTTTATTTTATTTATTTGTTTGGTCGGATCACAATCAACTATCTCCACGTAAGAGGTAAAATAGTAAACAAAATTGAAAGATTCATTAGAATTATTAAGACAAAGCGGTAGTGCTAAAAGCTGAATTTGCAGTTTGACATTGGCCAAATTTAAGTCATTATATGCCATGTGAAACTCAAGAGAAAAGAAAAAAAATGGGCTTAATACATCAGGAGACCCCTGTACTTTAACCTTTTTTCTCAACAGACCCTTCTACTTAAAAATATTCTATTAAGCCCCTCTACTAATATGAATTTGTTCTATTGAACCACTCATCACTAATCGTTTGTTATGTAAAACAATCGAACACTAACTTGGCTCTCATAATTAATGACTAATCATTATATTATCCAATTTTATATCACATACAACTTCACTAGCTATATAAACCACGTATGATAACATAATATATCAGATACGGTGGTTCATTTTCTATATTGAGCCTATTTTATTGTCGTAATTGTGACTAACAGAGTCTGATGTGGCTTAAAATTGGATTACATGACGATTACTCATGAATTATGGGAGCCAAGTGAGCATGTGTTTGTTTTATGTAACGAAAGATCAATGATGGGGGGTTTAATAAAAACAAATTAACTGAGTAGAAGGGTCTAATAGAACATTTTTAAGTATAGGGGTCTGTTGGGAAAAAGTGTTAAAAGTAAAAGGGTTTACTGATCTATTAAGCCAAAAAAAATGGCATGACATGATAATATCAAATTAACTAATTGGCAGTGGTACCAACTACCAACAGTTTGTTTAATGATTGGTGCTCATCAAACTATAATTTGAATCATACAAATTCATGAAAAGTAAATTTCATGAGTGGTGTTCAACAAACTATAATTTTTTTTTAGGGAAATAATTTTAAATATCAACTTTCTATCAAAAAAATCCAAAATTTAAAAATCACCGCCAAAGATACGAACAAAAAACAATCCAGATTAATTATCTAACGAGTTTCTCGGCGGGTTTAATGATGTACCGAACGGAAATCTGACATAATAACTTAATACTTGACACTTGTTTAAAACATTTCTGATTGCCACGTCATTGATTCCACCGAAAAACTCGTCAAAAATGGTCTTAGATCGTTTTTGGGGATTGTTTTTGGTTGATATTACGATAGTTCGTATTGTTGGTGGTGATTTTGAAACTTCGAATTTTTTTAGATTGAAAGTTGATACCTGAGATTATTTTGAGTAATTTTTTTTTATCAAAACGAATCTATCTTTTGTAATAAACTTCGTACGCGCGACTCAATCTACAAGGACCATGATCTAGGTTAGCCGGGTTATGTCAGTTGGCTCAACCCAGTGGGAAAAGGAATAATAAGAATTGATTTTTTCACACTTAAAAGAGTGGAGAGGAACCCGAAACCTCCAACATACCCCGTAAACCTTACCACTAGCTAGGCCACCCACGTGAATAAACAATTATTGGTTTAAACAAATAAATGCGAAATATTTTAAGAGGGTCCTTGAAAAAAGTGTGAATAAACATTTAGAGGGGTGATCCATACATGTAAGGGTGGGCATGGTCGGTAAACCAAAACTTCGTTTAATCAGATATCGATTAATCGCAAATTCGGTTACTAAATTATGATAACCATTACTGAATCTTAATGTCGGTTAATCATAAAATTCGTTACACTTATTCTGTTAATTGTTATTTGAAAGAGAGATTTTTTTGATACATGCATCATAACCAATAGATGTCGAAATACGTAATCAAAATATATACTCCAATACATTGTGAAAATATATAGTCGAATTCCATACCAAAGCATACGATTAAAGTAAGTCATAGAAGTTCAAAAGTACAAACTAAGACCAAATATTATTCTCAAATCGTGAAGATCGAAATGCATAACTAAAACTTGAAAACTAAATCACACATCTTCATTCTAACATAAATGAAATAGGCTCATTGATTTCTATTTTTTATTTTTGGTCAAGAGGCTCATTGATTTCTATTTGAGCTAGGTTGCTTCAAGATGAACTATTTTCACAAAATACAAATAAATACCAATAAACCAAATAGGCTCATACTTGAAAATTATAATAAGAAACATAACAAAACGATATAAATAATGAGTCACAAAATACAAATAAGCAAAAATAAATCAATGAGCGGAACTAACCGATTTATGATCAGTAAACTAGTAAGAGACCAGCATAGTCAAATAAGATTTTTTGGTAGAACATAAATAACATTCAGTTTATAGAGATGTTGAACTAAACCATAGCGATCACAATACTATACTTCATTCACATCATTAAGTTTTATATAATAACATGTTTTAGCATATATAAGTCCAAAACATTCAAAAAAAAAAGCTACTAATCAATACATAAATATACAACTAATTACTAATCAATAAGATATCGTAAAATGGAGTGTTGCTTGAGTTACAAAATTCAAGACAAGAATCACTTAAGGGAGGTAAAATGATTGTAATTCGTGCCATTTGAATAAAAACCTAATACCTTATAAAAATACGTCTAATAATATTAGATTGGTTTATTTTATATAATTTTCATTCTAAAGATATATACCATACATTATTGCTTTATCGGTTAACCTATTGAAACAATTTGAATAACCATTATCAAACCGTTAAACTATTTAAAGTTTCGCCTGGTTAATCATAATCAGTTTTCCGATTTTTCTCAACACAATTAACCGAAAAAAATAATTAGTTTCCGATTGATCAGTTATGGAATTTTTCTACGCAGCCTTACGAACACAAGTTTTTCTTTTCTTCTATGTGGAATTTCACGTGGCATAAAATTACTTAAAACTGGAATAATTGAGCTATCGTAGTACTGGACCTACTGGTACAGTGGTACCAATCCTTCTATGTGGAATCACGTGGCATAAAATTGCTTAAAATGTAATAATTGAGCTACCTAGTAGTGGTACCAATCAATTTGCTCCAAGAAAATGTAATAATTGAGCTACCTAGTAGTGTATGCTCTTAATCTTTTTCGAAGGAGTGTGGTTTTGGTGGTGGTGGTGGCCAACACCCTGCATTTGTCTATATTTATACACGTAAGCTCTGTTATTCTTTTTTATTTTTAAAAAACATGGATAAACGTGGCTACACGATGGTACGAATAACATGGTGCATAATTCAATCTGTCAAACTCTTATCCTCATAAATTAAGTGAAGGAAGGAAGAATTTGAGAAGTCAGAGAGTTTTTAAAGATCATCCGGACGGATGATTTAGGCTGGTCCCACAATAATTAGGAGGCCTAGTGTTTTCCCCATTTTTTGTAAAAAAAAAACTCTTATCCTCATAATTATTTCATATTTATTTGAAAATATAAAGTAATTTTTAAATCTACTCATATTAATTTGAAAATTTAAAGTAACTTTTCATATTTATTTCAGGAAGGACAAATGATTTACAATAATTCCAAGTATCAACTTTCAACCAAAAATAATATCAAGTTTTAAAATCATCACCAACTGAAGTATCACAAGATTAACAAAAAAACAATCCGGAAACATTTTTCGACGTGTTATCCGGTGGAATCATTGATATGAAGTTCGAAAATATTTCAACCAAATCTAAATATTAAGTTGTTTTGTCTGATTTTCAATCATAGCGTCATTGATTCCACCAAAAAAAATGTCAAAATACGTCTCCGAATCGTTTTTGGTTAATTTCCTAATAATTTGTATCGTTGGTGATAATTTTAAAATTTGAGACTATTTTTAATTGAAAATTGATACTTATACTTAGAATGTTTACGAGTCTTTTGCCTTTTACGAAAATGAATTTATCATAAACGATACGGAGTAAACTCTATACGCACGAGCCAAACGAAAAGGACCATAAATCAGGCTAGTTATCCGACATACGACAATTGGCTCAACCCAGTGGGCAATAGCAAGATGTAGGGGTGTTCAACGGGTTGGGTCGCCCGCAACCCGCAGCGACCCGACCCGCGAATCGCGGGTCGGGCGCCCGACCCGCACATAACGGGTCGGGTCGCGGGTCGATTTTTTTTGAGTTTGCGGGTCGCGGGTCTGGTCGGGTTAAACCCGCGGGTTTGCGGGTCGACCCACGACCCGTTACATTTTTAAAATATATATATTTTTATTGTTTTATTAGTATTAAAATGTGTTTTTAAATAAAAATATATGTTTTTATACTAATATTTATTGTTTTATTAGTATTAAAATGTATTTTTTAGGATTAATATTTCTTTTAATAGTTTTATTAGTATTAAAATATATATATTTTTTGAAAAATTCACCGTATTTGGGTTCGATTTACAATTTATTTTCGTATTGCAAAAAAAATACCAGCTTGACCAAGTCAAACGGGCCAACGGGCCAACCCGCGACCCGACCCGCAAAACCCGCAAACCCGCGGGTCGGGTCGCGGGTCACTTCTTAAATTTTTTGCGGGTCGCGGGTCGGACCGCAACCCGCACTACGGGCCGCGGGTCGACTTGACCCGACCCGTTGAACACCCCTAGCAAGATGATAGTAAGAATTCATTTTTTTATTCCACACTTTTAAAGTGTGTTTGTATGGTGGGATTCCATGGGATTTTAATGGTAGGGAAATGGTGAGAATGATTTTCTAGTGTTTAGTTTAGTTTTATAATAGGATTGAGTGGGATTCTGTAAGAAAAATTTGAGGAGAAAGGATGAGAAAGTGAATCTCACCAAATTGGTGGGATTTGGTGGGAAAGGAAAATACACACTCTTAAATGAAAAAAGTAAAATAAAAATTTATTTATATTTCCCCATCAAAACTCATTCTTATCCAAACGCAAGAAATATACCTTCCCATATCTTAATTTCTTACCCTTTCTCTTCTCTTCCTTTCTCATCTTTCACCACCCTTTCTTTTCCCATCAATTCCCAATTGCCAAACAGACTGTTAAAGAGTGGAGAGAAACCTGAAATCTTGATACGTTATTATTATTGGTTTTAGTTATTATTATGGGTTTTAGTTGATTTAATGGGTCGCTTGTTGGACAGTTAGCATTAGCATTAAGGTTTTATGATTTAGCTATATATATTGTAATCTTGTTATTTGGAGAATCAATCAATGAATCAGAGAAATTAGCCTTTGCCCTTTCTCTCGCGTTACCACCGCGAGCAGCTTGAACCTCGCGCCCACACCGGACGCGGGTTCCCTCCCTTGACCAACAAGGGCTCGATGCGCAGTCCACACCGGGCTCATATCAAATCTCCCAACGTCCCCCCGTACACCTTACCAGTCAGCGAGCCACCCATGTGACGTGAGTACACTTGTCAAAAGCTGAGCCGATCCGTAAACTCGACCCGACCCGACCCGACCCGAAATTTTTGGGTTTCAACCCGAAAATTTGAACCCGAAACCCAATTTGAACTCGAATCCGGTAAACCTGAAAGTATCTGGGTTAGGGTCGGGTCAAACCAGTTGGGTCAAGAAATTTATAAGGCGGAAAACTTATTTTAAAATACACTCTAATATAATGAAATGACAGATTGATGGGTAATTGTGCACCTAAAGGTTTTAATTATATTACAATGTATAAAATTTATTTTAGAAAATTATGATATATTTTATTATTTATGTATTTTTTTAAAAATAATAATAAACAACATTACATGAGGTTGGATGGGAGCCTCGAAACAAGCTGAGCCCCCACACCTTTCTGAATGCAAAAGCTCAACCTAATAGAGAGGGACTTAATACGCGAAAGCAAGTCCAATGCCTCCTTGTCGAATTCTCCAAAAGTAGAGAAAGCAAAAGGGATAAATTTGTATCCATTTTCCTCACATTTGGACATATACTTCTTCCTTTTCCTCTCCACGGCATTGTGCAAGGCAACCCCAGGCACCCAAGCACTCGCACCTCCACCAGCAAAGGGAGAGACACCGATCACATCCACACAAGCATCCTTACCCTGATGCCAATTAAAGAGTAATAAGTCTGCGGGTCTAAGATCCTGCCCATTCTCTGAAAGAAAACCCATGGGAGCCTCTTTCCGCACCGCGATCCCAACCTTGGAGCAAATGTCAACCAGAATATCACGCACCAAATTATGTCGGAACTTGACCCCCACCTCACTAGAACAGTGAACAACATGATCCCCCCATTTGTCCATCCTAGGGGCGTTACAACTTGGGCAAACACTACCATCAGCAAACAAAGGAATCATAAGTTTGTAGCTCAAAACAGAACGAAACTGACGATGGTTCATCCGTTGTCCCAAGCCATCAATTGGGATAGTGAACAAATAATCTTGTGCATGAGGAGCACGAACACTGCTAAGAACAGCAACCTCTCTCAAGCCCAACCTGTGCCTATCGACGAGACTCTTCTCAATAACACCAAAGTAACACCTTGCCATGGTTTTCATCATTTGGGGGGCAGGAGAGACAGTGGTGAAAGAGAAAGCATCGACGTTGCAAAAGGTATTGAAATCATCAAGAGCATGCTGAAAGGAGGAGCCATGAGAAACTATACCCGTATTCGATAGAATCTTGGCCTGCAGGGTGCGCGTCTGAAGCCTAGAAGCCAGAAAAGCATAACGGATAACATCCCCAGCAGCAAAAATGCCAAGACCACCCTCTTTGATGGGGAGAGTAGCCAACCGCCATTGCCAATCTCCAAAACCCGGACCTGATGCAGTGACAACCTTTTCCAAGGAGAGGCACAAAGCATGGTCAAATTGAACTTGAGCATCCTTGAAAGACACGGGAGAGCAAGTTCTCAAAGCATAAGACAACTTTGCAACCCCAGCACAATTACGAAGGAGAAGGAGCTCACATTGGGGGTCATTAAGCCGATTGACCGCCTCCATTAAAGCAATGGATTTAGAAACTCTCTTCAAGGCCAAGTCCCGACTGAAATCCACATCCAAGCTGACCGATCCCCCAAGAAGTTTGACACCACTACGAGGGCGAGAGATGTTTGACGGAAAAACACCCTCCACCAGACTACGAGGATCCTCCACAGTCCAGAAAAGCTCAGTTTTATCAACATTCAAGAACAACCCTCGAGCAGGCCCATCAGACCTAATAATATCAAGAGCTTTGGCCACCATAAGGGTATCTCCAACAATGGTGCCATCATCAAGATACCAAGCTTGAAGGGTGAGACAACACGCACGATTAATGGACTGAACTAGAGGATGCAGAGCAAGAGCGAACAACAAAGGCCCCAAAGGATCGCCTTGTTGTACCCCCTGACAGGACCAAAGTACGGAGTCTCCATAGTAGAGCCTAGCAGGTTGGGAATAACAGAACTCAACCCAAGGAGCAATAGATGGACACCTCATCCTAGTCTCCTGAAGCAGGACACTCCTATCAACAAGGTTGAAAGTGTTCTTGAAGTCCACTAAAAGCATAGAAAGCCCAGTCTCCATGCCTTTAGACTCAACAAGACGATTCACAGAGTGCAAAACGGCCTCACAACCCCCAGGAACACCCACTCCGAACTGAAAATCCTGCAAATAACTTTTCACAGAAGGGCCAACCACAGATGAAGCAACCTTGGAAACAAGCCTCCTCCACACAGTGCCAACGACAATAGGACGCACACCACCACCCGGCTTGACCAAGGCAGTCAAGGGGGCACTAGCAAGGAACTCACCCAACTGGCTTGGGCACTGACCACGCAAGAACAAGTTAACAACCCCGGTGATAGAACCCAACAAATCATCAACCACCGTAGAAGCACCCCCGCCCAAAACATCAACAAAATGTTGAGCCATAAGCCCATCGCGGCCACATGAAGTCCCTTTAGGGAAGCTGCGAATTCTAGCTAGCACCACATCTTTGTTGACAGAGAGAGCATCCTCACCCAAAGGAGAAGAACGCAAAACCGGGGAGGGGGCGTAGGGGTGTTTATCCTCCAATTCACGGAGAGTGTCAGGATTAAATGGGGCAACTCCAGAAGACGTAAGGACTTTAATAGCAGCGGTGAAGTGTCCGTCGCCAAGTTTACGCTTACATTGAAAAAGGTTAACTTCATCAGGGCTTCTTGTTTTCTCCACACCCCTAGAGGGAGGCACCACATCTGATAGTCGATCAAGAACCAATCCAAGTCTATCACCAAGATCCCTCCATCTAAGAATGGCACGAGAAATACAATCAAACTGACAGCGCTCCCGCTCTCCCGACCGTCGTTGAACCCTATTGGAAGGAACAAAAACAGTCAAAATGCAACTAGGCAAAATAAGGAGCTGCACCCACGCAGAGATATCACTCGGTCTCCCTAGGACCTTATCAAGAACACTAAGAAAAACTCTAGCAAAGCCAAGTCTCAACTTAGGGGGGATGCACTTAACAGTGCGCAACTTTCTTGAAAAGAAACGATTAAGGAGGTGAACGTCAAAGCAAGCAGGAGCATCTCCAGGACATGGCAACTGAGAGGGAACAAAAGAAGCGCCACCAACCTCACAAACCACACTATCAGAAACCAACACAACAGGCCTAGAAGGCTTGGAAATACCACAAACTGCAACGTCCTCAAAGCAGGGTGCACGAACCACAGAACCATCAGAATGCTTACAATTCTTACTAAACGTATGAGTGCACAAACACTCACCACATAGCCAAATACCAGCCCGATGAAGCACGGAGTCCAAGGCAGAAAAAAGATCAAAATCACTTGCGATCCGCGCCTTGTGAGAAGCCGCCAAATCCGCCGAATTAAAATGACGTGTTCGCAAGTGGGCAATAAAATAATTCTTGGAAAGCCCTCTGCCCCCTCCACTATTACACCCATCAAGGCCTTTCAGCGGACACAAAAAACGGATGAAATCACTGCTAGCCATGGAAAAGGCCGTAAAACCTGATCACGCCTGCGAAACCAACAACTCCCACAACAACACCACAACACCACAAAAGCCAATAAAGCACGGCAAAATAAACACCCACTACAAGACAACTAGCTAACAAGGAGAAGAACAAAACATTGTTGATCAACACGGGAAGACAAGAAGAGGCCTACAGCAGGGAACACCAAAAACCGATCAACACTACGAGACAAACCCAACAACAAAGCACTGCCGGCACTACAGGACAAACGAATGCCGATCGAAACCGGCAACAGCAGATGACAATAGCACCGATCAACCAACAGCACAACACAAACAAACAGCCCAACGACCGCCCAAACAACCGAACAGCCCGACGAACACAACAGCACAATAGCACAACAGCAAACAACCGCCCTACCGAACACAACAGCGCAACCGCACAACAGCAAACAACCGCCCTACCGAACGCTCACAACAACACAACAGCACCCTACGGAAGCCCTACCACTATTTTATTATTAAAATATCTAAAAATAATATTTTGTTATTATATTTTATTATTTAAATGATATTTTATTTAAATTTTGGTTAAAAAATTGATACTCTTGACCCGTTGGGTTGATCCGACCCGACCCGAAAACCCGAAGTGACCCGGCCCAGTTTGACCCGTAGCACAATTGACCCGAACCCGGAAAGACCCGACCCGAACCCGCCCGATTGACAGGACTAGATGTGAGGCAACAAGCTTTAATATTTAATAGTGGTTGTTTTTTTAGGTTGAATATAGTTGCTTTCTTTTAAAATGGGTTTAGTAGGTCATTTCATGCCTAGTTTTATCATTAATGGGTGTGATTGGCATTGAATTAAGGGTGATTTGGTGCCTAATCAAGGTGATTTTACACCTTCTAAACTAAATATTAACTTTGTTAATGGGGGTAACACTAAATATATATTAACTTGGAATGAAATTAGTTGATCTAACATTTACAGATAGACTTGGTTTAGAAACTAAAGGATAAACAAAATATATGTGCATGATGGTCCTAAATGGTCTCACCGTTTCTAAATGTTTGTCTAAAATGGTCCGTTCACAGTTTTTTTAAATATGTGCATAAAGTAGACCAATAGAGATAAATTGAATTATAAAGTTAAATTAGATAAGTCAAAGATGAGATAGAGTATGAATATTTTTCTGTTAATATAGATAAAAAGAAGTTTAAAAAAGAAGAAGAAGTAGATATATATATATATATATATATGAAAAAAGCTTGAACAATTCTGAATATAAGATTTTTCTAGTGTAGTTTTGTAAAAACGTTATTGATATTGAAAAACAAATGATGAACAGACGGTTAAAGAAAAATAAGTGAATGACCATTAACACACCGAGGGAGTATTGCTTCATACAAGTTTTTTAGTTCGACAATCCTGTGCATAGGGCTGGGCAAAAAAAACCGTAACCGAATAACCGAACCGAATAACCGGTAACTGATCACTTTTTTCGGTTAACCGTACCGGAAAAAACCGAAAAACCGGTTACGGTTAACCGACCGAATTATTTTCTGGTTAAACGGTTCGGTTACGGTTATTAGTTTTTCAATATGTGGTTAATCGAATAACCGAATATATAATATATATATTTTTAGAAAGAGAACAACATAATTAAGTAAATATAATGATATTAGACATACTTTGATAATATACATTATACAAGGCGTATTAGACATGTTTTGATACTATACATTATACAAGACGGTAGGTTTAGTGATATTAGACAATTGTTCTTTTCATGGATAGTTTGGTGATTTTTTCATTTCTAACATTGTTGATGATTTACGAAGGTCGTATATTTGATTCTTTCCATACTTCATTAACGCCTCGAATGGTGAAAGCTTTAGTTTCTGGGTGGGATTGGATGCGCACTTCATTTACATATTTTACCGCCGAAAAAAATATACTTGAATTAATTAGAAGTTATGGAAGAAGGTTAATTTATTATATTTGTTAATTTTTTTAATTTGAGTACAACGTTTTATTGTGTCTCTAACATTTGTTACAATTTATAAGAATGAGAAAGCTGACTTTGGAGTAACCTTTGATGGAAATTGACGAGTCCATTTCAATTGACGATTGAAGATACATTTTGACATGTTTATGCTATGAAAAAACAATGTTTGTTTTTTGTGTTTTTTGTATTATGAAATGTTATTAAGACTATGTATTTGAATTTTCTATTTTGACATCTATTAAAGATGTGCAATATGTATTAGAGACCGGGTTAACGCTCCACTAAATAGTTTAATTTATAAGTTTTTTTTAATATATGGTTATTGGTTAACCGAAAAACCGTACCGAATTTTCCGGTTAACCGGAAACAACCGGTACGGTTACGGTTATCGAAATTCAATAACCGAATTTCCAATTAACCGGTTTCCGGTTAACCGGAAATCCGGTTAACCACCCGTGCCCACACTAAGTATGCTTTATGATTTATTGATTTTATTATGAGAAAGTAGAGAGTGATTTTATTATCAGAAAGAATGAAGTATAACTCCACCACAAAAAAGAATGGAAGTTTAATAATCGAGCTTACCGTCTCTCTCAAAAAATCAAAGTTAGCTCATACGTAATAATTGAGCTCAGTATACCATATAAGTATGGTAGTGGTATCAAGTCAAGATCTTCTACACCGTTCTATGCAACGCTCAATACTCCAGTTTATTATTTACATTATAAATTAATGTTTAAAGTTATAAAAAAAAATTATATATATAATCTAAACGATAAATCTCATATATATATATATTAACGCATTTATTTAATAAAAAAATTGAATGTCAGTTTTTTTTTACATTAAATTGATAAATTAATTGTGTTTCTGGCTTTCAAAAAATATTAACTCAAAATCTTTAACATAAATTTACGTTTTGTTATATAAGAATATCCATTTACCATATAAATATAGTTTTAAAATACATTTTTACAGTTAATTTATATTATACTCCAGTGGAGCTCGGAATGTCATATAAACATAACGGTGCAGAAGATCTCAATTCAGTGGTACCATTGCCAATCATATCTGATAATATCGTGTCAAACCAGTTTTTTTTTTTCTTTTCTCTTGAGTTTAACGTGGCATATAATGACTTATTCTGGCCGGTGCCAAAGTGTCAATTCTGCTTTTAACACTACCGCGTCCCATTAATTAATCTAAATAATCCTTCAATTTTGTTTACTATTTTAGCCCTTACGTGGAGATACTTATTTGTGATCCGAATGAATAAATAAATAAGATATATACATTTAGGCCCCTTTTATAATTTATCTTATTTTTTTAAATAAAATTTTCATCTATTCTATTGGCTTTATTACTACTTTAAACTTATTTATGGGCAGGGCTGAGCAGGGTCGAGTTATAGCTACATCGAGCACTTTCCACCATCCAACCCACCAATAAAAATAGATCATCCGACCTACCCATCACTTGTGAAACCTTTCACCCATATTTGACTCACCCGTTACTCGGGGGTGAGTCGGTTGACCCATCACCCGTGAATTCTTAAATTACAATAAACTTTATGAAATTAAAAAATTAAAAAATTAAAAAAACAATAATGCAAATATTCTAGTTACTTAAATAATATCTCAATAATAACTACATAAGTTTTGAGGTAGTAAACCTAAAAATTAATGCAAATATAAATTAACAACGGGTGCAAGGGTCTCTCTCTTTTGTTATAAATACATGTCACCGTCATGTAGAAGGATCTAATTCTTGATTTCATGAGTAAGCTGATAATCGCTCAGTCCTCTAGCAAATTCTTGTCTTTTTGTCCTTTATGTCAACGTTTGACTGACCACTGCTAATCTAACTTAGGCATTGGAGGTGGGTTAGAGGGTCTCCGTCGTCCCCTTTGTCCATTGTTTTTCAGGTTCTAGGTTAATGAAGCAGTCAAAGCGTACGGTAAAGAATGGAGTAATCAATTAGTGCATTAAAGGAGAATTTTTATGCACTAACAATTTCTTCTAAACTTTTGTTTAGTAGGTCATTTCATGCATAGTTTTATCCTGAATCGGTGTTATTTATATCAAATAACAAGGTAATAGCGTATAGCTCTATTTGATAATCTTTTTCCAAAATCATTTCTTATTGTGTTTATTTTTTGTACTTTTCAATTCTCTATATAGATTTAATTTTACGAACTTATGGCTTGAATATTTTTTTTCGTTGGAGCTTTTTGGTTGGTTTGGTTACTCCTTTTGAGTTGTATTGGACGTATTTCATCTAAGTTTGAAATGCCCCATCCTAACCCCCCTAGATCTTGCTTTCGCGGAATTTTCTTGGGTAAGTGTTGTTGTTGTTGTTGTTGTTGTTGTATCTAAAAAAACACAAAATAATGTAAATTTTATTTTAAAAAGTGTAAAATAGTATACTTTTCTATTTGGTAGTTTATAGGACGTTTTTACAAACGTTTTTATTACGAAGGGCACGATCGCAAGTTCACCGATAAGAATCTATATCTATATATATATATATATATATATATAAGTTAGGTGGTGTCCCCATTAAATTCCCCATTTAGTATTGGTTGCAATCTTACCTATATAATTAACAATATGCCTACTAAATTCAAGTAACCTCATTAGTCTAACGGTAATACCCTTCCTCTATAAACCATAGGTTCGAGGTTCAAATCTCTAAAGTAGCATTTTTTATACGTTTATTTTTTAAGCTTAAATGTTTGCCTCAATTAAGCAATAATTTTTTATACATTTTTCGAAAACGATTGTTATATATAAGAATCACCATATAAAATGTTAATGGTCATATTCTCACGGAATGTGATACCAACTTCTTCGTTAAAGTATAAGTTGTGGGAAAGGACTAAAATAAAAAATTGAATTTTGAGTACTTAAAAAAATTGATACCAGTATGTAGTTATATATCAATATGTAAATTTTCAAGATGTGCATAATAATGGAAATAAACACCTAATCTTTATTAGAGTTTTAACATTACTTTTTTAAATTTATTTGTACACATTAGGAGTTTTATTTGCAACTTTGTTTAAATTAATTTACAGCTTTGATAGACATTTGTTATTTTCTTCTTAATTTCCTTGCTAAATAATTATCACACTTATTAATTTATTAAATTAAAAAAAAAACATGTATAGGTGATATTGGTTAAGAGGAACTTGATTTCTATATTGAACAATAGTTTTAGTTAAATAGTCATTCAGTTGAAAAGTTATGAAGTGGTATATTGGCTATTCAAAAATTAAAAAAGAATTAAAAGGACTATATCTCTAATTTGATCAATTAAGTGAATTAATTATAATTAACGTCAAAGACTTTTTAATGAAAGTTGATTAATAAAACTTAAAAATAATTTTTGAACCCGTGCGTAGCTAGGGACATGACTTCTAATAAGAAAAAAGAGTAAACATTTAGACAACCGAGTACGTACTATTGCTTCATACAAGTTTTTCTTTTATTATCTCATGAATTTCACGTGGATAAAATGACTTGAAGTGTAATAATTGAGCTTACCTTTTTTTATCAAATATAATTGAGCTTATCTTTTACAGTGTGGTACTAATCAATCCGTTGATCTAATATAACCATTTTTTTCTTTTCTTTCTCTCATGAGTTTCATGTGACATATAATGACATCTTGAAGTGGCCGGTACCAATTGAGCCTTTAACACCGTATACACTTAATAAACCCTATGAATGTTTCAGTTCTGCTTACTCGTACCAAGTTACACCTTACGTGTAGATATTTAAAAGTGCTCCGACCAAATAAATAAATAAGTAAAATATACACAATCGTGCCCCTTGTTATGTCTTTTCTTCTTAAAATAAAATTTCCATCTATTTTATTGCCTGTATTACTACTTTAAACTTATCTATAAGGACTTTTGGTATCTTTCCCTAATCAAGAATAATACAATTTAATATAATATAACTATGATAGTTCTATAATTCCATAGTGTGTAGTAGTTTTCTTATAAATAATTAAAACTTTTTATACAAATATTTAATAACAAAAAAAGAGATTGTAATTTGAACAAATAGATATTGATTTATAATATGTTGACTTCTCAATTGAGTCGATTCGGTCGGGTTTGAGCTCGACCATTCAGGTTCAAATTTAGTAAGAGTTCAACTCAATTGAGTAGGATTAGGTTCATATAATCATTGAACCTACAACAAGTACAAATCCCGTACCATGTACGAGTAATATAAATGTAAATCCGAGTTAATCAATCTAAGATTTATAATATGTGGTCTTTTCTTTTTAGTCGAGAACGTACAATTCAAGCCCGATAGACCCAAGTCTAAAGTTTTGAACCTATTAACCTATATTTGTACTTATTATTTATTTTCGGTTATGAAATCGATTATTTTAACTAATTACGTAGAATCTTCATAAAAATAAAAAAACCACTTTTACCTAAAATAAAAACACTCAAAGGAAAGTTATATTTTCATATCAAAATCAAGTATATAATCAAAGATATCAAAACTCACTTTTTCTATTGATTATAGCAAGACTTGCTATTGATTTGTATTAGGAAAATAAACTAAGCCATCAAAATTTGGATAACATACTAAGTAGACATAAATGTTAGTTACCATTGTTAAAAAAAAAATATTATTTTATTCAGCATTGATTACATGCTATAAATAACATTTTTTATTCAAAGTCGATGAGATGGCTTAAATTTTAACAAAGAGATGTGTTCTGCTTTATACTGTATTCACTGAAGAAAATTGAATAATAAGTCATAAAACCAACGCTTCTCCAACGACTGCTTGATAGAGCGAAGGTGAAAAGAGGAGACGAAGAAAGAATATCAAGAGAGAGGGAAAAGCTAGCTGAGATGAACGGGATTGAAAAAATATACATAGGAGAAGATTATGAAGGGAGAAAGAACATGAGATGTCGAAAATTATGAGATTTGAATAGATCTAGAAAGGGGGATGAAAACTCTAGCAGATTTTGGGGTTGATCGAGTGTTTATCACGTGTATATAAATTGCATCATTTCTGTTTTAAATCTTGACCATACATCAAAATGAATCCAAAGGTAATTACTGAATCGCACACTATATCCTAACTTATTGTTTAACAAGAGTGTGATTCTTATAAACAATTACATAAAGCCTCAAGTAATATATAGTTTTATTATTATCAAGAGATAAGCAGGTTAAATAACTTGGCCAAATCAATAATGAAGGCTAATCCAATCTCTTAGTCTCTTATAGAGATGAATATTTAATTAGGATTTCATCTTAGTCCATCAATACAGTAAGCATATTTGAAAAACATACAAAATAGATAAATAATTAATGAGGTTGATTGTAGTGAAAACTTGTCTTATCCTATAAACTAAAAGCGTGAACAAAATATATAAATATGTGAACAATAGGCAAAATATGTGAACAAAATCATGTTTTTATGGATCTTATTAACATACATATATATATATATATGGGGAACGCTTAGGTGAGATATGTATTAAGGTGCAACATGAGGCATAATAGGGGGCGTTAGATCAAAGCAAATCAACGGTAGATAAAGAGGGTGCATAATAGGATAAAATTTGTGGGGGGGAGGTGATTATTCATACGTAATTTTTGAAATGGAAATCTCCTTAATTATAGGGATTTGATATGAGGAAAATTAGGAGGGAACCTGCTAAAAAATAGGGAATTTAAAATGGAAGTTTCATAATTCTAGGGATTAAAAATCAATAATTTACCGTAAAATTGAAAATTCGTTAGTGAATTCAAGAAAAATTATTTATCAGTGTTTGAATAACTATGTACGGTGGTTTGAAAAATTACAGAGTTGAACATGTTTTATTGTTCTATGAATCTTTTTCTAATTTGGTGTGCTCATATATATCACTAGAGTTGAATAAGTACTTGTCTTCATATGAAAATCAATTCATTATAGGTTGAATCGTTACATGTTAAAATAGAAATGAAAATAAGGACCTTATGTGAGCAGTTGAGCATTGAATATGTAAATATAATGCATTGAAAGATGAAAATAAGGATTGTTACATCTTGAATACATAGTACGATAAGTTTGAATAAGTACATATGAATATACACTGATTTGATAAAAAAAAACTAATTGTCTTTATCTTCAAACTTCATCCATTACTATTACATCCTCCTTCTTGAGTAACTGCATAATAAAACACACAAATATGAATAACAATTCATGCATAATAGTACACACAACTTAAGAGGCATTCATCATATAATGCATAACTATCAAAACGAACAACACTATTGCAAAAGTTAACTTATAATCATTGAAAAACACTAGTGTACAACATGAAAAATACAAAACTATTTATGTCTGTTATTTGAAAAATTGTTATCAATATGTAGAAAAACATAGTAGACACAAATGAAGCAGAAATGAAAAAGCACTTTGTTCTTCTTGTAATGAATAAGTTCGTGTAAATATTTGAAAAAAACGCAAAGAGAGAAACCATTATATATTTGAAACTAATATGTGAAAAAAGTTGTCTTATAATTATTGAAAAATACTATTCTACAACATGAAAAATACAAAATGTTTATATCTGTTATTTAAAAAATTATTATCAATATGTAGAAAAACATAGTAGATACAAATGAAGCAGAAATGAAAAAGCACTTTGTTCCTCTTCTAATGAATAAGTTCTTGTAAATATTTGAAAAAAACGCAAAGAGAGAAACCATTATATATTTGAAACTAATATGTGAAGAAGTTGTCTAATAATTATTGAAAAATACTATTGTACAACATGAAAAATACAAAATGTTTATATTTGTTATTTGAAAAATTATTATCAATATGTTGAAAAACACAATAGACATGCATGAAACATAAATGTAAAACACTCATTTCATCTCGTCATGAAAAAGATCGTGTAAATAGTTGAAAAAGATTCAACACAATCCAAACAAGATTCGTACTTATTCGTGAACCCATTTATACTTCTTACTTGAAAAATAGGTGATCAATTACATATTTAGAGATAAATAATTGAAAAACAACGTGCTATGTGGTGAAAAACACACAATAAATATACTGTAAACACAATATATAGAAATTTAAATGTTACCTTTATCAATGAATAAGTCCTTATAGTTTGGTGAAAACAATTCAAATTTGTATGAAATACGTTGAAATACTAAATAATTCAGAAAATCTATTATGATGAACAATGCAGAATAGATACATGAAAAAAACATTACATAACAATTCACATGTTTATCCTATCAATGAAAAAGTCCTTATAGTTAGATGAAAAAGACTCAATTAAAGTGTTAGATACGTATTTTGAACTAAAGCATTGCAAAACAACTGTGTACACCATGAAAAATACATGACAGATTAGTGAAATCAAAGAACAAACCTTCATATTTGCGTTTGTTGGAGCTCTTTGGAATAGGTGATCTAGCCATATGATTACTTGCAATATGATCTTGATTTCTATCAAAATGACAAGCAAAATCACCAATACAATTAGAAATTACCAAAAAACACAATTTCTCATGCTAAATTCACATGAGATGATGCATGTAGCGAAACTAAAACCCTAATAAAAAATGAAATACCCAAATCTCACATCAAATTGTCTGAATCATGCAAAATAAAGACCATATCGTCTCAACAAAATCCTAATCGTATTCTATTTGCACTTGTTTTCAAACACACAACCAATTTTAGGGGAACGATCTTCAAAAAAAACCTCAATCGCATCAACGATTCACGTGCCTGAAATCGAGTGAAATATATTAAACCTTAAAACTAACAATTCACTTGCCTGAAATCTGGTTTTGTGGAACAACTTCAGCAAAAACCGAGCACCTCACCCCCTTCAACCAATTATGAACAGAGGTGTATATACTGGCGATTTCAGAAGAACTTGAAGATGAAAAATGGGGTTGAACGAAGAGATGGAGAAAGAAAGAAATAAATGGTAGAGATTGTGAGAAGAGAGTAACCGTAGGGGAAGATGAATAGAATTGATTTGGAGAGAGAGTGTGTGAGAAAATATGGGAGCAAATCTTGGGTTTTTTCCATAATATGGAAAAAAGATTTTCAAAATCGATTTTAGAAATAATCACGTACATCTCATCTATTGTATGCTTGTACACCTAATTTTCCCCATTATGTGCCGTTGATCTTCATTGATCTAATGGCTATAATTAAGAAGCACGTTACACTACAAGAAGAAGACTTACTAGAGCACTATTCTATATATATATATATATGTATATATAATAACAAAATTTCTCAAAATCATATTTTTGAATCAGATTACTACACATAATAACACAAAATCACAAACATTTTTGAAGTTCATGTATTTCCTGTTTTGTGTTCACATATATCTATTTCATGTTCACGTATTTCTATTTCATATTCATAGTTTTTAGTTTATAGATTAAGAAAAGTTTTCATTTGATTCAAATCCTAGAATTAATTATGTGATAATTTTATTCCTTTAATGTTTTATGAATTACTATAATGCTAGGTATATTTACATCCTTCTAACTTGCATATAATTGTATTTAAATCATGAATAATTAATACATTAGAGAACAGTGTTCTATCCTATAAAAAGATAGATATCTTAACTTGTTCAAAGAGTAAGTAATTCCTTAAGTTAAGCTTTATGACACTCAACTGATCCTAGGGAGCTTCATCTCTCCTCCAGCTCAATTAATTTGATTAGATATGGTAAGCCAAGTCCATTAAGATCGAGGTATCCTTTATTTTTTGATTGCTTGCTCACTATATCTACGCAAACATTGATAATCTATTTTTTTTACTTAGACATCATAGGTAGATTAAGGAACCGCATTCTCCTCTATACTTAGGGTCTGTTCGGCAAGCATGGATTATGGTGCTTATTGTGCTTCTGGTGCTTATCGTAAGTACGATAAGTAACATAAGATCTGTTCGGATTTTTTTTTTTAATGATAAGGACCTTATCGTACTTATTATAGATAAGTAACATAAGGTCCTATCCCCCAACTTATCGTACTTATCCCAAATCATAAGTATCGGTCTACTTTTTTTCCCCCAAAATCCCCCCTTCTACCCCTCTGCCCCACCTTTCTTCTTCAATCCTCATTTCCAGATCTACGCTCGACCTCCCGACTTGGCCATCTCCTTCGTTGCCGGATCTGCTCGTCGTCAGCCACCACTCGACCTCCCGACCTGGCCTTCTCCTTCGTCATCGGATCTATTCATCGTCAACCACCACTCGATCTCTCGACCTCCTTCTCCTTCGTCGCCAAATCTGCTCGTCATCGGCCACCACTCGACCTCCCGACCTCCTTCTCCTTCATCGTCGGATCTGCTCGTCTCCGGCCACCACTCGCCTGGGCAAAGTTGTTTCTTGACGCGCTGCTCAATCGTGCTTTGCAATCTTCCGCCGCCCTCCTCCCTTTCACCTCCATCTACATCGTTCTCCGTCACCGAGGTTGACGCTGAGGAAGATAGAACCGTCGGAGGAAGAGAGGCGAGACAGACCGGGAAGGTGGGGATCGGGACACGGGTGTGATGCGGGAATGGCGGCAGCCGGGAAGACCGGGAACTACACCGTCGTTCTCCGTCGACCGTTTGTATTTGTCACGAGAGCTGGTCAATTTTCTTTGCTTTTTTAAATAAAGAATACTCTTTTGTAATTTTACAATCATCTATAATCCCGTAATCAACCCAAGTTCCCGAACATATGTTTTCTTATGTATCTAATAAGTGTTCAACTTCAGCAAAATTAAAAGCATCTAATATCAGTATCAGCACCGTCAGCTACAATTCTCAACTTCAGCATCAATATCAGTACCAAATTGCGGAACGGACCCTTACTCTTTTTTCAGATTCAAAAATAAGGTCTCGGGCGTATAGAAGGCATTGATATTGAACAGAGAGAACTCTAATTCGTTGCATTGAACTTATTTTTTTGGCTGAGTGCATTAAACGGTGTTTTACACATACATATAATATATGGAATGATCTCCCACATTTATCCGAGAAAGCCTTCAATTGTAAAATGATAATAAGCTATTATCATAACCATATACTATAGTGGTGGTGTCAACTTTTGAATCACATCATTCATCTTTCTTAAAACAATTTTATTAGGTAAAATTTGATTATAGACTCCACATGTATGTAAAATATGAAAGATTATATAACTGAAATTCTATGTAAAAGGTGTTCTTAAATATATAATTCATTTCTTACATATACTAAATCGGAAGTAAAATAATAATATAAAACAGCATATGTCAACTCCATATAGATATATGATATTAAATCAATAAACCATATATTAAAAGATCTATTTAAAACAAATCATTACTTTATTAAATCAATATGATTGGTTGAAATTTAATTGACTTATTTTTTAATGCTTAAAATTTGATTATAGATTCCACATATACAAAAATAATTTATTTTGACTTTCGATTAGTATATTGTAACATTTATATAGACTTTATTTACTTTTGCAAAATAACAATAAATAAATATTAAATAACTAAACTAATTGATAAATAAGTATTTAATCCATATACAATATTATAATCTTACAAACCTTTGTTCAGCTAGAAAAGCTTGAATATATCATTAAAATAAATTTCATAAGAAACAAAATATATAAAATAATACAAAATTTATATCTACATATTTTTCGGAAAATTTGTATAAAGCTTATAACATATTTTATAATTAAATCAAATCATGTCTTTAAGGCACGAGACTTGTACTAGATGGTTACTAAGCTGTGTAAATATGCTGCTCATGGATGAAAGAGTTTGTATTCTTTCATATATTTTCAGCATGTGTTTTCCCTTGTTAATTTAACATATGTGTTTTTGAGTCATCATGAATTGAATGTTTGATATGCTCCGACATAAATGCACCCAAATTTGATTTTTGTTCCCTTTTCCTTCAGTCGGATGTCAATTCAAATGGCCCTTGTACTTGTACAAATGAGTCACTTAGATACCTTATCAATTAATCAAACCTATTGAATATACCTATACTTAGTTGATATTTCGTTTCAGTTGAACACCTGATTAAGAACACTAATACTGAATACATTCCACATGCGTGATGACATGTGAAGTGTCGCTTCCACATAACATCACTTGTACGCCACTTGTATGCATGTAATGCCACATTACCCATTTAAATATAAAAAAATCGGTTTTAAACATATGTAGACACCTGAACTTGTCATGAAAAGTCACTTAGATACCTCACTTTTGAAACGGACCTATTAGGCACTTGTAACTGACAAACCCTACATATTAAATACATGTTGTCTTACACTTCGGTGTTGTGCACTACACGCGTGCCTGATGTCTACTTATTTGGTGGTGTTTTATATATGATTTTCCATTGTAAATATGTGTCTTTCTTCCCTTTTCTTGAGTGGTTTGTTCCTTTTTAGCTTAGTTCCCGTATTTCTATGAGATTTGGAGACTATGCTCGTTTTATGTGTTTTGTAGGTGTTTTGGCATGGATCAAGGGTCGTTTTGACGGTGAATCGAGGCAAGGAGCAAGGCCTGAGCTTAAGAGGGAAAGAGAGGAGCAAGCCATGAAGAAGAACAAGAGGAAATGCCAAGAAGAAGAGGCGGAACGAGGTCCGGATCGAGGTACAAGCAACGCCGGACCCGAGATGGATTTTTGAAGTCGGACCGATGTACCCAGTAATTCGGGCCCAACGTCCCTCCGTGTCGGTCCAAGTCGGTCTCGTGTGGGTAGGGCAGCAAGGCATAAAGATGTAGACTTCCACATTTGCCACTCATCTATTAAGGCGCTCTTATCTTCTAATTGGAGGAGGATTCCACACACTTAGCCACGAACCAACACACAAAACTCTCAAGAGGATACTTGGAGAGCAATGAGGAAGGAGAGGAGAAGGAGAAGAGGGAGAATCGGCCAAGGAGGAGAAGAAGTTATAGGTTTGGTTGCTAGATTTGCTTTGTTTTGATTAGATCTTGTGGATTTGGAAACTTTGGATTGGAGTTTGTGAATTGCTTTGATTTGTGAATGCAATTTGGCTTTGATTTGAGATTGATGATGATGATGATTTGGTTGCTTTGTGATTTTGTTGCTTTCATTACTTGCCACATGGAGTAGATCTCCTTGATCTTGGGTTTTGGGGAAAAACAGCTAGGTTGGGCAAGAAACCCCAATTCCATAAGCCTTGAGTGCTTGATCTAGGAACCCACTCTACATAGAGCTACAATTCCTTGTGAAAGCAAGGAATCAAGGCTTGTGATTGACAAAGTAACGAGAGTGAAAAGCGTCAATCACAAAGACCTTGCTTCGAAGGGGATTTCCCCAATGATCGATGTGTAGAAGTGGTTTGAACGAGGAGAACTAACCTCGATCCTATTCCGATCATCACTTATTGCTTGAATTGGGGTGGAAAAATCTAAATCTACTAGAGAAGGAACCCAAAAACTCAAGATCTACTTTCAAACCTTGAGTTCGACATTCCCAGAAGCATCGGGCCCGACTTGATCTGTGTCGGTGCCGACATTCTTCCTCCAGCCGACATCGGGCCCGAGTGACCATGTGTTGGTCCCGATAGTTCTTTGCATTTTCCTTTGTTTTAAGTTCTTTTTCCTCACTTTCAAGTATTTTGGCATATCAAACGAGTAGATTTCCTTAGCGTTCGACACCCACCACGTGCTACAACGGGGTCGGGCTATAAATTATATCTTTAGACCCTCGCATTCGTGAGCGATCAAAAGACTGGTGCCGTTGCCGGGGATTTCTAATTGCATTGAATGCCAATTTGTTGAGTATTTTGTGCTTTGGTAGTGATTTGGGTGAGGGAATAGCCCAAACCCTTTGCTTGTTTTTTATTGGTTTTGGTTTGTGTTTTTGCTTTGTAGGTGTATGCAAGCTCGTTCCTCCCGAGGAACACTTGAGCTTGAGTTTGTGAGTGATCCGGAAAGTATTCTCAAAGAAGCCCGAAGAAGGAAAAGGATGGAGAACCAAGCTCTCCATGGTGATGATGAGTTCGCTCGACTTAGGGCCGAGATGGCTAGATTGCAACTTGAGAAGGACAACCAAGAGGCGTTAGTAAGGAGATAACGGGAGCAACGGATCGGATGAGAGCCGAGGCTCAACTCAACGCTCTACCTCGGAATGCACGACAATATATGCATCCGGAGTTGAGGGTGCCCGAACTGGATATTGTGCTTCCCGTGGTTGCCAAGAATTTCGAGATCAAGACGCAATTCATTTCTCTCATCAAGCGGGATCAATTTGAGGGCGGTCCGCATGAATGTCCCATAGAGCACGTCAAACACTTTGTGGACATGTGTGAGACGATCTCTACGAACGAGGAGACTTTGGAATATGTGCTTCTAAAGGCGGTCAAATGGTCACTTGGGGGTAAGGCCGCATATTGGCTCGAGAGCCAAGCCCCTAGGTCGATCACCACTTGGAGAGCACTCCATGATGCTTTCTTGATGAAGTTCTTCCCGCCTAAAAGACAACCGAGCTCTGAAGGAAAATTGCAAGCTTTCAACAAGGCCCGAATGAGCCTCTCTTCAAAGCATGGGACCGTTTCAGGGAGATGTTGCGCCAATGTCCTACTCATGGCTAACAACCATATGTGCTTCAAGATATCTTTTTCTAAGGCATCAATCTGGCAACGAAAGACAAGCTTAATCTCCACACCGATTGTGGATTTATAGACTTGACACCGGATCAAGCTTGAGAGCTACTTGACAAGCTTTCCGATTATGAGGCCATGTATGGGGTGAGCCAAGCTAGCAAGGAGGTGAAAGTTCAAGGTGAAGGTGCAAGGAAGTTGTATGATCCAAAGGTAGAAGACATTGACAAGGATGTAAAGCTCCAATTCGTTGAAGGTGAAGTGAGCAAGCTTAAGAGGCAAGTCCACTATTACAAGCAAAATGCTAGAGCTTGTGAGGAGTGTGGATCCTTTGCACATGCTACACAAGTTTGTCCGAATGAGAGCCAAGTACGCTTGTCCGAGCAAATCGAGGAGGCAAACTATGTGCATGTGGATTATGAAGGTAGAGGCAATTTCAACAATGGTGGTAATGGCCGGTGGAACAATGAACAAGCTAATGGCTACAACAACAACTTCCACCAAAACGAGCCAAGAGCGCCACAACAACAATCACCCTATAGACCACCGGGATTCAATGAGCAACAATCATAGGTTCAAGAGATGAGAGATGGTTTCAAGGAGATTAGGACACAACTCAATGAGATTGGTGCATGGAGAAGGCAAGTGGATAATCAATTCGCTCAAATGGCAACTCAAGCCCCGAGAGAGCACGGGAGACTTCCGGGCCGCCCCGAGGAGAACCTCCAAGCTCAAAATAATCAAAATGAAGTCCGAGCTATTGGATTGACAAGTGGCTGAAGCCTACCCGAGCCACACATGCCTAAGACGAATGAAGAGGGCCGGACCGACTTTCCGAGTAAGTCGGGTCCGATGTGCACAAAAGTCGAACCAGCAGGAAGATCAACTCCTCTGCCCAGGACCGAGGTAGAGAGTGAGTCGGGCTTGACTTACCCAGATGTCGGACCGACTACTCTGCCTATGCTCTGCCCCCGGACCGTGATGAATGATGTCGGGCCCGATGTTGTGCCCAAGTCGGTCCAGCCAGAGAAAGACGTGAGCGAGTTAGACAAGTCTAAGGAGGTTGATCCGAGCAAGATTCAAGGTGCAAATACTCTTCCATATCCCTCAAGAAAGCCGACAGATGTTGTTGAGAGCAAGTTCAATAGGTTTCTCAAACTCTTGCAAAGTTTGAACATCACAATCCCGTTCACCGATGCATTGAGCGAGATGCCATCATATGCAAGGTTTTTAAAGGAGATCCTAAGCAAGAAGAGGTCTATAGTTGAGATGCAAGATGAGGTGAAGACCCTAGAGCTACCTTAAAAGTTAGGAGATCCGGGACAGTTTGCTATTACCATTGGTGTAGGGTCTCAAAACTTCCAAGCCCTATGTGATCTTGGGGCAAGTGTTTCGGTTATGCTCGCTAGTATTTGGAGAAGGGCCAATCTTGGTGAAATCGATCCGGCCGATATGTCCCTAACTATGGCCGACGGTTCCATCATCAAGGCTATGGGAATATTGGATGACGTGCCGATAAGAGTTGGAAAATACTTCGTGCCCGATGATTTTGTGATCTTAGACATGCACAAGGACCCCTTGGTCCTAATCATCTTAGGACGACCGTTCTTAGAAACGGCGGGGGCCAAGTTTGATGTCAAAAACGGGAAAGTTTCCATTGAGATTGGTGAAGAAAAGGTCGAATTTTACTTCAACAAGGCTTTGAATGAGCCGGACGCTTTGGCTATTCTAAAGCTTGAAGTTAGTGCCAAGAGAAAGAGAGAAGAAGTGGAAGTTGCTAGAGAGATTGTCTCTTTGAGGAGCGATGTGAGATTCAATGAACAAATTCAAGAAAGGGAGTTGTTGGAGCAAGTTGAGGAACAAGATGAGTCAAGGATCAATGCAAGCCCAAGGAGAATGAAGAGTATCCTTACTCATATCCTTTTGATGTTGGTGATGACCACAATTCTTTTCAAACTTGTGATTCCTACATTTGTTTAAGTGATTTGAAAGATGACTTAGGAGATTCCTACATTTGCCTTAGTGACTTAAAAAATGAATTGGTAGAATCTCCTAGGAATTCTTTGAGTGTTATTAGTGTAGGAAAAGAGGATCATGATGAAGCAAGTCAAGAGGTGAAAGCTCATTCGTTTGAGGAGTATGATGAGAGAGGCCCGAGATTGGAGAGCCATGCCTCTATAGACCATCGTTGGTGGTTTTATGGGTATGAGGGCAATGGGAATCGGCACAACAATGGCGAGCAATTCACCGTGTTTCACCCGCCATGAGATTGAGGTTAGGAAGTCAAGCTAGTGACTCTAAACGAGCACTTCTCGGGAGGCAACCCGAGCCTAGTAGCTTTCTTTTCATAGTTTTAGTTTGATTTTTTCTAACTTAGCTTAGCTCTTCTCTAACCATTCCCTATCTAGTATTTTGTGGATTTTTGGTTGTGTGTGTTCTTTAAGATTGTGTAGGATTTATGATGAAAAATAAATGGATTTATGGAGAAAGAAGATGCAACAAGATGGAGTAATATTGGTGACCCGAACAACTTCACATCGAGCCCAGGTATGTCGGGCCCGACATGGAGAACGTCGGTCCACGATGTCGGTCCAAACCGATCGGACTTAGTGGATTTACCAATTTTGCCCTTGATCTAAATTTGTCCCTATCCCCATTAGATACCCTTCCCACATACCTACCTTCTTCATACCAACCACCATTCCCAAAGTACGTAACCTTCTCACAATCGGCCCCCTCCATCTCCCAACTCGTTCCACACAAACTACCCCTTCTTCATCTCGATCCAGCTACAAAAAGCTTTCCCTAGCCCGATTTCAAAGAGAAAATTCAAGATCAACCTCGTTCTTCATTCCCCATCTCGATCTAGGTTGAGAAAATTTGAGTTCTAGTAGATTGTTTGCTTAAAAGTCCAATTCTCTTCAATTCCGGCATGTGTTACTCGATCTCTACCTATTTCTTTGGAGATTTTGTGCTTTCATTGCATAGATTGAGTAGTGCCATGTTTGATTGAGAGTTTGAACTTGAGCATCCATGGTGGATTTGCATGAGTAGTGAAATTGAGCTTCAATGTTGTTTATGCATGCTTGGATCCATTTAGAACTTCTATTAGGGATGTTTGATGGTTGAAATTGAAATTTAGGTGCATGATAGAGTGATTTGGGTTGATTTGTTGTGAGAGTCGAAGCATGAACTAGGTCGAGTTACCCAGGTATGTCGGGCCCGACTTGTAGAAGTCGGTCCACTAGGTCGGACCGAGGTTGATAGTGTATCGGGCCCGACGTCGCTTGCATGTCGATCCAGTCATATTTTGTTCTCTTCTTGTGATATCATGAGGATTCATGTGTTTTTATTGTTAGTTATAGCTTAATCATGATGTGGTATGATCTATAGCTTAGCCATTGTTTGAGAATTCCATGATGATTCATGTTGGATTTTGTGAGATGTGTGTTTGGAACTTAAGTATGGGGTACTCCTTGTGTGTTGTTTTTTGTGTGATGTTGTATTGATTGTATGGATCTTATCTTGTGCGTTTTGCTTGATTGAGTGTGTGTAGGTACAATGGAGACCCGTGCATCCTCATCTCATGCGAAAAGGCCGAAGAAGAAGTACAAGAAGTCAAGAAAGGAGCCGACGTTGGATGATGTTCGTTTTGACAATGAGGAGGCAGCCGAGAAGTATGCAAGGTACAAGGAGCTTGCGCACCATACTAGGTGGCTTGATTGGGAGTCCGTGAGAAAGATGGGAATGGATCAAGCTCTTCCAAGGTGTTACTCCCACATCGGCCTCAATGGGATGTTGAGGTGGGACAATCCCCATTCAACCGCCCTCACCTCGGAGTTTATGGCCACCTTTGAGTGCACTTATGATGATGCGGAGGACGAAGAAGGAGCAATCACTTTCCAATTGGGCAATGAGGACTACGAGCTCACTCTTAGGGACTTGGCTACTTACTTTGGGTTCCCATGTCCAAAAGAGGAGGCCGACGTAGACAGCGAGAAGGTGAACCAAGTGTGGAGGCATGTGGCCGGGAAGAGAGAGATGAGAAAAGGAGCTACCACAACCGAGATTGCTAGCCCTTTTTTCCGAGTCATGGTGCGAGTCTTGGGGTGTGCAATCTTTGCGTGCCATGAGTTGAGCAAACGTATGAAGGAAGAGATTATGTTGCAACATGAGATGCTCTTCAACACCGAAAAGCCCTTGAATCTCACTTGGGAGTGGGTCAAGATGGTGCGAGACTTCCAAAGCACCTCTTGGACCTACTTTGGCGGGATGATTGCTCGGCTTGCCATGCGCCTAGTGGTCGACCTCACCAAGTATTCTCCGGCTCCCAATGGCATTAAGTACATGAACATCAAATATTTCAAGAAAGCCAAAATCATCAAGGAGAAGCTCTACATGACTTCTTTGGCTCCTCATTCAAGTTTCAACGCACTACTAGAAAACGGTGTAAATTAAGATGTTTTTATCCCGACGCTTCTTGGGTTCGTCGAGAGGAAAATACCAGGGCGCGGTAATTCTTGACGCTTTTATTTGTCAAAAAACGGGGGCGACGCTTTTATTTGTCAAAAAAGACCCCCAAATATAATCCCGTGCCTATATTGAGTAATTCTTGACGCTTTTTATTATCGGGAAAAATCTTAACGCTTTTATTTGTCAAGAGAGGTGTTCCCAATATTAAAATCTTGACGCTTTTATTTGTCAAGAGAGCTTCCCCGATATTAGACTTGAGTGCGCATCCATAAAACATTTTAATTAAAATCCAAGCTCCCTCCACTAGTACTCTTTCCCGGCCTTAGGGCAAAATCACACTCGAGCCTTCCCCTTCGCCCTCAATCGTTTGTGATTCCTCCTCCCAAAATTACACTCGAGCACTTCCGATCGGCACTTCCGCCCAGATTCCTCCACGAAGCTTCTCGAACAAGCCGGCCCTTCCGCCTAGTTTCATCCTCTCCGCTGAATGCATAAAACGGAGTATGCCTTCGCCTTCAATCGTTTGTTCTACTACGCTTCAGATCTGTTAAATCTCTTACATACTTGTTGTTGTTGTTGTTCTCTTTGCCTGTTTAGAGGAATTTGGATCAATTGGAAGCCTAGTCGTCGAAGAAGCTAAAGGCCAAAACCCCCCTAGGTTTCCTCCTCCATCGATTCCTCCTTCAAAAGACTTCTTCAAGGTAATCGTCTCTCTATCTGCTGCTCTGAGTCTCTGAGATTGTTATTCGTTGGTGGAATTAGGGTTTCTGTGAATCTTAAAGCCCTCATTTGTGTGTAATCTGATGCCTTTTGTCGTTGGATTCATTGTGCTTTTTATTGTTCAAGTCCAGAAGAAGTAACCACAAGTATTTTTAGATAATGTATTTTTCTAGCTATAAACCTGCTTTCCTTAGTGAATTAGTCAAAGTATCATTTCCATCAGGTGCTCCACAAGCCCGTTTATTCAGTGATCGAAGATATACTCCGTGTTTACTATGTGTTTTGCTGCCAAATTGTTTGTCAAATCAAATCTTACAATCGGAACATGGGGACAATAGAGTTTTTCAGCTCTTTATTTCACCTTTTTTCTTCTGATACATTACTTTTTTCCCCAGGTGGATTTGACATCTCAATTTGTGCGAGTAACCACAAGTCTGAAGGTAAGATTTTCCATTGCTACCTCAAAATTTGTCAGTCGCGTTAACATTACACTGATGAATCAGAATGAAGATGAAGAACAATGATTTAAGCATGCATAAACTGTATCCCACGATAAATTGCTTTATTTGTTACCTTGTGTCTTCTTTCCACCTGTATCTTCCTTCCAGTATCCAATAATACAAATTTTCTAGTTTTTTAATCAGTTTAGAACTTAAAGTATGTTCCTGCCAGCAAGGTAGAGCTAGCTATGTACACTACAACTACATTTTAGTGAATATTCATTGTGCTTTTTTCGTTGAATATAGAAATTAGAAGTAGAATGAGGATTCACAGAGGGTAATGGGTTTTGGCTTGCATTTGAGGCTTTTTTAGCAATTTGAGCAGACAGATAGTTGAATGTAAGGTTTGAAATGGTAGAAAACATGGATTTTGGCCAGTGAATAGTAGACCCGTCTAGGCTTTTTTTTACATGAAAACAGGACTAATAGTTTTTTTTTGTGAATGAAGGTATTCAAGTGAAAAAGGGACTCTCAGGAGTTTGTAATTTGTGGTGACAACAAAGAATATAGGACAAAAAATACATGTTCATATCTAGATTTCAAAGTTATAATATTATAATTTGTAGAGTAACAAAAACTAGAAGTCAAAACAAACATAAAATACGTACAAAAGCAAAAGGACTAGCATAAAAATTCAACTGGGTTTGGCAAAGGTGATGAAACTGGAGAGCAACCTAACCCCCCTATCATAATTAATTAGCACCCACTTAGAAAAAAAAGGAGACAACATTAGCAGTTGTGCATTGAGATCGAAGCTGCTTTGCTTCCTATTTTGACTCTTAATTCCTCCCTTTTTTTATTTCACTTGTATGGGATCTGAATATTGTTTACCTAATGAGCTAGCTCAAAACAAGATTATTTGTTGGAACTGTAATACCTAATTTAGAGAGTCCAAATTAAACTTTGACCAAAAAAAAAGAGTCCAAATTAAATGTATAGTACTGTATTACGTACTCTTAGAGCTTAGACTAGTACCTAAAAGCTCTAGCTAGTGCATTATTCATTGACAGAACCCTACATGTGATTTCATTGATTTGCTCGAATTGTGTGGTGTTAAGTGAAATTTCATTATCAAAGAATATTATGAAATTCAAAGTAATTCTAAATTTCTAGAAATGACTTGCTCTGTTCTATAAATTATAATATTTAAAGTTGATGGCTGATTTAACATATTCAACAGCAAGTGCATATTTGTTTATGTATTATGAAATTAAAAGTCATTTTTTCTACAACAAGTGTATACTTGTTTATGCATTTCTGAGGTTATTACTGTGTTACAAATTGCAAAAGTTTTCAGATTTACACGCATTGGAAGTCACCTCAAACAGGTTTCAAGGAAAGAGGTGTGTATTCTAATATTACATTTGTTATTGTGTTTTTACATAAATTTAGTATTACAAGTGAATGGTATCTATTTTTGAATGAAAATGCATATAACCAGTATATCTAGTTTTCAGATTTCCCTGCGTAATACATAAATTTAGTATTAGAAATCGTTATTCATGATCACGCGGATGAACCCATGGAGAGATTGGTGGAGAATACTGAAAACTTGGCTGGTAAAAAAAGTTATTTCGACTTTTCTTCTTCTTATGATTGGTGGAGGCTGCCACAGGTCTCCACATGTATGAACTTACAAGGTTGAACATGATGAAAAAAGTCAAAATAACTTTTTTTTACCAGCCAAGTTTTATTCTCCACCAATCCCTCCATGGGTTCATCCGCGTGATCTTGAATAACGACTTCTAATACTCCAATGGTATCTATTTGTTTTTACCAGCTCATTTTTTGTTGCTGCTCAGTCAGCATTACGCAGGGATAACTCTCAGGTATAAAGCTGAAATCCCCTTGTTATTATTTTGATGATAAAATTGATGTGTTAGGCAATGGTCTGTTTCCGGTGCTACGCAATGGTTTGTTTCTGATATGTTCTGGTGTGCTAGACAATGGAACAAAATTAATTGGTTTGTTCTGATGTGCTAGGCAATGTTATATATGTTCTGATGATGTGTGGTATGTTGGAAGTGTGAATGATATATATGTTGTTGTTATTCTGAAACTTGTTTTGGGTGGTTTGTTCTTGATCAATCGTATGTTGGAAGTGTTAATGATATGTTGTTGTTCTGAAACTTGTTTTGGTTGGATATATGCCACAGATGACTTGTTGTGCTGATGATGGGTTTGCTTGCTTCTTTGATGATATTGTTGGTCTATTTTGATGGCTGGATATATGCTATAGATCACTTCTTATGTTTTGATGAGGTTGTTGGCTTTGTTTTGGCTTTTTAGAAGTGAATATATCTGTCCAAAAATCATGTTTTGGCTGTTGTTTTGATAAGTGAATGGTGCCTATTTGGACTGCTGTTTTGGCTTGCTGTTTGGCTATGTAAACTTTGAGAAATAGTTGAAAGAGGGGCTGATCCAAAAATCATGTACAGGAAATAATTGAAAGTTGTTGTTTTGGGATTCTTGCTGTTTTTGGTCAGAGATAGAAATAGTAGTGGATTCTTGTTAGAAAAGTGGTAGGAGATCTTGTTTTAGTTAATACATGTATTTTTGTTCTTGTTTTTAGGTAATCTGACCTGTTTTGAATCCATATGTGATCTGATATATGCTCTTTCTTAATTTTGCGCAGGTCAATTCAAATGTTACTAGGACTCGCAATGGATCCGACTGGGTTCTCGTATGAAGTTAGGATAGACTCGTACCGGCATATTTTGTAACCTTGACAGGGTATTAACTAGCTAGCTATTGGTATGACATACTCGATCTACATTTTGTTTAAAGATCGACATCATATATATATATATATATATATATATATATATATGTAATTTTGACTATGTATTTTGCTTAACTATATATTAATATATACGTGTAGATGTTTAATTAATTAATTATACCTGTACAGTTTTGGGATATTAATTTTAGTTATATATATATATAACTAAATGAATCAACTGTTTCTTAAAAAAATGAATCTATTGAAAATCTGTTTTGTTTTTTTTAAAACAAATTTCAGACGAAAATACAAATTGCTACACACTAAAGCGTCAATATGACACAAAATTTGGCGGTAAAATAAAGTCTTGACGCTTTTATTCGTCGAGAAGCAAACAACTTATGGCAGCTACCTAGCACACGGAAAGCGTCGGAATTGGTTTTGCTGACGGGTAAAAGCGTCGGAATTGTTGACATAAAAAAGCGTCGGCCATTGGTGACGCTGAAAATTTTGACTCTTCAGGGAAGCGTCGGGAGATAATTTCTCTACGCTTTAAAACGTCAAAAATGGCTTAAAAAAGCGTCAAAAAGTGGAGTGTTTTCTAGTAGTGACGGCGTAGCTATCCGGTTGACATCCAACCTCTTCGATCTATCAAGGTACAATAATTGGTATGGTGTTTGGGCTTCAAAACCCCATTCCTTCGGTGACCCGGTTGGAGCTCGTGAAGGGAGACAACAACCTCAACACATTCGCTTCACCACCCCTTCATCTGCACCGGATTCCGATCAAGACGACTTTGTGTTGGCACCACGAGGAGAGGCCATGGACATCGACCAAGAGCTTACCGAAGAAGACGAGCGCTTCAACAATTTGGTGGCAAACCTCCGCGCCTCAAACCAAGCTCCAACAATGGCGGACCGAGATGCACACCATATCGGGCCCGCCTTCCACCAAATTCAGTCCGGTGTTTTCTATGGTGACGAGGTCCCGAGGCACTATGAACAAGGAGAAGGGACCGGTGCAAGGGAAGAGCAAGCCCAATATGGCGGTTATGAAGGCTATGCTCAATGGTACGGCCCGGGAATGGTTTTCCCCGAGAGGAAACAATCGGTGGATAAGTCGTTCTTGGCCAACCAAATGGCTCACCTTCAAATCCAACAAGAGAATGTTTTTCAAGAGGTCCATCAAGTGAATCTCCAACAACAATACATGTATCAACAACAACAACAATTGCTTCAACAACAAGGTCCCTTTCAAGCTAGTCAAAGAGATGAACCGAAACCTCGGTTACACAAGGCGCGAGGTCGAGGAGCTTAGAGAGGTGGAAGATCAAAGGTGGCGAGTCCATGATAGATTCAACTCGTGGATGAGCGGGAACTACCCTTCCCGTGAGGATCAATGGACGCGTCCGGAGGCCCAACTTCAACCACCACCTCAAGACTTCTACCAAGAGCAAGTTGACTCAGCTAAAGTCGTCGTGCCAAGATCAAAGATAGATAACCCAAACTACAAACTAAGTATAGTAAGTACGTAAGGGGTCGAACCCAAAAGAACTAAGGCTTCTAGTATTAATACAATTATCAACTAAAGAAAGGGGGGATTTAGGAGACAGATCTAAACTAAACTAAACTGGAAAGCAAATAACAAACAAACAAAGAAATATGGGAGATAGGTTGATTCAAAAGATCCACTCTTTAAAAATCACTCGATCATAGATTTATCCACTGATTTCATTCACACCCATGGTTAATTCCTATCCTGATCATTAACAATCGCAAGTCCACGGTCCAAGCAATTCTATAACCCTAGGCAAGGACACTTAACCTAGAATTAGCATAGAGAACAAGGATATGTAGGATATAATATCAAACTACGAGTCAATTGTAAGATAAAACAATCAATTCTCTTCTTAATCCTAGTTGCATAGACAACAGGTCTAGGTTAAGTTGTTTTCACAGATTAATTTTGTCCACGGTCCAAACCTAATCAAACAGTAGAAAGCTAATCAATTCAATAGGGTCGCGAATCCTAGAGAAACAATCAACAATCGTAAGATGAAGCACAAGAGAATCAATATTAACCAAAGGATAGAAATCAATTACCAAAACCTCACGAGTTCATACATCAGAGCTTCTCCCTTGAACAAACCCAAGGAGACTAGCTTTCCATAGCTAAACTAAAAGAGAAGAATTGAATTATGAGAAAGAAGATACTAAAAACCTAAGGCTAGCTCCTCTTATATAGCCCAAGGAACAAGCTCCACGAGATAGATAAGGAAAGAGGCAAAAGATAGAAAAGGAAACAAGATAGAAAGATTTCGGCCCGCTTCGGATCCGGCATCACCGCGGTCGCGTCGCTCCCACCGCGCCCGCGCTATCGCAACAGAAAGGAACAATTCGTCTCGGCGGCCACCGCGGTCGCGGAATCGGGACAGAGCCTCTGGCGTCACTTCGGAGGCTGTTTTGACCATCTTTGGCTTGGAATCTGACTTCGGTGTAAAATGATGAATTGATGCCCTTGAAATTAGCTTTCCAATGGCACTGGAATCAGCTCAATCCGACCTCTGTAGCTCCAGATATGGCCTTCGCAAGCAAGTGGTGTCGCACAGACAGCTCAAAACGCCATAAAACTCTTGATTCTTGAATCCTTGTGTCTTCGGCCTAGATATTACAATTACGCACAACTCTAACCTAAACACTCTCAATATAGCCCTAAAATACAAGAGTTAACCTATACAAAATAGGCCGAATCAAATTCCCCCATACTTAGATCTTGCTCGTCCTCGAGTAAGCTCAAACAAATATATCAAAGTAGCACATGCAAGATCTAAGGAAATACAAGGGAAGATAAAAACACTCAGCTCACAACCCGAACCCAAAATAGAGAAATCATGAGCATAAAACAATGAAGCTCAAATACACACCTCACAACAAGATATAACACTCAAGCTCTAAAAACATGAAAGAGCATCCTACGATCTACCCAAATCTAACATGTAAGCCCCAAAGTCCCCAAGCAAGAATGATCCTAAAACACTCGAATTTTACCACTCAATTCTGCTTAGGCGCCCTTTCGGGTTTTCACCTAACCGCTCTTTTCATTTTTCAAAAGGGTGTGCTCACAAAACTCACAATCACTCATAAACCTCATATTACCCCAGCCTAATGCCGGTCCGGGTTACCTGCTTATTACCTGAGCCGCCCTTTCGGGTTTTCGACTCATCCCAGGATTTATATGCCTTTTTTCAATTTTTATGGCTTTTTCTATATTTTTCTTTCTCTTTCTTTCTTTATTATGCAAAAAGTATGGTGCAAGTGCTCCATGAAAAGAAGAAAATCAAAAATCTGAAGCAAGTATCTAACTAAGCTAACTATGATAAGCGAATGCGAGTACTCCTTCCCCCATACTTAAATCCTTCATTGTCCTCAATGAAGCAGAGAGAAAGGATAGAAGCAAGGAAGAAAGGTATATCAGAAGACTCACAAACGATGAAGAGAGGTGGAATGGAAGAACTCTTCATAGGTGGTAGAAGAATGGACGAAAAGAAACTTCGTAATACCGTTCTGCAGGCTAACCGCGGGCGCGGGTGATCAGGCCGCGGGCACGGAATCAACACAGCGAGTAGAGTCAGCGTCGGGAGGGGAACCGCGGGCGCGGCCAGTGTGGCGCGGGCGCGGTCTTCGTGTAGTCGTGAACTTTTGACTTCAGCTCGAACCGGATGATGTGCAAGGAACCTTCGTATCTTGGCTCGTCTCTTGGAAGGTGGACAAAAACTTGAACTCGAGCCGTGATGACATGTGGGGGAACAAAGCTCCCCCATACTTAGGCTTGTGCACATAGCCAACATAATGGAATGACAAAGGTGGATGAAAAGAAAAGAAATAGAAGGTGGAAAGATAGAAGATGGAAAAGAATAGATATAGATATATGGAAGATATAGATATAGATGCCCGACAGTTTTTTTTTTTCGATTTTTTTTTTGCCAGATCCGGCCTCAGCGCGGGCGCGGTAAAATTTTTTTTCCCGAGACCCATTGCATGATAACCGCGGGCGCGATACGAGTACCGCGACCGCGGCACTAGTACCTGTACGTCGGGATGGGTTCTAGTGCTCTACCGCGGGCGAGGTATGGCTGCCGCGAGCGCGGTTTTGCACCAGAATGTCCTTTCGGACCTAGTACCTGCATGTTAGCCCGAAAACGAAAATAAACCTAAGCTAGGAATGGAAAAACAATCTATCTAAGCCTTGGGTTGCCTCCCAAGCAGCGCCTTTGTTTAACGTCGATGGCCCGACGTCTTCATGATCGGACATCGTCAATGCCCTGAGCATCAAATCAAAGTCCCGCAGAGCTATCTTACAACAGGATACATAGCATATTGACAAATTATCAAGAAATAAGAAATAATTCAAACTCCTCTTTAACCTATTAAACATGCTTGAGCAATTAGGGTGAGATTTTCTAGAGTGAAACCAATTAGGTGATTTATGTGATTTTTCAAAGTATTTAGCAAAGCATGCAAATCTCCTATCTAGGTTATCACTTTCATCAAAGAAAAAGTACGAGAAGTCATCAACTACCCTATCATGCTCAAAAATTGAATCCTTAACAAAAGATTGACATGCAAGAACAAAGTAAGGATCAAAGGAGAGAGAAGAAGTGGAGTAAAGGATATAGGGATCGTCAAGGTTGACTTCAGGAATCTCCATGGAGGGGGATACGAAATATTTTGACGGTGAAGAAGAAATCTCCATCACAGCATCTGGCTCCTTCGACGAGTCATCAGGCTCATCGTTGTCACTCCAGGGGTCACCATACTGAAGGAAATACTCCTCTTCTGTCATCACATATCGTTCTTCCTCAGGCTCAGGCTCGGAAGCTTGATCTATCAAAAGCGGGGGCGAAACCTCCAATGCAATATCTCGAACCTCCTCTTGCTCCAAACCATCCAGGAATTCACTAAAAATCGCACAATCCTCTTCTTCTATGGGCCCGTCATCCTGAGTGGACTCTTTCTGCCATATGAACTCGAGCCTGGGGAGCCCCTCGGGCATTGAGATAGGGTAATCGAGCTTTACAATCGGACACGGAACATCGTTGGTGAAGACAAGATCGCCATGGAGAACCGGTGGACCGACCTCATCGGGGGCCGCGGGCGCGGTTTGTGGGCCGCGGTGGCGGTTCTCCTCCAGGGGGGAATCCTCCGTGTCTGTATCGGAACCGCGGGCGCGGTTGTCATCCTGCGGTCACGGTTCTTGATTAGAAAGCTCTCCGGCATTAAGCTCGTCCTGCAGTATCCGACTCTCCTCGAACATGGCCAAGAAAATTTCAAATAGTTCCTTCTCAAGTCTCAATTTGGCATATCCTTTCTCAGTCCTACGATACACCTCATCCTGCATCTCCAATGTCATGCCACTACGGATTTCTAGGCTCAGATCATATGCACAGACATAGACTCCACGAGCAATTAGGTCAGTTGCCTCATCTAGAACTCTCTCAAAATAGTCACAGAATGGTTCATCCTGAAATTGCTTAAACTCATAGAAAGGCATCAGAATATACAAGTGTGGACCGTAAGCTAGGTCCACACAAAGCCAATAAAAATATTAATACTAGAACGAAACCAAAGTTCCCCGGCAAGGGCGCCAAAATTTGACTCGGCTAAAGTCGTCGTGCCAAGATCAAAGATAAATAACCCAAACTACAAACTATGTATAGTAAGTAAGTAAGGGGTCGAACCCAAAAGAACTAAGGCTTCTAGTATTAATACAATTATCAACTAAAGAAAGGGGGGATTTAGGAGACAGATTTAAACTAAACTAAACTGGAAAGCAAATAACAAACAAACAAACAAATATGGGAGATAGGTTCATTCAAAAGATCCACTGATTTCATTCATGGTTAATTCCTAGTATTAATACAATTATCCACTGATTTCATTCACACCCATGGTTAATTCCTATCGTGATCATTAACAATCGCAAGTCCACGGTCCAAGCAATTCTATAACCCTAGGCAAGGACGCTTAACCTAGAATTAGCATAGAGAACAAGGATATGCAGGATATAATATCAAACAATCAAGCTACGAGTCAATTGTAAGATAAAACAATCAATTCTCTTCTTAATCCTAGTTGCATAGACAACAGGTCTAGGTTAAGTTGTTTTCACAGATTAGTTTTGTCCACGGTCCAAACCTAATCAAACAGTAGAAAGCTAATCAATTCAATAGGGTCGCGAATCCTAGAGAAACAATCAACAATCATAGGATGAAGCACAAGAGAATCAATATTAACCAAAGGATAGAAATCAATTACCAAAACCTCACGAGTTCATACATCAGAGATTCTCCCTTGAACAAACCCAAGGAGACTAGCTCTCCATAACTAAACTAAAGGAGAAGAATTGAATTATGAGAAAGAAGATACTAAAAACCTAAGGCTGGCTCCTCCTTATATAGCCCAAGGAACAAGCTCCACGAGATAGATAAGGAAAGAGGCAAAAGATAGAAAAGGAAACAAGATAGAAAGATTTTGGCCCGCTTCGGATCCGGCATCACCGCAGTCGCGTCGCTCCCACCGCGCCCGCGCTATCGCAACAGAAAGGAACAATTCGTCTCGGCGGCCACCGCGGTCGTGGTGAACAATCCGCGGTCGCGGAATCGGGACAGAGCCTCTAGCATCACTTTGGAGGCTGTTTTGACCATCTTCGGCTTGGAATCTGACTTTGGTGTAAAATGATGAATTGAAGCCCTTGAAGTTAGGTTTCTAATGGCACAGGAATCAGCGCAACCTGACCTTTGTAGCTCTAGATATGGCCTTCGCAAGCAAGTGGTGTCGCGCAGACAGCTCAAAACGCCTTAAAACTCTTGATTCTTGAATCCTTGTGTCTTCGGCCTAGATATTACAATTACGCACAACTCTAACCTAAACACTCTCAGTATATCCCTAAAATACAAGAGTTAACCTATACAAAATAGGCCGAATCAAATTCCCCCATACTTAGATCTTGCTCGTCCTCGAGTAAGCTCAAACAAATATATCAAAGTAGCACATCTAAGATCTAAGGAAATACAAGGGAAGATAAAAACACTCAGCTCACAACCTGAACCCAAAATAGAGAAATCATGAGCATAATTTTCAGTATGAGGTGGGCGGTAATGCTCATGATTTCACTTGTTTGTTTGTGTTTGCTTTGAGGATATTTGGTTTCTAGATTTTAGTGTTTGGGATGTTTTTTTCTTCGATTGTGGTTTGATGAAAGACATGAATATATGATCGAGTTGGAATTTTGAATGGACGAGTCTTTGTTTTTGGTTTTGTGTGAGAAATTTTTTGCAAAAATCCATAAAAATTTGAAATATTCGTGTGAAAACAACAAAAAGATTTTGTGTTTTGTAGTTTTTGGACTAGAAATCCCCGTCTTAGATGTCCAAATGAAAGCTAATGATGATGAGAGCATGCAAATTCCTTTGCATATTTTTGGATGGTTCAGCCTCTAAAATGATGTTGCTTTTGATGTGATCATGATGTCTTGCTTGTTTTATTGGGCATGTGAGTTCTAGGATGAGTCCTTATGCAACTAAGTATGAGTGACCCTTGTGAGATTGATTTTTGGCCATTTTACGGATGCTTGTTCATATTTGCATATCCCTCATGTTTCTTGTGTGATTAGCTCATGCATGCTTAGTAAAACTTGCTATTGCGGTGTTTATCTATTTTCCAAGACCGTCATGAGAATAGCACTAGCATTGTCACATTGATTTGAACTTTACTTCTTTTAGTCACATAAATTGTTGGATCGTTAGTATTGAGGGACGTCCTTTACTTTGGTAAAGGCGTCCTTTGGTCAGGCGTCTCTACGTGGAGTAGGGGCGTCCTTGAGTAATGCAGCGGAATTAAAATACTAAACAAGTAAAGATGAACGCAGTGAATTATAGAGGAACCACTCAAGACCAAGTAGTCCTTGAGTGTAAACCTCGACCTCCTTGGAGGATTTTTGAATAGTTTTTTCCTTTATATTGAACGTCCTTACAGTTGTACTGGCGAGTCTTTACAGTTCTTTGGCACTTAGCTTTTCCCTAAGTCCACTAGTAAAGGACTCCTCTAAGCCTACAACTTAAGCGAGTTCAATCTCTTAAAGGACTCCATTCCTACGTCCTACAGTACTTCGTAGAACTCTCTTTCTCTTTTTGGGTTTTTCTGAATACAAACTGTTTTGTGGTTTGGTTACAAATCTCACTCGATCTAGCACAAGTCTTAACACTGTTCTTGAGTTCTTGAGCTAGTTCTTCGTGTTCTTGTGTGAGTCGCTTTCCTCTGATTCTCTCTGAATATTCTCTGAAAGCGTTAGCGTCATAATAAATGCCTTGGGCTATTTATAAGACTTGGGGAAGGGCGTCATTCTTCTTCTGACGATCATGCCCTTCAGGTACGTGGCTACAGGATCTTCCTCCACGAGTATGACGGTGATGAGGAAGCCTCCTGTATCCAGCTGTGTGTGATGAAATCTGCTACAGGATCGGCCGCCACGTGTTGATGAACTCTGCTACAGGATCGTCCGCCATGTAGTGTTGGACTCTGCTACAGGATCGGTCTCCACGTGTCCTTGGATGATCAAACATTGTCGAGTGATGTCATCCTGTCGGCTAGTGAGTAAGAACTCCTTTGTTGCGTTCCTACTTGCTTGGGACTCTGTCCTTGCTCACGTAGTCTCTTGTTGGTCCTTACTTCCTGTCAACTGGCGTCCCTAAGCATAGGGAACGCTCACAGACTTGTTGTCCTTTTCTCATTGGCGTTCCTGAACACTTGGACAAATTTATTAGAATCAAAGTGAGTTTGTCATATCAAAACTAAGGGACGGTTTTTGTGGGCACACTACCAAGTACGCAGGCATCCTTGATAGCATCCCAACAATTTCCCCCTTTTTGATGATGACAAACTCTTCAGCAAAAAAATTTTGACATTGGAACTTAGCATGCAAGAAAACTTAGAAGCGTCCTCTAACACTTAGAGAAATTTCAGTAAGCACATGTTTTCATCCTTTGATTCTCTAACATTTGGATTTTAAGGAGAGAGTAGCGTCCTAGAAAACTTTTCTAAGTGTCCTCTTTTATTCTAGCATGGCGTTCCTTAGACCTTTCGCTTAATAGCACTTGCTTATTCTAGATAACTATTTTATAGCGCATCTCTGCAAAACTACACTTCCCCCTTTTGGCATCATCGAAAAGGATAACAAGTGATAAGGACGTTAGCACAAACACATAACTATAAGCAGTGGAACGCTTAAACAATCACATGTAAGCAAACATTGAATTGCCATTCAAACAAAAGTGAGAGAGCGGTTATTACAAACCAGAGCAAATTGTTTGAGGAAAATAAAAGAAGCACAAGCAAAATGATTTAGGGATAAAGGGGTTGAGGACGGCAATCACTGGGGACGGTGCTGGTCTTGATAAAACTTGAGAAGTTGTTCATGGAGTTCGGCCGACTTGGTGAATGCCGAAGATAAGTCCTTCAGAGCAGAGAAGATCAGACACTGGTTGTTCAAAATAGTACCCATAAGTTCTGTAGGAGGATGCTGTTCTGGGTGTGCAGGGGCAGAGATGGGAGCTGGACCTGAGCTAGATGAGGGAGCGTCCATTTGAGGCACAAAGGAAGGAGGAGAAGCGGCCATGAGCATCTGGTCAAGAGCTGCAAGGTTCACAGTTTGCTCTTCTTCATGAACGGGCTCTTGTTTCATGGAAGCAAGACGTTCTTGTTCAGCTTCAGCAGCTAGGCGTTCTTGCTCAGCCTTCTTCCTAGCTTCCTCAGCTTCAGCTTCCAACTGCTTCTTTACTGAGGGCAGTTTCTCATTGTGCCTTATTTCAAGCAGTCCCTTCTTTGCATTCCATTTCAGTCCTAACTCTTCTGATGGGGCACTATCATCATAGGCGTTCTGGGATTGGAGAATTTGCTTGACAACCCCTGGGTACGGAAGAGCATGACGCTTCCTTCCACACTTAGCCATATGCTGCATAGCAATCTTGGCTAGATTGATTGGGTGGCGATTGAGAAAAGCATCTATCAGAATGATGTCATGTGTTTGAACGACACAACGCTTTTCTTGCCGAGGAAGGACGGCTCTGCAAATGAAGTAGTGAGCAATAGCGCCAACCTTGGAGAGCACATGAGCAACTCTATCCGTCCCATAAGGCCTTTTTCCCTGGAAAGTTCTTTCAAGCAGCTGAGCCTCTTCTTCATCCATCATCTCAAAACCGTTTTCAGGTAATGAACTTAGAGCATTGGACGGTGGTTTCTGAGGGCTAAGTCCTAAGAAGGCACGAACCTGTCTTTCATTAACTTGAGTCGGCTCATCGTCAATTTTGAAGTTGAGCGTCCCGGCCTTGGACTTGTAGCGAAGGGACTTGAAGAACTCTCTAACCTGGTCATTGTTGATTTTAGTTGGAGCTGGACCAATAGAAAGCCACCCTTGGAAACGAAGAAGCTCTAGAAATTCCTTGACGTCCTCGTCGGAGAGGGACGCGAGCCATTCCTCAGAGTAAACTAAGGGGCAAAGGATATTTACTGGTCCGCCGTCATCTTTTCTTTTCTTGGAACGCTTAGGGGAATCTGGCTCGTCATCATCCTCATCAGAACTTTCATCAGCTTCCTCATCTGATTCAGCATCGTCCGGAGCAGGAGCGTCCTCAGTGCCTTGAGCATTTTCAATATTACCACTAGTTGTGGCCTGATCTGCACTGGAGGGAGCTCTGCCTTGGGACGCGTCCTCAGTGTCTTGAGCCTCTGATTGATTTTCAGTGGAGGGCTCAGCGTCCGCAGGGACTTGGTGGGATTCTGTTTGGATTGTGGGGGAGGGGTTTTCTTGTATAGGTGGGAGGGGATTCAGGATTGGTAGGGATTGGTCATAGGGGGGGATTTCTCGTGCATCACGCTCAAGCTCATCGTCCAGACTGAGCTCAGCGTTCCCTGGAGCGACCTGGTGCTCACCAGCGTCCTCAGCAACTTCAACAATCTCCGCTTCATTTTCAGCAGCACCAGCGTTCTCAGCTTTCTCTGCCTCATCTTGGGAGTCCCCAGTGACATCAATAAACGGGGAGGACTCACCAGCAGGATTTCCATGTTGACTCTTCTCTGAAGAGCTTGAACTTGAGGAACTGGAGGAGGAGAGGGGCTCTGGTTGCGGAGCGTCCTTGACTAGCAATACCTTAGGCTGTTAACCAGTTTTGCGACGGCGAAAGGTGTGCTCAAATGTGGTACGCTGCTCGACATCCTCCGGGCCGCTTTCTGAGGAAGGACGGCGGGACCTTGGAGTCTCGGGGTCCTTTCGAGGAGAAATATGGGCCGGGGCGGAGGGAAAGTTTGCAAGATTGAGAGGGGAGGGGCAGAAAGGGATTAAGGCATTTGCTTTGGAAGGCTTTGGGGGCGGAGGAGGGGTTGGAAGTTAGACGATCTTTAGAGGTTGAGGTGGAGTAGTGGATTCCTTTGAAAGGTTGGAGGGGCGTTTTGTGGAGGAAGGCCTTTTTGTGGAGCTTTTGGCAGGGGGGACGCTTGAGGATTTGGCCTTTTTGAGGGGCCATGGGTCATGAGTTTTCTTAAAGCGTCCCTCCTTGATATGGGGTGGAAACTTGTCCACAATTTGAGTTGGGTTGGAGGTGGTTGGTTTGGAAGATTTTGAGAGGGGGGAAGAGGGAGCTGGACGCTTTAGGAGTTTCTTTGTTGTGATGGTAAGAATTTGAGGAGGTGGGGGAGAGGGACTTGGCAAACAATTCTTTAGCATTTGGAAAGCCAAAGAGTCCCTTGGGTACATAGGGAAGTCTGGTAGAACTTGGTTATGGAGGTCTGGGATAAGTTCAAGTAAGGGACCAAGATTCTCACCTCCAAATTGTTGGAAGAATAGCACGTCCTCCATTCGGCCAGGCAGATCCTTATAGCCGTTCTTGTGCAGGCCGTGGATGACGAAGCGTTCTATAAACTTCTCGTAATTCCTCGTCTTTTCGGCGTCCTGCTTGATGTGAGGAAGGTCCATACGTTCCCTTATCAGCATGTAAAGAGTTTTGGGCTTCTTATTGATGAAGTCCACAAGTGATTCATTGAGAGCGATGGGTTTTGGCTTCTCAATTATGTTGGACTTCACCAGCTTCCTTCTCTTCCCGACCGGCAGAAGATCCGGCAACGTTCCACTGTCTTTGAGACATGATTATGATGAGTTTAGTGAGAGAAAGCTGTCGGAAACTTAGAGAGAGGGCAGAGCAAATTCTGAGAGCAGGGAAGTGGTTGAGAATAATAAATTCTGAGAGCGACTGTTGCAGAATTATATAGAGGAAGCGGTGGCATGAACTGTAATTACCACTGATTTTCTATGCGACACGTGGCATAACTTCCCCCTTAAGCTTTAAGCAAGTACAACGGTCACTGTTCAAACTTTCAAACATTCAAATTTCTGACTCTTCACCTCCTTCTCAAAACTGAACTGGCGTCCTCCCTTACAAACTACTGGCGTTCTCACAAACTTAGCAAAAATTTTACCTTTTCAAGCAAACCAATAACCTTGAAAACCGTCCCTGCGATCACCTTGCGAACCATTTGAGAACAAAGCAAGTACGTCCCGTAAAGAAAAATATGAAGCTCATAGGACGCTTTTGTAGAGTTCTCGGCTAGGGTAAGCTTAGAGTTCCCATCATTTCGGCTCATAATGCGGGTTGGGTGATCAGGGATACTCTTTTCAAGACAAATAGAGAAATTTGAATGGCGTTCCAAAGTGGCAAACACATGAAGTTTTAGACTAGCGTCCTTGCAAAAATGAATTCAATGCATAACAGTCGTTAAACACTTAGAATCTACTAAACATAGCCAATCATTGAGGGAATAGTAGAGAGGGACTTGCTATTTAAAAGTTATCATCCCCAAGAGCAGCCTTAGATGCTCATAGGGACGTCTATCAAGCGCCTTAGTGAAAATATCAGCTATTTGGTCTTCAGTCCTTACATGCTCCATACTTATGATTCCTAGTTCAACATTATCACGCAAGAAATGATGTCTTATGTGAATATGCTTTGTGCGTGAATGAAAAACAGGATTCTTAGAAATCTCAATAGCACTTGTATTATCACAGCGAATGGGAATAGTTTCAAGATTGATACCGTAGTCTTCAAGTTGATATTTGATCCTGATGACTTGTGAACAACACGAGGCAGCAGCAACGTACTCAGCTTCCGCAGTTGAAAGCGCCACAGAGTTCTGTTTCTTAGATCCCCAGAGACTAAGCATGAACCAAGGAACTGTGCCGTTCCTGAAGTGCTTTTTCTATCAATCACATGACCAGCATAATCAGCGTCCGAGTAGCCAACAAGCTTGAAGGACGTCTTCCTAGGGTACCAAAGACAAAGATCGTCGCGTCCTTTGAGGTAGCGAAAGATCCTCTTGACTTCTTGCATGTGGGACTCCTTTGGATTCGCCTGGAAGCGTGCACACAAGCAAACAGCAAACATGATATCGGGACGGCTTGCGGTCAAGTAGAGCAAAGAACCAATCATTCCTCTGTAAAGCTTCTGATCAACGTCCTTTCCCTGTTCATCTCCGTAAAGACGCGAATTTGGAGAACAAGGGGTTGCAACAGGTTTGGACGAGTTCATCCCGTACTTCTCAAGCATTTCACGGACATATTTTTGTTGATGAATGCGCGTCCCTTCCTTGAGTTGGTTGATTTGAAGTCCCAAGAAGAAATTGAGTTCTCCAATGACGGACATCTCAAACTCACTACTCATTAAGGACTTGAACTCATCTACAAGTTTCATGTTAGTACTACCAAAGACTATATCATCAATATAGACTTGGGCAATTAAAATGTCCTTGTGAACTTTCTTAATAAATAGAGTTTTATCAATTGAACCTCTTGTGTACCCATGAGACAAAAGAAAGGACGCAAACCTGTCGTACCATGCACGAGGAGCTTGCTTGAGTCCATAAAGTGCTTTGTCCAAGTAGTACACGTGATCTGGGTGAGAGGCGTCCTCGAAACCAGGCGGTTGAGCAACATACACTTCCTCTTGAGTTTTCCATTGAGAAAGGCAGTCTTGACGTCCATCTGAAATAACTTGAATCTTTTGTGGGCGACAAAAGCAATAAGAAGACGAACGGCCTCAATTCTAGCAACAGGAGCAAAAGTTTCATCATAGTCTACGTCTTCCTCTTGCTTGAATCCTTGAGCCACTAGTCTTGCTTGTTGCTTGACACACGTCCACTTTCATCAAGCTTATTTCTGAAAACCCAGCGCGTCCCTATGATATTTTTTCCTTTGGGATGAGGGACGAGGGTCCAAACTTTGTTCCTTTCAAACTGGTTGAGTTCTTCTTGCATTGCTTGAATCCAATCAGCGTCCTGGAGTGCTTCCTTAATGTTCTTTGGTTCCACCATAGAGACGAAGGCATTGAAAACACAAAAAGCTAAATTTGCACTCTGGGACTTGCTTGCTGCTGACCTTGTTTGAACTCCTTGAGAAATATTTGAGACGATTTGAGATGTTGGGTGGTCCCTAGAGAAGCGGGACTCCCTTTGAAACAATTGAGCAAATCTTGGATCAATGTCTCCATCAGAATCATCACTGTCACCTTGAGCATCGTCCTCAGTGCGTTCCCCCTCAGAGAGAGCGTCCACACCTTGGCGTTGCTCGCCTTGTTGACTTGATTCAGCCACATCTTGTTGAACTAGAGATTCACTACGAGAGGGAACTCCCTGAACAACACTAGGAACGTCCACTGAGACTTCTTCAGGATTTGGAGTAGCGTCCTTAGGAACATAATACTTTCCAGAGGACCAATCTTCAACTTCGTCTTCAGAGTCGTCCTGTTGTTGTGACGCAGAGCGTTCTTTCTTACTTGGTTTTTCTTTGTGAGAAGAACTCTCCTTGAACACAACATGAATACTCTCCTCAAGCTTTAGAGTCCTTTTGTTGAAAACTCTATATGCTTTGCTGGTAAGAGAGTACCCAAGGAATATGGCTTCATCGCTTCTTGCATCAAACTTTCCAAGTTTTTCTTTATCATTGTTGTGGACGAAACACTTGCACCCAAAAACTCTGAGATAATTAATGAGAGGCTTCTTTCCATTCAACAACTCATAAGACGTCTTTTTCAGCAGAGGACGGATCATGGCACGATTGATGATGTAGCATGCTGTAGCAATAGCTTCCACCCAGAAGTACTTGGGGACGCTATTTTCCAAGAGCATAGTCCTTGCCATATCCTCCAACGTCCTGTTCTTTCTTTCTACAACTCCATTTTGTTGAGGAGTCCTTGGAGCTGAGAAGTTGTGCGAGACACCATGTTGATCACAGTAGGCCAGGAACTCTGAGTTTTGGAACTCCGTCCCATGGTCTGATCTTATGGCTTTGAGAGGCGTCTCAAGGGAAACTTCCACTTGTTTGATGAAGACTTTGAAAGCATTGAAACAATCTGCTTTGGACACTAAGAAAAGAACCCAAGTGAATCGAGAAAAATCATCTACGAGAACGTAAATGTACCTCTTTCCACCGTAGCTCAGCGTCTTCATTGGTCCACAAAGATCCATATGGAGAAGTTCCAAAGGCTTCTTCGTACTTACTTCGTTCTTGGACTTGAAAGACGTTCTTGTTTGCTTCCCTTTGATACAGGCTTCACACTGTTCAACTTTCTCAAGATCAATTCGGGGAAGTCCTTTCACAAGATTTCTTTGGTGTAGCTTGAGGATTGTGCTTGGTCCAGCATGGCCAAGTCGGCAATGCCAGAGGTCAACGTCCTCCTTTGAAGCAGATAGGCACAATTCTGATTTAGGCTTGAACTCCTGGTTGAAGATGTAGATATAGTTTTGGCGTACTCCTTTGAGAACAACTTTGTTGGACTTCTTGTTGATGACGAGACACTCCTTTGAGTCAAATGTGACTAGGTTTTCACCTTGGTCACACATTTGGGAGACGCTAAGGAGATTGAAGCCAAGTCCTTCAACAAGACTCACATTTGTTGCTTTGATAGACGGATTGAGAATCGCAGTTCCCGTCCCTCTGATCTTTCCCTTTCCCTTGTTGCCAAACGAGACAGTTCCTCCCATGGCACTGCTTTGGATAGAAGTGAGATGGATCTGACTTCCTGTCATATGGTTTGAGGCGCCACTATCAATGATCCACGGGCGTCCCCTCACTTCTACCTGCCATAACAAAATTAGTTTTTGGCGACCCAGGCAAGGTGTTCCTTACCTGGTTCGTTGCAAAAATAGAACTCTGGTTCTGGCATGTAGTCATTTGTATTAACATGATTTGAAATAGCATGCTTTCGGAAAGAACTCCTAGAACGTCTCCGACGCCTAGGATTAGCCTTAGGGACGGACTCAGCATTTTCATTGTTAGTCCTAGCAGCTTTTCCATTTTCAATATCTTCTTTGGGTTTTAAGCAATCATATTTGAAGTGGTCTCCTTGTCCACAGTACCAACACGTCCAATAGTAAGTACCAAGGTAGTACTTCTTATTGGGACGTTGAATTTTGTTTTCTTTCATCTTTTGAGGGTTGCAGACTTTAGAACCTTCCCCTTTAGGAATTTTCTTATAGATCCTATGACTAGTGGAGTTAGTGTTGTAGTCCTCTTGGCCTTTCTCTCCACTCTCTAGGACTCTAATTCTTTCAAGAAGATTCTTGGTTTTCTCCCTTTCACGTTCAAGTTCTGAAGTTTTGCTTTCCTCAAAGTTGCTAGGGAGAGAGTTCATAGTGTCAGACTCATAGCCTAGACCTCTTTTGGCTGGGACAAAAACTATTGGTTTTACTTCCTCAACTATGGGACTCTTTCCCAACACTTTTACTTCTTCCCTAAGCTTAGTGTTCTCAAGTTTGAGACACATAAGTTCAGTTTTTAGGGACTTAGCTTCTTCACATGAGGACTCTAGTTGAATGGTCATGGAGCTATAGTTTTCACATTCAACCACAATATTTTCATTTTCAAGTTCAAGTTCATCCATTCTATGTTGCATGACAACACTTTCTTCCATGATTTTTCCAATAAGTTTAATAAGCTTGGATTTAGAACAATTTTCTAAAGAACTCATCATAGACTCACGGGTTACCTCATTTTCAGATTTCGAAACGTTCTCCTCAACAACTATGGTGTTGGGACGCTATCAAGGACGCTTGCGTACTTGTTAGTGTACCACACAACCATCCCTTAGTTTTGATATGACAAACTCACTTTGATTCTAATAAAGTTGTCCAAGTGTTCAGGAACGCCAGTGACCAAAAGGACAACAAGTGTGTATGGGCGTCCCATAAGCTTAGGGACGCTAGCTGACAGGAAGTAAGGACCAGCTAGAGACTACTTGAGCAAGGACGGAGTCCCAAGCAAGTAGGAACGCAAGAAAGGAGTCCTTACTCACTAGCCGACAGGATGACATCACTCGACAATGTTTGATCATCCAAGGACACGTGGAGACCGATCCTGTAGCGGAGTCCAACACTACGTGGCGGACGATCCTGTTGCAGAGTCCATCAACACGTGGCGGCCGATCCTGTAGCGGAGTTCATCATACACAGCTGGATACAGGAAGCTTCCTCATCACAGCCCTACTACGTGGAGGAAGATCCTGTAGCCACGTCCACGAAGGGCATGATCGTCCCAGTGAAAAGACGCCCTTCCCAAGTCCTATAAATAGCCCCAAGGCATTTATTGTGACGCCAACGCTTTCAGAGAATATTCAGAGAGAATCAAAGGAAAGCGACTCACTCAAGAACACGAAGAACTAACTCAAGAACTCTAGAACAGTGCTAGAACTTGTGTTAGATCGAGTGAGATTTTGTACCTCAACCACAAAACAGTTTGTAATCAGAGAAACCAAAAAGAGAGAGAGAACGTTCTGCGAAGTACTGCAGAACGTAGGAATAGAGTCCTTTAGTAGATTGAACAAGCTTTAGTTGTAGGCTTAAAGGAGTCCTTTACAAGTGAACTTAGGGAAAAGCTAAGTGTCAGAGAACTGTAAAGACTCGCCAGTACAACTGTAAGAACGTTCAATATAAAGAAAAGAACTATTCAAAAATCCTCCAAGGAGGTAGAGGTTTACACTCAAGGACTACTTGGTCTTGAGTGGTTCCTCTATAATTCACTGCGTTCATTTATTACCTGTTTAGTACTTTATTCCGCTGCATACATCAAGGACGCCCCTACACCTCGTAGGGACGCCTGACCAAAGGACGCCTTTACCAAAGTAAAGAGCGTTCCTCAGTACTAACGATCCAACAATTGGTATCAGAGTAGGTTCTCTAGATTCTTACTGAGTTGCAGGTAAAAATGGACATGGAACCTATAGGAATCTCCTTTGTGAAGCCTCCGCGCCTGACGGACGGCAATTTCAACCGCTGGAAGATTAGATTTGAGAACTTTGTAAGGAGTCAAAACTATCAGTGCTGGAAAGTGATCATGAAAGGCGACCTTGCCGTTCCTACTGACAAGAAGGATAAAGAGGACGAGTGGGGTCCTGATGAATTCAAGTTGATGGAAACAAATGCAAAGGCTATTTGCTTCCTTCAAGCGTCTCTTTGTGAAAGGGACGCCACCAGAATTAGCAATTTGGCAACTGCCAAACTACAGTGGGAAGCTCTTGAAAAATTCCACGTAGGAACTGCTGAGATGAGGGAAGACGTTCAGCTTGAAATCAAGAGAGAGTTCTATGCTTTCAGAATGCTACCCAACGAAACTGTCAATGACTATTCATACCGCTTTGAGCAACTTGTTACCAAGATGAGGAACTTAGGCGTTCCCGAAGCTGAAGTTTCAATGAGAAACAGAGTTCTAGTGGTTATTGATGGTCTAACAGGAAAGTGGAACTTTGATAGAACCACGTTCAAAGAGAATACAGCTAACAAGACTCTCGATATGGAAGAGATCTACGGGAAGCTAAGAGGATATGAAGAACGAAGGAACTCCGATTTAGCTGAGCTAGCAAGGAATCCTCAAACAGATATAGCATTGATAACATCAACACCAGGTCGCTCACAAGGACGCCGAGCCTACACTATCGGATGAGCTCGAGCGTGATGCACAAGAAATCCCACCCTACAGCCAATCCCTACCCCTCCTCAATCCCCTCCCAACTCCTCAAGAAAACCCCTCCCCCACAATCCAAACAGAATCCCACCATGTCCCTGCGGATGCTGAGCCTCCAACTGAAAATCCAGAACAACCTCAGGACGCTGAGGACACGTCCCAAGGCAGAGCTTCCTCCGATGCCGATCAGGCCACAGCTGGTGGTAATAATGAAAATGCACAAGGCACTGAGGACGCTGCTGGCCCGGACGATGCTGAGAACGAGTCCGAGAACAGTGCTGATGAAAGTTCAGATGATGAGGACTCTGAGTCGCCAAAAGGCAAAAAGAAGCGCAAGGACGATGGCGCAACTGTCAACGTTCTAGGCCCCTTAGTCTATTCTGAGCAATGGCTTGCCTCCTTCACCAAGGAAAAAGAAGTTCTGGAGTTTCTTGAGCTTCTCAGATTTCAAGGATGGCTGAACGTCGGACCTACCCCTTCTGAAGTTGACAAAGAACAGGTCCGAGCGTTCTACAAAAGCTTGCGCTACAAGTCCAAGGACAGCTCTCTCCATTTCAAGATAGAGGACGAGAAAGCCTTTGTCAATGAACGCCAAGTCCGTACTTTCATGGGACTGAGCACTCAAAGGCCTCCGTCCAACGCACTAAGCTCTCTTCCAGAGAACGGCTTTGAGCTGACAGAGGACGAAGAAGTTGCTATGATTGAAAGAGTGTTCCAGGGTAAACGACCCTATGGACTTGACAGGGTGACTCACGTGTTGAGCAAAGTCGGCGCCATTGCACATTACTTTATCTTCCGCGCCCACTACAAGAAAATCCATTTATTGCAACGAAAATTTGCAACGACAAGATTTTGTCGTTGCGAAAAATATTTTTGGCAACGACCTATGAAGGTTGTTGCTAATGTTTGTTACAATAAATAAAAATTTCACTTCCCTCCCATCTAAAAACGCGCGCGGGGAATAAAATTTTGGATTTATAATTTGCAACAAAAGTGAGCGTTGCGAAAAATAATTGGATATATATTGCAACAAGGATGTCGTTGCAAATAATATTCTACATGTATGGCAACGACATAGTTATTGCAAAACAAAAACAAAAAAGTAAAGAAAAAGCCCTATAGCGCGCTGCCCCTGTTCTCACACTCGTCTCTCTCGATATCGCTTCTCCTCGCACTTGTCTCGACCTCAAGCTGCCCCTCTGTTCTCATCCGACCTTTTCTTCCTCTGCCCAGATCTGGAACCACCAACCCTCTCGGATTTTCGGTCGTCGGCCCGAGCAGCCTCGCCGGCCATCTCCGCCCCTCTCACTCTCTCACTCTCCCTCCGCTCACCAACACCTCTTGCCCGTTCCCACCTGCGACCGCCGATACCCCAACCACCGAGACCCATTCGGCCCCGCTCTCACCCACCCTCGCCAGCCCAGACCTGCCGACCGACACCATCGCTAGCCAGCCTGCCCTTGGCCGTCCTCACCTCGAAGATGCTTCGATCCACCCTTCTTGAGTTCTAGATCCGCGGTTTTCGTTGGAGGAGTAAGAGTTAGAGTCTTTGAAGGTGACAATCGACGGCTCCGTTGAGGTCGCGATCGGAAAGGCCGAGAACTCGAAGCTTCCTTCGGAGGCGGAGACGGGGATGTGGGCGACGAAGAGGGTTTTCAGCTCAGGCTGGTCAATCTCGCCTCCCAAGATGAGGTCCTCTCTCTTTCTCAGTTTCTCCCTCTTTCCTTCTCCCTCTATAATTCAGTACGGATAATTGATTCGATGAATTTGGCTATGGATGTTGCGACTTTGATTGGCAGTTAGACGATGCGAAGAAGACCAGAGGCGACAGAGTAGAGGACGGAACCGCTCAGAGGGATCACCCTCTCTTCGAGGTCACTTCTCTTTCTCCTTGTTTTGCAAATTGCAATCTTTCCGCGTCAGAGCTGAAATTGTTGTAGAATGTAGGGCTTTGAAATTCGTTCGAGTTGTGATTTTCGCTGTGCAAATTTTGTCTTCGCTATTACAGGTTTTTAAGGAGAATAAGGATAAGCATGATGTTGAATTCAATAATCGGTTCAACCATAGTGTGGTTTCTTACTCTTTTTTTTTTTGAGCAAAGTGTGGTTTCTTACTCAACTTACCAGATTTGCGCTATAGGATATTCTCTTCTATGGAATCGGAGGTTCTTAACGGTGATCATGGAGGGGGTGCTGGAAATAATTGCGCCAGTGGATATAACCAGGTTTGTTTTCCAAATTGCATATCATGGTTACACTTATTTATTTTGGTGCTAAATTCACTATGAGAACTTGATATATGATTTGTGAAACATCACACTCGTTTTTCTTTTCCATAGCTTCTTTTCTCATTGGGAGTCATTGCTATATATATGCTATTGAGATTTCACATATCAACTAAATCTCTCAGCACGTTACTCATAGGCAGCTACAATATTTGATGAGTTCTCTCTGCCTGATCTAGAAAATTGTTAGTTTAGCTAAGATAGGTCAAAAGGTGTTGACATGATTATTAAGATTATATCAGCAGTTAAAGGGTGTTCAGGAGGATATTAGGGACATGATTGATAGAGAAGCTGATGGAAGTGATAACCTTGAAGGTTTTGTTTTATGTCACTAAATGATGGTTATAGTAAAAAGCTGCTTCAGACTTATAGTGTATGTCCTAATCAGATGGAAACAAGTCATGTGGTAGTACAACTCTGTGTCGAAACTCAAACGGCTGAACCTGAATGCTGATAATGATATAGTAATTACTTGCACTTTGGAAGTCGATCCCTTTAATAAAGTAATTCAGGGGTCCATCAAGGGATATGTTACAGACAGTTCTGGTGATTCTAGGTGTACCAATTTGGGTTTAATACAGTTGCTTGACTTCGGAATTTGACTTTCAACTTATAACATGTTAGGAGTAATATCCCTTGATGGACTCCTGAAAGTGGATTTTTGTGTGCTTTATTCAAATATAAAGTCCAAATATAAAGTCCAAATTCAGAATAAAATTGTTCAGTTGGAGGATGAAAGTGGATTTTTGAATTTTATCCACTGCATCTATGAAAGTTCTCTATCTAGTAGCACATTTTGTCTTGACGAGACATTACCAATGAGATTGCTGGTAGGCTGACATTTTCCTATTATTTGTTTTATTTCATAGTTATTTAATTTGAAACTATCATAACAAATTGTTAAATTTCAATCTGATTGCAGAGAAAGATGAAGCAATAACATTGTAATTAATTAATATTGAAAGGCTAAAGATGACATTATAATTAATAGTGAATACTGTGCAACTAAACTATTTATGTACTAAATTTGACAGGCATGATTTAGCTAACACATGCATGTTATATAAAAGTACACATTTAATTAGTTTGTGGGAGGAGGTTAGTTCGATGTTTATTCTAAGAAATAGGTAACTAATCACTCTTTAAAAGAAGTCAATCTACACGTGAATAATCAAAATTGCAAAGGAATGAGCTCAAAAAAAAATTAAAGGAATGATCTATTGATATGATCACATGAATCAAAAAGATTTTTCAATAAATAAATTAATAAGAAACCAAAAGATAGCTAGACAATTCAATAATGAATACGTATATTGGGACAATAATTCAAAATTTTCTAGGATGAAAAATCGTGAGGGAATGGGATTCTCCAAGCTAGAAGGATATATATAAGCATAAAAATTAATATGTACAACATATATGAAGCGATAACAACCAATTTCGTCCTGCTAATTTTTACCTTATCAAAAAAAAAAAAAAAAAAAAACCAATTTCTTCCTGCTGAAAGTGACCTTTAATGAATTTTTTGTTGGAAAAAGCTCCATCAAGAATTTATTATCTGATACATATCAGCTAGAGACACTGTTTTCATTTTCAGCTGGGAAAGACTTCAAGACAGTCTGCTTGAAGCTTCAGGTGCTGTTATATATGAACTATTCCTTCGTTTTTTTTTTTAAATCTTTGGTGCTACGCGCTATAAGTATTCTGTTCAATTCTTTGTGCCATAAACTTGTGAAAGAAACTACATTGTACATATTAGGAATATGACATGATTAGCTTCCTCCTCGTACTATACATTTTGATGATATCATGATATTAACACATGATGCTGCTGGGCAGGATGTCCTCTTATACATTGATCCTACATCTTTGGCAGCATTCCATAGCTGTTTAAGATCTTTTCTTCAGTGCATCAAGAATCTTCTTTTTGTTGAATTGCCTAATGGAATAAATAATAGAGCTGAAACGTATGAGGTTACACCAACCAGTCATCAGATTGAAGGAACAATAGAGAATAGCTCTAATGTAGATAATCTACATAGCTGGAAAGATGGGGAGTATTTTACCTTAAAAATGAATCAAGTTTCACTCATACTCCTGTCAATCAATGAATCAGGTAGATGTATCTGAAGCTCTTGTTCATTATTCTTTCTTGCTGACATTAACATAGTGATGCATTCAGATGTTTGATTTATCCAAGTGAAGTCCAGGAGTTATAGGGATTGTTGATTTATGCTCCAATCTCAGGCCGAAGTTTTCATTTAGTATATCTCAGTTGAAAATTCATTTTCAAACCCTTGAGGTAAATTTGGAATCGTTAGTGAAAAAGAACACATCCCGATTAGCAGATGATGACTCATATGAAAGACTACTGCATATGGAGATGAAAAATCCTATAGTGATGGGAAGTTATTTGCTTCCTTAAGACTAACTCGTGATGACAGGGGTATATTAGAGGTAATAGTGTTTTTTTACAGCTATACAGGTTCCTTGCTTCTCATGACATAGAATGCGCAATCCTATTGTTTTTGTATTATTTCATTTGTTTGTTAAGCTAAATTTGCTCGTGTAAAAAGATGCTAGTTTTATATTTTTGCAGGCTGTGATTCTCACGCAATAAACATTGAAGAGTAACACTGGTTTCCCCCTCTTATGCTTTGCATCAAATCAAAAGCCTCCATCTTGGTTAATAATACACTTCAGATTCAACTGAATGTTAACGGTTTTAAATTTTTTTTTTCCGTTTTTTATTATATGATTTTGTCCTTGATTATTTACTTTCTTCCTCATATTCTTACCTTTTTGCAGGATGCTGATATTTGCCAAAAGCCACGCTGTGCAAACCAAACACTTGGTATCGAATTTCGGAATGAATTGTGCTAATCACTGTTTTGTAGCTTGCAACTTATGAAGCTAACTACTTTAGAATGTTCAAGCTAGCTAGGAACAAAGATGTTGCCATATACTCTTCTTTTTTCTTAATGTTAAAGGTGGCTAGTTAGGAATTATGTCGTTTTGAAATGACGGGATATTTGTAACTTAACATTGTGTTGAATTTGACATGTAATTTTTGGGACAAATAGTACTATATATTCTTAACCTTTTGTAGCAACAATGTTTTGTAGCTAATTTATGGGCAAATCAGTCACCTCATAGTAGGGGAAAAAGAAAATTATTGTAATCTTTTGCAACGACAGCTTGTCGTTGCAATAAATAGCATCTTGTCGTTGCGGGGAACAACATCTTTTGCAACGACCTAGTTGGTGTTGTTGAAATTGGGATCTTTTGCAACGACATTTGTTGTTGCAAAATTCTATTAAACGAAAAGTTAAATCATAGATTTTTCGCAACGACAAAACTTTTGCAACAACAATTGTCGTTGCAAAAAACATTATTTTTCGCAACAACCAAAGTCGTTGTAGAAAACTTTCGCTACGGGCGTTCCAGCAACGACCCTGCAACGACAAATGTCGTTGCGAAAAATATTTTTGGCAACGACATGCAATATTTTGCAACGAAAACCGTCGTTGTAATAAATGGGTTTTCTTGTAGTGGCCGTCCTTCCCAGGCAAGAGAAGCGTTCTATAGTTCAAACACATGACATCATATTAATAGACGCCTTTCTCGAACGCCGTCCCATCAATCTTGCCAGAATTGCAATGCAAAATATGGCTAAGTGTGGGAGCAAGCGACATGCTTTGCCATACCCTGGGCTAGTCAAGCTGATCCTAAAGTCCCAAAACGCTTATGATGAGTCTGCTCCTACTGAATTGCTGGGACTCAACTGGGATCAAAAGAAAGGACTGCTCAAGATAAGGCACAATGAGGAACTACCCTCAATAAAGAAGCAGTTAGAGGATGAAGCTGAGGAAGCCAGGAAAAGAGCAGAGCAAGAACGCCTAGCAGCTGAAGCTGAACAGGAACGCCTTGCCTCTCTGCATCAAGAGCCCCTCAATGAAGACGAGCAAGCTGTGAATTTTGACGTTCTTGATCAGATGTTAATGGCCTCTTCAACTCCTTCCTTGCCTCACATGGACGCTCCTTCCTCCAGCTCTGGTCCAGTGCCTATTCCTGCCCCAGCAAATCCCGAACAACATCCTCCGGCAGAACTCATGGGTGCTATTCTTCACAACCAGTGCCTGATCTTAAATTCTCTCAAAGACTTATCTTCGGCATTCACCAAGTCGGCTGAACTTCAAGAGAAGCTTCTCAAGTTCTACCAAGATCAAAGCCGTCCTTAGTGATCGCCGTCCTCAACCCCTTTATGCCTAAATTGTTTTGTCTTTGCTTCTTTTATCTTTCAAACACTTTGGTCTGTAATGAAACGTACTCTCTTTTGTTTGAATGGCAATTACATGGTTTGCTTGCATTGTGCTTGTTTAAGCGTTCCACTGCTTATAGTTGTGTGTTTATGCTAACGTCCTTATCACTTGTTATCCTTTTCGATGATGCCAAAAGGGGGAAGTGTAGTTTTGCAGAGATGCGCTATAAATTAGTTATCTAGAATAAGCAAGTGTTAAGGGGGAACTATTAAGTGAAAGGTCTAAAGAACGCTCATGCTAGAATAATAGAGGACGCTTAGAAAGTTTTCTAGGACGCGACTCTCTCCTTAAAATCCAAATGTTAGAGAATCAAAGAATGAAAACTTGTGCTTATTGAAATTTCTCTAAGTATTAGAGGACGCTTCTAAGTTTTCATGCATACTAAGTTCCAATGTCAAAACTTTTTGCTGAAGAGTTTGTCATCATCAAAAAGGGGGAAATTGTTGGGACGCTATCAAGGATGCTTGCGTACTTGTTAGTGTACCACACAACCGTCCCTTAGTTTTGATATGACAAACTCACTTTGATTCTAATAAAGTTGTCCAAGTGTTCAGGAACGCCAGTGACCAAAAGGACAACAAGTGTGTATGGGCGTCCCATAAGCTTAGGGACGCTAGCTGACAGGAAGTAAGGACCAGCTAGAGACTACTTGAGCAAGGACGGAGTCCCAAGCAAGTAGGAACGCAAGAAAGGAGTCCTTACTCACTAGCCGACAGGATGACATCACTCGACAATGTTTGATCATCCAAGGACACGTGGAGACCGATCCTGTAGCGGAGTCCAACACTACGTGGCGGACGATCCTGTTGCAGAGTCCATCAACACGTGGCGGCCGATCCTGTAGCGGAGTTCATCATACACAGCTAGATACAGGAAGCTTCCTCATCACCGCCCTACTACTTGGTCTTGAGTGGTTCCTCTATAATTCACTGCGTTCATTTATTACCTGTTTAGTACTTTATTCCGCTGCATACATCAAGGACGCCCCTACACCTCGTAGGGACGCCTGACCAAAGGACGCCTTTACCAAAGTAAAGAGCGTTCCTCAATACTAACGATCCAACATATGGCGTCCTCCATAGCCATGTACGCCACTTGTTCATCGGCAGAATACATATACGGCCCCCCGAACTTGTAACTTTTTTTCAACCAAACCCCTCAACTAAAAAAATGTTCTATTAAACCCCTGAACTTACTAATTTTGTTCGATTAGACCCTTGTCACGCGCCATGTGACACGTCAGCGCCACATCAGCGCCACGTCACTGCAGTGTCAGCGCCACGTCGCTGCCACGTGGCACTGACGTGTCGATGACGTGGCTGTGATGTGGCAATGATGTGACACTGTAAAAAAACTATTTAATGAATTTATATATAATTTTTTTTATCCAACTCGTTCTATGAAACGCACAATAATAGATTCATCTCATGTAATAATGTTTTTATAATATATTTTATCATTAAAATAAAAAAGTATTTTTGTTTCAAATAATATTACTTAATTAAAATATTATTTTATAATATTTTTAGTCGCACTACATTGGCGTTAACGTTTTTACCGAACAGAGCTAGGTTCCTCTTAAATGATTGATTAGTAGGGTCGTCAAAACTTAATCGAACCTGCTAAGCCGACCCGAACCGACTGAAAATTTTTGGGGCTGAATCTAAAAAATTTGAACTTAAAACCGAAATGAACCGAACCTGTTTTAATCTGAACCCAAATGGATTGAAATCTGAAACCCGTTGGGTTGACCGATATAGTATATTTAAGTAATTTTTAAAATTTATTTTTAAAATTATAATATATTTTATTATTAAAATAAATAAATATCAATAATAATTTCTTATAAAATATTATTATTTTATTATTAAACATTATTATTTTCTTATAAAATATTATTATTTTATTATCAATTATTATTTTTAATATTATTATTTTATTATTAAATATTGCTTTAAAAATATTCCAGTCGCACAAAATAGTCGTGTAGTACACGCGCCATGCCATGTCAGCAATAGGGGTCTAATCGAACAAAATTTTGTAAGTTGGGGGGTCTAATAGAACATTTTTTAGTTGAGGGGTCTAGTTGAAAAAAAGTTACAAGTTCGGGGGGCCGTGTATGTATTCATCATCATCATCATCATCAGAAGAACTACCATTATCCCATGCAGATGCGAACGCTCCAATGAGAGCCTTTGTCTTCATTTCCTTTGAAGACATTCCCGTTGTACAATTTTTAGTAAAGTGCCCTTTCTTGTTACACTTGTAACAGGTAAGTTCTTTCATCCCTGCCTCAGTGTACTTGTGACTTTCTTTCTTAGAAGGCATCTTGTGTTTGTTGAAATATTTGTTCCTTTTGCCATAAGAACGGAGAGCTTTGTGAATAAGAGCAAGTTCTTCTTCTTCATCTAGCTGTTCTTTAGTCTTGCTTTTTTTCTTCTTTAAAGCTTGAACGCGCATCTTCTCACGGTTCTCATTCTTGTTGGCTTCCACCATTAAAGCAAGTTATCGTTGACGACGTAGATACTTAGCGTACTTTGGTGTTGATGTCATCAAGGCTAGATCTGTTTGTGGATTCTGTGCTAGCTCAGCCAAATCGGAGTCCCTCCTTGCTTCATATCCTCTCAGCTTCCCGTAGATCTCTTCCATATCTAGAGTCTTGTTAGCTGTATTTTCCTTGAATGTGGTTCTATCAAAGTTCCACTTTCCTGTTAGTCCATCAATGACCACTTGAACTCTGTTCCTCATTGAAATTTCAGTTTCTGGGATACCCAAGTTCCTCATCTTGGTGACAAGAGCTTCAAAACGGTATGAGTAGTCCTTAACTGTTTCATTGGGCAACATTCTGAAAGCATAGAACTCTCTCTTAATTTCAAGCTGAACGTCTTCCTTCATCTCAGTCGTACCCACGTGGTACTTCTCGAGAGCTTCCCATTGTTGTTTGGCTGTTGCCAAATTGCTGACTCGGGTGGCATCCCTCTCATAAAGGGACGCTTGAAGGAAGCATATTGCCTTAGCATTTGTTTCCATGAGCTTGAATTCATCAGGACCCCACTCGTCCTCTTTGTCTTTCTTGTCAGCAGGAACGGTAAGGTCACCTTTCATGATCACTCTCCAGCATTGATAATTCTGACTTCTACAAAAATTTTCAAATCTAATCTTCCAGCGGTTGAAGTTGCCGTCCGTCAGGCGCGGAGGCTTCATGAAAGAGATTCCAATTGGTTCCATGTCCATCTTTTACCTGTAACTCAGTAAGAATCTAGAGCGCCCGCTCTGATACCAATTGTTGGATCGTTAGTACTCAGGGACGTCCTTTACTTTGGTAAAGGCGTCCTTTGGTCAGACGTCCCTACGAGGAGTAGGGGCGTCCTTGAGTAATGCAGCGGAATTAAAATACTAAACAAGTAAAGATGAACGTAGTGAATTATAGAGGAACCACTCAAGACCAAGTAGTCCTTGAGTGTAAACCTCTACCTCCTTGGAGGATTTTTGAAAAGCTTTTTCCTTTATATTGAACGTCCTTACAGTTGTACTGGCGCGTCTTTACAGTTCTCTGGCACTTAGCTTTTCCCTAAGTCCACTAGTAAAGGACTCCTCTAAGCCTACAACTTAAGCGAGTTCAATCTCTTAAAGGACTCCATTCCTACGTCCTACATTACTTCGTAGAACTCTCTTTCTCTTTTTGGGATTTTCTGAATACAAACTGTTTTGTGGTTTGGTTACAAATCTCACTCGATCTAGCACAAGTCTTAACACTGTTCTTGAGTTCTTGAGCTAGTTCTTCGTGTTCTTGAGTGAGTCGCGTTCCTCTGATTCTCTCTGAATATTCTCTGAAAGCGTTAGTGTCACAATAAATGCCTTGGGCTATTTATAAGACTTGGGGAAGGGCGTCATTCTTCTTCTGACGATCATGCCCTTCAGGTACGTGGCTACAGGATCTTCCTCCACGAGTATGACGGTGATGAGGAAGCCTCCTGTATCCAGCTATGTGTGATGAACTCTGCTATAGGATCGGCCGCCACGTGTTGATGAACTCTGCTACAGGATCGTCCGCCACGTAGTGTTGGACTCTGCTACAGGATCGGTCTCCACGTGTTCTTGGATGATCAAACATTGTCGAGTGATGTCATCTTGTCGGCTAGTGAGTAAGGACTCCTTTGTTGCGTTCCTACTTGCTTGGGACTCCGTCCTTGCTCAAGTAGTCTCTTGCTGGTCCTTACTTCCTGTCAGCTGGCGTCCCTAAGCATAGGGAACGCTCACACACTTGTTGTCCTTTGTTAATTGGCGTTCCTGAACACTTGGACAAATTTATTAGAATCAAAGTGAGTTTGTCATATCAAAACTAAGGGACGGTTTGTGTGGGCACACTACCAAGTACGTAGGCGTCCTTGATAGCGTCCCAACATAAATGTTCCATATCCTACCATGAAGTTAATCCTTTGTTTGTAGCCTCGTTCTAGCCGAAGCCTTTGTTTGAAACTCCTCAAAAATATTATTCCTAGCCTTATATGACTTGACCCTTATGGGATTGGACTTTAGAAGAGAGGTTTGAAGTGTATTTGAAGAGTTGAGATTCTCTTGGGTTTCAGAGCAAAGAGTGGTGTTATGAATCAAGCGGGTAGTGCATCTTTGTTGTGTATAAAAGACAAGCCAAAAGAAAAGAAAGAAGAGAAAAGAAAGAAAATGTTGGAAATGGGAAGTGGAATGAAGGTGAAGAGGTTAAGTGAAAGAAAAGGGTCCGATCGAGTTCAAAGCTATATCGGGCCCGAGGTATGTTCAAAGTCGGTCCAATGACAAAAGTTGTGGAAAATCCAACAAAATGCCTAAGTGCAAAGATGAAGTGGAATGTTAACTGAAATTTTGGGTTAAGAAGAAAATTCTAAGCTTTTTGGATGAGTGTAAAGTTGATTGTGGAATTTTGGTGAAGTACGTGAGAGTTTAAGTTGTTCAATCCCCATTATAATCACCACAAGACCAAAATAATTCACACCTTGAGAAATACCCAAAAGCTGCATTACAACCTGTTAGAGCTAGAAATCAACCAAGCAAGATTGGTGATCCCTTAGCCTAGATCGGGCTTGAACTAAGCAATACGAAGTCGGAATCAAATAAGAAAGATGCGAAAATTGTACTAAACTCATGTGTATTCGATTGTATTTTCTGTATGAGAGTATGTATGCGTGAATGTTACAACGTATGGCCCTTTCTATGTATATATAGGGGCCTATAAGATAGAATGCCCTAAAAGATATAAAGATAACTAGATAGATACGCGTTTTCTATGATATAATTTCCGTGACATAAGATAGAAGTAATCTTTACAAGATATATTGTGGGTATATCTTATACTTAGGCGGATTATCACGCTTCGATACCCATTTTACTCGGTCAGTCTTCTAGAAGCTCGCCACTTGGCTTTGTGGACTTCTCGCAAGCCGCTCCAGTATATTCTGTGGGCTTTTGATCATTAGGGCCCAACAATACCCCTTTCAATTTCAATCTTCAAATTTCAAATTTTGAAATGTGGAATTGGGATTGAACTGAAACTCCAATTGCCGGTTCACTTGCCTTGAAAATCGTTTTACCAGGCATCATTACTTTGTATTAATATACCCCTAGCCTCTTATTTGCCACTGAGGCGTCACTTCCATTGTTCAAAGCAGGTACTCACTCCTCTCTCTTATTCTTCGTCTTCATCTTCTTCCGTTCTTTTCCACTTCCTCTTTCCTTTACTTTCTTCAACAACTCTTTCTCTGTTCTTCCTTCAAACCACGTTTCTTTTCAACCATGGCCGAGTCTCCCCTTTTCGCACCGTCTAATTCGTTAATGGCGCAAGATCAATTTCAATGCGATCTCACGCCGGACGATGTAGCCAGAATCGTCTCCGAGAGAGGGTTTCCGGCCAGCACCGTGACATACTGCCCCCAGGACGAGCTAATCGACTGGATCCGACCAGGGTGGATCTGCTTCACCAAGTTCCCGTTCTCATTAGGGCTAAAATTCCCGTTTTCCCCTTTTATTAGGGACTTCCTTAGGGATTTAGGGGTCTCGCCTTCTCAAATTATGCCCATAACCTGGCGTATACTCAGATGTGTAGATGAGTTGGCCTCTAGGAAAGGGATAACCATGACGGTGAGCGAGTTCTTGGTGGCTTACAAAGTAGTACCTTCTAGGCCGAGTAGGATCTCTGTCCATTCTAGAAATACCCATGACCCCTTGATCCCCGGTGTCAAGAACCCTAATACGGGATGGCAGTCACGCTATTTCTTCGTGGAAAGACGCTCTTTGGGCGAATTAGGGGAAATCCATAAGGACGTTTTCCTAGATGCTTGGAACACCACCCGTAAGAGCCTCGCTTGCTCTGTTTTTTGTGGTCCTTTCCAGTGTGTATAACTAGATCTGTGATCCTGGGTAGTGTATCTTACTAATGTTCATTTGGTGTCATCTTGTGCAGTGCCAAAGAATTTCAACTCGAGGTCTTCCAGCGGAAAGCTCGTCAAGGTGCTGCTAAACATCGACTCCAAGGACCGTGCCCCCAGTAGGGTGTTCAACGAGCCGGAGAAGCCTAGAGAGGAGTGCCAGAGCCAAAGCTCTAGCCACGAAACTACGGATCTAGAAGCCTCGCCTCTTGCTGTAAAAATGTCGAGCACCTCCAAGCCGACCAATTCTGGTAAGTCCCCGGCGATACTCCCTCCCTGGTATTCTAAGCGAAACCTTTTCGGTACAAAATCTGACCATTGGTGCATCATATGTCCAGGCAGTGAGAGAAACACTTCCACTGATGCCATGCTGCAACGAATGCTGAGATCCCAAAGTTCAAACCCTCCTCTGGTACCCAAGAAGGAGGTTCAGCAAGGACGCCCTACACAGAAACGCAAGTTGGAGACGCCCCCACTAGATCTTTCCAAAGCGGACACCGCTGATTTCTGGGGCGTCGTGCTAGAGTCTACCTTCCAGTGAGGCTAGAGTTACCTCTGTCAAGGGCGGAGTGGAACAGGCACTGACTCGATCTAGGGCGGCTATGAAGAAGGTATGTTCGCGCGACCTTTCTTATTTGTCAAACTAATCTCTTTGTATCGTATTTACTCATTTTGGCGTTCCTCGTAGGCAACCTAAGAATTTGCTCTGGCCATGGACATGCATACGAGGGAGATCAGCCAGTTGAAGCATAAGGAGAGAGACGCGTCGGAAGCAGCGTTGGAAGCTGGCCGTCAGAACCGGGTTCTGGAAGATGCACTAGGTAGCCATCGCACTCAAGTTGCCAAATTGTAGGAGGAGGTATCTACTCAGGCAAGAAAGATTGCCGAGCTTTAGGAGGTTGCGAGCGACTTCGCACAGCAAGTGGTAAGGATCGGCACTTATTATTCTACCAAGGCCAAGATCGAAGTTCTTGATAGTGTTGCTAAGGGCGAGAACTGTCGTTGGAACTTAGAAGAGCTGAAGGCTACTTTCGACGCGCTATTTCCACCGTGATCCAAGGTACCTGGAGAAGAATTCTTGCCTAATGAAGATCTGGATGGTGATGATGCCAACTCTCCCGCCTCAGTGGATACTATGCTAGCCGTGGGTACTAGTGGTGTTATCGATTAGGAAGACAAGGATGAACACCTTTCGTCGCAGACTCCTTCTCCAGCTAAGTGATCTCCGTTAACCTAGTGAAGTTGCTTTTGTTTTTGTCTACTTCTATGTTAAAGACTTAACTCCGGCAGTGTCAACTGCCTCAAGACTCTAGTACTTGTTTCGGGATGGCTTTCGTGCCAAAACTTTGAATTTATGGGGGAAACATCGTACCCGTTGTGTAAAAACTTTTTAATCCTGCATCAGCCTTTATAGGCCCTCTGTATGGCCGTTTACTTATGCTACATTCTCATTTTTGGCAACACTTGCCTATTTTTGACAGCTACTTGCGCGCGAGACCAAATCTTAAAGAGTAGCTCAGACCCTGTTTCTGGTGTCTAAAGCTTTGATGTCGGACAAGCTTATATAACATCGGGGGCTTGACCCCTACTATTTTTTGCTTAGATGTTTAGTGGGGAGTGTGGTCGTCCCTATATTTATTCAGCGAGATTATAGATGTCGTTTCTAGAGGATGGTTTATCCCGATATCTAGAGTGGAGCGCATTCTTAGGGATGTCGCCCTATGTAGGCTTCGCTGGCAAAACTTAGCACCTCTTGTCTTGCGTGGGGCGCTCTTTGAATAATACTTTGGAGAGCGCATTTCAAAAAGCACGCTTGTGTTCCGAAATAGGTGTGAGTGACTATAAATGTACATCCTTAGAGCAAGAGTCTTGAAGCGATTTTGGTAGATGTAACCTTGATAATCATGTGATTAGTAAAATCGTCGTAGCGTGACGACATAGTAATTTCAATACCCCTTGTATTATGCGGGGGAGAACTGCTTTTGTTCTTTATCTAGAAATACGTATTCGACTTTGACAAAAATTGTATAGGTACCTAATGCGTTCTAGCAGTTAATAAGAAACAAGCTTGTTTGTGTGGAGTGCTAACGTTAGCTTGGTGACGTCAAATGTTGAGAGTATATCTGGATTGTACAACCAGGTAGTATAATCCGTTGGATGCTAGTACCATTGTCAGGCGAATTGTGCCTTATTTGTGGATCCAAATGTTCGTGCGGGTTTTGCAATACTGGCGATACTTGCCTAGGTCTCTTATGGGCCTAATCATTACGTCCACGAGTTATGTGGGATTTCTGGCAATAAATGCCTAGGTCGCTTATGGGCCTAATCATTACGTCCACGAGTTTTGTGGGAATATTTGCCTTATTGTAGCTTGATCGGGGCTACTAGGCGTGCACCCTGGTGTGGGTGTTTGTATCGTGCGAAGTTTGCAAATTAAAGATATGTCCTTCGAGGAACATTTGTTTGCGTGTATAAGTAATTTGTAGTAAATTTTATTCATAACTTAAAAGAATCACAAGAATATAAGATAGTGTCTTAACTAGTGCTTAATACCAGAACTACGATCTAGAAATAAAAGTGGGGTGATAGTTCAAGAACCCCCTTGCATCCCCCCGAAAAAAAGAAAATCCAAAACCTTCTAAAACACAAAATAAACTAAGTGACTAGAGATAGGGTTGTTAGAAATAGTACTTCTTGAGGTGAGTGGCATTACAGCTCCTAGGCACTGGTTCTCCTTCCTCGGACTCCAACTGGTAAGCTCCTTGCCCTACGACCTTCGTAATCCTGTAAGGTCCTTCTTATCCAGGTGCCAATTTTCCCGCTTTTTGTTCTGCTGTGTTCTGGAACACCTTGCGAAGTACCCAGTCTCCAACTCGAAAGATCTTAACTCTTACGTTCTTGTTATAGCTCCTGGATACTTGCTGCTGGTTGTTGGGCCCTAACAACTAAAAAGCCCATGACACACGCTGGAATGGTTTGCAAGACGTTTACGAAGCCCATCAACGAGTTTCTAGAAGATTGATCGAGTACGTAGGTATCGCAGCATGATGATTCGCCCGCTTAAGTATAAGATATATCTACATTATATCTTATAAAGATTATTTCTATCTTATGTAACGGAAATCACATCATATTTAGGTATAGGTTATCTAGAAGACGCGCATCTATCTAGTTATCTTTATATCTTGTAGAACACTTTATCTTTTAGACCCCTATAAATACATAGAGGGGGGGTCACGCATTGTACATTCATGCATACATACTCTCATACAGAAAATACAATCAAATACACACGAGTTTAGTACAATTTTTGCATCTTTCTTATTTGATTCCGAGTTCGTATTGCTTAGCTCAAGCCCGATCTAGGCTAAGGGGTCACCAATCTTGCTTAGTCGATTTCTAGCTCGGTCGATTTCTAGCTCCAAAAATTTGGCGCCCACCGTGGGGCGAAGAATTTGGCAAATTACGAACGAAGAATCGCTCGTTGTCCAAGCTTCCCATCTTAGACAATGTCAAAATCTGGAGAATTCGAGCCAGGGAAGAATGACGCCACCCAACAAGAAGAAATCTTGTCCAAACAGCGAGAAGGCGAGATGGCGGACGTTCGGCGACGCATGGAGCTTCTCCATAAAGAACTCGAGCAGCAAAAAGGCTTATTTGAAGCCAGCATGGAACGTTTGACTAACGAAAACAACCAGCTTAGGAGCCTGAACCAGTTATTGACTACGGCCAGGCAACCCGCCAACGTCACTAGAAACACCGAGGGTTTGGTGACGTGGCTGAATTTCGATTCCGGAGAGGGAACTTCGGGGGGTAACAACGGGAACGACACCCAAGGTGGAGTCTTGAACACTCAACAAACACCCGCCCCCGAGAATAATCGCGAGCAGGCCGCGAAGAGGGAGATCCCCGTAATCCAGGTCACCCCTCCGGGCAACACCTACAGAACCCGCTCCGGAAACGTATGGATAGCTGAGAACGCTTACACTGAACGGCACCAAGAGGTGGACCTAGACGCTCTCATCAGGAAAAAAGTTATAGAGCAGATCGGGGCCATCTCCGACCAGGTTGTCAGAAGCCACACCGGATACTAGCCGGTGCAACCAGTGGCCCAAGATGGATACGACGAATCCCCATTCGTCCCCACGATTGCTCGGGCCGAGATTCCTAGAAAAGTCACTATTCCCTCTATGAACCCCTACAATGGTACCACGGACTCTAACGAGCACATAGCTATCTACAAACAAAAGATGATGACTTGCTCGGTTCCCAGTCACTCAAAGGAATCAGTGATGTGTAAGTGGTTTGGAACGACCCTGACTGGACCAGCCCTCACCTGGTTCATCGGTCTACCCAGAGGGAGTATCAAGTCTTTCGCCGACCTCTCGGACACCTTCCGGAGCCAGTTCGCGAGCAGTCGCAAGTTTGAGAAACAGTCTAGCGACCTTTACCGGGTCAAACAGAAAAATCACGAAACCACAAGAGCTTTCCTACATCGCTTCAACAAGGAGAAGGTAACCATCCCAAATTGCGACACCACTACCGCAATCGAGGCATTCCGACAAGGAATAATACCGGATACAGGGTTGTACCAGGAGCTAACCAAGCACCCATGTGCTACTTTCGAGGAAGTCCAGTCAAAGGCACTAGCCCACGTGCGATTGGAGGAAGATAGATCTCTCCGAAGGAGGTCGGCCGAACCTAGAAGCTCCGACAGGAAAAGCGGCAATGATCGCAAGAGGGAATATCCAAAGCGAAGGCGATCACCTTTCGACCCGAGAAGGGGCAGGCGTGATCGATTGAACGATAGACACCCAGCCAAACAGGTTAATGTAGCACGCAACAAGCCGCCAATGGAGAAGGAACGCGATCCATTGCCACCACGTCTGGAGGATTACAATCTCAAAATCTCGCCATCGCAAATGGTGAAGAACCTCACCAAGATGGGAGATCTAGTTAGGTGGCCTAGGAAAGATAAAGCACCCAAAGCAGGGGCCGACGAGAACAAGTGGTGCGAGTTCCACGATAACCACGGCCATTAGACCAAGGATTGCATCATGCTAAGGAGGGAGGTCACACACCTAATCTCAAAAGGCAAGATCCGGGAAGCGGCTCCAGACGCCAGAGTTCCTCGTGACCTTCTAGATAATCCCTATCGGAGCAAGAAGAACGAGAGAACACCCCCTACTCCAGAAAGGGTGGTGAACGTGATAACCGGAGGATCGAGTGTCTGTGGCCTTTCTTACTCAGCGGCCAAGAGGCACGCACGAGAAGGCTACTTAGGAAAACCTACCCATCTAGAGAGGCGGCCTAGACAACCCACCGGGTTTGCAATAGTCTTTGACGACTCCGACATTGAAAACCAGGTTAGGCCTCATCACGACGGTTTGGTGATCTCCTTACACATAGGAAACGTCCTTATGAGGAGGATACTGGTCAACACCGGTAGCTCTACCAACCTCATAACACTCACCGCCCTCAAAGAGATGGGTTTGTCTGAAAACGACATCCACAAGCAATCAGTCCCCCTCGTAGGATTCAGTGGAGAGGTAAAGCACATCACAGGAAACATAACCCTACAAACCTTCGCCAAAGGAGTCAACTTGAAAGTGGAATTTATGGTGATAGATTGCCCATCTAGCTACAACGTAATCTTGGGTCGCCCTTGGTTACATGACATGAAGGCGGTGGCTTCCACCTATCACCAGACGGTGAAGTTCCCTACATAAAGGGGAATAGGGGAAATTCGGGGGGATCAGAGGCTAGCAAGGGAATGCTACAAGACTGCTCTAAAGCCTACGGCCGCTGGGCCGCATGCATAGCAATTACAGAACGCTACCCCTCCTACCCAGACCCGAGAGGAAGAAGAAGAAGTGGAGGAGGTAGCAATAGGGGAAGGACGGATAGTTCGGTTGGGCATCGGACTTGAGATGTCCATCAAGACAAAACTCGTGTCCTTTCTAAAGAAACACCAGCAGTGCTTCGCGTGGAGCCACGAGGACATGACTGGAATCGATCCAGGGGTGATAACGCACAAACTCAACACCGACCCCAGCTTTCCCCCCGTAAAACAAAAGAGAAGAAGATTTGCCCCGGAACGAATCCAGGCTGTTGACGAAGAAGTGAGGAAGCTACTAGACACAGGCAAAATCCGAGAGGTGAAATATCCAGAGTGACTAGCTAACATGGTGGTCGTCCCAAAAAAGAATGGGAAGTGGAGGGTTTGTGTGGACTTTACCGACCTGAACAAGGCTTGTCCTAAGGACTCTTTCTCACTCCCACACATAGACACGATGGTCGACGCCACCGCTGGTCATGAACTCTTGACATTTATGGACGCCTTTAGCGGCTATCACCAGATCCAGATGCACCCCGAAGATCAAGAGAAGACGTACTTCATACCAGGACAGGGGACGTATTGTTAACGAGTTATGCCTTTCGGCTTAAGAAATGCTGGTGCAACGTACCAGCGTCTCGTTAACCATATGTTCCAGAATCAAATCGGGAAGACCATGGAGGTGTATATTGACGATATGGAGGTGAAAAGCACGATGCCGGTTCAACACCAACAACATCTTGAGGAAGCTTTTAACATTCTCAAAAAATTCAATATGAAGCTCAACCCTCAAAAGTGCACGTTCGGAGCTTAGTCTGGAAAATTTCTAGGCTACATCGTGACTAAAAGGGGGATTTAGGCCAGTCCCGACCAAGTGAGAGCAATAGCCTCCCTGAGATCGCCCAAGAACATCAAGGAAGTACAGAAGCTCGCAGGGAAAATAGCCGCCCTTAACAGGTTCATATCCAAGTCATCCGACAAGTGTCGTTTGTTCTACGATATACTCAAGAAAAACAAAAGCTTCCAATGGGATGAATGACACGAGAAGGCTTTCCAGGGGCTCAAGGGTTATTTCTCCAATCCATTGCTGCTAACCAAGCCGGTGCCAGGAGAAATCTTGCAACTATATCTAGCAGTATCAGGGAGTACACTGAGCGGGGTTCTGGTCAGGGAAGCTGACGGACAACAAATGCCTGTTTACTTCGTAAGCAAGACAATGACTTCAGCGGAGAATAGATATACTGATGTGATTCGCCTTAGGATCGGACTCGATTCTGGCTCGAGGGGGTTCGAGTCTTGATATTGACTTGGACGTGAGATCTTGCTCAAACTTGCGGATTTGAGTGAAGATGCAACATTTCAAACGTGTGGGATTTTTAGATTCAACAACTCTTTTTGTGGGATTTTAATTAATGTGGGATAAGTAGTCGAGCCCTCACTTCGGTCCACTCACCGATAGGGATCGACTAAGGGATACAAGGGATGCGGAACCGAACCCTAACAACCCAAGCGGCCCTAAGGATAGGTAGGCGCCTCGCTCGGAATGAACCAAGCTAGGACGCCTAAGGAGGGTGAGGCGAGGCTCGAGTCTCACGAGCCAAGCCACCCTCCGAGCCCTCGGTTACCCGAAGGCCAGGGTTTGGTAGAAAAATAGGAACGGCAAGGCCATGGCTCGAGTCACACGAACCGTAGCCCGCCGCCCGGCTCTCGAGTCTCACGAGAGCCCTACGGCTTGAGTCCCACAAGCCGGGAAAGCCCAAAACCTAGAACGGGACAAAAGTCTCTCAATTCAGGTTCAAGCTTAATCTCAATCTATCTAAAAAATGAAGAAATGCATCCCTTTATATAGGGCAAAAATGGGCACTTGACTTGGCCTCCAAGGCGGTAATTTTTTTTTTTTTTTGTACAAAAAAGGGGAAAACACTAGGCCTCCTGATCAGTGTAGGACCAGCCTAAATCATCCGCACGGATGATCTTTAAAAAATCTCTAACTTCTCGAATTCTGCCTTCACTTAATCCAAGTGTCGTCCTCAAGGATTCCTCCCAGTGCTGTGTGTCACTGCTCATCCTTGCACCGTCCAATAGGGCTCGTGGATCAGCATTTCTGGCTGCTAGGTAATCTGCGGCTCTGTTACTTTCCCTGTAACAATGAAAAACTCGAACCTCCTCGAAAAGAGAGAGGAGGCCTTTTATGTCATTAATGGCTGTCTTGATTTCCCAAGGGCATCTCCATACCCCCGTAATGCTGTTGATAACACATAAGTTATCACCTTCGACCACTAATTTTGTTATGTTCAGGGCTTTGGCCCTTCGCACCCCATCCAGAGCCGCCAGAGCTTCAGCCTAGAGGATGGACGGGGCGGCCAACTTCCGTCGATCCAGGGCAATAATTTTTGAGTTATTATCTCTCAAGATAAATCCTCCATGAGTGGATGAATTGGATCGCCGGGAGCCGTCAAAATTTAGTTTTACCCACCCCTTGTCCAGTTTCTTCCAAGTGGGGAGCTTCGGTCTCTGGCGCTTTACTGACTGCTTGTGCTCAAGTTGTTTGGCCAACTTCCACTGCGAGTAGAGGGCGAGTACCAAGTCGGATGGTTTCTCATCGGTTAGTGCCTTATCTGCATTGAATATTCTGTTGTTTCGGTGCATCCAAATAGTCCACCACAGAAACAATATAATGGTGTCTCCTTTGTTAGCCTTGATGGTCTGGACAATGCTATGGTTCAAATCGCCCTCGTCTTTAATAACAAGCCGCACACCAGCGCGTTCTTCTAATTGTCGAAGCATTGTGATAGTGAATTCGCACTCAAAGAAAAGGTGCTTACTGGATTCTTCTTGAGTGTCACACAGAGAGCACGTACCAGGCACTCTCGCATGATACCTATTTAATCGTTCCGTTGTTGGAAGGCAATCCGCACAAGCTTTCCAGATAAAGTTCTGTACCTTTGGAGGAACCTTCATATTCCAAATCCAGTCCATGTTCTGATCAGGAATGTTTCGCATTTCCTCACACAGTTGAGCTGCCGTTTTGACAGTGAAAACCCCATCCGGGGATGGCGTCCAAATTACTCTATCATCCTGATCTATTACCGGGATGCGCACTTGCAGAATCTTGTCAACGAGATGTTGTGGAAGGTGAGCTTGTAGTTTCACGGTATCCCAAGTTTTGTTGTCGAGAATGAAATCCGAAACCTTCATTTTGACGTCATTATTCTGGAGATATGGTTGTAGAGTGGCGTTATCAAGCCATGGGTCCGTCCAAAAATTTATAGTTTTGCCGTTCCCAAGTTGCCACCTCACTCCCTTCATAAAAGCTGCTCTGATATTCAAGAGTCGTCCAAACTGCCAGGAGTGTGTTTTCTTTTCAACTGTCATTATAGATTCTGTACCTAGATACTTTTCAGTCACTAGGCGAACCCAGGGGTTTGCCGGTTCTGTTAGAATTTTCCATGGTAGTTTCATTTGGAGGGCCATATTAGAGACCTCGGCAGTTCTCAATCCCAACCCTCCTTTTCGTTCAGGAGCACAAATGCGTTCCCAACTAATAAGGGGATGGAAGTTATCAATATTCTTGTTCCAAAAGAAATCCCGGTTTACTTTATCAATTTGTTCCCAGACACTTTTGGGCAGCAGGAAACTCTGCATGAGGTAGTTCGTTTTGGACTGCAAGTTAGCCTGAATTAGGACTTTCCTACCTGCTTGAGATAACGAATTGGCCTTCCAGTTAGCCAGTTGCTTCTTAAGCCTCCAAGGCGGTAATTGATGGTGGCTTGTTACTTGGAGTGGAAGGCATTCATCTTTCAAGCTCATCCTTGGCGGCCAAGCTAACTTGAGGAGGTGGACATGCCTTGGGCTGATGTGAATGACGGTGGAGACTTGGGCTTGGGCTTATTCTTGACTTTGTTGTGGAGAACAAGCCCGGCCTAACTTGTTCTTAAGGTTTGTGATCTTCCTTGCTTGGATTGCCTTAGAAAAAAGGCCCGAAACGCGATGTAGATGGGCGCCTAAAAGTGGCACCGGCCCGAAGACACGAGTGCCCACGAGAGGCACCGACGCCGCGGGACGGGTGCCTCGATGAGGCACCAGCGCCGAGAGGCGTAAGGGCGAGGGGCTCGGGCACGACCCCCTTAGGCCCGGGCACGATCACATCATATACCCCCCTCGAAAAACTGGTCCTCGCCGTCGTCATGAGTTCGAATAAGCTTCGCCCTTACTTCGAGTCGCATACGATCGCGGTGCAAACCAGCAACCCTCTGCGACAGGTGATGCAGAAGCTGGAGTTCTCTGGACGAATGACCAAGTGGGCGGTGCAACTCAGCGGCTACGACATCAAATACGAACCTCGCAAAGCCATAAAATCGCAGGTCCTAGCTGACTTCGTCACTGACTTCACACCTGATCTAGAGGAGGCAGCAAACGCAAGCACACCCGCTCCTGTCTCAAACGAGACACACGCAACATGGACACTCAACACAGATGAGGCTTCCAACGCCAAAGGGAAAGGATTAGGGGTGGTCCTGGAATCAAGCAAGGGAGATAGGCTAGCTCAGGCCGTAAGATGCGACTTCGACGCCACAAACAACGAAGTAGAGTATGAAGCTTTGATTTTCGGATTAGGGTTAGCACGAGACCTAGCAATCCAGAATCTGCAAGTAAGGTGCGACTCTCTCTTGGTGATTAACCAGATACTAGGCCTTTTCGAGGCACAAGACGAGAGGATGGCTCTTTACCTGGAAAAGGCGAGAACATTAGCGGGAGAATTCCAGCAGGTTACGTTTGAACAGGTACCCAGAGAGAACAACACATCGGCCAACGCCTTAGCAGGGTTAGGCTCAGTACTCAACCCAAGTGAATACTCTCAGATCCCGCTAGTGCACCTTCTTTACTCAGCAATCGAGCATCCCAAAGAAACATCCATGCTACACACGCTCTTAGTAGCCAGCCTTGACACACACTCTAGAACTAAGCCTAGCAGTTGGATCAAACCGTATCTGGACTGGCTAGTACACGAGAAGGCGCTTGAAGATAAGACGGAGGCAAGGGCTTTAAGAGCCAAAGCCACACGATTCGTCGTCCACCAAGGCGTACTCTACCACAAGTCTTCGTCTGGGGTCTTATAAAGATCCGCGGAAAGAGAAGAGATAGAGAATGTTATGAAAGAGATCCATGAAGGATATTGCGGGAACCACGCTGGTGGCAGAAGCTTGGCAAACAAGATACTTAGACATGGGTGGTATTGGCCGACCCTACGACGCGACGCCACCAAGTATGCCCAAGAATGCAAGGCTTGCTAGCGACACGCACCAACTTCTCACCAACCCTCTGAGAGCCTACATACAACCCTTATTCCTTGGCCCTTCATGAGGTGGGGGATGGATATTGTGGGGAAATTACCTCCTTCTACAAGTCAGAAAGTGTTCTTCCTGGCTATAACCGATTACTTCTCCAAATGGATCGAGGCTGAAGCATATAGGGAGATTAAGGACAAACATGTGATCTCCTTCATCGAGCGCAATATCCTCTGCCGTTTTGGAATCCCAGCAACGATCGTTTGCGATAACAGTTCCCAGTTCATTAGCCAGAGAATGAGAGAATTCTGCCAGGGGTGGAACATCGATCTGGTTACATCAACACCTAGATACCCCCAGGCGAATGGGCAAGCAGAGTCCTCAAACAAGGTAATCATAAGCGACCTGAAGAAAAGATTAACCAAATCCAAAGGCAAGTGGGCAGAAGAACTACCCTACGTACTTTGGGCCGATCGCACCACTCCCAAGAAAGCAACGGGGCAAACCCCCTTCTCTCTGGTATACGGGTGCGAGGCAGTCATCCCAGCTGAAATCCAGGTCCCCACCGCGCGATATGGTCTAGCTACGCTCGACCAGAACAAGGAGCAACTTGAGGCAGACCTAGACACAGTCCAAGAGTTACGAGAATCGGCCCACCTCAGAGTAGCTCGATACCAGCAACAAGTATCTAGGAGCTATAACAAGAACTTAAGAGTTAAGGTCTTTCGAGTTGGAGACTGGGTACTTCGCAAGGTGTTCCAGAACACGGTAGAACAAAACGCCGGAAAATTGGCACCTGGATGGGAAGAACCATACAGGATTACAAAGGTCGTAGGGTAAGGAGCTTTCCAGTTGGAGTCCGAGGAAGGAGAACCAGTGCCTAGGAGCTGTAATGCCACTCACCTCAAGAAGTACTATTTCTAACAACCCTATCTCTAGTTACCTAGTTTATTTCATGTTATAGAAGGTTTTGAATTTTCTTTTTTTTGGGGGGATGCAAGGGGGATTCCTGAACCATCACCCCACTTTTATTTCTAGATCGTAGTTCTAGTATTAAGCACTAGTTAAGACACTATCTTATATTCTTGTGATTCTTTTGAGTTATGAATGAAATTTGCTACAAATTACTTCGTTTATACACGCAAACAAATGTTCCTCGAAAGACATATCTTTAATTTGCAAACTTCGCATGGTATAAACACCCACACCAGGGTGCATGCCTAGTAGCCCTGATCAAGCTACGAAAACGCAAATATTCCCACAAAACTCGTGGACGTAATGATTAGGCCCATAAGCGACCTAGGCGTTTATCGTCAGAAATCCCACAAAACTCGTGGACGTAATGATTAGGCCCATAAGACACCTAGGCAAGTATCGCCAGTATCGCAAAACTCGCATGAACATTTGGGTCCACAAGTAAGGCACAACTCGCCTGACACAAACGCTAGCATCCAACGGATTAATCCACACATACTAACTGGTTGTACAACCCAGATATACTTTCAATATTCGACATCACAAACCTAACGTTAACACCTCATACAAACAAGCTTGTTTCCTACAAATAATAACCGCTAAGACGCACTAAGTACCTATACCACTTTTTCACAATCTCTAGACAAAGTTGATCCTTCTCCAAATAAAACAAGGGGTAGTGAATTAGCCGTCGACCACATCACCATACTACGACAAATTTACTAATCACGTGATTATCAAGACTACATCTAGACCCCGGTTTTAGAGATATACATTGGCCGGTGCTTGTTTAAAACACAAGCATACTTTCCTGGGTTCGTTCCCCAGAGTACAGTTTACAAATACATCTCTAAGAAAACAAGGGGTACTAGGCCCTCTGGCAAGACTTATCCGGGTAAAACATCTCGTCTCTAGATAAGGGAGGTAGAGCCTAGGCAATGTCACGAAAACAAAGCACGTTCCCAAAAGGCAACTAAGCAATAAGGATTAAGCTCCAACCTCAAGCAAGTCCGCTCAAAATAAGTTCCGAATTCTAGATAACACGACCGAAACTATTCCTAAACGTTGGGCAAACACCTAGTTATTTCGGCAAACCTTATCGTAAGCAAAAACACGCATAGCTAGATCAAACAAGACCATACAGAGGGCCTGCGAATAAAGGTTCTTACACCAGGGGTACAATGTTTTCCCCCAAAAAGAGTTAAAGTCTCGGCCCATAGGCCACTCCAGAACTACCATCAAGTTTTTAGGCAACAACTATTGCCAGAAGAAGTACTTAGACCATAATCAAAAACAAACGCAAATTTTCACTTAGAGAGATCATTTAGCCGAGGAAGGGGTCTGCGACGAAAGTTGCTCACCCTTATCTTCTTGCTGGACAACGTCGCTAGAGCCCACAGCTGGAACATCCTCCATGAGGGCCGGGGAGTTGGCGTCGTCGTCTGAGTCCTCGTTAGGCAAGTAATCCTCTCCCGGGACCTTGGAGCCAGGGGGAAATAAGGCCTCGAAAGTGGACTTCGACTCCTCCAGGTTCCATCGACCACTCTCTCCACTAGCGACACTCTCGAGAACTTCAATCTTGGCTTTGGTAGAATAATAAGTACCAATCCTTACTACTTGCTGTGTGAATTCATCTGCGGCCCCTTGAAGCTCGGCAATCTTCCTTGCCTGGGTGGACACCTCCTCCTGCAGATTGGCAACTCGAGTCCGATGGCTACCCAGTGCATCCTCTAGAACCCGATTCTGACGCCCGGCTTCCAACACTGCTTCCGAGGCGTATTTCTCCTTAGACCTCAGCTGGCTAATCTCCCTCATATGCACGTTCATAGCCAGAGCAAATTCTTGGGTTGCCAACAAGGAATGTCAAGTTAGATAACCACGACAGCAGGAAACTAGTTTGACCAATGAGAAAGGTCCGCGAACATACCTTCTTCATAGCCGCTCTAGATCATGTTAACGCTTGTTCCACCCCACCTTTGATAGAGGCAGTCCTAGCCTCACCAGAAGTAGACTCAAGCACGGCGCCCCAGAAGTCGGCGGTGTCTTCTTTGGAAAGATCTATAGTGGGGGGGGGGGGGTCTCCAGCTTGCGCTTCTGCTTAGGGCGTTCTTGCTGAACCTCTTTCTTGGGTACCAGGGGAGGGTTCGAGCTATGGGACCTCAGCATTCGTTGCAGCATGGCATCGGTGGAAGTATTTCTTTCACGACCTAGGTACATGACGCCCTAAAGATCAGATTCTGTGTTGGAAGAGTTTGTTTGGGACGTAAAAGAGGAAGTACCGCCGAAGACTTACCAGAATTGGTGGGCTTGGAAGTGCTTGACATTTTGACAACAGGGGGTGACATTTCCGGTTCTGTAGTCTCGTGGCTAGAGCTTTGGGGCTGCTCCTCCTCTTCTTTTTTGGGTTTCTCTGGCTCATTGAACACCTTACTAGGGGCGCGATTCTTGGGTTCAGTAGTCAGAAGCACCTTGATCAGCTTCCCACTAGACGACTTGGAGTTAAAGTTCTTTGGCACTACTGTTGGGACGCTATCAAGAACGCTTGCGTACTTGTTAGTGTTCCACACAACCGTCCCTTAGTTTTGATATGACAAACTCACTTTGATTCTAATAAAGTTGTCCAAGTGTTCAGGAACGCGAGTGACCAAAAGGACAACAAGCGTGTATGAGCGTCCCATAAGCTTAGGGACGCTAGCTAACAGGAAGTAAGGACCAGCTAGAGACTACTTGAGCAAGGACGGAGTCCCAAGCAAGTAGGAACGCAAGAAAGGAGTCCTTACTCACTAGCCAACAGGATGACATCACCCGACAACATTTGATCATCCAAGGACACGTGGAGACCGATCCTGTAGCGGAGTCCAACACTACGTGGCGGACGATCCTGTTGCAGAGTCCATCAACACGTGGCGGCCGATCCTGTAGCGGAGTTCATCATACACAGCTGGATACAGGAAGCTTCCTCATCACCGCCCTATTACGTGGAGGAAGATCCTGTAGCCACGTCCATGAAGGGCATGATCGTCCCAGAGAAATGACGCCCTTCCCCAAGTCCTATAAATAGCCCCAAGGCATTTATTGTGACGCCAACGCTTTCAGGAATATTCAGAGAGAATCAGAGAGAAAGCGACTCACTCAAGAACACGAAGAACTAACTCAAGAACTCAAGAACAGTGCTAGAACTTGTGTTAGATCGAGTGAGACTTGTAACCAAATCACAAAAACAGTTTGTAAGAGAAAACTCAAAAAGAGAGAAAGAGAGTTCTGCGAAGTACTGCAGAACGTAGGAATAGAGTCCTTTAGTAGATTGAACCAGCTTAAGTTGTAGGCTTAGAGGAGTTCTTTACTAGTGGACTTAGGGAAAAGCTAAGTACCAGAGAACTGTAAAGACTCGCCAGTACAACTGTAAGGACGTTCAATATAAAGGAAAAAACTATTCAAAAATCCTCCAAGGAGGTAGAGGTTTACACTCAAGGACTACTTGGTCTTGAGTGGTTCCTCTATAATTCACTGCGTTCATTCTTTATCTGTTTAGTACTTTATTTCCGCCGCATTACTCAAGGACGCCCCTACTCCTCGTAGGGACGCCTAATCTAAGGACGCTTTTACCAAAGTAAAGGACGTCCCTCGGTACTAACGATCCAACAATTGGTATCAGAGCAGGCGCTCTAGATTCTTACTGAGTTGCAGGTAAAGATGGACATGGAACCCATTGGAATCTCTTTTGTGAAGCCTCCGCGCCTAACGGACGGCAACTTCAATCGTTGGAAGACAAGGTTTGAAAATTTCTGCAGAAGTCAAAATTATCAATGCTGGAAGGTTATCATGAAAGGAGATCTCAAAGTTCCTGCTGACAAAGCTGATAAGGAGGACGAGTGGGGTCCTGACGAGTTTAAGCTGATGGAAACCAACGCAAAAGCTATTTGTTTCCTTCAAGCGTCCTTATGCGAGAGGGACGCCACTCGGGTCAGCAATTTGTCAACAGCGAAACAACAGTGGGAAGCTCTTGAGAAGTTCCATGTGGGAGCCGCTGAAATGAAGGAGGACGTCCAGCTGAAAATCAAGAAGGAGTTCTATGCTTTTAGCATGCTGCCAAATGAGACGGTGAACGACTACTCATATCGTTTTGAGGCCCTTGTCACCAAGATGAGGAACTTGGGCATCCCAGAAACAGAAATCTCCATGAGGAATAGAGTTCAAGTGGTCATTGATGGTTTGACTAGAGTCTGGAACTTTGACAGGACAACGTTCAAAGAAAATACAGCCAACAAAACTCTAGATATGGAAGAAATCTATGGGAAGCTCAGGTAGTACGAAGAAAGAAGAATTTCTGATATGGCTAAGCTTGGACAGAATCCTCAAACTGATCTTGCTTTGGCGTCCACAACACCAGAGTACATTGAGTACCTTCGGTGTCAACAGGAAATCGCTGTAATGGTGGAAGCCAACAAAGCTGAGAACCGCGAGAAGATGCGCGTTCAAGCCTTAAAGGAAAGAGAAAGCAAGTCTAAAGAACAACTGGATGCAGAAGAAGAAGTTGCTCTCTTTAACAAAGTTCTTCGTGTTTTTGGCAAAAGGAACAAACATGTCAATAAACACAAGATGCCCAAGAAGGAAAGCCGCAAGTACTCTGAGGCAGAAATGAAGGAACTCACATGTTACAAGTGTAACAGAAAAGGGACTTTGCTAAGAAGTGCACAACAGGAATGTCTGCAAAGGAAATGAAAACAAAAGCTCTCATTGGAGCGTTCGCCTCTGCTTGGGACAATGGGAGTTCTTCCTCTGATGATGATGATGATGAAGAACCCGATGAACAAGCATACATAGCCCTTGACGACGCATCTGATGACGAGCAAGTAGCTTTCATGGCTATGGAGGACGTCACCGTTGTTGAACAGAACGCTTCGAAATCTGAAAATGAGGTAACCCGTGAGTCTATGATGAGTTAATTAGAAAATTGTTCTAAATCCAAGCTCATTAAACTTATTGGAAGAATCATGGAAGAAAGTGTTGTCATGCAACATAGAATGGATGAACTTGAACTTGAAAATGAAAATATAGTGGTTGAATGTGAAAACTGTAGTTCCATGACTATTCAACTAGAGTCCTCATGTGAAGAAACTAAGTCCCTAAAAACTGAAATCATGTGTCTCAAACTTGAGAACGCTAAGCTTAGGGAAGAAGTGAAAGTGATGGGTAAGAGTCCCATAGTTGAAGAAGTAAGACCAATGGTCTTCGTCCCAGCTAAGAGAGGTCTAGGTTATGAATCTGACACTAAGAACTCCCTTCCTAGTGATTTTGAGGCAAGTAAAACTTCAGAACTTGAACTTGAACGGGAGAAAACCAAAAAATCTTCTTGAAAGAATTAGAGTTCTAGAGAGTGGAGAATTAGGAAAGGAAGACTACTACACTAACTCCACAAGTCATAAGATTTACAAGAAGATTGCTAAAGGGGACGGTTCAAAAGTTTGTAATCCTCAAAAGATGAAAGAAAACAAGATTCAGCATCCCAATAAGAAGTACTATCTTGGTACTTACTATAGGACGTGTTGGTACTGTGGACAAGGAGACCACTTCAAATATGATTGCTTAAAACTCAAAGAAGATGTTGAAAATGGAAAAGCTGCTAGGACTAACAACGAAAATGCTAAGTCCGTTCCTAAGGCTAATCCTAGGCGTTCTAGACGCTCTAGGAACTCTTTCCGCAAGCATGCTATTTCTAATGATGTGAATATTAATGACTACATGCCAGAACCAGAGTTCTATCTTTGCAACGAACCAGGTAAGGAACACCTTGCCTGGGTCGCCAAACACTAACGTTGTTATGGTAGGTGGAAGTGAGGGGACGCCCATGGATCATTGATAGTGGCGCCTCAAATCATATGACAGGAAGCCAGATCCATCTCACTTCTATCCAAAGTAGTGCCACGGGAGGAACTGTCTCGTTTGGCAACAAGGGCAAGGGAAAGATCAAAGGAACGGGAACTGCTATTCTCAACCCGTCCATCAAAGCAACAAATGTCAGCCTTGTTGAAGGACTTGGCTTCAATCTTCTTAGCGTCTCCCAGATCTGTGATCAAGGTGAAAATCTAGTCACATTTGACTCAAAGGAGTGCCTCGTCATCAACAAGAAATCAAACAAAGTCGTTCTCAAAGGAGTACGCCAGAACAATGTCTACATCTTTAACCAGGAGTTCAAGCCTACATCAGAGTTGTGTCTATCTGCTTCAAAGGAGGACGCTGATCTCTGGCATCCCCGACTTGGCCATGCTGGACCAAGCATAATCCTTAAGCTTCACCAGCGAAATCTTGTGAAAGGACTTCCCCGAATTGATCCTGAGAAAGTTGAACAGTGTGAAGCTTGCATCAAAGGGAAGCAATCAAGAACGTCTTTCAAATCCAAGAACGAAGTAAGCACAAAGAAGCCTTTGGAACTGCTCCATATGGATCTTTGCGGACCAATGAAGACGTTGAGCTACGGTGGAAAGAGGTACATTTACGTTCTTGTAGATGATTTTTCTCGATTCACTTGGGTTCTTTTCTTGGTGTCAAAAGCAGATTGTTTCAATGCGTTCAAAGTATTCATCAAACTAGTGGAAGTTGCTCTTGAGACGCCTCTCAAAGCCATAAGATCAGACCATGGAACGGAGTTCCAAAATTCAGAGTTCCTGGCTTACTGTGATCAACATGGAGTCTCTCACAACTTCTCAGCTCCAGGAACGCCTCAACAAAATGGAGTTGTGGAAAGAAAGAATAGGACGCTAGAGGATATGGCAAGAACTATGCTATTGGCAAATAGCGTTCCCAAGTACTTCTGGGTGGAAGCTATTGCTACAGCGTGTTACATCATCAATCGTGCCATGATCCGTCCTTTGCTAAAGAAGACGTCCTATGAGCTGTTGAATGGAAAGAAGCCTCGCATTGATTATCTCAGAGTCTTTGGTTGCAAATGTTTCGTTCACAACAATGATAAAGAAAAACTTGGAAAGTTTGATGCAAGGAGTGATGAAGCCATATTCCTTGGGTACTCTCTTACCAGCAAAGCATATAGAGTGTTCAACAAAAAGACTCTAAAGCTTGAGGAGAGTATTCATGTTGTGTTCAAGGAACGTTCTTCTCACAAAGAAAAGCCAAGTAAGAAAGAACGCTCTGCGTTACAACAACAGGACGACTCTGAAGATGAAGCTGAAGATTGGACCTCTGGAAAATACTATGTCCCTAAGGACGCGTCTCCAAATCCTGAAGAAGTCTCAGTGGACGCTCCCAGTATTGTTCAAGGAGTTCCATCTCGTAGTGAATCCCCAGTTCAACAAGATGTAGCTGAATCAAGTCAACAAGGCGAGCAACGTCAAGGTGTGGACGCTCTCTCTGAGGGGGAACACATTGAGGACGATGCTCAAAGTGATAGTGATGATTCAGATGGTGACATTGATCCAAGATTTGCTCATTTGTTTCAAAGGGAGTCCCGCTTCTCTAGGGATCACCCAACTTCTCAAATTGTCTCAGATCCTTCTCAAGGTGTTCAAACAAGGTCAGCTGCAAGCAAGTCCCAGAGTGCAAATTTGGCTTTCTGTGCATTCAATGCCTTTGTCTCTATGGTGGAGCCAAAGAATATCAAAGAAGCACTCCAAGACGCTGACTGGATTCAAGCAATGCAAGAAGAACTCAATCAGTTTGAAAGGAACAAAGTTTGGACTCTCGTCCCACGTCCCAAAGGCAAAAATATCATAGGGACGCGATGGGTGTTCAGAAATAAACTTGATGAGAGTGGACGTGTGTCAAGGAACAAGGCAAGACTGGTGGCTCAAGGATTCAAGCAAGAGGAAGGCATAGACTATGATGAGACCTTTGCTCCTGTTGCTAGAATTGAAGCCGTTCGTCTCCTGATTGCCTTCGCAGCTCACAAAGGATTCAAGTTATTTCAGATGGACGTCAAGACTGCCTTTCTCAATGGAAAACTAAAGGAGGAAGTGTACGTTGCTCAGCCGCCTGGCTTTGAGGACGCCTCTCACCCAGATCATGTGTACTACTTGGACAAAGCGCTCTATGGACTCAAGCAAGCCCCTCGTGCATGGTACGACAGGTTTGCGTCCTTTCTTTTGTCTCATGGGTACACTAGAGGTTCAATTGATAAAACTTTGTTCATAAAGAAAGTTCACAAGGACATTTTGATTGCCCAAGTCTATGTCGATGATATAGTCTTTGGTAGTACTAACATGAAGCTTGTAGATGAGTTCAAATCCTTAATGAGTAGTGAGTTTGAGATGTCCCTCATTGGAGAACTCAATTTCTTCTTGGGACTTCAAATCAATCAACTCAAGGAAGGGACGCGCATTCACCAACAAAAATATGTCCGTGAAATGCTTGAGAAGTACGGGATGAACACGTCCAAACCTGTTGCAACCCCATGTTCTCCAAACTCGCGTCTTTACGCAGATGAACAGGGAAAGGACGTTGATCAAAAACTTTACAGAGGGATGATTGGTTCTTTGCTCTACTTGACCGCAAGCCGTCCCGACATTATGTTTGCCGTTTGCTTGTGTGCACGCTTCCAGGCAAATCCAAAGGAGTCCCACATGCAAGAAGTCAAGAGGATCTTTCGCTACCTCAAAGGACGCGACGATCTTTGCCTTTGGTACCCCAGGAAGACGTCCTTCAAGCTTGTTGGCTACACGGACGCTGATTATGCGGGTCATGTAATTGATAGGAAAAGCACTTCGGGAATGGCACAGTTCCTTGGTTCATGCTTAGTCTCTTGGGGATCTAAGAAACAGAACTCTGTGGCGCTTTCAACTGCGGAAGCCGAGTACGTTGCTGCTGCTTCGTGCTGTTCACAAGTTATCTGGATCAAATATCAACTAGAGGACTACGGTATCAATCTTGAAACTATTCCCATTCGTTGTGATAACACAAGTGCTATTGAAATTTCTAAGAATCCTATTTTTCATTCACGCACAAAGCATATTCATATAAGGCATCATTTCTTGCGTGATAATGTTGAACTAGGTCTCATTAGTATGGAGCATGTAAGAATTGAAGACCAAATAGCTGATATTTTTACTAAGGCGCTTGATAGACGTCCCTTTGAGCATCTCAGGTTGCTCTTGGGGATGATAACTTTTAAGTAGCAAGTCCCGTTCTACTATTCCCTCAATGATTGGCTATGTTTAGTAGATTCTAAGTGTTTAAGGACTGTTATGCATTGAATTCATATTTGCAAGGACGCTAGTCTAAAACTTCATGTGTTTGCTACTTTGGAACGCCTTTCAAATTTTCTCTATTTTGTCTTGAAAATAGTATCCCTGATCACCCAACCCTCATTATAAGCCGAAATGATGGGAACTCTAAGCTTACCCTAGCCGAGAACTCCGCAAAAGCGTCCTATGAGCTTCATATTTCCTTTTACGGGACGTACTTGCGTTGTTCTCAACTGTTTCGAAAGGTAATCACAAGAACGGTAAGTTGGTTGTTGGTTTGCTTGAAGAAGTTTGCTTAAAGAGGCAGAATTTTGCTAAGTATGAGAGGACGCTCAGTGTTTGTTGCAAAGGACGCCAGTTCAGTTGTTGAGGAGCAGTTGAAGAGTCAGAATTTTGAACTTTTGAAAGTGTGAACAGTGACCGTTGCTTTTGCTCAAATCTTAAGGGGGAAGTTTTGCCACGTGTCGCACAGTAAAACAGTGTTAATTACCATTTGTACCACCGCTTCCTCTATATAAGGCCAGAACAGTCGCAATCAAATTTATTACGCTCAACCACTTTCTCGCTCTCAAAATTGCTCTGACTTCTCTCTAGAACTCTGGCGACTTTCTCTCTCTACACTTCATCTGAAAACATGTCTCAAAGACAGTTGAACGTGGCCGGATCTTCTACCGGCGGGAAGCGAAGAAAGCTGGTGAAGTCCCATTATATAGAGAAGCCCAAACCTATCGTTCTCAATGAGTCTCTAGTGGACTTCATCAACAGGAAGCCGAGAACTCTCTACAATTTAATAAGGGAACGCATGGACTTGCCAGAGATCAAGAATGATGCAACGAAGACTAAGAACTATGAAAGGTTCCTTGAACGCTTCGTCATGCCAAGTCTTCACAAGACCAACTACAAAGACTTGCCAGGACGGATGGACGACGTTCTCTTCTTCTCTCAATTTGGAGGTGAAAATCTAGGTCCCTTACTTGAACTTATTCCTGACCTCCACAACGCTGTCCTTCCCGAATTTCCCATGTATCCTAGGGACTCCCTGGCCTACAAAATGCTCAAAGCAAGAGTGCCAAGTCCCTCTCCACCTCCTCCTGCCGTTCCTACCCTTACCACCAAAAATTTGATGAAGCGTCCTGCACCATCCTCTCCCCTCTCAAAATCTTCCCAACCCTTCTCCACTTCAAAACCAACGGAGATTGTAGATAAGTTTCCTTCCCATTTCAAGGAGGGACGCTCAAAGAAAGTTCACGACCCAAGGCCCCTCAAAAAGGCCAAGACATCCAGCGTCCCATCCTCTAAACCCTCCACAAAAAGGCCCAGCACCACCAAAAGGCCATCCAACCTCTCCAAGGAATCCACTCCTCCCCCTCAACCAATCTCAATTGTCCAACTCGCCACCCCTCCTCCGTCCCCCCAACCTTCCAAGAAAAATGCTCTCATACCCTTCCCTCCCAAACCCTACTCTCCTCTAAATCTTGCAAACTTCCCAACAGCTCCGGCTCACATCTCACCCCCAAAAGATCCCGAAACCCCCAAATCTCGTCGTCCCTCCTCCGAAAGTGGACCAGAGGACGTTGAGAAGCGTCCAGCCCTTGAGCGCACCTTCAAATGCCGCAAAGCCTGTGAATCTCCCAAGGTGCTCATGGTTCAAGCTACTTCAGAGCCCGAGCACATCTCCTCCTCCTCCTCTAGCTCATCTGAGAGCAACAGAGGAACGCCTCAAGCCAATGCTGAAGGAGTTTCCCCTATCATTGACGTTGTTGGGGACTCCGACGACGAGGCTGAAGGAGTTGAGAATGCTCCCGCCGAAACACAAGTAGCTGAGGACGCTGGCGAGCACCAGGTACCTCAAAAGGACGCCGAGCCAACTCTTTCTGAAGAGCTCGAGCGTGGTGCTCAGGAAGTCCCTCTCTACAACCAGTCCCTCCCAATCCTCAACCCCTCCCAAGCTCCACAAGAAAACCCCTCCCCCACAATCCAAACAAAATCCCAAGTCCCAGCGGACGCTGAGCCAACAACAACAGAACAACAGACAGAGGCTCAGGACGCTGAGGGCGCGTCCCAAGGACAGACTTCTGATGCTGATCAAGCCACAGCTGGTGGTGACGCTGAAAAAGAACAAGGCACAGAGGACGCTCCTTCAAAGGACGCCTCTGACAGTGACTCGGAGAAAGCTGAGGACGAGTCAGATGACAATGAGGACTCTGAGTCCCCCAAGGGCAAGCGCAAAAGGAAGAACGCTGATGTGCCCGTTAAAGTTCTGAGCCCTCTCATTTACTCTGAAGAGTGGCTAGCCTCCTTCGACGATGACTCAGTTCAGGAGTTTCTTGAACTTCTGAGATTTCAAGGATGGCAGAACGTTGGACCAGCGCCGACTACTGTTGACAAAGAACAGGTAAAGGCGTTCTACAGGGATTTGCGCTACAAGGCAAAAGATGGCTCCCTCCACTTCAAAATTGAAGGTGAGAAAGCTTCAGTCACAGAACGCCAAATGCGCTCCTTCCTTGGTCTTGGTCCACGAAAGCCACCGTCCGATGCTCTTAGCTCACTTCCTGAAGGCGGCTTTGAAATGACTGATCAAGAACTGCCTCTGGTCGAGCACATCTTTCAAGGAAAAAGGCCTATGGGACTTGACAGGGTAGCTCACGTTCTGAGCAAAGTTGGCGCAATCATTCACTACTTCATCTATCGCGCCATTCTTCCAAGGCAAGAGAAGCGTTCAATTGTGCAAACTCACGACATTATCCTAATTGACGCAATCCTTGAACGCCGCCCAATCAACTTAGCCAGAATTGCTATGCAACACATGGCCAAGTGTGGAAGGAAGAGGCACGCCCTGCCCTACCCTGGAGTAGTAAAGGCAATCTTACATTCCCAGGACGCTTATGATGAGAGCGCTCCCTCTGAAGAACTGGGCTTAAAATGGAATGCCAAGAAAGGACTTGTTGAGATAAGGCATAATGAAGAGCTCCCGTCCGTTCTGAAACAGTTAGAAGCTGAGGCTGAGGAAGCTAGACTGAAAGCAGAAGAAGAACGCCTAGCTGCTGAGGCTGAGGCCGCACGACTTGCTCCTACGTCTCAAGAGTCTCCTCAAGATCAAGAGCCCGCAGTAGATCTTACAACCCTTGATCAAATTCTCGTAGGGCCCTCTTCTCCTCCAGCTATTCCCATGGATGCTCCGTCTTCAAGCACAGGTCCTTTGCCCCGTTCTGCTCCTGCAAACATCTCTCAGCATCCCCCAGCAGAACTCATGGGTGCCATAATGGACAACCAGTGCCTCATCTTCTCTGTCTTGAAGGACTTATCATCTGCGTTCTCCAAGGCTGCTGAACTTCAAGAACAATTGCTCCAGTTTTATCAAGATCAGCGCCGTTCTCAGTGATTGCCACAACCCCTTTCATCCCCTATTATTTTGCCTTTGCTTCTTTTGAACTTCAAACATTATGATCTTGGTTTGTAATAATCGTACTCTAATTTTGTTTGAATGGCAATTCCACTGTTTGCTTGCATGTGTTTGCTTAAGCGTTCCACTGCCTTTAGTTATGTGTTTGTGCTAACGTCCTTATCACTTGTTATCCTTTTCGATGATGCCAAAAGGGGGAAGTGTAGTTTTGCAGAGATGCGCTATAAAATAGTTATCTAGAATAAGCAAGTGTTAAGGGGGAACTATTAAGTGAAAGGTCTAAAGAACGCTCATGCTAGAATAAAAGAGAACGCTTAGAAACTTTTCTAGGACGCGACTCTCTCCTTAAAATCCAAAAGCTAGAGAATCAAAGATTGAAAACTTGTGCTTATTAAAATTTCTCTAGTATTAGAGGACTCCTCTAAGTTTTCATGCATGCTAAGTTCCAATGTCAAAACTGTTTTACTGAAGAGTTTGTCATCATTAAAAAGGGGGAAATTGTTGGGACGCTATCAAGAACGCTTGCGTACTTGTTAGTGTTCCACACAACCGTCCCTTAGTTTTGATATGACAAACTCACTTTGATTCTACTCTCTCTGTCCCATTTGGTTTGTCCATATTTCTGTTTTGGGCGTCCCATTAGCTTTGTCCATCTTTCAAATATTTCCATTTTTATCTATATGTTTTTACACTTTTACCCTTATTCACTCTCATATATTACCCCCATTACCCAACTTTTTCATCACCTTTATCACTTTTTCCTATAAAATTACAAAACTACCCTCATCCAATCTTATATATTACCCCCAATTATCCACCTTTCTCATCAACTTTATCACTTTTCAACTTTATATTAATTACCGTGCCAACGGCACTATGCGGACAAACCAAATGGGACGGAGGGAGTAATAAAGTTGTCCAAGTGTTCAGGAACGCCAGTGACCAAAAGGACAACAAGCGTGTATGAGCGTCCCATAAGCTTAGGGACGCTAGCTAACAGGAAGTAAGGACCAGCTAGAGACTACTTGAGTAAGGACGGAGTCCCAAGCAAGTAGGAACGCAAGAAAGGAGTCCTTACTCACTAGCCGACAGGATGACATCACCCGACAACATTTGATCATCCAAGGACACGTGGAGACCGATCCTGTAGCGGAGTCCAACACTACGTGGCGGACGATCCTGTTGCAGAGTCCATCAACACGTGGCGGCCGATCCTGTAGCGGAGTTCATCATGCACAGCTGGACACAGGAAGCTTCCTCATCACCGCCCTATTACGTGGAGGAAGATCCTGTAGCCACGTCCATGAAGGGCATGATCGTCCCAGAGAAATGACGCCCTTCCCCAAGTCCTATAAATAGCCCCAAGGCATTTATTGTGACGCCAACGCTTTCAGGAATATTCAGAGAGAAAGCGACTCACTCAAGAACACGAAGAACTAACTCAAGAACTCAAGAACAGTTCTAGAACTTCTGTTAGATCGAGTGAGACTTGTAACCAAATCACAAAAACAGTTTGTAAGAGAAAACTCAAAAAGAGAGAAAGAGAGTTCTGCGAAGTACTGCAGAACGTAGGAATAGAGTCCTTTAGTAGATTGAACCAGCTTAAGTTGTAGGCTTAGAGGAGTCCTTTACTAGTGGACTTAGGGAAAAGCTAAGTACCAGAGAACTGTAAAGACTCGCCAGTACAACTGTAAGGATGTTCAATATAAAGGAAAGAACTATTCAAAAATCCTCCAAGGAGGTAGAGGTTTACACTCAAGGACTACTTGGTCTTGAGTGGTTCCTCTATAATTCACTGCGTTCATTCTTTATCTATTTAGTACTTTATTTCCGCTGCATTACTCAAGGACGCCCCTACTCCTCGTAGGGACGCCTAATCTAAGGACGCCTTTACCAAAGTAAAGGACGTCCCTCAGTACTAACGATCCAACAACTACACAAGGTGTAATCAGACGAACGATTAACAAGATGCAATATCTAGAATAGCAAATCTAGTCGCACACACTAGTAAAATCACAAAACAGAGCGAGCAAGGCTCTTACGGGTGGTATTCCAGGCATCTAGGAAAATGTCCTTATATATTTCCCCTAATTCACCCAAGGAGCGCTTTTCGACAAAGAAATAACGCGACTGCCATCCCGTATTAGGGTTCTTGACACCAGGGATCAAGGGGTCTTGCATATTTCTGGCGTGAACGGAAATCCTACCTGGCCTAGAGAGTACTACCTTGTACGATACCAAAAACTCACTCACAGTCATGGTTATGCCTTTCCTAGAGGCTAACTCATCAACACACCGGAGTATGCGCCAGGTCGTGGGCATAATTTGCGAAGGCGAGACTCCTAGGTCTCGGAGGAAGTCTCTAATAAAGGGGGTAAAAGGAAATTTGAGCCCTAAGGAAAATGGGAACTCAGTAAAACAGATCCAACCAGGGCAAATCCAATCGATGAGCTCGTCTTGGGGACAATGGGTCACGGTCCTGACCGGAAACCCTCCCTCAGCGACGATTCTGGCCACGTCGTCAGGCGTGAGGTTACACAGAAATTGATCCTGAGGCATTAGCGAGTTTGAGGGTGCGAAAAGAGGAGTCTCGGCCATTGTGAGAGGAGAGATGGACAAGGGGTAACAGAAAAGCTAAGCAAAAGGAAAAGGAGAAAATCAGGTTTAAGGGAATAGCGGAAGGAAGAAGACGAAGAGTAAGGGAGAGAAGTGTGTACCTGAGTTGAAAGTTGAAATGACGCCTCTGTGGCAAATAAGGGGCTGAAAGCGTTTTAATAGAAGCAATGATGGCGTGCATAGGCGGTTCCCAGGGCAAACAAATCGGCAAGAAAAGATTTTGTTTGATTCAAATTTGAAATTCGAATTTGGAATTCCAAGTTTAAATCAAAAGGGGTATTGTTGGGCCCTAACAACTAAAAAGCCCATGACACACGCTGGAATGGTTTGCAAGACGTTTACGAAGCCCATCAACGAGTTTCTAGAAGATTGATCGAGTACGTAGGTATCGAAGCATGATAATTCGCCCGCTTAAGTATAAGATATATCTACATTATACCTTATAAAGATTATTTCTATCTTATGTAACGGAAATCACATCATATTTAGGTATAGGTTATCTAGAAGACGCGCATCTATCTAGTTATCTTTATATCTTGTAGAACACTCTATCTTTTAGACCCCTATAAATACATAGAGGGGGGTCACGCATTGTACATTCACGCATACATACTCTCATACAGAAAATACAATCGAATACACACGAGTTTAGTACAATTTTCGCATCTTTCTTATTTAATTCCGAGTTCGTATTGCTTAGTTCAAGCCCGATCTAGGCTAAGGGGTCACCAATCTTGCTTGGTCGATTTGTAGCTCTAACACTGGTATCGAGCTACTTTGAGGTGGGCCGATTCCCGTAACTCTTGGATCGTGTCTAGATCTGCCTCGAGTTGCTCCTTGTTCTGGTCGAGCGTAGCTAGACCATATCGCGCGGTTGGGACTTGGATTTCAGCTGGGATGACTGACTCACACCCATATACCAGAGAAAAGGGGGTTTGCCCTGTTGCTTTATTGGGAGTGGTGCGATCAGCCCAAAGTACGTAGGGTAGCTCTTCTGCCCACTTGCCTTTGGATTTGGTTAATCTTTTCTTCAGGTTGCTTATGATCACCTTGTTTGAGGACTCTGCTTGCCCATTCGCCTAGGGGTATCTAGGTGTTGATGTAACCAGATCGATGTTCCACCCCTGGCAGAATTCTCTCTTTCTCTGGCTAATGAACTGGGAACCGTTATCGCAAACGATCGTTGCTGGGATTACAAAACGGCAGAGATTATTGCTCTCGATGAAGGAGATCACATGATTGTCCTTAATCTCGCTATATGCTTCAGCCTCGATCCATTTGGAGAAGTAGTCGGTCCTAGCTAAGAAGAACACTTTTTTCCCTGTAGAAGGAGGTAATTTCCCCACGATATCCATCCCCCACCTCATGAAGGGCCAAGGAGTAAGGGTTGGATGTAGGCTCTCGGAGGGTTGGTGAGAAGTTGGTGCGTGTCGCTGGCAAGCCTTGCATTCCTGGGCGTACTTGGTGGTGTCGCGTCGTAGCGTTGGCCAGTACCACCCATGTCTGAGTATCTTGTTTGCCAAGCTCCTGCCACCAGCATGGTTCCCGCAGTATCCCTCATGGATCTCTTTCATAATACTCTCTATCTCTTCTCCTTCCGCGCATCTTTGCAAGACCCCAGACGAAGACTTGTGGTAGAGTACGTCTTGGTGGACGATGAACCGTATGGCTATGGCTCTTAAAGCCCTTGCCTCCGTCTTGTCATCAGGCGCCTTCTCGTGTATTAGCCAGTCCAAATACAGTTTGATCCAGCTGCTGAGATTTGTTCCAGAGTGTGTGTCAAGATTGGCTACTGGGAGTGTGTCTAGCACGGAGGTTGCTTTGGGATGCTCGATCGCCGAGTAAAGAAGGTGCACTAGCGGGATCTGAGGGTATTCACTTGGGTTGAGTACTGAGCCTAAACCCACTAAGGCGTCGGCCGACGTGTTGTTCTCTAGGTACCTGTTCAAAGGTAACCTGCTGGAATTCTCCCGCTAATGCTCTCGCCTTTTCCAGGTAAAGAGCCATCCTCTCGTCTTTTGCCTCGAAAAGGCCTAGTATCTGGTTAACCACCAAGAGAGAGTCGCACCTTACTTGCAGATTCTGGATTGCTAGGTCTCGTGCTAGCCCTAAACCGAAAATCAAAGCTTCATACTCTGCCTCGTTGTTTGTGGCGTCGAAATCGCATCTTATGGCCTGAGCTAGCCTATCTCCCTTGCTTGATTCCAGGACCACCCCTAGACCTATCCCTCTGGCGTTGGAAGCCCCATCTGTGTTGAGCGTCCATGTTTCATGTGTCTCGTTTGGGACAGGAGCGGGTGTGCTTGTGTTTGCTGCCTCCTCTAGATCAGGTGTGAAGTCAGCGACGAAGTCAGCTAGGACCTGTGACTTTATGGCTTTGTGAGGTTCATATTTGATGTCGTAGCCGCTGAGTTGCACTGCCCACTTGGTCATTCGTCCAGAGAACTCCAGCTTCTGCATCACCTGTCGCAGAGGGTAGCTGGTTTGCACCGCGATCGTATGCGACTCGTTGTAAGGGCGAAGCTTATTCGAACTCATGACGACGGCGAGGACCAGTTTTTCGAGGGGGGTGTATCTAGTCTCTGCTGAAGTCATTGTCTTGCTTACGAAATAAACAGGCATTTGTTGTCCGTCAGCTTCCCTGACTAGAACCCCACTTAGTGTGCTCCCCGATACTACTAGATATAGTTGCAAGATTTCTCCTGGCACTGGCTTGGCTAGCAACAATGGATTGGAGAAATAGCCCTTGAGCTCTTGGAAAGCCTTCTCGTGTCGCTCGTCCCACTCGAAGCTTTTGTTTTTCTTGAGTATATCGTAGAAAAAACGACACTTGTCGGCTGACTTGGATATGAACCGGTTAAGGGCGGCTATTTTCCCTGCGAGCTTCTGTACTTCCTTGATGTTCTTTGGTGATCTCAGGGAGGCTATTGCTGTCACTTGGTCGGGACTGGCCTCAATCCCCCTTTTAGTCACGATGTAACCTAAAATTTTCCAGACTGAGCTCCGAACGTGCACTTTTGAGGGTTGAGCTTCATATTGAATTTTTCGAGAATGTTAAAAGCTTCCTCGAGATGTTGTTGGTGTTGAACCGCCATCGTGCTCTTGACCACCATATCGTCAATATACACCTCCATGGTCTTCCCGATTTGATTCTAGAACATATGGTTAACGAGACGCTGGTAAGTTGCACCAGCATTTCTTAAGCCGAAAGGCATAACTCGATAACTATACATCCCTTGTCCTGTTATGAAGGACGTCTTCTCTTGATCTTCGGGGTGCATCTGGATCTGGTGGTAGCCGCTAAAGGCGTCCATGAATGTCAAGAGTTCCCGACCAGCGGTGGCGTCGACCATCGTGTCTATGTGTGGGAGTGGGAAAGAGTCCTTAGGACAAGCCTTGTTCAGGTCGGTGAAGTCCACACAAACCCTCCACTTCCCATTCTTTTTTGGGACGACCACCACGTTAGCTAGCCACTCTGGATATTTCACCTCTCGGATCTTGCCTGTGTCTAGTAGCTTTCTTCTTCGTCCACAGCCTGGATTCGTTCCGGGGCAAATCTTCTTCTCTTTTGTTTTACGGGGGAAAAGCTAGGATCGGTGTTGAGTTTGTGCGTGATCACCCCTGGATCGATTCCAGTCATGTCCTCGTGGCTCCACGCGAAGCACTTCTGGTGTTTCTCTAGAAAGGACATGAGTTCTGTCTTGATGGACGTCTCAAGTCCGATGCCCAGCCGAACTATCCGTCCTTCTCCTATTGCTACCTCCTCCACTTCTTCTTCTTCCTCTCGGGTCTGGGTAGGAGGGGTAGCGTTCTGTAATGGCTATGCCTGCGGCCCAGTGGCCGTAGGCTTTAGAGCAGTCTTGTAGCATTCCCTAGCTAGCCTCTGATCCCCTCGAATTTCCTCTATTCCCCTTGGTGTAGGGAACTTCACCGTTTGGTGATAGGTGGAAGCCACCGCCTTCATGTCATGTAACTAAGGGCGACCCAATATTACGTTGTAGCTGGATGGGCAATCTATCACCATGAATTCCACTTGCAAGTTGACTCCTTTGGCGAAGGTTTGTAGAATTATATTTCCTGTGGTGTCCTTCACCTCTCCACTGAATCCTACGAGGGGGACTGGTTGCTTGTGGATGTCGTTTTTAGACAAACCCATCTCTTTGAGGGCGGTGAGTGTTATGAGGTTGGTAGAGCTACCGGTGTCGATCAGTATCCTCCTCATAAGGACGTTTCCTATGTGTAAGGAGATCACCAGTTCGTCGTGATGAGGACCAACCTGATTTTCAATGTCGGAGTCGTCAAAGACTATTGCTAAACCGGTGGGTTGTCTAGGTCGCCTCTCCAGGTGGGTAGTTTTTCCTAGGTACCCCTCTCGTGCGTGCCTCTTGGCTGCTGAGTAAGTAAGGCCACACACGCTTGATCCTCCGGTTATCACGTTTACTACCCTTTTTGGAGTAGGAGGTGCTCTTTCGTTCGTCTTGCTCTGGTAGGGATTATCTAGAAGGTCACGAGGGACTCTGGCATCTGGAGCCGCTTCCCGGATCTTGCCTTTAGAGATTAAGTGTGCCACCTCCCTCCTTAGCATGATACAATCCTTGGTCCAATGGCCGTGGTTATCGTGGAACTCACACCACTTGTTCTCGTCGGCCCCTGACTTGGGTGTTTTGTCTTTTCTAGGCCACCTGACTAGATCTCCCATCTTGGAGAGGTTCTTCACCAGTTGTGATGGTGAGATTTTGAGGTTGTAGTCCTCTAGAGGCGGTGGCAAGGGGTCGCGCTCCTTCTCCGTTGGCGGCTTGTTGCGTGCTACGTTAACCTGTTTGGCTAGGTGTCTATCGTAGGATCGATCACGCCTGCCTCTTCTCTAGTCAAAGGGTGACCGCCTCCGCTCTGGATATTCCCTCTTACGATCATTGCCGTTTCTCCTATCGGAGTTTCTAGGTTCGGCCGACCTTCTTCGAAGAGATCTGTCTTCTTCCAACCGTACGTGTGCTAGCGCTTTGGATTGGACTTCTTCGAAGGTAGCACATAGGTGCTTGGTTAACTGATAGGCTACTAGACCAATACCGCAAGTGTACGGGTCGCGTAGTACCAAGTTGTCGATCTCTAGGACTTTAGTAGAGTTGGTTGAACCGACAATCTTGTAGCTAGGCAAATATGAGGCAACTAAGGATGGAAATAAAAGAACTCAAATAACAACTAATTAAAAGGAGAAAGCAACTAACAAATTGATGCAAGTTTACTATGGGAAAGGCCATCCTAGAATCTAGGTACTCTCACTATGGATCCAAGTAGAACTTTGCAAGCATACATGAATCAAGATCAAATCATGGTTTGGAGGCATCTATCTAGAATCGTTGTCTAATCCTATCGAATCAAACAAATCGTACCTAGATTACGATGGTCATCCACTTTCGTGGCTTGACATGCAAACTAGGCCCTTTAGGCTCAATAGTGGCTCAATAGGTTCAAGCCTCTCATCCACCATCATGGCTTGAGTGAGCTTGTCCAACTCAAACCCTTTATCGGTAGGCCAACCTCTCAAGAATTCCCAAATCAATTCTCATTTCAAAGGGAAATCAATCCATCAATCCTATAGTTCAAGTTAGAGAGGAGGTCTCTCAACACAAGTCCCTAACCTATCTCCCTATTGACAACCTAACCTCTCGGTTCTAATCATCAACAAGTCTCAAATCACAATCAATTTGGCATTAGGCACATAGGATTGACACAAACCACAATTCAAATCTCAATTCAAGCAAGCATTCAAAGCACTACCTAGAACCCATGGGGTTTTCCTCAAGCCCTAGGATTTAGGAACCTAGCTAAACATGGCAAACAAAGGAAATGAAGAAGAGAGAAGGAAATTCATACCAAACTTCATTCAATTGATCGAAAGAGGGAAGAATCTCCAACACATTCTCCAATTCTTCACAAGACACTAAAGTTAAAAAATGGGGATAAAGTCCCCAAAAGGGGGAAAGAAGATCCTCCTCCAAAGAGAGGAAGACGGCTATTTAAACAACCCTAAAAGAAAAAAAGCCAAAACGGGAAAATGGGGCGCGGCGGCGTGACTTGGGGGTCGACCCGGCCCGTGACCCGGCCGGGTCAAGGGCTGGAAACCGCGCCACCGAAAATACGGAACAAAAGAGGTGACCCGGGCCACGACCCGGGCCGTGACCCGGTCGGGTCCGGGTCTGGAAACTCGGCCACAGGCAAAATAGGGCGACCCCGCCTGTGACCCTGCCCGTGACCCGGCCGGGTCACACGACCCTGGCCACGACCCTGGCAGGGTCGCAGCCGGTGTCAGGGCCTTTTTGCCCCAAGAGCCGCTTTCTTGCTTCGTCGCTTTGCTTTCTTGGCTCGGCTTTTGGCTTGCTTCTTTTGGCGCCTTTTCGGCCCTCTCCTTGACTCTGTTTTTGAGCTAATGTCGTCTTCTTAAGCTCCTTTTGATCTCCCATCACCAAAACTCTTCCATTTTTACCTAAAAACACACAAACAAGGCGTAGAGTCCGAACGAAGACACTAAACCGAAAACAACTAAAATACTAGCTTAAATGGAAGAAAAGCAAACCGAAACCTAAAGAAACATGACCTAATATGCACTCTAAGCATGAACTAGATGCAAGCCATCATTAACTCTTGGTACAATCCTCCATCCGGTATGATTCCTTGCCGGAAGGCCTCGATTGCAGTCGTGGTATCGCAGTTTGGGATAGTTACCTTCTCCTTGTTGAAGCGATCTAGGTATGCCCTTGTGGTTTCATGATTTTTCTGTTTGACCCGGTAAAGGTCACTAGACTGCTTCTCAAATTTGCGGCTACTCGCGAACTGGCTTCGGAAGGTGTCCGAGAGGTCGGCGAAAGACTTGATGCTTCCCCTGGGTAGACCGATGAACCAGGTGAGGGCCGATCCAGTCAGGGTTGTTCCAAACCCCTTACACATCACGGATTCCTTTGAGTGGCTGGGAACCGAGCTAGTCATCATCTTTTGCTTGTAGATGGCTATGTGCTCGTTAGGTCCGTGGTGCCGTTGTGGGGGTTCATTGTGGGAATAGTGACTTTCCTTGGAACTTTGGCCCGGGTGATCCTGGGGACGAATGGTGATTCGTCGTATCCGTCTTGGGCCTCTGATTGCACCGGCTGGTATCCGGCGTGACTTCTGACAACCTGATCGAAGATGGCCCCGATCTGCTCTATGACTTTCTTCCTGATGAGGGCATCTAGGTCCACCTCTTGGTGTCTTTCAATGTAAGCATTCTCAGCTATCCATACGTTTCCGTAGCGGGTTCGGTAGGTATTACCCGGAGGAGTGACTTGGATCCCGGGGACCTCCCTGTTCGCGGCCTGCTCACGATTATTCTCGGGGGCGGGTGTTTGTTGAGTGTTCAAGACTCCACCTTGGGTGTCGTTCCCGTTGTTACCCCCCGAAGTTCCCTCTCTGGAATCGAAATTCAACCGCGTCACCAGACCCTCGGTGTTTCTAGTGATGTTGGCGGGTTGTCTGGCCGTAGTCAATAACTGGTTCGGGTTCCTAAGATGGTTGTTTTCGTTAGTCAAACGTTCCATGCTGGCTTCAAAGAAGCCTTTTTGCTGCTCGAGTTCTTTCTAGAGAAGCTCCATGCGACGCCGAACGTCCGCCATCTCGTCTTCTCGCTGTTTGGACAAGATTTCTTCTTGTTGGGTGGCGTCGTTCTTCCCTGGCACGAATTCTCCAGATTCTGACATTGTCTAAGATGGGAAACTTGGACAATAGGCGATTTTTCATTCGTAATTTGCCAAATTCTATGCCCCACGGTGGGCACCAAATTGTTAGAGCTAGAAATCAACCAAGCAAGATTGGTGACCCCTTAGCCTAGATCGGGCTTGAACTAAGCAATACGAACTCGGAATCAAATAAGAAAGATGCGAAAATTGTACTAAACTCGTGTATATTCAATTGTATTTTCTGTATGAGAGTATGTATGCGTGAATGTTACAACGTATGGCCCTCTCTATGTATATATAGGGGCGCGACCCGCAAAAAAATTAAGAAGTGACCCGTGACCCGACCCGTGACCCGACCCGCGGGTTTGCGGGTTGGGTCGCGGGTCGACCCGTTAGCCCGTTCGACTTGGTCAAGCTCGTATTTGTTTTGCAGAACGAATATAAATTGTAGATCGACCTCAAATATGGTGAATTTTTCAAAATATGTATATTTTAATACTAGTAAAACTATTAAAAGACATATTAATCCTAAAAAATACATTTTAATACTAATAAAACAATAAATATTAGTATCAAAACATATATTTTTTCTTAAAAATACATTTTAATACTAATAAAACAATAAAAATATATATACTTTTAAAATGTAACGGGTCGCGGGTCGACCCGCAAACCCGCGGGTTTAACCTGACCCGACCCGCGACCCGCAAACTCAAAAAAAATCGACCCGCGACCCGACCCGTTATGTGCGGGTCGGGTCACTGCGGGTTGCGGGCGACCCGCCCCGTTGAACACCCCTCGTTTGGATCGGGTCATTCGGATCGGGTTTGTTCGATCGGGTCAAACAATTATTTCAAGTTCGTTTTGGTTCGGTTCGGTTTGGGTTCAGATTCGGGTCGTTTCAGATCGTAATATTTTGGATTAGTTCGGATCGAATTAGTTGAGAACGGTTGTTGTTCGATTTTGGGTCTAGTTCGATTCGGGTCTTTTTCGGATTTCTTTGAATCGGATCATTTTGGATTGGGTCAATTCGGATTCTGGAGTTATTTCGATTCAAACCTTTTTTAGAATTATAAGAGCACCCGCAACGGTGAGTTTTTAACGTAGAAGAATATTCAACTTATAAAACTATACAATATGTTATTTCTATTCTATTTAGGGTTTAGGGTTTATCACCCGTATTTTATTTATAAGAATATTATACATGTGTTTATCACCCATATTCTATAAATAAAACTATACAAAATGCTATTTCCATTCTATTTATAAAGATGATCTAATAATATATGGTATATTTCATTTGTTATAATATGTAAGTCTGTAACTACTGAAACTATATATACAAATAGTACAATACGTTGTTTTAGATGAAAACACCATTCTTTATGTTTTAAATATACTCTTTCTTAATTAATATGATATTTAACCCTTATTGTAATAGGTAAAAGCTAAACTTAAGTTAAATACTTGTTTGAGCAATAATGTCAATGGTTTTCTTAAAAACATAGGTCGTTTCTAATAAATTATTTTAAGACGAGCGATTTTGGGTCAGGTTTAGTTTGGTCAGTTCGGATTATATTTTATTCAGGTCTTTTCGGTTCGGGTCTGATTCAGATCGGATCGGATTTAGATTGGGTTTGGGTAATGTTCGGGTTGTTCATTTTTCGTTGTTCGGATCCAATTTCGGATTTGGTTCGGTTCGGTTCGGATTTTGGGTTCCGATCACTTCCTGCCGGGTCTAGTTGTGCGTGGACTGAATCGTCAATGATTGGAGAAAATTTAAGGATAATTTGCAAATCAGAGACATAACTACTATTTTTCGCACCTACCATTCTTTACATATCACACAATTTGTTTCCAATAATATATATCACTATTCTCTTTGAAAAGATAAAAATTTCCCTAAAACGATATTGGGAGAAGGCGATAAGAAAATCCTAATATATTGTTTCCTTATACAAATTCATAGCTTACGTTTTTCACATGATCTTTTTAAAATTCTCTCTACTGCTTGTAAATTATTAATTCTATGCTTATCTTTTATTTTATTGGTTCACTATTTCTATTTGTAACTTTATTCTTATGTGTACATACTATAAAATGGTATATTTTCCCAACACTATTGGGAGAAGGCGATACGAAAATCCTAATATATCGTTTCCTTATATAAATTCATAGCTTACCATTTTTCATGATTTTTTAAAAATTCTCTCTATTGCTTGTAAATTATTAATTGTATGCTTATATTCTATTTCTTTGGTTCAATAGTTCTATTTCGTATCTTTATTCTTATGTGCACATACTATAAAATTGTATCTTATTTTTCTAGGTCAATCAACAAATACATATCAATGAGAATTTCGAAAATTGAAGTAATAGTGAGAAATTAGAATTATATTTTAAAATTCAAATGGATTGAAAAGACATTAATGTTTGGAGTTTTAATATTTAAGATTTAAATAGAGTTAGAATTTATACTTAACTTTTAATTATTGAAGATTTTCTTGAGATCTAAAATACATCCCATATTTAGCAAACCATATAAACATAAAATATGTTACCATATATTCTTTCTTTAATTCTTGTTAATATATTTTAAAATAAGGATATTATTGTAATTTGTTAGTATGAAGTTTAGTAATATAGTGTGAATATATCATCTGTCATTAGTTAGGATAAGTTTTTTGAGGGTAATGATGGAGATTTATTTAGTGGTGGCTTTGAGGACACTATTTTGAAGGTAGAAAAGCAAAGATTAAGTTAGGAGCAGAAGACAATGATAATATACTTTTACTTTAAATTTGTAACTAGTATTAGTCCCGCGGTGAAAGCACGAATTTAAATTAATTATATATTTATCTGAAGTTAACATATGTTATTCTTATTATAATATTAATCTTTAATTTAGTATATAATAAAATTAACTATCTTTAAGGAAATGTTATAAGTATAGTTTTAATGATATATGCTCTTTCACATATTACGTACACGTGGGATTTACAAACAAAGTTTAACCAAATAAATTATTTTAATAAAAGTAAATGATGTGGATTTAATATAAAATTGACATGTGTCATTATATTTATTATTTTTAATTTCTGCTTCAATCCATCGTTATGATTATCATTTTAATACGAAAGTTCACGTGAACAATTAGAATGGTGGACCAATAGTGTACCAAACAAAAGTCGAAAGGATCGAAACCATACCATACAAGTTATAAAATAAAATAATGATAAAAATAATAACATGGCGCTTGTCTATAAATGCGGAGCGATGAGAACCGCTTAATTTCCTCACTAGCTCTTAACTCAATCCCCAAACAAATTAAACATCTGTGAAACCTTCCAATATTCGTTAATCAATCTCTTCCTTTGCAATGGCCTCTGAAATCATTTTCCTGAGGGATGAATGCCTCTTCTAAGATGTCCTAGGATAGTAGTTATTTGCATCATCATGTAATTTTGTAACTTGCTTTGTAAGACTGCCCACCATGACTTTGATTTTCGAATTTTGAGCATATAATGAACATTGAGCATGCACAATTCTAAGTGAAAAGCAATCCAACAAATTGAACCTAAGCGAGAAATCTTTTGGCCACAAGGAATGTATGTTTTATTCCTTGGTTTTTCATGTGTGATTTTTACTCTTCCAAATGCATTTATCACTTGATAATGGCATGCTTATTTGAAATTTGAAACCAATGAAGATGCACTCATTACTTGTTAGATCAAATGATTTTGAACTTATTTTCATTAGCCTTTTCTGTCCTTTTCTTCCTACCTATGCATGATCCCTTGATTTGGAGCCCCTTGTTTGAGCCTTAAAGCCTTATTTCTAGCTCCACAAAAGTATCCTAGCCATTATAAGCTTGACCCCATTAATCCGGGAATTAGGACTTAGAGTGGATTGTGATGTTGATGTGGATGAGGGGTGAAGATGAAGAGATTGTGAAAGTAGGAATTGAAAAGGTTCTCTTAAGAAAAGAATGAAAAAGATGAAGCGTTGGCTCGGATAGCACATTTGTTGTCAAAAGGAAACCCTCTGCCGTGGGTCGCAGCCGACCCCCACCAGCTGAAAAAAAAAAGGTGTTTGAATAAGTGCTAGAGTCGATCCTTCTTCATAAAGAAAAGACAAAAGGATAGGCGAAGTGGCGAGATTTTGAAAAGCTTGAAGTGTTTGGTGTTAAGAGGAAGAAAGAAGAGTTGGTTGAGTGTTGTTGAGCTTTGATGTCTAGGAGTCTAGGTTCCCGGATTCATTAGCACCACAAGACCAAACTATTCCACACCCTTTGAAATACCGAGCCTCATTACAACCCGGCCGAATGAAACTTCTTTGAAGTCTTCATTGAGCCACCTTAAGTTCTCTTGATGGTTTAACTTGTTTTGATTTCTTCGGTGGAGAATTTCGAATATAATTTCCATTGACTATGAGGTATTGCATTTGGAATTGAGATTGAGTGCTCATTGATACATCCTAGACACTTAAAAGCGAGTGAAACACATTGTCCTTGTGAGGTTGGATTGTTATTGCTTAGAATGCGTACATGCGTGCTATGACATTGAAGTTGTGTTGCTCATCATTCTACTTGTGCTTACCTTTCCTTAAAGGCATTCTTTGAGCTCGTTACTTGGTATTGATGCATGCGAGTGATTGCTTGAGGACAAGCAAGTCTAAGTATGGGGTATTTTGATGTCGTGCTTTTTAGTTAGTTTTCTTAGGTAGTTTTCTAGTTTGTTTAGCATGTTTTCCTTTGTGTTTGCATGTTTTGCATAAGATTCCAACTCTCTTTCGGGGGATGGAGTCGTTTGTGTGTTGTTTCGTGTTGTGTAGGTATTTGGAGCCTTTAGGAGAAGTTTTTCGTGCATTTCAGAGCATTTTAGGAAGCGTTAGTTTTCAAGGGTCAAATCGACTAAGAGCCAAAAACCAAAGTCACAACAAAGGGAGCTTCAAAGAAGTGCAAGGAACTCAAGGAAAGCAAGGAGCAAAAAGGAAGAAACGCCGAGCAAAAGTCCGATCAATTGGAGCAAGAACGAAACAAGACGAGAAAAAAGTCCGACATCCTGCAGGTGGTTGGCGCCGACCCCCATATGGTCGGCCGCGACCTCTCTCAGCATCGCGCGATCCTTGCCGCCCAAGTAACGCTTTTTGCGGGATTTTCGAAATCCGAAAAAGGTGGGCGGCTGTTGCAGAGCTGTGGTAGAGTTGGGGCAGACTTGGAAGGCTCCTTTTTGACTTTTGTGGGCTACTACAAAAGACCCCTTTTGTCCCCCTTTCTACTTAGCTTTTCTTCTTGGAAAAGGCTCAAAGGTTCTAGGGAGAGAGGGAGAGTTTGCTGAGAAAGGAGGAGGAGGAAGAAGAAGCTGGGGGGGGGGGGCTGTGAAGAAGAAGAAGAAAGGGAGTGTGAGAGAGAAGTTTCTTGTAAGGGAAGGTGGAGAGAAAGAAAGCTTGTTGTAGTTGTTTGTTTTAGGAAGAAGAAGAAGAAGACAATGGTGAATGGAGGAACTTTGTGGGTTTGCTAAAGTTTGTAAGTTTGGATCTTGAATTTAATTGAAGTTGTTTGCTTTTGATGATGTCTTCCTCTTCTCCTTCGTTGCTTGTGTGTGTGATGATGTGTGAGTAGTTAGCTTGCTAGGTGTGGGGTGAAACCCACCATGAAAGTGCATTTGAGACCTTGATGTCTAGATCCATGCTTGATTTGTAATCTCTGCCCATAAATCCGTCTTGCATGCTTAAAACCCTTGACGAAAGTTGGGGTATGTTCTTGTTTGCAAGCTAATTGAAACATTATCTTGTGAATTCGGGACTATCCGGGTTGTGACGAAAGTTAAAGCCCTAGAAAACAAGTTGGATTGCATATTAACTCCTTCATGAAAGTCGAGGTCTTGATGTGTTCTTTTGTGACGAAAGTCACCCATGAGATTATTAGTTGACTTGGGCTTTTATCCTTGTTTGAATGCATGCTCGTGTTGTGGTGAATCCCCACCCCTAGTTGTTTTCCCCTGCTAACTGGTCGGCTGCGACCCCCCTTTGTAGTTGTTTTTAGTGCGTTTTTGTATTCTGTCGAGGGTCGGCCGCGACCTCCCTAGGGTCGGCTGCGACCTCTTCCCGAGACGTGTGTTTTGTGTTTGTTTGCTCGTTTTGCTTTGCTTTGTTTCGTTTTACTTTCGTAGTTTCATTGCTAGACTATAGATGTACTAGCTCCCGTGGACGATGTCGACTTCGCTGTACTCAGCGGGGTCTTGACAAATTTATTTGTTAAGGTAAACCCTACCCAACAATCACATAGGGCAAATTATACTCGCCAAGGAGGTTCCCCTAGGCTACTTGAATTTGAGCCTTCCTCACACCGACCTTTTAGTTACCCCATTGAATCTGGGCGAGTCGATGGAGAATTGGTTCTTGGTGTATGACTCAATGCAGGGGAATCTCCCTTGGTATATGTCTATGATTTTTGAAGTTAGGGTTGATCACAAAGTCGTGCTCTTGCGTTCCTACTTGAAGATTGTTTGAGTTTTACGTCATGGGTAAGATTCATCCTGTTAATCTCAACTAAAATCATGTCACCCTTCTTTTGTAAAATTATGTCATCATTTTGGGTAATTCCGAAAACGGTGGTGTATGGATCCGGATCCGGACCCTGATTTGGTAAAAATCATCTAAATCTTAACTTGATTAGCCTGGTAGATTTTTTACCTTTTTTAGAATATAATTTTTTCCTTAAATATTTTTCATTCTATTTTCGAAATGAAAATAATATCTGTAAAATCTTCTTATCCCATCTTCACAATATCAGTATGCTCTCCAATAGTGACACAAACATTTAATGGCCGGTGACTATCATTCACAACATTTAACACATGAAATCTTAAGAGAAACTCACCCATGACACTTGTAGAGAGCTTATAAATCAATAAATTGGATTAAAGTTTGAAAACTCCAAAATTTTTGATCCAATATTGCATAAATCTATCAAACGCGATTAAGAATAGTTTCTGACTAGTAAGTTGTGACCGGACTGGATCGTCAATGATAGGAAAAAATTAAAGGGAAATTTGCAAATTAGAGACATTGTTTCATAAATTATATAAGGTGATTGTCTTTAACCACCGGCCCACCTATTTAAGTGCTTATGTTTTTGGAATAGTATCCCAAAATAATCTTTTCGAACCCTACGAGCGAGTCTAAATAATATTTGTGGTGACTCTACCCCTTAGTCGATAAGTGAGTTTTTTGACAGCATATGAGATAATGATGGAGTTTTATTTAGTGGTGGATACGAGGATATTATTTTAAAGGTAGAAAACCAAAGAACCAAAGATAAAGTAAGAGCATGAATATGGTGGGGGGGGGGGATTATGGAGTGCTTATGGAGAGTTTCATGCTATAAAAAAAAGGAAATGAATTTATTTGGCATGATACTCTTTGGGTTTTACATTTCAATCCTTATATCTTGGGTTTTAAATTTGAGATGTTGGGCCCCACCATGACACATGTCTTCCATCTTCCACATTTTAATATGTAATTAGAGTAACAAATTCATATTTAAGTAAAAATGATACCACAATTCATATTTTTTTTATCTATCCATTAAGACTAAATTTATATATATTTCAATTGTTTTAAAATTGAATTAATATTTAGGGTTCGTCATCGTCGTCGCCAGATTTGGCGAATTTCAGGTTCGTCCGCCCTCCGACCACCTTCTTCGACTCGTGCATGCCTCAATCTCCGTCTTTCCTTTAATACGAGTCAGATCTAGGCTCGTTCGAGCCAGATCTAGGCTCCTACGAGCCAAATTTGGGGTTAGGGTTGCTCGTCGGTTTCGTTAAGAGGGTATAGGAGGTTGGTTTTATGGTTTTTGATGATTACATGCTGGTTTTATGGGTTTTGGGATGACAAGTTGATTTTATGGGTTTTGGTGATGGCAAGTTGTTTTTATGGATTTTGGTGATGACAAGTTTGTTTTACGGGTTTGGGTGATGACAAGTTTGTTTTACGGATTTGGGTGATGACAAGTTCGTTTTACGGGTTTGGTGATGACAAGTTCGTTTTACGGGTTGGGTGATGACAAGTTCGTTTTACAAGTTTGGGTGATGACATGTTCGTTTGAATCGTTTGGGTGATGACAAGTTTGTTTTATGGGTTTGGGTGATGACAAGTTCATTTTATGGGTTTGGTGATGACAAGTTGGTTTTACGGGTTTGGGTGATGACAAGTTGGTGTTACGGTTTTGGGTGATGACAAGTTTTAAATGCGATGACATGTTTTATTTTGCATTTCGCATTGTAAAATTTGTCTATATGTTACTTATAATTATGGCCTATTAGCTCAAATGGTAGAGCAACGTGCTTAACGCACAATAATGTGGGTTCAAATCCCACATAGGCATACTAATAAATTTTGATGACAAGTTGTATACATGATGACAAGTTAGGGTGATGAAAAGTGTTATACGTGACGATAAGTTTTTTTTACGTGGTCGCAAGTTGTATACGTGATGACAAGTTTGAAGACAATTTGGGTGATATTGGTTAGGGTGGTATTGATTAAATTAGACGATAATTTAACTAATGACAAGATTTACCTCATGTTGAGTGATGACAAAATATGTGATGATGGAGTATGAAGATGATTTAATTGATGATGTGATAGGTGATGACAATGTTACATGCAAATTTAAGTAACGATATAATGAGTGATGACAAGTTTTGACGACAATTAAGTCATGACAATTGGAAGATGAGTGATGATAAGATTATCGATAATTTGAACGATGACTAGATGAGTGATGACAAGATTTGACGATAAATTGAGTGATGACAAGTTGGGTGATGACAATTTCAGTGATGACAAGATGGCGGTGGTCGGTCAACGCCGGTCAACGATCGGTGGTGGTAGGGATTGATGTCATCATCATGTGCCATTGATGACGTCATCATGTAAATTTAAAAAAAAAAAGGGCAAAATTGAAAAAAAGACTAGTTTGTTAATTTTTCTTCCTTGTAGTTAACTTGTTTAATAACTCCAACCGTTAGTCTATTAGCCCAATTCATCCTTTTGATTTGGATAAATTTTGCATATATGTTTGTTTTGATTTGGAAGATAAACTTTTTTATATTGCGTTAATATGATCTTAATTAAAAAAATTAACTCAAAATATTATTTGGAAAGTAAAACATTTTTACAACCTTATATTAATAAAATTAGTCCAACTATAATTTAAATATGCATGCACAATTATGTAAATAAGTATTTGGAATTAATAAATTTAGGATGTAGTAGTAATTTTGTATATAAAAATAAATGATTGTTGGGAATTGGAAAATTGAGAAATGAGTTTCATGGGGTTCATTGATATTTAAGTGAACACTAAAAATAAAATTGGAGAATGGTATCAGGACGTAGATAAGAGAGAAATGGTAAAAGGTAAGAATTCGTGGCAACGCAGACCTACTAAGGGATCGTGTTACTGTGAAGTTGTTAAATTAACTCTACATAGAGTTGATTAATTTTGATCCGTTGATTTCATTTTAACGGTTAGATTTTATAACCTATTTAGATATGGTAAATAAGTTATTAGGGACAAAACGTGAAAAAATTAACGAAAATCACTTTGATTATCATCGATTAGATCCACCCACATCAATACCTCCGTCACAGCTTCTTTCTCCCAAAGAGCAATTAAAATGGATCTCTCTCTCTAAAGCTACTACTCTACTTCAATGGCAACAAAATATCCTGAGAGTGCCTTTCGCCTCCAATTTCATCGAGTCGTCTAGGCTTGTCTCCGATCTGCGCTTTTCCATTATCGTCGTCGTCGGTGCTCGCAATTGTCTACCAACACCACTATTTCTGTGACAGATCAAGAATCAACCTTCATATTTGGGATTAATTAACTTATTTAGCATTACATTTGCCTCTAAATGAAGGTTTTAGATATATATTTGTATAGAATCTGATTCTATAGCATTAGAAAGTTGGTGCTTGAAATCGGAAACCAATTTAGCCATATATATATATGAGCATCGAAGAAACTCGATCGGAGTAAGGGGTGTTTGAGCTGCTTCAAAGTTCTTTTGTGGTGGTCGGAAGCAACTCTGAGAGAACATGGTTGATTTTGTAAAGTTACTTTCTTTAATTTGACTTTTTAAAAAAACTGGAAAAATCTCAACCGTTAAAAGAAATCAATGGTTCAGAGTTAATGAACTCTATGTAGAGTTATTTCAACAACTTCACCCTAACAGGATACCCTACTAAGTGCCCAGTAGCCCCCACTGAGATTTATATAAAAAAATATTAATCAATTTGGGTAAACTTCTCCTTCGCGCACCAGATCTAAACTAGCCCCTCCGTCCTCCAACTCCGTCGACCGTTGACCGCCTTGGCGCCTCCTATTCCCGCCTCCATCCGCCTTCTCTGGTCGCCTGTACGTCGGGTTATCTTTCCAACACTACAAACACGCCTCACTTCTGCAAAACCGGTGACCCCTGTCCAGCCACCACTCCCACGAGCCACCTCCACTTGTGCTGTTGCGCGGTCCGCCACCGCCGTCGACCACCTACTGCTGTCGGCCCTCCGTCCGCCCGACCGCCAACCGGAAACTGTTGCGCAATTGCGCCAGATCTGATTTGAGCACCGATTTGTTCGATCTATTTGTTTGATTTATTTTTTGCTTAGATTACTACTAATTAATGATTACAAATTGTTAGTTCTCTTGAATAGTTCTAATGATTACAGAACAAATTTTGAGTCTTAGGTTAAACTATTCTAATGATTGTTAGTGCTTTGTGCAATCCCACCGGTTTGTTCAAGATCAATATAATTGTTAGTAGTTTGTTCTAAGGAAGTTGGGCTTGAACAAATAATTGTTAGCAATTTGTTCTAAGGAAGTTGGGCTTGAACAAATAATTGTTAGCAATTTGTTCCAAAGAAATTGGCTAACATAAAAAGAAGCATATGTCTATCATTTGGTATATTTTGAAAGATATAACTACGTGCATTGAAATGAAAGATGTTATTTTACGATTTTAAAGGAGGGCAAATCCGCAAATCGAAGAAGATCAATATAAGAACATATTAATGTAATTTAAATATTTTATATATTTATCCCATTTTGTCGTTAGTTTCTCGGTCCGTGAGTAATCTATACTGTCTATAATATAAAGTGGAGACAAAGTCTTCACAGAAAAATTGCGCCATGTGTCATATCTTTGATAAAATAATCAACCAGGCTCTTGCGTATATAACAAACACTAATCACAACAGAAAGATAAATATATGATTTGATAAAAACAATCAGATAAATATTATTATTTATTAAAACGTGATATTTATCGTAAAATAATTTTGGAACAAATCCAACTTATTTATATTATGAGTTGATTTACTATTGGTAAAAAAACACTAATCATAATACGAAGATACATATATATGATCTTATATTTTTAACGTGATCATTGACGTTACATATCTAAATATGTTGGGTTTATAATCGCATTAAATTTGTCCAGTAATAATTATCATTTTAAAATGAAGATTCACGTGACCAATTACAATGGTGGTGGACCATTAATCCACCAAACAAAAATAAAATAAAAATAATAACATGGCATGGGCATGTCTTTAAATGCGGAGCCATGAGAACCGTTTTCCTCATTAGCTCTTAACTCAATCCCCAAAACCTTGTTAATCAATCTCTTCCTTTGCAATGGCCTCCCAAATCATTTTCCTGAAAGATGAGAAGCTCCGAATGCTTGCGCAGGCCATTCGCGGCCGTGAAATCCACACCATACAGCTGCTTACGTTCGAGTCCATAGGCGCGCAATTCGAATACTTTCGGATATGCAACTCGAACCAGGAGACCGTGAATACGCTCCTAGACGAGTGCAATGCGACGGTGAGCAAGTACAAGGATGACCGAATCCGGGGTCCCATTTCGGGCCTCATCCTTGGGTATGTAGAAAACATGCTCAACAATGCACTTCAGCTCATCAGGTGCTACACTCTGCGACGGACCTACCTCGACAACCTGGTCGCCCATTTCTTGGAAGTTATGCAAGCATTGGAGGAGCTGGACACTTTGAATCAGGCTGAAGTTGATGACTTCACAGAGCACATTGAGCAGTGCAGCCAAAAGGTTGTGAGCCACATGAAGTTGAGTGTCAACACTCATGCTTCACAAGAATTCTCAAGATATCTCAGGAATACCGGGGTCCCCTTCGACACCCTAGTCCGAAGGTACTGACCGAGCTGGTTGTACTTTTCAATTAATGTATAGAAAGCCACCATATATACACTCACTACATACACTTGATTAGTTTTCAGACGTCTAGTCGTCAAACTGTTAATTTCATGGATAATACTCAAAGATCTCCGGTTTGACTCTCTTAGACTAGACTGTCCTTCACAAAAGAAATGTGTGTGTATTTTATAAGTCGTACGTATATATGGATATGCAGTCACCAGGAAAGGCTGGGGTATACGGGACCGTTTCAGGACTTGAAAGAAGAACAGAAGCTCGAGGTGTACGGCTCAATAATCGAGGCATCGGGTAGGCTAGGCGTGCTGGACGACAGGGGCGTAAAGGCTTTCTCGTATGGGACAGGCAGCCGGGCTGCCAGCATTAAGGATTTGGGTAATAGGGCGATGCTCTTGATGGACGTAGGAATGATAGTTTGGGACGTGTATTCGTCGGACCACCCGATCCTAACGGCAACGCGAGAGGCCATGGTGCTGGCGGCAAGCAAAGGAGGTGCAGCGCTAGGAAAGATCGTGGGGGCGGCAGTCGCAACCGGATTAAAAGGCGTTCAGGCGACTGCGTTGTTCGTGACGGCGCTTGGATTGGTTGGAGGCTTTGTAGGAGGTTTTATATTTGGAGCTGCTGCTGGGCTTTTGTTTGGTCTCGTCTTCGGCTCCGGAGGCCAGGCCGTCCTTCCTACTGATGGTCTCATCTTCTACGTCGCGCCCATGCCTGATGGCAGGCAATTGGCCAACCAAATTGCTCACGCTTGATGTCATATCATCCCTCATCCATCATCATCGACTCATCGTCATCATCATCATATTTAGTACTATACAAGTTAAGCAACCGCTGTTTGGCATATTAAATAAATTTAAATGGGTGTATATTAGTAATCTTCCTTTAGGAAAGTTGCATGCACCCGTTCATAATTAATCATATCATGTCTCAACCAAAAAAAAAAATTAATCATATCATGTACTTTTCTCCGGCCTCGCTTGTACTGTCACGTGTTCATTTGCAATAGTTCAATGTATTTTGCTTGCTGTTCTAACGCTACACGGTTTGAATCAGAATTCTCTACACCTCTTCAGGTAACTTTCGGTGCTCCAATTTATTATTTACACTATGAAATAATAATAGAAAAAATTAAAATTTATATTCATATTGTAAAAGTTTATTCTTACGTAATTTATGAATTTTTGTGATATAAATTTCTAGTGAATATTTTTAATAGCCAAAAGAGATGATTAATTCATCATTTTTAATGTAATAACTTGTTTATCATAAAAATGTACAAATGGATGATACTTATCATATATAATACACATATAATTATTTTTTAAAAAATTAATATTAACTTATAGTATAAATAATAAAGTGGAGCACCGAATGTCACACCGATCGAGTGTTATAGAAGATCCTTATTGACACGGTTTTGCTATATGTAATAAATTAGACGGAAATTCCTTTTGGTATACCTGTGGTTTTGACAATTTATTTTGGTGTCTTAGCAAAAAAGTTATTTTTTTGATACCCCAATGCAGTGGCGGAACCAGGATTCTGAACCAGAGGGGGCTAAATATATTTTTTTTTACAGACCTAATTTCCTAGTGTAAAGTCTACAATCATTAGTACCTAAAATAAATTCAAAATTGCTTAACCTTATTGTAAAATTAGTCATATGAGTAACCAAATCAAACACTATATATTAGGTTTCCAAAATTTTTTACAGACCTAATTTCATGTAAAACTCAATCCATTTGAAAATTAGAAATCCCCAAGTTGATTCATAGTTTCATACTTTCAATTGTATATAAGCTCAAATTGAGAGAAATCATAACAATAAGAAATCCCCAAATCAATTTGAAAATCCGAAATTCTCAAATCGATTTCATGCTTGATACATTCAATAATACACTCCAATTGAGAAGAACAATAAGAAATCCCCAAATTAAGAAATCCCTAATCTGATTTAATGCTTTCATACATTCAATAATAAAGTCCAATTGGAATTGCGTTATAAAAAAAAGTCCAATTGGGATTTCTTTACAAAAAAAAAAAAAAAGGTCCAATCTCAATTGAAAACTTCAATCAGGAGACAAGAAGTACAAATTCAAACCTCCGGTTTCGGACTTCCGGTAGGCGGCGAGCAATAGGGCAGTCCGTCGATGGAATTGGCGGCTTTCCAAGTGTTCGGCCCTTTCTTCTGCAGTTCTGCGCATCAGCCTGTCGTCATTCTGGTGAGCAGCGCCGCAACGCAGGTGGCTGTGGCTCGATGTCGTGACACCTCGCCGGGATTGGCTGTGGCTCGACGCCGTACCAGATCTGAAACGACTTTCGCTTGGAACGGGCGGATTTTCGCACAGCCCGGCTGCCCTGCCAGATCTGAAACGAGCGTCTCTTCTTCTCTGTATCTCTGCTTGCAATTTTCAGATCTAAAAAAAAATTATTTTTTTTTCCAAAAATCCCAGTGGGGGCTACAGACCCCACTGGGCACAACGTAGTTCCGCCACTGCCCCTATGGTTTATATATTTTCCTTTCCCTAGCCAAAACTTTACTTAACACTGCTAGAATATTGTTATATATTTTCCTTTCCCTAGCCATAACTTTAGAGATATTTAGATAAAGCGTCATTGATAATATGCCTAATTTGCCGCATCTACCCATTTCTAGTTTTTTTGCCCATTGGCATAAAATTAAATCCCTCTTTCTCTCTCCTCTTCCCCAACTCATCCGTCACGAGACTCATCCCTCTTTCATAGCAACGCCTTTGCGGCCTTGTCAACCACCACCACTGTTGGATCGTTAGTACTGAGGGACGCCCTTTACTTTGGTAAAGGCGTCCTTAGATTAGGCGTCCCTACGAGGAGTAGGGGCGTCCTTGAGTAATGCAGCGGAAATAAAGTACTAGACAGGTAAGTAATGGACGCAGAGAATTATAGAGGAACCATCAAGACCAAGTAGTCCTTGAGTGTAAACCTCTACCTCCTTGGAGAATTTTTGAATAGTTCTTTCCTTTATATTGAACGTCCTTACAGTTGTACTGGCGAGTCTTTACAGTTCTCTGGTACTTAGCTTTTCCCTAAGTCCACTAGTAAAGGACTCCTCTAAGCCTACAACTTAAGCTGGTTCAATCTACTAAAGGACTCTATTCCTACGTTCTACAGTATTTCGCAGAACTCTCTTTCTCTCTTTTTGGGTTTTCTCTTACAAACTGTTTTTGTGATTTGGTTACAAGTCTCACTCGATCTAAAACAAGTTCTAGCACTGTTCTTGAGTTCTTGAGTTAGTTCTTCGTGTTCTTGAGTGAGTCGCTTTCTCTTTGATTCTCTCTGAATATTCCTGAAAGCGTTGGCGTCACAATAAATGCCTTGGGGCTATTTGTAGGACTTGGGGAAGGGCTTCATTTCTCTGGGACGATCATGCCCTTTATGGACGTGGCTACAGGATCTTCCTCCACGTAGTAGGGCGGTGATGAGGAAGCTTCCTGTATCCAGCTGTGTATGATGAACTTCTCTATAGGATCGGCCGCCACGTGTTGATGGACTCTGTAACAGGATCGTCCGCCACGTAGTGTTGGACTCCGCTACAGGATCGGTCTCCACGTGTCCTTGGATGATCAAACATTGTCGAGTGATGTCATCCTGTCGGCTAGTAAGTAAGGACTCCTTTCTTGCGTTCCTACTTGCTTGGGACTCCGTCCTTGCTCAAGTAGTCCTGGCTGGTCCTTACTTCCTGTTGGCTAGTGTCCCTAAGCTTATGGGACGCCCATACACACTTGTTGTCCTTTTGGTCACTGGCGTTCCTGAACACTTGGACAACTCTTTTAGAATCAAAGTGAGTTTGTCATATCAAAACTAAGGGACGGTTGTGTGGAACACTAACAAGTACGCAAGCGTTCTTGATAGCGTCCCAACAATTTCCCCCTTTTTGATGATGACAAACTCTTCAGCAAAATAGTTTTGACATTGGAACTTAGTATGCATGAAAACTTAGAGGCGTCCTCAAACACTAAGAGAAGTTTTAATAAGCAAAATTTTTCAATCTTTGATTCTTTAGCTTTTGGATTTTAAGGAATGAGTCGCGTCCTAAAAAGTTCCTAAGCGTTCTCTTTTATTCTAGCATGAGCAGCGTTCCTTAGACTTTTCACTTAATAGTTCCCCCTTAACACTTGCTTATTCTAGATAACTATTTTATAGCGCATCTCTGCAAAACTACACTTCCCCCTTTTGGCATCATCGAAAAGGATAACAAGTGATAAGGACGTTAGCACAAACACATAACTAAAAACAGTTGAACGCTTAAACAAACATATGCAAGCAAACAGTGGAATTGCCATTCAAACAAAATTAGAGTTATTACAAACCAAGATCATAAGTTCGAAGTTCAAAAGAAGCAAAAGCAACAAAGTAGGGGATAAGAGTGGTGGTGGCAATCACTGAGAACGGCTGTTGTCTTGATAAAACTTGAGCAATTGCTCTTGAAGTGCAGCAGCCTTGGAGAACGCAGATGACAAGTCCTTTAAGGCAGAGAAGATGAGGCACTGATTATCCATAATGGCACCCATGAGTTCTGCTGGAGGATGCTGAGAGATGTTTGCAGGAGCAGAACGGGGCAAAGGACCTGTACTTGAAGAAGGAGCGTCCGTTGGAATAGCTGGAGGAGAAGAAGGATTCCCTAAGAGCATTTGATCAAGGGTTGTAAGATCTACGGCGGGCTCTTGATCTTAAGGGGACTCTTGAGACGTAGGAGCAAGCCTTGCGGCCTCAGCCTCAGCAGCTAGGCGTTCTTCCTCTGCTTTCAGTCGTGCTTCCTCAGCCTCAGCTTCTAACTGTTTCAGAACGGACGGGAGCTCTTCATTATGCCTTATCTCAACAAGTCCTTTCTTGGCATTCCATTTTAAGCCAAGTTCTTCAGAGGGAGCGCTCTCATCATAAGCGTCCTGGGATTGCAAGATTGCCTTTACGACTCCAGGGTATGGCAAGGCGTGCCTCTTCCTTCCACACTTGGCCATGTGTTGCATAGCAATTCTGGCTAAGTTGATCGGGCGGCGTTCAAGGATTGCGTCAATTAGGATTATGTCGTGTGTTTGCACAATTGAACGCTTTTCCTGCCTTGGAAGGATCGCGCGACAGATGAAGTAGTGAACGATTGCGCCAACTTTGCTCAGAACGTGAGCTACCCTGTCGAGTCCCATCGGCCTTTTACCCTGAAAAATGTGCTCAACCAGAGGCAGTTCTTGATCTGTCGTTTCAAAGCCGCCTTCAGGGAGTGAGCTAAGAGCATCGGACGGTGGCTTGCGTGGACCTAGACCAAGGAAGGAGCGCATTTGGCATTCTGTGACTGAAGCTTTCTCACCTTCAATTTTGAAGTGGAGGGAGCCATCTTTTGCCTTGTAGCGCAAATCCCTGTAGAACGCCTTAACCTGTTCTTTGTCAACAGTGGTCGGCGCTGGTCCAACGTTCTGCCATCCTTGAAATTTCAGAAGTTCAAGAAACTCCTGAACTGATTCATCGTCGAAGGAGGCTAGCCACTCTTCAGAGTAAATGAGAGGGCTTAGGACTTTAACGGGCACATCAGCGTTCTTCCTTTTGCGCTTGCCCTTGGGGGACTCAGAGTCCTCATCATCATCTGACTCGTCTTCAGCTTTCTCCGAGTCACTGTCAGAAGCGTCCTTTGAAGGAGCGTCCTTTGTGCCTTGTTCTATTTCTGCATCGCCACCAGCTGTGGCTTGATCGGCACCGGAGGTCTGACCTTGGGACGTGCCCTCAGCGTCCTGAGCCTCTGTCTGATTTTCTGTTGCTGGCTCAGCGTCCGCGGGGACGTCATGGGATTCTGTTTGGATTGAGGGAGAGGGGTTTTCTTGTGGAGCTTGGGTGGGGTTTAGGATTGGGAGGGACTGGTCATAAGGAGGGACTTCCTGAGCATCACGCGCGAGCTCATCAGAAAGAGTCGGCTCGGCGTTCTCGAGCGACCTGGTGCTCACCAGCGTCCTCAATCTGTTCAGCAGGAGCGTTCACCTCTCCTTCCGCTTCATCATTCGAATCCCCAACAACATCGATGAAAGGGGAAACCTGAGCAGGTGTACCTCTTTGGCTCTCAGATGAGCTAGAGGAGGAAGAGGAGGAGGGAACGTGCTCAATCTGCGCAGGAACGTCCTTGGCTAGCAGAACCCTGGGTTTTTCACCAGCCTTCCTTCTGCGAAAAGTATGCTCAAGGGTGCGCTCTGTCTCCTCCGGGCCACTTTCAGAGGATGGACGGCGGGACTTTGGGGTCTCGGGGTCCTTAGGTGGGGAAATGTGGGCCGGTGCAGAAGGGAAATTGGCCAAATTTAAGGGAGAGTGAGTGCGGGGAGGAAAAGGGATTAGAGCATTGCGCTTGGAAGGTTGAGGGGACGGAGGGGGGGTGGGGAGTTGAACGATTGAGATTTGTTGAGGAGGAGGAGTGGATTCCTTAGAGAGGTTGGAAGGCCTTTTTGAGGTGCTAGGCCTTTTCGTGGGGGGTTTTGAGGATAGGACGCTTGAGGTTTTGGCCTTTTTGAGGGGCCTTGGGTCGTGAACCTTTTTGGAGCGTCCCTCCTTTAAGTGGGAAGGGAACTTGTCCACAATCTCCGTTGGTTTGGAAGTGGAGAAGGGTTGGGAAGATTTGGAGAGGGGAGAAGAAGGGGCAGGACGCTTGAGTAATTTTTTGGTGGTAATGGTGGGGACGGCAGGAGGAGGTGGAGAGGGACTGGGCACACGATTCTTGGTCATTTGGAAGGCTAAAGAGTTCCTAGGATACATAGGGAACTCGGGCAAGACTGCATTATGCAAGTCTGGTATAAGGTCAAGAAGAGGGCCAAGGTTCTCACCTCCGAACTAGGAGAAGAAGAGCACATCGTCCATCCGTCCAGGTAGATCTTTGAAGTCTGTGTGGTGGAGGCTGGGGACGACGAAGCGTTCAATGAACTTCTTGTAGTTCTTTGTTCTCTCTGCATCAGATTTTACTTCTGGTAGTTCCATGCGTTCCCTGATTAGATTATACAGCGTCTTTGGCTTTTTGTTGATGAAGTCCAATAGAGACTCATTGAGAACTATAGGTTTGGGCTTCTCTATGTAGTGGGACTTCATCAGCTTTCTACGCTTCCCGCCGGTTGAAGATCCGGCCACGTTCAACTGTCTTTGAGACATATTTTCAGATGAAGCTTAGAGAGAGAAAGTCGCCGGAGTTCTAGAGAGAAGTCAGAGCAAATTTGAGAGCGAGAAAGTGGTTGAGCGTAATAAATTTGATTGCGACTGTTTTGGCCTTATATAGAGGAAGCGGTGGCACAAATGGTAATTAACACTGTTTTACTATGCGACACGTGGCAAAACTTCCCCCTTAAGATTTGAGCAAAAGCAACGGTCACTGTTCACACTTTCAAAAGTTCAAAAATCTGACTCTTCAACTGCCCCTCAAAACTGAACTGGCGTCCTTTGCAACAACTCTGAGCGTCCTCTCATACTTAGCAAAAATTTTACTTCTTTAAGCAAACTTCTTCAAGCAAACCAACAACCAACTTACCGTTCTTGTGATCACCTTTCGAACCAGTTGAGAACAACGCAAGTACGTCCCGTAAAAGAGAATATGAAGCTCATAGGACGCTTTTGCGGAGTTCTCGGCTAGGGTAAGCTTAGAGTTCCCATCATTTCGGCTTATAATGAGGGTTGGGTGATCAGGGATACTCTTTTCAAGACAAAATAGAGAAAATTTGAATGGCGTTCCAAAGTAGCAAACACATGAAGAGACTAGCGTCCTTGCAAATATGAATTCAATGCATAACAGTCCTTAAACACTTAGAATCTACAAAACATAGCCCATCATTGAGAGAATAGTAGAACGGGACTTGCTATTTAAAAGTTATCATCCCCAAGAGCAACCTTAGATGCTCATAGGGACGTCTATCAAGCGCTTTAGTGAAAATATCAGCTATTTGGTCTTCAGTCCTTACATGCTCCATACTAATGAGTCCTAGTTCAACATTATCACACAAGAAATGATGCCTTATATGAATATGCTTTGTGCGTGAATGAAAAACAGGATTCTTTGAAATTTCAATAGCACTTGTGTTATCACAACGAATGGGTATTGTTTCAAGATTGATACCGTAGTCCTCTAGTTGATATTTGATCCAAATGACTTGTGAACAGCACGAGGCAGCAGCAACGTACTCGGCTTCCGCAGTTGAAAGCACCACAGAGTTCTGTTTCTTAGATCCCCAAGAGACTAGGCATGAACCAAGGAACTGTGCCATTCCTGAAGTGCTTTTTCTATCAATCACATGACCAGCATAATCTGCGTCCGAGTAGCCAACTAGCTTGAAGGACGTCTTCCTGGGGTACCAAAGGCAAAGATCATCGCGTCCTTTGAGGTAGCGAAAGATCCTCTTGACTTCTTGCATGTGGGACTCCTTTGGATTTGCCTGGAAGCGTGCACACAAGCAAACGGCAAACATAATGTCGGGACGGCTTGCGGTCAAGTAGAGCAAAGAGCCAATCATCCCTCTGTAAAGCTTTTGATCAACGTCCTTTCCCTGTTCATCTGCGTAAAGACGCGAGTTTGGAGAACAAGGGGTTGCAACAGGTTTGGACGTGTTCATCCCGTACTTCTCAAGCATTTCACGGACATATTTTTGTTGGTGAATGCGCGTCCCTTCCTTGAGTTGATTGATTTGAAGTCCCAAGAAGAAATTGAGTTCTCTAATGAGGGACATCTCAAACTCACTACTCATTAAGGACTTGAACTCATCTAGAAGTTTCATGTTAGTACTACCAAAGACTATATCATCAACATAGACTTGGGCAATTAAAATGTCCTTGTGAACTTTCTTTATAAACAAAGTTTTATCAATTGAACCTCTAGTATACCCATGAGACAAAAGAAACGACACAAACCTGTCGTACCATGCACGAGGTGCTTGCTTGAGTCCATAGAGCGCTTTGTCCAAGTAGTACACATGATCTGGGTGAGAGGCGTCCTCAAAGCCAGGCGGCTGAGCAACGTACACTTCCTCCTTTAGCTTTCCATTGAGAAAGGCAGTTTTGACGTCCATCTGAAATAACTTGAATCCTTTGTGAGCGGCGAAGGCAATAAGGAGACGAACGGCTTCAATTCTAGCAACAGGAGCAAAGGTCTCATCATAGTCTATGCCTTCCTCTTGCTTGAATCCTTGAGCCACCAGTCTTGCCTTATTTCTTGACACACGTCCACTCTCATCAAGCTTATTTCTGAACACCCATCGCGTCCCTATGATATTTTTGCCTTTGGGACGTGGGACGAGAGTCCAAACTTTGTTCCTTTCAAACTGATTGAGTTCTTCTTGCATTGCTTGAATCCAGTCAGCGTCCTGGAGTGCTTCTTTGATATTCTTTGGTTCCACCATAGAGACAAAGGCATTGAATGCACAAAAAGCTAAATTTGCACTCTGGGACTTGCTTGCAGCTGACCTGGTTTGAACTCCTTGAGAAGGATCAGATACAATTTGAGAAGTTGGGTGGTCCCTAGAGAAGCGGGACTCCCTTTGAAACAAATGAGCAAATCTTGGATCAATGTCTCCATCAGAATTATCACTGTCACTTTGAGCATCGTCTTCAATGTGTTCCCCCTCAGAGAGAGCGTCCACATCTTGACGTTGCTCACCTTGTTGACTTGATTCAGCTACATCTTGTTGAACTGGGGATTCACTACGAGATGGAACTCCTTGAACAACACTGGGTGCGTCCACTGAGACTTCTTCAGGATTTGGAGACGCGTCCTTAGAGACATAGTATTTTCCAGAAGTCCAATCCTCAGCTTCATCTTCAGAGTCGTCCTGTTGTTGTGACGCAGAGCGTTCTTTCTTACTTGGTTTTTCTTTATGAGATGAACGTTCAAACATGAATACTCTCCTCAAGCTTTAGAGTCCTTTTGTTGAAAACTCTATATGCTTTGCTGGTAAGAGAGTACCCAAGGAATATGGCTTCATCGCTCCTTGCATCAAATTTTCCAAGTTTTTCTTTATCATTGTTGTGAACGAAACATTTGCAACCAAAGACTCTGAGATAATCGATGCGAGGCTTCTTTCCATTCAACAACTTATAGGACGTCTTCTTCAGCAGAGGACGGATCATGGCACGATTGATGATGTAGCATGCTGTAGCAATAGCTTCTGCCCAGAAGTACTTGGGGACGCTATTTGCCAAAAGCATAGTTCTTGCCACATCCTCTAGCGTCCTATTCTTTCTTTCCACAACTCCATTTTGTTGAGGAGTCCTTGGAGCGGAGAAGTTGTGCGAGACACCATGTTGATCATAATAGGCCAGGAACTCTGAATTTTGGAACTCCGTTCCATGGTCTGATCTTATGGCTTTGAGAAGCGTCTCAAGAGCAACTTCCACTTGTTTGATGAAGACTTTGAACGCATTGAAACAATCTGCTTTTGACACCAAGAAAAGAACCCAAGTGAATCGAGAAAAATCATCTACAAGAACGTAAATGTACCTCTTTCCACCGTAGCTCAACGTCTTCATTGGTCTGCAAAGATCCATATGGAGTAGTTCCAAAGGCTTCTTTGTACTGACTTCGTTCTTGGATTTGAAAGACGTTCTTGTTTATTTCCCTTTAATACAAGCTTCGCACTGTTCAACTTTCTCACGATCAATTCGGGGAAGTCCTTTCACAAGATTTCGCTGGTGTAGCTTAAGGATTGTGCTTGGTCCAGCATGGCCAAGTCGGCGATGCCAGAGATCAGCGTCCTCCCTTGAAGCAGATAGACACAACTCTTATTTAGGCTTGAATTCTTGATTGAAGATGTAGATATTGTTCTTGCGAACTCCTTTGAGAACAACTTTGTTGGACTTCTTGTTAATAACTAGGCACTCCTTTGAGTCAAATGTGACTAGATTTTCACCTTGATCACACATCTGAGAGACGCTAAGAAGATTGAAGCCAAGTCCTTCAACAAGACTAACATTTGTTGCTTTAATGGACGGGTTGAGAATAGCAGTTCCCGTTCCTTTGATCTTTCCTTTGCCCTTGTTGCCAAACGAGACAGTTCCTCCCGTGGCACTACTTTGGATAGAAGTGAGATGGATCTGGCTTCCTGTCATATGATTTGAGGCGCCACTATCAATGATCCATGGGCATCCCCTCACTTCCACCTGCCATAACAAAATTAGTGTTTGGCGACCCAAGCAAGGTTTTCCTTACCTGGTTCGTTACAAAAGTAGAACTCTGGTTCTGGCATGTAGTCATTAATGTTTACATCATTAGAAATAGCATGCTTGCGGAAAGAGTTTCTAGAGCGTCTAGAACGCCTAGGATTAGTCTTAGGAACGGACTTATCATTCTCATTGTGAGTTCTAGCAGCTTTTCCATTTTCAACATCTTCCTTGAGTTTTAGACATTCATATTTGAAGTGATCTCCTTTTCCACAGTACCAACACGTCCTATAGTAAGTACCAAGATAGTACTTCTTATTTGGACGCTGAATCTTGTTTTCTTTCATCTTTTGAGGATTGCAAACTTTTGAACCGTTCCCTTTAGCAATCTTCTTGTAAATCTTATGACTTGTGGAGTTAGTGTAGTAGTCTTCCTTTCCTAATTCTCCACTTTCTAGAACTCTAATTCTTTCAAGAAGGTTTTTAGTTTTCTCCCTTTCAAGTTCCAGTTCAGAAGTTTTGCTTGCCTCAAAATCACTAGGAAGAGAGTTCTTAGTGTCATCTTCATAACCTAGACCTCTCTTAGCTGGGACAAAAACCATAGTCATTGTACTACAATTTTCACATTCAACTACAATGTTTTCATCTTCAAGTTCATCCATTCTTCTTTTCATAGCAAGACTTTCCTCCATTATTTTACCAATGAGTTTAAGCAATTTTGGTTTTGAACATTTTTCTAAAGAACGCATCATGGAATCATGAGTTACCTCTTGCTCGTTGTCGGAGGCGTTCTCTTCAACAACTGGGGCGTCCTCCACTGCCATGTATGCAACTTGATCGTCACGTTCATCATCACTTGAACTGAGATCATCCCAGGCAGCTGTACATGCTCCAATGAGAGCTTTCTTCTTGTCCTTGGAGGACGTTCCCGCAGTACATTTTTTGGCAAAATGTCCTTTCTTGTTGCATTTGTAGCATGTGAGTTCCTTCATTTCAACCTCTGTGTACTTGGGACTCTCCTTTTTGTAGGACTTGCTCTTGCTACTATGCTTGTTCTTCTTGTTATAGTACTTGAGAGCCTTGTGAATAAGAGAGAGTTCCTCATCTGAGTCAATCTCTTCCTTTGGCTTTCTTTCTTTCTCTTTAGGACGCAAGGTCTCAAGTTTTTCTTTGTTCTGCATCATCAATGCTAGATCTCTTTGGCCACGAAGATACTCGGCGTACTCTGGTGTCGTGGATGCCAAATCAAGATCAGTTTGAGGATTCTTCCCTAGCTGAGCCATGTCAGAGATTCTTCGTTCTTCGTACTACCTGAGCTTCCCATAGATTTCTTCCATATCTAGAGTTTTGTTGGCTGTGTTTTCTTTGAAAGTCGTCCTATCAAAGTTCCAGACTCCAGTCAACCCATCAATGACTACTTGAACTCTATTCCTCATGGAGATTTCTGATTCTGGAATGCCCAAGTTCTTCATCTTGGTGACAAGGCCTTCAAAACGGTACGAGTAGTCATTTATCGTTTCATTTGGCAGCATACTAAAAGCATAAAACTCCTTTTTGATCTTCAGCTGGACGTCCTCTTTCATTTCTGCAGTTCCCACATGAAATTTCTCCAGAGCTTCCCACTGTTGTTTTGCTGTGGGGAGATTGCTAACTCTTGTGGCGTCCCTTTCGCAGAGGGACGCTTGAAGAAAACATACTGCTTTAGCATTTGTTTCCATTAGCTTGAATTCATCAGGACCCCACTCGTCCTCTTTGTCTTTCTTGTCATCGGGAACTTTGAGATCACCTTTTCTGATAACGTTCCAGCATTGATAATTGGTGCTTCTACAGAAGTTCTCAAATCTGGTTTTCCACCGGTTGAAGTTGCCGTCCGTTAGACGCGGAGGCTTCACAAACGAGATTCCAATAGGTTCCATGTCCATCTTTACCTGCAACTCAGTAAGAATCTAGAGCGCCAGCTCTGATACCAATTGTTGGATCGTTAGTACTGAGGGACGCCCTTTACTTTGGTAAAGGCGTCCTTAGATTAGGCGTCCCTACGAGGAGTAGGGGCGTCCTTGAGTAATGCAGCGGAAATAAAGTACTAGACAGGTAAGTAATGGACGCTGGAGAATTATAGAGGAACCACTCAAGACCAAGTAGTCCTTGAGTGTAAACCTCTACCTCCTTGGAGGATTTTTGAATAGTTCTTTCCTTTATATTGAACGTCCTTACAGTTGTACTGGCGAGTCTTTACAGTTCTCTGGTACTTAGCTTTTCCCTAAGTCCACTAGTAAAGGACTCCTCTAAGCCTACAACTTAAGCTGGTTCAATCTACTAAAGGACTCTATTCCTACGTTCTGCAGTACTTCGCAGAACTCTCTTTCTCTCTTTTTGGGTTTTCTCTTACAAATTGTTTTTGTGATTTGGTTACAAGTCTCACTCGATCTAACACAAGTTCTAGCACTGTTCTTGAGTTCTTGAGTTAGTTCTTCGTGTTCTTGAGTGAGTCGCTTTCTCTTTGATTCTCTCTGAATATTCCTGAAAGCGTTGGCGTCACAATAAATTCCTTGGGCTATTTATAGGACTTGGGGAAGGGCGTCATTTCTCTGGGACGATCATGCCCTTTATGGACGTGGCTACAGGATCTTCCTCCACGTAGTAGGGCGGTGATGAGGAAGCTTCCTGTATCCAGCTGTGTATGATGAACTTCGCTACAAGATCGGCCGCCACGTGTTGATGGACTCTGTAACAGGATCGTCCGCCACGTAGTGTTGGACTCCGCTACAGGATCGGTCTCCACGTGTCCTTGGATGATCAAACATTGTCGAGTGATGTCATCCTGTCTGCTAGTAAGTAAGGACTCCTTTCTTGCGTTCCTACTTGCTTGGGACTCCGTCCTTGCTCAAGTAGTCCTGGCTGGTCCTTACTTCCTGTTGGCTAGTGTCCCTAAGCTTATGGGACGCCCATACACACTTGTTGTTCTTTTGGTCACTGGCGTTCCTGAACATTTGGACAACTCTTTTAGAATCAAAGTGAGTTTGTCATATCAAAACTAAGGGACGGTTGTATGGAACACTAACAAGTACGCAAGCGTTCTTGATAGCGTCCCAACAACCACCTCCAACCATGGGTGCTCGTCCGTACTCTCGTCGTTCTCCAAATTTGCTTCACATGTTGCCACCGACAACGTATTCTTCTACGGTGTCGACGGATTCGGCTTCGTCGCTCACTCGCATATCTCAGATCCATGGCCAAATATCACCGCCAACCGTAGAGGCGATCGAGGAGAGCGTCTTCTCCTCTCAGCTTCCGCAGAACTCCAAATTGAAGGGATACTCTCCATCAATCGTTGTTCCAATTAAGCGAATGGCCTCAATTTGTGGAGGAATCGTTACGGAGAAATTGTCGGCTCCAAACGGCTCTTGGAAGTCGTCAATCAGTGCTTACGCAGTCTCCGACGGCCAGAAGCGGCTCTGCGGCATCGCCGTCGACGGTCTCGGCCACCATGTCTTGCTCGAATCTCGCCCTACCGAGCCCGGGTACAGTGAACCACATCTCTCCCTCTTTCAATTTCGAAAACTTTTCTTTCGTCGTTTACTTTTTTAATTGACCTAATTTTGGATAGTTCAATTTGTGATTGAATCATTGATTCGTTGACCATGTTGTGAAATTAAGTCAAATAGCAACTGCATCTAATACTTCCTTTCCAATTTCGAATCCGAAAATGCTTTTGCTGTGTGATATGGAACCAAAGGCCACTTGTCCCGATTTTAAAATAGTGAAAAACACCTTTATGTTGTTGTGCCAGACGAAGAGTTCTTTGTTTGGAAGCTGAGAATGGAGCCATGAATATAATACCAAATGATTACGGAGTCCTTACCTTAGCTAAGAGTAGATGTGGTGTTTTTGTGCTAGTACAGGAACTTGGAGTTTGAATTAGATTTTGGTTAATATATAGTTATATTTTAATGACAGTGACATTATGATGTTCAATTATCAATTTGGCGAATGTAATTTCTTTTGTCTTACTTGAGCTCTTAGTTGGAATAGTTCCACAAATTTTTCCTGCTCTAGTTGAAGCATTACTTTTGTTTGTGTTATATAGATCAGAAAAGGAGATTGGATATGCAGATTTCGTTTTTCGTTGATTGTAATTTTGGATCACACTATTTTTGAGTGGACATGCATACTAACTAATTGTCACTTGAGTGGAGAAAATAATTAATTGTCACTTGTGATGAAAGAGTAATTAATTTTGGATCACATTGTTATCGTGAATTGAATGACTTTTCTTATTTATACATTTGACATATATAGTCACTAAATTTTATAATCATTGTCATTGATAAGAAAACTAGTTTCATCAAATTGCATGAGTGTCACTAAATCTTTTAGTTATTTCCTGAATATTGTCACTTGTGATGACAATTAGTTGTGAATATTGTCACTTGTGGTGCCAACTAAGTGTGAACTTGTGGTGACAATTAGGTGTGAATATTGTCACTTGTGGTGACAATTAGATGTGAATATTGTCACTTTATGGTGACAATTAGGTGTGAATATTGTCACTTGTGGTGACAATTAGATGTGAATATTGTCACTTTATGGTGACAATTAGGTGTGAATATTGTCACTTGTGGTGATAATTAGATGTGAATATTGTCACTTTATGGTGACAATTAGGTGTGAATATTGTCACTTGTGTTGACAATTAGGTGTGAATCTTGTCATTTGTGTTGACAATTAATACGAATATTGTCACTTGTGGTGACAATTAGGTGTGAATATTGTCACTTTGTGGTGACAATTAGGTGTGAATATTGTCACTTTGTAGTGACAATTGATGACAGTCAACGTCGGTCAACGGTCGGTCAACGCCGGTCAACGGTCGGTCAACACCGGTCAACACCGGTCAACGGTCAGTCAACGCTGGTCAACGGTCAGTCAACGCCGGTCAACTAGTAGTGAGAGGGGTTATGCTATGTGTGCAAATATGACATATTTTGGTATTTTCTTACTATATGGCATTTTCCAAATGCCATATAGCCAAATCGTTCAAAACTTTACTTATAAGCCCATTCATCATCCAGAAAATTATATTTTAAATAAAATGAATTTAAATTTTTCTCTAAATAAAATTATATTCCATCAAAAAAACTGTGATTTTTCATCGCTTTTTTTTTTCGGACATTAGTTACGAATGATTAAAACTAATGAGTTTAAAATTAATGAACTTGCACTTGTTAGCTTTGAATGTTAAAAAGCTAATGAGTTTTGAGAATTTTAATTTATTAATGCCACATATATACTTTAGCAAACACATATGTTTACTAGTATTTTTTATGATTTATTAAATAGAGAATGGTCCAAATAATGGATGGGGGCTAATGCTGAACGCGATGCCAAGATGGGACGTTGTCGCCCACCGCTCGTTTGGATGGGACGTTGCCGCCCACCCACTTGCGTGGATGGGACGGCCTCCTCTCTCTGCGATCACTAGGCTCTTGGCGCGATGAGAACATGGTCAACAGGCCTTGCCATTTGAGGGTTTCTAACTTGGAGGGAATCATTATAATGGATGGGGGCTAATGCTGAACGCGATGGCAGTAGAGTTGGGGCTTGACGCCATTTGAGAAGTTTATACTTAGTAATATTTTGTTTTGGTGGGGGTGGTATGACCGCGTTGACGGTTCCTGGTATCAACACAATCCCATGGACCGGGCCACGATGCCCTTTTGAGGACGGGTCCAAAAAGCACTTGGGACCGGAGACGTGGTCCACAGAACGCGGCAGGTTTTTTGGAGAAGCACGGGCGATTGTGGACAACAGGACGAGGAGCGGGTGAGAGAGATTGTTAGGGCCGTATTGCCTTATGGGCCGCATTTCAAGACGAGGCCCATAATTCAGCGGCCCACTGAGAACAGAATAAAAAAACGGTTCCGCTCTTCGTCCCCCTCATTCTCTCATTTCAATTTCAAAAACACCATTTTCGTTCTCAAAGACGCTCTTGCCCTCCGCCGCCTGCAACTGCCTCGACAACCGTCACAGCCACCTCTTCAACACTCCTTTCGCCTTTCCGGTATGCCCTCCTTCTTCTTCTTCTCCTTCTTCCCCCTTACCTCTCTACTTCGCTAGTTCCTTTCGGGGGTGTCGTAAGTTCAGCGGCGATACCGCCGCTGGGCGTCAGTGTCTTTCGGGGTGGTTTCTCCTGAGAAACCGCCCTATTGGGGGTTTCAGTTTTTACGGTTTCGGGTGGTGGGGAGCGACGGAACGCTCCTTCCCTAGCAATGATTTGGATGGGACGTAGCTGGCCACAAGCGTTTACGCCACGACCGGCCGCCCTGAGTGGCGGTGGAAACCCTGTCGAGAAGGCCAAGCGTCGTGGGTAGGCGAAACGTCGCGGGAGGCGAAACGTCGCGCCAGCGGAAAGCAAGGGTCACGTCCTTATCTCGTTGTCCCGTCCCATCAGCATCCTGTCGTCGCGACCTGCTCCTAGAGACATGTGTTAAGAACGGCGGAATTTTCCTCTGACACAACGCGGACACCCCTATGCCCTTCCGTTTTGACAGGGCTTTTCACCCTATCGCAACTTGCCACTTGCTCGCGATTGGGGCACCGCGATCTTTGTTTTATTTGCTTGCTACGCTTGTTATTTTATAAGCATTATCTTTTGATGTACACGCACCGCGTTCTTTTCTACCTCATGCTTGTCTTTTCCGCTCCCATGCATATTATCCTTCTTTTTTCTTCCTCTAGGAGTCTCTTTGCTTCCGTGCCATGGATTTGGGCCCTTGTATGTCCAGCGATACCTGCCCCTCAGGTGTTGATCGCGGTCATAGAATAACGAGCAGGGACGACTTCTACGCCCCTGACCCCTCATTAGATCACCTGGAGATGTCCGTGAGTGACTCGCAAAACAACCTTCCATCGCCCGCTGGTTTAAGCAAAAGCGATCCGACCACGATATCCGCCGCCCGTACAAAGAGCGACTCATCACCGCGGTCTATAGCCCGCTGCGTCATGTGACCCCCACGACGCGGCCGTGGGTGACGAGGCATCCACCTCCGGGACCGCGAGAAGTTTTCCCTCGCGATACCTGACGAAGGTCAAGGCGGAGGTCCCCCGCTTTCGGCAAACTAGGCCTGCGTGCCTTGCGGAATACGAGAACCCGGTGACGCTGGCGAAGGGCTGCGGATCCATCCTGACTCTCGACGAGCTGGATCTTATCGCGACGGGATACCCCTGGCCAGCAGGGGTGGAGCTCCTGTTGCCCCTGGACGGGGGTAACAACTTCGCCGTTTATGAAGCGGGCACCCTGGTATACGCGGCGAGCCTTATCGCGGGTTTCCGACTACTGCTACCCCGATACGTGTCCGACTTCGTGTTTGATCTCGAACTTGCTCCAACCTCGATGGCTCCCAACTGTTGGAGCTACATCGCGGCCTATCACATCCAGTGTTTACAGCTGGGACACCCCCCTTCTGCGTGGCACATGCAACAGATTCTCACAGTCAAAGAAGATAGCAGGGGCATTGTAAATTTCAGCCTCACGCACTACAACTGTGTGATCACTCCCTCCAACGTTGGTCCGCGGTGGAAGGAGAAATGGTTCATTGTGCATGATTTCAAGGGCGACAACCTGCTTTGCCTTATGGTCGCCGATAGGTTTCGCCGACCTAAGTGCAATCGCAACGCGTCCAAGCCGGCCTCCGCGGCAAAGAAGGCCTTTGCCGCGGATTTTAAAAGGGAATGGAGCACGTGGTTGACTCAGGAACGTCTTGAGCGCGCGGGGTTAAGCCTGAGGCCGGCGGAACCGCGATTGGTCGAGGTGTCTTCATCGGCTACCGCGTCCCCAGAGCCCGCGGGCGGGGGTATTTTTGTTTTTCATGAGACTTGGTTTTATTTCGACGTATGCTTTCTTTGTACTTTACACGCGTTAAGACTAATCATTTGTGACTTATTTTGCATATATGGATGTGTTCGCGGCCCTTACCTCCGGTAAATCTACCCCGACGACTTCTGGTGCCACTTCCACCGCCAAAACCAGGGGCAAGAAGGAGCACACTGCGAAGGTGGCGCACGACCGTAAAGGGAATGGCATCCCCACAGATCCCAGAGGCAAGCGCGCGCTGGGCGACTCCAAGCGCAAGACTGCGGAGGACGCGGTCCACGCTGAGGGGGTGCTGGTGAAGAGGGGCAAGCGGGACGTGGTTCTGGTCGAGGAGCAACCCCTTGAGAACTCAAAGGACCCTGCTCAGATCGTGACGGGCGCCGGCAGCCGCCGCGATTGGTCGCGAAGGGCCGAGGTGGCGGGCTTTACCTGCCCTGGGCCGAGTTGGGGCACCTTCAAGGAGGGCCTGTATGCCTATGAGGAGGAGATGGAATGGTTCCAGACCCTCAACGCGGCGGAGCTCAAGGGGGAGTGCATGAAGTATGGCCACATGGTATGTGGCCCTTTCTCATTTTGCGTAACCTTTTTTTTGGTTTTTGTATTGATATTGGCATGCTTTCGATTCGTAGTTCATCACGTTGGTGAACTACCTCCCTGAGCGCGTTTGCGAGGAGGAGGCCTGGGCGGTCGAGGCGACCAAATCCAAGGAGGCGGCTGAGGTGTCCCTTCAGGAGGTGCGCACGGAGGCGGAGAAAGACGCCGCGGAGCTCGAGGCGGCCAAGGCCCAGCTCGCGGCTTTTAAGAAGGAGGTGGGAGGGCTGAAGGTGACGACCGGGAACTTACGTCAACAATTGGAGGAGACCAGCGCAAAACTTGCGAACGCGATACCCGAGTTCCTTGAGTCGCCGGAGTACATGGAACGATGCGTCTTTGACACGAAGGCGGTCCAGGCACTCAGCGCCGTGGTAGGGGTCCTTCAAGCGTGCGAGCGGTACAAGGTGAAATACTTCACCCCTGACCTCCATCACAACATGGGGGTTGTTTGGGAGAACGGGGTGGCGAAACCTCCGCCCGACGTCGAGGTAGACGACACGGAGGGGACCGATGCTCAGAACGCCAATCCCGAACCTCTCGCCGCTAATGTCTCTCATTTTGGTGGTGTTTTAGTGGTTAATTTCCCTTGTAAATAGGTGTCTTTTGTTCCTTTCTTTGCTAGTTTTGTCCCTTTTTAGCTTAGATTTCGATTTTCTGTGAGATTCAGGGACTATGCGAATTTGTTGTGCTTTGTAGGTAATTTGGCATGTTTTGAGGAAGTTTTGGAAGGAGTCCCTAAGGAGGAGCAAGGCAAGAGCACAAGGAGTGGAAGAGCCAAGCGATCAACGAAGAGGAGCTCAAGAAAGACCAAGAAGAGAAGAAGACCAAGGCCAGGATCGAGGTTCCCTGCAAGTTGGGCCCGAGATCGAGTCATGGAGACCCGGACCGAGGTGTGGCAAGTCGGGCCCGAGGTACCTCCTTGTCGGTCCAAGTCGGCAATGTGTAAATTGGGCACCAAGGCACACAAATGTGACTTTTGCCCCTCTTCCATTTGGGGATATTCTTGGCCCCTAATTAAAAGGAGAGAAGACAATTAGAGGATTATCCAAGTTTAGACACAATTAATCACTCTCAAAGGCTCAAGGAAGACTTGGAGAGCAAGGAGGAAGAAAGGAGAGGAGAAGAAGAGGAGAAATCGGTGGAGGATAGCTAGATCTAGGAAGAAATTGTGAATTTGAACTTGTTTTGCTTTGCAATTTGTAGATTTGAATTTGGATCTTGTGAATTCTCTTTGATTTGATTGAGATTTGGCTTTGATTTGAGTTGGATGATTGAGATTTGTTTGCTTTGTCTTTTGATTGCTTTTTACTCTTTCCATATGGAGTAGGTTCCATAGTCTTGGGCTATGGGGGAAACCCCTAGCTAGGTTTGGGTGTGAACCCCCAATTCCATAGCCTTGAGTGCTTGAAATAGGAATCCTCTCTACATAGAGCTACAATCGCTTGTGGAAGCAAGGGATCAAGGGCTTGTGATTGGTAAGAGTGAGTGAAAGCAATCTCTTGCCTATCACTTGAACTTTTATCGAATGGGAAGTCAATTTCCCTAGGGTCGATATGTAGATTGGCGGGATCGAAGGCGGACAACCACGATTCTACGAGGATTAACACTCATTAGCTGAATTGGGGTGGAATTACCCACATCTAGTTAGGGAAGGAACCCAAAAACCCAAGACCGATCTACTATTTTGCCTAGTTCGACTTACCCAGCTCTCGGGCCCGACTTGAAACAGTGTCGGTCCCGTGCAATCCAACGTCGATCCAACCTTGGGCCGAAGTGACCTATGTCGGTCCCGAGTTGTTTCCTTTGATTTTTCTTGTTTTACCCTTTCTTTTCCTCTTTTAAGTCTTTTTGGTGCACTCAACACACGAACTCCCGAGCGTTCGACACCCTACCTTGTACTACTACGGGGTTCGGTTTTTAAATTGAATTTTGACCCTCCCAATCCGGACACCATCAGAATTTTGGCGCCGTTGCCGGGGATTTCTACTTGTTTGAGGTACCTCTTTTGTTGAGTCTTTGAATTTGTAGTGATTTGGGTGAGGGATTAGCCTAAACCCCTTGTTTGTTTTGATTTGGTTTTGTTTGTGTCTTTGGTTATAGGTGTATGCGAGCTCGTTCTGCCCGAGGAACACTTGAGTTCGACTTTGTGAGTGAACCGGAGAGCATCATCAAACATGCTCGAAAGAAGAAGGGAATGGAAAACCAAGCACTACATGATGATGAGGTTGCTAGGATGAGGGCCGACATGGCTCGTATGCAACTTGAGATGGAAAACCGGGATGCCGAAATAAGGAGAGAGCGTGAGCAAAGGTTGAGATTTGAGGCTCAAATCAACACCCAACCCCGGAATGCACGCCAATACATGCATCCGGAGTTGAAGGTGCCGGAGCCGGCCATTGTCTTACCGGAGGTTTCAAAGAACTTCGAGATCAAGACTCAATTCATATCACTTATCAAGAGGGACCAATTTGAGGGGCGACCGAATGAGTGCCCGATTGAGCATGTGAAGCGGTTCAAGAATATGTATGAGACTATCTTGACGGATGAAGAGACGCTAGAGTACGTGCTACTCAAAGCTTTCAAGTGGTCGCTGGGAGGCAAGGCGGCACATTGGCTAGAGAGCCAAGCTCCTCGATCCATCACAACATGGCGGGCTCTCAATGAAGCATTCTTGATGAAGTTCTTTCCACCAACAAAAACAACGGAGCTTAGAAGGAAGATAGCAAGTTATCAACAAGGAGCCAACGAGCCACTCTTTGAGGCTTGAGATCGGTTCAAGGAGATGTTGAGGCAATGTCCAACGCATGGGCAACAACCATATGTTCTCCAAGACATCGTTTTCCAAGGAATCAACCCCGCCACCAAGGACAAGTTGAACCTTCACACCGATTGTGGGTTCATTGACTTGCCACCGGAGCAAGCGTGGGAGTTACTTGATAAACCCTCCGACTACGAAGCCATGTATGGGCTGAGCCAAGTCAACAAGGAGGAAAGAGTCCAAGGAGATGGTACAAGGAGGCTCTATGACCCGAAGAGTGAAGAGGTTGACAAGGATGTGAAAATTCAATTCCTTGAGGATGAGTTGAACAAGATGAGGAGGCAAATGAATCACCTCAAGCAAAGTTCAAGAGCATGTGAAGATTGCGGATCTCTCAAGCATACCGTACAAGAGTGTCCCAATGAACGCCAAGTTCGATTGGCTGAGCAAATGGAGGAGGCACACTTTGTTCAAAGGAATTTTGGAGGGAGAAACAACTTCAATAATGGAGTTAACTTCAACAACGGAGGCAATGGAGGAAATGGACGGTGGAACCAAGGCCAAGCTAATGGCTACTACAACAACTACAACCAAAACGAGCCAAGGGCCCAACCACCACCATACCGACCTCCGGGGTTCAATGAGCAAACTCCTTAATGGGCAAGAGAGATGAAGGATGATCTCAAGGTTTTGAAAACTCAAGTTAATGAGTTGTGTGTTTGGAGAAGGCAAGCCGACAACCAATTTGCCCACATTGCAACTCAACTTCCGAGAGAGAATGGGAGACTCCCGGGCCAACCCGACGAGAATCCCCGTGCCCCACAACGTCAAAATGAAGTCCGAGCTATAGGGTTGAGGAGTGGTCGGAACTTGCCCGAGCCACATGTGCAAAAACCAAGGGAAGAGTTACCCAGCAACTCGAGCCCGACGTGCCAAGACATCGAGCCAGAAGTCGGAAGAGGTCCCCTGACTAGGAACGAGGAAGGGAGTAAGTCGGGCCCGACATGCCCTGAAGTCGGACCGACTTCCCAGATACCGCTCTGCCCCCAGATCGAGGACTAGAACATCGGGCCCGACGTCGAGCCTACATCGGTCCAAGTAGAGAAAGATGAGAGTGAGCCAAGCCGGTCCAAGGAGGTTGATCCTAAAAAGAATCAAGAAGGTACAACTCTTCCTTACCCATCAAAGAAGCCCAGGGAAGTTGTAGAGGGCAAGTTCAAGAGGTTCTTGCAGCTTTTGCAAGGGTTGAACATTACGATACCATTCACCGACGCTCTAAATGAGATGCCTTCATATGCCAAGTTCTTGAGAGAGATTTTGAGCAAGAAGAGGTCGATTGTGGAAATGCAAGATGAGGTGAATCTTGGAGCTACCTCAAAAATTGGGTCATCTCGGGAGATTTGCGATAACCGTGGGTGTTGGATCCCAAAGTTTCCAAGCTCTATGTGACCTCGGAGCAAGCGTGTGGGTTATGCCCATGAGTATTTGGAAGAGGGCTAACCTTGGTGAGATTGAGCCGGTTGACATGTCTCTTACGATGGCCGATGGTTCAACTATAAAAGCCACGGGAATTTTGGATGATGTTCCGGTTAGAGTGGGGAAGTACTTTGTCCCCGATGATTTTGTGATCCTTTATATGAAAGAAGATCCTTTGGTTCCTATCATTCTCGGAAGGCCGTTTCTAGCCACGGCGGAAGCCAAATTTGACGTGAAGAATGGAAAGGTGACCTTTGAAATTGGAGAGGACAAGGTGGAGTTTCACTTCAACAAAGCTCTAAACGAACCGGATGCCTTGGCCATTTTAAAATTGGAAGAGAATGCCAAGAGGAAAAGGGAGGAAGTGGAAACCACAAGAGAAGAAGAAGCACCTTTGAGAAGCCATGAAAGGGTCAATGCTCAAGTTCAAGAGAGAGAGTTGGTGGATCCATTAGAGCACCAAGAGGAGTCAAGAGGTGATGATAGTCCAAGGAGCAAAGAAGAGTATCCTTCCTTGTATCCTTTTGATGTGGGAGACTCTTATATTTGTTTGAGTGATTTAAAGGAAGATCTAGGAGATAGTTATATTTGTTTGAGTGATTTGAAAGATGATTTGAGCTATAATGTTATTGAATCCCCTAGAAATTCTATAGATGTTTTTGATGTAGGGAAGGAAGATCAAAAGGGAGCAATGCAAGAAGTGCAAGCCTATGCTCTAGAGGACAAAGGTGAAGGAGAACTTGAGTGCCACGCCTACATCAATCACAAGTGGTGGTTTTATGGCTATGAGGGAAATGACAATGGATACGACCATGGTGACCAATTCACCGTTTTCCATCCCCCGTGAGGGTCGAGGTTAGAAGTCAAGCTAGTGACTTAAAAGAAGTGCTTCTCGGGAGGCAACCCGAGCTTAGTAGGTTTATTTTCGTAATTTTCGTTTAGTTTCTCTAGCTTAGTTTAGACCTTTTCTAATCTCTCCCCAGCTTGTATTTTTGTGGTCTAGTGGTGTTATGTGTGCTTCATGATTGCGTAGAGGTAATTGTGGGATTAATAAAAGGATTTGTGGGAAAAGAAGTGGATTAGATGAGGTAATTTTTGGAGGTCGAACCGAGTAGGATCGAGGTACCCAGTACCTCGGGCCCGACTTAGGGCGAGTCGGTCCGACTAAGATCGGTCAACTTTGGTCAAGATTTGAGGAGAATTCCAACTTTACCCTTCTGACCTAACTTTGTTTCTTTCCCATTTAAAGCCTATTCCCTTTACCTACCTTCATCGCCTTCATAACCACCTTCCCAAAAATACCAAGCTTCCCTTCAAAACCCCAAAATCGCCCCCCCCCCCCCCCCTTCTCCTTCACACTCGACCCCCCTGCTTGCCCCTCTACCATCTCGATCCAACACCCAAGCCATCCCTAGCACCGATCCAAAGAAGAAAATCCCAACAAGTCCCATTGCTCTTCATCCCTCTCCTGGATCTAGGTAGAAAATTTGAGTTCTAAGGAGTTTGTTTGCTAAGAAGTCTAGATCTCTTCAAATTGTGGTATGTGAATCTCAATTCTTATCTAATTCCTTGTGAATTTCATGCTTTCATTGTCTAAATTGAGTTTTGCCATGATTGAATGAGTTTAGATCTTGAGCATCAATGGTGTTTTGCATGAATAGGAGAAATTGTTCTTAATTGTTGATTGTGCATGACTGAATCTCTTTGGAACTTCGATTGATGAAGATAAATGGTTGATATTGGATTTTAGAAGCTTGATAGATTGATTTTGGGTGAGCTTGTATGAGAAAACGGGTTTAGAACCGGATCGAGGTATCCAGGTACCTCGGGCCCGACATTGATGAGTCGGTCCAACACTGCGGACCGAGGTTGAGAGCACCTCGGGCCCGATGTCTAGTGTTCGTCGGTCTTTGTTCTACTAGTTGTTCTCTTGTGTTGACACTAGGATTCATGAGTTTGATTGTTGGTTATAGCTTGATTATCATGATATATCTACTAGCTTGACCATTGTTTTGTGATCCTTTGTTCATACATGTTGGATTTTGTGAGCTAAGTGTAAGTATGGGGTTGTTCTTGTGTGTTGACTTGTTAGTTGTAGATGCATGTGATATTGTTGAGGTTGTATGGATCTTATCTTGTAGTTCTTTGCTTTAAATGTGTGTAGGTACTATGACAACCCGAGCAACTTCTTCACGCATGGAGAGGCCCTCAAAGCAATCAAAGAAGTCAAAGAGAGCACAAAGGATGGATGATGTGCAATTTGATGATGATGATGTGGCTCAAAGCTATGAGCGGTTCATTGGTCTAGCTCACCACACAAGGTAGATAGATTGGGAGTCTATTCGGAAGATGAGTATGGATGTAGCTCTTCCCCGGTGCTACTCACACATTGGCCTTGATGTGATGTTAAGGTGGGACAACCCACACTATCCCGCCTTGACATCGGAGTTCATGATCACCTTCAAGTGCACATATGATGATATGGAGGATAGTGAAGGTATGGTCACCTTTCAATTGAGCAATGAGACACAAGAGCTCTCTCTTCGGAACTTGGCACATTATCTTGGATTCCCTTTTCCAAGAGAAGAAGCTTTTATGGACAATGAGAAGGTGAACTACCTTTGGAGGTATGTAGCGGGTAGGAATGAGATGAGGAAAGGAGCTTCAACGAATGAGAAAGCTAGTCCCCTCTTCCGAGTCATGATCCGTGTTTTGGGGTGCACCATCTTTGCCCAACACGAGCTAAGCAAGCCGATGAAGGAGGAAGCTATGCTACTCTATGAGATGCTATTCCAAACCGAGAAGCCATTGAATCTCACATGGGAATGAGTGAAAATGGTTAGGGACTTCCAAAGCTCATCATGGATTTACTTCGGAGGGGATGATTGCCCGCTTGGCTAGTCGTGTCGAAGTTGATCTTTCTAAGTACACGCCGGCGCCGAACGGGGTGGAATACATGAACCTAAAATACTTCAAGAAAGCCAACATCATCAAGGAGAAGCTCACCACCGACATCATCACCCATCTAGCACCTCATTCCAACTTTGACAATGTGATCATTCCTTTGGGGCCGAGACTGTTTAACCTTTCTAGCTATTATGATTGGTTTCAAGTTTGGACCGGAAAGGAGAACCCATTTGGTGAACCGGAAGGGACGATTGAGTGTAGACGACGTGCCCAACACATCCATTTTACCACTCCTCAACTGTTGGGACGCTATCAAGAACGCTTTCGTACTTGGTTGTGTGCCCACAACCGTCCCTTAGTTTTGATATGACAAACTCACTTTGATTCTAATAAAATTGTCCAAGTGTTCAGGAACGCCAGTGACAAAAGGACAACAAGTGTGTATGAGCGTCCCCCAGGCTTAGGGACGCTAGCTAACAGGAAGTAAGGACCAGCTAGAGACTACTTGAGCAAGGACGGAGTCCCAAGCAAGTAGGAACGCAAGAAAGGAGTCCTTACTCACTAGTCGACAGGATGACATCACTCGACAATGTTTGATCATCCAAGGACACGTGGACACCGATCCTGTAGCGGAGTCCAACACTACGTGGCGGACGATCCTGTTGCAGAGTCCATCAACACGTGGCGGCTGATCCTGTAGCGGAGTTCATCACACACAGCTGGATACAAGAAGCTTCCTCATCACCGCCCTACTACGTGGAGGAAGATCCTGTAGCCACGTCCACGAAGGGCATGATCGTCCTAGAGAAATGACGCCCTTCCCCAAGTCCTATAAATACCCTAAGGCATTTATTTTGACGTTAACGCTTTTAGAGAATATTCAGAGAGAATCAGAGGAAAGCGGCTCACTCAAGAACACGAAGAACTAACTCAAGAACTCAAGAACAGTGCTAGAACTTGTGTTAGATCGAGTGAGACTTGTAACCAAATCACAAAACAGTTTGTAATCAGAAAAAACAAAAAGAGAGAAAGAGTTCTGCGAAGTACTGCAGAACGTAGGGATAGAGTCCTTTAATAGATTGAACTCGCTTAAGTTGTAGGCTTAGAGGAGTCCTTTACTAGTGGACTTAGGGAAAAGCTAAGTGCCAGAGAACTGTAAAGACTCGCCAGTACAACTATAAGGACGTTCAATATAAAGGAAAGAACTATTCAAAAATCCTCCAAGGAGGTAGAGGTTTACACTCAAGGACTACTTGGTCTTGAGTGGTTCCTCTATAATTCATTGCGTTCATCTATTATCTGTTTAGTACCATTCCGCTGCATTACTCAAGGACGCCCCTACTCCTCGTAGGGACGCCTAACCAAAGGACGCCTTTACTAAAGTAAAGGGCGTCCCTCAGTACTAACGATCCAACAATTGGTATCAGAGTAGGCGCTCTAGATTCTTACTGAGTTGCAGGTAAAAGATGGACATGGAACCTATTGGAATCTCTTTTGTGAAGCCTCCGCGCCTGACGGACGGCAACTTCAACCGATGGAAGATTAGTTTTGAAAACTTCTTTAGGAGTCAGAACTTTTAATGCTGGAGAGTGATCATGAAAGGTGACCTTACCGTTCCTGCTGACAAGAAAGACAAAGAGGACGAGTGGGGTCCTGATGAATTCAAGCTGATGGAAACAAATTGAAAGGCTATATGCTTCCTTCAAGCATCTCTTTGTGAAAGGGACACCACTAGAGTTAGCAATTTGGCAACTGCCAAGCTACAGTGGGAAGCCCTTGAAAAATTCCACGTAGGGACTGTTGAGATGAAGGAAGATGTTCAGCTTGAAATCAAGAGAGAGTTCTATGCTTTCAGAATGTTGCCCAATGAAACAGTTAAGGACTACTCATACCGTTTTGAAGCTCTTGTCACCAAGATGAGGAACTTGGGTATTCCAGAAGCTGAAATTTCAATGAGAAACAGAGTTCAAGTGGTCATTGATGGATTAACAGGAAAGTGGAACTTTGATAGAACCACATTCAAGGAAAATACAGCTAACAAGACTTTAGATATGGAAGAGATCTACGGGAAGCTGAGAGGATATGAAGCAAGAAGGGACTCCGATTTAGCTGAGCTAGCACGGAATCCACAAACAGATCTAGCCTTGATGACATCAACACCAGAGTACGCTGAGTATCTTCGTCGTCAACAAGAACTTGCTTTAATGGTGGAAGCCAACAAAAATGAAAACCGTGAGAAGATGCGCGTTCAAGCGTTGAGAGAGAAAGAAAGCAAGACTAAAAAACAGCTAGATGAAGAAGAAGAACTTGCTCTTATTCACAAAGCTCTCCGTTCTTATGGCAAAAGACACAAGTACTTCAACAAACACAAGATGCCATCCAAGAAAGAAAGTGCCAAGTACACAGAGGCAGAGATGAAAGAACTTACTTGTTACAAATGTAACAAGAAAGGACACTTTGCTAAGAAATGTACGACGGGAATGTCTTCAAAGGAAATCAAGACAAAGGCCCTCATTGGAGCGTTCGCATCTACATGGGATAATGCCAGTTCTTCTGATGATGATGAAGAACCCGATGAACAAGCGGCATACATGGCTCTTGAGGACGCCTTTGATAATGAACAAGTAGCATTCATGGCTATGGAGGACGTCACAGTTGTTGAGGAGGACGCTCCGAAATCTGAAAATGAGGTAACCCGTGAGTCTATGATGCGTTCTTTAGAAAATTGTTCTAAGTCCAAACTTATTAAACTCATTGGCAAAATCATGGAAGAAAGTGTGATCATGCAAAATAGAATGGATGAACTTGAACTTGAAAATGAAAACATTGTGGTTGAATGTGAAAACTGTAGTTCCATGACCATTCATCTAGAGTCCTCATGTGAAGAAACTAAGTCTCTGAAAACTGAAATTATGTGTCTTAAACTTGAGAACGCTAAGCTTAGGGAAGAAGTGAAAGTGTTGGGTAAGAGTCCCATAGTTGAAGAAGTTAGACTAATGGTCTTTGTCCCAGCTAAGAGAGGTCTAGGTTATGAATCTGACACTAAGAACTCTCTTCCTAGTGACTTTGAGGCAAGCAAAACTTCAGAACTTGAACTTGAAAGGGAGAAAACCAAAAACCTTCTTGAAAGAATTAGAATCCTAGAGAGTGGAGAAATAGGTAAAGAGGACTACTACACTAACTCCACCAGTCATAGGATCTACAAGAAAATTGCTAAAGGGGAAGGTTCTAAAGTTTGTGATCCTCAAAAGATGAAAGAAAACAAAATCCAACGTCCCAACAAGAAGTACTACCTCGGTACTTACTATAGGACGTGTTGGTACTGTGGACAAGGAGATCACTTCAAATATGATTGCTTAAAACTCAAGGAAGACATTGAAAGTGGAAAAGCTGCTAGGACTAACATTGAAAATGATAAGTCCGTCCCTCAGGCTAATTCTAGGCGTTCTAGACGATATAGGAACTCTTTTCGCAAGCATGCTACTTCAAATGATGTGAATATAAATGACTACATGCCAGAACCAGAATTCTATTTCTGTAACGAACCAGGTAAGGAACACCTTGCCTGGGTCGCAAAACACTAACTTTATTATGGCAGGTGGAAGTGAGGGGACGCCCATGGATCATTGATAGTGGCGCCTCAAACCATATGACACGAAGCCAGATCCATCTCACTTCTATCCAAAGTAGTGTCACGGGAGGAACTGTCTCGTTTGGCAACAAGGTCAAGGGAAAGATCAAGGGGACGGGAACTGCCATTCTCAATCCGTCCATCAAAGCAACAAATGTGAGCCTTGCTGAAGGACTTGGCTTCAATCTCCTTAGCGTTTCCCAAATGTGTGACCAAGGTGAAAATCTAGTAACATTTGACTCAAAGGAGTGCCTTGTCATCAACAAGAAGTCAAACAAAGTTGTTCTCAAAGGAGTACGCCAGAACAATGTCTACATCTTCAAACAGGAGTTCAAGCCTAAATCAGAATTGTGTCTATCTGCTTCAAAGGAGGACGCTGATCTCTGGCATCGGCGCCTTGGCCATGCTGGACCAAGCACAATTCTCAAACTACACCAAAGAAATCTTGTGAAGGGACTTCCCCGAATTGATCCAGAGAAAGTTGAACAGTGCGAAGCCTGTATCAAAGGGAAGCAAACAAGAACGTCTTTCAAATCAAAAAATGAAGTTAGCACAAAGAAGCCTTTGGAACTTCTCCATATGGATCTTTGCGGACCAATGAGGACGCTAAGCCATGGTGGAAAGAGGTACATTTACGTTCTTGTAGATGATTTTTCTCGATTCACTTGGGTTCTTTTCTTGGCGTCCAAAGCAGATTGTTTCAACGCATTCAAAGTCTTCATCAAACAAGTAGAAGTTGCACTTGAAACGCCTCTCAAAGCCATAAGATCAGACTTGGCCGGATGTACGAATCGGATATTTATACTCACCCCTGAATATAATATTGTACTTCGTATTTGTTTGTTTGGTCGGAGCACATTTAAATAGCTACACGTAAGGGGTAAACTCGTGAACAGAGAATTTTTTTTGAGCAAGTGAACAGTGTATTAATTGAAAGGTTGATTGGATTTTATCAAGAGCACGTGGTGGTGCTAAAAGCTCCAGTGGTACCAGCAAGATTAAGCCATTATACGCCCACTAAAAGCTCAAGCGGTACCAGCCACATTAAGTCCTTATGTATCACGTGGAAGTCAACAGAAAAGAGAACAAGAGTAAGAACTGGTATGATAGGACAGCGGCAGTCAATGGTTCTTAGAGTTTCCCGTTTAAAATTATAAAAGGTTTTTAATAAAAGATACAATATTCATTTAAAAATACATGTTTAATTAAAATACTAGCTCTAAACTTAATCTTATAAAAAAATTATCATATAAATGTTAGTTTTAAGCTTAATCTTATGCATATATAATTAAAATATTAGTTCAATCTTAAATTTTGAGTTGCTTTCTATCCTAATGTATAAATCTCATTTTTTTTTATGAGTTTGGTTTTGGTAAGAATAACCCTTATAGTGTAAAATAAAAAACAATCTCCATCGTTAGATCTTTCGGATCTAATGGTAGAGATTAAAGGAGGAAATAAGGAAAAGGGAAAGGCGGTGACAAACTTGTAAAAAAACTAATTTTGACCCAAAAAGTTTCATTGTGTTCCACTTGTAGGTTCATTGTGTAATGGAAAGTAGGTTCATGAAGTTTATTTGTTTGGTTCATTGTCTTCAACGTGATGGTTCAAAATTTTAAATCACTCGGTTCATATATGACGAGATGCGTAAAATTTATTAAAGAAAAATTTTGAATTCATTGTTTTAAAGTTCATGAAGTTTATTTATTTGTTTCATTGGATTCGACGTAATGGTTCATGAGTTTGAATCACTCGGTTCATATATGACAAAATGCATAAATTGTGTAAAATAAAAGAATTTGGTTCATTGTGTTTTACTTGTATGTCCATATCGTGTAATTATACAATTCATTTAATGTTAAAGTGCATAGCCGAGAACTTAATCGTCAAACACACATAACAAAACATTGTTTGAGGTTTATACTTAACCGTACAAGTAGTAATGAAATAAGAACAATCTTGTGATAAGTGAAGAATGTAGGCATCGTATCGTTCTCATCTCATCCAATGGGGCTGCACCAATGGTACTCGTATTATTATGAAAACCCTTCGATGAAACTCTATCAGTACTAACATCACCATTTGAATGATACATGTTAGAATGACCCGAGCTTAATGAGTTATCAAGAAAAAAAATGTAAAGCTATGTGTAAAGTGACATGAAACACATATTGAGTACTACAAATGTGCAAATACGATTCTTCTTTTGGTTCTTAAAGAATGTCATTATGGTTCATAAATTTTCAACGAAAGGTTCATTAAAAATCATAAAACGGTTCATGTAAATTAAGGCACATGTGTTAAGGCATTTTGTCGAACACATGGTGGGCAATCAGACAAGCATACACTTTCAACCTCTCTATTCAATCGAAATTATGAATTTGCAATGTAAAAGACATAAACAATCTACAAAAAAGAAACGTAAAAGCTATGTGTAAAGCAACATGAAACACAAAATGAGTACTACAAATGGGCAAATGCGTTTATTCTTTTGGCTCACAATGAATGTCATTATGGTTCATAAAATTTCAAGGAAAGGTTCATATAAAGCCATAAAACGGTTCATCTAAATCAAGGCACATATGTTGAGGCATTTTGTCGAACACATGGTGGGCGCGCAACAGGACAAGAATGAACTTTCACCATAGCTATTCAATCGAAACCATCAAAATTGAGTTGTTCATGTTGCCATAACCTTTCGACAATGCAAATTTAACGTGTTCCCACAAAAGAGAGCAGATTAAAGCAAAAACATCCCTAGATTAACGAGTTTCACAATTACAAGCACAATTGATAAAAGTTCACAAAAATAAGAAGTTTCAAAATTTGAAATCATCTACCTAAATCCATAAGAAAGGAATTATAGGTCAAAAGAATCATATTGAATTTTGTTGGAGAAGGGGAGTTGAAGGGAATCATGTTGGAGAAGAACAATGGATGAACTTGGGGGGAGAACAAGGGATGTATGGCGATTTCAGAAGGAGAACGATTGAGAAAGTTGGGAACGAACAAAGCAGAAGGTCGATCAAAGAAGGATTGGAAGTAGAAAAAGACAAAAAAATGTCCCTTACATATAAAAGGGACTTAAAAAGTGGAGGCAATCCGGACCATTAAATTCTAGATATCTAACGGATGAGATTTGATCTCATTTTACATTTTAAGGGTTGATTTCACCTGATCCCTTTTCTTTATTATTATATGGTTACCTATTTAGTCAATATATTAATTTATCCTAAATATTTTATTTACAAAAATCATTTACCCATTTTCATAGATATTATATGAATAGTAAGTACTATTTTCGTAATTTTGGTCTAAATTTTTCTAAAAATCATGATTAGCAGCAAACTCTACCAATATATCTAAGCCACATCTTTATTTATTAAAATAATATATTAAATAATTTTTCTATCCTATCATATTGGAGATTTCGGCAGAGTTGGCAGTATGGAGGGACATTTGGAGGGAGAAGATTCGTGTAGTGGATGGCTAGAGCCTTGCCTTTTTTGGTTTTGGGATCTTGGTTTTAGTATTGTGTAGCCTGGTCTTTGTTTCATTTCATGTTTTGGGACTCGTCTGGTTTGTTTGGTCTATGTACTTTGTAGTGATAGTTTTCTAACTTTTTGGGTCTTTTGGACGCACCCTCTCTGCATTTAGCCAGGGGTGCTCCCATCCTGACCCCCCAGATTCCCCATAAGGGGAATTCCACTAGGTTCATTCTTGTTGTTGTTGTTGTTCTATCCTATCATATTGAAATCCGATAATAATATTAATAAAAATGTTAGATGATATATTTACCCTAAATAAATTCGTAGCATTACACATTGATTATGCTTTAGACAAAAGATAGATTTCTTATTAAGATAATGATTTGTTAACATTTTTATTTGATATTTATATACTTCTTGTTTAATTAATTTTTTACAATATAATAGTATATATACAAGATAATATCATTTTATGTTTTATCTTATGAAGTATTCTCTATATTTTAAAATATAATACTATACTAATCCAAAATTTTACTTTAAATTATTGATTTATTTATATCAACTAGTTTGTGTAGTTTAATTTCATTTTGCAAAAGAATTTTATCAATTTTTTCTAAATTTGATAATGCAACTCATCGTATTGCAATCTTCCCCAATATATAGATAATTATGTGTATAAAAAAATTAATATTTGAATACTAGATTTTAATATTAATATTAGATGATATATGACAATTATATTTTTTAAAAATCTAAAACATATGCACCATTTTATAGTAAATTAGACATATGATAATATTTGTAATTATTATAGTTAATTCATATACAAGATAATAAAAACACCATATAGATCGAATACGGGTCATTTGCTAATTACGTATGAATATTAAAAAAAAATTAAATCTTATTATTTTTTAAGGATACAAATCTTTGGTCCCACCTACACCTTCCAAAATACGTTCTGATGTTTTTGATTGGGTAAAATATTATGATGACACTTTAAAAAACAGAAAGACATTGATAATTCTAAACTTTTACCCAATCAAAGGCAATGCGAACGTATTTCGGAACATATATGTGGGACCGAAGATTTAGATCCATTTTTTAGGGGGCCTTGTGCAGGTGCAACCTAAGGCCGCCACTAGAGGTGTTCATAGATATCCGGTCCGTTCATTCTGATCCGATGATCCGATCCACGAAATTTCGAGTCCAACGGAAAATTATCCGAATCCGGTCCGATCCGAGAAAAATTAGTCGGATAATGAACCGGATATGGAATAGAATTTTACCCCTAAAATCCGACGGAACGTGATCCGATCCGATAAAATTATATATTTTTTTAGCAGATTGTCATCTTTTCATGTTTTAAACTTAATTTTATTTGAAAAATATATATCAAATGGAAAACCGGATATCCGTGTCGAATATCCAATCTGATCCAAGATAAAAAGACCGGATATCCGGATCGAATATGGATAACACTTTTGATAATTTTTATCCGGTAATATCCGATCCATTTAACCTAAACGGATCGGATATCCGTCCATGAACACCCCTATCCACCACCATGTGACACGATAATATGAGATCAATTGATTGGTACCAGTACTAGGTAGCTCAATTATTACATTTTAAGCAATTTTATGCCACGTGATTCCACATAGTAGAAGGATTGGTACCACTGTACCAGTAGGTCCAGTACTAGGAGTCTAGGATAGCTCAATTATTCCAGTTATAAGTAATTTTAGGCCACGTGAAATTCCACATAGAAGAAAAGAAAAACTTGTGTTTGTAAGGCTGCGTAGAAAAATTCTTTAACTGATAAACCGGAAACTAATTACTTTTTCGGTTAATTGTGTTGAGAAAAATCGGAAAACTGATTATGAAAGCCAGTCGAAACTTTAAATGGTCTAATGGTTTGATAATGGCTATTTAAACTTTTTCAATAGGTTAAAGCAATAATATAAGGTATATATTTTTAGAATGAAAATTATATAAAATAAACCAATCTAATATTATTAGACATATTTTTACAAGGTATTAATTAGTAATTAGTTGTTTCTTTATGTATTGATTAGTAGTTTTTTTTTTGAATGTTTTGGACTTATATATGCTAAAAAATGTTATTATATAAAACTTATTGATGTGAATGAAGTATAGTATTGTGATAGCTAAGGTATAAACTTAATGTTATTTATGTTCTTCCAAAAAATCTTATTTGATTATGGTGGTCTCTTACTAGTTTACTAATCGTAATTCGGTTAGTTTCGTTCATTGATTTTTTTTGCTTATTTGTATTTTGTGACTCATTATTTATATCGTTTTGTTATGTTTCTTATTATAATTTTTAAGTATGAGCCTAGTTCATTTATTTGTATTTTGTGAAAAAAGTTCATCTTGAAGCAACCTGAAATAGAAATCAATGAGCCTCGATCTTGACCAAAAAAAAAAAAAAAGAAATACATGAGTCTATTTCATTTATGTTAGAATGAAGATGTGTGATTTAGTTTTCAAGTTTTAGTTATGCATTTCGATCTTAATGATTTGAGAATAAATATTTGGTCGTAGTTTGTATTTTTGAAATTTTATAAATTACTTTAATAGTATGCTTTGGTATGGAATTCGACTATGTAAATTGACAATGTAATGGAGTATATATTTTGATTAAGTATTTCGACATCTATTGGTTATGAAGCATGTATCAAAAAAATCTCTCTTTCAAATAACAATTAACAGAATAACTGTAATGGTTTTTATGAGCAATCCACATTAAGGTTCAGTAATGGTTATCATAATTTAGTAACCGAATTTACGATTAATCGATATTTGATTAAACGAAGTTTCGGTTTACCAATCATGCCCACCCTCATTTGTATGGACCACCCCTCTAAATGTTTATTCACTCTTTTTTCATGGACCGTCTTAAATATTTCGCATTTATTTGTTTATACCAATAATTGTTTATTCACGTGGGTGGCCTAGCTGTTGGTAAGGTTTACGGGGGATGTTGGAGGTTTCGGGTTCCTCTCCTACCTCCACTCTTTTAAGTGTGAAAAAATCAATTCTTATTATTCCTTTTGCCACTGGGTTGAGCCAACTAACATAACCCGGCTAACCTAGTTCATGGTCCTTGTAGATTGAGTCGCGCGTACAAAGTTTATTACAAAAGATAGATTCGTTTTGATAAAAAAATTACTCAAAATAATCTCAGGTATCAACTTTCAATCTAAAAAAAATCGAGGTTTCAAAATCACCACCAACAATACGAATTATCGCAATATCAACCAAAAACAATTCCCAAAAACGATCTAAGACCATTTTTGACGAGTTTTTCGGTGGAATCAATGATGTAGCAATCAGAAATGTTTTAAACAAGTGTCAAATATTAAGTTATTATGTCAGATTTCCGTTCAGTACATCATTGAATCCGCCGAGAAACTCGTTAGATAATTAATCTGGATTGTTTTTTATTCGTATCGTTGACGGTGATTTTTAAATTTTGGATTATTTTTGGTAGAAAATTGATATTTAAAATTATTTCCCTCAAAAAAAGTTATAATTTGTTGAACACCACTCATTAAATTTACTTTTTATGAATTTGTATGATTCAAATTATAGTTTGGTAAGCACCACTCATTAAACAAAATTGCTAGTAGTTGGTACCACTGCCAATTAGTTGATCTTATATTAACATGTCATGCCATTTTTTTTGGCTTAATACATCAGCAAACCCCTGTACTTTAAAACTTTTTCCTAGCAGACCCCTATACTTAAAAATGTTCTACTAGACCCTTCTACTCAGTGAAATTTGTTCTATTAAACCCCCCATCATTGATCTTTCATTACATAAAACAAACACGTGATGACTTGGCTTCCATAATTGATGAGTAATTGTCATGTAATCCATTTTTAAGCCACATCAGACTCTGTTAGTCACAATTACGGCAATAAAATAGGTTCATTACAGGAAATGAACCACCGTATCTAATATATTATGCTATCATACGTGGTTTATATAGCTAGTGAAGTCGTATGTGATATAAAATTCGATAATATAATGATAAGTCATTAATTATGAGAGCCAAGTTACAGTTTGTTGTTTTACGTAACAAACGATTAGTGATGAGAGGTTCAATAGAACAAATTCATATTAGTAGAGGGGCTTAATAGAACATTTTAAGTAGAGGAGTCTATTGGGAAAAAAATGTTAAATTAAGTACAGGGGTCTCCTGATGTATTAAGCCCATTTTTTTTTTCTCTTGAGTTTCACATGGCATATAATGACTTAAACTTGGCCTATGCCAAACTGCAAATTGAGCTTTTAGCACTACCGCTTTGTCTCAATAATTCTAATGAATCTTTCAATTTTGTTTACTATTTTACCCCTTACGTGGAGATATTTGATTGTGATCCGACCAAACAAATAAATAAAATAAATAAAATTTTCAACAAAAATAAAAATAAAATATATACAATTGCGCCCTCTTGTTTTGTCTTTTCTTCTTAAAATAAAATTTTCATGCTTAACGGCTTTATTAATACTTTATACTTATCCATAGTTGCAAAGTAATCAGTTTATAACACAAATCACATACTCCATTTGCTTGTATTAAGCTGAGATGAGTAACTCGTGAGTTTGTTTAAGGTGATTGCAATTAGAATTCAATCAATAGGTAGGTTTGGTCATGGACGGGGTTATGGGTGGGTCAAGCACTTTCACCATCCGACCCGTGAATAATAATAGATCACACAACCCAACCCATCCATCATTTGCAAAACCTTTCACTCATCAGATGCATTTGTATCTCGTCTTCTTCTTTGTTAGGGGTTGTTGTTTTTTGTTGTTCTTTTGTTTTTTTTTTCCATCGCGGTTTGTCCAGTTACAAGCTCTGTATCGGTCTCTCGATATACTAGGCCGTCTTGGTATTTCGAAATCTTACCTTTTGAAAAAAAAATTGTGCACAATTTAATCTTTCATAAAGTAACTTTTGAATCTACTTACATTCACAATGTATAAAATATTTAATTTAATTAGTGGTGTTCAACAACTATAATTTTTTTTATGGGAAGTGACAAAAAATAATTCTAAATATCAACATTCTACCAAAAATAATCCGAAATTTAAAAATCACCGCAAACGATACGAACTATCGCAATAAAAAAAATACAATCCAAATTTAATTTTCTAACTAGTTTCTCGATGGATTCATTGATGTACCGAATGGAATTCTGATATAATAACTTAATATTTGACACTTGTTAAAAATATTTCTGATTGCCACATCATTGATTCCACCAAAAAAATCGTCAAAAACAGTCTTAGATTGGTTTTGGTAATCGTTTTTGGTTGATATTGCGATAGTTCGTATTGTTGGTGGTGATTTTCAAACTTCGAATTTTTTTAGATTGAAAGTTGATACTTGAGATTATTTTGAGTCATTTTTTATGAAAATGAATCCATCATTTGTATAAACTTTATACGCACGACTCAATCTACAAGGACCATGAAGTAGCTAGGTTAACCAAATTATGCCAAGAGGAATAATAAGAATTGATTTTTTCACACTTAAAAGAGTGGAGGTAGGACAGAAACCAAAACCTCCAAATCCCCCGTAAACCTTACCACTAGCTAGGCCACCCATGTGAATAAACAATTTATTATGGTATAAAAAAATAAAGGAGAAATTTTTATAAGATGGTCCATGAAAGAAGAGTGAATAAACATTTATAGGGGTGGTCCATACAAATAAGGGTGGGCACGGTCGGTAAACCAGAACTTCGTTTAATCAAATATCGGTTAATTGAAAATTCGGTTACTAAATTACGATGATCATTACCGAACCTTAATGTACCGGTTAACCATAAAAACCGATACGTGATATACACATTTATGTTGTGTATTGAGATGGGGTTTTAGCATACTTTTAGTCTTGTTTTAGGTGCTAAAGTTGGAGTTTGAAGCGTTAAAGAAGGAAGAGCCGAGGTACCCTGAAGACCACTTGAAGCTGGAATGAAGAAACGAAGAAAAGTCGATCTGTGGCTGGCGGCGACCGCTGCCTTTTTACCGAGGCGAATTCTCCTTAAAACGCTGTGTTTTGTAACGTGACCTTTTGGATATTATTTTAGGTCCGATTTTTATGTATTTTTAGATAGATGTTTTCTCATATTTAAGGGCTTTTGAACCCTTTGTTTAGACCTAGTTTTTTGAGTTTGGAATTATTTTGTGTTTTGGAGATTTATGGAGAACTAAGCCTCTTTACTTAGACAGACAATTGAAGTGTTCGTTCTGATTTAGTTGTGATATTTCTAGTTCCTTATTAATTGCATGGATTTAATCTTTTCTCTTGCTTGAATTGCTATTGACTTGTTTCAATAATTTCTAGCCTGATCATCTAGGATTTATTGTTAATAGGTTATTGCTAGATTTAGAGTGTTTCTGGTTGAGTATCTCTAATTCATAAGTAGCAACTGCATCGTGCTAATATCTGGTTGTGTTAGTTATATGCATAAGAGAATTGATTTGCATTCTAGGGTAAAAGCTGGTTGTTTTATCTTAGTTTGTATCCAATTATATTCTAGTTGTTGAATGTTGCTAGTTAGATTGAATCTTGATAGTTTCATGATTATTTATCTAGTTAGGGTTAATTGTATCTGGTTGTGCTATATATTACTTTTGAAAAGGAATTGGAATCATCTAGGATTTATTGTTAATAGGTTATTGCTAGATTTAGAGTGTTTCTGGTTGAGCATCTCTAAGTCATAAGTAGCAACTGCATCGTGCTAATATCTGGTTGTGTTAGTTATATGCATAAGAGAATTGATTTGCATTCTAGTGTAAAAGCTGGTTGTTTTATCTTAGTTTGTATCCAATTATATTCCTGTTGTTGAATGCTGCTAGTTAGATTGAATCTTGATAGTTTCATGATTATTTATCTAGTTAGGGTTAATATTATCTGGTTGTGCTATTAATTACTTTTGAAAAGGAATTGGAATTTCTATTGCATAGATATTGAATGAAATCAATTATCAACTTGTCAAGCGGATGCGGATATTTGTTTGCCTAAGTGTTTCCAAAGACTGATTGATAAACTCTCGAATTCGTATGCTTTGCATGTTAGTGTGTGAACAAAACCTAACAACCCCCCTTGTTATTTCTGTTTGACACATAATTCTCTGCTAAAGATAACTTGTCTCCCTGTGGAATCGACCCTTACTTGCTTTATACTTAGGTTTAAGTTAGTGTGGTATTCTTTGAATAATTATGGTTTAAAACGACTAAATCATCGTTATCAAATTGGCGCCATTGCCGGGGAGGCAACAATTATCTTTGTGTGAATTTTTGTGCCAAACTTGGTGTGAACCTATCTTATGGTTCACACTCGTATTACTAATAATCTACCTCTTGTTTTTGATCCAGAGATCGAGAGGACTTTATTCAGGACTCGGAAGGTTGTGCGTGCTTTATTTCAAGGGACAGTAGCAATGGCAAATCGTGTGACTCTTGAATCTCTCACAGCTCCTAACTTTGAGCAACCAACTCGTGCAGTGCAATTTCTGGCTCTTGATGAGGGTGTCAAATTTGAGCTTAAGACAGGAGTGGTCCATCTGCTCCCGAAATTCAATGGAACCCCACTTGAGGATCCCATACAGCATCTGGATGAATTTCTTGAAGTTTGTACCAGTATGCGTCCATCTGATATTACTGAAGATCAGATGAGGTTGAGAGTATTTTCTTTTTCTCTGAAGGAATCTGCTAAGGACTGGTATCATTCTCTACCACCTGGAAGCATCACCACTTGGGTGAATCTGAAGAAAGTGTTCCTTGACAAATACTTTCCGGCTATTAAATCTAATCAGCTCAAGAAGAAGATTTGCAACATAGAGCAACTCCATGATGAATCTCTCTATGACTACTTTGAGCGCTTCAAGAAACTGGTGAAGAGTTGTCCTTATCATGGCTATGCTAATCATGATCTTATTCTCTATTTACATGGAGGGCTTCGTGAGGATGACCGTCGGATGGTGAACTCTGCTTGTGGAGGAAATATTATGAAGAGGACCTACGAGGAAGCTCTAGAGGTATTCGCTACACTGGCGGATGACTCTAGACAATACAGTGGGAGAGGCTCTCAAAGCTTGTCAGCTGCTAGTTCGCACTCAAAAATTGATCCAGCTGATTTTGATGTGTTCAAGGAAGAAGTAAGGCGTCTAAAACTGAAGGGTACACCCCAACAACTTAAGGCCTGTGAAATTTGTAATGATGACTTGCATCCTACTGATACATGTCCAACACTTCAAGAAGAAGCGAATGCAGTTGGGGGATTTCAGATAAAGCAGAGGTATGACCCTTATTCTAACCACTACAACCCTGGGTGGAAGGATCATCCTCACTTTAAATGGAACAACTCAAATCCAAATCAGTCTCAAGAACATCCACCGCAAGCTGGGCCACCTGCGGCTAGACCTCAGGGACAGAACTATAATGCAGCTCCTTCCATGGATAATATGATGAAAATGTTGATGCAGAGCAATATCAGTCTTTCAGAGAATGTATCAAAGCTGACACAAAACCAATTGCAATTCCAACAAACTACATCAGCAAGTATTCAGAACTTGGAAAGGCAAATGGGCCAGATCTCTCAAGATGTGAGCAAACTTGAAGCAAAGGATTCGGGTAAGCTTCCCTCTCAAACTGAGGCGAACCCGAACATTCGCAATGTCAGTGTTGTTACTCTGAGAAGTGGGAAGACTCTGAATGGTGAAAAGATTATCGAAATTGAAGAAAAAGATAGCGGCGACCGCCACTATGACAGCGGCGACCGCCGCCAAAATGAAGCTGCTCTCGACATTGCTAAAAATAATGGCGGCAACCGCCGCCAAAATGGCAGCGACCGCTGCCATTTTTCCTCACCGGCGGACGAGATTTCCGAAAATTGCGGCGACCACCGCCAGTCTCTTGGCGCCGAAGGTGTTGAGGAAAAGGCTGAACCTTCTGTTATTCCCGAGTTCAAGCCTGTAGCACCATTCCCATCTGCTCTGAAGCGTATAAAGCCACTTATGCAGGACAAGGACATGTTTGAGATGTTCAGAAACGTTGAGGTCAACATTCCTCTCCTCAATTTGATCAAATCTGTCCCTCGTTATGCGAAGTTTTTGAAGCAGATGTGCACCACCAAGAGGAATCAGGATCTTAATGCCAAGAAAAAGGTGAAAGTAAGCGAGCATGTTTCAGCTGTATTTCAGAAACGCTTACCTAAGAAGTGCGGGGATCCTGGTATGTTCACTATCCCTATCACTATTGGAGGTACTAAGTTCAATAAAGCCATGCTTGATTTGGGTGCTTCCATTAATGTGTTACCTTCTTCTCTCTGCGAATCTTTGAAATTAGGACCTATGCATGCAACTAATATTTCCATTCAATTAGCTGATAGGTCTAATGTTCGTCCAATAGGAATCGTAGAAGATGTGTTGGTAATGGTTGGTGATCTTACTTTTCCTACTGATTTCTATGTGCTTAATATGGAACATGACAAGCATGCAGCCCCTATTCTGTTAGGAAGACCTTTTCTGAAAACAACAAACACTAAAATCAATGTTAGTAGTGGTTCCCTAACCATGTAATTTGATGGACAAACCTTAAGTTACAATATCTATGAAGCCATGAAATATCCTTCTGATGATTACTCTGTCTCTTACATTGATGTGCTTGAGCCTGTAGTGCAAGATGTGTTTGATGAAAACTATTTGGATGAAATGAAATCTTTTATTGTTGATTCCAATTTAGATTTCGCATGCTCAACTAACCTGCAGGAGATGGTCCATGAGTTGGATGCTTACCGTGCGCTCCCTTATAAGCTACCGGGAAAAGCTCCTTTGCCACTAACTTCGCCTAGCGAAAAGCTTTTGCCTTCTGTTGTGCAGGCACCGATAGTTGAATTGAAACAACTCCTAGACCACCTCAAGTATGTGTTTCTTGGAGACAAGGAAACATTGCCAGTCATCATCTCCAATAAGCTTACAAAGGAGCAAGAAGGAAAGTTAGTAGCAATGCTGAAACAGTATAAGACAGCAATTGGGTGGACTATTGTTGACATCAAGGGAATTAGCCCAACTACTTGCATGCATCGCATATTGTTAGAGGGTGAAGAGAAGCCATCTAGGCAACCCCAAAGACGTTTGAACCCACCTATGATGGAGGTTGTGAAGAAAGAGGTCATGAAACTCTTAAAGGCAGGGATGATCTACCCTATTTCGGGAAATAAATGGCGGCGACCGCCGCCTAAATGGCAACGATCGCTGCCATTCATCAGGTTCAACACTTTGTTAAAAAAAAAAGCTAAAAATAAAAAATAAAAAAATAAAAAGATATATCCGAAAAAAAAGATATATCAGAAAAACAAAAAAAAAAAGGAAAAAGAAAAAGAAAGAAGGGATGAGAGGATAAGATAGAAGGAGGGGGAGAGATTTCAGCATAACAACACAGCAAAACACGCACAAAGGAAGAGAGAAGAAAAGAGGGAGGAAGAGAGAAGAGAGAGAGGAGGAAGAAGACACCAGTCGCCACCTGCTCGCTGCCGCCGGCGCCCGCCGCTCCCCTTTGCCCGCCGCCTTCATCCGCCGCCAATCGTCGCGCGCAATTTCGGATCGGTGCAGGGCAGCGACCGCCGCCCCCTTGGCAGCGACCGCCGCCAGCGACAGTCGTGAAAAACCGTTGATTTCGGTACCCTCTTCTCTTGTGTTCTTGTAATTTTTGCTTCCAATCTCGAGAATGAGTACCCGTAGAGCTTCATCATCTAGATCCCGCCATAAGTACTCCACGAAAGAGGAGGCTAGATTGAAATTGATTGCAAGGAAAAAATTGTTAGTACCTTGTTCTTTGATCATGATGCTATGAGGGAGCTTGGGCTAGAAGCTTGTACTAGGCAGATGTTTGAGCATTGTGGGCTTGGTCCGTTCCATGATATGCGTGCTCCTACTTATCCTGAGTGGACTCGGGAATTTTTGGCCACTTTTGAGCATTATTCTGATACGGGTACCATTGAGTTTCGACTTGGGGGCAGGGATCATACTTTGGACTATGGGCAAATTGATGAGGCACTTGGTATATCCAAGCAGCCTACAAAGTGGGATCCCAGAAATCCGCAGATTCAATTTTGGGCTGATTCTACAGGGTCAAGGGGGTATGATCCAAAGGCTGGGGAGTATAATTACAAGTGGTCTCATCCGTGTCTTCGTCTAGCTCACAAGGTTATTCGTATGGCTTGGTTGGGCCAATCTGAGTTGAACAAGGTGCCGCACCTTGACTTGAGTGCAGTTTGGACTATGACCCCACAGAGCACTTTGGTGCGCGAGTGGCGGGCTTACTTCATTGCTAGTTGTCTGAAGTGTGAGTCTGACAAGCCCGGAAAGATTACTATTGGTGGCATGATCTCTTTATTAGGTGCTTGGATGGCAGTTGCTGCGCCCTCTCCAGCTGAGCAGCTCTCTCGCCACTACACCTATGCCCTTTGGGCCATCAGGTCGTGATTTTGATATCCGTCGGTACACTGTTGGCTATCGCGCTCCTAGCTCCTCTTCTGTTGCTGCTGCTGTTGATGAGGAGGCTTCTGAGGATGATGAGGATGCAGGAGGATCCAGCCCCTTCTACTTGGGCATCTGAGGCTGCTGCATATATGCAGGAGGAGCAGGCTACCGCTCGAGCCACTGGTTGGGGTCAGTACTCAGATTGGCAGGATCAGATGTCTGCTCAGATGGGTCGTCTTTCAGTCCGTCAGGATGAGTTGGCGAGTTCCATGGATAGGATGCATTAGTACCATGAGCAGCAGGCTCACTACTTTCAGCAACAGGCGGCATTCTTTCAGCAACAGTGGCCTGGATATCCATCCTACCCTGACTACCCACCGCCACCACCACCTTCACAGTAGTGGTATTTTTCCTTACTTCCCCTTATATTATTTTTGTCTTTCTACATTGAGGACAATGTTTATTATAAGTGTGGGGGAGTTGGATTTATATTACTATTGCTATTACTTAAAAAAAAAAGAGCCATAAAAATAAGAGAAAAAGGCAGAAAAATCCTGGGGTGAACTGAAAACCTGAAAGGGCGGTTCATGTAAAAAGCATGTAATCTGACAAGCATTAGGCTTGGGTAAAAATAGATTTTTGAGTGATGTGAGATGGTGAGTCCAACATTGAAAAATGAAAAGAGAGATGTTAGGTGAAAACCTGAAAAGGCGCCTAAGCAAAAAGAGTGAAAGAAAAAAGAGTGTTTTAGGATGTTCTTTTGACTGGAGCTGGCGACATAAGAAGTGGAGTATAGGAGTGTTTTTGGGTAGGTTTTCACTTGGAGGGATAAGGTGTAGTTTCTTGATTGACATCTTCTTTATTGATGCATATTGTTGATAGATGTTGGATGTGTGGAGTAGGTATTCGATAGGTTGATGGTTGTTTGTAGTATTGAGTTTTGTTGATTAGAGTTGTATTGTTAGGATTGATGGATGCTGGCGCTGATTTTGATATATTGTGTTATGGGTTGGTTGGATAGGAGCTTTGAGGATATGCGTTATTACCCTTAGCTGTAGACTCTCTTGACACTTGATGATCTAGGTTGTTATTGATTACGAGTGTTAGTTTTCTGATTCACTCGAGACGAGTGAGACTCAAGTGTGGGGGAGTTTGATATGCACATTTATGTTGTGTCTTTAGATGGGGTTTTAGCATACTTTTAGTCTTGTTTTAGGTGCTAAAGTTGGAGTTTGAAGCGTTAAAGAAGGAAGAGCCGAGGTACCCTGAAGACCACTTGAAGCTGGAATGAAGAAACGAAAAAAAGTCGATCTGTGGCTGGAGGCGACCGTTGCCTTTTTACCGAGGTGAATTCTCTTTAAAACGCTGTGTTTTGTTTAGTGACCTTTTGGATATTATTTTAGGTCCGATTTTTATGTATTTCTAGATAGATGTTTTCTCATATTTAAGGGCTTTTGAACCCTTTGTTTAGACCTAGTTTTTTGAGTTTGGAATTATTTTGTGTTTTGGAGATTTATGGAGAACTAAGCCTCTTTGCTTAGACAGACAATTGAAGTGTTCGTTCTGATTTAGTTGTGAGATTTCTAGTTCCTTATTGATTGCATGGATTTAATCTTTTCTCTTGCTTGAATTGCTATTGACTTGTTTCAATAATTTCTAGCCTGATCATCTAGGATTTATTGTTAATAGGTTATTGCTAGATTTAGAGTGTTTCTGGTTGAGCATCTCTAATTCATAAGTAGCAACTGCATCGTGCTAATATCTGGTTGTGTTAGTTATATGCATAAGAGAATTGATTTGCATTCTAGGGTAAAAGTTGGCTGTTTTATCTTAGTTTGTATCCAATTATATTCCTGTTCTTGAATACTGCTAGTTAGATTGAATCTTGATAGTTTCATGATTATTTATCTAGTTAGGGTTAATACTATCTGGTTGTGCTATTAATTACTTTTGAAAAAGAATTGGAATTTCCATTGCATAGATATTGAATGAAATCAATGATCAACTTGTCAAGCGAATGCGGATATTTGTTTGCCTAAGTGTTTCCAAATACTGATTGATAAACTCTCGAGTTCCAAATGACTGTGTCTTTTTCATATAAGACTGCTTACTTTCATATAACATGATTGTGCACTTGTACTTAACACGATTGTGAATGCTTATACATAATTGTGTATGACTTTTTTCACATATAATATGGTGTACGATTAGTGAACATGTATGCACAATCATATTGTATGGGACTACACAGTCATGTTATGTGAGACTACATAGTCATGTTTCGAAACTTACCCTACGGAGGTAAAAAAATACCTTGATTAGGCACAAAGTCACCCTCAAATTCAATACAAATCAGACCCGTTAAGAAAAAACCTATGCATGAAATGACCTATTTAATACAAAGTTTGTCGCCTCACATGGGTGGCTTAGTGCATGGTAAGGTGTATGGTGGATGTTGTGAAATTTAGGTTTTCTTTTCTACCTTCACTCTTTACGTGTGTAAAATGATCAATTCTTATTGTTCCTCTTGCCGGTGGGTTGAGCCAATTGATGTAGAGGGTTAACCTGATTCATGGTCTTTGTCAATTGGGTCTTGCGTATAGAGTTTATTAATTACTGATGATAGACTCATTTTCATAAAAAAAAAGATGTAAAGTTATTGAACACCACTCATTAAAATAAAAAATTTCAAATAATCGTGAGAGTGACTTGAAATAATTGTTTTGATCAAAGACTTGAAATAATTGTGAGAGCGAGTAAGTAGATTTTGCAAGATTGAATTGCGCACAATGTCGTTTGTACCATCCGTGTACCTACGTTTATCCATTTTTTAAGAAAAAGAAAAGAAAAGAGATAAAGAAAAACAGGGCGTACGTGTATATATATAGGCAACTGCGAAATGACATGAGAACGCGCATAGCAAAAGAAATGTGGGATACTTCTCTCTTCTCTTGAGAGAGAAACCGGGAAGAGGAGAAAATCTCTCCAGCAATCATTAAATGAACAATCTTTCTACACAAAAAAATTACAATCTTCAATTCAACAAGTAACCGCCTCTAGTTAACAAGAAACTGGGAAAAAAAGCTTCACACATCAACGGTGAAACTAGATTCCCAACAACAATGAACTAAAAGGAAAAAAAAAAACAATGTCTCAAATCCTCAAAGCCCTTAAAAGGCAATTAACATCAATACTCAGATCTGAGGAGAAATCAAGAGTTAATATAAGGCAAATAAAATAAAAATAATGGAGAAACCTAATTTAACAATCTACAACTTAAATTTGGAAATTGGGGCTGATTTGATAGTAAGATTTGTTTTCACCCCCCAGGAAAATCTATGGAAGGCTTGGTTTGGACCAATAGTGAGAGGTTGTGGGTTTCTTCTTATCTTGGCCTCCTCTCCTTTGCTCCCACCGAAGCTACAGCCAAATTACCCAGCATCAGCTCCACCATTTCAAAAATCAAAACAAAACCCTTCTAAATGAATGGATTTACTAACTTTTTTGAAGCCAAAACACCAGATTCAAGACCTCTTGGAGATCTGACTCAATCCTGGCGCAACTCAACCCTTAAACCTCTTGACTCGATCTGCTTTTCTCAAGCTTCCATTGGCGGTATCCAACTACTCAGTGCGACGTTCCTACTGCCGACCGTTTCGGTTTGGAACCCAACCCCATCCCCACCCTTACGACACTGACGACAACCTCTCTTTGTGTCGCGTTTCACCGCCTCCACCAATTCGCCATGAAAGAGGCACGACCTTCTCCATGCTCATCTCACCCAATTACCATTACCAAGTTTTTGGGTGGGGAGTCGAGAAAAACCTATTATCTACGGTTAGATTTGAGTTAGATCCAACCACACAAAATATCTTTTTCCTCTAGATCTGATTTGGATGAATCTAAAAAAGAAAAATTCTTGGAAAATACCAACTACAAACATTACCAAAAAAAAAAAAAACACACTTGATCACTCAAAAGAAAAAGGTAAAATTGAGCATAAATAAAAATTGATCTTGCTCAAAACGCTCAAATACCACGTCTTTTAACCCTTATCTAAATTTAAAAAAAAAAACAAAACAAAACAAATCTCAAGGTGCTTAAGCACTTTCAAGCTGGTCCAGAGTTTTAATTAGGTGTTCGAGTCGTGTCTGGTCGAGGTCGTGGTCGAGCTGGCTCTCGAAGATCCCTCATTTAGGTGAGGGCAACGTCGCGGTGACCATTTATGCACTCCATGGAAGGAGATGACCCGTATATTCCTGCGTACCGGCGGTACTGATTTCCTCAGTGCTTGGCTCAAGCATCGTTTCTCGGCTTTTGATCGCTTTGTTATACTTATGTCCCGCTTGATTAGTGTTTTTTACTTGCCGGTTTTCCCGGCTGCCGGTTTTGTCGGCCTCTCGATCTACCATGTATATATGGTATTTCGAATTGCTTTCCTTATCAAAAAAAAAAAAAAAAAAAATATAGGCAACTGCAAAACCATTGAGAGCATACACTAGAGAATTAAGCGAGTAGCCGCAGGCAAACAGCAGGAGCTAGCATGGCATCCAATGTGTTCGGAATCCCGGTGACCGACGACACGGTGCGCCACGTGTACCCAAACTTGCTACAAGTAACGGCAAGACGTACACAGGGCGGAGGCGGCTCTGCTGTACCGTAACGCGGAAGACAAGCACGTGAACGTGAACCAGTTCGTGCACAACCTCAAGGCCATGTACGGCACCGGAACCTCGACGCTGTGCATGTTCTACAACGCCACCGGCGGCACCTTGACCTTTTCCAGGATGCACAACTGGGAGGGTCAGGTCTGGCAGTCTCCCGTACCCGCCATCATTCAGAACGGGCAATGGGCTGGCCTCCTGCACGTCCGCAATCGATTGATCGGACCTTCGAAAGCAGCTATCGTGTATTCGGGCGCGAATGAGGACTCCTCTAGGTGTGACCGGATGCTGGCTTGGAACACCACTCGCATGAATTACGATAATCGGGTGAGACTAGTAGTACTATATACATGTTTTGGTAGAACAAGTAGTACTATATATGTTAAGTTAAACCGTGATCGAATTGCTTTCAGGTCCTTACTCAAATCCGTGCAGCTGGTCATATCAACATCGATCGCTGGGCCTCAATCGACAGTCTGATGAACCAACAGGGGAGAACTCATAGTGATACTTGGAATGGATGCTTTTCGATTCTCACTCTTGGCGGAGGCAGTTCGCCATCCCTTGAGGCCACAATGACCTTGTCTGGTGTGAATGCCAGCTCCATGCAAATCGCTACTTCCATTGCGGCGCCGGAGGGGCTCGATTCCAAGACCGTTGATGATGATGGAGATGCTGAAGCTCCTCCTGCCGAGTAATGTATATCATGCACAAGCACGCCTCACTGAATAAATGCTGTTGGTTTGATGTTTAATTATTGCCGGCTCATGTTTGGCTCTGTTGTAATAAATGGCAATCCGGTTTACACATAAACCGGTCCTATATTATGCCTTTCCTTCTTGGGGTCCAAGTTGTGTTAATGTGTGTGTTATAGTGAGTGCTATGTGCAAGCATAATATATATAAGCTCTTATCTGAACTCTTTCTTTTAGCAATTGATCATTGAGCTGTGGTTTTGATAATAAAGTACCGGAATCATGAGTTTGGTTTCAGTGCAAACTAGCCTTGTAGTGTAAAAATGAGAAATAATCTCTACCGTTAGATCCTCGGATGTAACGGTAGATATTGTTTCTCATTAAAGAAGAAAATAAGAAAAAAGGTAGATAAGGTGGGAAATTTTGTAAATAAACAGATTTTGACGCAAAAGGACAAAAAAGCCCCCACTAATCAAAATCCTAAGCTCCCACTCATTCCCCTCAGATCTCACCTACTCTCTTTCTCACCGATCATTTGAAAGCGAATTTAGGATCGATTTCATATCTCGGCGATTTCGATCGGCAGCCTCTCCTCACGGCGCTCCCTCCGCCGTCACGAGTCCGCCGTCGCCTTCTCCGTCGCGTCGCTCCCTCCGCCGTCGCGAGCCAGATCTCCTTCTCTGTCGCGAGCGATTTCCCCAGGTATATCTCCTCAACCGTCGGTAACCTATCTATCTACTCTTATTCCGCCTACTCCGCCGTCGCGAGTGATTTCACGAGTGATTTTGTGGTTTTTCTATCTACTCCGCTGTCGCCAGCAATTTCGCGAGCGATTTTGCGGCTCCTGTTGGATTTTGTGGCGATTGGCTCTTTTTGAGTCTCGTGTGTGTTTGTTCGGCTATGTGTCGAATTTGTGGTCCTCTCGCTTAGCCGGCCATCGCCGTCCTCTCACTGTCGTCGGCCGTCGCCTCTAGTCATGGTGAAATCTGGTAAGAATCTCGTCGTCGTCATCGTTTTTCTTGGTTTCGTTCATTAAAAAGCACTTGCCGGTTCTTGATATTGTTTTGCTTGGTTTGTTTTGTTATCGGTTCATTATGCTCAACTTGTCGGTTCATTCAAAATCACTTGTCGGTTCATTCTGAATAACTTGTAGGTTCATAAACGAAATGTGTCCGCAAGCCATGCCACTTTTCCCAATTTTTTGTGTTGGATTTTGATTAGGTGTGCCATCGTGTGGCCGGTAGTTTAGCTATTGTGCATACATTGTTTTATCATCTAGCAAAAACATATACTGCTACAGGTAACTCAAGCCTTGCATAAATTTTTTCATAAAATTGCTTTAAATGTGTTGGTTGAGTTTGTTGTAATTACATCACACTAGTGCGACTTTCACGATGAGCCTTGTTTTGTTGCATGGTTCATGGTCTTAACTTTGTTGGTTCATAGCTTTTGAGTTGTTGGTTCATGGTTTTGAGTTGTAAGTTCATGGTAGTATTTTGATTTTGCTCGTAGTGAATATGTGATGTCGGTTGACCATATCAGATGAATTATGATTCTTTCTTATGGAATGAAAACTGAAACTGAACTTTATGAACTTTGATATTTTTTTAATCAAATTGTGGTGATTTGGTTCGTGAGGCCAAGACCAAACTTCTAAAGGTCAAGGGGCCGGTTAAAATGCCCACTAGGAACTCTCCTTGTGGTAAAGGTATGAATCTTCATCTTCATGTCCCAATTTTGTTCATCTCTTATCCAATATTGACTACTGTTAGATGTGTATCTTCGACTTGTCCTCTATTGTTGTTTGTTGGTTCATGGTTTTTAGCTTGTTGGTTCATGGTTTTGAACTTGTTGGTTCATGGAATCATGCTTAAGGCTCGTAATAATTGTTCTATTGGTTCATGATTTTGTATGCTAAGATTCGTTATAAGTGTCAACACAAATCATATCATTTGGTAGCCTATTAGCTCAAATGGTAGAGCAATGTTCTTATGCACGTAGATGTGGGTTCAAATCCCACATAGGCTAATTTTTTCTTTTGGTTCATGATAATTGTTCTATTGGTTCATGTTTTTGTAAGCATGGGTTCATGATAGTTTTTCTTATAGTTTATATCTTCTATTTTATAAAGTTGTCATTTTTATTGATGTCGTTTGGTTCATAACAATTATTTTTTTTGTTCATATTTTTATAAGCATAGGTTCACAAAAATTCTTCTTATGATTCATCTCTTGTATCATATACATGTCTAATCTATCGAGTGTTATAATTATAGAGGCAAATACAAAAGGGACAACATAATTATGATCTTGTAGCCTATGTGGGATTCAAACCCACATCATATGCAAGAAACACATTGCTCTTCCTTTGAGCTAATAGGCTTTAAAAATGATCGCAATGGCTAAACCATACAAAGAATCATAAACAACCACACAATATTGAGACACAAGTAATACATCCACCACCCTTAACCAGTAATTTCCCGTCTATTTACCAACATTTACTTAACTTGGTTAACATGGAGTGAGATTCCAACTATACAACATCCAAAAAGAATTCTACATTCTAAATGTCAAACCTACTAAATCAAAATAAGAGCCAATACATTCAATAAGAATCAAATATACTAAATCATAGTAAGAGCCAACAAATGTGCATATATGATTCTTCTTTTGGTTCACAAAGATTATGATTGTGATTCATAACTTTACATAGCAAGGTTCATTGAAAATGACAATGCAGTTCATGTCAATTAATTCACTAATGTGTTGATGCATTTTATCGAACATGGTGGGCAATCAGTCAAGCGTACACAATCAATCTCTATTTTCAATTGAATCCCTCAAATTACAATGCAAACCTAAAAACTAGCTAAGCTAAGAATCAACAAAGAATTGAAGACACTACATGAGCAATTGACTATAATATACAATCGAGAGGCACACCAAATTCGTGGTGGTTAACTATCTAGAAATTACAAACACGAGTTCATCAAAATTCAAACTAAAACCAATAAAACAACTTCAAAAACAAAAAATGTTGGTACCTAAATCAATGGAACTTCATCAATACTAGCATCATTATCCAAATGAGACAAGTTAGGATGATCCGAGCATGATGAACAACCTACAAAAGAAACGTAAAAGCTATAAGTGAAGCAACATGAACATATATAATGAGTACTATAAATGGGCAAAGACAAGTTTTCTTTTGGTTCACAAAGAGTATCAGTATGGTTCATAAACTTTCAAGTAAAGGTTCATTGGAAGCCATTAAATGGTTCATGTAAATTAAGGCACGTTGGTTGAGGCATTTTGTCGAACACATGGTAGGCAATCAGGCAAACATACATAATCAGCTTCTATGTTCAATCAAAAACATCAAAATCACATTCTAATGCAATCAGCTCATGCAAACACCAATCATACACCCAAATCTTATCTCAAATTCACAAGTTCTCACTTAACTTGCTCAAGGAAAACCTACAAACTAGCAAAGCATAAGTTCTCACTTTCCAAAATCCCAAATCGCTTACCTATATCCATAAAATCAATTGAACAAGACCCAAAGACGAAAATACAATTGAAAAACAATTGAATTGTGTTGAAGAAGAGAGCCGAAGAACGCATGTGAAATGAACAAGAGATTTGCGATCAGATCGCAAGCACCAACGTTCTATGCGAGCGTGGGGAAGAAGGATGAACAGTAAAGATGTTGTTGGGACGCTGTCAAGGACGCTTGCGTACTTGTTAGTGTACCACACAACCGTCCCTTAGTTTTGATATGATAAACTCTTTGATTCTAATAAATTTGTCCCAGTGTTCAGAAACACTAGTGACAAAAGGACAACAAGTGTATGGACGACCCTAAAGCTAAGGGACGTTAGCTACCAGGAAGTAAGGACCAGACAAGTGACTACTTGAGTAAGGACGTAGTCCTAAGCAAGTAGGAACGCGAGCTTCATCTCAGAAGCATCCTTACTCAACAGCCAACAGGATGACATCACTCGACAATATTTGATCATCTAGGACACGTAGAGACCGATCCTGTAGTAGAGTCCATCACCACGTGGAAGCAGATCCTGTAGCAGAGTTCATCAACACGTGGAAGCTGATCCTGTAGCGGAGTCCATCACAGCTGGATACAGGAAGCTTCCTTCCATCACCGCCATAATACGTGGAGGAAGATCCTGTAGCCACGTTCCCGAAGGGCATGATCGTCCCAGAGAATGACGCCCTTCCCAAGTCCTATAAATAGCCGAAGGCATTTATTGTGACGCCAACGCTTTCAGAGAATATTAAGAGAATACTGAGCGAAAGCGACCTCGATAAAGAACACGAAGAACAAGCTTAGAACTCTTCTAGGACTTAGTGTTTGATCGAGAGAAAAGTTGTAACCCAAACCAAAACTGTTTGTAACCAGAAAACCAAAAGAAAAGAGAGAAGTCCTGCGACGTACTGTAAGACGTTGGGATAGAGTCCTTTAGAAGATTAAACTCGCTTAAGTTGTAGGCTTAGAGGAGTCCTTTACTAGTGGATTTAGGAAGAACGCTAAGTGCTAGAGAACTGTAAAGACTCGCCAGTACAACTGTAAGGACGTTTAATAAGAAAGGAAAATCTATTCAAAAATCCTCCAAGGAGGTAGAGGTTTACACTCAAGGACTACTTGGTCTTGAGTGGTTCCTCTATACATCGTTGTGTTCTATTCTGTCTAAAGTTCACCTGTTTAGTTTATTTCCACTGCACAACTTAAGGACGCCCTTACACCTCGTAAGGATGCCTGACTCAAGGACGCCTTTACCTAAGTAAAGGATGTCCCTCTTTGTACTAACAATCCAACAATTGGTATCAAAGCAGGCGCTCTAGATTTTGTTGAGTTGCAGGTGAAAAATGGACATGGAACCAATTAGAATCTCTTTTGTGAAGCCTCCGCGTCTGACGGACGGCTGCTTCAACAGATGGAAGATAAGGTTTGAGAACTTCTGCAGGAGTCAAAACTATCAATGCTGGAAAGTGATCATGAAGGGTGACCTCAAAGTTCCTGCTGACAAGGCTGACAAAGAGGATGAGTGAGGTCCCGATGAATTCGATCTGATGGAAACCAATGCTAAGGCAATATGCTTTCTCCAAGCGTCCCTCTGCGAAAGGGATGCCACCAGAGTTAGCAATTTGGCAACAGCTAAGCTACAGTGGGAAGCTCTTGAGAAGTACCATGTAGGAACTACTAAGATGAAGGAGGACGTCCAACTGGAAATTAAGAGAGAGTTCTATACTTTCAGAAAGCTGCCAAATGAAACGGTTAAGGACTACTCATACCGCTTCGAAGCTCTTGTCACCAAGATGAAGAACTTGGGTATCCCAGAAGCTGAAGTCTCAATGAGAAACAGAGTTCAAGTGGTTATTGATGGACTGACTGGAATCTGAAACTTTGATAGAACTACTTTCAAAGAGAATCAAGCCAACAAGACTCTTGATATGGAAGAGATCTACGGGAAGCTGAGGCAGTATGAAGCAAGAAGGAACTCTGACATGGCTGAGCTAGGACGGAACCCTCAAACAGATCTTGCTTTGGCATCAACAACGCCATAGTACGCAGAATACCTACGTCGGCAAGAAGATCTAGCTTTAATGATGAACGCTAAGACAATAGAACACCGTGAGAACTTGCGTGTTCAAGCTTTGAAAGAAAAAGAGAGTAAGTCAAAAGAAGAGCTTGATGAAGATGAAGAACTTGCTCTTCTGCACAAAGCTCTCCGTTCTTGGGGTAAAAGGAACAAAAAATTTTCAAAGCACAAGATGCCTTACAAAAAGGAGAGTCACAAGTACACTGAGGCAGAAATGAAGGAACTCAGTTGTTACAAGTGTAACAAGAAAGGCCATTTTGCTAAGAAGTGTACCTCAGGAATGTCCTCCAAGGAAATGAAGAAGAAAGCTCTCATTGGAGCGTACGCAGCTGCATGGGACGATCTTAGTTCTGATGATGAAGAACCAGAAGATCAAGTCGCGTATATGGCCATGGAGGACGCCCCAACTGTTGAAGAGAACGCCTCCGAGAATGAACAAGAGGTAAGTCACGATTCCATGATGGGTTCCTCAGAGAAATGTTCAAAACCTAAACTTATCAAACTCATTGGTAAAATCATGCAAGAGAGCCTTGCGATGAAACATAGAATGGATGAACTTGAAGATGAAAACATAATAGTTGAGTGTGAGAACTGTGAAACAGTGTCTTTACAACTAGAGTCCTCCTGTGAAGAAAATAAATCCCTAAAAACTGAAGTAATGTGTCTCAAACTGGAGAACGCCAAGCTTAGGGAAGAAGTGAAAGAGTTAGGAAAGAAGCCTCTGGAACTTCTCCATATGGATCTTTGTGGACCAATGAAGACGTTGAGCTACGGTGGAAAGAGGTACATGTACGTTCTCGTAGATGATTTTTCTCGATTCACTTGGGTTCTTTTCTTGGTGTCAAAAGTAGATTGTTTCAACGCCTTCAAAGTCTTCGTCAAACAAGTGGAAGTTGCTCTTGGGACGCCTCTGAAAGCCATAAGATCAGATCATGGGACGTAGTTTCAAAACTCAGAGTTCGTGGCCTATTATGAGTAACATGGCGTCACTCACAACTTCTCAGCTCCAAGAACTCCTCAAGAAAATGGTGTTGTGGAAAGAAAGAACAGGACGTTGGAGGATATGGCAAGAATTATGCTGCTAGCGAATAGCGTCCCCAAATACTTCTGGGCAGAGGCTATTGCCACAACATGCTACATCATCAATCGTGCCATGATCCGTCCTCTACTGAAGAAGACGTCCTATGAGTTGTTGAATGGAAGGAAGCCTCGCATTGATTATCTCAGAGTCTTTGGATGCAAGTGCTTCGTCCACAACAACGACAAACAAAGACTTGGAAAGTTTGATGCAAGAAGTGATGAAGCCATATTCCTTGGGTACTCCCTCACATGCAAAGCCTATAGAGTTTTCAACAAAGGACTCTTAAGCTTGAGGAGAGTATTCATGTTGTGTTCAAAGAGAGTTCTTATCACAAAGAAAAACAAAGTAAGAAAGAACACTCTCCCTCACAACAACAGAACGACTTCGAAGACTAAGTTGGTCCTCTGGAAAGTACTATATTCCTAAGGACGCTACTCCAAATCCAGAAGAAGTCTCAATGGACGATCCTAGTGTTGCTCAGGGAGTTCCCTCTCGTAGTGAATCCCCAGTTGAACAAGATGTGGCTGAATCAAGTCAGCAAGGTCAGCAACGCCAAGGTGTGGACGCTCTCTCTGAGGGGGAACACACTGATGACGATGCTCAAGATGATAGTGATGATTGTGATGGAGACATTGATCTAAGATCTGTTCAATTATGCCAAAGGGAGTCCCGCTTCTTTAGGGACCACCCAACTACTCAGATTGTCTCAGATATCTCTCAAGGAGTTCAAACAAGGTCAGCTGCTAGCAAGTCCCAAAGTGCAAATTTGGCTTTCTGTTCTTTCAATGTCTTTGTGTCTATGGTGGAACCCAAGAACATCAAGGAAGCACTTCTAGACGCTGACTGGATTCAAGCAATGTAAGAAGAACTCAATCAGTTTGAAAGGAACAAAGTTTGGACCCTTGTCCCTCGTCCCAAAGGAAAAATATCATAGGGACGTGTTGGGTGTTTCGAAATAAACTTGATGAAAGTGGACGTGTTTCAAGGAACAAGGCAAGACTGGTGGCTCAAGGATTCAAGCAAGAGGAAGGCTTTGACTATGATAAGACTTTTGCTCCTGTTGCTAGAATTGAGGCCGTCCGTCTCCTTATTGCCTTCGCCGCTCACAAGGGATTCAAGTTATTTCAAAAGGACGGCAAAACTGCCTTTCTCAATGGAAAACTCAAGGAGAAAGTGTATGTTGCTCAGCCCCTGGCTTCGAGGACGCCTCTCACCCAGATCATGTGTACTACTTAGACAAAGCTCTTTATGGACTCAAGTAAGCTCCTTGTGCATGGTACGACAGGTTTGCATCCTTTCTTCTGTCTAATGTATACACATGAGGTTCAATTGATAAAACTTTGTTCATTAAGAAAGTTCACAAGGATATTTTAATTGCCCAAGTCTATGTTAATGATATAGTCTTTGGTAGTACTAACATGAAACTTGTAGATGAGTTCAAGTCCTTAATGAGTAGTGAGTTTGAGATGTCCCTCATTGGAGAACTCAATTTCTTCTTGGGACTTCAAATCAACCAACTCAAGGAAGGGACGCGCATTCACCAACAGAAGTACTTTTGTGAAATGCTTGAGAAGTATGGGATGAACACGTCCAAGCCTGTTGCTACTCCTTGTTCTCCCAATTCGCGTCTTTACGCAGATGAACAAGGGAAGGATGTTAATCAGAAGCTTTATCGAGGAATGATAGGTTCTTTACTCTATTTGACCGCAAGCCGTCCCGACATCATGTTTGCCATTTGCTTGCATTCACGCTTCCAAGTGAGTCCAAAGGAGTCCCACTTGCAAGAAGTCGAGAGGATCTTTTGTTATCTCAAGGGACGCGACGATCTTTGCCTTTGGTACTCTAGGAAAACGTCCTTCAAGCTTGTTGGCTACTCGGATGCTGATTACGCTGGTCATGTGATCGATAGGAAAAGAACTTCAGGAATGGCATAGTTCCTTGGTTCATACTTAGTCTCATGGGGATCTAAGAAACAGAACTCTATGACGCTTTCGATTGCGGAAGCTGAGCACGTTGTTGTTGCCTCGTGTTGTTCACAAGTCATCTAGATCAAATATCAACTTGAGGACTACGGTATCAATCTTGAAACTATTCCCAGTGTTGGATTGTTAGTATAATTGAGGAACGTCCTTTACTTAGGTAAAGGCATCCTTTTGGTCAGGCGTCCTTACGAGGTGTAAGGGCGTCCTTTAGTTGTGCAGCGGAATTTAAAACTAAACAGGTGAATAAAGTGAACACAATGATTTATAGAGGAACCACTCAAGACCAAGTAGTCCTTGAGTGTAAACCTCTACCCACTTGGAGGATTTTTCAATAGATTCTTCCTTTCTTATTATACGTCCTTACGTTATACTGGCGAGTCCTTTACACTTCTCTGGTACTTAGACAGCGTCCTAAGTCCACTAGTAAAGTCCTCCTTTAAGCCTACAACCTAAACGAGTTTAATCTTCTAAAGGACTTCTATCCCTACGTCCTACAGTGCATTGTAGGTCTCTCTCTCTTTCTTTTTGGGTTTTCTGAGTTACAAACAACTTGTGATTTGGGTTACAATTCTCATCTAACACAAGCCTAGAACTGTTCTTGGGTGTTCTTGAGCTTGTTCTTCGTGTTCTTGAGTGAGTCGCTTTCCTTTGATTCTCTCTGAATATTCTCTGAAAGCGTTAATGTCACAATAAATGCCTTTGGCTATTTATAGGACTTGGGGGAGGGCGTCTTTCATCTTCTGACGATCATGCCCTTCTTGGACGTGGCTATAGGATCTTCCTCCACGTAGTATGGCGGTGATGAGGAAGCTTCTTGTATCCAGCTGTGTGTGATGGACTCCACTACAGGATCTGCCGCCACGTGTTGATGAACTCTGCTACAGGATCGTCCGCCACGTAGTGTTGGACTCTGCTATAGGATCGGTCTCCACATGTCCTGGATGATCAAATGTTGTCGAGTGATGTCATCCTGTCGGCTAGTAAGTAAGGACGCTCTGCTTGCGTTCCTACTTGTTTGGGACTCCGTCCTTGCTCAAGTAATCTCTTGCTGGTCCTTACTTCCTGTTGGCTAGCGTCCCTAAGCCTAAGGGATGTTCACACACTTGTTGTCCTTTTTGTCACTGGCGTTCCTGAACACTTGGACAAATTTATTAGAATCAAAGTGAATTTGTCATATCAAAACTAAGGGACGGTTGTGTGGTACACTAACAAGTACGCAAGCGTCCTTGATAGCGTCCCAACAATTTCCCCCTTTTTGATGATGACAAACTTTTCAGCAAAATAGTTTTGGCATTGGAACTTAGCATGCAGGAAAACTTAGAAGCGTCCTCTAACACTTAGAGATATTTCAGTAAGCACAAGTTTTCATTCTTTGATTCTCTAACTTTTGGATTTTAAGGAGAGAGTAACGTCCTAGAATACTTTCTAAGCGTCCTCTTGTTTATTCTGGCATGGCGTTCCTAGACCTTTCACTTAATAGTCCCCGCTTAACACTTGCTTATTCTAGATAACTATTTTATAGCGCATCTCTGCAAAACTACACTTCCCCCTTTTGGCATCATCGAAAAGGATAACAAGTGATAAGGACGTTAGCATAAAAACACAACTATATGTAGTGGAACGCTTAAACAAACACAAGCAAGCAAACAGTGTAGTTGCCATTCAATGAAAGCAGAATAAGAGTCATTATAGACCAACGATCAAAATGATCAAGTGTTTGCAAAATAAAAGAAGTAAAGGCAAAGCATATGAGGGATTAAAGGGGTAGGACGGCGATCACCGGGGACGGCGGCTTTGGTCTTGATAAAACTTAAGAAGCCTCTCATGTAGTTCCGCAAACTCAGTGGAAGCTATAGATAAGTCCTTGAGAGAGTTGAGAATGAGGCACTGATTCTGAAGTATTGCAGCCATAAGTTCTTGAGGAGGGTGCTGTTGAGGATGTGCCGGGGCAGGAATGGGCGCAGGACCGGAGCTTGAGGATGGGGCATCCATATGAGGCAACGAGGGAGGAGGAGAGTTAGCCATCAAAAGCTGATCAAGAGCTGCATAATTTACGGCGTTCTCTTGTTCAGATTTTGGCTCTTGATGCATAGACGCAAGACGCTCCTGTTCAGCTTCTAGAGCGAGGCGTTCTTGCTCAGCTTTCTTCTTAGCTTCTTCTGCCTCAGCCTCTAACTGCTTCTTGATGGATGGCAGTTCCTCATTGTGCCTAATTTCAAGCAGTCCCTTCTCTTGTTGCTGGAAAGTCCCAGCTGCTCAGTGGGGGCAGAGTCATTATAAGCATTTTGAGACTTTAGAATCAACTTGACAAGACCAGGGTACGGCAAAGCATGTCGCTTCCTCCCACACTTAGCCATATGTTGCATAGCAATTCTTGCAAGGTTGATGTGGCGGCGGTCGAGAAATGCGTCCAGCAATATACAATTATGGGTTTGAACCACGGAACGTTTCTCTTGCCTAGGAAGGACGGAACGGTAGATAAAGTAGTGCGCTATAGCTCCAACTTTGGATAGAACATGAGCCACTCTACACTTGCCTTGAAATATGCGTTCAAGCAGCTCAACTTCTTTTTCTGCCTCCATCTCAAAGCCATTTTCAGGAAGGGACCTAAGAGGATCGTACGGTGGCTTCTGAGGGCTTAGTCCCATAAAGGCACGGATTTGGCATTCATTGACAGAAGCTTTTTCATCATCAATCTTAAAATGCAGCGAACCGTCCTTGGACCTAAAGCGGAGACTCTTGAAGAACGCCCGAATTTGATCATTATTAACTTCGGCGGGCGCAGGTCCAACAAGCAGCCATCCTTGGAAACGGAGCAGTTTAAGAAATTCCTTGACGTCCTTGTCATTGAATGAAGCAAGCCATTCTTCAAAGTAGACCAAGGGGCCTAGAATATTCACTGGATCACCATCATCTTTCTTCTTCTTCTTGGAACGCTTCGGGGACTCAGAATCCTCATCGGAATCGTCCTCAAACTCCTCAACGTTCTCAGATTCATTTTCTGCACCGTCCTTGGTAGGAGCGTCCTCAGTGCCTTTAGTTGTTTCATCATTGCCACCAGTTGCGGCCTATTCAGATTCAGAAAGAGCTCTGCCTTGGGACGTCTCTCCTGCGTCTTGAGCCTCTGTTTCTTCTGCAGTGGAAGGCTCAGCGTCCGCAAGGACTTGGGATTCTGTTTGGATTGTGGGGGAGGGGTTTTCTTGTGGGGTTGGCTGGGGGTTGAGGATAGGAAGATTTTGGTCATAGGATGGGATTTCTGTTGCATCACGCTCAAGCTCATCAGAAAGAGTAGGCTCGGCGTCCTTTTGAGCGACCTGGTGCTCACCAACGTCCTCAACAACTTCAACAACCTCAGCTTCTTTGGCAGCAGAAGCATTCTCAACACCTTCTGCCTCATCATTGGAGTCCCTTGTGATATCAACGAAAGGGGAGGACTCATCGGCAGGCGTTCCTTGATTACTCTTCTCAGAAGAGCTTGAAGAGGAGGAAGTTGAGGTAGAGATGTGCTCCGGTTCAGCAACTTCTTGGACCAGAACCCTTGGCGTTTCACCGGTTTTACGGCGTCGAAATGTGTGCTCAAGGATAGGACGTTTCTCGGCGTCCTCTGGGCCAGACTTTGATGGAGGACGGTGGGACCTGGGAGTCTCGGGGTCCTTGGGAGGGGTTATGTGAGCAGGGGTTGAGGGGAATTGGGCAAAGTTTATAGGTGAAGGACAGAATTGGATGAGGGCATTTTCCTTTGAAGGTTGGGGGGACGGTGGAGGAGTTGGAAGTTGGACGATTGTAAGCGCGGGTTGGGGAGCAAGGTTTGATTTCTTGGAAGTGTTGAAGGGGCCTTTTGAGGAGGTAGGCCGTTTAGTGGAGGAGGGCTTAGTGGTAGAGCGGACGGAGGATGATTTGGCCTTTTTGAGGGGCCGAGGGTCATGCTTTCTTTTGGAGCGTCCCTCCGACAAGTGTTTAGGGAACTTGTCCACTATTTTTGTTGGTTTTTAGGAGGAGGTTGGATTTGAAGGTTTAGAGAGAGGGGACGATGGAGCGGGGCGTTTGGCTGGCAAAATTGACTTGGTGGGATTTTGAGGAGGTGGGGGAGAAGGACTCGGGAAACGGTTTCTTAGCATTTTGAAGGTTGGGGAGTCCCTGGGGTACATGGGAAAGTATGGTAGGGTGGCATTATGCAGATCCGGAATGAGATCAAGTAAAGGAGCAAGATTCTCACCACCGTACTGCAAGAAAAAGAGCACGTCCTCCATTCTTCCAGGCAAGTCCTTGTAGTTATTCTTGTGGAGGCCATGAATAACAAAGTGTTCTAGGAACTTTTCATAGTTTCTTGTTTTGATGGCGTCCTGCTTGACGTCCTCTCTATCCATTCGCTCTCTGATAAGCATGTAGAGTGTCTTGGGCTTCTTATTGATGAAGTCCACCAGAGATTCATTGAGAACTATCTGTTTTGGCTTCTCAATGGTGTGGGACTTCACAAGCTTCCCTCTCTTGCCACTGGTAGAAGATCCGGCCACATCCCCTAGTAGTTGAGACATTTTTTGATTGTATTCTAGAGAGAGAAAGTCGTCGGAAAGCTAGAGAGAGGTCAGAGCTGTTTGAGATTTGAGCAAGTACAACTGTCATTATTCAAAAGTTCAAAATTTCAAATTTCTGACTCTTCAACTTCTTCTCAAAACTGAACTGGCGTCCTCTCTTATAACCAACTTGCGTCCTCTCATACTTAGCAAAAATTACCTCTTTTTCAGCAAACCAAGAGCCTTAGCAATCGTCCCTGTGATCACCTTGCGAGCCATTTGAGAACAAAGCAAGTACGTTCCGTAAAAGAAGATATGAAGCTCATAGGATGCTTTTGCAGAGTTCTCGGCTAGGGTAAGCTTGGAGTTTTACCATCATTTCGGCTTATAATGCGGGTTGGGTGATCAGGGATACTCTTTTTAAGACAAATAGAGAAATTGAATGGCGTTCCAAAGTAGCAAACAAATGAAGTTTTAGACTAGCGTCCTTGCAAATATGAATTCAATGCATGATAGTCCTTAAACACTTGATATCGTAGTCCTCAAGTTGAGATTTGATCTAGATGACTTGTGAACAGCACGAAGCAGCAGCAACGTACCCAGCTTTCGCAGTTGAAAGCGCCACAGAGTTCTGTTTCTTAGATCCCCATGAGATTAAGCATGAACCAAGAAACTGTGTCATTCCCGAAGTACTTTTTCTATCAATCACATGACCAGCATAATCAGCATCTGAGTAGCCAAAAAGCTTGAAGGACGTCTTCCTTGGGTACCAAAGACAAAGATCGTTGCGTCCCTTGAGGTAGCGAAAGATCCTCTTGACTTCTTGCATGTGGGACTCCTTTGGATTCGCCTGGAAGCGTGCACACAAGCAAACAGAAAACATGATATCGGGACGGCTTACGGTCAAATAGAGCAAAGATCCAATCATTCCTCTATAAAGCTTTTGATCAACGTCCTTTCCTTGTTCATCGGCGTAAAGACGTGAATTGGGAGAACAAGGAGTAGCAACTGGCTTGGACGTGTTCATCCCGTACTTCTCAAGCATTTCACGAACATATTTTTGTTGATGAATATGCATCCCTTCCTTGAGTTGGTTGATTTGAAGTCCCAAGAAGAAATTGAGTTCTCCAATAAGGGACATCTCAAACTCACTACTCATTAAGGACTTGAACTCATCTACAAGTTTCATGTTAGTACTACCAAAGACTATATCATCAACATAGACTTGGGCAATTAAAATGTCATTGTGAACTTTCATAATGAACAAAGTTTTATCAATTGAACCTCTTGTGTATCCATGAGACAAAAGAAACGACGCAAACCTATCGTACCATGCAGGAGGAGCTTGCTTGAGTCCATAAAGAGCTTTGTCTAAGTAGTACACATGATCTGGGTGAGAGGCGTCCTCGAAGCCAGGCGGATGAGCAACATACACTTCCTCCTTGAGTTTTCCATTGAGAAAGGCAGTCTTGACGTCCATCTGAAATAACTTGAATCCCTTGTGCGCGGCAAAGGCAATAAGGAGACGGACGGCCTCAATTCTAGCAATAGGAGCAAAGGTCTCATCATAGTCAATGCCTTCCTCTTGCTTGAATCCTTGAGCCACCAGTCTTGCCTTGTTCCTTGACACACGTCCACTTTCGTCAAGTTTATTTTTGAACACCCAGCGCGTCCCTATGATATTTTTGCCTTTTGGATGAGGGACGAGGGTCCAAACTTTGTTCCTTTCAAACTGACTGAGCTCTTCTTGCTTTGCTTGAATCCAGTCAGTGTCCTGGAGTGCTTCCTTGATTTTCTTTGGTTCCACCATAGACACGAAGGCATTGAAAGCACAGAAAGCCAACTTTGCACTCTGGGACTTGCTTGCAGCTGACCTTGTTTGAACTCCTTGAGAGATATCTGATACAATTTGAGATGTTGGGTGGTCCCTAGAGAAGCGGGAATCCCTTTGGAACAATTGAACAAATCTTGGATCAATGTCTCCATCAGAATCATCACTATCATCTTGAGCATCGTCCTCAATGTGTTCCCCCTCAAAGAGAGCGTTAACACCTTGGTGTTGCTCGCCTTGTTGACTTGATTCATCCATATCTTGTTGAATTGGATATTCACTACGAGAGGGAACTTCCTGCGCAACACTAGGAGCGTCCACTGAGACTTCTTCTCGATTTGGAGTAGCGTCCTTAGGAACATTGTATTTTCCAAAGGACCATTCTTCAACTTCGTCTTCAGAGTCGTCCTACTGTTGTGACGATGAGCGTTCTTTCTTACTTTGTTTTTCTTTGTGAGAAGAACTCTCATTGAACACAACATGAATACTCTCCTCAAGCTTTAGAGTCCTTTTGTTGAAAACTCTGTATGCTTTGTTTGTGATGGAGTACCCAAGAAATATGGCTTCATCACTCCTTGCATCAAACTTTCCAAGTCTTTCTTTGTCGTTGTTGTGAACAAAGCACTTGCATCCAAAAACTCTCAGATAGTCAATGCAAGGGTTCCTTCCATTCAACAACTCATAGGACGTTTTCTTCAACAGGGGACGGATCATGGAACGATTGATGATGTAGCAAGCTGTAGCAATAACTTCCGCCCAAAAGTACTTGGGGACGCTATTCGCTAAGAGCATAGTCCTTGCCATATCCTCCAGCGTCCTATTCTTTCTTTCCACAACTCCATTTTGTTGAGGAGTCCATGGAGCTGAGAAGTTATGAGAGACGCCATGTTGATCACAATAGGCCAGGTACTCTGAGTTTCGGAACTCCGTCCCATGGTCTGATCGTATGGCTTTTAGAGGCGTCTCCAGGGCAACTTCCACTTGTTTGATAAAGACTTTGAACGCATTGAAACAATTTGCTTTTGACACCAAGAAAAGAACCCAAGAGAATCGAGAAAAATCATCTAGGAGAACGTACATGTACCTCTTTCCACCGTAGCTCAGCGTCTTCATTGGTCCACAAAGATCCATATGGAGAAGTTCCAACGGCTTCTTCGTACTGACTTCGTTTTTGGACTTGAAGGACGTTCTTGTTTCTTCCCTTTGATAAAGGCTTTGCACTGTTCAACTTTCTCAGGATCAATTCGGGGAAGTCCTTTCACAAGATTTCTTTGGTGTAGCTTAAGGATTGTGCTTGGTCCAGCATGGCCAAGACGGTGATGCCAGAGGTCAGCGTCCTCCTTTAAAACAGATAGACATAATTTTGATGCAGGCTTGAATTCTTGGTTGAAGATGTAAACATTATTCTGGCGTACTCCTTTGAGAACAACTTTGTTTGATTTCTTGTTGATAACAAGGCACTCCTTTGAGTCAAATGTGACTAGGTTTTCACCTTGATCACACATTTAAGAGACACTAAGAAGATTGAAGCCAAGTCTTTCAACAAGACTGACATTTGTTTCTTTGATGGACGAGTTGAGAGTAGCAGTTCTTGTCCCTTTGATCTTTCCCTTGCCCTTGTTGCCAAACGAGACAATTCCTCCCGTGGCACTGCTTTGGATAGAAGTGAGATGGATCTGGCTTCTGGTCATATGATTTGAGGCGCCACTATCAATGATCCATGGGCGTCCCCTCACTTCCACCTGCCAAAACAAAGTTAGTGTTTGGCGACCCAGGCAAGGTGTTCCTTACCTGGTTTGTTACAGTAATAGAACTCTGGTTCTGGCATGTAGTCATTTATATTAACATCATTTGAAATAGCATGCTTTCGGAAAGAACTTTTAGTACGTCTAGGACGCCTAGTGTTAGCCTTAGAAACGGACTTATCATTGTCAATGTTAGTCCTAGCAGCTTTTCCACTTTCAATGTCTTCCTTCAGTTTTACACAATCATATTTGAAGTGGTCTCCTTGTCCACAGTACCAGCACGTCCTATAGTAAGTACCGAGGTAGTACTTCTTATTGGGTCGTTGAATTTTGTTCTCTTTCATCTTTTGAGGGTTACAAACTTTAGAACCTTCCCCCTTAGCAATTTTCTTATAGATCCTATGACTAGTGGAGTTAGTGTAGTAGTCCTCTTGACCTCTCTCTCCACTCTCTAGGACTCTAATCCGCTTAAGAAGGTTCTTAGTTTTCTCCCTTTCTAGTTCAAGTTCTGAAGTTTTGCTTGCCTCAAAGTCGCTAGGGAGAGAGTTCATAGTGTCAGACTCATAACATAGTCCTCTTTTGGCTGAGACAAAAACTATTGGTTTGACTTTCTCAATGATAGGACTCTTTCCTAACACTTTCACTTCTTCCCTAAGCTTTGCGTTCTCCAGTTTAAGACACGTTACTTCAGTTTTTAGGGATTTACTTTCTTCACAGGAAGACTCTAGTTGTAAAGACACTGTAGCACAGTTCTCACATTCAACTATTATGTTTTCATCTTCAAGTTCATTCATTCTATGTTTCATTTCAAGACTTTCTTCAATAATTTTACCAATGAGTTTAATAAGCTTTGATTTTGAACAATGCTCTAAGGAACGCATCATGGAATCGTGTGTTACCTCTGGCTCAGTTTCGGAGGCGTTCTCTTCAACAGCTGGGGCGTCCTCCATTGCCATGTACGCGACTTGATCTTCTTGTTCCTCATCACTTGAACTAAGAACATCCCATGCAGCTGCGCACGCTCCAATGAGAGCTTTCTTCTTCATTTCCTTGGAGGACGTTCCCGCGGTACACTTCTTAGCAAAATGTCCTTTCTTGTTACATTTGTAACAGGTGAGTTCCTTCATTTCTGCCTCTATGTATTTGGGACTCTCCTTTTTGTAAGACATCTTGTTCTTGTTGTTGTATTTGTTCCTTTTACCATACAAACGCAGAGCTTTGTGAATAAGAGAAAATTCTTCATCTTCATCAAGTTGTTCTTTTGACTTGCTTTCTTTCTCTTTCAAAGTTTGAATACGCAAGTTCTCAAGTTGTTTTGTTGTTTGACCTTGCATCATCAATGCTAGTTCTCTTTGGCGACGTAGGTACTCGGCGTACTCTGGCGTTGTGGACGCCAAAGCAAGATCAGTTTGAGGATTCTTTCCTAGCTCAGCCATGTCAGAGTTCCTTCTTGCTTCATACCGCCTCAGCTTCCCATACATCTCTTCCATGTCAAGCGTCTTGTTGGCTTGATTCTCCTTGAAAGTAGTTCTATCGAAGTTCCAGATTCATGTAAGTCCTTCAATGACCACTTCAACTTTGTTCCTCATTGAGACTTCATTTTCTGGAATACCCAAGTTCTTCATCTTGGTGACAAGAGCTTCAAAACAGTAGGAGTAGTTATTGACCGTTTCATTTGGCAGCATTCTAAAGGCATAAAACTCTCTTTTGATTTGCAGCTGGACGTCCTCCTTCATATCAGCAGTCCCTACATGAAATTTCTCGAGAGCTTCCCACTGTTGTTTCGCTGTGAGCAGATTACTAACTCTGGTAATGTCCCTTTCGCAGAGCGACGCTTGGAGAAAACATATTGCCTTAGCATTTGTTTCCATCAGCTTGAATTCATCAGGTCCCCACTCGTCCTCTTTGTCAGCTTTGTCAGCGGGGACTTTGAGGTCACCTTTCCTGATCACATTCCAGCATTGATAATTCTGACTCCTGCAGAAGTTCTCAAACCTTGTTTCCAGCGATTGAAGCTGCCATCTGTTAGGCGCGGAGGCTTCACAAAAGAGATTCCAATCAGTTCCATGTCCATTTTTCACCTGCAACTCAACAAAATCTAGAACGCCTGCTCTGATACCCATTGTTGGATCGTTAGTATAATTGAGGAACGTCCTTTACTTAGGTAAAGGCGTCCTTTGGTCAGGCGTCCTTACGAGGTGTAAGGGCGTCCTTTAGTTGTGCAACGGAATTTAAAACTAAACAGGTGAATAAAGTGAACACAATGATTTATAGAGGAACCACTCAAGACCAAGTAGTCCTTGAGTGTAAACCTTTACCTCCTTGGAGGATTTTTGAATAGATTCTTCCTTTCTTATTAAACGTCCTTACGTTATACTAGCGAGGCCTTTACACATCTCTGGTACGTAGACAGCGTCCTAAGTCCACTAGTATAGTCCTCCTTTAAGCCTACAACCTAAGCGAGTTTAATCTTCTAAAGGACTTCTATCCCTACGTCCTACAGTGCGTTTGTTGGATCGGTAGTACTGAGGGACGTCCTTTACTTTGGTAAAGGCGTCCTTTGGTTAGGCGTCCCTACGAGGAGTGGGGGCGTCCTTGATTAATGCAGCGGAATAAAGTACTAAACAGATAATAGATGAATGCAGTGAATTATAAAGGAACCACTCAAGACCAAGTAGTCATTGAGTGTAAACCTCTACCTCCTTGGAGGATTTTTGAATAGTTCTTTCCTTTATATTGAACGTCCTTACAGTTGTATTGGCGAGTCTTTACAGTTCTCTAGTACTTAGCGTTTCCCTAAGTCCACTAGTAAAGGACTCCTCTAAGCCTACAACTTAAGCTGGTTCAATCTACTAAAGGACTCTATCGCTACGTTCTGCAGTACTTCGCAGAAATCTCTCTCTTTCTTTTTGGTTTTCTGATTACAAACTGTTTTGTGATTTGGTTACAAGTCTCACTCGATCTAACACAAGTTCTAGCACTGTTCTTGAGTTCTTGAGTTAGTTCTTCGTGTTCTTGAGTGAGCCGCTTTCTTCTGATTCTCTATGAATATTCTCTGAAAGCGTTAACGTCACAATAAATGCCTTGAGGTATTTATAGGACTTGGGGAAGGACGTCATTTCTCTGGGACGATCATGCCCTTCATGGACGTGGCTACAGGATCTTCCTCCACGTAGTAGGGCGGTGATAAGGAAGCTTCCTGTATCCAGCTGTGTATGATGAACTTCGCTACAGGATCGGCCGCCACGTGTTGATGAACTCTGCAACAGGATCGTCTGCCACGTAGTGTTGGACTCCGCTACAGGATCGGTCTCCACGTGTCCTTGGATGATCAAACAATGTCGAGTGATGTCATCCTGTCGGCTAGTGAGTAAGGACTTCTTTCTTGCGTTCCTACTTGCTTGGGACTCCGTCCTTGCTCAAGTAGTCTCTGGCTGGTCCTTACTTCCTGTTAGCTAGCGTCCCTAAGCCTGGGGGACGCTCATACACACTTGTTGTCCTTTTGTCACTGGCGTTCCTGAACACTTGGAAAATTTTATTAGAATCAAAGTGAGTTTGTCATATCAAAATTAAGGGACGGTTGTGTGGTACACTAACAAGTACGCAAGCGTCCTTGATAGCGTCCCAACAATTTCCCCCTTTTTGATGATGACAAACTCTTCAGCAAAATAGTTTTGACATTGGAACTTAGCATGTATGAAAACTTAGAAGCGTTCTCTAACACTTAGAGAAATTCTAGTAAGCATAAGTTTTCATTCTTTGATTCTCTAGCATTTGGATTTTAAGGAGAGAGTCGCGTCCTAGAAAAGTTTTCTAAGCGTCCTCTTTTATTCTAGCATGGGCGTTCCTTAGACCTTTCACTTAATAGTTCCCCCTTAACACTTGCTTATTCTAGATAACTAATTTATAGCGCATCTCTACAAAACTACACTTCCCCCTTTTGGCATCATCGAAAAGGATAACAAGTGATAAGGACGTTAGCATAAAAACATAACTATAAGCAGTGGAACGCTTAAACAAACACATGCAAGCAAACAGTGGAACTTCCATTCAAACAAAAGTAGAGTACGGTTATTACAAACCAAGAACCAGTGTTTGAAATAAAAAGAAGCAAGAGCAAAACAAGCGAGGGATTAAAGGGTTGGAGGACGGCGATCACTGAGGACGGCTCTGGTCTTGATAAAACTTGAGTAGTTTTTCATGAAGTTCAGCCGACTTAGAGAAAGCAGATGACAAGTCCTTGAGGGCGGAGAAGATGAGACACTTGTTGTCCATGATTGCGCCCATTAGTTCTGCAAGAGGATGCTGAGCAATATTTGCGGGGGCAGAACGGGGCACTTGACCTGAACTTGAAGAGGGAGCGTCCATTGGAGGTGCTGGAGGAGGAGAAGGAGCCATAAGTACTTGATTAAGGGTAGCGAAGTTTAGGGCTGGCTCTTGAGTGAACTCCTGAGACATAGAAGCAAGCCTTGCTTCTTCAGCTTCAGCGGCCATGCGTTCTTCCTCAGCCTTCAATCTGGCTTCCTCAGCCTCAGCCTCTAACTGTTTCAGCACTGAGGGCAACTCTTCATTGTGCCTGATCTCAACCAGTCTCTTCTTAGCGTTCCACTTAAGTCCAAGCTCTTCAGAAGGAGCGCTTTCATCATAAGCATTTTGGGACATGAGAGTCAGCTTGACCAGACCTGGGTACGGCAAGGCGTGACACTTCCTCCCACACTTAGCCATATGTTGCATAGCAATTCTGGCAAGATTGATGGGGCGGCGTTCTAGAAGAGCGTCAATCAGAATGATGTCGTGTGTCTGAACAATTGAACGCTTCTCTTGCCGGGGAAGGACGGCGCGACAGATAAAGTAATGTGCGATGGCGCCTACCTTGCTCAAAACATGAGCGACCCTGTCCAGTCCCATTGGCCTTTTGCCCTGAAACACGTGCTCAACTAAGGGCAGTTCTTCATCAGTTGTCTCGAATCCGCCTTCTGGAAGTGAGCTTAGAGCATTGGACGGGGGATTTTGTGGGTTGAGACCCATGAAGGAACGGATCTGGCGTTCAGTGATTGAGGCTTTCTCTCCTTCTATTTTGAAATGAAGTGATCCATCTTTAGCCTTGTATCGCAGATCTCTGTAGAATGCCTTGATCTGATCTTTATCAACAACAGCAGGTGCAGGCCCAACGTTCAACCACCCTTGGAACCTGAGTAGCTCAAGGAACTCCTGAACTTTATCATCATTGAAGGAGGTGAGCCACTCTTCGGAGTAAATCAGGGGGCTAAGAACTTTGACAGGCGCGCCATCAGGCTTTCTTTTGCGTTTTCCCTTGGGGGACTCAGAATCTTCATCACCTAAAGAACTGTTCTCATCAGCAGAGTCCTCTGACTCGTTTTCATCAGCGTCCTGGCCAGCAGCGTTCTCTGTGCCTTGTTCATTTTCAGCATTGCCACCAACTGTGGCTTGATCAGCACCAGAAGAACCTTGGCCTTGGGACGTGCCCTCGGCGTCCTGAGCCTCTGATTGATGTTCGGTTTGGGGCTCAGCGTCCGCGGGGACTTGGTTGGATTCTGTTTGGATTGTGGGGGAGGGGTTTTCTTGAGGAGTTGGGAGGGGATTAAGGAGAGGGAGGGATTGGTTGTAGGGGGGGACCTCTTGAGCATCACACTCGAGCTCCTCAGATAAAGTGGGCTCGGCGTCTTTTTGAGCGACCTGGTGCTCGCCTGCGTCCTCAGCAACTTGTTCCTCAGTTGGAGCATTCTCGACTCCTTCCGCCTCATCGTTAGAGTCCCCAACTACATCAATGTATGGGGAGACTTGATCAGCAATACCTTGAGGCGTTCCTCTTTGGCTCTCAGATGAGCTAGAGGAGGAGGAGATTTGCTCGGGCTTTGGAGCGTCCTTTGTGAGCAACACTTTGGGCTTTTCACTAGCTTTACGTCTGCGAAAAGTGTGCTCTAGTGTGGAACGCTTCTCAGCCTCGTCCGGTCCGCTTTCAGACGAAGGACGACGGGACTTTGGCGTCTTGGGGTCCTTTGGTGGTGAGATGTGAGCTGGAGTGGATGGGAAGTTGGCTAGATTTAGGGGAGAGTAGGGTTTGGGAGGAAAAGAAATGAGGGCATTGGTTCTTGAGGGTTGAAGGGACGGTGGAGGAGTGGGGAGTTGGACAATTGATATTTCTTTTGGGGGAGGAGTGGATTCCTTGGAGAGGTTGGAAGGCCTTTTTGTGGAGCTAGGCCTTTTTGTGGATATTTTTGAGGAAGGGACGCTGGAAGACTTGGCCTTTTTGAGTGGCCTTGGGTCGTGGGTTTTCTTGGAGCGTCCCTCCTTGATGTGGGGTGGAAACTTGTCCACAATTTGTGTTGGGTTTGAGGAGGTGAAAGGTTGGGAAGATTTGGAGAGAGGAGAAGATGGAGCTGGACGCTTTAGCAAGTTTTTGGTTGTGACTGTGGGGACTTGAGGAGGTGGGGGTGAGGGACTTGGCACACGGTTTTTGAGCATTTTGTATGCCAAAGAGTCCCTAGGGTACATGGGGAATTCAGGTAGGACGGCGTTGTGCAGATCTGGGATTAAATTAAGTAAGGGAGCGAGATTCTCACCACCAAACTGTGAGAAGAAGAGAACGTCGTCCATTCTTCCTGGCAAGTCCTTGTATTGTGTGTTGTGGAGGCCTTGAATGATGAACCGTTCGATGAACCTCTCATAGTTCCTCGTCTTTACTTCGTCCGCCTTCACGTCAGGTCTGTCCATCCGTTCCCTTATCAAATTGTAAAGGGTTTTTGGCTTCCTATTAATGAAGTCCACCAACGATTCATTGAGAACGATAGGCTTGGGTTTTTCTATGTGGTGGGACTTCACCAAACGTCTTCGCTTCCTGCCGTTAGAAGATCCGGCCACGTTCATCAGTCTTTGAGACATTTTCTGGTGAGTTTTAGTGAGAGAAAGTTGCCATAAATCTAGAGAGAAGTCAGAGCACTGATTTGAGCAGGGAAGAGGTTGAGAATAATAAATAAACGAGAGCGACTGTTCTGGCTTTATATAGAGGAAGCGGTGGCACAAACTGTAATTACCACTGTTTTACTGTGCGACACGTGTCAAAACTTCTCCCTTAAGATTTGAGCAAAAGCAACGGTCACTGTTTACACTTTCAAAAGTTCAAATTTCTGACTCTTCAACTTCTTCTCAAAAATGAACTGGCGTCCTCTCTTACAAACACTGAGCGTTCTCTCATACTTAGCAAAAATTACCTCTTCAAGCAAACCAATAACCAATTCAACCGTCCTTGTGATCAACTTCCAACCAATTGAGAACAAAGCAAGTACGTCCCGTAAAGAAAAATATGAAGCTCATAGGACGCTTTTGCGGAGTTCTCGTATAGGGTAAGCTTAGAGTTCCCATCATTTCGGCTTATAATGAGGGTTAGGTGATCAGGGATACTCTTTTCAAGACAAAATAGAGAAAATTTGAATGGCGTTCCAAAGTAGCAAACACATGAAGTTTTAGACTAGCGTCCTTGCAAATATGAAGTTAATGCATAACAGTCCTTAAACACTTAGAATCTACAAAACACAGCCAATCATTGAGGGAATAGTAGAACGGGACTTGCTACTTAAAAGTTATCATCCCCAAGAGCAACCTTAGATGCTCAAAGGGACGTCTATCAAGCGCCTTAGTGAAAATATCAGCTATTTGGTCTTCAGTCCTTACATGGTCCATACTAATGAGTCCTAGTTCAACATTATCACGCAAGAAATGATGCCTTATATGAATATGCTTTGTGCGTGAATGAAAAACATGATTCTTAGAAATTTCAATAGCACTTGTGCTATCACAACGAATGGGAATAGTTTCAAGATTGATACCGTAGTCCTCTAGTTGATATTTGATCCAGAAAACTTGTGAACAGCACGAGGCAGCAGCAACGTACTCGGCTTCCGCAGTAGAAAGCGCCACAAAGTTCTGTTTCTTGGATCCCTAAGAGACTAAGCATGAACCAAGGAACTGTGCCATTCCAGAAGTGCTTTTTCTATCAATCATATGACCAGCATAATCAGCGTCCGAGTAGCCAACAAGCTTGAAGGACGTCTTCCTAGGGTACCAAAGACAAAGATCATCGCATCCTTTGAGGTAGCGAAAGATCCTCTTGACTTCTTGCATGTGGGACTCCTTTGGATTTGCTTGGAAGCGTGCACACAAGCAAACGGCAAACATGATATCGGGACGGCTTGCGGTCAAATAGAGCAAAGAACCAATCATTCCTCTGTAAAGTTTTTTATCAACGTCCTTTCCCTTTTCATCAGCGTTGAGACGCGAGTTGGTAGAACAAGGGGTTGCAACAGGTTTGGATGTGTTCATCCCGTACTTCTCAAGCATTTCACGGACATATTTTTGTTGGTGAATGCGCGTCCCTTCCTTGAGTTGATTGATTTGAAGTCCCAAGAAGAAATTGAGTTCCCCAATGAGGGACATTTCAAACTCACTAATCATTAAGGACTTGAACTCATCTACAAGTTTCATGTTAGTACTACCAAAGACTATATCATCAACATAGACTTGGGCAATCAAAATATCCTTGTGAACTTTCTTAATGAACAAAGTTTTATCAATTGAACCTCTAGTGTACCCATGAGACAAAAGAAAGGACGCAAACCTGTCGTACCATGCACGAGGGGCTTGCTTAAGTCCATAAAGCGCTTTGTCCAAGTAGTACACATGATCTGGGTGAGAGGCGTCCTCAAAGCCAGGCGGCTGAGTAACATACACTTCCTCCTTGAGCTTTCCATTGAGAAAGGCAGTCTTGACGTCCATCTGAAATAACTTGAATCCTTTGTGGGCGGAAAAAGCAATAAGAAGATGAACGGCCTCAATTCTAGCAACAGGAGCAAAGGTTTCATCATAATCTATGCCTTCCTCTTGCTTGAATCCTTGAGCCACTAGTCTTGCCTTGTTCCTTGACACACGTCCACTCTCATCAAGCTTGTTTCTGAACACCCAGCGCGTCCCTATGATGTTTTTGCCTTTGGGGCGAGGGACGAGGGTCCAAACTTTGTTCCTTTCAAACTGGTTAAGTTCTTCTTGCATTGCTTGAATCCAGTCAGCGTCTTGGAGTGCTTCTTTGATGTTCTTTGGTTCCACCATAGAGACAAAGGCATTGAAAGCACAGAAAGCTAAATTAGCACTCTGGGACTTGCTTGCTGCTGATCTAGTTTGAACTCCTTGAGACGGATCTGAGACAATTTGCGAAGTTAGGTGGTCCCTAGAGAAGCGGGACTCCCTTTGAAACAATTGAGCAAATCTGGGATCAATGTCTCCATCTGAATCATCACTATCACTTTGAGCATCGTCCTCAATGTGTTCCCCCTCAGAGAGAGCGTCCGCACCTTGGCATTGCTCGCCTTGTTGACTCGATTCAGCTATATCTTGTTAAACTGGGGATTCACTACGAGAGGGAACTCCTTGAACAACACTGGGAGCGTCCACTAACACTTCTTCAGGATTTGGAGAAGCGTCCTTAGGGACATAGTATTTTCCAGAGGACCAATCTTCACCTTCGTCTTCAGAGTCGTCCTGCTGTTGTGACGAGGAGCGTTCTTTCTTACTTGATTTTTCTTTGTGAGAAGAACTTTCCTTAAACACAACATGAATACTCTCCTCAAGCTTTAGAGTCCTTTTGTTGAAAACTCTATATGCTTTGCTGGTGAGAGAGTACCCAAGGAATATGGCTTCATCACTCCTTGCATCAAACTTTCCAAGTCTTTCTTTGTCGTTGTTGTGAACAAAGCACTTGCATCCAAAAACTCTGAGATAGTCAACGCGAGGCTTCTTTCCATTTAACAACTCATAGGACGTCTTCTTCAGCAGAGGACGGATCATGGCACGATTGATGATATAGCATGCTGTAGCAATAGCTTCCGCCCAGAAGTACTTGGGGACGCTATTTGCCAAGAGCATAGTTCTTGCCATGTCTTCTAACGTCCTGTTCTTTCTTTCCACAACTCCATTTTGTTGAGGAGTTCTTGGAGCTGAGAAGTTGTGCGAGACACCATGTTGATCACAGTAGGCCAGGAACTCTGAATTCTGGAACTCCGTCCCATGGTCTGATCTTATGGCTTTGAGAGGCGTCTCAAGTGCAACTTCCACTTGTTTGATGAAGACTTTGAACGCATTGAAACAATCTGCTTTGGACACCAAGAAAAGAACCCAAGTGAATCGATAAAAATCATCTACGAGAACGTAAATGTACCTCTTTCCAGCATAGCTCAACGTCTTCATTGGTCCACAAAGATCCATGTGGAAAAGTTCCAAAGGCTTCTTTGTGCTAACTCCATTTTTAGATTTGAAAGACGTTCTTGTTTGCTTCCCTTTGATACAGGCTTCACACTGTTCAACTTTCTCAGGATCAATTCGAGGAAGTCCCTTCACAAGATTTCTTTGGTGTAGTTTGAGGATTGTGCTTGGTCCAACATGGCCAAGACGGCGATGCCAGAGATCAGCGTCCTCCTTTGAAGAAGATAGACACAATTCTGATTTAGGCTTGAACTCCTGGTTGAAGATGTAGACGTTGTTCTGGCGTACTCGTTTGAGAACAATTTTGTTTGATTTCTTGTTGATGACGAGGCACTCCTTTGAGTCAAATGTGACTAGATTTTCACCTTGATCACACATTTGAGAGACGCTAAGAAGATTGAAGCCAAGTCCTTCAACAAGACTGACATTTGTTGCTTTGATGGACGGATTGAGAATGGCAGTTCCCGTCCCTTTGATCTTTCCCTTGCCCTTGTTGCCAAACGAGACAGATCCTCCCGTGGCACTACTTTGGATAGAAGTGAGATGGATCTGGCTTCCTGTCATATGGTTTGAGGCGCCACTATCAATGATCCATGGGCGTCCCCTCACTTCCACCTGCCATAACAAAGTTAGTGTTTGGCGACCCAGGCAAGGTGTTCCTTACCTGGTTTGTTACAGAAATAGAACTCTGGTTCTGGCATGTAGTCATTTATATTCACATCATTTGAAGTAGCATGCTTGCGGAAAGAGTTCCTAGAGCGTCTAGAACGCCTAGGATTAGCCTTAGGAACGGACTCATCATTTTCAATGTTAGTCCTAGCAGCGTCCTTCTCAACAACTGTGACGGACTCATCACTTCCATGATTTTGCCAATGAGTTTAATAAGTTTGGACTTAGAACAATTTTCTAAAGAACTCATCATAGACTCACGGGTTACCTCATTTTCAGATGTTGGAGCGTCCTTCTCAACAACTGTGACGTCCTCCATAGCCATAAATGCTACTTGTTCATTATCAGAGGCGTCCTCAAGAGCTACGTATGCCGCTTGTTCGTCGGGTTCTTCATCATCAGAAGAAGAACTAGCATTATCCCATGTAGATGCGAACGCTCCAATGAGGGCCTTTGTCTTGATTTCTTTTGAGGACATTCCCGTCGTACATTTTTTAGCAAAGTGTCCTTTCTTGTTACATTTGTAACAAGTAAGTTCTTTCATCTCTGCCTCTGTGTACTTGGGACTTTCTTTCTTGGGCATCTTGTGTTTATTAAAATGTTTGTTCCTTTTGCTATAAGAACGGAGAGCTTTGTGAATAAGAGCAATTTCATCTTCTTCATCTAGCTGTTCTTTAGTCTTGCTTTCTTTCTCTCTTAACGCTTGAACGCGCATCTTTTCACGGTTCTCATTTTTGTTGGCTTCCACCATTAAAGCAATTTCTTGTTGACGACGAAGATACTCAGCGTACTCTGGTGGATTCCGTGCTAGCTCAACTAAATTGGAGTCCCTCCTTGCTTCATATCCTCTCAGCTTCCCGTAGATCTCTTCCATATCTAAAGTCTTGTTAGTTGTATTTTCCTTGAACGTGGTTCTATCGAAGTTCCACTTTCCTGTTAGTCCATCAATGACTACTTGAACTCTATTCCTCATTGAAATTTCTGCTTCTGGAATGCCCAAGTTTCTCATCTTGGTGACAAGAGCCTCAAAGCGATATGAGTAGTCCTTAACTGTTTCATTGGGCAACATTCTGAAAGCATATAACTCTCTCTTGATTTCGAGCTGAACATCGTCCTTCATCTCAGCAGTCCCTACGTGGAATTTTTCAAGGGCTTCCCACTGTAATTTGGCAGTTGCCAAATTGCTAACTCTAGTGGCGTCCCTCTCACAAAGAGATGCTTGAAGGAAGCATATAGCCTATGCATTTGTTTCCATCAGCTTGAATTCATCAGGACCCCACTCGTCCTCTTTGTCTTTCTTGTCAGCAGGAACGGTAAGGTCACCTTTCATGATCACTCTCCAGCATTGAAAGTTCTGACTCCTAACGAAGTTTTCAAATCTGATCTTCCAGCGGTTGAAGTTGCCGTCCGTCAGGCGCGGAGGCTTCACAAAAGAGATTCCAATAGGTTCCATGTCCATCTTTTACCTGCAACTCAGTAAGAATCTAGAGCGCCTGCTCTGATACCAATTGTTGGATCGTTAGTACTGAGGGACGTCCTTTACTTTGGTAAAGGCGTCCTTTGGTTAGGCGTCCCTACGAGGAGTGGGGGCGTCCTTGATTAATGCAGCGGAATAAAGTACTAAACAGATAATAGATGAACGTAGTGAATTATAGAGGAACCACTCAAGACCAAGTAGTCATTGAGTGTAAACCTCTACCTCCTTGGAGGATTTTTGAATAGTTCTTTCCTTTATATTGAACGTCCTTACAGTTGTACTGGCGAGTCTTTACAGTTCTCTGGTACTTAGCTTTTCCCTAAGTCCACTAGTAAAGGACTCCTCTAAGCCTACAACTTAAGCTGGTTCAATCTACTAAAGGACTCTATCCCTACGTTCTGCAGTACTTCGCAGAACTCTCTCTCTCTTTTTGGTTTTCTGATTACAAACTGTTTTGTGATTTGGTTACAAGTCTCACTCGATCTAACACAAGTTCTAGCACTGCTCTTGAGTTCTTGAGTTAGTTCTTCGTGTTCTTGAGTGAGCCGCTTTCTTCTGATTCTCTCTGAATATTCTCTGAAAGCGTTAACGTCACAATAAATTCCTTGGGGTATTTATAGGACTTGGGGAAGGGCGTCATTTCTCTGGTACGATCATGCCCTTCATGGACGTGGCTACAGGATCTCCCTCCACGTAGTAGGGCGGTGGTAAGGAAGCTTCCTGTATCCAGCTGTGTATGATGAACTCCGCTACAGGATCGGCCGCCACGTGTTGATGAACTCTGCAACAGGATCGTCCGCCACGTAGTGTTGGACTCCGCTACAGGATCGGTCTCCACGTGTCCTTGGATGATCAAACATTGTCGAGTGATGTCATCCTGTCGGCTAGTGAGTAAGGACTTCTTTCTTGCGTTCCTACTTGCTTGGGACTCCTTCCTTGCTCAAGTAGTCTCTGGCTGGTCCTTACTTCTTGGTAGCTAGCGTCCTAAAGCCTGGGGGACGCTCATACACACTTGTTGTCTTTTTGTCACTGGCGTTCCTGAACACTTGGACAATTTTATTAGAATCCAAGTGAGTTTGTCATATCAAAACTAAAGGACGGTTGTGTGGTACACTAACAAGTACGCAAGCGTCCTTGATAGCGTCCCAACAGCGTTGTAGGACTCTCTCTCTCTCTTTCTTTTTGGGTTTTCTGAGTTACAAACAACTTGTGATTTGGGTTACAATTCTCACTCGATCTAACATAAGCCTAGAACTGTTCTTGGGTGTTCTTGAGCTTGTTCTTCGTGTTCTTGAGTGAGTCTCTTTCCTCTGATTCTCTCTGAATATTCTCTGAAAGCATTAATGTCACAATAAATGCCTTTGGCTATTTATAGGACTTGGGGAAGGGCGTCTTTCATCTTCTGACGATCATGCCCTTCATGGACGTGGCTATAGGATCTTCCTCCACGTAGTATGGCGGTGATGAGGAAGCTTCTTGTATCCAGCTGTGTGTGATGGACTCCGCTACAGGATCTTCCGCCACGTGTTGATGAACTCTGCTACAGGATCGTCCGCCACGTAGTGTTGGACTCTGCTACAGGATCGGTCTCCACGTGTCCTGGATGATCAAATGTTTTCGAGTGATGTCATCCTATCGGCTAGTAAGTAAGGACACTCTGCTTGCGTTCCTACTTGTCCTGGACTCCGTCCTTGCTCAAGTAGTCTCTTGCTGGTCCTTACTTCCTGTTGGCTAGCGTTCCTAAGCCTAAGGGACGTCCACACACTTGTTGTCCTTTTTGTCACAGGCGTTCCTGAACACTTGGACAAATTTATTAGAATCAAAGTGAGTTTGTCATATCAAAACTAAGGGACGTTGTGTGGTACACTAACAAGTACGCAAGCGTCCTTGATAGCGTCCCAACACCCATTCTTTGTGATAATACAAGTGCTACTGAAATTGCTCAGAATCCTGTTTTTCATTCACGCACAAAGCATATGCATATAAGACGTCATTTCTTGCGTGATAATGTTGAACAAGGACTTATATGTATAGGGCATGTGAGGACTGAAGATCAAATAGCTGATATTTTCACAAAGGTGCTTGATAGACGTCCTTTTGAGCATCTCAGGTTGCTTTTAAGGATGATAACTTTTAAGTAGCAAGTCCCGTTCTACTATTCCCTCGATGATTGGCTATGTTTAGTAGATTCTAAGTGTTTAAGGACTATCATGCACTGAATTCATATTTGCAAGGACGCTAGTCTAAAAGTTCATGTGTTTGCCACTTTGGAAAGCCATTCAATTTCTCTATTTGTCTTGAAAAGAGTATCCCTGATCACCCAACCCGCATCATAAGCCGAAATGATGGGAACTCTAAGCTCATCCTAGCCAAGAACTCTGCAAAAGCGTCCTATGAGCTTCATATTTTCTTTAACGGGGTTGTTTTGTTCTCAAGGTGATCACAGGGACGTTTGCTCAGGTTCTTGGTTTACTAAAGAGGTATTTGTGTAAGTAAGAGAGGACACCAGTTGTTTCTAAGAGAGAACGCCAGTTCAGAGTTGATCAGTTTTGAGAAGAAGTTGAAGAGTCAGAAATTTGAAATTTTGAACGTTTGAACAGTGACAGTTGTACTTGCTCAAATCTTAAGAGGGAAATTTTACCACGTGTTACACAAGAACTCGTTGTTATTTACAGTTTGTGCCACCGCTTCCTCTATATAAGGCAGCAACAGTCGATCTCATTCATTTATTGCTCTCAACAACTTCCCTGGTCTCATTTTGCTCTGACTTCTCTGTATAACTTCCGACGACTTTCTCTCACTAAAACCATCAGAAAAAATGTCTTCTCTACTTGGGAACGTGGCCGGATCTTCTACCGGCGGCAAACGACGAAAGCTTGTGAAGTCCCACACAATCGAGAAGCACAAACAAATTTTTTTGGACGAATCATTGGTGGACTTCATCAACAAAAAGCCCAAGACTCTTTACAAACTCATCAGGGAACGGATGGGAAAGGAGGACGTCAAGAGTGATCCTATAAAGCATAGGAACTATGAGACGTTTCTCGATAGGTTCGTCCTTCATGGCCTTCACAAGAACAACTACAAAGATCTTCCAGGAAGGCTAGAGGACGTGCTCTTCTTTTCGCAGTACGGTGGTGAGAATCTTGCTCCCCTGCTTCATCTCATACCTGACCTTCACAATGCCACTCTTCCTGACTTCCCGATGTATCCTGAGGACTCCCCGGCTTTTCGAATGCTAAGAAACCGGTTGCCAAGTCCCTCTCCCCACCTCCTCAAAGAACCACAAAGTCCATTTTACCCGCCAAACGCTCTGCTCCCCCACAGTCCCCCCTCTCAAAATCTTCAAAACCAACCTCCTCATCCAACCCAACCAAAATAGTGGACAAGTTTCCACCAAACCTAAAGGAGGGACGCTCCAAGAAAGTTGATGACAAACGGCCCCTCAAAAAGGCTAAGTCATCAGCCGTCCTTTCCTCTACCAAACCCAGCTCCACAAAAAGACCATCCAAACCTCAAGAATCAAAGCTGGTCCCTGCTTAACCATCCCTCAAAATCATTCAGCTCCCAACTCCCCCTCCTTCCCCTCAAGCTTCCAAAGACAAACCTCTCATCCCCTACTGTTCTTCTCCAATAAATTTTGCCAACTTTCCCTCAGCCCCCCCTCACATATCCCCTCCTAAGGACCCCGAGACTCCAAGGTCCCGCCGTCCTTCATCAGAATCTGGTCCAGAGGACGCAGAAAAACGTCCAACCTTAGAGCACACATTCAAACGCCGTAAAACCGGTGAAACTCCAAGGGTACTGGTCCAAGAAATTGTTGAGCCGGAGCACATCTCCTCTTCAAGTTCCTCTTCTTCAAGTTATCCTGAGAAGAGTAAACAAGGAACGCCTATCGCAGAGTGCTCCCCCTTCGTTGATATCACTGGGGACTCTAACGATGAGGCCAAGAGAGTCGAGAATGCTCCTACAGAGGACAAAGCTGATGAAACTGCACAAGTTGTTGAGGACGCTGGCCAACACCAGGTCTCTCAACAGAAGGACGCCGAGCCAAGTCTTAGTGAAGAGCTCGAGTGAGATGCTGAAGAGGTAGCTCCTTATGACCAAAACCTTCCCCTTCTCAACCCCCAACCAATCCCACATAATTAACCCTCCCCCCAAATCCAAACAGAAAACGAACTGCCTTCGGACGCCAACCCTTCCAAAGAAAAAGAAACAGACGCTCAGGACGCAGGTGAGCTGTCCCCAAGCCAAGCTCCCTCTCAAACAGAACAGGCCGCCGCTGGTGGCAATGTTGAAAACGTCCAAGGCACAGAGGACGCTGGTGCCAAGGACGACGAAGAAAATGAATCTGAGGACGTATGAAAATGATGATGATGATGAGGATTCTGAGTCTCCTAAGCGGTCTAAGAAAAAGAAGAAGGACGATGATGAGCCAGTGAACATTCTTGGTCCTCTGGTTTATTCCGAGGAATGGCTCGCTTCCTTCGATGATGAGGACGTGCAAAAATTTCTTGAGCTCTTGCGGTTCCAAGGATGGCTGCTTGTTGGACCTACGCTCGCAGAAATTAATAATGATCAAATTCGGGCGTTCTTCAAGCACCTCCGCTTCAAATCCAAGGACAACTCACTCCAGTTCAAAATTGATGACGAGACTGCTTCAGTAACAGAACGCCAAGTCCGTGTCTTCACGGGACTTGACTCAAAGAAGCCTCCGTCCAATGCTTTGAACTCTCTTCCGGAGAATGGATTTGAAATGGACGCTGACAAAGAGGTTGAGCTACTTGAACGAATCTTCTGTGGAAAGCGTCCCTACGGGACCGACAGGGTAGCTCACGTTATTTCCAAGGTTGGAGCCATAGCACACTACTTCGTATGCCGTGTTATCCTTCCAAGGCAGGAGAAGAAGTCAATAGTACAAACTCATGACTGCATACTGCTGGACGCCTTCCTCCATCGCCGTCCCGTTAACCTCGCCAGAATTCCTATGCAACATATGGCCATGTGTGGGAGGAAGCGGCATGCTCTGCCCTACCCAGGTCTGGTGAAGCTCATACTAAAGTCCCAGAATGCTTATGATGATTCTGCGCCTACTGAACTACTCGGACTTAACTGGGATAAGAAGCTCGGACTACTCAAGATCAAAACATCTGAGGAGCTGCCGTCCATCTTGAAACAGTTAGAGGCTGAGGCAGAAGAAGCTAAGAGGAAAGTTGAGCAAGAACGCCTCGCTCTAGAGGCTGAAGAAGAACGTCTTACTTCTATGGGTTAAGTTCCAGGAACTGAACAAGAGGGCACTATATACTTTGAAGCCCTTGATCAGATGTTGCTGGCGAACTCTCCTCCTCCATCTTTGCCTCCCAGGGACGCTCCCTCCTCAAGCACTAGTCCTGCTCCTATTTCGCCTCCTGAACATCCTGAGTTGTATCCGCCACAAGAACTCATGGCTGCCATTCTTCAGAATCAATCCCTTATTCTTCAATCTCTCAAGAGTCTCTCAACTGCTTTCACTGAGTCTGCGGAACTTCACGAGAAGCTCTTTCAATTCTATCAAGATCAAAGCCGCCATCCTCAGTGATCACCATCCCACCTTTTCATCCCACATCAATTTATGCTTGTGCTTCTTTTGTTTAAAATACTTGACATTTTGGTCTGTAATAACTCTTCTTTTGTTGAATGGAAATTACACTGTTTGTGTGCATATTGTTTGTTTAAGCGTTCCACTGCCTATAATTGTGTTTTTATGCTACCGTCATTTTTCACTTGTTGTCCTTTTCGATGATGCCAAAAGGGGGAAGTGTAGTTTTGCAGAGAGAGGGACGCTCCGGTGCGATAGTTATTAGAGTGCTTCCTTAGGCATCCTATTAGCCATTGGATTAAATGAGATTAATGGTAGGATATGATGGTGCATAATAGGAGCGAATTTGTGGATTCCATGGGATGAAAAAACTGTTTTAATCCGATTACCATAAAAAAATCGGCTCCTATAATGTAGGAAACTATCAGCATAATTTCCGAAAAATTAGTGCAAGATCCTATCCAAAAATCGGTTACACACAAACAAGAAAAATACAATATTTCCATATTGAAAAATCACCAATTCGATTGTGATATTCTGCTAAAAAAACTCGCCGGTGATATCACGATAGAACAGTCTCTCATCGGCTCATCCAATCCTCTCATCGTCTCATCCAATCCTCTCAAGGAGCATACAACTCAGTAGTTGAAAAACTCATCAACATGACGAACGTTCAATCACGAACAGCTTTCGTTAGAGGTTAGATTCAATAACTATGGATTTAATTTTCAAGTTCCAAGCTAGTTGTTTCATACGAATATGATTTTTTTTAACACGCCTCTCTTCAACATTGTATTATTCATTCTTGCTCGTTTAATAGCATTATAAATCGATAATGATATGTAGGATTCATAGGACTGTGATGTCATATAGTTTAATGATTTGATTCGAGTTATCCGAATCAGTAGTTTTTGGTTGTAACATAGTTTAATCGTAGATGTTGGTTGTAACATCGTACTATAGCATGAAAAAACTAGCTGCATTATCCTGGTTTTTGAGTTGAAAAAAACGTAAAGTCGAGTTGAAAAAATTAAAAACCAACGTTGAAAAAGTAGTGTAAAAATATTGAGATAAAGTAGTGTTAAATCAGTGTATTACTCGCTGCATGACCCTAGTGTTTTGGTTGAAAAATTATGTTGACTATGTGGAAAAATAGTTGAATTATTATAAAGTACAATCGAGTTGAAAAAGTTTTTTATACTATTTGAAAAATTATTGCTACTTGAATGAATAATAACATGCGTGTGCGTCTGTAAGAAATCATAATGTTGATAAGTTGAAAATGTATTGTTGCATTATTCTAAAGTACAATCGAGTTGTAAAATTTTTGTAGACATTTTGAAAATTTATTGGTACACGAATGAATAATAACATGCATGTGCGTCTGTAAGAAATCATAATGTCGATAAGTTGAAAAAGTATTGTTGTGTAATTGAAAAATAAGAATTTTGTTGCTTGATGAGGAAAATTAACGGTGAGTAGTTGAAAAAGTCAAGCTGAATATTTGAAAACGTAATAAATGGATTATGTCTCTTCATTAGCGTACAGTAAAAATATGGAAAATGTAGTCTTCCCGAATTGCAAATTTACATAGTTTCACTTGAAAAAGTTTTAACTCTTTCGTTAAATCGTATTTGGTCGTGTAGTTGGAACAAGCAAATGGGAGGAGTATGTGTTTGATAATGATCAAGAGTTTTCTCCAGCTGAAGTAGATGAATGTGATGATGAGGATGCGGAGTTTGAACCTGAAGCGTTCATGTATGGAACTGAATGTGTGTTTGATGAAAAGGACCCAAACATAAAGCACTGGATACCTAGATGTCCTGCCAACGTAAAGCCTGCAGTTGGTATGCGGTTTGGATGCCGTGAAGATGCTGAATCGTTTTACCGCCAATATGCTTCAATGGCTGGTTTCGATGTCAGAATAAGTTCCAAGAAAAAATTCAAAAATTCTGAAGAAATATCATCAGTATACCTTTGCTGTACTAGGGCAGGATTCAAGAACACGGGGAATAGCAGTGGACAAAGGAAGACAGCATCGAATAGGGTGGGCTGTAAGGCATGGATCAGTATCAAATATGGTGGAAGCGGTTCATATGTCTTTAAGAAATTTATGGAGCAGCACACGCATGATATGATCCCGCAGAATGCAAAATATTTGATGAAGAGTAATAGGAAGATGTCAATTGGGCACAAGAAATTCATGCTAAGCTGTGCGAAGGCAAATATGGGACCAGTTTGTGCGCATAATCTGCTCAAACAACTCGTCGGGGGGTATGGCAATCTACATGTAACGTCCAGGGAGTTCAGAAATTATAAAAGGGACTTGATGCAAAATATATCAGGAGCAGATGCACAAATGGTTATTGACAAGTTGAAAAAGAAGCAAGAGATGTGCAGTGAGTTCTTTATCAAGTACACGGTGAACGATTCTAACCAATTGACAAGGATGTTTTGGAGTGATCCAATTGCGCGTAGAAATTTCGCTGCGTTTGGGCAAGTAGTATCGTTTGACTCAACGTATGGAACAAATAGGTAACTTATTCAGTTGTTTATGCTTATTTTTTCATTTACGGTATTGGACTTACTCAAACAAATATTGATAGCAAAATTCTTTTTCAAATGATTACGTGACTATTTGCAACGAACTATGAATTTTTATTCAGTGTTATACGCTGATCATCTGTACTAACAATATTTTTCATTACGTCTTATAAGTTGGTTATTCTTTGATAAAATGTTGATATGTGTGTAGGTACTGTATGGTATTTGCGCCATTCACTGGTTTGGACAACCATAAACGGTCCGTAACATTTGGATGCGGTCTTTTAATGAAAGAAGATACAAAGTCGTTCACATGGTTGTTCCAACAATTCAAGTTGGCGATGAATGATGAACCATGTTGGGACGATATTAAGGACGCCGGTCATTAATATCTAAATCAATAATGATCGTCCCTTGTTTTGATAATGACAAACTCAAAGGTATTTGATAAGTTGTCCAAGTGTTGATCTCAGGTAAGTCCAGTGGACGCACATGAGCGAAAAGGACAACAAGTGAACGGCAGTCCCTAAGCTATAGGGACGCACGTCGTCAGAACCTCCAAAGCTGAACATAATTGGCGAAGTTCCTACGAAGATAGGACGGCGTCCTCATCAAGAAGGGACGCGCGCCAAAATACTGACAAGGTTCAAATTCAAATCAAGGCCGCCCCAACATGATTACATCACGTCCGGCCGTAGTCCTCAGAAGGAAGCTTCCCTTGTCTGGGCACGTGTAGACAACTCCAAAGATGTCGCTTTCCCAGCGATGGTCCCCTATCCACGCGGAGGCTTCCCAAGCGTCAACAGAGTTGACTTCCTCAAGAGGCTCATCGCACCGTTGATAGAAGATCAAGGATCCTGCAAAGCCTCAGAGGACGCTAGAGGACAAGAACCACTTCCGCTACAAATACCCCCTCAAGGGTATGCATAGCGGTGTGGACTTTGAAGACTTTCTCTCAAGCTCTCCCGAAGCATTCAAGAACACGAACGAAGATCAAGAAGATCAAGTGAGCTTGTAGCAAGAGAAAGAAAGTCCAACCACATCAAATCCAAAACAAACCACAAAACAGTTAGAGTTGTAGTTTGTCTTTCACAACGAACCGTGAGAGACGTGAGTGATAGCTTCCTTATAGCTAAGGCTGTTAGGTTACTTGTTAGGTTGAAAGGAGTGTTACTAGTGAGGCTAAGGACGGACGCTTAGCTCAGAGAAGTGTAACGACTCATGTGTCGAAATCAAATCCCTGAAAACTAGTGAGGCTAAGGAGGGACGGACTTATCATGGATGAACTTGAACTTGAAAGTGAAAATGTTTTAGTTGAATGTGAGAACTGTGCTACAGTGTCATCACAACTAGAGTCCTCATGTGTCGAAATCAAATCCCTGAAAACTGAAGTGATGTGTCTTAAACTAGAGAACGCTAAGCTTAGGGAAGAGGTGAAAGTGTTAGGAAAGAACCCAGCCATTGAGGAAGTTCAACCAATGGTGTTTGTCCCAGCCAAGAGAGGACTAGGCTATGAGTCTGACACTAGAAACTCCCTCCCTAGCGACTTTGAGGCTAGCAAAACTTTAGAACTTGAATTGGAAAGGGAAAAGACCAAGAATCTTCTTAAAATAATTAGAGTTCTAGAAAGTGGAGAGAAAGTTCAAAAGGACTATTACACTAACTCCACAAGTCATAGGATCTCTAAGAAAATTGCTAAGGGAAAGGGTTTAAAAGTCTGTAACCCTCAAAAGATGAAAGAGAACAAAATCCAACGTCCCAACAAGAAGTACTACCTTGGTACTTACTATAGGACGTGTTGGTATTGTGGAAAAGGAGATCACTTTAAATATGAATGCTTAAAACTGAAGGACGACATTGAAAGTGGCAAAGCTGCTAGGACTAACACTGAAAATGATAAGTCCGTCCCTAAGGCTAACCCTAGACGTCCTAGACGTTCTAAGAGTTCTTTTCGAAAGCATGCTATTTCAAATGATGTGAATATAAGTGACTACATGCCAGAACCAAAGTTCTATTTCTGTAACGAACCAGGTAAGGAACACCTTGCCTGGGTCGCCAAACACTAACTTTGTTTTGGCAGGTGGAAGTGAGGGGACGCCCATGGATCATTGATAGTGGCGCTTCAAATCATATGACAGGAAGCCAGATCCATCTCACTTCTATCCAAAGTAGTGCCACGGGAGGAACTGTCTCGTTTGGCAATAAGGGCAAGGGAAAGATCAAAGGGACGGGAACTGCCATTCTCAATCCGTCCATCAAAGCAATAAATGTTAGTCTTGTTGAAGGACTTGGCTTCAACCTCCTAAGCGTCTCTCAAATGTGTGATCAAGGTGAAAACCTAGTCACATTTGACTCAAAGGAGTGCCTCATTATCAACAAGAAATCAAACAAAGTCGTTCTCAAAGGAGTCCGAAAGAACAATGTCTACATCTTCAACCAGGAGTTCAAGCCAAAATCTGAGTTGTGCCTATCTGTCTCAAAAGAGGACGCTGACCTCTGGCATCGCCGACTTGGCCATGCTGGACCAAGCACAATCCTTAAGCTACATCAAAGAAATCTTGTGAAAGGTCTTCCCCAAATTGATCCTGAGAAAATTGAACAGTGTGAAGCTTGTATCAAAGGGAAGCAAACAAGAACGTCCTTTAAATCAAAAAACGATGTCAGCACAAAGAAACCTTTGGAACTTCTCCATATGGATCTTTGTGGACCCATGCAGACGTTGAGCTATGGTGGAAAGAGGTACATTTACGTCCTTGTAGATGATTTTTCTCGATTCACCTGGGTTCTTTTCTTAGCTTCAAAAACAGATTGCTTCAACGCATTCAAAGTCTTCATCAAACAAGTGGAAGTTGCGCTGGAGACGCCTCTCAAATCCATAAGATCAGACCACGGGACGGAGTTTCAAAACTCAGAGTTCCTGGCCTACTGTGATCAACATGGAGTCTCGCACAACTTCTCAGCTCCAAGGACTCCTCAACAAAATGGAGTGGTGGAAAGAAAGAACAGGACGCTGGAGGATATGGCAAGGACTATGCTTTTGGCTAATAGCGTCCCCAAATACTTTTGGGCGGAAGCTATTGCTACAGCTTGCTACATCATCAATCGAGCCATGATCCGTCCTTTGCTGAAGAAGACGTCCTATGAGTTGTTGAATGGAAGGAAGCCTCGCATTGACTATCTCAAAGTCTTTGGATGCAAATGCTTTGTTCACAACAATGATAAAGAAAGACTTGGAAAGTTTGATGCAAGAAGTGACGAAGCCATATTCCTTGGATACTCCCTCACCAGCAAAGCATATAGAGTTTTCAATAAACGAACTCTAAAACTTGAGGAGAGCATTCATGTTGTGTTCAAAGAAAGTTCCTCTCATAAAGAAAAATCAAGTAGAAAAGAACGCTCATCTTCACAACAGCAGGACGACTCCGACGATGAAGTTGATTTTGGGTCCTCTAGAAAATACTATGCTCCTAAGGACGCTACTCCAAACCCTGAAGAAGTCTCAGTGGATGTTCCCAGTGTTGCTCAGGAAGTTCTCTCTCGAAGTGAATCTCCAGGTCAACATGATGTGGCCGAATCAAGCTTACAAGGCGAGCAGCGTCAAGAAATGGACGCTCAACCTGAGGGGGAACACTCTGAGCCTTTCAATGAAGACAATGGGTTTGACTCCGATGAATCTGATTGGACGAACCCTAGATGTACTCCTGCAAGGGACGCTACTCATAGGGGATCCAACCTTTCAAGACTTCATTCAACAGATCAAATCATCTCAGACATCTCAAAAGGAGTCCAAACAAGATCAGCTGTGAATCAGTCCCATAATGCCAACATAGCGTTCTGTGCTTTCAACGCCTTTGTGTCCTTAATTGAACCTAAGAACATAAAGGAGGCACTTCAGGACGCCGATTGGATTCAAGCCATGCAATAAGAACTTAATCAATTTGAAAGGAACAAGGTTTGGACCCTCGTCCCTCGTCCGAGAAACAAAAACATAATAGGGACGAGGTGGGTCTACCGGAACAAGCTTGATGAGAGTGGTCGCGTGTCATGAAATAAAGCAAGGCTTGTGGCTCAAGGCTATAGACAAGAGGAAGGAATCGACTATGATGAGACCTTCGCTCCTGTTGCCAGAATTGAAGCCATTCGCCTCCTCATCGCCTATGCCGCTCACAAAGGGTTCAAGCTTTTTCAAATGGATGTCAAGACAGCCTTCCTCAACTGCAAGCGTAAAGAAGAAGTTTACGTCGCTCAACCTCCAGGATTTGAGGACGCTGATCACCCTGATCATGTGTACTTCTTGGACAAGGCACTCTATGGACTCAAGCAAGCCCCTCGTGCATGGTACGATAGGTTTGCGTCCTTTCTCTTGTCCAACGGGTACACACGAGGTAACATTGACAAAACACTTTTCTTAAAGAAAGTCCTTAAAGATGTTTTGATTGTCCAAGTCTATGTTGATGACATAGTCTTTGGAAGCACTAACATGAAACTTGTAGAGGAATTCAAGAACTTGATGAGTAGTGAGTTTGAGATGTCCCTCATAGGAGAACTCAACTTCTTCTTGGGACTCCAAATCACCCAGTTCAAAGATGGGACGCGCATTCACCAACAGAAATACATCCGTGAAATGCTCGAGAAATATGGGATGAACTCGTCAAAATCCATTGATACTCCCATCTCCCCCAACACTCGCCTTTATGCTGATGAAGGAGGCAAGAGTGTAGATCAAAAGCTCTACAGAGGAATGATAGGGTCCTTGCTATACCTAACGGCAAGTCGTCCCAACATCATGTTCGGTGTGTGTTTGTGCGCCCGCTTCCAAGCAAATCCAAAGGAGTCCCACATGCAAGAAGTCAAGAGGATCTTCAGATACCTCAAGGGACGGGATGACCTATGCCTATGGTATCCCAGAAGGACGTCCCTAACTCTGGTAGCATACTCCGACGCGGATTACGCTGGCCATGTGGTGGATAGGAAGAGCACCTCAGGAATGGCCCAATTTCTGGGCTCTTGCCTTGTGTCTTGGGGATCCAAAAAGCAAAACTCCGTGGCACTCTCAACCGCCGAAGCTGAGTACGTTGCTGCTGCTTCGTGCTGCTCACAAGTCCTATGGATCAAGTACCAACTTGAAGACTATGGTACGTTCCTCAACACAGTCCCTATCTTATGTGATAACACAAGTGCTATAAGCATTGCCAAGAATCCTGTTCATCATTCTAGGACGAAGCATATTCATATAAGACATCATTTCCTTCGTGACAATGTTGAACTTAGATTAATTAGAGTGGATCATGTTAGGACTGAGGACCAAGTGGCTGATATTTTCACAAAAGCACTTGATAGACGTCCCTTCGAGCACCTCCGGTTGCTTTTAGGGATGATAACTTTTAAATGATCAAGTCCCGTTCTATTATTCCCTCCATGATTGGCTATGTTTTTGTTGAGAACTTGTTTTGTCATGCATTTAAAGTCATCTTTAAAGGACGCTAGTCTAAGACATGTGTTTCGCTTGTGTTTTGAACGCTATTTATTTCGCTTTTCATCTCAAGAGTATCCCTGATCACCCTACCCTCATTACAAGCCGAAATGATGGGAACTCTAAGCTTACCTAAGCCGAGAATCTTGCAAACGCGTCCTATGAACGTTCTTTGTTTTATCTTTACGGGACGTACTTGCTTGATTTTCAAAAATGGTTCTAAGTGATCAAAGGGACGCGTGTTAAGAGCTGAGAACAGTCTGTACAGAGTTCTAAGTTCAGAGGTTGTGATCAGTGTTTGGGACGCCGTGGTTCAGTTCTGAGTAATGCAGTGTTGCGTGCCTAAAGGACGCCAAGACAGAGTCCTTTACAGTTGTGAGGTTTTGAAATTTGAAAGAAGGAAGTTGAACCGTTTCGGAGAAGTTGAACGCAGATCTCGGGATATGTGTAACGGGTGCAAAACAGCTGTGTTTCTTAGCAAAGAAGGAAGCCACGTGCGGGATTGCGGATGGAGGAAGCCATGTGAAACTACCCTATTACCCTTGACCATTCCACTTCGTCTTCTTCCTATAAATACGCCCCTGCATCCTCTGAAAAATCTTCTTCGCTCCTCTGCTGTTTACACAATTTTAGCAAAGCTCTCAAATCTTCAAACCCAGATCCCGAAATCACTTTCTCAACCCTAATCCCCATCTATATAAACCATCCTCTCAAATGGCCAACACAAGAACTACCAAAAATCAATCTTCATCTCCGGCGGCGAAGAACCCTAGTTCCTCGAGGTCTCCTCCGGTAAGAGGCCGGTCACTCATGGACTCGAGAGGGCGACCTACTGGGCGCCAAGAACCCCCTCGCCACCATTCCTCGTCTCAATCCACCCATCGCCACCACTCAACCACCCCGTCTCAGCCACTTCGCTCCCAACCTCCACAACAAAAACACCAAGCCCCCCGTTCCCAATCAAAACCCGTCCAAAAACGATTTTCATTCCTTGAGAAGCCTTTCAAACCCGAGCCCGAGCCAGAAAATGTCTCCAAAGGCTCCATTGGTAGGCTTCCTTCCCAACCCAAGCGCCGTCCTCCTCTCGACCCACTCATAGAGGACTGGCTAGAAAAGGAGCCAAGGACGCTCGCCAATATTTGCCTACGGGCGTCCGCTCATGACCATCCCCCAAAGGTCCAACGACTCCTCCACTCCCTTCCTCCACTCACCCTAAACCAATCCCTTCCTCCCCTCCTCCCGCCCCAAAGAGACGACTGAAGACGTCCGCTGAGCTCGAGGGCGTTACAGAACAACAAATGGCAGCCATACACCTCTCCGAGCTGCAAATAGAAAAAGAGGAGAAGGCCAGACAGGAGCAGGCAGAAAAGGACGCCATTGCTGCGGCGATCCAACAGAGCCTATAGGAAGTCCCACGAATCCCTCCTCCTCCACCAAGGGTAGAGGACGCTACTCCTGCCTCTGTCACTGCTGTGGACCCACTGGATGCGGAAATAGAGGCGGACCTGGCTAAGCCGATGCCAAAGGTCATAAAGGACGCTCCTCAAGTACAGGTCCCGGCCAAGGACGTTGTACCAAAAGTTATTACTCTTGAGGATTCTCCTGCAAAGCAGCCGCCTCCTCCCCCTGCTCCGCTCAAGGTAAAGCCTATCTCCATGGCTCCACCCAGCACCTCCTCTGCCCCTTCAAAAGCAAAGATAAGAACGCCCACTCTCTCTCCTCCCAGATCTTCCACTCCTCTCCCTCCGCCTGCTCCGGCCGTCGAGGAAAATATTCAAGTCCGGGGGACGGCTTCTGTTGAAGTCCCCATTGAGTCCTTGGCAAGGACTCCAGCTGTGGACGCGCCTCCTACAGATCAGGCGTCCACTGCTAAGGACACAGAATTGGTCGAGTCCCATGAGCAAGGGGACGAGGCCTCAGATGAAGAGGACGCTCCTCACCAGGATGAGGATCCTGAGGACGAGGAGGGAGAGGGCGATGAAGAAGACGCTGGTGATGAAGTGATAGTGAGCAACGGTAGTAAGCAGAAACGCTTGAAGAAGATTCTGTCACCACTCCTGTTCACCGCCCAATTTCTCGAAGAAAACCAGCGCACCGAGTTTTTGGAACTGCTTGAGTTCCAAGGATGGACGCACCTAGGCGCCGAGGCTGCCGAAGTTGACCCCGATCAAGTTCTCCGTTTTTACTCCAAATTTGAAATATCAGAAGTAAACGGGAAGCCTCAGGGGACGTTCGAGATTGATGGAGACGAATACTCAATTGCTGAGGGTACCGTCCGCCGAATGCTAGGCCTGCGTCCTTCTCCGCCAAATGCTATGCACGACCTTCCTAACAAGAACTTTGGTCGTTTCTCCCAAGAAGAGATCTTCAATCGAATTTTCAACGGGAGACAACCAGTTGCTAGGGATAGGGTCGCTCACTGTCTCTCCAAGACGGGCGTCCTTGCGCATCACTTCATCGTGCGCATGGTCGTCCCCCGCCAAGAAAAGAAGTCAATAGTCCAGATCACTGATAGTATCTTACTGGACGCCTTCTTGGAACGCAAGCCCATAAATTTGCCGCGGGTTATCTTGGAGCACATGGGCAAGTGCACAGGCGGCAGACACTCTCTTCCGTTCCCCGGCTTGGTTAAGCAGATCATGACGCAGCAAGGTCTCTACGTCCCTAAATCAGAATGGACCTTCGGGATTCATTGGGACGTCAGGCAAATCACGCTTCCTCCAGTTGGAAAATTGAGGTGTGATGAGCCGCTTCCGTCGGTTAAGAGGCAGCAGGAGAAAGAGCAAAAGGAAGCCCAAAGGAAAGCTAAGGCCGCTGCTGCTGCTGCTAAAAGAGCTGAGAGTGATCCAGAAGCTGAAAATCTTCAAGTAGTTGGGACGCCGGTTGAGGACGCTGCTGAAGAAGAGGACAAGCTCGATGGTATGAGCGTCCCTGATGAGGCCGAGAAGCACTCTGAGAAGTATCTGATGGGCATGATGATCGAGAACCAGTGTATGATGATTGATCTAATCCAGCAGGTTCACGACACTCTCCATACCCACACAGAACTTCTGGAACGCAACAACGAGCTCCGTGCACAGAACAACTATCTTCAGGAGCAACATCTCACGGCCCTTGGCAAGCGTCCCCGCAAATGATCACCTCCCCCCCCTTTATAACCCTGAAAAAGTTTATCTGTTTCTTTTGATTTTGTTAAGACATTGGGACACTGTCCCCGTTTTGAACCATGTTTATGAATGTCTGTAATGATCGTACTCCTCTATTTTCTTGAATGGCGTTCATTACATTTGTGATTCCATTGTGTCTAAGCGTTCCTTTCTCTAGTTATGACTTCATGCTTGCATATTTTTTTTTAACTTGTTCTCCTTTTCGATGATGCCAAAAGGGGGAAGTATAGTTTTGCAGAGATGCGATTACGTTTAAGTTGTCATAGAAATAAGGTAGAACGCACTTAAAAGAATGTGTTGCATGCCAACCTAAGCTGAAAAGAAAATCAAGTGTAGTTTCTCATGCTAAAAGCTTTACTTTTGTGCGCATTATTGAAAAGAGTTTGTCATCATCAAAAAGGGGAAATTGTTGGGACGATATTAAGGACGCCAGTCATTAATATCTAAATTAATAATGATCGTCCCTTGTTTTGATAATGACAAACTCAAAGGTATTTGATAAGTTGTCCAAGTGTTGATCTCAGGTAAGTCTAGTGGACGCACATGAGCGAAAAGGACAACAAGTGAACGGCAGTCCCTAAGCTGTAGGGACGCACGTCGTCAGAACCTCCAAAGCTGAACATAATTGGCGAAGTTCCTGCGAAGATAGGACGGCGTCCTCATCAAGAAGGGACGCGCGCCAAAATACTGACAAGGTTCAAATTCAAATCAAGGCCGCCCCAACATGATTACATCACGTCCGGCCATTGTCCTCAAAAGGAAGCTTCCCTTGTCTGGGCACGTGTAGACAACTCCAAAGATGTCGCTTTCCCAGCGATGGTCCCCTATCCACGCGGAGGCTTCCCAAGCGTCAACAGAGTTGACTTCCTCAAGAGGCTCATCGCACCGTTGATAGAAGATCAAGGATCCTGCAAAGCCTCAGAGGACGCTAGAGGACAAGAACCACTTCCGCTACAAATACCCCCTCAAGGGTATGCATAGCGGTGTGGACTTTGAAGACTTTCTCTCAAGCTCTCCCGAAGCATTCAAGAACACGAACGAAGATCAAGAAGATCAAGTGAGCTTGTAGCAAGAGAAAGAAAGTCCAACCACATCAAATCCAAAACAAACCACAAAACAGTTAGAGTTGTAGTTTGTCTTTCACAACGAACCGTGAGAGACGTGAGTGATAGCTTCCTTATAGCTAAGTGTGTTAGGTTGAAAGGAGTGTTACTAGTGAGGCTAAGGACGGACACTTAGCTCAGAGAAGTGCAACGACTCGCCTAAGTTGTAAGGACTCACTCTCAATAAGATAAGGGACGGCTATTGAAAATCCTCCAACGGAGGTAGAGGTTTACCCATAAGACTAGTTAGTCTTAGTGGGGTTCCTTTATAAATACTCGTATCTATTCTCTTATCTTGTTTCCTGTTAAGTCTATTGTCGCTGCACTTAAGGACGGCCTTAACCCAGTTAAGGACGCCCATTCTAACGACTTACGATCCAACAAACCATTACTCATAGTGACTGACCAGGATTGTGCGATGAAGGTAGCGGTAGAAAATGTGTTTGAGCGGACTAGACATCGTTTGTGTATGTGGCATATCATGGACAAAGTGTCTACAAAAGTAAGTTATTCATTGGGTTATATACAATTTTTCAATTGCTATGTAAGACTTATTCATACATATATTAATGCCCAAACTGTTTAAAAAGGTTGGGACATCAAAAGTGAATGAACCAGGCTTCAGACAGGATATGGGAAGACTTGTTTGGAGAGATCAATTGACGCCAAACGAGTTTGAAGAAGGATGGCAAGAATTTGTAGAGATGCACAACATTGAAAACATCGCATGGCTAAAGGATATGTACAACCTCCGGACTCTCTGGATACCCGCGTACTTCAGAGACATTGTACTCGGCGGGCTGATACGAACGACATCAATATCGGAGTCACAAAACAGTTTCTTTGGTAAGTATTCAAATAAGAACTTCAGCCTTGTTGAACTAATGATGCACTTCGAAAGTGGATTGGAAAAACAAAGGCATGATCAATTGAAATATGATGTTGATTCGGATACACGAGCATACGAACTGAAGACTCCACTCTCGATTGAAAAACACGCTTCAGAAGTGTACACCCTTAGCGTGTTCAATCTGGTTCAAGATGAAATAAACGATGCATGTTTCAATTGTTGTGTTATCAACGAGCTGAAAGGTATTTTTCAATAACTTGTACTATGTTTTTCATATGAAATAAAAAGATGTGTGTATGATTAATTTGCATAACTATTAATTTGTTTTCGAATTATGTCATGTGTTAGGTAATCACTACATAGACTACGCAGTAAGGGAGGGCCAAGATGATTTATTTGATGTTAGGTACACACTTTCAAATGGGTTCACTACTTGCACATGCGTGATGTACAATCGGATTGGACTCCCATGCTGCCACATGTTCGCTGCTCTTAAATCCAATGGGTGCACGGAAATACCCGAATCGTTGATTATGCAACGTTGGATTAAGGGGGCAGGTCGTACCATGAAAAAAACAGAACTTAGCGATGTCTTCAAACAAAGTGCACATATGGAGAGGATGGAGTCAAAAAAGAGTCAGATGTGGTCGGCTATTTATGCTTGTGTTGGCCTCGCTCAAATTGATGAAAAGAAGATGGATATCATGTTGGATAAATTGGATTGATTGCAAAGTATTTTGGAGGGCCAAACTAATGGAGCACCTAATGTTAATACAACCAGGAGTGAGTTTGAAGAATTTGTAGGAGTAGAGGTGCTGGAAGACATCGAGGTCCTACCTCCAGGGAAGGCAAAGAACAAGGGTAGGGTTAAGCAAGGGAGGATTCGAGGTGGCAAAGAAATATCAATTGAAGAACAAGAGAAGGCTGCAAACAAGGGCAAGAGGAAATGCAGGAGGTGTGGTCAATACGCAGGTCATGATAGCCGGAATTGCAAGGAAGTGTTGTATAGTTAAACAAACTTGGTTTTGTTTGCTTCATATTCACATAATTTGTTGGAACGTTTAACTCTGTATTGCAATGAAATGGTATGAATTTTGGTTTGTTTCAATTTTGGTTTTTTTCAATGTATTGCAATGAATTTTTCAACATTGTGCATAAAACAACATACATTGATAACGTGACCGCGTCCCCGTGTTTTAAGTACTGTAATGTTCTGATTTTTCAAATAATTGTAATGACATATTCAATAGATATAATATAATACAAGTCAAGTCATTTTAATACAATTTGGAAAACAATAGTACCAAGTTTTCAACATATGACACTGACTTTTTTACGAATATATCGTCTTCTATACATATTGATGAAAAACTCAGTGTAATATGTTGAAAATTTGGGTTTATAACACGATACATTTACAACAACTTATCGTTCTCTATCTTTGATAAGCTTGATATGATGACGCGAAAAATCCAATCAACAACATCAATGATGCGTAAACAAAAAAACAACTACTCTAAATATCAGTTCATCTTGCATCAATATATAATCCAATAACCTACATCAATATCTAACCAACATCAAAAAATAGGGTTTTTAATAGGTTGTGAACGGATGAAAAATAAAACTCAATACGACTAAAATCCAAATTGTAGGAGCCGTTACTACTAAGAACAATTTATTTTTTGCTTCTATTAGCTCGTCGTTGCGCATTTAGCTCTTCCATCCCTCTAGTGGCTCTGAGTTTGAATTCCCGAAACATTTGATTGACCCCAGTGCACAATAAGGTGTGCAAATACTTGATCCTAAAATCACGTATAACCTTGTCAGGTCGATTCTTGAATCCACACTCCCAATGCTTGACATCTTCACCGAAATAGGTTTCCAAGTGGCGCATTAGGTAGATGCCACAATCATCCTTATTTGTGTCATCCCTCCATGGCATCTTCAAAAGTATCACTCTCTGTTTTTCAAAACGGGACATTCTATTTTTCAACCCCTTATTGTCCATGTATCGTCTGAAGAAGGAATACTGCATTCAAGAATTAATCGCATATAAATTCACATGTATAACCTGAAGATATAAATTTGCATATCAATAATGAATCACGCTCTAGAGAGGCATGTAATTGTGGTACTTCATACTACTTCATAATTGTGTATAACGTGTAATAGTTTCAGAATATTACCAACACTCTAGTAACATGACCATACTTGCCATGCATGTCTCCTTCGCCAGACGATGAATTATCTATTATTTCGATACCAGGCTTCATGAAGTTGAAGCATACCGAATAATAATGGGCATGACGAAGAATCGAAAAAAATACCTGAAGTTTTTGCAAATTAGATAACTGAGACACGAATTTACTTTATTTCTTACCAAAACTTATGAATAAAAAATATTAAATTCAGGACATACCAGGTCTGCCTCATGAAATCTAATGAAAGGTGCTGAAGGAATAAACCCATCCATATCCTCATAAAACTTATTGAGCCTCTGAGCATATGGCCGATCACCGCCTTCAACGACGGTGTTGAGCTGAATATAACCATATGACAATTACTTAGATAATTGTTATGGAATAACTCTTATGTACGAAATGAAAAAACAGTAAACTGCTATCGAAAAAATGTGTAAACTGAAATACCGTAACCAACGGAGGCACAAACAAGCGTTTTGGAGACAATTTATCTCGTTTTTCCTCAGCTTGATTCAAGTAAGAACACCATATGTCAATAATGTTGATTGAAACATGTTCTCCTTCTTCTAATGACTTGAAATCAACAACGTCCAACACCCCCCCACCTTTGCGCGAAAAAATGACTTCACTGTTCATACAAAAAAGAAATCTTAGAAATTCAACATATGAAACTAAATTGCAAATGATAGATGTACGTACTCTTCATCCATAAATTCTATCACGTAGCCGTACATATTTAGTTGTTCCTTGGTAGGATTGGCCGTAGCACTTATTGCTCTAAGAAGATACGGACTCTTCTTTGTCTCGGGCAACTTGCTTTCCCTTTTTGGCACAAGACTTGCATGGGAAATTGGTGTTTGAAAATCAACTTCACTTATAGATTGCATTTCTACCTGGACATATACGACAAATAACAAATATATATAGAGGTGTCATGTATCCTGATTGATAAATATTTTTATATCCCATGAAAAAATAAGCAATGATAACATTGTCTATGATGTAGGTGAACATGTAAAAAAAGGTAACCATACAAGATGTAGGTGAACATGTAAAAAAAGGTATAGATACATTGAAAAATAAGCAATTTATACGAACAAAGTAGGTAGCGTGTAAAAGACTAAATAATATGTTTTGAAAAAGATATAAATAAGATACGAATATAACATTTACCATAGTTGAAAAAAACAAAAATTTAGCTAGTGTGAGGACGAAACAAACAAACGTAATCCATAACCAAGCTACCCATTAAGTATCTAGATCTGATTGTTGATTCATAGCAATTACATTCATGGAGATACTGCCGATACTTGTTGTTTATATTAAGTACAAAATTCTCCCCCATGAAACTACATTAAGTCTCAAAAGTTGCATAAGTTTGTTATCTATCTATGAGGGAAACTTAGCCAAGTACGTTATATTACAATTTTTTGTTCACACATCATCATTATAACATACGCGGTTTCCTAACACGATCACTCCTCCTAGTAGGGCTTACCACTTGTTTCTAAGTCCTCTTCTTCTTCCTCTTATCTTGTTCAACATCTTTATTTGCATCTCCAGTCGATTCCAACTCAGTTTCAACAACCTGTTTGGAGGCTTCAGTTACTACTGGATCGGTTTCTGAGTTCAAACCACTGATAACATTGTCTATGATTTTTCCAGGAGAGACAACCTTAAATAGACAACAATTCAAATGTTATATAGATAGATTAAACTTTTGATTGTTATTTAGTGTGGAATGTATTTTCAATACCTCAACTGTGTTTGTTGTATCTTGCATAACAATGTCATTTCCATCCACCAACTTCACGCCATGGTCGTTTACATCCTTGATCAAAAAAATAATATTGTTTATTCAGCATCACCAAGTCTATAAATATTTAAAATTATGCAATATTAATTAAGGGTTTTTTCATAAGTATGTTTCATATATTGAAACACATATGTTTTACTATTGATCCCCTTACAATATATAATATTCAATATGTGATTAATACTTTTTCAACAATTATTAAAGTAAAAAGTTTTCAATCATGATTGAAAAAGTACGTTATTTAGCCTTTATGTGATGATATGGTATGGATGAACAATGTTACTTGATATTTTGAAAAACAATAACATTGGTGATTGAAAAAAAGCAGCATCAGAAATGGAAACCCAATCATATGCATTTGAAAGTTGAAACTTGGTACCTGCTCTGGATCATCATTGTCCTCAGTCTGCTCCAAATCTGGTCCCTCATCAGTGGCAACGTTTTTAGACATTACATTGACCTAAATGATTATGGAATTAGTACCCATGCAATTAAATCAAAAATAAAAAGTGGCTCATCCTATTTGAAAGGGGAAACTTGTTACCTGATCTGGCTCTTCATTGACGACATCTTGCTCGTTAACATTCCCCTTCTCATTTGGAGCATTTTCAGAAATTGCATTGACCTAAATAATTACGGAAGTATTAAATAAAAATGTTGCAATTATTCATGGAGAATATTGCATTAAGGTTAACATTGTTTGTTACTTGATCTGTGCAAGTATCTTCGTCTTCCTGACTTGTACAGCGTTCGCGTTCGCGATCACCTGAACTGGGATCCTTTGATGGTTGCGCATGTAGAGTAGTTACATGATCAGTCAACTGAACTGTGTCAATATTCTGTTGCAGTGCATTGTATTAGTGTGGTGCACGAATGAAAACACGTCTATATGATTGTAAGAACACAAACGGTAAAAAACTTTTAATTTACCTCATCTCCAGCAACATCCACGGTCAAATCAGTTTGATTATTTGTTGTTTCTTGATCAGTTCTTTCCACCACTGTATCCTTTTCCTATATGAGACACAATGACATTAACCTGAGTTAACACTTCAAATCAGAGTTTTTTACAAGAAAATTCCCATAAAACTGTACATTTACCTTCAAACCTTTTTCAAGGCCAGACTGTTCACCAACATCGGATTGGGGAAATTTTGCCCTAAGACCACCAGTAATTCTGAATGAAGGATCGTACGGAGTCAGATCTGGGAATGCAGTCATAAAGCTGTCAAGTCCCCATTGAACCAGATATTTCCTCTTCTCCAACGCATCTTCAAATTGATCCATGGCCTTGTTCAGCTGATCATCAGTCCATATAGGCTCTTCAGACTGTGTCAACGACTCGCGAACACCATTTCCATCAAGCTCAACATCGGGTGCCTGGTTCGCTGTTTGTGATACCAATAAAGACCGTGCTGTCTGCACAAGAGCTTTGGATACACCATTAGTCTTGCAATCTTCTGGTGCATTGTTGGTGTTTTCAGCAATCCGTACGATTATCTTCGCCAGTTCCATCAAATCTTTCCCCATTACATTGTTGAACTCCTATCAAGCAAAAAAAAAACATTATACAATGAACCCAAGGAAATTCATACACAAAATAGTTAAATTTCACAAATAAATCAGAATAATCACACTCAAACAATTATTTTTACCTGAACTGTCCTAATAGGGTTGGCGGATACCTTATCAGTCTTTCCCAATGGGCGACGCTGAATAGGAGGATGAACCATTTCCTTACCAAACCCAGCTATGATACAACAAACAATTCAGTCAGATTTAATGATGAAAAAAGTATCATTGTTAATTGAAAAAATATGAACACAGGTATGAAAAAGTATTCAAATACAATTGAAAAAACAAAATTGTTGTCTGCTTAGACAATCTGCATATTTCGAAAAGAAAGACCACCTTTTTCAATCTCCAAAGCCTCCCTTGATAACACGTCAGCATTCTTCAATCCCTTAAAGACTGGAAAGTTCCTAGGGTCTACTTGGCGATTACGATAATTGACAACCCTGTCAATGTACAGAAGCTGAAAAAAAGGAATGTTAAACCTGAATTGCTGTAAATATAATCATAAATAGAATTATAAATGCTCATAAAAATTACTTACGGTTAGGAAGAGCATAGGGCCGCAGAACTGAGTATTGTTGATGGATTGCCATTTTTCACATGACTCATCCAACACCTTCAACACCAATCCACACCAATTGTATTCCGAGACATTCCAGATGTCGTCCAGAGGGATAACCAAATTTTGATTGCATGCACCACTCTGTGTTGGTTCGATGATGCACGAATAGAACAAGACCAAGAAATCTTGAATCATAATCTCTTGGCTGTCTGCATCGCACATGGCACTCACAACATCACTATGGCTGATCAAATGTCCCGACTGTCCCTCTTTATTGGTGTTCAGCTTCAAGTGTTTCCTCCACTCATCCACAGCTTCCTTGTTAACCCTTGGCTTATTCCTCTCAATCAACTTTGGGCCGTGAGGGATTCCAAGACATCGCTGAACGTCCTCCTCCGTAATAATAATGATCTGACCATACTCTAATGTGAGTAATCCTCTCCTCGCATCGTAATTGCTCACAAGCCAATGACCAAGTTTCCTGCATTACAAAACAGTTTAACAAAAAAATAATTGAACCTTCGGATACAATTTATAAGTTGCATTTCGTATCTTTGTTAATTGAAAAATCATTAACACTGAATTGAAAATCTCCTCTCAGACAATTGAAAAACATTGCAGGTAATATTTTACTATATAACACGTTCAACACATCAACATTAGCTCAAAGCTCCTAGTTTGATGCGAATAGTTTCTTTAATGAAAAAGTATGATTGATTACCTTGGAATGTCAAAAGGATTGAGATCGAAAAGATCGCCAAATCCAATTCTCCTAATTGCTTCCTTTTGTTCATCGTCTTTGATGTTGCTAATTGCATTAGCAAAACATGACGGCATACTACGATGTTGAATGCTTGGGAAGACAGGAGGGTATTCAGGCTGCATCTTCTGTTTCTCAACCTTTACATTTTTCGTACTCTTTGATGGCTCAACCTCCTTCTTGGCTTTGATAACATCCTTCTTTTTTGGAGGGGGGGGCTTGATTTTTGTCTCTCTCTTCTTGATGATACGAACATCTTGAAAATCATCACATTCATGCCCGGTTGATGAACTTGGTTGACCTAGCATGTAAAATCGTGAGTATTGTGAGACCACAGATTGACAAGTTTGGTGATAAACCAAATGTTTTGCAACTCTAACCTGTAGTATGGCACAATAGTCTGAAGGATGAATAGTACTTGGAAAATAAATTACCTTTAGACACTATAGGTTTCTTTGCTTGATGACCTTTATGCAAAATTCTCGGCTTTTTAATCAATCCTATTTTCTTAGCAATAGGAACATCTTCTGAATCATCACTGGGAACCTCTTTTTGCAAAAGTTCTTTATCTGGATAAAATTGAAAAAGCTCATTATAATTTATGAAAAAACAGACTTTTTTCATTAAAACTTTTTGCAAAAAACAGCCTTCACCTGCTTCTTCTTTGATACTCGCATCTCTTCTGATTCCTCGCTTGATTGCTCAACCACTACCACTTTCTTACCTGAAATCAAATAAATGAAACAACAAATAAGATTAACATTATGAAAACATCATAATGTAACAACAAATTGCATAAACTTGCAGCTTTGAGTTCATCTACATACCTTTCTTGACTTCCCTAGCAGCCTTGGACTTGATCAACTTCCTGTTAGAGACTGGAGTCTCAGCAGCGTCTTCACTTTCATCGTCGGATGATAAAGAAGGTTTGCCTAAATATTTTGAATAATAATCAACAACAATTTTTTTAAAAAATCTGTAATATAATTTACAACATTAAACCTGCAGCTTTGAGTTCATCTACATACCTCTCTTGACTTCCCTGGCAGCCTTGGACTTGATCAACTTCCTCTTAGAGGCTGGAGTCTCAACAGCGTCTTCACTTTCATCGTCGGATGGAGCAGGTTTGCCTATATATTTTGAATAGTAATCAACAACAATTTTTTTAAAAAAATCTGTAATATAATTTACAACATTAAACCTGCAGCGTTGTGTTCATCTACATACCTCTCTTGACTTCCCTGGCAGCCTTAGACTTGATCAACTTCCTCTTAGAGGCTGGAGTCTCAGCAGCGTCTTCACTTTCATCGTCGGATGATGAAGCAGGTTTGCCTATATATTTTAAATAATAATCAACAACAACTTTTTTTAAAAAATCTGTAATATAATTTACACCATTACACTATGATTACCTTTAGCTGTAATATTTTTCTTACGTATGAAAACCTTGTCTTGAGCATTTTTTAATGATTCATCATCCTCAGTTGCGCTTGAGCTGTTGTTTTCTTCACTCTGCTCAGGACCCAGATCAAATAGATCGATTTCATCATCCGACTCTTCTTGTTCCCTCATCCTTAGCCGCTTTGATTTTTTCAACTTGGCTTGTTCATCTACACGGCATGGACAAAAAAAAAACACACTCAAAAATAATATAAATGAAATGTTGAATCTATTCTGATACAATACAAATACAATATAGCTAAACATTAACATTGAAAACGTTCTTGCTTGGTCTTGAAACAGTTCTTGTTTATGGTTGAAAAAAAGAAATTGCTGCAAAAAAAAATAATTATGATGAAAAAACATGAGTAAACTATTGAAAAATGTATTTCACCAAACAACCAGATCTTACCATAGTCTTATGAACTTATTTATAGAATAAGTTCTTGTATGATGTTGAAACAGTTCTTGTTTATGGTTGAAAAAAAGAAATTTCATCAAAAACAGAATAATAATGATGAAAAAACATGAGTTAACTATTGAAAAATGTATTTCACCAAACAACCAGATCATTCCATAGTCTTATGAACTTATTTATAGAATAAGTTCTTGTATGGTGTTGAAACAATTCTTGTTTATGGTTGAAAAAAAGAAATTGCATCAACAACAAAATAATAATGATGAAAAAACATCAATAAACTATTGAAAAATGTATTTCATCACAAAACCAGATCTTTCCACATTCTTATGAACTTATTTATACAATAAGTTCTTGTTTTTGTTTGAAGAACTACACTTACTCATTCAGCATAGAACGATCTTGCTGCAAAAACAAAACATTGTTGATGAAAAAACATCACACAACCATTGAAAAAATATAATGAGATGACAATTAAAAAAACTCCACAATACATTAGGTTGTTGAATCTAATTCCAAAACGTTAATAATGAAATAGAAAGCATCAAGATAATGTTTGATACAAAATTGCAAATTTCAGAGAGCAAAATATCAAACAAGAACAACCCCAGTAATGAAAAATTGGAATCGAAAACATACCCTTTGAATTTGGTGATGAAACCCCATGTTTGCGTTTGCTTGCACCCTTTGAAATTGGTGATCTCGCCATTGTGCAGATCTGCAAATTGGAAAACACCCGACCATGATACAACAACCCAAAACCAGGTAAAGAACAACAAAAATCCACAATCAATCATGATTACTCACTATATATAAACCCTAATTATCAGTTCAACACCAACTTTACCCTACCAAAATCGGGGATACGAAAACCAAAACCCTAATTCAAATTACTACACCACATCTTGTGAACTACGAAATTAGGGGTTACAATCATCAAAATAACTAAAATCGAGATGAACGAACACAATGAGAGTGATACCTTGCCTGAAATCAGTGGGTATTGCTAGCGAGTTTGACGAAACCCTAAAGAACCCCAATCTTCCAACCTCTAAGCGAAATCAGACGGAGCCGAAATTCCCGGAGACGAGGTCCAATGCTTGAAGAGTCGAAGACGAACAAAGAATTTCCGATAACGCCGGTGAGGATTCTTTGGAGGGACAACGGCAGAGAGAGAGAAGCAATGATACGATTTCGGTGTGGAAGGATATGGAAAAACAAAATATTACGTATTGAAACTGATAAGGGAAGCCGAAAAGGTTTCATGAGAGAATCACGGGAATTTTTCAAAAAAGGGTAAAAAAAATTTCAAGCGGGATTTATGGATATTATCCCGTGTATTGCTCTTGTGATGTACTAGTACACCTTAGTCTCACCTATTATAGACCGTAGATCATTTTAAATCCAACGGACCATATTTTGTAGTATGAAGTACCCCAATTACATGCCTCTCTAGAGCGTGATTCTTGCAGAGATGCGCTATACATTATTTATCTAGAATAAGCAAGTGTTAAGGGGGAACTATTAGGTGAAAAGTCTAAGGAACGCCATGCTAGAATAAACAAGTGGACGCTAGAAAGTTTTCTAGGTCGCTACTCTCTCCTTAAAATCCAAGTTTTCTAGGTCGCTACTCTCTGCTTAAAATTCAAATGCTAGAGAATCAAAGGCTGAAAACTTGTGCTTAATGAAGTTCTACTAAGTGTTAGAGGACGCTACTAAGTTTTTATGCATGCTAAGTTCCAATGTCAAAACTATTTTGCTGAAGAGTTTGTCATCATCAGAAAGGGGGAAATTGTCGGGACAATATCAAGGATGCTTGCGTACTTGTTAGTGTACCACACAACCGTCCCTTAGTTTTGATATGACAAACTCACTTTGATTCTAACAAATTTGTCCAAGTGTTCAAAAACGCCAGTGACAAAAGGACAACAAGTGTATGGACGCCCCTGAAGCTAAGGGACGCGAGCTACCAGGAAGTAAGGACAAGACAAGTGACTACTTGAGCAAGGACGTAGTCCCAAGCAAGTAGGAACGCGAGCTTCATCTCATAAGCGTCCTTACTCAACAGCCGACAAGATGACATCACTCGACAATATTTGATCATCCAGGACACGTGGAGACCGATCCTGTAGCAGAGTCCATCACCACGTGGAAGCAAATCCTGTAGCAGAGTTCATCAACATGTGGAAGCTGATCCTGTAGCGGAGTCCATCACAGCTGGATACAGGAAGCTTCCTTCCATCACCGCCATACTACGTGGAGGAAGATCCTGTAGCCACGTCCCCGAAGGGCATGATCGTCCCAGAGAATGATGCCCTTCCCAAGTCCTATAAATAGCCCCAAGGCATTTATTGTGACGCCAACGCTTTCAGAGAATATTCAGAGAATACTGAGCGAAAGCGACCTCGATCAAGAACACGAAGAACAAGCTTAGAAGTCTTCTAGGACTTAGTGTTTGATCAAGAGAAAAGTTGTAACCCAAACCAAAACTGTTTGTAACCAGAAAACCAAAAGAAAAGAGAGAAGTCCTGCGACGTATTGTAGGACGTTGGGATAGAGTCCTTTAGAAGATTAAACTCGCTTAAGTTGTAGGCTTAGAGGAGTCCTTTACTAGTGGACTTAGGAAGAACGCTAAGTGACAGAGATATGTAAAGACTCGCCAGTACAACTATAAGGACGTTTAATAAGAAAGGAAAATCTATTAAAAAATCCTCCACGGAGGTAGAGGTTTACACTCAAGGACTACTTGGTCTTGAGTGGTTCCTCTATACATCGTTGTGTTCTATTTTGTCTAAAGTTCACCTGTTTAGTTTATTTCCGCTGTACAACTTAAGGACGCCCTTACACCTCGTAAGGACGCCTGACTTAAGGACGCCTTTACATAAGTAAAGGACGTCCCTCTTTGTACTAACGATCCAACAAATGCGCAAAAGATGAAAATACCCCTAGCACTTAAAAGCCTTTAAAATCCGCGTGTAAATACATCCGTTAATTTTTCCAGATCCAACGGCCATGATATGTTCGCATTTTACACCCTAACAACCGATCTCACCTGATCGCAAATCCCGGAATCATTAGGGTATATGGCATTTGGAAAATGCCATATAGTAAGAAAATACTACAATATGTCATATTTGCACACATGGCATAACCCATCTCTCCACTAGTTGACCGACCGTTGACCGGCATTGACCGACCGTTGACCGGCGTTGACTGTCATTAATTGTCAACGCAAGTGACAATATTCACAGCTAATTGTCAACACAACTGACAATTTGCACAACTAATTAATTGTCAACACAAGTAACAATAGTCATACTTAATTGTCAACACAAGTGACAATATTTACAGCTAATTGCTATCACAAGTGACAATATTCACACCTAATTGTTAACACAAGTGACAATATTCAGCAATTATTCATACACTCAATTGTCATCACAAGTGACTATATTCACACTTAATTGTCAACATAAGTGACAATATTCAGCAATTATTCTCACACACTCAATTATCATTACAAGTGACAATATTCACACCTAATTGTCAACGCAAGTGACAATATTCAACAATTAATCACACACTCAATTGTCATCACAAGTGACAATATTCACACCTAATTGTCAACACAAGTGACAATATTCATCAATTATTCTCACACTCAATTGTCATCGCAAGTGACATTATTCAACAATTAACTAGACGATTATAGTAATCACACCGAATAGGTATAGCTAAAACAAGACTTATGCACACAACTCCAAATTATCATCATAAGTGACAATATATATCATCAACAATGTTATCAAAGGATCTTCTTGAAAACACCTAATTGTTATCACAAGTGACAATATTCATAACTAATTGTCATCACAAGTGACAATATTCAAGAAATAACTAGAAGATTTAGGGACACTCATGAATTTTATGAAACTAGTTTTCATATCAATGATAGTGATTATAAAATTTAGTGACTATATATGTCAAATGTATAAACAAGTAAAACCATTCAGATCCAATCACAAGTGACAATATATGTCAAATTGATAAACAAGAAAAGTCATTCAATCAACGAAAACAATGTGATCCAAAATTAATTATTCTGTCATCACAAGTGACTTTTAGTTATTCTGTCCACTTAAGTGACAATTAGTTATTATGTCCACCTAAAAGACAATGTGATCCAAAATTATAAATAAGTGACAATTAAAACAAGTGACAATTAAAACATCCCAAAATTTACTTGGCCTAGCTTAAAGTTGTATGAGGTTCCTCTGTCACGACTTGAATCAAACTGAGTTCCATCCAGCTAATCGGTCCGGGTGTGGTGGTCAAAATTTAAATTTATAAACCGAACCTCAATTGTAGTAAAGAGGTACGGTGTCGAACACACGGGAGTTCGTGTGTTGAGAGTACCCGAAAGACTAAAAAGGTGTAAAAGAAAGGTAAAATAAAGGAAAATGGAAGAAATCACCTCGGACCGACACTAGTCACTTCGGTCCGAGGGTGGATCGAGGTTGATTTGCACGGGACCGACTTACACTACGTTGGGCCCGACTTACTGGGAACTTCGATTAGGCAAAGATAGTAGATCGGTCTTGGGTTTTTGGGTTTCTTCCCTAACTAGACTTGGGTAATTCCACCCCAATTCAACCAATAAGTGTTGATCCTTGTGAGATCGAGGTTGCTAGCCTTCAATCTCTCCATTCTACACTTCGACCTTAGGGAGTTTTCACTCTCCTTCGATGTTAGGTCTAGTGATTGGGTTCGAGATTGCTCTCGCTTACTCTTACCAATCACGAGCCCTAAGCCTCTTGTTTTCACAAGAGAATTGAAGCTTAGTGTAGAGAGGATTCATAGATCAAGCACTTAAAGGCTATGGAATTGGGGGTTCATACCCAATCCTAGCTAGGGGATTCCCCCATAGCCCAAGACTATGGAATCTACTCCATCAATTAAGAGAACAAAGCAATCAATGGTAAAAGCAAGCAAATCTCAATCATCAATCTCAAATCAAACTCAAATTGCATTCAAATCTCAAAGGGTTCACAAGATCCAAGTCTTAATTCTACTAAAACCAAAGGGAAACAAGTACAAACTCACTATCCTTCCTCCTAGCTCCACCGATTTTCCTCCTCTTCTCCTCCTCCTTTCTTCTCCTTGCTCTCCAAGTCTTCCTTGAGCCTTTGAGAGTGATTTGGTGTGGGATTGTTGTTGGCCCCCACTAATGCTCCCTAATCACCTCTAATTATCCTACTCTATTGATTGGGGACCAAGGAATTCCAATTTAGAAGAAAGGCAAAATTGGAAGATCACCATAATTGTGCCTTGGGGCCTAATCTTCACAACCGCCTACTAGGACCGACATGCTGGGGACCTCGGGCCCGACGTTGGGAGCGTCGGTCCTGTGGTCTGGTGCTCGAACTCGGGCCCGATGTCGTGGTAACTCGATCCAGGGCCTCGATCCTTGTCTCTTCTTGGCTTTCCTTTGGTTCCACTTCATTCTTAGCATGGGTCATCCGCTCCTTGGCTTCCTTGCTTAGCTCCTACTTGAAATGCTCCTCCAAAACGTCCTCATTTGTGCCATTTTACCTACAAAACATAACAAACTCGCATAGTTTCCGACTCTTGAAGAAAACCGGGAACTAAGCTAAAAAGGAATGAAACTAACAAGGAAAGGAATGAAAAACACATATTTACAAGGGAAATTAACTACTAAAACACCACCAAAATGAGAGACATCTAAATACCCCATACTTAAACTTGCTTGTCCTCAAGCAATAACAATGTAAGCAAGACCGAAGCACAATCTTCAAGTAAAGCCTCATATGAAAAACTCAAAGTAAGCACAAGTGATAGACATGCTAGCAAGATTACATCATCACACATGATCAAGTGTTCAAGGAATAAAGTCTAATGCAACCAAGCCTCACTTTAGGGATATGAAAATGTGTATCACTCATCATGTGTTTAGGCTTAGCAATGAACACTCAAACTCAACAATCATGCAAGTAAAGACTTTACAATTGAAGCTAATATCACCAATTCCTCCACCTAGAGATGCCTATTACAATGCACACAAAGAATATGAACTTGGCTCAATGGAGGTCCTCAAAGAGGTTCCATTCGGCCGGGTTGTAATGGGGCTTTTGGTGTTTCTCAAGGTGGGAATCACTTTGGTCTTGTGGTGCTTACAATGGGGATTGAACTTTCTAGTCTTTCACCAAACTCACCAAATTATTCCACTTTCAACTTCACTCTTCCAAAAGACTTTGATTTTTCTTCTTCTTTCTTTTCTCAACCCTCTTTTCACTAAACATTCCACTTCATCTTTGCACTACACTTAGACCCGGCAAAATCTGCCCCGACCCGAAAAACCGACCCGACCCGCCCGAAATTGTCTGGGTCATAACCCGGAAAAGTAAACCCGAAACCCGATTTTACCCGAACCCGATGACCCGGGAAATTTCTGGGTCAAACCCGTTTGGTTTTGGTTAACCCGTTGGGTCGAACGAAAAACGGGAATGGTGAAAAAAATCCACACATTGTTGGGTTCGATTGTAATGATTTGTCTTCTTCTCGTCATTAGCCGAACTCAACTCCAATTGATTGATTAAAAGATGATTCTTTATAAAGAAAATCGACTCGAGTAATTGATTTTGAACATGAAATATACCAATTGATTAAAGATGTACTAAGTTAGTGTCTCTTAAATTGATGTATACTTCTCAAGGTTTGAATGTTTTTTTGCTTTGTTGAACTAGAATCTAAGTTCTGAATTGATTTGTAAAGTTGTTCTAGGTTACATTAATGTTTATAGTTTTATCAAAGTTAAAATATGTAAACGATGAGAAATATTATACTTTTAAAATATGTAAATTACAAGCTTCTTCTTCTAGTATGATATATGCATACAAGAACTCTAGGATTTACGTTTTCATACAAATTACTTTTTATCTAACGTGTTTGTTTTTTTTTCTTCATAATCAATTTTGAATTTCTAGGATTTGGACTTTAAAGTTAATCATTTCTTATTGAAATTCTTTTAGAAAACACCATGAATGTGAAATTGAAACTTGTTTTTGTTGTCTTTGTGTTACTTATCCCACTTAGTCTAGCACATGATTGATTGCAAAAATCTTGTTAAAATAGGTAGATATCACGTTATGATTAATAATTTGTAATAGTGAGTACAAAGACGAAGTGTAACTCTTGTATTAAAAATCTAAATCCTTACATATAGGTGTCAATTAAATTATATTAACTTTATAAGTAAATAAGAGAGTAACACCCGTTAAAATTGTGACCCGAAATGACCCGACCTGGTGTTTGACCCGAACCCGATTACCGAAACCCGAACCCAACCCACCCGACCTGATTGACAGGTCTAACTACACTTTTTGTTGGATTTTTCTCACTTTTTCACTTAGGATCGACTTGCACTATAATCGGGCCCGAAGTGCACTTATCCTCGGTCGGAACCCCTTTTTTTTTTCACTTAAGCACTTTGCTTTCAATCCACTACTTATTTCCAACATTTCTTTCTTTCTTTTCAACAAAGATGCACTACCCACTTGGTGTATAACTCCATTTCTTGCCCTTCACCAAAGAGAATCTCAACTCTCCAAATATACTCCAAAACCTCTCACTAAAGTCCAATCCCATAAGGGTCAAGTCATATAGGCTAGGAATCATATTTTTGAGGAGTTTCAAACAAAGGTCTAAGGCTAAAACGGGGCTACAAACAACGGTTTCTCTTCAAGGTAGGATATGGAAGATTTTGTGACTAAATGAAATAAAGTTCAAATCAATGTGACAAAGCATAGGACAAATCTCATATTGGTCTTGGAAAATACATAAACACCTCAATAGCAAGTTTTACTAAGCATGCATGAGCTAATTCACACAACAAAAATGAGGGATATGCAATATGAACAAACATCCATAAAATGGCCAAAAATCATCTCACAAGGTTCACTCAAGCTTAGTTGCATCAAATCTCCATCCAAGAACTCATGTGCTCAATAAAAACATGCAAGATATCATATCACATTAAAAACAACATCCATTTAGAGGCTAAACTATCCAAAAATATGCAAAGGAATTTACATGCTCACATCATCATTAGCCTTCATATGGACATCTAAGATGGGAATTCCTAGTCCAAAATCAAATTTTTTTTGTTGTTTTTAACCGAAAATTTTTCAAATTTTTAGGATTTTTCGAAAATTTTCTCAAACAAAACAAACAAACTCATCCATTCATGCCATAAAATTCAATCATCATCATGCATCACGCATCACATCATACCACTATCCCAAAAATGAAACATCCTTTAGACAAAACAAGAGAAAACACATGAAAACTACACATGGAATTATGAGCTACTAACCCACCCCATACTTAAAATTTTGATGTCCTCATCAAAAGAAATCAAAACTCAAAAGTAAAGAGAAGCGTAAAGAGAGCTCACAATTCTTTATTTTTGCATGGCTTGTTGAGGTTTAGTTCGGAGGGTGACCGCGGCGTCTCCTTTGAAGCCTTGCTTGCCGCTCGCGCTCATACACGTGGTCGTGGAAAGGATCTTGACTTGGCGGTTGAATTTGTGGGGCAGGACGCATCCATTGATCTTCACGGGAAGAGAAATTCCCGGTCATCCACTCATTGAAACTCTCTTGGACGCTCCATCTTTGGTCCTCGGCCGCCCTCAAGTCATCCACCTCATGTCTAGTGTAGGCGATGTTGCGGTTCACCTCCTCAAATTGGGCTTGAAAGTCTTCTTGGTGGTGGAAAAGTTGTTGTTGTTGGAAGTTGAGATGTTGTTGTTGAAGGTTGATGTGGTGTGCCTCTTAAAGCATACTTGATTGTTGAAGTTGGAGATGCGCCATTTGGGTGGCCAAGAAGTTCATGTCCACCGATTGGTTTGGCTCGGGGAACACCATTCCGGGCCCATACCATGGGGCATACCCTTCATACCCTCCATAGCTCGGTGGTTCTTGTCTTGCTCCACTTCCCTCACCCCTCTCGAAGTGGCTTGGGACCGGATCGGGCAAAAAGACGTCGGACCGACGTTGATGGACATCGGGCCTTACTTGAGATGCACCTCGGTCCAATAGTGTTGGGGCGTGGTCGGTGAGCAAATTGTGGTAACCACCATCTTCTTCTTCTTCTTCACCTCTAGGCATGTCTACATCCATGTCATCTCTCCTCACGAACTCATATTGGTTGGGCTCTTCTTCTTCGGTGTCCGGGGAAGCTTGAGGAGAAGTGAAACGGATGTGTTGTGGTTGTCTCCTAACCTCAAGTGTCCCCTCCGGCTCTCCATAAGGATTCACCTTGCCCGTCCACACTTGGAACCAATTGTAGTAGTTGGTGAGGTTGAAGAGGCGTGGCTCCAAGGGGATGTGCACATTGTTGAAGTTGGAGTGTGGGGCTAGGTAGGTGGTGGCGCCGGTCACTTGCTTCTCTTTGATGATGTTGGCCTTCTTGAAGTACTTTAGGTCCATGAACTCCACACCATTAGGGGCCGGTGTGTAGGTAGACAAGTCCACCTCAAGACGATGAGCCAAACGAGCTATCATGCCTCCAAAATAGATCCATGAAGAGCTTTGGAAATCCCTCACCATCTTCACCCATTCCCATGTGAGGTTCATTGGCTTCTCATTCTCAAACAACATCTCATAGAGTATCATGGCTTCCTCCTTCATTGGCTTGCTCAACTCGTGCCTAGCAAAAATGGAACAACCCAAGGCTCGGATCATGACTCGGAAGAGTGGATTGGCAATCTCATTTGTCGGTGCGCCCTTCCTCATCTCACTTCTTCCGGCTACGAACCTCCAAAGATAGTCAACCTTCTCATTATCAACATAAGCCTCCTCTCTCGTAAATGGGAACCCAAGGTAGGTAGCCAAGTTACGGAGAGAGAGCTCTTGCAACTCGTTGCCCATTTGGAAGGAAATCATGCCTTCGCTCTCAACCCCTTCATAGGTGCACTTGAATGACGCCATGAACTCGGACGTCAAGGCGGGATAGTGAGTGTTGTTCCACCTTAGCAAGACGTTGAGCCCAATGTTCGAGTAGAGCACCGAATAAGAGCCTCATCCATGCTCATCTTTTGAATTGACTCCCAATCTAACCACCGAGTGTGGTGAGATAGACCCATGAGTCGCTCATACTCTCTAGCCACATCATCATCTTCAAAACGAACGTCGTCCATCCTTTGGACTCTCTTGGACGACTTCTTGGACTTTCTTGTTGCTTTCTCCATCCTTGAAGAAGATGCTCGGGTAGACATGGTACCTACACACAATCAAGCAAATAACTCCAAGATAAAATCTATACAATCACAACAATGTCACAAGCTTCCACAACAAACAACTCATCATGCAAAGAGATAACCCCATACTTGCTCTTAAGACACTCAATCCACAAAATCAATCATGTGTGAGCTAAGAATCACATAACAATGGTCAAGCTACAAGATATATCATGATGAACAAGCCATAACCAACAATCAAGCTCATGAATCCCAAAGCTCACACAAGACAAAATCAAATTGCAAAGGAACGACGAACACAGCACATCGGGCCCGAGGTTCTCAACCTCGGTCCGAGTTTTGGACCGACTTTCAACGTCGTTCCCGAAGTCTTGGGTACCTCGGGCCGACTATAATCCGACTTCTCTTCTTAGTTTCATCCATAAAACACACTATCATGCTCCTAAAATCCATAATCAACCATTTCTCATCATCAATCGAAGTTCTAAGTAGGTGTTAGCAACAATTAAGCACAAATTTCACAATGCATGCAAATCACCATGGATGCTCAAGGTCTAAGCTCACTTAATCATGGCAAATCTCAAATCTAGCAATGAAAGCATGAAATTCACAAGGAATCAAGTAGAGATTGAGATTTACATACCAAATATTGAAGAATCAAAGACTTGTAGCAATCAACTTCTAAAAACTCAAATTTCTCTTCTAGATCTAGAACAGGGATTTTGGTTGGGATTTTGGCTTGTAGATCAATGTTTGAGGATGCTAGGGTATGGATCGAGATTTGTGGTGAGGTTTTCTTGAGGTTCGAGTATGGTGGGGATGGGGATCGATTTGGAGGTTTTGAGAGTGAATTGGTATTTTGGGAAGGTAGTTATGAGGGTGATGGGTGGTGGGTATGTGTAAGAGGGCTTAAATGGGGTAGAAGACAAAGTTAGGTCAGAAGGGCAAGATAGGAATTTCCACAAAATCAAGACCAAAGTTGACCATCGTTACCGGACCGACGTTGCAACCTCGGGCCCGAGGTACTGGGTACCTCGGTCCTACCCGATTTTTGCTCCTAAAATCCCTTTTTCATGGCAAGGCTCTACCCACAAGTCCTTGCATCATTTCCACAAATACCACACATGATCATGAAGCACACATAACACACAATTCCACAAAACACATGCTAAAGAAAAGATTAGAAGGAATCTATACTAAGGCAAAGAAAAACAAACTAGAAACTACGAAAATGAACCTACTAAACCCGGGTTGCCTCCCGAGGAGCGCTCTTTTTAAGTCACTAGCTTGACTTCTAACCTCTACCCTTCAAGGAGGGTGAAAAACGGTGAATTGATCCTCCTTGTCATATGCATCTCCATTCTCCTCATAACCAAAGTGCCACCATTTGTGTTTGATGAAAGTGTGACCTCCAAATTCTCCATCTCCTTTGTCCTCCAAAGTATAGGTTGGCATCTCTTGCATCTTCTCCACTTGATCTTCATTACCTACATCACAAAAGTCCATAGAATTTCTAGGGGACTCCATGAAATTATAACTCAAATCTTCTTGCAAATCACTCAAGCAAAGGTAATCATCCTAAATCACTTAAACAAATGAAAGAGTCTCCCACATCAAAAGGATACGAAGAAGGATACTCTTCATGGCTTCTTGGGCTATGTTCATCTCTTAACTCTTCATGGTTCACCAATGGATCTAGCAACTCTCTTTCTTGCTCATGGACATAGACCATGTCATGATCTCTCAATGGTGTTTCTTCCTCTCTTGTGGGTTCCAACTCCTCTCTCTTGCGCTTGGCACTTTCCTCCAACTTCAAAATCGCCAATGCATCCGGTTCATTAAGAGCTTTGTTGAAATGGAACTCCACTTTTTCCTCTCCAATCTCGAAAGTCACTTTCCCATTTCTCACATCGAACTTGGCACCCGCCGTGGCTAGAAACGGCCTTCCGAGAATAATGGGCACCATAGGATCTTCTTTCATGTCTAAGATCACAAAATCATCGGGTACAAAATACCTCCCAACTCTAACCGGGACGTCATCTAGAATTCCGGTGGCCTTTGTTGATGAACCATCGGCCATAGTAAGACTTATATCAACCGGTTCCATATCTCCTAGGTTAGCCCTTCTCCATATGCTGATGGGCATAACCGATATGCTTGCTCCCAAATCACAAAGAGCCTTGAATTGTTGGGATCCAATCCCCACGGTGATGGCAAATCTTCCGGGATCACCTAGCTTTTGAGGTAGCTCCAAGATCTTCACCTCATCTTGCATCTCAACAATTGATCTCTTCTTGCTCAAGATTTCCTTCAAGAACTTTGCATAGGATGGCATCTCACTTAGAGCATCGGTGAATGGGATAGTGATGTTCAAGCCTTGCAAAAGCTTCAAGAACCTCTTGAACTTGCCTTCAACAATCTCCTTGGGCTTCTTCAAAGGATATGGAAGAGTTGTGCCACCTTGCTTCTTGCTTGGGTCCACCCCTTTGGATCGATCTTGGCTTCTCTCAACATTTTCAGCTTGGACCGACTTAGGATCGACGTCGGGGCACGTCGGGCCAACTTCAGGGCATGTCGGGCCCGATGTATGCTCAACCTCGGTCCACTTCAGGGGACCTCCTCTATCTACCGGATCGACGTCTGGGCACGTCGGGCCCGAGGTACTGGGAACCTCGGTCCGACTCTCTTCTCTTGTTCTTGGAACTTGTGGCTCGGGCAAACTCCGTCCACTCCTCAATCCTATGGCACGAACTTCGTTTTGTTGTTGTTGGGCACGGGGATTCTCCTCGGGTCGGCCCGGGAGTATCCCTTCCTCTCTTGGAAGTTGATTTGCCATGTGAACAAATTGGTTGTCCACTTGTCTTCTCCACACACCAAACTCCTTGAATTGGGTCTCTATGTTGGTGACTTGATTCTTCAAATCTTGAGCCCATTGTGGTGTTTGCTCATAGAATCCCGGAGGTCGGTATGGTGGTGGTTGGGCCCTTGGCTCGGCTTGGTTGAAGTTGTTGTTGTAGCCACTAGCTTGGCCTTGGTTCCATCTTCCTCCATTGTTGAAATTGGTTCTCCCCCCGAAGTTCCTTTGAACATAGTTGGCCTCCTCAATTTGCTCGGCCAATCGGACTTGGTGCTCATTTGGGCACTCTTGGGCTCCATGCTTCAAAGAACCACACTCTTCACATGCTCTTGTGTTTTGTTGGAGATGACCCATCTTCCTCCTCATTTTGTTCAAATCATCCTCCAAGAATTGGATCTTCACATCTTTGTCCACCTCTTCACTTTTGGGATCGTAGAGCCTCTTCGGACCGTCTCCATGGACTCTCACTTCCTTGTTCACTTGATTGACTCCATACATGGCCTCATAATCGGAGAGCTTGTCTAGCAACTCCCACGCTTGCTCCGGAGGCAAATCAAAGAACCCACAATCGGTATGGAGGTTCAATTTATCCTTGGTGGCGGGGTTGATTCCTTGGAAGAAAATGTCTTGAAGGACATAGGGTTGTTGCCCATGTGTTGGACACGCCCTTAACATCTCCTTGAACCGGTCCCATGCCTCGAAAAGTGGCTCATGAGCTCCTTGTTGAAAGCTAGCAATCTTCCTTCTAAGCTCCGTCGTTTTGGTGGGCGGGAAGAACTTCATCAAAAATGAGTCGTTGAGAGCCCTCCATGATGTGATAGAACGAGGTGCTTGGCTCTCCAACCAATGCAAAGCTTTTCCTCCCAAAGACCACTTGAAGGCTTTGAGTAGCACGTACTCGAGTGTCTCGTCGTCCGTCGAGATGGTCTCACATAGGTCCTTGAATTGCTTCACATGCTCGATCGGGCACTCATTCGGTCTCCCTTGAAATTGCTCCCTCTTGATGAGTGAGATAAATTGAGTTTTGATCTCAAAATTCTTGGACACCTCCGGCAAGACGATGGCCGGTTCGGGCACCTTCAACTCCGGATGCATGTATTGTCTAGCATTCCGGGGTTGAGTGTTGATTTGAGCCTCCAACCTCATCCTTTGCTCACGCTCTCTACGGGCCTCGGCATCTCGGTTCGCCATTTCAAGTTGCATTCGAGCCATGTCGGCTCTCATCCTTTCGAACTCCTCATCACGGGCTTGGTCCGCCATCCTCTTCTTTTTTCGGGCTTGCTTGATGATACTTTCTGGGTCACACACAAAGTCGAGCTCAAGTGTTCCTCGGACGGAACGAGCTCGCATGCACCTACAACCAAAGACACAAACAAAAACCGAATCAAAACAAACAAGGGGTTTGGGCTAATCCCTCACCCAAATCACTACTAAATCAAAGACTCAAAAGATGGGTACCTCCAACGAATAGAACTCCCCGGCAACGGCGCCAAAATTCTGATCGGTCCGGGTGTGGTGGTCAAAATTTAAATTTATAAACCGAACCTCAATTGTAGTAAAGAGGTAGGGTGTCGAACACACGGGAGTTCGTGTGTTGAGAGTACCCGAAAGACTAAAAAGGTGTAAAAGAAAGGAAAAATAAAGGAAAACGGAAGAAATCGCCTCGGACCGACACTAGTCACTCTGGTCCGAGGGTGGATCGAGGTTGATTTGCACGGGACCGACTTACACTACGTCGGGCCCGACTTACTGGGAACTTCGATTAGGCAAAGATAGTAGATCGGTCTTGGGTTTTTGGGTTTCTTCCCTAACTAGACTTGGGTAATTCCACCCCAATTCAACCAATAAGTGTTGATCCTTGTGAGATCGAGGTTGCTAGCCTTCAATCTCTCCATTCTACACTTCGACCTTAAGGAGTTTTCACTCTCCTTCGATGTTAGGTCTAGTGATTGGGTTCGAGATTGCTCACGCTTACTCTTACCAATCACGAGCCCTAAGCCCCTTGTTTTCACAAGAGAATTGAAGCTTAGTGTAGAGAGGATTCATAGATCAAGCACTTAAAGGCTATGGAATTGGGGGTTCATACCCAATCCAAGCTAGGGGATTCCCCCATAGCCCAAGACTATGGAATCTACTCCATCAAGTAAGAGAACAAAGCAATCAAAGGTAAAAGCAAGCAAATCTCAATCATCAATCTCAAATCAAACTCAAATTGCATTCAAATCTCAATGGGTTCACAAGATCCAAGTCTTAATTCTACTAAAACCAAAGGGAAACAAGTACAAACTCACTATCCTTCCTCCTAGCTCCACCGATTTTCCTCCTCTTCTCCTCCTCCTTTCTTCTCCTTGCTCTCCAAGTCTTCCTTGAGCCTTTGAGAGTGATTTGGTGTGGGATTGTTGTTGGCCCCCACTAATGCTCCCTAATCACCTCTAATTATCCTACTCTATTGATTGGGGACCAAGGAATTCCAATTTAGAAGAAGGGCAAAATTGGAAGATCACCATAATTGTGCCTTGGGGCCTAATGTTCACAACCGCCTACTAGGACCGACATGCTGGGGACCTCGGGCCCGACGTTGGGAACGTCGGTCCTGTGGTCTGGTGCTCGAACTCGGGCCCGATGTCGTGGTAACTCGATCCAGGGCCTCGATCCTTGTCTCTTCTTGGCTTTCCTTTGGTTCCACTTCATTCTTAGCATGGCTCATCCGCTCCTTGGCTTCCTTTCTTAGCTCCTACTTGAAATGCTCCTCCAAAATGTCCTCATTTGTGCCATTTTACCTACAAAACATAACAAACTCGCATAGTTTCCGACTCTTGAAGAAAACCGGGAACTAAGCTAAAAAGGAATGAAACTAACAAGGAAAGGAATGAAAAACACATATTTACAAGGGAAATTAACTACTAAAACACCACCAAAATGAGAGACATCACCAGCAGTGTGCCAACATAGTGAAATACTAAGGATAACACAACAAGATGAGCCTCAATTGAAAATCCATCATCAAAAACTCAAACTCCAAATCCCCAAAGAAATGACTGAAATACCTTCCACAACATCGCCTTTGCCAGGTCGCTCCCAGCCTTCGCCTTCCTTGAGAAGCTTGTTCATGATCTTCGTCTTTCCAATCTTCTTCTCTTCTCCAACACTCAAAATCGGAACGTCTTCTAGAAAATCGTCCATGTCCATTCCCATCTCCTCGTCGTTCACACCAGAGCTCGTCGGAAAGTCGAAATCAGTGGCAAATATCCATAACAACCAGATCCGGAGCCTCATCGCCGCCTCAATCTACCTCCAACAAACCAGATATGGAGCTCCGTCGTCCAACGGTGTAAATTCGCCGTTGTAGCTCCTCCGACGCTGTCCACGAGCCCTCTCTCCAGATCCGCGCCTGTTAGGGTTACGATTTGGACGGACGGCCGTCGGATCAGGAGGGGACAGGCGAATCCGATGGGACCTTTTGAAGAGGAAGAAGAAGAGGTTGAGGATGAGGACGAGGAAGAGGACGAATGTTAGATCTATCTGTCTCTGACAACGATCAACGATCAACTACCAATTCAAGATCAGGTTGCTAAAGGAAGTGGCCGGTAATCCATCTGAATTTGGATGAGCAGGAATCCCTAGCTATTCAGACTACCATCGGAATCGGGCTGGTCTAGACAATTTTCGAGTGGATAAAACTTCTTCTCAATTAGGCTCAACAATGGATTATGGAGGGGCCTGATTTTGACGAGGGTGATCGAGCAGTTCACGGGATGACCTAGGGAAAAGAAATAAAGATAGAAATTGGGAGGAATGAAGATAATTTATGCTATGCGGGCAAAAAAACATGGTTTGGGTAGCAACTTCAAATTGAGGCTGTAGTAGCAGCCGCTTATCGCAAATCCCTCTAAAGTACCGTTTTATATATGCGTTTGCAATAACTGAAAGATGGTTTATCTTTTCTCTATTTTTCTAACTTAGATCTTAGGGTACAAGGTTAAGAGTCTAAATTTAAGAATAAATACTCCCTCTGTCTAATTCAATTTGGCCTTTTAGACTCAAATATTTGTTTATTTCTATTTTATTTTTTAACCTTTTTTGTCCAATAAGTTCCAAAATTACCCTTAAGTAATTTGTTAATTGAAATCTTGAAAATTGTAAAACTCATAATATGTGAGGAGAATTAATTACATTAGGAAAATGCCATATAGTAAGAAAATACCACAATATGTCATATTTGCACACATAGGATAACCCCTCTCTCCACTAGTTGACCGACCGTTGACCGGTGTTGACCGACCGTTAACCGGCGTTGACCTGCATTGACTATCATCAATTGTCACCACAAAGTGACTATATTCACACCTAATTGTCACCACTAGTGACAATATTCATATTAATTGTCAACACAAGTGACAATATTCACACCTAATTGTCAACACAATTGACAATATTCACACCTAATTGTCACCACAAGTGACAATATTCACACTAATTGTCACCACAAGTGACAATATGCACACCTAAATGTCAACAAAGTGACAATATTCACACCTAATTGTCAACGCAAGTGACAATATTCACACCTAATTGTCATCATAAATAACAAAATTCAGCAATTATTCACACTTAATTGTCATCACAAATGACAATATTCACACCTAATTGTCATTACAAGTAACAATATTCACAAAATAACTAGAAGATTATACATCAAATAAGTTTAGCTAAAACATGACTTATGCACACAACTCCAAATTATCATCACAAGTGATAATATATGTCATCACCAATGTTATCAAATGATCTTCGTGATAACACCTAATTGTCATCACAAGTGAAAATATTCAACAAATAACTAGAAGATTATAGTAATTACACCGAATAAGTGTAGATAAAACAAGACTTGTGCACAAGTGACAAAACGATTATCATCACAAGTGACAAAACGATTTTTAATAAAACCCATTGTAATTAATATATTATCAAAAAAAAACACTAAATTATCATCACAGGTGACAAAACGAAAAGGTCGTTACATAATCAATTAAATACAATCTTTAATTATCATCATAAGTGACAAAACGAATTGTCATCATCTTACAATCTAACTAGCAAATAATCACATAAGACAAACACAAACACAAACACAATCTAATTGCAAAACCACTAACTAGCTTAGGCAAACACGTTACAAACTTATAATCTAATTGCAAAATAAAAAAATAAAAAACTGCATTAGCCAGACAAGTTGGTCTATATGGTCTGCTCCATTTTAGGTCAAAATTCATGGAAAGTCAATACAGAGGTCTGAAAATCATATTGCATTTTTTCAACATGATCCATCTGAAACTCACTCATATGTTAATTGCTTCTGCAGGTTAGCCTGAAATGTTGGGTTTAGTCTGTAACTGATTTCCTTTTTCCTACCCATAGAACATAATCTGAAATCAACTGGAACAGTTCTAGCTAAAGAAAATAATAGCTAGCAGAACAGCATCAAAGAGTTTGGACAGCTAGTGCTAGCTTTTATGTATCCACATCAGAATAGGCAATATGCAACAATAACACGATACATAGGAGCATTTCATATACCTATCAGATGTTTCTCCTCTGATGCTAATCCCATCAAACTCTATATTTATCCCTTTGTTAAACCAATCCTGAAAACAATTCATGATTTACAAGTGTAGTAGGATAAAAGAAATTTACCTGGAGCTACCAGGATCTTCTGTATTGAGCGGAGCATATTTGCTATTTTGATTCAGGAATGAGCTCCCAACCAATTCAATACCACCATTTAGAGCCGACCTCGGCGGAGCACGCACGCTCTTCAACGAATCTCGATACTTCTTGAAAAAAAAGCGACCTGTTCCTCGTTGCCTAAATTGTCACCTCCAAATTGTCACCTCCAAGCTCCAAATCAAAATTTAATACTCATAATTACGCATCGTAGATCTAAACAATGTGAAACGCGTTTTTCCTCTCTCGTCTTCCCAAATGAACAGGAAAAAAAACATGAACAGTCAACCAGCACAATGCCGAGAAGATTTTGGTGGAATTCGAAGGCTTCACCGGCGGATGCTACAGATGAGAGCCTTCTTTGTTTTCCCGACCTCGCAATCGCCGGCCACCGGCACCGGCTTCGCCAGGTCCTCCTCCGTCAGGAGGCTCTCTTCGTCGATCAGATCCGACTCCTCGTCCAGATCGGCGATGATCTGGACCTTAGGTGGAGGAGGCTTGTTCGCCTTCTTCAAGAGAACGATGAGCCGAGGTTCCAAGAAGGCTTCGTAGCTCTGATCGCGAGCCGGTTGGAATAGGTTGTAGCCAAACGCTCTGATCTACGGATCCGGCCACGAGAAGCGATAGAAACGACGGCCGTCGAGGCCGACAGGACGAAGACTCCGGTGGAGGTCTGGCCAGCGGTAACCAGGCCATACACCTTCATCGCCGCTATTATCCCATGTATATCATCGATTAAGGTGTCGTTGAACAATGCGTACGTCGAAGATTGACGTCATTGTCGATTTGTTTCGCCGGAGGGAGGGAATTGAGGTGTCCGAAGTTAAGAGGATTTGTTCGCCGATTTGTTGCATAGTCGGATTTGGATTGGGACGGCCAAGCGGGTAAGATTTTTATATAATTTTTTTGTGTTATCTTTGCATATTAGTCATTTGACAGCCAAGCGGGTAAATCACTCCTTGTACACTGCCGCTTTATCAAAATTTTCCATTAAATTAATGAGGATATTTTAGTAAAGATAGAATTGCCTTAATATTTGTGTAAATTATTAAAAGGCCAAATAGAAATATACAAAGGGATTTGATAAAAAAAAAAAAGAAATATACAGAAGGAGTTATAATTTACTATTTATATTTTCTTTTATTTATTGTGATGGATTTATAATTTTCGTTCTAAGGATATAGGATATAAAAACCGATTTTTTTAACAATAATTAATATGCGCACATTTTCAAAATTAAAACTATTCAATAAAGAATGGTAGTGACTGACTCAATCCAATGATAAGATGAATTGTGAGACTTGATTTTTGACCTAAGTAAAATGACACTTGTTATCCCGTTTGGATATCAAACATAGTACCTTTGAACACGTACCTTCACAACTTTTCCCACTAGGTTACCCCGTGTGGTATAAAATAAGTTTGATGGGAAATCTCCATGCTAAGTTTCAAGGATATACAATAAAATAACTTCACTGCAACATCCATTCACTCACTTATACCATTAAGCAGATCCATTAAATCACTAATCCACCTCCTAAAATCTTATTAATTAAATAAACTAGTTGAAGAGAGCATTAAGACACACAACTAACAAATAATATCCTAATTAAGTAAACTTAAATTTGAATTGTTTTCAACATCATCCCTTAATTTAAACTTGCATCTTGTATGAATGTGGATTGAAGCACACTTGTTAGATCGATATGTTAGGATACATACCTTTTCCTAGAGGGAATAGAAAATTGGTAAGCAAAAATCAACAAAACAAGTAAACTAAAACAAATGTATCCTGACTAGTTTTGTCAGCTTTTATTATATGGAATCAATCATACAAACACAAATCTTTGTTCTAGATGTACATACGGCTCGTACAAACTCATCTTCATGACAAGAGATCCTTTGTAACTACATAGTCGTGATAAGAGAGCCTTCATAGACATACATGCCATGCGTTCTTCACGGACAAGCACTCATCTTCCTAAACTTCAAGACCACATGCTCGTCTTCCCAACATGAATGCCCTTAAAGTCATATGTTTGTCTTCCCCACATGAAAGCCTTTATTGGTTACATTCTCGTCTTTGCAACCATATATTCATCTTCCGGGTGTGAAAGTCTTTGCGATCATAAATTCACCTTCCCAATTGACGTGAAAAAAGCCTTCACTACCATACACTTGTTTACTTGATGTGAAACCTTTCATGTTCATACACTCGTCTTCTTAAAGTGAGAGCCTTCACGATTGCACAATCATCTTCCCAATCTGAGGTCATACACCTATCTTCTCAATTACATGAAAGCCTTTGCATCCACAAGCTTGTGTTTATGACATAAGATCCCTAATAGCCATAAGCTTGTCTTTATGACATAAAACCCTCATGAACGTAAGCTTATTTGTACGACGTGAAAGTCAATGCGGCTAGAAACCCATCTTCATGATGTGAGAGCCCAAGTAACACCAACTCCTCTTCACGATGAAAGAGCTGTAATGACACATATACTTTGCAAATGTGAGATGGACAAAAAGCGCATCACTACACATCTTTATGACATGAGAGCCCAAGTAGGGGCTAGCACCAGTGGCGGAGCCAGAAAAAATGGAAAGGGGGGGCGAAGTCGATTCCGTGGGTTGATAAGTAGGACAACACGTTGACATTGATATCTTATTTAAAATAAAATAAATAATTAAAAAAAATGTAAATAAATACATATATATATATATCAAATTACAAGGAAAGAACAAGAGAAACGCTCCCGATGAAACTTCTCCCCCAAAGCCCCCTCCATCTACAGTACCAAAAGCCCCAAATTAAGAACCCTAGATCCCGATTGAGTGCTTTCTTTGGCTTAATCTTGAGGATTTTTCTTGGCCAATCTGTTCCGCATGAAGCCCGAAGAACTCCAAAGTCTTCAATTAAAGTTATGGAACCCCGAGTTTCCGGCTTTCAGCGAAGGAGTCGAAGGTTCGAAGAACGACGATTGGTTAAAGCTTCATCTCCAAGGGCGATCAAGGCTGCTGGGTTGCAGCAAGCGACTCCTAGAAGGCTGTACAAGAAAGGATTAGGGCTATTTATCAAGAAACCAAAATCAAATCGGGATCTAGGGTTGGGGGCGATAGCGTACTGCTTCAAGTTGTTCCCTCAGAGAATGTTGGGGGAGGCATTTTGGGCTTCTCTTCAGTGGACTTCCCGGCTCCACTCACCATCCACAGACCAGGTGAGAGTGTTTCACTCTCTCACAGAAGATGGAACGATTCTCCGGATGTTCCATGATGGGCATCGAAAATTGACTTCGATCAGGTTGGTTCTATTCTCTTCCTCTCTTGCGTACTTTGATTGGGATGCTATGATTTATGGGTGCTGGTGCTTTGATTGTAAAGCGGAACTCTGGGGAATTGATCCCTCTTGTAGTCCATCTGATAAGTTAAAACCCAAGTTTTTGAAGAACCTCAAAAGAAGCCCCCTATTGAGGAGGCAATTTGTGCGTATAAAGGGACTCCCTAAAGAACAACTTGGAAGTACAATGAACCCTTATGTTAAGTCTGAATCAACTCCCGCCATGGTCGATAAGACCTTAAAGGGTGGCAATAATAAGAAGCCTTTTGAGGTTGACCATTTCGGAACCAAGAAAGATAGAGGCAATAATAAAGGCCATAATAGACATGCTAGTCTTCTTAGAGAGACTACTAGAGATCATACCGAACAGTTTGCACCCTAAAGATTTATATTTGTATGATGTTGGGACTAGATACCTCATAGAATGTTTTAATTTGCTAGATCGTCAAGCTTATGCCTTTTATGAAAATATTGTAAAAGTCTTAGGAGCTGGTTGTTGGAACTGGATAAGAAAGATGAGGAAAAATGGCAGTAGGATACATTTTAATTTGGTTAGAATGGTTGGGGACATTTGCCAGATGAGATTAACCACTATGAGGATGGATAGGAAATGCTTGAGCAGGCTAACTTATGGTTACGTTAATGACTATCTGAGTATAAGATCACTTTGCAAAATGATTATTGTTAGACCAATTTTGCCCCATAAAAGATATATGTTGAACTCTACTAAAGACTATAAGATAAGTAGCCAAGGAGCAAAAACTAATTCCTTGTATAGTATTGTTACTTACTTAGTGCTTATTGGAAGCTTCTACAATTACTTAGCCTCTGTTTGCACAATGGTGGTGCATAAATTGCATGATAGGCTCTATTTTAAGTTTTTCATGAACTTGCTAATGACCAAAGTTAGTACTAGGAATTTTTATTATATCAGCTGCCAATTTTATTGCAAGGAAACTAAGGAAATGAAAATACTACAAATTTGTAGAGATATTCATGAAGATGGTTGGGCTATGTGTTTGGTTGAATTGCAGGTTGCAGTGCAATTAGCAAGCTGGACTCGACAATTAGACATAAGCGGACTCATGAAGCTACATGACAAAGTCAGCCACACATTGGTGGAGAACTATACTCAAGGAAGCATTGTAAGAAATCGTCTTACTGGGAGATATTTACAACCCCTACAGGATCATCAAGACTCTAAATATCCATGGAGAATTGTGTGTTCGTCTTATATAAAAATGATGTATGCCGAAACAAGTTGTATATTTGTGTTGATAGAAGAAAACAAGAGTCAAGTTTGTAAACAGAACAATAGAGACACTATAACCCTCAGTGTAATAAATCAGGAAACTTTTGTGCACTGGCATATAGTTGTTACTATAAGGTACAGTTTGTTTAACAATATACACCATAGACACTTGAGAGCTCAAGCTCGTAATGAAATACCAAATGAAAAATTAGGGAAGAAAAATAAAAAAGGATTGTGTTCAATGAGCACGTTTTGCAACCAACTCAGGAGAGTTGTGAGCCACTTGTATAAAATAAGGTGGTTAATGAAGTATCATGTGATTGATTGTTGTAAAAGGTGTAATCTTCCTATGGAAAAGCCTTGTAAGCGTATCTTATATGAGATAACTCTAATATTTGTGTTTTGTGTTAAAAGAAATATGAACCTGTATTTGGAGGTTAGTGACGAATTTAATTGTTTAACTAAAATTTTGAGTGGACGCTATTGGATGAGGTTAGGTACTTCGCTATGGTTTATGCTCATTTGTAGATGGCTGCTAGACTTTAGTTTTCCGACAGAAGAATCTTTTAGGTATGAGAGAAAAGGCAAAGAATGGAAACAAATAGAAATAAGGTTTGACATAATATGCATAGAGTGTAATCAGCTCAGGGGAGCTGTTGACTTCAATTATATGATAGATTATAAATGAAAGTTGCATCATGGAATAGCAGAGGAATAAGAAGGAAGTCCTTCTGGCCAGAAATTGATTCATTTTGTAAAATTGAACAAATCCAAGTTATGGCGATTGTTGAAACAAAAACAGATAAACTTCTGAGCGATCAGGTATGGAGACGAGCAGGATTTGACAATATAGTCTGGTCCCCGGCAGAAGGCAGAGCCGGAGGTGTAACACCCCTATTTTTAACCCAAGGGTGTTACCGCCAGTGATCTCAAATTTTACCATCCAAGACCACCCGAGGCTATAGGTAACACAACACGGTTCAAAGTAATATAAAACAAGATAGTTATATTACATTTAAAGTGGTTCATCGTTTGCCACGTTCTTGATAAAGGCGTTCAAAGGTCTGAAACGCTATTGTTTGAAATGGAAATGACATTAGATAATAGTGCAGCGGAAATTAAGACAATAATATTATACAAAGTAGCTTGGCGGACCCAGAATGTCCAAAAGACTTGAAACCTTCCTTCCTTCAGATCCTTGAGTCTTTGTCTATAATCTGCTACAGTCTTGCCCTTGTTACCTGATATTTCCATAGAAGCAAGAAATACCAGCCGACCAATGTCGGGAAGAAAAGAAAGTGGTATTAGTCTAACGCGAGACTAAGCAAATGGTAGAATGCGAAATAGGTTCTTCGAAAGGCTAAGTATGTCGGCATCTAAGTCCAAAGGGAACTGAACGATGCACGACCAGTCGGGTTCTTTGGCAGTGAGAGAGAGAGGTAAAGTAGTGAACGAACTTTATTCGAATATAACTCCGGCAATGAAAAGGAAAAGAATCTGATGCGATTTCTTTTGAAGGATAGGAAATCACAGGGAAGTGACTTCCTAGAAGGAAAATTATTGTTCTTTGTCTGTTGGGAACGTTATTAATTCACAGCAAGTTTGAGAAAACTCCATCGAGTATTTTCGAGGAGCACTCAAATTCATTTTTTTATCACTAATGTGCATAGGCACTTATCTTTGTCTAATGTCATAAGGCAATACAGATGCAGTACGTGACTTTTAATATGGCAGCTCGCTCTGCAGAGAGACGATGCCTATAGAGTAAAGGGAATGATCCCTGGCACTTAGCTAGAGTGCAAAGTTCACCCCTCCAGCAGTATAGCGGGCAGAGTCATAACCCAGTACCGGGAGCCGATAATAAATACACCACCCGATACAGTTATAAAGAGATGTTGAGAGTCAAAACTCGCATCCCTAGTTCCGACACTAGTCCACAACAAAGTCTCGAAAAGAGACTTGAAACAATCAGAGACCACAATCATCGGTCCTAAGTCCATGGGCTAGCGCAGTACAATAATGTAAATAACAACAGGGTCGTTATCTCTAAACAATAAATAACCCTATGTTCATTTTATTCAGCAAACAAGGTGTTCCCAACAAACTGAACAGGATAACGAAAAGGAATCAACGCTTATCAAATATAAAGAGAGTGTGAAGGGAGAATCATCCACTTGCCTTCGATTTTCGAGAGTTAAGTCGCTACGAAGATGGGATCTGGGAACGAGCGCTCCTAGAAGCTTAGCCTAATTCGAGGCACGGAATGATAACGAAATAAATTAATATTTAATTTATTTCTTAGTCTAGGAACTCCTCGGATTATCAGTTTATAAATCTAAGCTTTCGGCTTACTAAAATGTTAGAAGCGAGTTTAAGATTTTTTTGTAAAATCATCGGTTTATGAACATCCTTCATAAAATTTATTTATAAAAACGCTTCTTAAGGAAATTAAATCAATACTTAATTAAGATTTATTATTCATAGTAAAATACTATTTAATAATTATAAATCTCAATTAAAAAAAGGGTTCAAGCTTATCTTATAAAGAGATTTACTTAATTACATGGGTAAAAATACCTTTAATCAACTTAATAAATTTTATCACTTTATAAAAATAATTATTTTAATGGGTATTGGTTTTTAAACTTATTTAACATCACTCCTTAGTATAAAATACAATGAGATCCATTTAGATAGATTTCTTCTAATTAAATAGACTAATGGGCTTTTAATTAACAAATTAGTGGGCCAAGAAATAAAATAAAACTCAAAGTCGAACCTATGTGCAGCCCACTTCTTTCTTCGTACACACAAGTTTGCCAGGCTGCCTCCTCCTTTTCCTTGTTGGATGTACGCACACAACAGCGACACAACAACACAGCACACTCCACGACCCACGACGACAAGGAGCAGCTCCGGCGGACTCCGGCGTCGAGAGGGCTGGCGAACCGCGGCGACGAGACGGGCGGCAACGGGAAGGCGACGAGGAGGCGGGCGGTGGCCGGAAATTCCCGTCCAAAACAAGGGCTGAAAAATCAGATTTTTGACAATGGCGTTTTGGGCGTTTTGGACAGATTTTCGGACTGGGATTGATGGGGGAAGAGCGGGTATTCAGCGATTTAAGAGAGGAGGGAGGGAGAGTTGGAGATGATTTGAGTGTGCAATCGATGGGTGCCCAAAACCCACAGTTTATAGGCAGATTTTTGCCCTCAATCATACGTAAGGGAAGTGAATAGGACATGGTGAACGAGGGTAATCGGCTGAACTCCCGGGATGAGACGGACAGTGAGGGTGGCGTCAGACGTGTACGAGTGAAGAAGAACGAGTGAAGAGGCGGAATTTCCGCCGGTCACGAGGTGACCATTTTGGGCGGCAGCTTTGGATTTGGGGTAATTCGGGTTTAAATTGAACGCGTGCCCACAATTAACGGCAAGTTCTTGTAGCCCATTTGGTAGAAGGAAGGGAAGTGGGTAGGAGAGGTTAGGGGTTCTAATCCCACCTCCTTCTCCATCCTCTTATTTTTATTTCGACCCATTATGATTAGATTAGCACTTGATTAAATTTTATAACAATTAATCTAATTTTATAACAATTATTTATGAGTGAAAATACTTAATTTTATCTTTAGACTATAAATCTCCATTTTGTACTTTTAAAATTATATTTAACGATTAATATGCTTTCTTGAAAGCTTTAATTCGTCGTTACGAAAACGAATTCATTAGAATTGTTCTTATATGTCCAGTAAAATATATTACATAATATCTTATAAAAATAGCGGGTATTACATCAGTACCCCCTTAAAAATTAGTTTCGTCCCCGAAACTAGTAGAGATTGGGGTTGGCTTGAACTATGGAAATATATTTATATACTCAAGAACTTTTCCTGTAAGAAAAGATACTTTATGCTTTAAGTACCCCCTTAAAAAGAAATCGACATAAATGTCTTAGAAACAATCATTGTTAAAGCTTGCCCTTTAGAAGCATACCTAATTAAAAGTATATAAAACTTTCGAAGCTGTAAAATATAGAGCAAGTTTTATAGAACACACGTACGATGTGTACATATACACAAAGTTCTTTACCCAGTGGTAATTGATCTATTGAAAATATAAGTATTTAGTTTAAACATTTTGACATGACCAAGTCAAAAGTTCAATTTTGATATATTGGAATAAAAACTGCCATAAGGTATTCTTGCTATTATGATTACAATCACAATTACTAAAATGTTATTAAGAATTTATAAGAAATTTTTTTTTTTCATAATTACTAAACAAAACTACTTTGATGATTTAAAATATGCCACTTATCTAAACCCAAAAAGGTCTAAACGATATTGAATGAAACAATTTATTTATTGACAAATAACATTGTCTTTCAAACTTCATACAAACTCGCTAGTGAAGTGTAAATATAAGATTGTCCAAACACCTTTTGAAAAAAAACGAATCGAGGTTAATAACAGTATATGATTATTATAACACAAGCTCAAAATTCCTTTGAATTGCTTTAAACGGAAAACTTTTGGCTACTTCCGACTTTTAACACTAAATGTTAATATTCCAAAATTTCAAACTTAGAATTGTAATACATCAAAATACAGCTTTTTGAAATTTGGTTTCCAAACTTGTCGTTAAGGGATTATGTGATCTTATCCCGCCATGTGATCAGGATGGGGGGTAGAATCAACATAATCCTTTACAGCATTTTCATGGGAATAAGACATGTGAGTTTGCCTTACCATGTGATCAGGATGGAAGACAAAACACATTCTTACTCACCACCATGAAAACCGTAGGAAAGTTTAATTCGAAATCCCATTACAAACTGGAAACAAATCGTTTTATGTTTAAAGAAATTTTGTAAGAGCTTATACGAATAACAACTTCATCCAACATAGCAAAACTATAATACGATCTTGACCCTTTATATACAATATGAACTTAATATAGGAAAAGTTCAACTCGGGTTGTTGTTCATACTCGATGTTGTCGTGAAATTCACAAACCATAATGACTTATAGTAACTTTATGAACATAGCCAAATGACCATACGGTAAAATCTTTATTGACCGGTCGAGTCAACATTTAAGATGTATTGAAATTGAAAGGGGGATTTATTGTAGAGTATAAACACAGGTGCTTGACCCTTGAAAATAACAAGACAAAGTGTCGATCATATTGGAGCTTTACAAAACTAATATTTATTCTCAAACAAAGACTATAGTATGATTTCAAATGTTCCTTACTTACGAAAACTTAATACATGAAATTGTATTTTGAGTGACACATGCAAATGGCCAATTTGATAAAAATCACAATATTGGCAATATACGACAAATGATTTATAAGATCGAAACTCGTTGACAATTACTGTTAAATTCGAATTCTTTTTTTTTTCTTTTTTTTTTCGAAACCAACACAAAATCCTTATGATAATAATTACTTTTATCATATAAAAGAATTATACAAATTTGAAATCTCCATATTGAGGGTTCAAATTTCAATACAAAGATTATTTTCAACTTTAAATTAGGAAAATAATCTAGCACTTCAAAACATAGAAAACTTTCAATATGAATGTCTTCTCATGGTGTTATTTTATTTATGAAGAAAAGAATTTCGAAACAATACAAAAGAAACAATTTTTCTTCTTTCTTGGTAACAAATAATTTCGCTTTCACGCTCTTTTTTTTTCATACGAGGTTGGATTAGTAAGCTTATTTAGAATGGAAATTACTTTGGAGGATGTCACTTATATTACACATACTTGGAAATACGGTATGGCATATATTAACTCCAATATAGAAGTTCAGCAACACATAAGCGGTTTAAACACTTGGGGCATATCCCATTGATTTAAGACTTGAGCTAAGGTTTATTGAGGAAGAGAATGCTTAATTCAATTATTTTATTTTGGTTACGGTGATTAGTATATTAACACTTGGCTACTGTATAAACGACCTTATCACTCCGACGATGATTCACTCAAGATCATTTCAGTTAGTGCAGTTTAGGCTAAGGTGTGATTGGATTTGATGGATTTATTCCCAAGTGGAGTCCAAGCCACTTATGAAAACGACGAATCCTTTGAGTCTCAGTGGACATCTCTAGTCCCACATACTGTAATAGTTGATTGAACTTGGTGCCTCTCCCTAGTACAATCAATCCCTCAACTTCCGAGTACAGAAGCTCCTCTTGCTTCTCGTTTCTCATGGACTCGGAGAAAAAGTGAGACATCGTCTTGTCCTTGAACATGTCCCAACTTGGCATCGAGTGATCAGACAATCAAGAGTTCTCCCACTACTCACTAGCTTCATCCCCTAATTGGAGAGTTGTGATGTGCACCTTCTCAGCTTTAGTGCATCGAACATTCCTCAACAACCTCTCGGTATGAGTGATCCAATAGGAGAATTTATCTGGATCTCCTAGACCGTTATAAGTTTCCGGCTTCAGCGAGGTGAAGTCTTAAGCGCCTTAGAATAGTTTGACCCATCAACTTGGGCATGATTGTCATTCTCCCTTCTGCCCATAAGTGGGTCGGCTCTACTGACGTTGGGTTGAGCGGGCGAAATTGGAGGATTCGTTGCTTGTATCATTTGGTGAAACATTTCCCTTATAGCCTCTAGGGTTGCAGCATCAAGCGTTATCGCTCGAGCGGGATCTGGTCCATGGTTGTCCCCTTGGCCTCCAATCCCAGACTCAACCTCGTCTTGTCCACCCTGATGGGTGGGGTTGATTAGCAGGAATCGTTATTGGTTCCTCGAGCGTTAACCATCTAAATGATTGGATAATAAATGTTTCTGATTAATTCGCCTTTCTATAAGGCATGGAATGAGCACAACTTCCAATGAATCAAAGATCAACAATTTATCAAGGCACTTTAGAAGGACTAAAGCCACTTTATAGTTGCTCCTTATGAAGGATGATTACAAAATACGAGAAACTCAACGATCTTATAATCGACTCAACCACTCTAGTAGTACAAGATGACGGTTGAGACAATTTCGTTTAGTGGAAGACGATGAGGATTACGATACTATGTAGATAAGACAAGGATAGGATTTCACTGATAATAGGATAACCACTACTTGGTCAACAAGAATTTAACAACCGACTTAAAACGAGCGTTAACCTCTCCAAGGCTTATTAGGAGTGAAAGGAGTTTTGGTAGGCAGAGGCAGTCATGGTCTTCTTCTTCTTGGGATTCATGAAGCGATAGCAACACCTATCCAAAAGCGAGGCTTCGAACTTTCTTGGGTCCTTGATGGAGCCGTTATCTTTTAAAAACTCTACCCTTGCTCGATCTTACGCCTTGACCATACTATCTTGCTCCTCTTCCCAACGAACCTCAAGTTGACGGGCAGACTCCTCATGATCTGCCAGCATACTTTGCCATTCCTTCCTAAGTGATCCTAGGATATGGTTGTCGACCCACATACCCCTTGGTTTATATTCACCAATAGCTGCTCGGGCCTGCCATGGTCGGTTCTCAAATGGATCCACACTTTTATCAACCGACCTTCCCGTAGGGATGTATGCCTCCCTGACCCCATTCAATAGCATTTGAGGAACGACATTTAGTGAGGGAACCTCCTCTTGAACAAGTCCTATAGTCTTGTGGTCCTCATTAAGCAACTGCTTGTCTAGCTTAAGCTCCTTAGCTCTCTCTAGCTCTTCCTTCTGAGCCTTAGCCTGACGTCTTGTGCAAACCATATTCTAAAAAGGTTCACAAGACTAGCCTATTGCAGATGCTATTTTCAAATAGGGAAGGAGAGTCAGACACTTATATAGAATTTCTATAATCCTATATTCGAAGACGAAGATTGGAAGGAGCTTTAAAAATCAATTTGTTATTATTTATAAAGGGTTCCCAGTTGGAACATTGTTCAGGTTGTCCCTAGCAGTGTTTCCTCGAGTATTAACCAGCTGAATGAATGACAAACGTTTCTATCCCATTAACATTTGTATAAGGAGATGCGTAGACACATCTTGAAATGGAGGTGATCATTATATTAAAGGGTCATCACACATGCCGCACGTACAGGGAAAAAGATGGTTACACTTAATACGAGGAAACTTGAACCACCTTACAACGACCCGATTACTCATGCCATACAAAAGGAATAGTCGACAACTTAAGTGGGCTTCCTAGAGCTACGCACTTATAAGGGTACATGAAGGAAAAATCTAGGATGGATGGGACGGAGGGTAGCAGTGTAACACCCTCTACCTACTACGAGAGTATTACCGCCAGTAATCTCGGATTTACCTAATCCAAAACTACTCAGGCTTTTTAAAACGAAATCACCACGATCGAGAAACCCCAGACGTTTGCTTTTACGCGCATATGGAAAGGAAATATATACAGACCAGTGCCTCAAAGAGGACTTTTAAGGAAAGATAATCTAGACTATTACAGTCATCCAAAAGAAAATTTGCACAGACCAGGCTGTTGAATATCTTCGTCTTCTGACAAGTTAGTCGATTAGCTCAACTTCATGAAATCCTGCTAGCCGCATCCGGTTCGTGAAAAGAAAAAGAAGAAAATGGACGTGTTAGTCTATGAAAGACTAAGCAAGTGGAACGTAACTAAGGTTCACAACGTTATAACCCAAAAGTTGATATCGAACTTCATCAGTAGCACCTCTTCCTAAAAGAGAAGATAGAATAGATAACCTCAACGACAGAATGTCGATGAGCGGCGTTAGGACGACATAAGAGAACTTGTTGGGATTCTTATTCACATCAACACACTAAAAGATATCATCCACCGAGCAGACAGCTCAAATTCACCAAACGATATTTTAATTATGTGCATAACGCACTTATCTTGCATTACTTTCAACCAAAACATTCAGTTTGACAGCTTTTAATCAACTCGGCCATCCATTGCCGAGGTCACAAGGATATTGGATCCTTGATCAATTTTCCGAGCGCGTAGCGCTAATGCACTTAGCTAGAGTGCGTCACCCCTCAAAAACAGAGTAGGCAGAGTCATGACTCGAGTACCAAGGTATAGGGACATCCTAGTACAATCTTTTAAAGAGATGTTATCAGACGCTCACGCCCCATCCCTGAAACTACCCTAATAACTATTCTAATCCATAACAATGTCTCAAACGAGACATATTTACACACAAGGTCACACATAGCGGACCTAAAATCCAGTTCTATCGCAATACTGAAAATAACAACAAGGTCATTAATTCTAACAACCTAGTTCTTTTTATTTGCACATAAATCAATCACAACCAATTGGATCACATGGAACTAAGTATCTCGTTTAATGGAACAAGGGAGAGAAACGTCCACTTGCCTTAGCGTTTGAAGAGCTATTGGAAATGAGAAAGTCAACGCCCGATCCTTACGAGCCTCTAAGCCACGGGTTGGCACGGATACCGAGATGACACCGAGGTTCAAAACTCGAAACAAAGCCTTGCACGAAAACCGAGACGAGTCGAGGCACGCAAATCGAGGCAACTCCGGTCACCTTCAAATTACCGAAGAAGGCCGGGTATGGACTCCTTGGCTCAATTAGAGTCCATTGGTGGTACAGGGGTGGCTGGTGGTGCTCCGGCGAAACTCCGGCAGCACTCCGGCGAGTCTCCGACGAGTTCGATTTTACTGGAAAATTTCCCTTCAATTAATCCGAATGGGTTTTAACAAAATTGATTGAAGATCCCCGTATATCAACTCATCACCTACCTCAAGAATTAATTTGGGACATTTCCAAGCTCAAATCATGGCCCAATCAACTGAGTTTCCAAGTCGCCGGAAACCGAACAAACTGCACAACCAACTTCAACAATTAATCCGACCTATTTACGTTGAGCTTTTGGGAGAACTTATAACATGAATCTTGAAGAGGACTCCTTAAATTAAACTCAGGAAGTGATTTCGGAATTTTCCAGCAAGAAACGAGACAGATATGATTTAATTACTGAGACTGATCGGAGTTTCTGTTCCCAAGCAGGTCCGCGACCTTCAACGGCAAAATTACCCCACTTTGAGCTGGTTTCTTGCCAAAATCACAACACGAACCTTGAAGAGGATCCTTCAATCTAAATCTGGAGACTTCTTTCGTGAATTTTGAGTGAGAAACGAGAAAGATACGAATTTTCGAACGTAGCAGTCCAAACAGGGTCGAAACAGGGCTATCTTCACCCAATCCGGCTGAGCGGCCGAGCGGGGACCCGAGGTGTGTTCGAGCAACGTTTTTCCTAGGCGGGGACGTACGTAACGAGGGTTGACGACCCAGAGGTGGTGGCTAGATGACAAGCCAAGGGGAGCTCGATCGCAAGAGCATCCTGGAAGTTTTAGGAACAAGAGGATAGAAGAGGAAAGTGCAAGGAGTCTTCAGCGGAAAGGAAAGTGCAAACAAATCGGATAAGGAGGAAGAATTCCAATTCAATTGTAGGCTGGTGATAGAGATAAGAAGGAGATCAGTACAAAGGAAGTAGTATATATCTACAACGTAAGCTGAAGACAAGAATGAAAGCTTGAGAGGCGGGAGTTACCGACATAAGTGGAAAAACCCATTTAAAGGAAATAAAATGGTACGGAGGCGAGACTTATCGGGTATTTATTCGACCCAAAATATACCCGAAAAATTACTTAGGGAAATTTAGTTTTATTTAATTGGCTCGGAAAATTCCGGATTATTACATTAGTACCCCCTTAAAAATAGTTTCGTCCCCGAAACTGGAGCGAACGGGGTAACCAAAGAAGGAAGAACGTTTACACAAGGATGATCCTTTTTACAACAGATGGTCTTTACAACTCTAGTACCCCCTTAAAAGAATCTTACTAAGGGTGGAATAAATCAGGAAACCGTCTTCGCATCTCTTGCTCAGTTTCCCAGGTTTCCCACGTAGTTTATCCATTACCATTTTTTGACCAGCGAAATCTTACTAGGGGTACTGTTTTATTGCACAACATCTTTACACGACCTTCCAAGATTTGAACTGGTCTCTCTTCATAGGTACCGTCTGATTGAATTCAAAATCATCATAACTGAGAACGTGAGACTCATCAGGCTCATATTGCCCCAGTAAAGATACGTGGAACACGTCATGCACGAGGTGTGATGATGGCGGTAAGGCAAGACGATACGCTACTTTACCCACTTTCTCTAGAATCTCAAAAGGACCAACATAACGAGGATTGAGTTTACCTCGTCTACCAAAACGAAACACTCCCTTTGATGGAGAAACCTTTACAAAGACTTTGTCGTTGACAGCAAATTCAATACCTCTCCGCTTCAAGTCAGCATACCACTTTTGACGACTCTGAGCAGTTAACATTCTTTGTCTAATCAATGCTATATCATTTGTGGTTTTCTCAATCAATTATGGACCAACAAGATATTTATCAACACCCTCATCCCAACAGAATGGTGAACAACATCTGCGGCCATATAAAGCTTCAAATGGGGCCATCTTGACAGTCGAGTGCCAATTATTATTGTATGTGAATTCCATTAAACTTAGACTAGTATCTCAACTCGTAGAACGATCGAGAACATAAGCTCGGAGCATATCCTCCAAAGTTTGAATCGTTCTTTCAGATTGACCGTCTGTCTAAGGATGAAATGCAATACTAAAGCACAACTCTCTCCCCATTGCTTTGTGCAACTCCTTCCAAAACCTTGACATAAATCTTCCATCTCGATCGGAGATAATAGTTTTCGGAGTTCCATGAAGACGAACTATCTCATGAATAAATATTTCAGCTATCTTTTGGACTCCCCAAGTTATTTTTATAGCTATAAAGTGAGCACTTTTGGTGGGTCTATCTATAACAACCCAGATAGAATCATTTTGCTTTTGAGTCTTTGGTAACCCTGTCACAAAATCCATAGCAATATCCTCCCACTTCCATTCTGGAACCGGAAGCGGTTCTAACACTCCGCCTGGTCTTCTATGTTCAATCTTTACTTTCTAGCAAACCAAACACTTTTATATGAATTCAGCTACATCCTATTCCATGTTGGGCTACCAAAAGTTTCTGCGTAAATCCCTAAACATCTTACTTGAACCAGGGTGAACAAAGTATGCTGAGGAATGTGCTTCCTTTAGATTCACTCCTCTCAATTCCTTCACTACAGATACACAAATTCGGTTTCGAAACCACAATGATCCATCATCTTGAATAATAAATCCAGGTGCTTTACCTTGTTGTACCTCTCCACTGATCTTGATTAACACAACATCTTCAGCTTGGTTCTCTTTGATCTGATCTAATAAAGTACGTTGAATCTCTAGAGTGTTCATGTACTCTTGCTGTTTTTCAAACCAAATCTCAATTTCTGACTGAATTAATACTTGTTGCAACTTAGGCTCAACAGTTAACATAGCAACCAAAGTCTCTTGAGTAGTCTTACGACTCAAAGCATCCACTACTACATTGGCTTTACCGGGATGATATAACAATTCAATATCATAATCCTTTAGTAGTTCTAGCTATCTCCTCTGCCTCATGTTCAACTCTTTCTGGGTAAACACATATTTCAAACTCTTCTAGTCAGTAAATATTTGGCACTTCACACCATATAGGTAATGCCGCCAGATTTTCAAAACACAGACCACTACAACGAGTTCTAGGTCATGGGTTGGGTAGTTTACTTCATATGTTTTGAGTTGTCAAGATGCATAGGCAATAACCTTTCCATGTTGCATCAACACACATCCTAAACCCTGTTTTGAAGCATCACTATAAACAACATACCCTTCATTCCCATCAGGTAAAGTTAAAATTGGAGCACTGGTAAGCCGCTTCTTAAGTTCCTGGAAACTAGCTTCACATTTATCATCCCACACAAACTTTGAGTGAGTTTTACGAAGCAAACTGTTCATAGGTAGAGAGATCTTAGAAAATCCTTCCACAAATCGTCGGTAGTACCCAGCAAGTCCTAGAAAACTGCGTACCTCTTTGACATTCTGAGGTTGTTTCCAATCTACAACTGCCTGAATCTTCTGAGGATCTACCATTACTCCTTCTTGATTGATTACATGACCTATGAAGGACACTTCACTCAACCAGAATGCGCACTTCGACAACTTGGCATATAGTTCATTTCTCCTGAGGATCACAAATACTATTCGAAGATGTTCCTCATGTTCAATTTTATCCCTAGAGTATATAAGGATATCATCAATGAACACCACGACGAACCCGTCCAAATATTCATTAAAACATCGATGCATCAGATCCATGAAGATCGCTGGAGAATTTGTCAACCCAAAAGGCATCACCACAAATTCATAATGACCATAACGAGTACGAAAAGCGGTCTTTGGAATATCCTCCTCACGAACTCTGAGTTGATAATAACCTGACCTCAGATCTATCTTAGAGAATATCTTAGCACCTCGTAACTGGTCCAACAAATCATCAATCCTTGGTAAAGGATATTTGTTCTTCATGGTCACCTTGTTGAGCTCGCGATAATCAATACAGAGTCGGAATGTTCCATCTTTCTTTTTAACAAATAGGATCGAAGCGCCGCAAGGTGAAGCACTCGATCTAATATACCCTTTTTCTAACAACTCATCCAGTTGTTACTTCAACTCTTTCATATCAATCGGAGCCATACGATAAGGATCTTTTGAGATAGGTGTCGTTCCAGGATCTAGAGCAATTTTAAACTCAACGACACGTCGTGGGGGTAAGCCTGGAAGTTAAAACATCAGGGAATTCCCTAACGATAGGAATTTCGTGAATATCAACTTCCTTTTTGTCAGTTTGCTCTAGATAGCATAGATAACCAACACAACCTTGACGGGTCATTTTTGCAGCTTTCATAGCATTAATCAATCTTCCATTCTCTGCATCTCGTCTACCCTTAAATCGACACACGCACTGGCCTCCATTTTTGATGATCACTGAGCGGGAACTAAAGTCAATTATAGCTCCATGTTCTAATAACCAATCCATCCCTAATATGATGTTGTAAGGAGCCATCAAAATACATATAAGATTGGCATTAAACTTTCGACCTTGAATACTGATGAGGAAGTTACTGAGCTGTTTAGTTCCTATTATCTTTTCTTTGGTGGGAAGATTTACGATAAAAGGTTCACATGATTCAATGCATTCTAGTCCTAACTGCTCCACACGATGGTGTTGCACCAGAATCAAATAATAGGAAAGCAGTAGTTGAGCGGACATATAATGTACCTTGACAGATGGGAGCATCCTGATCATCACTACGCCTCATCTCATAAAGGCGTTGACCTTGCTTAGAAGACTCAACAAGTGACTTCCCTTTATTCTGAGCAGTTGACTGAGTCAAAATAGTTCTCATAGGCTCATTCGGTGTGCGGGCATTCTAAACGATTGATGACTGATGAGATCGAGCAAAGGCACGCTTTTATGGACAATACATACGCACATGACCCTCTTTCCCACACACAAAACACTTCCTCAAGGGCTTGGTACATTTCTTGTTAACATGACCCGGTTCTCCACAGTTATAACAGACAATCGGTCCCTTTTTCATCCCAGACTGCTGAGTTGACCTAGTCAAACTAGATTCTGTCTTAGCTCGGTTTGACTTCTCAAACTACCGAGGAGGCGTCGGCTCTTAAAAGCACTAAACTTAGAACCTTATTGGGAGGACTGACCTCCTTTCTTCATTTTTTTTTTTCAGACTGGTCCAAAGATATTTCAAGTCGATAAGCAGTATCCACATACTATTCCAGAGTGGCACACTTGTAACGTACGATTAAAGGTTGCATCTCTGGGCACAACCAATCATAGAACTTTTCATATTTTGTTCCTTCGTGGATATTTCAGGGCCTGCATACTGTAAAAGATGATTAAACTTAGTGGTCAATTCAGGTATCTTTAGTCCCTCTACTTGGGGATTTTGAAGCTCTCTTTCCTTTTCTTTCCTCATACCAGCAGAAAAGAATCTTGCGAGCATCTTATTCTTAAACATATCCCAATTAAGGTTGGGATGACTAGATAGTCCTGAACTTCTCCACCACTCAGTTGCTGCTCCCTTTAGCTGTAAGGCAGCAATACGCACTTTCTCTGCTTCAGTGCAAGAGATATTTTCCATCAAATATTCAAGGTGGAGGAACCAATACATAATGTTAACAAGCTCACCCGACCCATCATAGGTGTCAGGGTTCATAACCACAAAGGCCTTAAGTCTTGAGTGAATCTCTCATTTGAGTTCGTGGAAGCACTGGAGTATTTTCTACTACAATGTTCTCAGCATGGTCAGGCTCAACAACTTCATGAGCTACCGGTTGAACTGCAAGGGGTATGCCCTGTAAAGTTTGGAACACCAGTTGTCTTATTGCCTCAGTAGTAGCATCATCCAAGACAATCACTCTAGGAGCTTGGTTCCTTGTATTTCCAATTCCAGATTTTGCCACTTCCTCGTGACCTCCAGCTGGGCCACTTGCTTGAGGAGTTCGGTTGGTATTTCTAGTACTGACCACTTTCTGCGAATGATTAACGGACAAGGTTATTATAGAATTGTCCATAATTCTATAGAAGACGAAGATACTAAGGAAAGGCTTGAACACTTTCAGCTCTGATACCACTTCTGTAACACCCTCTACCTACTACGAGAGTATTACCGCCAGTAATCTCGGATTTACCTAATCCAAAACTACTCAGGCTTTTTAAAACGAAATCACAACGATCGAGAAACCCTAGACGTTTACTTTTACGCGCATATGGAAAGGAAATATATACAGACCAGTGCCTCAAAGAGGACTTTTAAGGAAAGATAATCTAGACTATTACAGTCATCCAAAAGAAAATTTGCACAGACCAGGCTGTTGAATATCTTCGTCTTCTGACAAGTTAGTCGATTAGCTCAACTTCATGAAATCCTGCTAGCCGCATCTGGTTCGTGAAAAGAAGAAGAAGAAAATGGACGTGTTAGTCTATGAAAGACTAAGCAAGTGGAACGTAATTAAGGTTCACAACGTTATAACCCAAAAGTTGATATCGAACTTCATCAGTAGCACCTCTTCCTAAAAGAGAAGATAGAATAGATAACCTCAACGACAGAATGTCGATGAGCGGCGTTAGGACGACATAAGAGAACTTGTTGGGATTCTTATTCACATCAACACACTAAAAGATATCATCCACCGAGCAGACAGCTCAAATTCACCAACCTGGTATTTTAATTATGTGCATAACGCACTTATCTTGCATTACTTTCAACCAAAACATTCAGTTTGACAGCTTTTAATCAACTCGGCCATCCATTGCCAAGATCACAAGGATATTGGATCCTTGATCAATTTTCCGAGCGCGTAGCGCTAATGCACTTAGCTAGAGTGCGTCACCCCTCAAAGACAGAGTAGGCAGAGTCATGACTCGAGTACCAAGGTATAGGGACATCCTGGTACAATCTTTTAAAGAGATGTTATCAGACGCTCACGCCCCATCCCTGAAACTACCCTAATAATTATTCTAATCCATAACAATGTCTCAAACGAGACATATTTACACACAAGGTCACACATAGCGGACCTAAAATCCAGTTCTATCGCAATACTGAAAATAACAACAAGGTCATTAATTCTAACAACCTAGTTCTTTTTATTTGCACATAAATCAATCCCAACCAATTGGATCACATGGAACTAAGTATCTCGTTTAATGGAACAAGGGAGAGAAACGTCCACTTGCCTTAGCGTTTGAAGAGCTATTGGAAATGAGAAAGTCAACGCCCGATCCTTACGAGCCTCTAAGCCACGGGTTGGCACGGATACCGAGATGACACCTATGTTCAAAACTCGAAACAAAGCCTTGCACGAAAACCGAGACGAGTCGAGGCACGCAAATCGAGGCAACTCCGGTCACCTTCAAATTACCAAAGAAGGCCGGGTATGGAGTCCTTGGCTCAATTAGAGTCCATTGGTGGTACAGGGGTGGCTGGTGGTGCTCCGGCGAAACTCCGGCAGCACTCCGGCGAGTCTCCGACGAGTTCGATTTTACTGGAAAATTTCCCTTCAATTAATCCGAATGGGTTTTAATGAACCTAGTCCAATTATGGGTCACTATACATTAATTGAAAAAATATTTTAATTTTAAACTTTGAAATTTGTGTGTCTAGAGAAGGATGAAGGGAATGATTGAGGTGTTTTGTTATCCCACCCTTAGATTAGGGAATGATTGAGGTGCCACAAGGGTACTGCAAGCCCCCTTGCGGTAGTTTTTGAATGAAAATTGAGGTGACTCATCATGTATCATGATGCTAATGTGGACTAGGTTCGTTTCCATTCCATTCCATTCCGTTTCCGTTTCCGCCGTTGGATACCAAACGGTCCCTTCATTATTATCACCTTACAAATCTTTCACTCTTATTTGGATGTTTTATCATCTTTGATGGCTACTGTGATGCATGCTAGTGATTTTGCTAGCTGAGGAAATGTCTTACACTCACTTGGCTAGTTACAGCTCTCTGTTAGTTACCTACTCGCCTTTGATAACTTTGTCTAGGTTATTTTTACCCGTTACTATTGGAAGGAATGGAATTGAAGGTAGCCAAGTTCAACATTGATCACTCTCCACCTTTGTCATGCCAATTTGTATCAACGTTTGTTTTCAAAATTGATTGTGTTTGTTTTTAGGTGGATCTCATCTTAAGAGATCGAAATGGCTGCCAATGCTCAAAAACCCAGCTCTTTCAAAGAAACACAAACAATTGCACTGAAATCCACTAAACATGAACCGGTTTATGTGTAAACCGGACTCCCATTTATTACAACAGAACCATGCAAACATGAACCGGCAATAATATATTAAACATCAAACCAACAACATTTATTGAGTGAGGCGTGCTTGTGCATGATATATCTATATATATATATTACTCGGCAGGAGGAGCTTCAGCATCTCCATCATCATCAACGGTCTTGGAATCGAGCCCCTCCGGCGCCGCAATGGAAGAAGCGATTTCCATGAACCTCGCATTCACACCGGACAAGGTCATTGTCGCCTCAAGCGACGGCGAAGTGCCTCCGCCAATAGTGATAATGGAATAGCATCCATTCCAAGTATCACCATGACTGCTCACCTGTTGGTTCATCAGATTGTCGATCGAGGCCCAGCGATCGACATTGAAATGACCAGCTGCACGGATTTGAGTAAGGACCTGAAAGCAATCAGTTAACGCTTTGATTAATATATAGTACGAACTAGCGGAGCAGTTAAGAATTTGGTTAGCGAAGAGCCCGCAATATAATAAAGCTAGCTAGCTAGTCTCACAAGATTAACTCCCGCAGGAATTATAAAATTCGGGCGGGTGTTCCAAGCCAGCATCCAGTCACACCTAGACGAGCTCTCATTCGTGCCCGAATACACGATAGCCGCTTTCGAAGGACCAACCAGCCGATCGCGGACGTGCAGGAGGCCAGCCCATTGCCCGTTCTGAATGATTGAGGGGATGGGAGACTGCCAGACGTGACCCTCCCAATTGTGCATCCTGGAAAAGGTCAAGGTACCGCCGGTCGCGTTGTAGAACATGCACAGCGTCGAGGTTCCGGCGCCGTACGTGGCCTTGAGGTTGTGCACGAACCGGTTCACGTTCACTTGCTTGTCTTCCGCGTTACGGTACAGCAGAGCCACTTTCATAATTATTTTAAAATTTAAATTTAATGAGTGGTGTTCAATAAATTGAAATATTTTCTTATGAATCTATCATAAGTAATAAACTCTTTATACGAGACCCAATCGACAAAGACCATGAAACAGGTTAACCGGCTTACATCAGTTGGCTCAACCCACCAGCAAGAGGAACAATAAGAATTGATTATTTTTCACACCTAAAGAGTGAAGGTAGAAAAGAAACCCTAAATTTCCCAACACCTACCATACACCTTAATTACCATGCACTAAGCCACACATGTGGGGCGACAAACTTTAATAGTATTTAATAGCTTAAATTTTGGTTTAGTAGGTCAAAGTTTTTTTCTTAACGGTGCGGGTCTACTTTGTATTGAATTTTAAGGTGACTTTGTGCCTAATCAAGGTGATTTTATACCCTTTACACTAAATATTAACTTTTATTTTCAAGGGTAGCACTAACTATTAATTTGGAATGAAATTAGTTGATCTAACATTTACACATAGACTTGGTTTAGAAAGTGAATGAGAAATAAGAAGTTAAAAAGTGACAATGTGACATATTTTGAAGTAACTATTTGTTAGGATTTATTAAAATTAATATGAGGAATTAGTGGTTGGTTAATTAATATATTTTGAAGTTAATTAATTAATAAAGTGTAGAAAGTAAAGGATAAACTAAATATATGTGTTTGATGTTCTAAATGCTTTCACTGTTTCTAAATTTTTTTCTAAAAGGGTTTTATTGATTTTTTAAGTTAATAGAGATTAAAAAAGTTATAAAAAAAAGAAGTAGACATATGAAAAAAGATTGAAAAATTCTGAATATAAGATTTTTTTAATATATTTTTGTAAAACATTTATTGATATTAAAAAATAAATAATGAAGATTTTAAGACGATTGAAGAAAAAAGAGTTAATAATCATTCAGACTGCGAGGGAATATCGCTGCATACAAGTTTTTTCTTTCGACAATCCTACGCATTCACTTGGTGTAGAAAGTGTACGAGGTATAGTTACGTGACATTGTTCTTGAATTAACTATACTTTATGATTTATTGATTTTATTATGAGAATGTAGAGGGTGGTTAATTGAAAAAGTGTAAAAAGTTAAGTGACATTTTTCTTTCTTGATTTTGAGTCCTTTGACGTGGGATAAAATGAATGGAAGTGTAATTATTAAGCTTACCATCTCTCTCAAAAAACCAAAAACAAAATGAGCTTAGCTGGTAGTGGTACCACTGCCATTTTTTTCCCCCTTTTCTCTTGAGTTCCACATGGCATATACGAATACGAGTAACTACTTAACGTGGCCGGTACGAAACTGCCAATTGAGCTTTTAGCACTACGTGGAGATATTTGATTGTGGTCCGACCAAATAAATAAATAAAATATAGTATACAATTGGGCTCTCCTGTATTGCCTTTTGTTCTTAAAATAAACTTTTCATCATCCACCAAAAAAAAAAAAAAACTTTTCATCTATTATCGGCTTTATTATTACTTTAAACTTATCCATAGGTACAAAGTATTCAGTTTACAACACAAATCACATACTCCATTTGCTTGTATTAAACCGAGATGAGTAACTCGTGAGTTTGTTTAAGGTGAGCGCGCGCAATTAGGATTCAATTTATAGGCGAGTATTGGTCATGCGGCAGGTTGGGTGGGTCGAGTACTTTCACCATTTGACCCGTAAATAAAAATAGATCACCCGACCCAACCCATCCATCATTTCAAAACCTTTCACTCATATTTGGCTCACTCGTCACTCACGGGTGAGTCGGGTGACCCGTCATCCGTGAATTCTTAAATTATAATAAAAAAATTATAAAATTTTAAAATTAATAAAAAAAATAATCAATGCAAATATTCGGCTTACTTAAATAATATCTCAATGTTAACTACTATGTTTTGAACTTTTGAGGTAGTAAAGCTAAAATGTAATGCAACCATAAATTATCAAGATGTAGCGGTGCAAGGGTGCTCGACTGCTCGTTCATTAGGGATTTAGAACTAGGGTTATACTAATTCTTCTAATATTAAAAAAAAATCCCAAACATTTAAAAAAAATGCCCCTAAGTCCCACACTTTCTTTTAGATAAAAATCAAACCTAATTTAGGATAAATCATTACGGGTAGTAAAGCGGTGATCAGGTGGTGGGGGATGGGTCGAGTGAAACAGGTGTAACATTTCACCCATATCCGATCCGTCAACCATTTCACCATTCATCCTACCCACCCTTCACCCTCTTTCTTACGGTTGTTCACCCGTATGATTGGGTCGGGTCAACCGGGTGGGTAGGCCACCCGCATATAATGTCCAACCCTATCCACAGGTATTTTTGGTTTCTTTCCCTTATCAACAATAATATAATTTAGTATAACTATGATAGTTGTATATTTCCATATTAATAAAGTACTTATTTATTAGTCAAATCTATACTATATGTTAAAGTTGTTCCTTTTTTAGCTCTCTTATGAATTCTGGTCGACATCAAACCAAATTAATTATATTTGATAATAAAGTATTCTTATTTTTTTATTAAAAAATATAAGTACATTTATCTTATGTTTAGATAAAAATAATATCTTTCTTATTTATTTTAAAATAAAAGTATTAGTATCTTTATTTTTATCCATATAGATACTTTATAACAAAATAATATTAATGATCTTTATTTTATATCAATTTCATCTGCAGATATTAAAATAATAATATTAAGTCACTCATATCTATTTTAAATAATATTATGTACAATATCAAATCAATCTGCATTTAACTATATCTCATTTATTAAATAAAATGTTATTATTTATCTATAATTTTTTATTTAAGTATAGTAAAGAAAATATAAATTTAAACTTATCCCGACTATCAAATCAAGATCTTGGATATAGAAAATATCATTATCGATTTGGATAAAAAATGTTGTCAATATCTAAGTCTTGATGATATTATTATGCATTGTTTTATCAGTTGGATCATACGTCAAAAAGCACTATCCATCATGACCGTATAGGGTATAGACAATTAACTAGTATATCTAATTCTTTGTGAATTTAAGAATTTTTATTGTAGATTACGTACCTACAGATAATTATAATTATTAGTTAAACTATTTAATCACAAAAAGAGTTTGTAATTTGAAAAGAAAAATTGATAATATATAGACTTGTCAGCCGAGTCAGTTCAATAAGGTTTGGGTTCGATGATAGCATGCATTTTAGCCTAGTTTAGAGCATGTTTATTTCCTCTAGCTTAGTTTGATTTCGTTTCTTTTTAGTTAGTTTTGTTTGTTTTTGGTAGAGTTTGTAGTTTCGGTATCTACACCTTGTGATGTGTGATTTCAGGATCATTCGGGGCCGTTTTGGAGGATCTAGACATTGTGAAGAAGATGTCCAAGTGGATGGATCTCAAAGGCGTGGCTATGGGTGGATTTGAGTGGGGTAAAGGAAGGAATCAAGTAAGGAGTCACTCGAAGAAAGCACGAGAAAGTGCCAAGACGGAAGCACTGAACAGCAGAAAACTCGGCCCAGAACTCGACCGAGTTCTGGCCCGAGTTATGGCACCAGATCAAAACTCTACCCACAACTCGGTCGAGTTGTGGACCGAGTTTTGGGTTTAGACAGAAACTCGGCCTAAAACTCGGCCGAGTTCTAGACCGAGTCGGCGTACGATTTTCGGGCCGTTCCGTGTTCGTTTATTTGGACCCGCTTTTTGTTTTTTTTAATACTGGGAAGACAAGTTTGAGAGATTATAAGGTTTTTATTCGCTTTTCTATTGGGGAGAACTCCTGAAGAACCCTAGTTGGAGATTGGTGATTTGCTTCACTATTGTTTTGGATTTGGAATTGAATCAAAAGTAAAGACAATTCGGTATGTTTCTCTTTAAATTTGATTTGCTTCCTTTCCATTCCATGTCTAGCTAAATCTAGAATTCCAAGGAAAGGAGAACCCAATGATGAATTAGGTTAAGTTAGAGGTGATATTTGGTTGAATTGAAACTTGAATTGTTGTTTGATTCTCCCTAGGTTGCTTAATGACCAAATTGCTCTTAATTAGGAATCTTGTTATGATTTGAGTCCGAGAGGAGATAATTGTAATAGGAGATTGGTACTTGAATTCATTATTGATTCATGCTAGATCCCTAGGGTAGAACTTGTAGAATTATTTGTGCGAAAGTGACTTAATTCTCAAGAAGAACTTAAACTATCATAGAAGTCATTGATTAACTAGTCTTAGCGGAGCGCGAGAGCGAATGTTGATTCTTGTTAGCCATTGATCTCTAGAAAACTTAAAGGGCCTAGATAAGACTTGCTCTATGCGATAGTGATTGCTAGTTGAGTTTAGGTACATGCATGAATTGTCTGAAAAGAAGTTATGCTTGCATTAGATAGTTTGTCTTTCAAACAACATTCGAGTTGAAATTCGAATAGATATCATCGAACATTTACCGAAAAGTCATTGTGGGGATCCTGACCTTGGAATGCTTCTCTCCATTGATAGTTTTCTTTGATTTTAGATATTAGGTTTACTTAGAAATAATCACAACTCTTTTCCCTTACTTTTGGCTTAGTCTACTGAATTGAGCTATAATCGATACTACTAAGTTCCATGAGTTCGACACCTTGGTACTACAACCGATACCGTACACTTGCGGTTGTAGGATTTAGCCTATCATGTTTTTGGCGCCGTTGCCGGGGAACTTTTCTAGTATTGGTTGTATTGTATATCCGGTAGACTAGGTCCTTTTTATTTTTAATTTTGTTTTCTTCTTGCTTTGGTTTCAGGTTTTGTTCTCATTCTTATGCGAAAAGCCTTGAGCACTAGTTCATTACACGACTTTGATCCAGAACCCGAGCGTACTTTTCACAAAAGGACGAGATCAAAAACAAGCTGAAGCTCGAGCAATGGCTGAGGAACAACAACAGTTGCTAATTCAACAATAGCAGGAGCAATTACAACAACAACTACTAATATTGCAACAACTCCAACAACAACAACAACAATTGCAATTGAATCAGCCACAGCCGATGACTCTTTGTGACTATGTGTTGCCCCGTCACCAAGGGCAAACATCTGGTGTTGTTAGACCTCTGGTTCAGGCTAGGAATTTTGAGCTGAAGCCATCTATGAGCAATATGGTTCAACAAAATCAGTTTGGAGGTTCACCTACTGAGAATCCTCACCAACATTTGAACACTTTTCTAGAGCTTATGGATACGGTGAAGATTCATGATGTTTCTAATGACGCGCTTTATTTGCGCGCCTTCTCATTCTCTTTATGAGACAGGGCTAAGGCATGGTTCAAGGCCTTACCTCAAGGGACGATCACGACATAGGATGAGTTGGCCAAAGCTTTCCTAACAAAGTACTACCCACCTAAGAAGACTGTAGAGATGAGGACCCAGATTAGTTCCTTTCAAATGAGGGATGGGGAGTCACTTTATGAAGGTTGGGAGAGGTTCAAGGAACTCTTGCTACAGTGTCCTCACCATGGACAAGACAAGTGGGTGTTGCTTCACACCTTCTACAATGCTGTAGACAACACCAATACACTTCTTATTGATGCCTCATCCGGAGTACCTATTATGAAGATGAATGTGGATGAAGCTTGGGAGCAGATTGAGAATATAGCTCAACACACTCACTATTATAATGATTCTCGCTCTCTCCCAAACTCCAAAAAGTACAGGTCTGTATGAGGTTGATAAGGAGACTTTGCACCAAGCGCAGATTGAGGCCATGAATCAAGAGATAAAGCAGCTGAAATTAAAGATTAGTGGTCGTCAAGTTCCAACCGGTGGAAGTCCTTCTCAAGTAGTTTCTAGTGCGGTATGTCAGTTTTGTGGAGCAAGTGATCACACTATATCATACTCTAATTCCTATAACCCCAGTTGGAAGAATCATCCCAACTTCTCTTATGGGAACAACCAAGCACTACAGAGGGAACCGCCAGGTTTCCCACCTAAAGCCCCACCATATCAAGGCCAAGCTGCTCAACCCTTAGAAAAGTCAGCTTGGGAGACTGCGATTGAGAGTCTTGCTACTTCGATAAAAGCTTTGACTGAGGAAGTGCGTGCTCAAGGAAAGAACATAAAGTTAATTGAACAGCAAGTGGCTCAGCAAGGAATGAATGCTCCTAGACCTTTAGGACAACTCCCTGGACACCTTGAGGTAAATCCTAAGGAGCAATGTCGAGCAGTTACTTTCAGGAGCGGTAAGGAACTTAAAGAGCCAATATCTACAAAGCAGCAAATTACAAGCAAGTCGGGAGGTATGCCATCCGGAGAAGAAAGGGATGAGACAGAATACATTGCTCCTCCTCCTTACAAACCGCCACTACCTTTCCCACAAAGGAAGGTTCAGGCAGGAAGAGAGCAACAATTTGTGAAATTCGTGGAGATGATCAAGAAGCTTCACATAGACATTCCATTTGTTGATGTGCTCACTCAGATGCCCACTTACGCCAAGTTCTTGAAGGAGATCCTCTGCAAGAAAAGAAAACTAGATGACTATGAGACTGTGGCGTTAGCGGTGAATCATGTTGATAAGATGCGTAGCATGCTGAAAGATCCTGGCGAGTTTTCAATCCCGGCTGACTTTGGTACATATACTTATGATTGCCTTTGTGATCTTGGTTCTAGCGTCAATCTCATGCCCTTGTCAATTTGTACGAAGTTGAATTTGGGTGATCCTATTCCTACTAAGATGCATCTCATTATGGCTGATAATTCTGTCGCTCAACCCGTGGGCATTGAGGATTTCCCAGTGAAGGTAGGCAAGTTCTTAATACCTGGAGATTTTGTAATCCTCGATATGGAGGTGAGAGATAATAGGACTCCTATTATCTTTGGGAGACCCTTCTTAGCCACAGCTGGAGCTAACATTTATCTGAAGGATGGAAAAATCTCATTACTTATTGGGGATGAGAAGATGGAGTTTGAACGTCGTAAAGATAAATCCGTTGGGTCAAACATGAATCTTCCCTAGAAAGAGGTACAGGTAGCCTGCTGTATAGTTGAAAATGATCCTGCTGAAAATGAGACCTTGGCAAGTACAACTCGAACCCATCCAATAGAAGCTATGAAGGAGAGAGATCCCAAGAAGAAGAAGAAAGATCGAGCAAGAGTTGAGCCAAAGATTGGAGACAACGTGATGTTATTCCATGAAAGGTCCAACATGTTCCCTGGGAGTAAGGGGATAAGGTGGTCTGGACCATATCGAGTGACACGTTTCTTGCAGGATGGAAGGATTTAGATTTGGCATAGAAACTCGGAGAGGTTCAAAGTGCAAAAACATCGGCTGAAACTTGTGTTGGCGCCTGATCCAATTCGGGTTGACTCCGACAATCACCTTGACCCGAGAACTTGAACGACAAGGAAAGGTCAAGCTAATGACCCTAAACAAGCGCTGGATGGGAGGCAACCCATCAGGTATGTTTTTTTTTCTTTCCCTTTCTTTTCTTCTTTCACTTCTTTTCTCCTTCCTTCTTTGTTGTTTCTCGCCCGACGCCTTTGGAGAGCCCCACTTCGCGCCGGCGAACACAACCCGGACCTCCACCACCTCCACAAGAGTAGTTCATTGTGAGTACTTCCTTCCTTAACTTTTATTTTACAACATTGGGGACAATGTTGGGTTTAAGCTTGGGGGAGGAAACTATTTTCATGTTAGCATTGCATATAGGTTGCATGTTAGTTGCATTTAGCTTTGCATAAAAAAATGATAAAAAAAAAATTTTAGATTGCATTCTAGTAGTTATCAAATATTCTCCTTATAAGTTACAAACCCCTTATTCTTAAAACTCCTTGAATGAAATTCTATCCCCTAAACATGCTTGGAATGCTTGAAGTCTTGACGATGCTTAGCTTTATTTTGGACTTGATTGATGATTGAATGAGCATGCATGTTCTTTGAGATTTGAGTTGATATTGAAGTTCTAGACAAAAGCCTTGTGAGGATTTTAGCCTTTCTTAGGACATAATAGTTTCATAGTCCTTTTCTTTCATGTGTGATGCTCACTTTTGATTGCTTTCTCTAAAACTTGCTTTAGTTCTCTTTCAAGACCGCTTATATGACTCTTGTATGCAACTTTGAAATGATTGAGGCACTATTTTCTTAGCCTATATAATCCCTTATCCACCTTGCATATTATCCTTTGTTTGAAGCCCCTTTCGAACCTAAATTAGCCTTATTCTTTTGAAGATCCACAAAATAATCCCGAGCCTTTATAAGCCTGACCCATCCGGGAATTAAGATCATTATGTGATTGATTTCGTGGCTGCGAGCTAAGCTTGGGGGAAACGTAGAGATGTTTGGTGTGAGAGATTATATTACTCTAGTCATTTCTTTTGAAAAACAAAGAAAAAAAGATTAAAAAAAGATTAAAAAAATCCAAAAATGCAAGAAAAAGAAAAGACAAGGAGTGTGAAATAAGAGAATAAAGGGTGTTGGTGTTTGAGAATGAGTGGTTGGAAAGAAAAAAAAATACAAGATTTGGTGTTGAGTTGAGTTTAGTGATTCTAGATTCCCGGATTTAGCACCACAATGTCTAAATATTTCCCCACCTATTTCTTATCACCTGGCCCCATTAAAACCCAATAAAAGTCCTCTTGATCATGTTAAGTGCAAAGTCCCTTGCGGTGGAGATTTAGAACTTTTGCAAGCCTATGGTAGCTAAGTTCTCAATAGTGAGATTTGAGAGAAACACGTCCTACTTAAACACTTGAGAGAGAGAGTGAAAAACACATTGTCTTAAGTGAGGTCTAGAATGAATGTATTGGCTTGATTTCTTTGAACCTTACAAATGCATGCTATGATTTCGGTTGTCAATTGCTCATTCTAAGATTTCCGCGTAGGCTATTGGTTAGATGGATGCATGTCTTGTTTGTTTTGTGGGGTGTCGAATTGATTTCTTGCTTGAGGACAAGCAAAGGTTTAAGCTTGGGGGATTTTGATAGCATGCATTTTAGCCTAGTTTAGAGCATGTTTATTTCCTCTAGCTTAGTTTGATTTTGTTTCTTTTTAGTTAGTTTTGTTTGCTTTTAGTAGAGTTTGTAGTTTCGGTATCTACTCCTTGTGACGTGTGATTTCAGGATCATTCGGGGTCGTTTTGGAGGATCTAGACATTGTGAGGAGGATGTCCAAGTGGATGGATATCAAAAGCGTGGCTATGGGCGGATTTGAGTGGGCTAAAGGAAGGAATCAAGCAAGGAGTCACCCGAAGAAAGCACGAGAAAGCGCCAAAACGGAAGCACTGAACAACAAAAAACTCGGCCCAGAACTCGACCGAGATCTGGCCCGAGTTATGGCACCAGATCAAAACTCTACCCACAACTCGGTCGAGTACTTGTGGACCGAGTTTTGGGTTCAGACAAAAACTCGGCCTAGAACTCGACCGAGTTCTAGGCCGAGTTCTAGACCGAGTCGGCGTGTGATTTCCGGGCCGTTCCGTGTTCGTTTATTTAGGCCCGCTTTTTGTTATTTTTAATACTGGGAAGACAAGTTTGAGAGATTATGAGGTTTTTATTCTCTATCCTATTGGGGAGAACTCCTGAAGAACCCTACTTGGAGATTGGTGATTTCCTTCACTATTGTTTTAGATTTGGAATTGAATAAAAAGAAAATACAATTCGGTATGTTTCTGTTTGAATTTGATTTGCTTCCTTTCCATTCCATGTCTAGCTAAATCTATAATTCTAAGGAAAGGAGAACCCAATGATGAATTAGGTTAAGTTAGAGGTGATATTTGGTTGAATTGAAACTTGAATTGTTGTTTGATTCTCCCTAGGTTACTTAATGACCTAATTGCTCTTAATTGGGAATCTTGTTATGATTTGAGTCCGAGAGGAGATAATTGTAATAGGAGATTGATACTTGAATTCATTATTGATTCATGCTTGATCCCTAGGGTAGAACTTGTAGAATTATTTGTGCGAAAGTGACTTAATTCTCAAGAAGAACTTAAACTATCATAGAAGTCATTGATTAACTAGTCTTAGCGGAGTGCGAGAGCGGATGCTAATTCTTGTTAGCCATTGATCTCTAGAGAACTTAAAGGGCCTAGATAAGACTTGCTCTGTGCGATAGTGATTGCTAGTTGAGTTTAGGTACATGCATTAATTGTCTGAAAAGAAGTTATGCTTGCATTAGATAGTTTGTCTTTCAAACAACATTCGAGTTGAAATTCAAATAGATATCATTCAAATAGATAGTTTGTCTCCTATGTTGGCTACCCCCAACTTGCTTCTGAAGAGATCAGAAGCAAGTTGGGGGTAGCCAACATAGGAGACAAACTAAGAGAGGCGAGACTTCGTCGGTTTAGGCATGTCCAGAGACGGAGTCCAGACGCTATAGTTAGGAGGTGTGAGCGTTCGGATCTATGGGTCTTCAAGAGAGATAGAGGTAGGCCGAAGAAAAGATGGATGGACAGTATAAAACAGGATACCGGCTTATTAGGGATTTCTGTGGATTTGGCGCAGTGCAGAGAGGGTTGGAGGCAGAGGATCAGGGTACCAGACAGCTGACCAGCCCGTTGGTGGAGCCAGTACGCGTGTGTTTCCTGCTAGTTTCTTTTAGGTTCTTTTAGATCCGGCTTCCTTGTCTTTTAGATCTAGTTTTAGTGTAGTTTGCCTCGTCGCATTTTTTTAGGGCTTGTCTTTTTAGTTTTTTTGAGTAGTTTAGTTTCGTTTTTGCTTGGGTTTTATTGGGCGCATTCTATCTAGGTTTGGAATGCCCCCATCCTGACCTCCCAGATCCTGCTGATGCGGGATTTCCCTGGGTTAATGTTGTTGTTGTTGTTGTCATTGTGGGGATCCTGACCTTGGAATGCTTCTCTCCATTGATAGTTTTCTTTGATTTTAGATATTAGGTTTACTTAGAAATAATCACAACTCTTTTCCCTTACTTTTGGCTTAGTCTGATAATTGAGCTATAATCGATACTACTAAGTTCCCTGAGTTCGACACCTTGGTACTACGACCGATACCGTACACTTGCGGTGTAGGATTTAGCCTATCATTCGACCATTCAAATTCGGGTTGAGTACGAGCTCAAGTCAGTCGGGTTATGTGTCAAATCGGGTCCGGCCATGACTGGTGATTGTGTAGGTTTAGGTCGGTCCAACAAGTCAATCATGAAGATTTTTTGTGATTATTAAAATATATTATAATTATATGATAAAATTTAAAAATAAAATCTAATTCTTATAACAAAATATATTCTAATACTCAAAATAAATTTATTTTATTATACGAATATAATAATTCTTGTTAAACCAATGGATTTTAGTTATCAACCCAATTGTGTGTTTATCTTTCACCCGCATATGTAGTATGGATGAGTGTGTAACTAATTTGGTTTAGAACTTACATAGAGTGAAATAATTTTTTTACTACTTTCATGACATAGGATATGATGATTGATACACCCAATCTTGAGGCACAAGCAAGACCCGTTCGAGCAAGACGTCGACCCCGATAATATGATAATTGAGATTGGATATTTTATTGGGATGTTTTAATTAAGAACAGTTTTTCATGTTAGAGCTTTATAACTCTCTTTCCATGTTTTCTATCCGGTTTTTTCCTGAATCGCTTTTTGTTGAACCGGTAGGGCATAGCATATAAATACTCTTTCCTGGATCGTTTTTTGTTGAACCGGTGGGCTCCAAGTTGACGTTTTCAAGATCTTCGCTCTGACAGCGATCTTCGCTCTGACAACTTCCGCTTCCTCTCACTTCTTCCGTCTTCCGTCTCCGGGATAGTCTGCCGGCGACTTCCCGTCGCCCCCTGCATCTCACCCCGCCCGGCCGGATCCTTCCTCCACATCCAACATTCTCGCACTGAGTTCCGGCCCTCTCCGCCTGGATCTCCTCCTTCACGGTTCGTCAGCTCCGTCAACCGGATCCCCGTCGCCCGGATCTCCTTCGCGGCTCATCGTCCGGCCTCGCCTCCCTCCGGCCCTTGTCGTCCGCCGGACCGCGCCGCCATGTCACCCTTCAAGCCCCTTGTGGTGCGGGCTTTCCCAACGAACCCCCTTCGCTTTCCCTTCGAGTCCCCCTGCGTCGGCCTTTAGCAGGCTTCTTGCCAGCGGTCCGTGCCGCCGTCGACCTCCCCAAACCGACGCCCCACCTCCCCGGCAACCTGTGGGACTCTGTCTCCCTCGCCGAGCCCCCTGTAGGTCGGATTCCCCTGCCTAATCCGATCCCTCCGCGTCTCGCCGGCTCGCCGTCAGCCAGTGGTGCGGGACTCCGACATCCAGTGGTGCGGGACTACGCCGTCTCTCCGTTTCCGGGGACTTCCAGGATCGTCGGTGACCCTTTTTTCCCTTCTCACTTACTGATTGCTGCTCTAGGGGTGATTGATGGTGGTTAGCTTTTCAAGTTTTAATAATTTATTTCCCTCTAGGTAGATGCTAGTGGGTTCTTGTGATACATATTTTGTTGTTGTTGTTGTTGTTGTTGTTGTTGTTGTTTGCTGGTGCGTGTTGTATGCTGTTGAGTGTTTTGTTTAAGTCTGGCTTAGTTGTTCTTTGGGCTTTTTGCCTTTTGCTTGCTTGTCTGTGTGCCATTTACAATCTGCTTTTGGATTGTGAATTTTTGTGTGGTTGTGGTAGTGAGCCTTTGTTTGGGTGAGCTTTTGATTGGTTGTTGCTCCTCTTGGTGTCCATTCCTTAGTGTTTTGCATTGTGCCCTCGGTTTCGGGTTTTTTCTTTGTTTGGTTGTGTGTGTTTTGTTTTGTTGTGCAGGGATCGTGTTTTCCGTAGGGGAGTTAGCTGTGTGGGTTCAGTTCTCTTAATCTCTTAGTCGGGGAGAATTGGTGGAGCCAGCAGAGTGGGTTGTGATGTGAGATTAGTGTCTTGGAATGTGGGCACTCTTATAGGGAAATCGTTTGAGTTGGTCAGGATTCTTCATGGACGAAGGGTTTCGATTGCTTGTTTGCAAGAGACTAAATGGAAAGGTTAGAAGGCTCGAGATATCGATGGTTGGAAATTGTGGTACTCAGGAGGTGACAGTAGTAAGAACGGATTTGGTATTTTAGTCGACAGGAAGTTGAGGGATCCTGTGGTGAAGGTGGATCGCATTAATGACCGTTTAATGTTGATTAAGATTGTCTTGGGAAACAAGATTCTGAATGTTATTAGCGCATATGCCCCTCACGGTGGCTTAAGTGCGGAGGAAAAAAGATTGTTCTGGGAGAACCTGGATGGCCTGATGAGGAGCGTTCCGAGTTCGGAGCAAGTAGTTGCCGGTGGGGACTTCAATGGGCACATCGGTTATGCTAGGGACGGGTTTGAGGATGTGCATGGAGGCTTTGGGTTCGGAGTCAGAAATGAGGGTGGGCGAGCTTTACTGGATTTTGCTGATGCGTTTGACTGTATAGTTGTTAACTCTTGGTTCAAGAAGAGAGAGGAGCAGTTGATCACTTTTCTGAGCCCTTCGAGTAAATCGCAGATTGATTTTTTCTTGGTTCGGAGGGAGGATAGAGGAGGTTGTAAGGATTGCAAGGTGATCTCTTATGAAGGTCTCTCGACGCAACATCAGTTGTTAGTTTTGGACTTTAAGTCTTTGGGTAAATAGAGGAAGGGGTCCAATAGGCCGCATCCGAGAATCAGATGGTGGCGTCTATTAGAGGAAAATGGGCAGATTCTGAAAGATAGGATCTTTGCGGAAGCCGACGCAAAAGGGGCTTGGCAGGAAAAGAGGGATGCAGAGGAGATGTGGGGTAAGATGGCAGAGTGCATTCGCAGAGCAGCGTGTGGTGTGTTGGGTTTGTCGAGAGGCAGTTTGGGACACAGGAAGTCAGTCGCTTGGTGGAACGAAGAGGTGCAAGTGAAGGTTAGAGGCAAGCAGTTAGCTTTCAGAGCTTGGATGAGAAGTAGCAACCCAGATAGAGTTTTGAGGGCAGTAGAGTACAGATTAGCAAAAAAGGAAGCAAAGAAAGCAGTGGCGATTGCTAAGGAGAAATCTTTCGAGAGCCTATACAAGGCGCTCGACGATAAGGGTGGTGAGCGAGTTTTGTATCGGTTTGCGAGAGCAAGAAATAGGATGAACTCGGATTTTGACAGAGTACGTTGTATCAAAGATGAAAATGAGAATGTACTAGTGGATGATCTTGAGATCAAAAAGCGGTGGGAGAGGTGCTTCTGCAACCTACTTAACGAGGGGGGCGGGTCGATGGAGTGTCAGCTACCTGCAGGGAATCAAGTGAATCCTCCTTTAGCCAAGCGATTCTCTAGGATAGAAATCAGTGAGGTAATCCGCAGAATGGGCAGTAAGAAGGCTGTAGGACCGGATGAGATTCCTGTTGAAGTTTGGAAGTGCTTGGGCATGCGAGGCTTGGAGTGGCTAGTGACTTTGTTCAACGTCATTTTAAAGACAGCTAATATGCTTGAGGAATGGAGACTTAGTAAGTTAATCCCAGTCTACAAGAATAAAGGGGATCTCCAGCAGTGTAACAACTATAGAGGTATAAAACTCCTTAGCCATACAATGAAGGTGTGGGAGAAGGCAATCGAGTTGAGACTGAGGAGCCTAGTGCATGTGTCAGAAAACCAGTTCAGATTTATGTCAGGGAGGTCGTCGATTGAGGCTATCCATCTGCTGAGAAGGTTGATAGAAGCGTACAAGGAGAGAAAGAGAAATTTGCACATGGTCTTTGTAGATTTAGAGAAGGCCTACGACAGGGTCCCTAGAAAGTTTATTTGGGATTGCTTAGAAGCCAAGGGGGTACCAGAGACTGTTATCAAAATCATTTGGGATATGTATGAGGGATCGAGGACGAGTGTCTGTACTCTAGGTGGGGATATAGAGTATTTTGAGGTGAGTATGGGTCTTCATCAAGGCTCAGCTCTGAGCCCTTTCTATTCACGCTAGTGTTGGATGTTCTGACTAGGGATATTCAGGGAGAGGTTCCGAGGTGTATGCTGTTTGCAGATGATATCGTATTGGTGGAGGATTCCAGCGCTGAAGTTAATAGCAAACTAGAGACTTGGAGGGAGAGACTAGAATCTAAGGGGTTTAGACTGAGTCGATCTAAGACGGAATATGTCGAGTTTATTTTTGGGCAGGAAAATGAACCTAGGAGTGAGGTTCATCTGCGAGGGAGGCCATTGCGCAGAAGGACAAGTTTAAGTATCTGGGTTCAGTTCTGCATAGTGATGGGTGTATCGATGAGGATGTTAGGTCACGTATTCAAAGAGGGTGGCAAAAGTGGAGTGCAGCTTCAAGGGTCTTGTGTGATAAGAAGGTTCCACTCAAGCTTAAGGGAAAGTTCTACAGATCTGTTATAAGGCCTGCGATTCTCTATGGAGCAGATTGTTGACCGACGACTAAGGCTCGGGAGCAGAAACTTGCAGTAGCAGAGATGAGGATGCTTAGGTGGATATGTGGCCACACAAGGATGGACAGGATTAGGAATGAAGAAATCAGAGGCAAGCTTGGGATGGCTAGTATAGGGGACAAACTGCGGGAAGCAAGATTGCGTTGGTTCGGCCATGTCCAGAGGCGGAGCCCAGACTCGACAGTTAGGAGATGTGAGCGTTTGGAAGAAGGGCTGCATGGACAACATAAGACAAGATATCAGGCTTTTAGGGATTTCAGAGGAGTTGGCGCAATACAGGAAGAGTTGGAGGGAGAAGATAAGCGTGTCAGACAGTTAGCCAACTTATTGGTGGAGCCAAGTGGAGCCGTGCTTTCTTTTGCTGGCCGTCAGTTTCTTGCTTTGTGGGCTCGCTTTTGTATAGCATTTCTATAGCTTAGTTTTTTATTCCTTATTCTTTTGCTTTCTTCTTTCATTCAGCCTTAGTAGTAGTTTGGATTAGCTGTTGGTTTTAAACCTTTTCGGACTAGGTTGTTGAGTGGTCTGGTCTGTGTCTTTTGGGTCGTTTTTGGGTGCATTTCATCTAGGTCTGGAATGCCCCCATCCTGACCCCCCAGGTCTTGCTTTTGCGGGAGCCCTTGGGTATATGTTGTTGTTGTTGTTGTTTGTAAGCTAAAAAGGAGGTCATTCGGAAATATATATACTCCTTTGCCCTAATTTGCTCTCTTTGTTTATCGTTCTTTGAGTTGTGTGTCCACATGGGACGCGGCTCGCACCCTTGACCAACAAGGGCTTGGTACGTGTCCACACCGTGATGTATGACAATCTTCGGGATGAAGACAATCACGGGTTGAAGTGCCCAGGGTATGGATTTCGGATTGAACACGGTGAATTGAACTTGAAAGAAACACTTAAAGAATAATCGGATCAAATACTTGAATCAAGAAAACCACAAACAAAGTCTCAGCAATAGCCAACCCTAGCTATGAAAACTAGAATGACGCAGGAGAGAAACCCTCAAGGTTCTCTCTCAATTCCACGCTTAAAAGAAATAAAGAGAAAACTCAAGTATTTATTCTAACCCTAGAAAAACAAATCCTAAATTATTATCATAAGATATAAAGAATATCTCATAATAATAATTACAAATCTAGAAAACTTAAATATGGAAATAGTTTGATAAACAATAAAAAGAAACAACTTGGGACGCAAGCTAAACAAGGAAACCGGCGGACGCGGATCGACATCCCTCAGGATCGACCCTGGGAGGGTCGTGATAGACCCTATGTGGGTCGTGCTCGACCCCCCTCTGGGTCGGTCCTGAGACCATCTCCTTCGCCTTCTTCATCTTCCAATGTCTACTTGACAAAGGTTGATGCACTTCATGTAGCTTCTTCAAAGCCTCCTTATACTTGAATGCTCGGGACCTCTTGTAAGGTCTAGGCCTTCTTCTTGAGCTCGTCTTCCTCCATGAATCCCTTGAGTTAGACGTATTCCTTTGTGTATCATTCTCCTCCACTTGACCGCAAATCGTCCTCGATTTGTCGAAAGGTGTAGAGAAGAACTCAAACTCATGCAAAGAACTCCAAGAACTAACATCATACGTAGCTCCATACTCCGGATGATAATAAGCAAAGCAGTCATTAAGCACAAGATCAAAAGAATCAAGTAATAACGGCGTAAAATCATCCAAAGACAAGCTACATGGTTTGCCAAGCAAACGACCTCCAAACTGGCTGAAATTTTGCAGAGAGCTGTCAACATCAATATCACAATGCTCCACAAAATGTGAAGGCAATTGGACGAGTACTTCCTGCTAAACCGTGCTAACAATTTCAGGCGCGACGATGCAAGGTGAAGACTCGGTAACTTCAGCTATGGTGGCAGCCTCCTCCTCAACTAAGGAAACTGATTTCTCCTCCTCCAGTTGAGGTGGAGCCACCATTTTTGCAGTCCATGCAAGTTCACGTTCCTTAACCCTCTGAGCAGCATAGTAAAATTTCATAGCAGCCCGAACCAACTCATTCACATCATCTCTCGGTTGGTGCTCTAAGACTTTTCGGTATATGGCATTCAAACCATCATAGAAACGAGAGCAAAGATGTTCAAGACTAAGAGACAAACCAGCAAAATTAAGCAACTCTTCTAGCTCCATGAAATATGCAAGAGGCGAACGAGCAAAGCCTTGCTTACACTTGTTGTACATCTCTAATCGTCTAGCTTGCTCAAGTGGCACAAACTGCATTCTCATCACAATTCTGAGCTGATTCCAATGAACAATATGTTCAAGACCATAGAGACGACGTCGATAAAGATCATTCATCCACCAATCATAAGCATCACCTCGAAAAGCATCAACAACTGTCATGAATCTTGAAAGGCCATCATAGCCATGATACTCCAAGCAAGCATTAGTATTCTCTTCCCAAGAAAAATATGAATACGGATCATAATCTCCATAAAAGAGATCAATTTGACTCGGAATATCAACTTGAGACATCAGAGCTTCATGGATGACAAACAAAGACCAAACTTGGGCTCAAAGCAAGCAAAAACTCTCGGCGGCCAATTAGGGTTTCTAGAACACAGCTTGGTATTTTGACCTTTTCGGGGGTCAAACGAACTCCGATTTTGACGAATCTTATATGCCTGGACTCGTATCGAAATTCTCTACAAGAATATGTAATCAGATTTTCGAAAATACCTCAGAAAAAAATTAGAAATTTCCAGAAACGACGACGAACGTGTGCAACTCTTGTTGTTGATGTAGTTCGTAGATTGTTGACAAAAGCAACTCGATCTTCAACCCGAAACCGCTGGAATCTGATACCAATTGATGTAGAAACTCAAAGCAAAACACAAAGGTTCAAAGGCGTAGGAAGAGAAACACAAGGTTCTCTTCTCAATCTACGCTAAAAAAGAAATAAGGGAAAACTAGAGTATTTATTCTATCCTAGAAAAGAAATCCTAAATTATTATCATAAGATATAAATAATATCTCATAATAATAATAATTGTAAATCTAGAAAACCAAAATATGGAAATAGTTTGATAACAATAAAAGGAAACAGCTTGGGACGCAAGCTAATAGGAAACAGCTTCGGACGCGTCTGGATGACCCTCAGGCTCGACCCTGGGAGGGTCGATCTCGACCCCCTGGGGGGTCGATCCTGAGAGGATCTTCCTTCTCTAGGCGGCTCGTCTTAGGTCCCTTGCAAGTAAGTGACCCACTTCATCTTCCTAGGCTTCTTTGAATTTAAATGCTCGGGACCTCTTGTAAGGTCTAGGCCTTCTTCTTGAGCTCGTCTTCCTCCATGAATCCCTTGAGTTAGACGTATTCCTTTGTGTATCATTGTCACGTCGATAAAAGTAGAGCACTTCGACGGTGACTGTCTTTATTTCTTCGAAATCGGAGTCTAGGCAGAGTTACAGCTCCCACTCCAAGTACTTCTCCGAGCTCTGATACCAATTGATGTATGACAATCTTCGGGATGAAGACAATCACGGGTTGAAGACAATCACGGGTTGAAGTGCCCAGGGTATGGATTTCGGATTGAACACGGTGAATTGAACTTGAAAGAAACACTTGAAGAATAATCGGGTTGTGACAACGAGCTCTGATACCAATTGATGTATGACAATCTTCGGGATGAAGACAATCACGGGTTGAAGTGCCCAGGGTATGGATTTCGGATTGAACACGGTGAATTGAACTTGAAAGAAACACTTGAAGAATAATTGGATCAAATACTTGAATCAAGAAAACCACAAACAAAGTCTCAGCAATAGCCAACCCTAGCTATGAAAACTAGAATGACGCAGGAGAGAAACCCTCAAGGTTCTCTCTCAATTCCACGCTAAAAAGAAATAAAGAGAAAACTCAAGTATGTATTCTAACCCTAGAAAAACAAATCCTAAATTATTATCATAAGATATAAAGAATATTTCATAATAATAATTACAAATCTAGAAAACTTAAATATGAAAATAGTTTGATAAACAAAAAGAAACAACTTGGGACGCAAGCTAAACAAGGAAACCGGCGGACGCGGATCGACATCCCTCAGGATCGACCCTGGGAGGGTCGTGATCGACCCTATGTGGGTCGTGCTCAACCCCCCTCTGGGTCGGTCCTGAGACCATCTCCTTCGTCTTCTTCATCTTCCAATGTCTACTTGACAAAGGTTGATGCACTTCATGTAGCTTCTTCAAAGCCTCCTTATACTTGAATGCTCGGGACCTCTTGTAAGGTCTTGGCCTTCTTCTTGTGCTCGTCTTCCTCCATGAATCCCTTGAGTTAGACGTATTCCTTTGTGTATCAGACCGGACTCGTATCAACTGGTTCTTTCATTGTGTATGACATGTTGAACGCCCCACCGCCGGCTACAACCTTCTCGGTCATCCCTTTGTCGGCGCCCCTCACACGCCGGAAGGCCGCCGACCCTGAACCCTAACCCGGCGCCGCCGTCGTTCGCTGGATAGTTGCCTCCTCTGGCCGGCCTATCTGCGCACGCGATTCCATTTGCTGGACATCCGCCCTCGTAACACCCACACTAGTAGAACCCCAAACCGGCCGCCAGATCTGGCCCGTTCTTCCAATTCTTGACGGCCGAACTACAATCCACCCAATTCGAGAGCATCGCGCATTACCACCAACCGAAACCTAGCGTGGCCACAGACCCGTAGTTCGCCCAAATCGTCCGCTAGCAACAGCTGCCCTAGCCATCCCGAGTTCGGCCCCATCGCAGCTTCGACTCCTAGCGACGCGTTTCCCTATCAGCAAAACCCTGACCTGTTACCCGTCGGGCATGGATGGCCGCCGTTCACAACGCCCAGTTCCGCCGCCGTCGGCCATGGAAGTCAGGAATGGCACCAGATCCGCTTGAACTTCGCAGTGGTGGCGCCAAAGACGAACGTCGGGGGACATCCGCCCGACCTCACCTATGGCCACGCCGCCCTTCCCGGCCTGCTACCACCACAATGAATAATTAAGATAAGGATTGGAATTGACCTAGGAATATAAAGAAGTGGATGAATTGATGATCAATGAATTAATGAAGTGGAATTGATTGAATAAATTCTGCCTGCTAATATTGATTGAAAACCTTCTTCAAAACCCCCTTTGTTTTTGTTTGCATGATCAAACTAAAATCAACATAAGAAACTGATTCTCTTGGGTTCGACCCCTTACTTATTTGCTATACTTTGCTTTGTTTGTTTGGGTTTTTATCTTTGATTTGGGAACAATGACTTTGCCCGAGTCAGAAAGCCTGCACAAAGGATCATTTATCATCGTGAAAGATACCGCCCCCCTGCTTTACCCGGGTTTCCTTTCGAAACCGCATCAACATTTAGAGTAATCCAACCTAGAGGAGGTGGCTTCCAATTAGAAGTGGGCTGACTTAAGGGAGCTGCAGGTTGGGAAGGCTGCAAAATGGTGGCAGACATCGCAACAGCAGTAGTATATGCATCACAAACGGAGGAAACAATGTTTGACAACCGCTGCACCCTATCCGAGCCATCAAAGATTAGATTATACTCCCTCAATTTTACAAAATGAGTCTATTTACAACTTGGATAATTTCGATCATATATCTCTACGGTTTCGTAGGCCTATCTTCATTTAATGATGACCGGAAATTTATCCGATTTTTTTAGATCTTCTATCTAGTTGTTTAAGATATTGTAACACCCTGTCTTTCGGACAAGACGTTACCCGGTAGTATACCTCATGAGGTGCTACCAAGCTAGTTTAACAACGGGACAGTCGGATCTTGCAATGCGGGCACGGCGAGAAAAACATGAAAACATCAAAGTTGTATCACGAAATAAAACTTTTACAAGACAATTCATGATCCCAACCCAATACAAGATTAACAACTACGAACTTTCCCAAATCCCAAACACATCAACTACCAACTTACGATATGAGACTACACATGATAATTCAAACATTAACATGAAATTTAATAAACAACAACATGTCCCAGATCCCAAATCAATCTATGACATGCATCGTTGCCTCACACCACCAAACTGCAAAGTCTGCATCACGGACTACCTGAATACCTGGAGTGAAAAATAGTTCCCCATAGGGTCAGCTGCTACTCTATCAAGCTAGACTAAGCACGGTAACCATAGGACGTTTTAAAATGACGTTATTCTAAATTCAGCAAATAAAAGTCCACAATCACGCACATAACTCTAAGTCCAGTCCTAGGTCCAGTCGGTCACTGATTCGCTCTAGTTTGTATGATTTAACTCTTGTATTTTAGGGCATTATTGAGTGTATTTAGATTAAATTTGAGCGTTATTGTAATATGAAGACCGAAGACACAAGATTTGAAGAAACGAGAGTTTTTAGAGCTAAGTTCGTAGAGAAGTTCGCCACTGTCAAATTTCCGCAGGTGCGGTGTCCGAGCCGCGGTCGCGGTGAAGGAAGGTGATGAAGATTCACCCCAATGAAGGCCGCAGGTGCGCTGCCTTGGCCGCAGTCGCGGTAGAAGCCGACATAGCCAACCCGAAGGAAGACCCGCCGCGGGCGCGGTTGTTGGATCGTTAGTAAAACTGAGGTACGTCCTGTACTTAGGTAAAGGCGTCCTTTGGTCAGGCGTCCTTACGAGGAGTAAGGGCGTCCTTTAGTTGTGCAGCGGAATTTAAACTAGACAGGTGAAATAATGAACGCAGTGAATTATAGAGGAACCACTCAAGACCAAGTAGTCCTTTAGTGTAAACCTCTACCTCCTTGGAGGATTTTTGAATAGTTTTTTCCTTTATATTAAACGTCCTTACAGTTGTACTGGCGAGTCTTTACAGTTCTCTAGCACTTAGCGTTCTTCCTAAGTCCACTAGTAAAGGACTCCTCTAAGTCTACAACTTAAGCGAGTTTAATCTTCTAAAGGACTACTATCCCTACGTCCTACAGTACTTCGTAGGACTCTCTCTTTCTTTTTGGGTTTTTCTGAGTACAAACAAGTTGTGATTTGGGTTACAATTCTCACTCGATCTAGCACAAGTCTAGCACTGTTCATGAGAGTTCTTGAGCTAGTTCTTCGTGTTCTTGAGTGAGTCGCTTTCCTCTGATTCTCTCTGAATATTCTCTGAAAGCGTTAACGTCACAATAAATGCCTTGGGCTATTTATAGGACTTGGGGAAGAGCGTCTTTCTCTTCTGACGATCATGCCCTTCGTGGACGTGGCTACAAGATCTTCCTCCACGTAGTAGGGCGGTGATGAGGAAGCTTCCTGTATCCAGCTGTGTATGATGGACTCCGCTACAGGATCTGCCGCCACGTGTTGATGAACTCTGCTATAGGATCGTCCGCCACGTAGTGTTGGACTCTGCTACAGGATCGGTCTCCATTTGTCCTTGGATGATCAAATGTTGTCGAGTGATGTCATCCTGTCGGGTAGTGAGTAAGGACGCTCGCCTTGCGTTCCTACTTGCTTGGAACTCCGTCCTTGCTCAAGTAGTCTCTTGCTGGTCCTTACTTCCTGTTAGCTAGCGTCCCTAAGCCTAGGGGACGCCCATACACACTTGTTGTCCTTTTGTCACTGGCGTTCCTGAGCACTTGGACAAATTTATTAGAATCAAAGTGAGTTTGTCATATCAAAACTAAGGGACGGTTGTGTGGGTACACTACCAAGTACGCAAGCGTCCTTGATAGCGTCCCAACAATTTCCCCCTTTTTGATGATGACAAACTCTTCAGCTAAATAGTTTTGGCATTGGAACTTAGCATGCATGAAAATTTAGAAGCGTCCTCTAACACTTAGAGAAACTTCAGTAAGCACAAGTTTTCATTCTTTGATTCTCCAACTTTTTAATTATAAGGAGAGAGTAGCGTCCTAGACCTTTCACTTAATAGTTCCCCCTTACCACTTGCTTATTCTAGATAACTATTTTATAGCGCATCTCTGCAAAACTACACTTCCCCCTTTTGGCATCATCAAAAAGGATAACAAGTGATAAGGACGTTAGCACAAACACACAACTATAAGCAATGGAACGTTTAAACAAACACATGCAAGCAAACAATTGAATTGCCATTCAAACAGAATTAGAGTACGGTTATTACAAACCCAGAGCAGTGTTTGAAAATAAAAGAAGCAAAAGCAAAATAGTGAGGGATAAAGTGGTGGAGGACGGCGATCACTGAGGACGGCAGCTTTGATCTTGGTAGAACTGGAGAAGCTTCTCATGAAGTTCCGCCGACTTTGTGAATGCCGTTGACAAGTCCTTGAGAGACGAAAGAATTAGACACTGATTGTTCAAGATAGCTGCCATGAGTTTTGAAGGAGGATGCTGATCAGGATTAGCTGGGGCAGGAATAGGCGCGGGACCGGAGATGGAAGAGGGGGCGTCCACTGATCGATCCGGGATCGGAGGGTATCACAATTTAAATTTATAAAACCGAACCTCAATTGTAGTAAAGAGGTAGGGTGTCGAACACACGGGAGTTCGTGCGTCGAGAGTACCCGAAAAGACTAAAAAGAGATGAAAGAAAGGCAAAACAAAGGAAAACAAGGGAGATCGCCTCGGACCGACACTGGACACTTCGGTCCGAGGGTGGATCGAGGTTGAGTTTGGCCGGGACCGACACTGGGGAAGTCGGGCCCGATGTACTGGGTAACTCGGTCTTGCACAAATAAGTAGATCGGTCTTGAGTTTTTGGGTTCCTTCCCTAACTAGACTTGGATATTCTTCCCCAATTCAACCAATAAGTGTTTGATCCTTGTGAGATCGAGGTTGCTAGCCTTCAATCTCTCCACTCTACACTTCGACCCAAGGGAGTTTTCACTCTCCTTCGATGTTAGGTCTAGTGATTGGGTTCGAGATTGCTCTCGCTTACTCTTACCAATCACAAGCCCTAAACCCCTTGTTTTCACAAGAGAATTGAAGCTTAGTGTAGAGAGGATTCACGAATCAAGCACTCAAGGCTATGGAATTGGGGTTTTCTACCCAATCCTAGCTAGGGGATTCCCCCATAGCCCAAGACTATGGAATCTACTCCATAAGGTAAGAGAAAAGCATAATCAAAAGGGAAATCAAGCAAATCTCAATCATCAACATCAAACCAAACTCCAATTGCATTCAAATCTAAAGTATCAACAAGATCCAAGTCTCAATTCTACTAGATCAAAGCAAAACAAAGTACAAAACTCACTAATCCTCCTCTCTAGCCACCGATCTCCTCTTCCCTTCCTTCTCCTCTCTTCTCCTTGCTCTCCAAGCCTTCCTTGAGCCTCTAGAAAGTGATTTTTGGGTGTGGTGTGTGTGAACTCTTGCTCTCCCCTCAATGATCACTAATCACCTCTAATTATCCTACTCTATTGATTGGGGACCAAGGAATTCCCAATTTAGAAAGGGGCAAATGTGGAAAGTTACTAAAAATATGCCTTGGGGAACAATCCACTCCATTGCCGACTCGGATCGACACGGGGGAACATCGGGCCCGACGTTGGGAACGTCGGTCCTGGTCTCTGGCTGCTCGATCTCGGGCCCGACGTGGTGGTGCTCGGTCCTGGGCCTCGATCCTTGTCTTCTTCTTGGGTTTCCTTTGGTTCCTCTTCATTCTTAGCTTGGCTCTTGCATTCCTTGACTTGGCTCCTTCATGAGCTCCTCCAAAATGTCCTCATTCTTGCCATTTTTCCTACAAATCAAAGCAAACTCGCATAGTTTCCGAATCTTAAAGAAAACCGGGAAATAAGCTAAAGGGGAATGAAACTAACAAAGAAAGGAATGAAAAACACATATTTACAAGGGAAATTAACTACTAAAACACCTCCAAAATGAGAGACATCAGAATACCCCATACTTAAACTTGCTTGTCCTCAAGCAATAACAATATAAGCAAGACCGAAGCACAATCTTCAAGTAAAGCCTCATATGAAAAATCAAGTAAGCACAAGTGATAGATATGCTAGCAAGATTACATCATCACACATGATCAAGTGTTCAAGGAATAAAGTCTAATGCAACCAAGCCTCACTTTAGGGACATAGAAATGTGTATCACTCATCATGTGTTTAGGCTTATCAATGAACACTCAAACTCAATAAAACATGCAAGTAGAGACTTTACCATTGAAGCTAATATCACCAAATCCTCCACCTAGAGATGCCTATTACAATGCACACAAAGAATATGAACTTGGCTCAATGGAGGTCCTCAAAGAGGTTCCATTCGGCCGGGTTCTAATGGGGCTTTTGGTGTTTCTCAAGGTGGGAATCACTTTGATCTTGTGGTGCTTACAATGGGGATTGAACTTTCTAGTCCCTCACCAACTTCACCAAATTCTTCCACTTTCAACTTCACACTCCCAAAAGACTTTGATTTTCTTCTTTTCTTCTTTTCTCACAACTTTCACTAAACATTCCACTTCATCTTTGCACTACACTTTTTGTTGGATTTTCCACTTTTCCACTAGGATCGACTTGCATTAAACTCGGGCCCAAAGTGCACTTATCCTCAGTCGGTGCCATTTTCTTTACTTAAGCATTTTGCTTTCAATCCACTACTTTTTTCCAACTTTTCTTCTTTCTTTCCACTTCAAAGATGCACTACCCACTTGGTTTATAACACCCTTCTTTGCCCTTCACCAAAGAGAATCTCAACTCTCCAAATATACTTCCAAAACCTCTCACTAAAGTCCAATCCCATAATGGTCAAGTCATATAGGCTAGGAATCATATTTTTGAGGAGTTTCAAACAAAGGTCTAAGGCTAAAACGGGGCTACAAACAACGGTTTATCTTCAAGGTAGGATATGGAATATTTTGTGACTAAATGAAACAAAGTTCAAATCAATGTGACAATGCATAGAACAAATCTCATATTGGTCTTGGAAAATAGATAAACACCTCAATAGCAAGTTTTACTAAGCATGCATGAGCTAATCACACAAGAAAATGAGGGATATGCAATATGAACAAGCATCCCTAAAATGGCCAAAAATCATCTCACAAGGTTCACTCTAGCTTAGTTGCATCAAAACTTATCCAAGAACTCATGTGCTCAATAAAGACATGCAAGATATCATATCACATCAAAAAAACATCAATTTAGAGGCTAAACTATCCAAAAATATACAAAGGACTTTACATGCTCACATCATCATTAGCCTTCATATGACATCTAAGATGGCAATTCCTAATCCAAAATCAAAATCTTTTTGTTGTTTTTCACAAGATTTTCGAATTTTTATGAATTTTTTGCAAAAATTTTCTCAAACAAAACAAACAAACTCATGCATTCATGCCATAAAATTCAACCATCGTTCATCACATCATTCATCATGCCACTAACCAAAATGAAACATCCCATAAACAAGACAAACACAAACACAAACACTTGAAACTACACATGGAACTATGAGCTACTAACCCACCCCATACTTAAAATTTTGATGTCCTCATCAAAAGAAATCAAAACTCAAAAGTAAAGAGAAGAGTAGAGAAAGCTCACAATTTTCCTCATTCTTGAATGGCATGTTGAGGTTTAGTTCGGAGGGTGGCCACGGCGTTGTCTCCGTTGGAGCCGGGCGTGCCGCTCACGCTCATACACATGGTCGTGCAAAGGGTCTTGACTTGGCGGTTGGATTTGTGGGGCGGGAGGAATCCATTGATCTTGACGGGAAGAGAAGTTCCCGGCCATCCACTCATTGAAGCTCTCTTGGACGCTCCATCTTTGGTCCTCGGCCGCTCGCAAGTCATCCACATCACGTCTCATGTAGGCCATGTTGCGGTTCACCTCATCAAATTGCTCTTGGAAATCTTCTTGGTGGTGGAAAAGTTGTTGTTGTTGGAAGTTGAGGTTTTGTTGTTGAAGGTTGATTTGGTGTGCCTCTTGAAGCATTGTTGATTGTTGAAGTTGGAGATGTGCCATTTGGTTGGCCAAGAAGTTCATGTCCACCGATTGGTTTGGCTCGGGGAACACCATTCCGGGGCCGTACCATTGGGCATACCCCTCATACCCTCCATAGCTCGGTGGTGCTTGATGTGCTCCACTTCCCTCACCCCTCTCAAATCGGCTCGGGACTGGATCGGGCAAGTATGTATTGGACCGACGTTGGTGGATGTCGGGCCCGACGTGGGATGCACCTCGGTCCAAGAGTGTTGGGGCGTGGTCGGTGAGCAAATTGTGGTAACCACCATCTTCTTCTTCTTCTTCTTCATCTCTAGGCAAGTCCACATCCATGTCATCTCTCCTTACGAACTCATATTGGTTGGGCTCCTCTTCTTCGGTGTCCGGGGAAACTTGAGGAGAAGTAAAGCGGATGTGTTGTGGTTGTCTCCTAACCTCAAGTGTCCCCTCCGGCTCTCCAAAAGGGTTCACCTTGCCCGTCCACACTTGGAACCAATTGTAGTAGTTGGTGAGGTTGAAGAGGCGTGGCTCCAAGGGAATGTGCACATTGTTGAAGTTGGAGTGTGGGGCTAGGTAGGTGGTGGCGCCGGTCACTTGCTTCTCTTTGATGATGTTGGCCTTCTTGAAGTACTTTAGGTCCATGAGCTCCACACCATTAGGGGCCGGTGTGTAGGTAGACAAGTCCACCTCAAGACGGTGAGCTAATCGGGCAATCATGCCTCCAAAATAGATCCATGAAGAGCTTTGGAAATCCCTCACCATCTTCACCCATTCCCATGTGAGGTTCATCGGCTTCTCATTCTCAAACAACATCTCATAGAGTAGCATGGCCTCTTCCTTCATTGGCTTGCTCAACTCGTGCCTAGCAAAAATAGAACAACCCAAGGCTCGGATCATAACTCGGAAGAGTGGGTTGGCTATCTCATTTGTCGAAGCGCCCTTCCTCATCTCACTTCTTCCGGCTACGAACTTCCAAAGGTAGTCCACCTTCTCATTATCAACATAGGCCTCCTCTCTCGTAAATGGGAACCCAAGGTAGGTGGCCAAGTTACGGAGAGAGAGCTCTTGCAACTCGTTGCCCATTTGGAAGGAGATCATGCCTTCGCTCTCGACCCCTTCATAGGTGCACTTGAATGACGCCATGAACTCGGACGTCAAGGCGGGATAATGAGTGTTGTTCCACCTTAGCAAGACGTTGAGCCCAATGTTGTTATAGCACCGAGCAAGAGCCTCATCCATGTTCATCTTTTGAATTGACTCCCAATCTAGCCACCGAGTGTGGTGAGATAGACCCATGAGTCGCTCATACTCTCTAGCCACATCCTCATCCTCAAAGCGCACATCGTCCATCCTTTGGACTCTCTTGGACTTTCTAGTTGCTTTCTCCATCCTTGAAGAAGATGCTCGGGTAGACATGGTACCTACACAATCAAAAACAAAGAACTCCAAGATAAAATCTATACAATTACAACAAGGGCACAAGCTTCCATCACAAACAACTCATCATGCAAAGAGATAACCCCATACTTGTTCTTAACACACTCAATCCACAAAATTCAATCATGCATGAACAAAGGGTCACATATCAAGAGTCAAGCTACAAGATATATCATGATAAACATGCTATAACCAACATTCAAGCTCATGAATCCCTAAGTTCACACAAGAGAAAATCGAATTCAAAGGACCGACCAACACAGCTTATCGGGTCCGAGGTTGTGGACCTCGGTCCGAGTTTTGGACCGACTGTCAACGTCGGTCCCGAGGTCCTGGGTACCTCGGGCCGATTATAATCCGACATTTCTACCTAGTTTCATCCATTCAACACACTATCATACTCCTAAAATCCAAAATCAAACATTTCTCATCACCAATCGAAGTTCTAAGTGGGATTTAGCAACAATTAAGCACAAATTTCACAATGCATGCAAATCACCATGGATGCTCAAGGTCCAAGCTCACTCAATCATGGCATATCTCAAATCTAGCAATGTAAGCATGAAATTCACAAAGAATCAAGTAGAGATTGAGATTCATATATATACCAAATTTGAAGAATCAAAGACTTCTAGCAAACAACTTCTTAGAACCCAAATTTCTCTTCTAGATCTAGAAGAGGGATGAAGATCTATAGGATTTTGGGTGGGATTTTGGTTTGAGGATCGATGCTTGAGGATGCTAAGGGTTGGATCGAGATCTTGTGGTGAGATGGCTTGAGGTTCGAGTATGGTGGGAGATGGGGATCGATTTGGGAGTTTTTGAAGGGATTGGTATTTTGGGAAGGTAGTTATGGAGGTAATGGGTGTTAGGTAAGGGAAAGGGGGCTTAAATGGGGTAGAAGACAAAGGTAGGCCAGAAGGGTAAAATAGGAATTTCCATCAAAATCAAGTCCAAAATGGGTCGGCTAGCTTGGACCGACGTTGGGACCTCGGGCCCGAGGTACTGGGTACCTCGGTCCTACCCGGTTTTGTTTCCTAAAATTCCCTCGGCTTGGTATTTTCTACCCTCAAGTTATTGCATCATTTCCACAAATACCACATATGATCATCAAGCACACATAACTCACATTTCCACAAAATACATGCTAAAGAAGAGATTAGGAAGAATCTATGCTAAGGCAAAGAAAAACAAACTAGAAACTATGAAAATGAATCTACTAAACCCGGGTTGCCTCCCGAGGAGCGCTTCTTTTGAGTCACTAGCTTGACTTCTAACCTCTACCCTTCAAGGAGGGTGAAACACGGTGAATTGATCCTCCTTGTCATATCCATCTCCATTCTCCTCATAACCAAAGTGCCACCACTTGTGTTTGATGAAAGTGTGGCCTCCAAATTCTCCATCTCCTTTGTCCTCCAAAGTGTAGGTGAGCATCTCTTGCATCTCCTCAACTTGCTCTTCATTACCTACATCACAAAAGTCTAAAGAATTTCTAGGGGACTCTATGACATTATAACTCAAATCTTCTTGCAAATCACTCAAGCAATGGTAATCATCCTCTAGATCCTCTTTCAAATCACTTAGACAAATGTAAGAATCTCCCAAATCAAAAGGATATAGATTAGGATACTCTTCATGGCTTCTTGGGTTGCCTCCATCTCTTGGTTCTTCATGAACTTGAACATTGACCATGTCATGTTCTCTCAATGGTGCTTCTTCCTCTCTTATGGGTTCCAACTCCTCCCTCTTGCGCTTGGCATTTTCCTCTAGCTTTAAAATCGCCAATGCATCCGGTTCATTAAGGGCCTTGTTGAAATGGAACTCCACCTTTTCCTCTCCAATCTCAAAAGTGACTTTCCCATTCCTCACATCAAACTTGGCACCCGCCGTAGCTAGAAACAGCCTTCCGAGAATAATGGGCACCATCGGATCCTCTTTCATGTCTAAGATCACAAAGTCATCGGGCACAAAATATCTTCCGACTCTAACCGTGACGTCATCTAGAATTCCGGTGGCCTTTGTTGATGAACCATCGGCCATGGTAAGACTCATATCAACCGGTTCCATATCTCCGAGGTTAGCCCTTCTCCATATGCTCATGGGCATAACCGATATGCTTGCTCCCAAATCACAAAGAGCCTTGAAACTTTGGGATCCAATCCCCACGGTGATGGCAAATCTTCCGGGATCACCTAGCTTTTGAGGTAGCTCCAATATCTTCACCTCATCTTGCATCTCAACAATTGACCTCTTCTTGCTCAAGATTTCCTTCAAGAACTTAGCATAGGATGGCATCTCACTTAGAGCATCGGTGAACGGAATAGTGATGTTCAAGCCTTGCAAAAGCTTCAGGAACCGCTTGAACTTGCCCTCAACAATCTCCTTGGGCTTCTTCATAGGATATGGAAGAGTTGTGACGCCTTGCTTCTTGCTTGGATCCACCTCCTTGGATCGATCGTTCTCTTTCGCAACGATCTCAGCCTGGACCGACTTAGGATCGACATCGGGACCGACATCAAGCATCTCGGACCGGGGGTAGGGTGCATCTGGGTAACTCGGGCCAACTTCAGGGCAAGCCGGGCCCGACTTGGGTTCCACCTCGGTCCGACTCAGGGGACCTCCTCCGTCTTCGGGATCGATGTCTGCGCACGTCGGGCCCGAGGTGCTGGGTACCTCGGTCCGACTCTCTTCACTCCTCCTTGGCACTTGTGGCTCGGGCAAACTCCGTCCACTCCTCAATCCTATGGCACGAACTTCATTTTGTTGTTGTGGTGCACGGGGATTCTCCTCGGGTCGGCCCGGGAGTCTCCCTTCCTCTCTTGGAAGTTGATTTGCCCTGTGAACAAATCGGTTGTCCACTTGTCTTCTCCAAACTCCAAACTCTTTGAATTGGGTCTCTATGTTGGTGACTTGATTCTTCAAATCTTGAGCCCATTGTGGTGTTTGCTCATAGAATCCGGGAGGTCGGTATGGTGGTGGTTGGGCCCTTGGCTCGTTTTGGTTGAAGTTGTTGTTGTAGCCACTAGCTTGGCCTTGGTTCCACCTTCCTCCATTGTTGAAATTGGTTCTCCCTCCATAGTTTCTTTGAACATAGTTGGCCTCTTCAATTTGCTCGGCCAATCGGACTTGGCGCTCATTTGGGCACTCTTGGGCTCCATGCTTCAAAGAACCACACTCTTCACATGCTCTTGTGTTTTGTTTTTGGTGATAGAGCCTCTTCATCTTGTTCAACTCATCCTCCAAGAATTGGATCTTCACATCTTTGTCCACCTCTTCACTTTTGGGATCGTAGAGCCTCTTCGGACCGTCTCCATGAACTCTCACTTCCTTGCTCACTTGATTGACTCCATACATGGCCTCGTAATCCGAGAGCTTGTCTAGCAACTCCCATGCTTGCTCCGGAGGCAAGTCAATGAACCCACAATCGGTATGAAGGTTTAATTTATCTTTGGTGGCGGGGTTGATTCCTTGGAAGAAAATGTCTTGAAGGACATAGGGTTGTTGCCCATGCGTTGGACATGCCCTTAACATCTCTTTGAACCGATCCCATGCCTCGAAAAGTGGCTCATGAGCTCCTTATTGAAAGCTAGCAATCTTCCTTCTAAGCTCCGTCGTCTTGGTGGGCGGAAAGAACTTCATCAAAAATGAGTCGTTGAGAGCCCTCCATGATGTGATAGAACGAGGTGCTTGGCTCTCCAACCAATGCAAAGCTTTGCCTCCCAAAGACCACTTGAAGGCCTTGAGTAGCACGTACTCAAGTGTCTCGTCGTCCGTCGAGATGGTCTCACAAAGATCTTTGAATTGCTTCACATGCTCGATCGGGCACTCATTCGGTCTCCCTTGGAATTTCTCTCTCTTGATGAGTGAGATAAATTGAGTTTTTATCTCAAAATTCTTTGACACCTCCGGCAAGACGATGGCCGGCTCCCGCACCTTCAACTCCGGATGCATGTATTGTCTAGCATTCCGGGGTTGAGTGTTGATTTGAGCCTCCAATCTCATCCTTTGCTCCCTCTCTCTACGGGCCTCAGCATCTCGGTTCGCCATTTCAAGTTGCATTTGAGCCATGTCGGCTCTCATCCTTTCAACTTCCTCATCTCGGGCATGGTCCGCCATCCTCTTCTTCTTTCGGGCTTGTCTTAGAATACTCTCCGGGTCACACACAAAGTCGAGCTCAAGGGTTCCTCGGACGGAACTAGCTCGCATGGACCTACAACCAAAAACACAAACAAAACCGAATCAAAACAAACAAGGGGTTTGGGCTAGTCCCTCACCCAAATCACTACCAAATTCAAAGACTCAACTAAGAGGGTACCTCGAACAAATAGAACTCCCCGGCAACGGCGCCAAAATTCTGATCGGTCCGGGATCGGAGGGTCTCACAATTTAAATGTATAAAACCGAACCTCAATTGTAGTAAAGAGGTAGGGTGTCGAACACACGGGAGTTCGTGCGTCGAGAGTACCCAAAAAGACTAAAAAGAGATGAAAGAAAGGCAAAACAAAGGAAAACAAGGGAGATCGCCTTGGACCGACACTGGTCACTTCGGTCCGAGGGTGGATCGAGGTCGAGTTTGGCCGGGACCGACACTGGGGAAGTCGGGCCCGATGTACTGGGTAACTCGGTCTTGCACAAATAAGTAGATCGGTCTTGGGTTTTTGGGTTCCTTCCCTAACTAGACTTGGATATTCTTCCCCAATTCAACCAATAAGTGTTTGATCCTTGTGAGATCGAGGTTGCTAGCCTTTAATCTCTCCACTCTACACTTCGACCCAAGGGAGTTTTCACTCTCCTTCGATGTTAGGTCTAGTGATTGGGTTCGAGATTGCTCTCGCTTACTCTTACCAATCACAACCCTAAACCCCTTGTTTTCACAAGAGAATTGAAGCTTAGTGTAGAGAGGATTCACGAATCAAGCACTCAAGGCTATGGAATTGGGGTTTTCTACCCAATCCTAGCTAGGGGATTCCCCCATAGCCCAAGACTATGGAATCTACTCCATAAGGTAAGAGAAAAGAATAATCAAAAGGGAAATCAAGCAAATCTCAATCATCAACATCAAACCAAACTCCAATTGCATTCAAATCCAAAGTATCAACAAGATCCAAGTCTTAATTCTACTAGATCAAAGCAAAACAAAGTACAAAACTCACTAATCCTCCTCTCTAGGCCACCGATCTCCTCTTCCCTTCCTTCTCCTCTCTTCTCCTTGCTCTCCAAGCCTTCCTTGAGCCTCTAGAGAGTGATTTTTGGGTGTGGTGTGTGTGAACTCTTGCTCTCCCCTCAATGATCACTAATCACCTCTAATTATCCTACTCCATTGATTGGGGACCAAGGAATTCCCAATTTAGAAAGGGGCAAATGTGGAAAGTTACTAAAAATATGCCTTGGGGAACAATCCACTCCATTGCTGACTCGGATCGACACGGGGCAACATCGGGCCCGACGTTGGGAACGTCGGTCCTGGTCTCTGGCTGCTCGATCTCGGGCCCGACGTGGTGGTGCTCGGTCCTGGGCCTCGATCCTTGTCTTCTTCTTGGGTTTGCTTTGGTTCCTCTTCATTCTTAGCTTGGCTCTTGCATTCCTTGACTTGGCTCCTTCATGAGCTCCTCCAAAATGTCCTCATTCTTGCCATTTTTCCTACAAATCAAAGCAAACTCGCATAGTTTCCGAATCTTAAAGAAAATCGGGAACTAAGCTAAAAGGGAATGAAACTAACAAAGAAAGGAATGAAAAACACATATTTACAAGGGAAATTAACTACTAAAACACCTCCAAAATGAGAGACATCATCCACGTGAGGTACAGAGGAAGGAGGAGAAGTAGCAATTAGCATTTGATCAAGCGCGGCAAAGTTAACAGCAGGTTGTTCTTCGAACACTGGCTCTTGATGCATTGAGGCAAGACGCTCCTGTTCTGCTTCCTGGGCGAGGCGTTCTTGCTCAGCTTTCTTCTTATCTTCCTCAGCTTCAGCCTCTAACTGCTTCTTGATTGAAGGCAGTTCCTCATTGTGTCTTATCTTGAGTAGTCCTCTCTTCTGATCCCAGTTGAGTCCCAGCGTTTCAGTTGGAGCAGAATCATCATAAGCATTTTGGGACTTGAGGATCAGCTTGACGATACCAGGGTACGGCAAAGCGTGTTGCTTCCTCCCACACTTAGCCATATGTTGCATTGCAATTCTGGCAAGATTGATTGGGCGTCGGTCGAGAAAAGCGTCTATCAATATGATATCATGCGTTTGATGACAGAACGCTTTTCTTGCCGAGGAAGGACGGCGCGGCAGATAAAATAATGTGCAATAGCGCCAACTTTGCTCAAGATATGAACTACCCTGTCCGTCCCATAGGGTCTCTTTCCTTGGAAGACTCTCTCAATCATAGCCACTTCTTCATCGTCCGTCATTTCAAAACCATTCTCTGGAAGAGAACTTAGTGCGTTGGACGGGGGCTTTTGAGTTCTAAGTCCCATGAAAGCGCGGACTTGACGTTCAGTGATGGATGCCTTCTCATCGTCTATTTTGAAGTGAAGAGAGCCTCCTTGGACTTGTAGCGCAGGCTTTTGTAGAACGCTCGGACTTGTTCTTTATCGACCTCTGTAGGAGCAGGTCCGACGTTCAACCAGCCTTGAAAGCTTAGAAGCTCAAGGAACTCCAGAACTTCTTTTTCTTTGCGGAAGGACGCAAGCCATTCCTCAGAGTAGAGCAAGGGGCCTAAGACGTTTACAGGCGCGTCATCGTCCTTGCGCTTTTTCTTGCCCTTTGGGGACTCAGAGTCCTCATCATCAGAACTTTCATCTTCAGCATCAGCGTTCTCAGACTCTTTTTCAGCATCTTCCTTAGCAGGAGCGTCCTCAGTGCCTTGCTCATTTTCTTTATTGCAACCATCTGTGGCATGTTCTGTTTCTGAGGGAGCTCTGCCTTGGGACGTCTCGTCTGCGTCCTGAGCCTCTGATTGATTTTCTTGAGCAGGCTCAACGTCCGCAGGGACTTGGGTTTTTGTTTGGATTGAGGGGGATGGGTTTTGTTGTGGAGCGGGGAGGGGATTGAGGATGGGAAGGGTTTGGTCATAAGGGGGGACTTCATTAGCATCACGCTCAAGCTCATCATCCAGACTGAGCTTAGCGTCCTTTTGAGCGACCTGGTGCTCACCAGCGTCCTCAGTGTTGGAGCTAGAAATCACCCAAGCAAGATTGGTGACCCCTTAGCCTAGATCGGGCTTGAACAAAGCAACAAGAACGAAAGAATTTAAGAGGAAAACATGTAAATTCGTATTGAATGTGTGTGGATGTGTATATTAACGTGTGTGATCTTGTGTGAACGTAGATTGTACAATGCGTGACCCCCCTTTATGTATATATATGGGTCCTTAAAGATAGAGTGCTCTACAAGATAGAATACTAACTAGATAGATATGCATCTACTAAATAGAATTTCTTAAATATGATATAATTCCGCTTATACAAGATAAAAGGAACCCTTATAAGATAGAATTGTCGTCTATCTTATATCTTGGAGGGCAAATATGCTGATTTCGTGGCTCATTACTCGGACTGCCTTCTAGAACCTCGTTACTCAACTCTACGGGCTTCTCATGGGCTGCGCTAGAGAGCTCTGTGGGCTTCTAATGATAGGGCCCAACACTTCCCTAGATAAGATAAGATTTTCTCCAATATAGTGGAATGTTCCATGTAACAACTTCGGATTCTTCGGATCTCGTCGTTTCTCGTGGGCCTATCTAGATACGCGTACGGGTTTTGGGCTAGAGGGAGCCCCTAGTCTTGGGTCCAACACTCAGCAACTTCAATAATTTCTGCCTCTTTTGCCGCAGGAGCATTCTCAACACCATCTACCTCGTCGTTAGAGTCCCCTGTGATATCAACGAATGGGGAGGACTCACCGGCAGGAGTTCCTTGGTTACTCTTCTCGGAAGAGCTAGAAGAGGAGGAACTAGAGGTGGAGATGTGCTCCGGCTCTGCAGCTTCCTTGACTAGCAGCACCTTAGGCTTTTCACCAGTTTTGCGGCGGCGAAAAATGTGCTCAAGAGTGGAACGCTGCTCAACGTCCTCTGGGCCACTTTCAGATGAAGGACGACGGGACCTGGGAGTCTCGGGGTCCTTTGGTGGGGAAATGTGGGCCAGGGCTGAAGGGAAGTTGGCAAAATTGAGAGGACACAAATGAGGGTTGGGTTGGAAGGGAATAACTGCGTTTGTTTTTGAAGGTTTGGGGGACGGAGGAGGAGTTGGAAGTTGGACTATTTTGAGAGCTTGTTGGGGTGGAGGAGTGGATTGCTTTGAAAGTTTGGAGGGGCCTTTTGTAGAGCTTGGCCTTTTAGTGGTGGAGGGGACGTTAGATGACTTGGCCTTTTTGAGGGGCCTTGGGTCATGTTTCTTCTTGGAGCGTCCCTCTGACAAGTGTTTGGCAAACTTGTCCACTATCTCCGTTGAGTTGGAGGAAGAAAATGGTTTGGAAGATTTTGAGAGAGGGGACGATGGAGCTGGACGTTTCAAAAGCTTTTTGGTGGTGACTGTTGGAATTTGAGGAGGTGGGGGATAAGGAATTGGCAATTTATTTTTGAGCATTTGGAAGGCGGGGGAGTCTTTTGGGTACATGGGAAAATCAGGAAGGACGGCATTATGCATATCAGGAATGAGATCAAGTAAGGGAGCAAGATTGTCACCACCGTACTGCGAGAAAAAGACCACGTCTTCCATTCTCCCAGGCAAGTCCTTGTAGTCATTTTTATGAAGGTCATGGATGACGAAGCGTTCTATGAACTTCTCATAATTCCTCGTTTTGACGGCGTCCTGCTTGACGTCCTCTCGTTCCATTCGCTCTCTGATAAGCATGTAGAGAGTCTTGGGCTTCCTATTGATGAAGTCCACAAGAGATTCATTGAGAACTAGTTGTTTGGGTTTCTCTATGGTGTGGGACTTCACCAATTTCCTTCTCTTACCGCAGGCAGAAGATCCGGCCACGTTCCCTAGTCTTTGAGACATTTTCTGATTGCTTTTAGTGAGAGAAAGTCGTCGGAATGTTAGAGAGAGGGCAGAGCAAATTGAGAGCAGGGAAGTTTGGTGAGAGTAGTAAATGAGAGACAGCGACTGTTCTGGCCTTATATAGAGGAAGCGGTGGCACAAACTGTAATTACCACTAATTTTCTATGCGACACGTGGCATCACTTCCCCCTTAAGATTTGAGCAATTACAACGGTCACTGTGCAAACGTTCAAAATTCAAATTTCTGACTCTTCAACTTCTTCTCAAAACTGAACTGGCGTCCTCTCTTACAAACACTGAGCGTCCTCTCAAACTTAGCAAAAATTACCTCTTTAAGCAAACCAAGAGCCTTAACAACCATCACTGTGTGATCACCTTGCGAACCATTTGAGAACAAAGCAAGTACGTCCCGTAAAAGATAAGTATGAAGCTCATAGGACGCTTTTGCAGAGTTCTCGGCTAGGGTAAGCTTAGAGTTCCCATTATTTCGGCTTATAATGCGGGTTGGGTGATCAGGGATACTATTTTCAAGACAAATAGAGAAATTTGAATGGCGTTCCAAAGTAGCAAACACATGAAGTTTTAGACTAGCGTCCTTGCAAATATGAATTCAATGCATAACAGTCCTTAAACACTTAGAATCTACTAAACATGGTCAATCATTAAGGGAATAGTAGAACGGGACTTGCTACTTAAAAGTTATCATCCCCAAGAGCAACCTTAGATGCTCATAGGGACGTCTATCAAGCGCCTTAGTGAAAATATCAGCTATTTGGTCTTCAGTCCTTACATGCTCCATACTAATAAGTCCTAGTTCAACATTATCACGCAAGAAATGATGCCTTATATGAATATGCTTTGTGCGTGAATGAAAAACAGGATTCTTAGAAGTTTCAATAGCACTTGTATTATCACAGCGAATGGGAATAGTTTCAAGATTGATATCGTAGTCCTCAAGTTGATATTTGATCCAGATGACTTGTGAATAGCACGAGGCAGCAGCAACGTACTCGGCTTCCGCAGTTGAAAGCACCACAGAGTTCTGTTTCTTAGATCCCCAAGAGACTAAGCATGAACCAAGGAACTGTGCCATTCCTGAAGTGCTTTTCCTATCAATCACATGACCAGCATAATCAGCGTCCAAGTAAAAAACAAGCTTGAAGGACGTCTTCCTAGGGTACCAAAGGCAAAGATCATCGCGTCCCTTGAGGTAGCGAAAGATCCTCTGGACTTCTTGCATGTGGGACTCCTTTGGATTCGCTTCGAAACGTGCACACAAGCAAACGGCAAACATGATATCGGGACGGCTTGCGGTCAAGTAGAGTAAAGAGCCAATCATTCCTCTGTAAAGCTTTTGATCAACGTCCTTTCCTTGTTCATCTGCATAGAGACACGAGTTGGGAGAGCAAGGTGTAGCCATAGGCTTGGACGTGTTCATCCCATACTTCTCAAGCATTTCACGGACATATTTTTGTTGATGAATACGCATCCCTTCCTTGAGTTGGTTGATTTGTAGTCCCAAGAAGAAATTGAGTTCTCCAATGAGGGACATCTCAAACTCACTACTCATTAAGGACTTGAACTCATCTACAAGTTTCATGTTAGTACTACCAAAGACTATATCATCAACGTAGACTTGGGCAATTAAAATGTCTTTGTGAACTTTCTTAATGAACAAAGTTTTATCAATTGAACCTCTTGTGTACCTATGAGACAAAAGAAAGGACGCAAACCTGTCGTACCATGCACGAGGGGCTTGCTTGAGTCCATAGAGCGCTTTGTCCAAGTAGTACACATGATCTGGGCGAGAGGCGTCCTGGAAGCCAGGGGGCTGAGCAACGTACACTTCCTCCTTGATTTTTCCATTGAGAAAGGCAGTCTTGACGTCCATCTGAAATAACTTGAATCCCTTGTGAGCGGCAAAGGGAATAAGGAGACGAACGGCCTCAATTCTAGCAACAAGAGCAAAGGTCTCATCATAGTCTATTCCTTCCTCTTGCTTGAATCCTTGAGCCACCAGTCTTGCCTTGTTCCTTGACACACGTCCACTTTCATCAAGTTTGTTTCTGAACACCCAGCGCGTCCCTATGATGTTTTTGCCTTTGGGACGAGGGACGAGGGTCCAAACTTTGTTCCGTTCAAACAGGTTAAGTTCTTCTTGCATTGCTTGAATCCAGTCAGCGTCCTGGAGTGTTTCTTTGATGTTCTTTGGTTCCACCATAGACAAAGGCATTGAAAGCACAAAAGGCTAAATTTGCACTTTGGGACTTGCTTGCAGCTGACCTAGTTTGAACTCCTTGAGAGGGATCTGAGACAATCTGAGAAGTTGGGTGATCCCTAGAGAAGCGGGACTCCCTTTGGAATAGTTGAACAAATCTTGGATCAATGTCTCCATCAAAATCATCACTATCATTTTGATCATCGTCCTCAGTGTGTTCCCCCTCAGAGAGAGCGTCCACACCTTGACGTTGCTCGCCTTGTTTACTTGATTCAGCCACATCTTGTTGAACAGGAGATTCACTTCGAGAGGGAACTCCTTGAGGAACACTAGGAGCGTCCACTGAGACTTCTTCAGGGTTTGGAGTAGCGTCCTTAGATACATAGTATTTTCCAGAGGACCAATCTTCAACTTCGTCTTCAGAGTCGTCCTGCTGTTGTGAGGAAGAGCGTTCTTTCTTACTTTGTTTTTCTTTGTGAGAAGAACTCTCTTTGAACACAACATGAATACTCTCCTCAAGCTTTAGAGTCCTTTTGTTGAAAACTCTATATGCTTTGCTGGTGAGAGAGTACCCAAGAAATATGGCTTCATCACTCCTTGCATCAAACTTTCTAAGTCTTTCTTTGTCATTGTTGTGAACAAAGCACTTGCATCCAAAAACTCTGAGATAGTCAATGCGAGGCTTCCTTCCATTCAACAACTCATAGGACGTCTTCTTCAGCAGAGGACGGATCATGGCACGATTGATGATGTAGCATGCAGTAGCAATAGCTTCAGCCCAAAAGTACTTGGGGACGCTATTTGCTAGCAGCATAGTCCTTGCCATATCCTCAAGCGTCCTATTCTTTCTTTCCACAACTCCATTCTGTTGAGGAGTCCTTGGAGCTGAGAAGTTGTGTGAGACACAATGTTGATCACAGTAGGCCAAGAACTCTGAGTTCTGGAACTCCGTTCCATGGTCTGATCGTATGGCTTTTAGAGGCGTCTCAAGGGCAACTTCCACTTGTTAGATGAAGACTTTGAACGCATTGAAGCAATCTGCTTTTGACACCAAGAAAAGAACCCAAGTAAATCGAGAAAAATCATCCACAATAACATAAATGTACCTCTTTCCACCGTAGCTCAGCGTCTTCATTGGTCCACAAAGATCCATATGGAGAAGTTCCAAAGGCTTCTTTGTACTGACTTCGTTCTTGGACTTGAAGGACGTTCTTGTTTGCTTCCCTTTGATACAGGCTTCGCACTGTTCAATTTTCTCAGGATCAATTTGGGGAAGTCCTTTCACAAGATTTCTGTGGTGTAGCTTAAGGATTGTGCTTGGTCCAGCATGGCCAAGACGGCAATGCCAGAGGTCAGCGTCCTCCTTTGAAGCAGATAAACACAACTCAGATTGAGGCTTGAACTCTTGATTGAAGATGTAGACATTGTTCTTGCGAACTCCTTTGAGAACAACTTTGTTTGATTTCTTGCTGATAACGAGGCACTCTTTTGAGTCAAATGTGACTAGGTTTTCACCTTGATCACACATTTGAGAGACGCTAAGGAGATTGAAGCCAAGTCCTTCAACAAGGCTAACGTTTGTTGCTTTGATGGACGGATTGAGAATGGCAGTTCCCGTCCCTTTGATATTTCCCTTGCCCTTGTTGTCAAACGAGACAGTTCCTCCCCTGGCACTACTTTGGATAGAAGTGAGATGGATCTGGCTTCCTGTCATATGAATTGAGGCGCCACTATCAATGATCCATGAGGTGTTCCTTACCTGGTTCGTTACAGTAATAGAACTCTGGTTCTGGCATGTAGTCATTTATATTAACATCATTTGAAATAGCATGCTTTCGGAAAGAACTCTTAGAACGTCTAGAACGCCTAAGGTTAGCCTTAGGGATGGACTTCTCATTTTCAATGTTAGTCCTAGCAGCTTTTCCACTTTCAATGTCTCCTTGTCCACAGTACCAACACGTCCTATAGTAAGTACCAAGGTAGTACTTTTTATTGGGACGTTGGATTTTGTTCTCTTTCATCCTTTGAGGATTACAGACTTTAGAACCTTCCCCCTTAGCAATTTTTTTATAGATCCTATGACTAGTGGAGTTAGTGTAGTAGTCCTCTTGGCCTTTCTTTCCACTCTCAAGATTCTTGGTTTTCTCCCTTTCAAGTTCAAGTTCTGAAGTTTTGCTTGCCTCAAAGTCGCTAGGTAGAGAGTTCCTAGTGTCAGACTCATAACCTAGTCCTCTCTTGGCTGGGACAAAAACCTTTGGTCTAACTTCCTCAATGATAGGATTCTTTCCTAACACCTTCACTTCTTCCCTAAGCTTAGCGTTCTCTAGTTTAAGACACATCACTTCAGTTTTTAGGGATTTGCTTTCTTCACATGAGGACTCTAGTTGCAAAGACAGTGTAGCACAGTTCTCACATTCAACCATAATATTTTCAGTTTCAAGTTCAAGTTCATCCATTCTTTGTTTCATTGCAAGACTTTCTTCCATGATTTTACCAATGGGTTTGATAAGCTTTGATTTTGAACATCTTTCTAAGGAATTCATCATGGATTCATGTGTTACCTCTGGTTCCTTCTCTGAGGCGTCCTCTTCAACAGCTAAGGCGTCCTCCATGGCCATGTACGCCACTTGTTCATCAGCATCTGAGGCGTCCTGGATAGCCACGTATGCCGCTTGTTCATCAGGTTCTTCATCATCAGAACTAACATTATCCCATGCAGCTGAGCACGCTCCAAAGAGAGCTTTTGTCTTCATCTCCTTTGAGGACATTCTTGTAGTACATTTCTTGGCAAAATGTCCTTTCTTGTTACATTTGCAGCAAGTAAGTTCTTTCATTTTTGCCTCTGTGTACTTGGGAATTTCCTTCTTGTATGGCATCTTGTGTTTGTTAAAGTATTTGCTCCTTTTACCATAGATACGGAGAGCCTTGTGCAGAAGAGCAAGTTCTTCCTCTTCATCAAGCTCTTCCTTTGACTTGCTTTCTTTTTCTTTTAACGCTTGGACGCGCATCTTCTCACGGTTCTCGTTCTTGTTGGCTTCCACCATCAAAGCAAGTTCTCTTTGGCGACGCAAATACTCAGCATACTCTGGTGTTGTTGTTGCCAAAGCAAGGTCTGTTTGTGGATTCCGTCCTAGCTCAGCCATGTCAGAGTTCCTTCTTGCCTCATACTGCCTTAGCTTCCCATAGATCTCTTCCATATCAAGCGTCTTGTTGGCTGTATTCTCTTTGAAGGTTGTTCTATCAAAGTTCCAGATTCCAGTCAACCCATCGATGACTACTTGAACTCTGTTCCTCATTGAGACTTCAGCTTCTGGGACGCCCAAGTTTCTCATCTTGGTGACGAGGGCTTCAAAACGATAGGAGTAGTCATTGACCGTTTCATTTGGCAGCATTCTGAAGGCATAGAACTCTCTTTTGATTTGCAGCTGAACGTCCTCCTTCATATCAACGGTTCCCACATGAAATTTCTCAAGAGCTTCCCACTGTAGCTTAGCTGTTGCCAAATTGCTAACTCTGGTGGCGTCCCTTTCACAAAGGGACGCTTGAAGGAAGCATATTGCCTTAGCATTTGTTTCCATCAGCTTGAATTCATCAGGACCCCACTCATCCTCTTTATCAGCTTTGTCAGCAGGGACTTTGATGTCTCCCTTCATGATTACTTACCAACATTGATAGTTCTGACTCCTGCAAAAGTTTTCAAATTTAATCTTCCAGCGGTTGAAGTTGCCGTCCGTTAGGCGCGGAGGCTTCACAAAAGAGATTCCAATAGGTTCCATGTCCATTTTGCACCTGCAACTCAGCAAAATCTAGAGCGCCTGCTCTGATACCAATTGTTGGATCGTTAGTAAAACTGAGGGACGTCCTTTACTTAGGTAAAGGCGTCCTTTGGTCAAGCGTCCTTACGAGGAGTAAGGGCGTCCTTTAGTTGTGCAGCGGAATTTAAACTAAACAGGTGAAATAATGAACGTAGTGAATTATAGAGGAACCACTCAAGACCAAGTAGTCCTTGAGTGTAAACCTCTACCTCCTTGGAGGATTTTTGAATAGGTTTTTCCTTTATATTAAACGTCCTTACAGTTGTACTGGCGAGTCTTTACAGTTCTCTGGCACTTAGCGTTCTTCCTAATTCCACTAGTAAAGGACTCCTCTAAGCCTACAACTTAAGCGAGTTTAATCTTCTAAAGGACTACTATCCCTACGTCCTACTGTACTTCGTAGGACTCTCTCATTCTTTTTGGGTTTTTCTGAGTACAAACAAGTTGTGATTTGGGTTACAATTCTCACTCGATCTAGCACAAGTCTACCACTGTTCTTGAGAGTTCTTGAGCTAGTTCTTCGTGTTCTTGAGTGAGTCGCTTTCCTCTGATTCTCTCTGAATATTCTCTGAAAGCGTTAACGTCACAATAAATGCCTTGGGCTATTTATAGGACTTGGGGAAGAGCGTCTTTCTCTTCTGACGATCATGCCCTTCGTGGACGTGGCTACAAGATCTTCCTCCACGTAGTAGTGCGGTGATGAGGAAGCTTCCTATATCCAGCTGTGTATGATGGACTCCGTTATAGGATCTGCCGCCACGTGTTGATGAACTCTGCTACAGGATCGTCCGCCACGTACTGTTGGACTCTGCTACAGGATCGGTCTCTACGTGTCCTTGGATGATCAAATGTTGTCGAGTGATGTCATCCTGTCAGCTAGTGAGTAAGGACGCTCGCCTTGCATTCCTACTTGCTTGGAACTCCGTCCTTGCTCAAGTAGTCTCTTGCCGGTCCTTACTTCCTGTTAGCTAGCGTACCTAAGCCTAGGGGACGCCCATACACACTTGTTGTCCTTTTGTCACTGGCGTTCCTGAACACTTGGACAAATTTATTAGAATCAAAGTGAGTTTGTCATATCAAAACTAAGGGACGGTTGTGTGGGTACACTACCAAGTACGCAAGCGTCCTTGATAGCGTCCCAACAGCGGTGATGCCGGATGCCGAGCCGAGCGATAGCTTTGCTAGCTTTTGCCTCTTTCCTTATCTATCTCGGGGAGGTTGTTCCTTGGTCTATATAAGGAGGAGTCTGCCTTAGGTTTTAGGTATTGTTGGATCGTAAGTCAGTTAATGAGGGCGTCCTTAACTGGGTTAAGGGCGTCCTTTAGTGCAGCGGAAAGTAGACTTAACAGAATACAAGATAAGATAAGTGAACACAGGTATTTATAGAGGAACCCCACTAAGACCAACTAGTCTTATGGGTAAACCTCTACCTCCGTTGGAGGATTTTGAATAGCCGTCCCTTATCTTATTGAGAGTGAGTCCTTACAACTGAGGCGAGTCGTTACACTTCTCTGAGCTAAGCGTCCGTCCTTAGCCTCACTAGTAACACTCCTTTCAACCTAACAAGTAACCTAACACTCTTAGCTATAAGGAAGCTATCACTCACGTCTCTCACGGTTCGTTGTGAGAGACAAACTACAACTCTAACTATTTTGTGGTTTGTTTTGGATTTGATGTGGTTGGACTTTCTTTCTCTTGCTTCAAGCTCACTTGATCTTCTTGATCTTCGTTCGTGTTCTTGAATGCTTCGGGAGAGCTTGAGAGAAAGTCTTCAAAGTCCACGCCGCTATGCATACCCCTTGGGGGGTATTTATAGCGGAAGTGATTCTTGTCCTCTAGCGTCCTCTGAGATTTGGCAGGATCCTTGATCTTTGATCAACGGTGCGATGAGCCTCTTGAGGAAGTCAACTCTGTTGACGCTTGGGAAGCCTCCGCGTGGGTAGGGGACCATCGCTGGGAAAGCGACATCTTTGGAGTTGTCTACACGTGCCCAGACAAGGGAAGCTTCCTTCTGAGGACTACGGCCGGACGTGATGTAATCATGTTGGGGCGGCCTTGATTTGAATTTGAACCTCGTCCGTATTTTGGCGCGCGTCCCTTCTTGATGAGGACGCCGTCCTATCTTCACAGGGACTTCGCCAATTACATTCAGCTTTGGAGGTTCTGATGACGTGCGTCCCTACAGCTTAGGGACTTCCGTTCACTTGTTGTCCTTTTCGCTCATGTGCGTCCACTGGACTTACCTGAGATCAACACTTGGACAACTTATCAAATACCTTTGACTTTGTCATTATCAAAACAAGGGACGGTCATTATTGGTTTAGATATTAATGACTGGCGTTCTTAATATCGTCCCAACAATTTCCCCCTTTTTGATGATGACAAACTCTTTCAAATAGTATGCACAGAAGTAAAGCTTTTAGCATGAGAAACTACACTTGATTTTCTTTTCAGCTTAGGTTGGCATGCAACTCATTTCTTTTAAGTGCGTTCTATCTTATTCTTAATCAGCGTCCTTTGGACTTTAGCCGAAATTCCCCCTAAACACATGCTTTCTATGACAACTTAAAGACAATCACATCTCTGCAAAACTATACTTCCCCCTTTTGGCATCATCGAAAAGGAGAACAAGTTAAAAAGTATGCAAGTATTAAGTCATAACTAGAGAAAGGAACGCTTAGACAAACTGAATCATAAATGTAATGAACGCCATTCAAGAAAGATAGAGTACGATCATTACAGACAGTCAACAAAAGTTCCACAACGGGGACAGCGTCCCAATGTCTTAACAAAAACCAAAGAAAAGATAAATTGTTTCAGGGGTTTGAAGAGGGAGGGAGATCATTTTCGGGGACGCTTGCCAAGGGCCTTGAGGTGTTGCTCCTGAAGATGGTTGTTCTGTGCAAGGAGCTCGTTGTTGCGCTCAAGAAGTTCGGTGTGGGTGTGAAGGGTGTCGTGAACCTACTGAATTAAATCAATCATCATGCACTGGTTCTCGATCATCATGCCCATCAGATTCTTCGTAGAGTGCTTCTCGGCCTCATCAGGGACGCTCATACCATCGAGCTCGTCCTCTTCATCAGCAGCGTCCTCAACCCGCGTCCCAACTACTTGTAAGTTCTCAGCCTCTGGATCACCTTGAGATTCTTGAGCAGCAGCGGCGGCAGCAGCCTTGGCTTTCCTCTGAGCCTCTTTCCTTTCCTTTTCCATTTGGCGTTTGACTGAAGGAAGCGGCTCATCACAACGAAGTTTTCCAACTGGGGGCAAGGTGATTTGCCTAACGTCCCAGTGGATGCCAAAGGACTGTTCTTGCTTTGGAGCATAGAGACCTTGCAGCTTGAGAATCTGGTTGACTAAGCCAGGGAAAGGAAGAGAGTGCCTGCCTCCTGTGCACTTGCCCATGTGCTCCAAGTTAACCCGCGGCAAATTGATTGGCTTGCGTTCTAAGAAGGCGTCCAGCAAGATACTGTCAGTGATCTGGACTATCGACTTCTTTTCTTGGCGGGGGACGACCATGCGCACAATGAAGTGATGCGCAAGGACGCCTGTTTTGGAGAGACAGTGAGCAACCCTGTCCTTAGCAATTGGTTGTCTCCCGTTGAATATTCTGTTGAAGATCTCTTCCTGGGAGAAACGACCAAAGTTCTTGTTGGGAAGGTCGTGCATGGCATTTGGCAGAGAGGGACGCAGGCCTAGCATATTGCGGACGGTACCCTCAGCAATTGAGTACTCGTCCCCATCAATTTCGAACGTCCCTTGAGGCTTCCCTTTTACTTCTGAGATTTCAAATTTGGAGTAAAAGCGGAGAACCTGTTCGGGGTCGACTTCTGCGGCCTCGGCGCCTAGGTGCGTCCATCCCTGGAACTCAAGCAGTTCCAAAAACTCTTGGCGTTGATTCTCTTCGAGGAACTGGGCGGTGAATAGGAGCGGCGACAAGATTTTCTTAAGGCGTTTCTGCTTGCTGCTGTTGCTCACTATTACTTCATCACCGGCGTCTTCTTCATCGCCATCTCCCTCCTCGTCCTCAGGGTCCTCATCCTGGTGAGGAGCGTCCTCTTCATCTGAGGCCTCGTCCCCTTGCTCATGGGACTCGACCATTTCGGTGTCCTCAGTAGTGGACGCCTGTTCTGTAGGAGGCGCGTCCACAGCTGGAGTCCTTGCCAAGGACTCAATGGGGACTTCAACAGAAGCCGTCCCCTGGACTTGAATAAGATCCTCGACGGCCGGAGCGGGCGGAGGAGGAGGCGGAGGTGAGACTCTGGGAGGAGAGGGAGAAGGAGTTCTTATCTTAGCCTTTGTAGCGGGGGCAGAGGAGGAGCTTGGCGGAGCCATGGATATGGGCTTCACTTTAAGCGGAGCAGGGGGAGGAGGCGGCTTCTTGGCAGGAGAATCCTCAAGAGGAATCACTTTTGGTACAGCGTCCTTGGCCGGGACCTGTACGTGAGGAGTCGCCTGCGGAGCAGCTGGCATGGGCTTTGCCAAGTCCGCCTTTATCTCCGCGTCCAGCGGATCCGTAGCAGCCACAAACGCAGGGGTGGCGTCCTCTACCCTTGGAGGAGGAGGAGGGAGTCGAGGGACTTCCAGTAGGCTCTGTTGGATCGCCGCAGCAATGGCGTCCTTTTCTGCCTGCTCCTGCCTGGCCTTCTCCTCTCTCTCGATTGCAAGCTCCGAGAGGCGAATGGCTGCCATTTGTTGCTCGGTCACCCCTTCAAGCTCAGCAGACGTCTTGAGGCGTCTCTTTGGGGCGGGAGGAGGGGAGGAAGGGATTGGTTTCGGTGGAGAGGAGGAAGGGCCTTTTATTTGGAGCGTTTTGGAAGGAGGGGGAGAGGAAGGCCTTTTGCGTTTTTGAGATGGGACGGAGCCCGCAGGAGCCACGACGAACTCCATTATATCAGGGAGCAGTTTGGCGAGCTCGTCCACGGTTCCACCAAACGAGTCAGAAATGATGCCTGGCCCCATGAATGGAGGGTTGGAGTTGTTGGTTTCCGCAAGGCGGGGCTTGACATACGTTACCATGAAGTAGTAAAGTAGTCGTTGGATTTTAGGAGGATGTTCGTGAGCGGACGCCCTAAGACAGATGTTGGCGAGCGTCCTTGGCTCTTTTTCAAGCCAGTCCTCAATGAGAGGGTCAAGGGGAGGACGGCGTTTGGGTTGAGAGGGGAGCCGTCCAATTGAGCCACTGTAAACAGAGGCTTTGGTGATATTATCTAGCTCAGGCTCGGGTTTGAAGGGCTTCTCCAGAAATGAGAACCGCTTTTGATTGGATTTGGATTGAGAGCGAGGAGGTTGTTGTTTTTGTTGTGGAGGTTGGGAGCGAAGGGGCTGGGGAGGGGTGTTGAAGTGGCGGTGCTGGGTGGATTGAGACGAAGAATGGTGGCGAGGGGGTTCTTGGCGGCCGGAAGGTCTGCCTCTTGACCCCATTAATGACCGGCCTTTCACCGGAAGAGATCTCGAGGAGCTAGGGTTTTTCGCCGCCGACGAGGGTGAGGGGTTTTTGGAAGCTCTGATGTTGGCCATTTGAGAGAGAGGGTTTATATAGAGGAAGATTAGGGTTTAGGATGGGATTTCGGGATGCGTTTGAAGATTTTGCAAATCTTGAGAGATTGCTATAAGTGAGTAAACAATAGAGGAGCGAAGAAAGTGTTTCGGGATGCACAGGTGGGTATTTATAGGAAGAAGACGAAGTTGGACGGTCAGGGGTAACAGGGTCTTTACACTCGGCTTCCTCCACCCGCCTTCCCACATGTGGCTTTCTTCTTTGCTAAGAAACACAGCTGTTGAGCACTGTTTGCGCATATCCCGAGATCTTCGCTGAAACTTCTCTAAGACGGTTCAACTTCCTCCTTTCAAATTTCAACATCTCACAACTGCAAAGGATTCTGACTTGGCGTCCTTTATGAACACAACACGGCAATACTCAGATATGAACCACGGCGTCCCAGACACTGATCTCAACCTCTGAACTTAGAACTCTGTACGGACAACCCTCGGCTCTTAACACGCGTCCCTTTGATCACTTAGAACCATTTTTGAAAATCAAGCAAGTACGTCCCGTAAAGATAAAACAAAGAACGCTCATAGGACGCGTTTGCAAGATTCTCGGCTTAGGTAAGCTTAGAGTTCCCATCATTTCGGCTTATGATGAGGGTAGATTGATCAGGGATACTCTTTGAGATGAAAAGCGAATTAAATACCGTTCAAAAACACAAGCAAATCACATGTCTTAGACTAGCGTCTTTTAAAGATGACTTTAAATGAATACATTACTTTAAAACGAGTTCTCAACAAAACATAGCCAATCATGAAGGGAATAATAGAACGGGACTTGATCATTTAAAAGTTATCATCCCCAAAAGCAGCCGGAGGTGCTCGAAGGGACGTCTATCAAGTGCTTTTGTGAAAATATCGGCCACTTAGTCCTCAGTCCTAACATGATCTACCTTAATTAATCCAAGCTCAACATTATCACGAAGAAAGTGATGTCTTATATGAATATGCTTCGTCCTAGAATGATGAACAGGATTTTTGGCAATACTTATAGCACTAGTGTTATCACACAAGATAGGGACTGTGTTGAGGAACGTACCATAATCTTCAAGTTGGTACTTGATCCATAGGACTTGTGAGCAGCACGAAGCAGCAGCAACGTACTCAGCTTCCGCGGTTGAGAGTGCCACTGAGTTTTGCTTTTTAGATCCCCAAGATACAAGGCACGAGCCCAGGAATTGAGCCATTCCTCAGGTGCTCTTCCTATCCACCACATGGCCAGCGTAATCTGCGTCAGAGTACGCTACCAGGTTTAGGGACGTCCTTCTGGGATACCATAGACATAGGTCATCCCGTCCCTTGAGGTATCTGAAGATTCTCTTGACCTCTTGCATGTGGGACTCCTTTGGATTTGCTTGGAAGCGAGCACACAAGCACACAGCGAACATGATGTCAGGACGACTTGCCGTTAGGTATAGCAAGGACCCTATCATTCCTCTGTAGAGCTTTTGATCTACACTCTTGCCTTCTTCATCAGCATAAAGGCGAGTGTTGGGGGAGATGGGAGTATCAATGGGTTTTGAAGAGTTCATCCCATACTTCTCGAGCATTTCACGAATGTACTTTTGTTGATGAATGCGCGTCCCATCTTTGAGCTGAGTGATTTGGAGTCCCAAGAAGAAGTTGAGTTCTCCTATGAGGGACATCTCAAACTCACTACTCATCAAGTTCTTGAATTCCTCTACAAGTTTCATGTTAGTGCTTCCAAAGACTATGTCATCGACATAGACTTGGACAATCAAGACATCTTTAAGGACTTTCTTTAAGAAAAGTGTTTTATCGATGTTACCTCGTGTATACCCGTTGGACAAGAGAAAGGACGCAAACCTATCGTACCATGCACGAGGGGCTTGCTTGAGTCCATAAAGTGCCTTGTCCAAGAAGTACACATGATCAGGGTGATCAGCGTCCTCAAATCCTGGAGGTTGAGCGACGTACACTTCTTCTTTAAGCTTGCCGTTGAGGAAGGCTGTTTTGACATCCATTTGAAAAAGCTTGAACCCTTTGTGAGCGGCATAGGCGATCAGGAGGCGAATGGCTTCAATTCTGGCAACAGGAGCGAAGGTCTCATCATAGTCGATTCCTTCCTCTTGTCTATAGCCCTGAGCCACAAGCCTTGCTTTATTTCTTGACACACGACCACTCTCATCAAGCTTGTTCCTGTAGACCCACCTCGTCCCTATTATGTTTTTGTTTCTTGGACGAGGGACGAGGGTCCAAACCTTGTTTCTTTCAAACTGATTAAGTTCTTCTTGCATGGCTTGAATCCAATCAGCGTCCTGAAGTGCCTCCTTTATGTTTTTAGGTTCAATTAAGGACACAAAGGCGTTGAAGGCACAGAATGCTATGTTGGCATTATGGGACTGATTCACAGCCGATCTTGTTTGAACTCCTTTTGAAATATCTAAGATGATTTGATCTGTTGAATGAAGTCTTGAAAGATTGGATCCCTTATGAGTATCGTCCCGTGCAGGAGTACATCTAGGGTCCGTCCAATCAGATTCATCTGAGTCAAACCCGTCGTCTTCATTGAAAGACTCAGAGTGTTCCCCCTCAGGTTGAGCGTCCACTTCTTGACGCTGTTCGCCTTGTAAGCTTGATTCAGCTACATCATGTTGACCTGGTGATTCACTCCGAGAGAGAATTTCCTGAGCAGCATTGGGAACTTCCACTGAGACTTCTTCATGGTTTGGAGTAACGTCCTTAAGAACATAGTATTTTCCAGAGGACCCAAGATCAACTTCATCGTCGGAGTCGTCCTGCTGATGAGTATGTGAGCGATCTTTCCCACTTGATTTTTCTTTGTGAGAGGCACTTTCCTTGAACCCAACATGGATGCTCTCCTCAAGCCTTAGAGTTCGTTTATTGAAAACTCTATACGCTTTACTGGTGAGGGAGTACCCAAGGAATATGGCTTCGTCACTTCTTGCATCAAACTTTCCAAGTCTTTCTTTATCATTGTTGTGAACAAAGCATTTACATCCAAAGACTTTGAGATAGTCAATGCGAGGCTTTCTTCCGTTCAACAATTCATAGGACGTCTTCTTCAACAAAGGACGGATCATGGCTCGATTGACAATATAGCAAGCTGTAGCAATAGCTTCCGCCCAGAAGTATTTGGGAACACTATTAGCCAGAAGCATAGTCCTTGCCATATCCTCCAGCGTCCTATTCTTTCTTTCCACCACTCCATTTTGTTGAGGAGTCCTTGGAGCTGAGAAGTCGTGTGAGACTCCATGTTGATCACAGTAGGCCACGAACTCTGAGTTTCGAAACTCCGTCCCATGATCTGATCTTATGGATTTGAGAGGCGTCTCAAGCGCAACTTCCACTTGTTTGATGAAGACTTTGAATGCGTTGAAGCAATCTGTTTTTGAAGCTAAGAAAAGAACCCAGGTGAATCGAGAATAATCATCTACAAGGACATAAATGTACCTCTTTCCACCATAGCTCAACATCTTCATTGGTCCACAAAGATCCATATGGAGAAGTTCCAAAGGTTTCTTTGTGCTGACATCGTTCTTTGACTTAAAGGACGTTCTTGTTTGCTTTCCTTTGATACAGGCTTCACACTGTTCAATTTTCTCAAGATCAATTTGGGGAAGACCTTTCACAAGATTTCTTTGATGTAGCTTGAGGATTGTACTTGGTCCAGCATGGCCAAGTCGGCGATGCCAGAGGTCAGCGTCCTCCTTTGACACAGATAGGCACAACTCAGATTTTGGCTTGAACTCCTGATTGAAGATGTAGACATTGTTCTTTCGGACTCCTTTGAGGACGACTTTGTTTGATTTCTTGTTGATGACGAGGCACTCCTTTGAGTCAAATGTGACTAGGTTTTCACCTTGATCACACATTTGAGAGACGCTTAGTAGATTAAAGCCAAGTCCTTCAACAAGGCTAACGTTTGTCGCTTTGATGGACGGATTGAGAATGGCAGTTCCCGTCCCTTTGATCTTTCCTTTGCCCTTATTGCCAAACGAGACAGTTCCTCCCGTGGCGCTACTTTGGATAGAAGTGAGATGGATCTGGCTTCCTGTCATATGGTTTGAGGCGCCACTATCAATGATCCATGGGCGTCCCCTCACTTCCACCTGCCAAAACAAAGTTAGTGTTTGGCGACCCAGGCAAGGTGTTCCTTACCTGGTTCGTTACAGAAATAGAACTCTGGTTCTGGCAAATAGTCACTTATATTCACGTCATTTGAAACAGCATGCTTTCGGAAAGAACTCTTAGAACGTCTAGGACGTCTAGGGTTAGCCTTAGGGACGGACTTATTATTTTCAATGTTAGTCCTAGCAGCTTTGCCACTTTCAATGTCGTCCTTCAGTTTTAAGCATTCATATTTAAAGTGATCTCCTTTTCCACAATACCAACACGTCCTATAGTAAGTACCAAGGTAGTACTTCTTGTTGGGACGTTGGATTTTGTTCTTTTTCATCTTTTGAGGGTTACAGACTTTCGAACCGTCCCCCTTAGCAATTTTCTTATAGATCCTATGACTAGTGGAGTTAGTGTAGTAGTCCTCTAGACCTTTCTCTCCACTTTCTAGGACTCTAATTCTTTCAAGGAGATTCTTGGTCTTTTCCCTTTCTAATTCAAGTTCTGAGGTTTTGCTTGCCTCAAAGTCGCTAGGGAGAGTGTTCCTAGTGTCAGACTCGTATCCTAGTCCTCTCTTGGCTGGGACAAACACCATTGGTTGAACTTCCTCAGTTGCTGGGCTCTTCCCTAACACTTTCACCTCTTCTCTAAGCTTAGCATTCTCTAGCTTAAGACACATCACTTCAGTTTTCAGGGATTTGACTTCGACACATGAGGACTCTAGTTGCAATGACACTGTAGCACAGTTCTCACATTCAACTAACACATTTTCACTTCCAAGTTCAAGTTCATCCATTCTATGTTGCATAACTACGCTTTCTTCCATGATTCTATTAATGAGCTTAATAAGTTTGGATTTGGAACACTTCTCCAAGGAATTCATCATGGATTCACGAGTTACCTCTTGTTCCTTTTCAGGAGCGTCCTCTTCAATGACTGGGGCGTCCTCCACAGCCATGTACGCCACTTGTTCATCATCTGAGGCGTCCTCTATGGCTATGTACGCCACTGGTCCTTCGGGTTCTTCATCATCAGAACTCACATTATCCCATGCGGCTTCACACGCTCCCAAGAGGGCTTTCATCTTCATTTCTTTTGAGTTTAGTCCCGTAGTACACTTTTTGGCAAAGTGTCCTTTCTTGTTACACTTGTAGCAAGTAAGTTCCTTCATCTCTGCCTCTGTATACTTGGGACTCTCCTTTTTGTAAGGCATCTTGTTTTTCTTGGAATCTCTGGTGTTTTTACCCCATAAGCGAGCAACTTTGTGTAGAAGGGCAATCTCTTCCTCTTCTTCTAGCTGTTCCTTGGTCTTGCTTTCCTTCTCTCTCAAGGCTTGAGTACGCATTCTTTCACGATTCTCATTTTTATTTGCTTCCACCATTAAGGCAATATCTCTTTGGTGGCGCAGATACTCAGCGTACTCTGGAGTTGACGTCATCAAGGCGAGATCTGTCTGGGGGTTCCTAGCCAATTCAGCCATATCGGCTTCCCTTCTTGCTTCATAGCCTCTCAACTTCCCATAGATCTCTTCCATATCCAGGGTCTTGTTGGTTGTATTCTCCTTGAACGTAGTCCTATCAAAATTCCATTTTCCTGTAAGTCCATCAATGACTACTCCAACTCTGTTCCTCATTGAGATTTCAGCTTCTGGGATGCCCAAATTTCGCATCTTGGTCACAAGAGCTTCAAAGCGGTATGAGTAGTCCTTGACAGTTTCATTAGGCAGCATTCTGAAGGCATAGAACTCTCGTTTGATTTCAAGCTTAACGTCTTCCTTCATCTCCGCCGTACCCACATGGTACTTCTCAAGAGCTTCCCATTGTAGTTTGGCCGTTGCCAAATTGCTAACTCGGGTGGCGTCCCTCTCGCAAAGGGACGCTTGAAGGAAGCATATTGCCTTAGCGTTTGTTTCCAAAAGCTTGAATTCGTCAGGACCCCACTCGTCCTCTTTGTCTTTCTTGTCATCAGGGATGGTAAGGTCACCTTTCATGATCACTCTCCAGCATTGATAATTCTGACTTCTGCAAAAGTTCTCGAAGCGGATCTTCCAGCGGTTGAAGTTGCCGTCCGTCAGACGAGGAGGCTTTACAAGGGAGATTCCAATAGGTTCCATGTCCATCTTGTACCTGCAACTCAACAAAATCTAGAGCGCCTGCTCTGATACCAATTGTTGGATCGTAAGTCAGTTAATGAGGGCGTCCTTAACTGGGTTAAGGGCGTCCTTTAGTGCAGCAGAAAGTAGACTTAACAGAATACAAGATAAGATAAGTGAACACAGGTATTTATAGAGGAACCCCACTAAGACCAACTAGTCTTATGGGTAAACCTCTACCTCCGTTGGAGGATTTTCAATAGCCGTCCCTTATCTTATTGAGAGTGAGTCCTTACAACTTAGGCGAGTCGTTACACTTCTCTGAGCTAAGCGTCCGTCCTTAGCCTCACTAGTAACACTCCTTTCAACCTAACAAGTAACCTAACACTCTTAGCTATAAGGAAGCTATCACTCACGTCTCTCACGGTTCGTTGTGAGAGACAAACTACAACTCTAACTATTGTGTGGTTTGTTTTGGATTTGATGTGGTTGGACTTTCTTTCTCTTGCTTCAAGCTCACTTGATCTTCTTGATCTTCGTTCGTGTTCTTGAATGCTTCGGGAGAGCTTGAGAGAAAGTCTTCAAAGTCCACGCCGCTATGCATACCCCTTGGGGGGTATTTATAGCGGAAGTGGTTCTTGTCCTCTAGCGTCCTCTGAGATTTGGCAGGATCCTTGATCTTTGATCAACGGTGCGATGAGCCTCTTGAGGAAGTCAACTCTGTTGACGCTTGGGAAGCCTCCGCGTGGGTAGGGGACCATCGCTGGGAAAGCGACATCTTTGGAGTTGTCTACACGTGCCCAGACAAGGGAAGCTTCCTTCTGAGGACTACGGCCGGACGTGATGTAATCATGTTGGGGCGGCCTTGATTTGAATTTGAACCTCGTCCGTATTTTGGCGCGCGTCCCTTCTTGATGAGGACGCCGTCCTATCTTCACAGGGACTTCGCCAATTACGTTCAGCTTTGGAGGTTCTGATGACGTGCGTCCCTACAGCTTAGGGACTTCCGTTCACTTGTTGTCCTTTTCGCTCATGTGCGTCCACTGGACTTACCTGAGATCAACACTTGGACAACTTATCAAATACCTTTGAGTTTGTCATTATCAAAACAAGGGACGATCATTATTGGTTTAGATATTAATGACTGGCGTTCTTAATATCGTCCCAACAATTTCCCCCGTTTTGATGATGACAAACTCTTTCAAATAGTACGCACAGAAGTAAAGCTTTTAGCATGAGAAACTACACTTGATTTTCTTTTCAGCTTAGGTTGGCATGCAACTCATTTCTTTTAAGTGCGTTCTATCTTATTCTTAATCAGCGTCCTTTGGACTTTAGCCGAAATTCCCCCTAAACACATGCTTTCTATGACAACTTAAAGACAATCACATCTCTGCAAAACTATACTTCCCCCTTTTGGCATCATCGAAAAGGAGAACAAGTTAAAAAGTATGCAAGTATTAAGTCATAACTAGAGAAAGGAACGCTTAGACAAACTGAATCACAAATGTAATGAACGCCATTCAAGAAAGATAGAGTACGATCATTACAGACAGTCAACAAAAGTTCCACAACGGGGACAGCGTCCCAATGTCTTAACAAAAACCAAAGAAAAGATAAATTGTTTCAGGGGTTTGAAGAGGGAGGGAGATCATTTTCGGGGACGCTTGCCAAGGGCCTTGAGGTGTTGCTCCTGAAGATGGTTGTTCTGTGCAAGGAGCTCGTTGTTGCGCTCAAGAAGTCCGGTGTGGGTGTGAAGGGTGTCGTGAACCTACTGAATTAAATCAATCATCATGCACTGGTTCTCGATCATCATGCCCATCAGATTCTTCGTAGAGTGCTTCTCGGCCTCATCAGGGACGCTCATACCATCGAGCTCGTCCTCTTCATCAGCAGCGTCCTCAACCCGCGTCCCAACTACTTGTAAGTTCTCAGCCTCTGGATCACCTTGAGATTCTTGAGCAGCAGCGGCGGCAGCAGCCTTGGCTTTCCTCTGAGCCTCTTTCCTTTCCTTTTCCATTTGGCGTTTGACTGAAGGAAGCGGCTCATCACAACGAAGTTTTCCAACTGGGGGCAAGGTGATTTGCCTAACGTCCCAGTGGATGCCAAAGGACTGTTCTTGCTTTGGAGCATAGAGACCTTGCAGCTTGAGAATCTGGTTGACTAAGCCAGGGAAAGGAAGAGAGTGCCTGCCTCCTGTGCACTTGCCCATGTGCTCCAAGTTAACCCGCGGCAAATTGATTGGCTTGCGTTCTAAGAAGGCGTCCAGCAAGATACTGTCAGTGATCTGGACTATCGACTTCTTTTCTTGGCGGGGGACGACCATGCGCACAATGAAGTGATGCGCAAGGACGCCTGTTTTGGAGAGACAGTGAGCAACCCTGTCCTTAGCAATTGGTTGTCTCCCGTTGAATATTCTGTTGAAGATCTCTTCCTGGGAGAAACGACCAAAGTTCTTGTTGGGAAGGTCGTGCATGGCATTTGGCAGAGAGGGACGCAGGCCTAGCATATTGCGGACGGTACCCTCAGCAATTGAGTACTCGTCCCCATCAATTTCGAACGTCCCTTGAGGCTTCCCTTTTACTTCTGAGATTTCAAATTTGGAGTAAAAGCGGAGAACCTGTTCGGGGTCGACTTCTGCGGCCTCGGCGCCTAGGTGCGTCCATCCCTGGAACTCAAGCAGTTCCAAAAACTCTTGGCGTTGATTCTCTTCGAGGAACTGGGCGGTGAATAGGAGCGGCGACAAGATTTTCTTAAGGCGTTTCTGCTTGCTGCTGTTGCTCACTATTACTTCATCACCGGCGTCTTCTTCATCGCCATCTCCCTCCTCGTCCTCAGGGTCCTCATCCTGGTGAGGAGCGTCCTCTTCATCTGAGGCCTCGTCCCCTTGCTCATGGGACTCGACCATTTCGGTGTCCTCAGTAGTGGACGCCTGTTCTGTAGGAGGCGCGTCCACAGCTGGAGTCCTTGCCAAGGACTCAATGGGGACTTCAACAGAAGCCGTCCCCTGGACTTGAATAAGATCCTCGACGGCCGGAGCGGGCGGAGGAGGAGGCGGAGGTGAGACTCTGGGAGGAGAGGGAGAAGGAGTTCTTATCTTAGCCTTTGTAGCGGGGGCAGAGGAGGAGCTTGGCGGAGCCATGGATATGGGCTTCACTTTAAGCGGAGCAGGGGGAGGAGGCGGCTTCTTGGCAGGAGAATCCTCAAGAGGAATCACTTTTGGTACAGCGTCCTTGGCCGGGACCTGTACGTGAGGAGTCGCCTGCGGAGCAGCTGGCATGGGCTTTGCCAAGTCCGCCTTTATCTCCGCGTCCAGCGGATCCGTAGCAGCCACAAACGCAGGGGTGGCGTCCTCTACCCTTGGAGGAGGAGGAGGGAGTCGAGGGACTTCCAGTAGGCTCTGTTGGATCGCCGCAGCAATGGCGTCCTTTTCTGCCTGCTCCTGCCTGGCCTTCTCCTCTCTCTCGATTGCAAGCTCCGAGAGGCGAATGGCTGCCATTTGTTGCTCGGTCACCCCTTCAAGCTCAGCAGACGTCTTGAGGCGTCTCTTTGGGGCGGGAGGAGGGGAGGAAGGGATTGGTTTCGGTGGAGAGGAGGAAGGGCCTTTTATTTGGAGCGTTTTGGAAGGAGGGGGAGAGGAAGGCCTTTTGCGTTTTTGAGATGGGACGGAGCCCGCAGGAGCCACGACGAACTCCATTATATCAGGGAGCAGTTTGGCGAGCTCGTCCACGGTTCCACCAAACGAGTCAGAAATGATGCCTGGCCCCATGAATGGAGGGTTGGAGTTGTTGCTTTCCGCAAGGCGGGGCTTGACATACGTTACCATGAAGTAGTAAAGTAGTCGTTGGATTTTAGGAGGATGTTCGTGAGCGGACGCCCTAAGACAGATGTTGGCGAGCGTCCTTGGCTCTTTTTCAAGCCAGTCCTCAATGAGAGGGTCAAGGGGAGGACGGCGTTTGGGTTGAGAGGGGAGCCGTCCAATTGAGCCACTGTAAACAGAGGCTTTGGTGATATTATCTAGCTCAGGCTCGGGTTTGAAGGGCTTCTCCAGAAATGAGAACCGCTTTTGATTGGATTTGGATTGAGAGCGAGGAGGTTGTTGTTTTTGTTGTGGAGGTTGGGAGCGAAGGGGCTGGGGAGGGGTGTTGGAGTGGCGGTGCTGGGTGGATTGAGACGAAGAATGGTGGCGAGGGGGTTCTTGGCGGCCGGAAGGTCTGCCTCTTGACCCCATTAATGACCGGCCTTTCACCGGAGGAGATCTCGAGGAGCTAGGGTTTTTCGCCGCCGACGAGGGTGAGGGGTTTTTGGAAGCTCTGATATTGGCCATTTGAGAGAGAGGGTTTATATAGAGGAAGATTAGGGTTTAGGATGGGATTTCGGGATGCGTTTGAAGATTTTGCAAATCTTGAGAGATTGCTATAAGTGAGTAAACAATAGAGGAGCGAAGAAAGTGTTTCGGGATGCACAGGTGGGTATTTATAGGAAGAAGACGAAGTTGGACGGTCAGGGGTAACAGGGTCTTTACACTCGGCTTCCTCCACCCGCCTTCCCACACGTGGCTTTCTTCTTTGCTAAGAAACACAGCTGTTGAGCACTGTTTGCGCATATCCCGAGATCTTCGCTGAAACTTCTCTAAGACGGTTCAACTTCCTCCTTTCAAATTTCAACATCTCACAACTGCAAAGGATTCTGACTTGGCGTCCTTTATGAACACAACACGGCAATACTCAGATCTGAACCACGGCGTCCCAGACACTGATCTCAACCTCTGAACTTAGAACTCTGTACGGACAACCCTCGGCTCTTAACACGCGTCCCTTTGATCACTTAGAACCATTTTTGAAAATCAAGCAAGTACGTCCCGTAAAGATAAAACAAAGAACGCTCATAGGACGCGTTTGCAAGATTCTCGGCTTAGGTAAGCTTAGAGTTCCCATCATTTCGGCTTATGATGAGGGTAGATTGATCAGGGATACTCTTTGAGATGAAAAGCGAATTGAATACCGTTCAAAAACACAAGCAAATCACATGTCTTAGACTAGCGTCTTTTAAAGATGACTTTAAATGAATACATTACTTTAAAACGAGTTCTCAACAAAACATAGCCAATCATGAAGGGAATAATAGAACGGGACTTGATCATTTAAAAGTTATCATCCCCAAAAGCAGCCGGAGGTGCTCGAAGGGACGTCTATCAAGTGCTTTTGTGAAAATATCGGCCACTTAGTCCTCAGTCCTAACATGATCTACCTTAATTAATCCAAGCTCAACATTATCACGAAGAAAGTGATGTCTTATATGAATATGCTTCGTCCTAGAATGATGAACAGGATTTTTGGCAATACTTATAGCACTAGTGTTATCACACAAGATAGGGACTGTGTTGAGGAACGTACCATAATCTTCAAGTTGGTACTTGATCCATAGGACTTGTGAGCAGCACGAAGCAGCAGCAACGTACTCAGCTTCCGCGGTTGAGAGTGCCACTGAGTTTTGCTTTTTAGATCCCCAAGATACAAGGCACGAGCCCAGGAATTGAGCCATTCCTCAGGTGCTCTTCCTATCCACCACATGGCCAGCGTAATCTGCGTCAGAGTACGCTACCAGGTTTAGGGACGTCCTTCTGGGATACCATAGACATAGGTCATCCCGTCCCTTGAGGTATCTGAAGATTCTCTTGACCTCTTGCATGTGGGACTCCTTTGGATTTGCTTGGAAGCGAGCACACAAGCACACAGCGAACATGATGTCAGGACGACTTGCCGTTAGGTATAGCAAGGACCCTATCATTCCTCTGTAGAGCTTTTGATCTACACTCTTGCCTTCTTCATCAGCATAAAGGCGAGTGTTGGGGGAGATGGGAGTATCAATGGGTTTTGAAGAGTTCATCCCATACTTCTCGAGCATTTCACGAATGTACTTTTGTTGATGAATGCGCGTCCCATCTTTGAGCTGAGTGATTTGGAGTCCCAAGAAGAAGTTGAGTTCTCCTATGAGGGACATCTCAAACTCACTACTCATCAAGTTCTTGAATTCCTCTACAAGTTTCATGTTAGTGCTTCCAAAGACTATGTCATCGACATAGACTTGGACAATCAAGACATCTTTAAGGACTTTCTTTAAGAAAAGTGTTTTATCGATGTTACCTCGTGTATACCCGTTGGACAAGAGAAAGGACGCAAACCTATCGTACCATGCACGAGGGGCTTGCTTGAGTCCATAAAGTGCCTTGTCCAAGAAGTACACATGATCAGGGTGATCAGCGTCCTCAAATCCTGGAGGTTGAGCGACGTACACTTCTTCTTTAAGCTTGCCGTTGAGGAAGGCTGTTTTGACATCCATTTGAAAAAGCTTGAACCCTTTGTGAGCGGCATAGGCGATCAGGAGGCGAATGGCTTCAATTCTGGCAACAGGAGCGAAGGTCTCATCATAGTCGATTCCTTCCTCTTGTCTATAGCCCTGAGCCACAAGCCTTGCTTTATTTCTTGACACACGACCACTCTCATCAAGCTTGTTCCTGTAGACCCACCTCGTCCCTATTATGTTTTTGTTTCTTGGACGAGGGACGAGGGTCCAAACCTTGTTTCTTTCAAACTGATTAAGTTCTTCTTGCATGGCTTGAATCCAATCAGCGTCCTGAAGTGCCTCCTTTATGTTTTTAGGTTCAATTAAGGACACAAAGGCGTTGAAGGCACAGAATGCTATGTTGGCATTATGGGACTGATTCACAGCCGATCTTGTTTGAACTCCTTTTGAAATATCTAAGATGATTTGATCTGTTGAATGAAGTCTTGAAAGATTGGATCCCTTATGAGTATCGTCCCGTGCAGGAGTACATCTAGGGTCCGTCCAATCAGATTCATCTGAGTCAAACCCGTCGTCTTCATTGAAAGACTCAGAGTGTTCCCCCTCAGGTTGAGCGTCCACTTCTTGACGCTGTTCGCCTTGTAAGCTTGATTCAGCTACATCATGTTGACCTGGTGATTCACTCCGAGAGAGAATTTCCTGAGCAGCATTGGGAACTTCCACTGAGACTTCTTCATGGTTTGGAGTAACGTCCTTAAGAACATAGTATTTTCCAGAGGACCCAAGATCAACTTCATCGTCGGAGTCGTCCTGCTGATGAGTATGTGAGCGATCTTTCCCACTTGATTTTTCTTTGTGAGAGGCACTTTCCTTGAACCCAACATGGATGCTCTCCTCAAGCCTTAGAGTTCGTTTATTGAAAACTCTATACGCTTTACTGGTGAGGGAGTACCCAAGGAATATGGCTTCGTCACTTCTTGCATCAAACTTTCCAAGTCTTTCTTTATCATTGTTGTGAACAAAGCATTTACATCCAAAGACTTTGAGATAGTCAATGCGAGGCTTTCTTCCGTTCAACAATTCATAGGACGTCTTCTTCAACAAAGGACGGATCATGGCTCGATTGACAATATAGCAAGCTGTAGCAATAGCTTCCGCCCAGAAGTATTTGGGAACACTATTAGCCAGAAGCATAGTCCTTGCCATATCCTCCAGCGTCCTATTCTTTCTTTCCACCACTCCATTTTGTTGAGGAGTCCTTGGAGCTGAGAAGTCGTGTGAGACTCCATGTTGATCACAGTAGGCCACGAACTCTGAGTTTCGAAACTCCGTCCCATGATCTGATCTTATGGATTTGAGAGGCGTCTCAAGCGCAACTTCCACTTGTTTGATGAAGACTTTGAATGCGTTGAAGCAATCTGTTTTTGAAGCTAAGAAAAGAACCCAGGTGAATCGAGAATAATCATCTACAAGGACATAAATGTACCTCTTTCCACCATAGCTCAACATCTTCATTGGTCCACAAAGATCCATATGGAGAAGTTCCAAAGGTTTCTTTGTGCTGACATCGTTCTTTGACTTAAAGGACGTTCTTGTTTGCTTTCCTTTGATACAGGCTTCACACTGTTCAATTTTCTCAAGATCAATTTGGGGAAGACCTTTCACAAGATTTCTTTGATGTAGCTTGAGGATTGTACTTGGTCCAGCATGGCCAAGTCGGCGATGCCAGAGGTCAGCGTCCTCCTTTGACACAGATAGGCACAACTCAGATTTTGGCTTGAACTCCTGATTGAAGATGTAGACATTGTTCTTTCGGACTCCTTTGAGGACGACTTTGTTTGATTTCTTGTTGATGACGAGGCACTCCTTTGAGTCAAATGTGACTAGGTTTTCACCTTGATCACACATTTGAGAGACGCTTAGTAGATTAAAGCCAAGTCCTTCAACAAGGCTAACGTTTGTCGCTTTGATGGACGGATTGAGAATGGCAGTTCCCGTCCCTTTGATCTTTCCTTTGCCCTTATTGCCAAACGAGACAGTTCCTCCCGTGGCGCTACTTTGGATAGAAGTGAGATGGATCTGGCTTCCTGTCATATGGTTTGAGGCGCCACTATCAATGATCCATGGGCGTCCCCTCACTTCCACCTGCCAAAACAAAGTTAGTGTTTGGCGACCCAGGCAAGGTGTTCCTTACCTGGTTCGTTACAGAAATAGAACTCTGGTTCTGGCAAATAGTCACTTATATTCACGTCATTTGAAACAGCATGCTTTCGGAAAGAACTCTTAGAACGTCTAGGACGTCTAGGGTTAGCCTTAGGGACGGACTTATTATTTTCAATGTTAGTCCTAGCAGCTTTGCCACTTTCAATGTCGTCCTTCAGTTTTAAGCATTCATATTTAAAGTGATCTCCTTTTCCACAATACCAACACGTCCTATAGTAAGTACCAAGGTAGTACTTCTTGTTGGGACGTTGGATTTTGTTCTTTTTCATCTTTTGAGGGTTACAGACTTTCGAACCGTCCCCCTTAGCAATTTTCTTATAGATCCTATGACTAGTGGAGTTAGTGTAGTAGTCCTCTAGACCTTTCTCTCCACTTTCTAGGACTCTAATTCTTTCAAGGAGATTCTTGGTCTTTTCCCTTTCTAATTCAAGTTCTGAGGTTTTGCTTGCCTCAAAGTCGCTAGGGAGAGTGTTCCTAGTGTCAGACTCGTATCCTAGTCCTCTCTTGGCTGGGACAAACACCATTGGTTGAACTTCCTCAGTTGCTGGGCTCTTCCCTAACACTTTCACCTCTTCTCTAAGCTTAGCATTCTCTAGCTTAAGACACATCACTTCAGTTTTCAGGGATTTGACTTCGACACATGAGGACTCTAGTTGCAATGACACTGTAGCACAGTTCTCACATTCAACTAACACATTTTCACTTCCAAGTTCAAGTTCATCCATTCTATGTTGCATAACTACGCTTTCTTCCATGATTCTATTAATGAGCTTAATAAGTTTGGATTTGGAACACTTCTCCAAGGAATTCATCATGGATTCACGAGTTACCTCTTGTTCCTTTTCAGGAGCGTCCTCTTCAATGACTGGGGCGTCCTCCACAGCCATGTACGCCACTTGTTCATCATCTGAGGCGTCCTCTATGGCTATGTACGCCACTGGTCCTTCGGGTTCTTCATCATCAGAACTCACATTATCCCATGCGGCTTCACACGCTCCCAAGAGGGCTTTCATCTTCATTTCTTTTGAGTTTAGTCCCGTAGTACACTTTTTGGCAAAGTGTCCTTTCTTGTTACACTTGTAGCAAGTAAGTTCCTTCATCTCTGCCTCTGTATACTTGGGACTCTCCTTTTTGTAAGGCATCTTGTTTTTCTTGGAATCTCTGGTGTTTTTACCCCATAAGCGAGCAACTTTGTGTAGAAGGGCAATCTCTTCCTCTTCTTCTAGCTGTTCCTTGGTCTTGCTTTCCTTCTCTCTCAAGGCTTGAGTACGCATTCTTTCACGATTCTCATTTTTATTTGCTTCCACCATTAAGGCAATATCTCTTTGGTGGCGCAGATACTCAGCGTACTCTGGAGTTGACGTCATCAAGGCGAGATCTGTCTGGGGGTTCCTAGCCAATTCAGCCATATCGGCTTCCCTTCTTGCTTCATAGCCTCTCAACTTCCCATAGATCTCTTCCATATCCAGGGTCTTGTTGGTTGTATTCTCCTTGAACGTAGTCCTATCAAAATTCCATTTTCCTGTAAGTCCATCAATGACTACTCCAACTCTGTTCCTCATTGAGATTTCAGCTTCTGGGATGCCCAAATTTCGCATCTTGGTCACAAGAGCTTCAAAGCGGTATGAGTAGTCCTTGACAGTTTCATTAGGCAGCATTCTGAAGGCATAGAACTCTCGTTTGATTTCAAGCTTAACGTCTTCCTTCATCTCCGCCGTACCCACATGGTACTTCTCAAGAGCTTCCCATTGTAGTTTGGCCGTTGCCAAATTGCTAACTCGGGTGGCGTCCCTCTCGCAAATGGACGCTTGAAGGAAGCATATTGCCTTAGCATTTGTTTCCAAAAGCTTGAATTCGTCAGGACCCCACTCGTCCTCTTTGTCTTTCTTGTCATCAGGGATGGTAAGGTCACCTTTCATGATCACTCTCCAGCATTGATAATTCTGACTTCTGCAAAAGTTCTCGAAGCGGATCTTCCAGCGGTTGAAGTTGCCGTCCGTCAGACGAGGAGGCTTTACAAAGGAGATTCCAATAGGTTCCATGTCCATCTTGTACCTGCAACTCAACAAAATCTAGAGCGCCTGCTCTGATACCAATTGTTGGATCGTAAGTCAGTTAATGAGGGCGTCCTTAACTGGGTTAAGGGCGTCCTTTAGTGCAGCGGAAAGTAGACTTAACAGAATACAAGATAAGATAAGTGAACACAGGTATTTATAGAGGAACCCCACTAAGACCAACTAGTCTTATGGGTAAACCTCTACCTCCGTTGGAGGATTTTCAATAGCCGTCCCTTATCTTATTGAGAGTGAGTCCTTACAACTTAGGCGAGTCGTTACACTTCTCTGAGCTAAGCGTCCGTCCTTAGCCTCACTAGTAACACTCCTTTCAACCTAACAAGTAACCTAACACTCTTAGCTATAAGGAAGCTATCACTCACGTCTCTCACGGTTCGTTGTGAGAGACAAACTACAACTCTAACTATTGTGTGGTTTGTTTTGGATTTGATGTGGTTGGACTTTCTTTCTCTTGCTTCAAGCTCACTTGATCTTCTTGATCTTCGTTCGTGTTCTTGAATGCTTCGGGAGAGCTTGAGAGAAAGTCTTCAAAGTCCACGCCGCTATGCATACCCCTTGGGGGGTATTTATAGCGGAAGTGGTTCTTGTCCTCTAGCGTCCTCTGAGATTTGGCAGGATCCTTGATCTTTGATCAACGGTGCGATGAGCCTCTTGAGGAAGTCAACTCTGTTGACGCTTGGGAAGCCTCCACGTGGGTAGGGGACCATCGCTGGGAAAGCGACATCTTTGGAGTTGTCTAAACGTGCCCAGACAAGGGAAGCTTCCTTCTGAGGACTACGGCCGGACGTGATGTAATCATGTTGGGGCGGCCTTGATTTGAATTTGAACCTCGTCCGTATTTTGGCGCGCGTCCCTTCTTGATGAGGACGCCGTCCTATCTTCACAGGGACTTCGCCAATTACGTTCAGCTTTGGAGGTTCTGATGACGTGCGTCCCTACAGCTTAGGGACTTCCGTTCACTTGTTGTCCTTTTCGCTCATGTGCGTCCACTGGACTTACCTGAGATCAACACTTGGACAACTTATCAAATACCTTTGAGTTTGTCATTATCAAAACAAGGGACGATCATTATTGGTTTAGATATTAATGACTGGCGTTCTTAATATCGTCCCAACAATTTCCCCCGTTTTGATGATGACAAACTCTTTCAAATAGTACGCACAGAAGTAAAGCTTTTAGCATGAGAAACTACACTTGATTTTCTTTTCAGCTTAGGTTGGCATGCAACTCATTTCTTTTAAGTGCGTTCTATCTTATTCTTAATCAGCGTCCTTTGGACTTTAGCCGAAATTCCCCCTAAACACATGCTTTCTATGACAACTTAAAGACAATCACATCTCTGCAAAACTATACTTCCCCCTTTTGGCATCATCGAAAAGGAGAACAAGTTAAAAAGTATGCAAGTATTAAGTCATAACTAGAGAAAGGAACGCTTAGACAAACTGAATCACAAATGTAATGAACGCCATTCAAGAAAGATAGAGTACGATCATTACAGACAGTCAACAAAAGTTCCACAACGGGGACAGCGTCCCAATGTCTTAACAAAAACCAAAGAAAAGATAAATTGTTTCAGGGGGGTTTGAAGAGGGAGGGAGATCATTTTCGGGGACGCTTGCCAAGGGCCTTGAGGTGTTGCTCCTGAAGATGGTTGTTCTGTGCAAGGAGCTCGTTGTTGCGCTCAAGAAGTTCGGTGTGGGTGTGAAGGGTGTCGTGAACCTACTGAATTAAATCAATCATCATGCACTGGTTCTCGATCATCATGCCCATCAGATTCTTCGTAGAGTGCTTCTCGGCCTCATCAGGGACGCTCATACCATCGAGCTCGTCCTCTTCATCAGCAGCGTCCTCAACCCGCGTCCCAACTACTTGTAAGTTCTCAGCCTCTGGATCACCTTGAGATTCTTGAGCAGCAGCGGCGGCAGCAGCCTTGGCTTTCCTCTGAGCCTCTTTCCTTTCCTTTTCCATTTGGCGTTTGACTGAAGGAAGCGGCTCATCACAACGAAGTTTTCCAACTGGGGGCAAGGTGATTTGCCTAACGTCCAGTGGATGCCAAAGGACTGTTCTTACTTTGGAGCATAGAGACCTTGCAGCTTGAGAATCTGGTTGACTAAGCCAGGGAAAGGAAGAGAGTGCCTGCCTCCTGTGCACTTGCCCATGTGCTCCAAGTTAACCCGCGGCAAATTGATTGGCTTGCGTTCTAAGAAGGCGTCCAGCAAGATACTGTCAGTGATCTGGACTATCGACTTCTTTTCTTGGCGGGGGACGACCATGCGCACAATGAAGTGATGCGCAAGGACGCCTGTTTTGGAGAGACAGTGAGCAACCCTGTCCTTAGCAATTGGTTGTCTCCCGTTGAATATTCTGTTGAAGATCTCTTCCTGGGAGAAACGACCAAAGTTCTTGTTGGGAAGGTCGTGCATGGCATTTGGCGGAGAGGGACACAGGCCTAGCATATTGCGGACGGTACCCTCAGCAATTGAGTACTCGTCCCCATCAATTTCGAACGTCCCTTGAGGCTTCCCTTTTACTTCTGAGATTTCAAATTTGGAGTAAAAGCGGAGAACCTGTTCGGGGTCGACTTCTGCGGCCTCGGCGCCTAGGTGCGTCCATCCCTGGAACTCAAGCAGTTCCAAAAACTCTTGGCGTTGATTCTCTTCGAGGAACTGGGCGGTGAATAGGAGCGGCGACAAGATTTTCTTAAGGCGTTTCTGCTTGCTGCTGTTGCTCACTATTACTTCATCACCGGCGTCTTCTTCATCGCCATCTCCCTCCTCGTCCTCAGGGTCCTCATCTTGGTGAGGAGCGTCCTCTTCATCTGAGGCCTCGTCCCCTTGCTCATGGGACTCGACCATTTCGGTGTCCTCAGTAGTGGACGCCTGTTCTGTAGGAGGCGCGTCCACAGCTGGAGTCCTTGCCAAGGACTCAATGGGGACTTCAACAGAAGCCGTCCCCTGGACTTGAATAAGATCCTCGACGGCCGGAGCGGGCGGAGGAGGAGGCGGAGGTGAGACTCTGGGAGGAGAGGGAGAAGGAGTTCTTATCTTAGCCTTTGTAGCGGGGGCAGAGGAGGAGCTTGGCGGAGCCATGGATATGGGCTTCACTTTAAGCGGAGCAGGGGGAGGAGGCGGCTTCTTGGCAGGAGAATCCTCAAGAGGAATCACTTTTGGTACAGCGTCCTTGGCCGGGACCTGTACGTGAGGAGTCGCCTGCGGAGCAGCTGGCATGGGCTTTGCCAAGTCCGCCTTTATCTCCGCGTCCAGCGGATCCGTAGCAGCCACAAACGCAGGGGTGGCGTCCTCTACCCTTGGAGGAGGAGGAGGGAGTCGAGGGACTTCCAGTAGGCTCTGTTGGATCGCCGCAGCAATGGCGTCCTTTTCTGCCTGCTCCTGCCTGGCCTTCTCCTCTCTCTCGATTGCAAGCTCCGAGAGGCGAATGGCTGCCATTTGTTGCTCGGTCACCCCTTCAAGCTCAGCAGACGTCTTGAGGCGTCTCTTTGGGGCGGGAGGAGGGGAGGAAGGGATTGGTTTCGGTGGAGAGGAGGAAGGGCCTTTTATTTGGAGCGTTTTGGAAGGAGGGGGAGAGGAAGGCCTTTTGCGTTTTTGAGATGGGACGGAGCCCGCAGGAGCCACGACGAACTCCATTATATCAGGGAGCAGTTTGGCGAGCTCGTCCACGGTTCCACCAAACGAGTCAGAAATGATGCCTGGCCCCATGAATGGAGGGTTGGAGTTGTTGGTTTCCGCAAGGCGGGGCTTGACATACGTTACCATGAAGTAGTAAAGTAGTCGTTGGATTTTAGGAGGATGTTCGTGAGCGGACGCCCTAAGACAGATGTTGGCGAGCGTCCTTGGCTCTTTTTCAAGCCAGTCCTCAATGAGAGGGTCAAGGGGAGGACGGCGTTTGGGTTGAGAGGGGAGCCGTCCAATTGAGCCACTGTAAACAGAGGCTTTGGTGATATTATCTAGCTCAGGCTCGGGTTTGAAGGGCTTCTCCAGAAATGAGAACCGCTTTTGATTGGATTTGGATTGAGAGCGAGGAGGTTGTTGTTTTTGTTGTGGAGGTTGGGAGCGAAGGGGCTGGGGAGGGGTGTTGAAGTGGCGGTGCTGGGTGGATTGAGACGAAGAATGGTGGCGAGGGGGTTCTTGGCGGCCGGAAGGTCTGCCTCTTGACCCCATTAATGACCGGCCTTTCACCGGAAGAGATCTCGAGGAGCTAGGGTTTTTCGCCGCCGACGAGGGTGAGGGGTTTTTGGAAGCTCTGATGTTGGCCATTTGAGAGAGAGGGTTTATATAGAGGAAGATTAGGGTTTAGGATGGGATTTCGGGATGCGTTTGAAGATTTTGCAAATCTTGAGAGATTGCTATAAGTGAGTAAACAATAGAGGAGCGAAGAAAGTGTTTCGGGATGCACAGGTGGGTATTTATAGGAAGAAGACGAAGTTGGACGGTCAGGGGTAACAGGGTCTTTACACTCGGCTTCCTCCACCCGCCTTCCCACATGTGGCTTTCTTCTTTGCTAAGAAACACAGCTGTTGAGCACTGTTTGCGCATATCCCGAGATCTTCGCTGAAACTTCTCTAAGACGGTTCAACTTCCTCCTTTCAAATTTCAACATCTCACAACTGCAAAGGATTCTGACTTGGCGTCCTTTATGAACACAACACGGCAATACTCAGATATGAACCACGGCGTCCCAGACACTGATCTCAACCTCTGAACTTAGAACTCTGTACGGACAACCCTCGGCTCTTAACACGCGTCCCTTTGATCACTTAGAACCATTTTTGAAAATCAAGCAAGTACGTCCCGTAAAGATAAAACAAAGAACGCTCATAGGACGCGTTTGCAAGATTCTCGGCTTAGGTAAGCTTAGAGTTCCCATCATTTCGGCTTATGATGAGGGTAGATTGATCAGGGATACTCTTTGAGATGAAAAGCGAATTAAATACCGTTCAAAAACACAAGCAAATCACATGTCTTAGACTAGCGTCTTTTAAAGATGACTTTAAATGAATACATTACTTTAAAACGAGTTCTCAACAAAACATAGCCAATCATGAAGGGAATAATAGAACGGGACTTGATCATTTAAAAGTTATCATCCCCAAAAGCAGCCGGAGGTGCTCGAAGGGACGTCTATCAAGTGCTTTTGTGAAAATATCGGCCACTTAGTCCTCAGTCCTAACATGATCTACCTTAATTAATCCAAGCTCAACATTATCACGAAGAAAGTGATGTCTTATATGAATATGCTTCGTCCTAGAATGATGAACAGGATTTTTGGCAATACTTATAGCACTAGTGTTATCACACAAGATAGGGACTGTGTTGAGGAACGTACCATAATCTTCAAGTTGGTACTTGATCCATAGGACTTGTGAGCAGCACGAAGCAGCAGCAACGTACTCAGCTTCCGCGGTTGAGAGTGCCACTGAGTTTTGCTTTTTAGATCCCCAAGATACAAGGCACGAGCCCAGGAATTGAGCCATTCCTCAGGTGCTCTTCCTATCCACCACATGGCCAGCGTAATCTGCGTCAGAGTACGCTACCAGGTTTAGGGACGTCCTTCTGGGATACCATAGACATAGGTCATCCCGTCCCTTGAGGTATCTGAAGATTCTCTTGACCTCTTGCATGTGGGACTCCTTTGGATTTGCTTGGAAGCGAGCACACAAGCACACAGCGAACATGATGTCAGGACGACTTGCCGTTAGGTATAGCAAGGACCCTATCATTCCTCTGTAGAGCTTTTGATCTACACTCTTGCCTTCTTCATCAGCATAAAGGCGAGTGTTGGGGGAGATGGGAGTATCAATGGGTTTTGAAGAGTTCATCCCATACTTCTCGAGCATTTCACGAATGTACTTTTGTTGATGAATGCGCGTCCCATCTTTGAGCTGAGTGATTTGGAGTCCCAAGAAGAAGTTGAGTTCTCCTATGAGGGACATCTCAAACTCACTACTCATCAAGTTCTTGAATTCCTCTACAAGTTTCATGTTAGTGCTTCCAAAGACTATGTCATCGACATAGACTTGGACAATCAAGACATCTTTAAGGACTTTCTTTAAGAAAAGTGTTTTATCGATGTTACCTCGTGTATACCCGTTGGACAAGAGAAAGGACGCAAACCTATCGTACCATGCACGAGGGGCTTGCTTGAGTCCATAAAGTGCCTTGTCCAAGAAGTACACATGATCAGGGTGATCAGCGTCCTCAAATCCTGGAGGTTGAGCGACGTACACTTCTTCTTTAAGCTTGCCGTTGAGGAAGGCTGTTTTGACATCCATTTGAAAAAGCTTGAACCCTTTGTGAGCGGCATAGGCGATCAGGAGGCGAATGGCTTCAATTCTGGCAACAGGAGCGAAGGTCTCATCATAGTCGATTCCTTCCTCTTGTCTATAGCCCTGAGCCACAAGCCTTGCTTTATTTCTTGACACACGACCACTCTCATCAAGCTTGTTCCTGTAGACCCACCTCGTCCCTATTATGTTTTTGTTTCTTGGACGAGGGACGAGGGTCCAAACCTTGTTTCTTTCAAACTGATTAAGTTCTTCTTGCATGGCTTGAATCCAATCAGCGTCCTGAAGTGCCTCCTTTATGTTTTTAGGTTCAATTAAGGACACAAAGGCGTTGAAGGCACAGAATGCTATGTTGGCATTATGGGACTGATTCACAGCCGATCTTGTTTGAACTCCTTTTGAAATATCTAAGATGATTTGATCTGTTGAATGAAGTCTTGAAAGATTGGATCCCTTATGAGTATCGTCCCGTGCAGGAGTACATCTAGGGTCCGTCCAATCAGATTCATCTGAGTCAAACCCGTCGTCTTCATTGAAAGACTCAGAGTGTTCCCCCTCAGGTTGAGCGTCCACTTCTTGACGCTGTTCGCCTTGTAAGCTTGATTCAGCTACATCATGTTGACCTGGTGATTCACTCCGAGAGAGAATTTCCTGAGCAGCATTGGGAACTTCCACTGAGACTTCTTCATGGTTTGGAGTAACGTCCTTAAGAACATAGTATTTTCCAGAGGACCCAAGATCAACTTCATCGTCGGAGTCGTCCTGCTGATGAGTATGTGAGCGATCTTTCCCACTTGATTTTTCTTTGTGAGAGGCACTTTCCTTGAACCCAACATGGATGCTCTCCTCAAGCCTTAGAGTTCGTTTATTGAAAACTCTATACGCTTTACTGGTGAGGGAGTACCCAAGGAATATGGCTTCGTCACTTCTTGCATCAAACTTTCCAAGTCTTTCTTTATCATTGTTGTGAACAAAGCATTTACATCCAAAGACTTTGAGATAGTCAATGCGAGGCTTTCTTCCGTTCAACAATTCATAGGACGTCTTCTTCAACAAAGGACGGATCATGGCTCGATTGACAATATAGCAAGCTGTAGCAATAGCTTCCGCCCAGAAGTATTTGGGAACACTATTAGCCAGAAGCATAGTCCTTGCCATATCCTCCAGCGTCCTATTCTTTCTTTCCACCACTCCATTTTGTTGAGGAGTCCTTGGAGCTGAGAAGTCGTGTGAGACTCCATGTTGATCACAGTAGGCCACGAACTCTGAGTTTCGAAACTCCGTCCCATGATCTGATCTTATGGATTTGAGAGGCGTCTCAAGCGCAACTTCCACTTGTTTGATGAAGACTTTGAATGCGTTGAAGCAATCTGTTTTTGAAGCTAAGAAAAGAACCCAGGTGAATCGAGAATAATCATCTACAAGGACATAAATGTACCTCTTTCCACCATAGCTCAACATCTTCATTGGTCCACAAAGATCCATATGGAGAAGTTCCAAAGGTTTCTTTGTGCTGACATCGTTCTTTGACTTAAAGGACGTTCTTGTTTGCTTTCCTTTGATACAGGCTTCACACTGTTCAATTTTCTCAAGATCAATTTGGGGAAGACCTTTCACAAGATTTCTTTGATGTAGCTTGAGGATTGTACTTGGTCCAGCATGGCCAAGTCGGCGATGCCAGAGGTCAGCGTCCTCCTTTGACACAGATAGGCACAACTCAGATTTTGGCTTGAACTCCTGATTGAAGATGTAGACATTGTTCTTTCGGACTCCTTTGAGGACGACTTTGTTTGATTTCTTGTTGATGACGAGGCACTCCTTTGAGTCAAATGTGACTAGGTTTTCACCTTGATCACACATTTGAGAGACGCTTAGTAGATTAAAGCCAAGTCCTTCAACAAGGCTAACGTTTGTCGCTTTGATGGACGGATTGAGAATGGCAGTTCCCGTCCCTTTGATCTTTCCTTTGCCCTTATTGCCAAACGAGACAGTTCCTCCCGTGGCGCTACTTTGGATAGAAGTGAGATGGATCTGGCTTCCTGTCATATGGTTTGAGGCGCCACTATCAATGATCCATGGGCGTCCCCTCACTTCCACCTGCCAAAACAAAGTTAGTGTTTGGCGACCCAGGCAAGGTGTTCCTTACCTGGTTCGTTACAGAAATAGAACTCTGGTTCTGGCAAATAGTCACTTATATTCACGTCATTTGAAACAGCATGCTTTCGGAAAGAACTCTTAGAACGTCTAGGACGTCTAGGGTTAGCCTTAGGGACGGACTTATTATTTTCAATGTTAGTCCTAGCAGCTTTGCCACTTTGAATGTCGTCCTTCAGTTTTAAGCATTCATATTTAAAGTGATCTCCTTTTCCACAATACCAACACGTCCTATAGTAAGTACCAAGGTAGTACTTCTTGTTGGGACGTTGGATTTTGTTCTTTTTCATCTTTTGAGGGTTACAGACTTTCGAACCGTCCCCCTTAGCAATTTTCTTATAGATCCTATGACTAGTGGAGTTAGTGTAGTAGTCCTCTAGACCTTTCTCTCCACTTTCTAGGACTCTAATTCTTTCAAGGAGATTCTTGGTCTTTTCCCTTTCTAATTCAAGTTCTGAGGTTTTGCTTGCCTCAAAGTCGCTAGGGAGAGTGTTCCTAGTGTCAGACTCGTATCCTAGTCCTCTCTTGGCTGGGACAAACACCATTGGTTGAACTTCCTCAGTTGCTGGGCTCTTCCCTAACACTTTCACCTCTTCTCTAAGCTTAGCATTCTCTAGCTTAAGACACATCACTTCAGTTTTCAGGGATTTGACTTCGACACATGAGGACTCTAGTTGCAATGACACTGTAGCACAGTTCTCACATTCAACTAACACATTTTCACTTCCAAGTTCAAGTTCATCCATTCTATGTTGCATAACTACGCTTTCTTCCATGATTCTATTAATGAGCTTAATAAGTTTGGATTTGGAACACTTCTCCAAGGAATTCATCATGGATTCACGAGTTACCTCTTGTTCCTTTTCAGGAGCGTCCTCTTCAATGACTGGGGCGTCCTCCACAGCCATGTACGCCACTTGTTCATCATCTGAGGCGTCCTCTATGGCTATGTACGCCACTGGTCCTTCGGGTTCTTCATCATCAGAACTCACATTATCCCATGCGGCTTCACACGCTCCCAAGAGGGCTTTCATCTTCATTTCTTTTGAGTTTAGTCCCGTAGTACACTTTTTGGCAAAGTGTCCTTTCTTGTTACACTTGTAGCAAGTAAGTTCCTTCATCTCTGCCTCTGTATACTTGGGACTCTCCTTTTTGTAAGGCATCTTGTTTTTCTTGGAATCTCTGGTGTTTTTACCCCATAAGCGAGCAACTTTGTGTAGAAGGGCAATCTCTTCCTCTTCTTCTAGCTGTTCCTTGGTCTTGCTTTCCTTCTCTCTCAAGGCTTGAGTACGCATTCTTTCACGATTCTCATTTTTATTTGCTTCCACCATTAAGGCAATATCTCTTTGGTGGCGCAGATACTCAGCGTACTCTGGAGTTGACGTCATCAAGGCGAGATCTGTCTGGGGGTTCCTAGCCAATTCAGCCATATCGGCTTCCCTTCTTGCTTCATAGCCTCTCAACTTCCCATAGATCTCTTCCATATCCAGGGTCTTGTTGGTTGTATTCTCCTTGAACGTAGTCCTATCAAAATTCCATTTTCCTGTAAGTCCATCAATGACTACTCCAACTCTGTTCCTCATTGAGATTTCAGCTTCTGGGATGCCCAAATTTCGCATCTTGGTCACAAGAGCTTCAAAGCGGTATGAGTAGTCCTTGACAGTTTCATTAGGCAGCATTCTGAAGGCATAGAACTCTCGTTTGATTTCAAGCTTAACGTCTTCCTTCATCTCCGCCGTACCCACATGGTACTTCTCAAGAGCTTCCCATTGTAGTTTGGCCGTTGCCAAATTGCTAACTCGGGTGGCGTCCCTCTCGCAAAGGGACGCTTGAAGGAAGCATATTGCCTTAGCGTTTGTTTCCAAAAGCTTGAATTCGTCAGGACCCCACTCGTCCTCTTTGTCTTTCTTGTCATCAGGGATGGTAAGGTCACCTTTCATGATCACTCTCCAGCATTGATAATTCTGACTTCTGCAAAAGTTCTCGAAGCGGATCTTCCAGCGGTTGAAGTTGCCGTCCGTCAGACGAGGAGGCTTTACAAAGGAGATTCCAATAGGTTCCATGTCCATCTTGTACCTGCAACTCAACAAAATCTAGAGCGCCTGCTCTGATACCAATTGTTGGATCGTAAGTCAGTTAATGAGGGCGTCCTTAACTGGGTTAAGGGCGTCCTTTAGTGCAGCGGAAAGTAGACTTAACAGAATACAAGATAAGATAAGTGAACACAGGTATTTATAGAGGAACCCCACTAAGACCAACTAGTCTTATGGGTAAACCTCTACCTCCGTTGGAGGATTTTCAATAGCCGTCCCTTATCTTATTGAGAGTGAGTCCTTACAACTTAGGCGAGTCGTTACACTTCTCTGAGCTAAGCGTCCGTCCTTAGCCTCACTAGTAACACTCCTTTCAACCTAACAAGTAACCTAACACTCTTAGCTATAAGGAAGCTATCACTCACGTCTCTCACGGTTCGTTGTGAGAGACAAACTACAACTCTAACTATTGTGTGGTTTGTTTTGGATTTGATGTGGTTGGACTTTCTTTCTCTTGCTTCAAGCTCACTTGATCTTCTTGATCTTCGTTCGTGTTCTTGAATGCTTCGGGAGAGCTTGAGAGAAAGTCTTCAAAGTCCACGCCGCTATGCATACCCCTTGGGGGGTATTTATAGCGGAAGTGGTTCTTGTCCTCTAGCGTCCTCTGAGATTTGGCAGGATCCTTGATCTTTGATCAACGGTGCGATGAGCCTCTTGAGGAAGTGAACTCTGTTGACGCTTGGGAAGCCTCCGCGTGGGTAGGGGACCATCGCTGGGAAAGCGACATCTTTGGAGTTGTCTACACGTGCCCAGACAAGGGAAGCTTCCTTCTGAGGACTACGGCCGGACGTGATGTAATCATGTTGGGGCGGCCTTGATTTGAATTTGAACCTCGTCCGTATTTTGGCGCGCGTCCCTTCTTGATGAGGACGCCGTCCTATCTTCACAGGGACTTCGCCAATTACGTTCAGCTTTGGAGGTTCTGATGACGTGCGTCCCTACAGCTTAGGGACTTCCGTTCACTTGTTGTCCTTTTCGCTCATGTGCGTCCACTGGACTTACCTGAGATCAACACTTGGACAACTTATCAAATACCTTTGAGTTTGTCATTATCAAAACAAGGGACGATCATTATTGGTTTAGATATTAATGACTGGCGTTCTTAATATCGTCCCAACAGGTATCTCAATTCATATCAAATAAAACTCTTTGCTTTCTTTTGTAATGGAGAACTGTTGGGACGATATTAAGGACGTCAGTCGTTAATATCTAAACCATTAATAATCGTCCCTTGTTTTGATAATGACAAACTCAAATGTATTTGATAAGTTGTCCAAGTTTTGATCTCAGGTAAGTCCAGTGGACGCACATGAGCGAAAAGGACAACAAGTGAACAGCAGTCCCTATGCTGTAGGGACGCATGTTACCAGAACATCCAAAGCTAAACGTAATTGGCGGAGTCCCTGCGCAAGATAGGACGGAGTCCTCATCAAGAAGGGACGCGCGCCAAAATACGTACGAAGTTCAAATTCAAATCAAGGCCGCCCCAACATGATTACATCATCGTCCGGCCTTAGTCCTCAGAAGGAAGCTTCCTTTGTCTGGGCACGTGTAGACAATGCCAAAGACGTCGCTTTCCCAGCAATGGTCCCCTACCCACGCGGAGGCTTCCCAAGCGTCAACAGAGTTGACCTCCTCAAGAGGCTCATCGCACCGTTGATCAAAGATCGAGGATCCTGCCAAGTCTCAGAGGACGCTAGAGGACAAGAATCACTTCCGCTATAAATACTCTCCAAGGAGTATGCATAGCGGCATGTGTGTGCAAGAGTGGACTTTGAAGACTTTCTCTCAAGCTCTCCCGAAGCATTCAAGAACACGAACGAAGATCAAGAAGATCCAGTGAGCTTGAAGCAAGAGAAAGAAAGTCCAACCACATCAAATCCAAAACAAACCACAAATCAATTAGAGTTGTAGTTTGTCTCTCACAACGAACCGTGAGAGACGTGAGTGACAGCTTCCTTATAGCTAAGAGTGTTAGGTTACTTGTTAGGTTGAAAGGAGTGTTACTAGTGAGGCTAAGGACGGACGCTTAGCTCAGAGAAGTGTAACGACTCGCCTAAGTTGTAAGGACTCGCTCTTAATAAGATAAGGGACGGCTATTGAAAATCCTCCAACGGAGGTAGAGGTTTACCCATAAGACTAGTTGGTCTTAGTGGGGTTCCTCTATAAATACTCGTGTCCACTTATCTTGTATTCTGTTAAGTCTATTTTCCGCTGCACTAAAGGACGCCCTTAACCCAGTTAAGGACGCCCTCATTAACTGACTTACGATCCATCAATTGGTATCAGAGCAGGCGCTCTAGATTTTTGTTGAGTTGCAGGTACAAGATGGACATGGAACCTATTGGAATCTCTTTTGTAAAGCCTCCTCGTCTGACGGACGGCAACTTCAACCGCTGGAAGATCCGCTTGGAGAACTTTTGCAGAAGTCAGAATTATCAATGCTGGAGAGTGATCATGAAGGGTGACCTTACCATCCCTGATGACAAGAAGGACAAAGAGGACGAGTGGGGTCCTGACGAATTCAAGGTTTTGGAAACAAACGCTAAGGCTATATGCTTCCTTCAAGCGTCCCTCTGCGAAAGGGACGCCACCCGAGTTAGCAATTTGGCAACAGCCAAACTACAATGGGAAGCTCTTGAGAAGTACCATGTGGGTACGGCAGAGATGAAGGAAGACGTCAAGCTTGAAATCAAACGAGAGTTCTATGCCTTCAGAATGCTTCCTAACGAATCTGTCAAGGACTACTCATACCGCTTTGAAGCTCTTGTGACCAAGATGCGAAATTTAGGCATCCCAGAAGCTGAAGTCTCAATGAGAAACAGAGTCGGAGTAGTCATTGATGGGCTTACAGGAAAATGGAATTTTGATAGGACTACGTTCAAGGAGAACACAGCCAACAAAACCCTGGATATGGAAGAGATCTATGGGAAGCTGAGAGGCTATGAAGCGAGAAGGGAAGCTGATATGGCTGAATTGGCTAGAAACCCCCAGACAGATCTTGCTTTGATGACGTCAACTCCAGAGTACGCTGAGTATCTGCGCCACCAAAGAGATATTGCCCTAATGGTGGAAGCAAATAAAAATGAGAATCGTGAAAGGATGCGTGCTCAAGCTTTGAAAGAAAAGGAAAGCAAGACTAAGGAACAGCTGGAAGAAGAGGAAGAGATTGCCCTTCTACACAAAGTTGGTCGCTTATGGGGTAAAAAGGCCAGAGATTCCAAGAAACACAAGATGCCTTACAAAAAGGAGAGTCCCAAGTATACAGAGGTAGAGATGAAGGAACTTACTTGCTACAAATGTAACAAGAAAGGACACTTTGCTAAAAGGTGTACTACGGGACTAAACTCAAAAGAAATGAAGATGAAAGCTCTCTTGGGAGCGTGCGAAGCCGCATGGGATAATGTGAGTTCTGATGATGAAGAACCAGAAGGACCAGTGGCGTACATAGCCGTAGAGGACGCCTCAGATGATGAGCAAGTGGCGTACATGGCTGTGGAGGACGCCCCAGTCCTTGAAGAGGACGCTTCTGAAAAGGAACAAGAGGTAACTCGTGAATCCATGATGAACTCCTTAGAGAATTTTGTTCCAAAACCAAACTTATTAAGCTCATTAAAAGAATCATGGAAGAAAGCGTTGTTATGCAACATAGAATGGATGAACTTGAACTTGAAAGTGAAAATAGGCTAGTTGAATGTGAGAACTGTGCTACAATTTCGTTACAACTAGAGTCCTCGTATGTCGAAGTTAAATCCCTGAAAACTGAAGTGATGTGCCTTAAGCTAGAGAACGCTAAGCTTAGGGAAGAGGTGAAGGTGTTAGGGAAGAACCCGGTAACTGAGGTAGTTCAACCAATGGTGTTTGTCCCAGCCAAAAGAGAACTAAGATACGAGTCTGACACTAGGAACTCTCTCCCTAGTGACTTTGAGGCTAGCAAAACCTCAGAACTTGAATTAGAAAGGGAAAAGACCAAGAACCTTCTTGAAAGAATTCGAGTCCTAGAGAGTGGAGAGAAAGGTCAAAGGAACTATTACACTAACTCCACTAGTCATAGGATCTATAAGAAGATTGCTAAGGGGGAAGGTTCAAAAGTTTGTGACCCTCAAAAGATGAAAAAGAATAAAATCCAACGTCCCAACAAGAAGTACTACCTTGGTACTTACTATAGGACGTGTTGGTACTATGGAAAAGGAGATCACTTCAAATATGATTGCCTGAAACTGAAGAACGACATGGAAAGTGGCAAAGCTGCTAGGAATAACATTGAAAATGATAAGTCCGTCCCTAAGGCTAACCTTAGACGTCCTAGACGATCTAAGAGTTCTTTCAGAAAGCATGCTATTTCAAATGATGTGAATATAAGTGACTACATGCCAGAACCAGAGTTCTATTTCTGTAACGAACCAGGTAAGGAACACCTTGCCTGGGTCGCCATACACTAACCTTGTTTTGGCAGGTGGAAGTGAGGGGACGCCCATGGATCATTGATAGTGGCGCCTCAAACCATATGACAGGTAGCCAGATCCATCTCACTTCTATCCAAAGTAGCGCCACGGGAGGAACTGTCTCGTTTGGCAACAAGGGCAAAGGAAAGATCAAAGGGACGGGAACTGCTATTCTCAATCCGTCTATCAAAGCGACAAATGTTAGCCTTGTTGAAGGACTTGGCTTCAACCTCCTAAGCGTCTCTCAAATGTGTGATCAAGGTGAAAACTTAGTCACATTTGACTCAAAGGAGTGCCTCGTCATCAACAAGAAATCCAACAAAGTCGTCCTCAAAGGAGTCCGAAAGAACAATGTCTACATCTTCAATCAGGAGTTCAAGCCAAAATCTGAGTTGTGCTTATCTGTGTCAAAGGAGGACGCTGACCTCTGGCATCGCCGACTTGGCCATGTTGGACCAAGCACAATCCTCAAGCTTCATCAAAGAAATCTTGTGAAAGGTCTTCCCCAAATTGATCCTGAGAAAATTGAACAGTGTGAAGCATGTATCAAAGGGAAGCAGACAAGAACGTCCTTTAAGTCAAAGAACGATGTCAGCACAAAGAAACCTTTGGAACTTCTCCATATGGATCTTTGTGGACCAATGAAGACGTTAAGCTATGGTGGAAAGAGGTATATCTATGTCCTTGTAGATGACTTTTCTCGATTCACCTGGGTTCTTTTCTTAGCTTCAAAAACAGATTGCTTCAATGCATTCAAAGTCTTCATCAAACAAGTGGAAGTTGCGCTTGAGACGCCTCTCAAATCCATAAGATCAGACCATGGGACGGAGTTTCAAAACTCAGAGTTCGTGGCCTACTGTGATCAACATGGAGTCTCTCACAACTTCTCAGCTCCAAGGACTCCTCAACAAAATGGAGTGGTGGAAAGAAAGAATAGGACGCTGGAGGATATGGCAAGGACTATGCTCTTAGCCAATAGCGTCCCCAAGTACTTCTGGGCTGAAGCTATTGCTACAGCGTGCTACATTATCAATCGAGCCATGATCCGTCCTTTGCTGAAGAAGACTACCTATGAGTTGCTGAATGGAAGAAAGCCTCGCATCGACTATCTCAGAGTCTTTGGATGCAAGTGCTTTGTTCACAACAATGATAAAGAAAGACTTGGAAAGTTTGACGCAAGAAGTGACGAAGCCATATTCCTTGGATACTCCCTCACCAGTAAAGCGTATAGAGTTTTCAATAAACAAACTCTAAAGCTTGAGGAGAGCATTCATGTTGTGTTCAAAGAAAGTTCTTCTCACAAAGATAAACCAAGTAAGAAAGAACGCTCATCTCCTCTGCAGCAGGATGACTCCGATGATGAAGTTGATTTCGGGTCCTCTGGAAAATACTATGTTCCTAAGGACGCTACTCAAAATCCTGAAGAAGTCTCAGTAGAAGTTCCCAGTGTTGTTCAGGAAGTTCCATCTCAAAGTGAATCTCCAGCTCAACATGAGGTCGTTGAATCAAGCCTACAAGGAGAACAGCGTCAAGAAGAGGACGCTCAACCTGAGGGGGAACTCTATGAAACTCTCAATGAAGACGACGGGTTTGACTTAGATGAATCTGATTGGACGGACCCTAGATGTACTCCTGTAAGGGACGATACTCATAAGGGATCCCATCTTTCGAGACTTCATTCAACGGATCAAATCATCTCAGATATGTCAAAAGGAGTTCAAACAAGATCAGCCGTGAATCAGTCCCTTAATGCTAACATAGCGTTCTGTGCCTTCAACGCCTTTGTGTCCTTGGTTGAACCTAAGAACATAAAGGAAGCACTCCAGGACGCTGATTTGATTCAGGCCATGCAAGAGGAACTTAATCAATTCGAAAGAAATAAGGTTTGGACCCTCGTCCCTCGTCCGAGAAACAAAAACATAATAGGGACGAGATGGGTCTACAGGAACAAGCTTGATGAGAATGGTCGCGTGTCAAGAAACAAAGCAAGGCTTGTGGCTCAAGGCTATAGGCAAGAGGAAGGGATTGATTATGATGAAACCTTCGCTCCTGTCGCCAGGATTGAAGCCATTCGCCTCCTCATCGCCTTTGCCGCTCACAAAGGGTTCAAGCTTTTTCAAATGGACGTCAAGACAGCCTTTCTCAACGGCAAGCTCAAAGAAGAAGTGTACGTCGCTCAACCTCCAGGATTTGAGGACGCTGATCACCCAGATCATGTGTACTTCTTGGACAAGGCACTCTATGGACTCAAGCAAGCCCCTCGTGCATGGTACGATAGGTTTGCGTCCTTCCTCTTGTCCAACGGGTACACACGAGGTAACATTGATAAAACCCTGTTCTTAAAGAAAGTTCTTAAAGATGTCTTAATTGTCCAAGTCTATGTCGATGACATAGTCTTTGGAAGCACTAACATGAAATTTGTAGAGGAATTCAAGAACTTGATGAGTAGTGAGTTTGAGATGTCCCTCATAGGAGAACTCAACTTCTTCTTGGGACTCCAAATCACTCAGCTCAAAGATGGGACGCGGATTCATCAACAAAAGTACATCCGTGAAATGTTTGAGAAGTATGGGATGAACTCTTCAAAACCCATTGATACTCCCATCTCCCCAAACACTCGCCTCTATGCTGATGAAGAAGGCAAGAGTGTAGATCAAAAGCTCTACAGAGGAATGATAGGGTCCTTGCTATATCTTACGGCAAGTCGTCCCGACATCATGTTCGCTGTATGCTTGTGCGCTCGATTCCAAGCAAATCCAAAGGAGTCCCATATGCAAGAGGTCAAAAGAATCTTCAGATATCTTAAGGGACGGGATGACCTATGTATATGGTATCCCAGAAGGACGTCCCTGAACCTGGTAGCTTACTCTGACGCAGATTACGCTGGCCATGTGGTGGATAGGAAGAGCACCTCAGGAATGGCACAATTCCTTGGCTCATGCCTTGTATCTTGGGGATCCAAAAAGCAAAACTCCGTGGCATTATCAACCGCGGAAGCTGAGTACGTTGCTGCTGCTTCGTGCTGCTCACAAGTCCTATGGATCAAGTACCAACTTGAAGATTATGGTACGTCCCTCAACACAGTCCCTATCTTGTGTGACAACACCAGTGCTATAAGTATTGCCAAAAATCCCGTTCATCATTCTAGGACGAAGCATATTCACATAAGGCATCACTTTCTTCGTGATAATGTTGAACTTGGATTAGTTAGAGTGGATCATGTTAGGACTGAGGACCAAGTGGCCGATATTTTCACAAAAGCACTTGATAGACGTCCCTACGAGCACCTCCGGTTGCTCTTGGGGATGATAACTTTTAAATGATCAAGTCCCGTTCTATTATTCCCTCCATGATTGGCTATGTCTTGTTGAGAACTTGTTTTAAGGTGTGTCATGCATTAAAGTCATCTTTAAAGGACGCTAGTCTAAGATATGTGTATTCGCTTGTGTCCTTGAATGGTATTCATTTCGCTTTTCATCTCAAGAGTATCCCTGATCACCCTACCCTCACCATAAGCCGAAATGATGGGAACTCTAAGCTTACCCAAGCCGAGAATCTTGCAAACGCGTCCTATGAGCATTCCTTGTTTCACCTTTATGGGACGTACTTGCTTGATTTTCAAAAATGGTTCTAAGTGATCAAAGGGACGCGTGCTAAGAGCTGAGAGTTGTCTGTACAGAGTTCTAATTACAGAGGTTGAGATCAGTGAATGGGACGCCGTGGTTCAGTTCTGTGTTGTGTAGTGTTGTGTGTTGAAAGGACGTCAGGTCAGAGTCCTTTGCAGTTGTGAGAAGTTTGAATGGTTGAAATTGGGAAGGTAAACCGTTTTAACGAATCGTCAGCGAAAATCTCGGGATATGCGCAAACAGTGCTCAACAGCTGTATTCCTTAGCAAAGAAGAAAGCCACGTGTGGGAAGGCGGGTGGAGGAAGCTGTGTGTAAAGACCCTGTTACCCCTGACCGTCCAACTTCGTCTTCTTCCTATATATACCCACCTGTGAACTCCGAAAACCTTTCTTCGCTCATCTGCTGTTTGCACACTTTTAGAAATCTCAAAGATCTTCCAAATCTTCAACCGAATCCCGAAATCTTTCTCCAAACCCTAATCCTCCCCTATTTAAACCATCTCAAAAATGGCCAACACAAGAGCCTCAAAGAATCCCTCACCCTCGTCGGCAGCGAAAAACACTAGCTCTTCGAGATCTCCTCCGGTGAAAGGCCGGTCATTAATGGAGTCGAGAGGCAGATCTTCTGGCCGACAAGAACCCCCTCGCCACCATTCCTCCTCTCAAAGCACCCAGCGCCGCCACTCCAACACCCCTCCTCAACCCCTTCGCTCCCAACCTCCTCAACAAAAACAACCATCCCGCTCTCAATCCAAAACCCAGCCGAAGAGGTTCTCATTTCTGGAGAAGCCCTTCAAACCCGAGCCTGAGCCAGAAAATATCACCAAAGCCTCTGTTTACAGTGGCTCAATTGGCCGGCTCCCCTCTCAACCCAAACGCCGTCCTCCCCTTGACCCTCTCATTGAGGACTGGCTTGAAAAGGAGCCTAGGACGCTCGCCAACATTTGTCTTAGGGCGTCCACTCACGAACATCCTCCTAAAATCCAACGCCTCCTCCACTACTTCATGATCACATATGTCAAGCCCCGCCTTCAAGAAACCAATCACACCAACCCACCGTTCATGGGGCCAGGAATCATTTCTGACTCATTTGGTGGAACCGTGGACGAGCTCGCCAAACTACTTCCTGATATAATGGAGTTTGTTGTGGCTCCTACGGGCTCCGTCCCTTCTCAAAAAAGGAAAAGGCCTTCCTCTCCCCCTCCGTCCAAATCGCTCCAAATTAAAGGCCCTTCCTCCTCCCCACCAAAGCCAATCCCTTCCTCCCCTCCTCCTGCCCCAAAACGACGCCTCAAGACCTCTGCTCAGCTTGAGGGCGTCACGGATGAAGAAATGGCCACCATTCGCCTCTCCGAAATTCAACTGGCAAAAGAGGAGAAGGTGCGCCAAGAGCAAGAGCAAGCAGAGAAAGCAGCCGTTGAGAAGGCGATCCAAGCGAGTATGCAGGACCTTCGTCAACTCCCTCCTCCTCCTCCAAGGGTAGAGGACGCTCCTCAAGTCCAGGCCAAGGACGCTCCACAAGTCCAGGTCCAGGCCAAGGATGCTACCCCTGCTACTCTGCCGCCTCCTCCCTCTGCTCCGCTCAAGGTGAAACCGATCTCAGTGGTTCCGCCCAGCTCCTCCTCTGCTCCTCCCCCAAAAGCTAAGCTCCGCACTCCCTCTCCCTCTCCCCCTAGAGCTTCACCTCCTCCTCCTCCTCCGCCTGCTCCGGCCGTCGAAGAAGCTGCTCAAGTTCAAGGGACGTCTCCTCCATCCGTTCCCACAGAGTCCTTGGTAAGGACTCCAGCGGTGGACGCGCCTCCCACAGAACAGGCGTCCACAGCTGAGGACACTGCAATGGTTGAGTTCCAAGAACAACGGAACGAAGCCTCCGATGACGAGGACGCCCCTCCCCAGGATGAGGAACCTGAGGAAGAGGAGGGAGATGGAGATGAAGAAGATGCTGGTGATGAAGTGATCGTGAGCAATGGCTCCAAGCAGAAACGCTTCAAGAAAATCCTATCGCCGCTCCTCTTCACCGCCGAGTTTCTGGCAGAGAACCAGCGCCAAGAGTTCTTGGATCTTCTTGAGTTCCAGGGTTGGACGCACTTGGGCGCTGAGGCCGCTGATGTTGACCCTGACGAGGTTCTCCGTTTCTACTCAAAGTTCAAAATCACAGAAGTAAACGGGAAGCCTCAGGGGACTTTTGAAATCGATGGGGACGAGTACTCAGTTGCTGAGGGCACCGTCCGCAAAATGCTAGTCCTGCGTCCTTCTCCGCAAGATGCTCTGCACGATCTGCCGTGCAAGAACTTTGGCCGTTTCTCCCAAGATGAAATCCTCAACAGAATATTCAATGGGAGACAGCCAGCTGCTAAGGACAGAGTTGCTCATTGCCTCACCAAGACAGGCGTCCTTGCGCATCACTTCATTGTGCGCATGGTCGTCCCCCGCCAAGAGAAGAAGTCCATTGTTCAGATCACTGATAGTATTCTCTTGGACGCTTTCTTGGAACGCAAGCCGATAAACTTGCCCCGAGTAATCTTGGAACACATGGGCAAGTGCACAGGAGGCAGGCACTCTCTTCCTTTCCCCGGCTTGGTCAAGCAAATTCTGAAGCAGCAGGGACTCTATGCTCCTAAACAAGAGCGTTCCTTTGGCATTCATTGGGACGTCAGGCAAATTACACTCCCTCCAGTTGGGAAACTCAGGTGTGATGAGCCCCTTCCGTCCGTTAAGCGCCAACTGGAAAAGGAACGGAAAGAGGCTGAAAGGAAAGCCAAAGCTGAGAGGAGAGCTCAAGCTGCTGCTGCTGCTGAACCTGGAGAAGGAGATCACGAAGCTGAAAATGTCCAAGTAGTTGGGACGCCAGCTGAGGACGCTGCTGATGACGAGGACGAGCTCGATGGTATGAGCGTCCCTGATGAGGCTGAGAGGCACTCTACGAAGTATCTGATGGGCATGATGATCGAGAACCAGTGCATAATGATTGATCTAATTCAGCAGGTTCACGACACACTTCACGTCCACACAGACCTTCTTGAGCGCAACAACGAGCTCCTTGCCCAGAACAACCATCTTCAGGAGCAACACCTCAAAGCCCTTGGCAAGCGTCCCAGAAAATGATCACCTCCCCCTTCTCTAACCCTGAAACAATTTATCATTTCTTGAGTTTTTGTTAAGACAATGGGACGTTGTCCCCGTTTTGAACACTTGTTGTGAATGTCTGTAATGAACGTTCTCGTTTCTCATTCTGAATGCCATTCACTACATTTATGCTTCATTTTGTCTAAGCGTACCTTTCTTTAGTTATGACTTTGTGCTTGCATGCTTTTCGACTTGTTCTCCTTTTCGATGATGCCAAAAGGGGGAAGTATAGTTTTGCAGAGATGCGATTGTCCTTAAGTTATCATAGAAAGCATGTGTTCAGGGGGAATTTCGGCCAAGTCAAAAGGTCGTTAGTTAGGAATAAAATAGAACGCACTTAAAAGAATGTGTTGCATGCCAATCTAAGCTGAAAAGAAAATCAAAGTGTAGTTCCTCATGCTAAAAGCTTTACTTCTGTGTGCATTATTTGAAAGAGTTTGTCATCATCAAAAAGGGGGAAATTGTTGGGACGATATTAAGGACGTCAGTCGTTAATATCTAAACCAATAATAATCGTCCCTTGTTTTGATAATGACAAACTCAAATGTATTTGATAAGTTGTCCAAGTTTTGATCTCAGGTAAGTCCAGTGGACGCACATGAGCGAAAAGGACAACAAGTGAACAGCAGTCCCTATGCTGTAGGGACGCATGTTACCAGAACTTCCAAAGCTAAACGTAATTGGCGGAGTCCCTGCCAAAGATAGGACGGAGTCCTCATCAAGAAGGGACGCGCGCCAAAATACGGACGAAGTTCAAATTCAAATCAAGGCCGCCCCAACATGATTACATCATCGTCCGGCCTTAGTCCTCAGAAGGAAGCTTCCTTTGTCTGGGCACGTGTAGACAATGCCAAAGACGTCGCTTTCCCAGCAATGGTCCCCTACCCACGCGGAGGCTTCCCAAGCGTCAACAGAGTTGACCTCCTCAAGACGCTCATCGCACCGTTGATCAAAGATCGAGGATCCTGCCAAGTCTCAGAGGACGCTAGAGGACAAGAATCACTTCCGCTATAAATACTCTCCAAGGAGTATGCATAGCGGCATGTGTGTGCAAGAGTGGACTTTGAAGACTTTCTCTCAAGCTCTCCCGAAGCATTCAAGAACACGAACGAAGATCAAGAAGATCAAGTGAGCTTGAAGCAAGAGAAAGAAAGTCCAACCACATCAAATCCAAAACAAACCACAAATCAATTAGAGTTGTAGTTTGTCTCTCACAACGAACCGTGAGAGACGTGAGTGATAGCTTCCTTATAGCTAAGAGTGTTAGGTTACTTGTTAGGTTGAAAGGAGTGTTACTAGTGAGGCTAAGGACGGACGCTTAGCTCAGATAAGTGTAACGACTCGCCTAAGTTGTAAGGACTCGCTCTTAATAAGATAAGGGACGGCTATTGAAAATCCTCCAACGGAGGTAGAGGTTTACCCATAAGACTAGTTGGTCTTAGTGGGGTTCCTCTATAAATACTCGTGTCCACTTATCTTGTATTCTGTTAAGTCTATTTTCCGCTGCACTAAAGGACGCCCTTAACCCAGTTAAGGACGCCCTCATTAACTGACTTACGATCCATCAAGAACTAATCTCCCTTGGAGTTTATTCACTCAAGGAAGCTTTATTATGAAGTTGTGAAATTTTGGTAACTTCTTTATCCCTAGGTCTTTATTGATACTCTTGTTCTTCATCCTATGATCTTTGTTTAATTATATGAGCCTGATCAACTTATCTAATTGGCTTAGATCTATTGTTTGAAGTAGGATTGGTTGTTGTCTATGCATCTTTCCTATTCTCGAAACAACTCTATTCTAGGACCGTGGACTAAATTAGGGAAGAGTATTCAATGGTTGTGATTCGGCCTATTTTGTATGCCTTATCTTGGTAGTTTTTAGGATATTTTTGAGTGTTTTAGGCTAGCTTTTAGGCATATTTGTTAGATCCAGGCCGAAGACACAGAAGTTGGTAAAGTAAAGATTTTGTAAAGATTAGAGTCGTCTACAGAAGAACCGCGGGTGCGGAGCCGATGGCGCGGCCGCGGAATAGCTACAGAGACTAGGAGAAGACTTGAAGTGAAGGCCGCGACCGCGGGTGACCAAGCCGTGGGCGCGGTAGAAGCAGCGAAGACGAAGATTGGAAAATCGCCTAACCCGCGACCGCGTGTTGGTGACCCGCCATCGCGGGTGGCGCCCAGCGGAATTTTCCGCGTGTTTATCTTGTTTCCATTTATCTTTATATCTTTTTAGTATTTTCGGATAGTTGTTTGTCCGAGACTATTTATAAGGTTTTTAGGTTGTATTTTGAGAGAACTCATAACTCATATTCATAGTTAGGTTTTCAATTCTTCTTTAGTTATGGAGAGCTAGTCTCTTTGGGTTTGTTCAAGGGAGAAGCTCTGATGTATGAACTCGTGAGATTTTGGTAATTGATTTCTATCCTTTGGTTGATATTGATTCTCTTGTACTTCATCTTATGATTGTTGATTGTTTCTCTAGGATTCGCAACCCTATTGAATTGATTGATTTTCTACTGTTTGATTAGGTTTGGACCGTGGACAAAACTAATCTGTGAAAACAACTTAACCTAGACCTGTTGTCTATGCAACTAGGATTAAGAAGAGAATTGATTGTTTTATCTTACAATTGACTCGTAGCTTGATTGTTTGATATTATATCCTGCATATCCTTGTTCTCTATGCTAATTCTAGGTTAAGCATCCTTGCCTAGGGTTATAGAATTGCTTGGACCGTGGACTTGCGATTATTAATGATTAGGATAGGAATTAACCATAGGTGTGAATGAAATCAATAGATAAATCTATGATCAAGGGATTATATCATGAGTGGATCTTTTGAATGAACTTTTCTCCTTATCAATTGTTTCCCCATATTTGCATGTTTGTTTATTTGTTTGTTCTTTGTTTCTTAGATTAGTTTAGTATAGATTTCTCTCCTAAACCCCCCTTTCTTTGGTTGATAATTATATTAATACTAGAAGCCATAGTTCTCTTGGGTTCGACCCCTTACTTACTTGCTATACTTAGTTTGTAGTTTGGGTTATTTATCTTTGGTCTTGGCACGACGACTTTAGCCGAGTCAAATTTTGGCGCCGTTGCCGGGGAACTTAGGTTTCTTTCTAGTGTTAGTATATTTATTGACTATTGTGTGGACCTATCTTACGGTCCACACCCTTGCTACTAATTCTTTCCCAAGTGTTGTCGTTGGTTTCAGGAGACAGGATGGTTGTTGAGTACCCTAAGCTAGCTGAAGGGGTGGACTTTGTGTTGAAACCCAATCTGATTGGTCTCTTACCTAGATTCAGTGGGCAGCCTGATGATGATGTAATTAAACACCTTACAGAGTTTGATCATGTATGTTTGTGCATAAAGCCTGCTAAGGTCACTAAGGATCAAATCAAGATGCGAGTTTTTCCGTTCTCTCTGACCGGATCAGCCAAGGAGTGGTATTTCTCAATATTAAACAATCCTCACTCTCAGCGGATCACAACATGGAGTCAGTTGAAGGTTGCATTCATGGACAAGTACTTTCCTATTCCAGTAAGGGCAGTTATTAAGAGGAACATCGCCAATCTTCAACAACATGACGGGGAGAGCCTGTACGATTATCTTGATCGCTACAAAAGGCTCGTTTCTAGTTATCCAGGCCATGGGTTCACAGATCACGATCTTATTGAGTACATCATGTTTGGCATGTGCTATTATCACAGCAGATTAGTGAACGCTTCATGTGGAGGCTCTTATCTAGACAAAGCTCCCCAGGAAGTCTTCAGGATAGTGGAGAACTTTGCTGAGGATCATAGAAGCCGGACTCCTCCCTGCCCTGACAAGCCATCAGCTGAAGAACATCTTTCTAGGAAACTGGAGGAGATGAATGAGTTGCTTGAGAGGAAATTCCGAGACTTTAACTCGGCGCTTGAGAGAATCAATGAGATGTCCGAGAAGATCAATATTACTCCTCAAGCACTGGTGAATGCAAGTGCTATGTCATTACGGAGTGGACGAGAGTTGGGCATAACGAATGACGCTCCTGTTGCTAGTCCGCGACCACGTCAGGCATACCGCGACCGCGGAATCCCGACAGAGGTTAACGTTGATTACTCAGCGGATGATCCGCGACCGCCTCCACCAAGCCGCGCCCGCGTGTTCTATGCAAAAGCGGTGAAAATCCAAGAACGGATGACCCGCGACCGCGGATCGCTTACCCGCGACCGCGGGTGTGTGGAGGCCGAAATGACCGCGGCACACTTTCCGCGAGCACGGGTCTTCTGTTGTCGACGATGATGTACATGAGCAGCTGAACCTTCTCCTTCTGGTTTCCCAAGAGCCAAGGCCACTTCTTCCAGAGGCACTCAAATACTCTATATGGGATGATGAGATGGATGATCCTGATTGTGTCACGACGGAGGAGCCTGACGATGCTTTGGAGGTTTCCCTTCCGCCTGAAGAGATGTCTATGTCTCCTATGGTGGAACCCTCGGTTGAGATCGATCACGATCCCTGTATCCTTTCCTCTTCTCCCTTACTCTCCATTGATTGTCCTTTGGTTGCTGACATAGGTCTTGAGTATGATAGATTGCCTAATGAGATGTCACTTTTTATTCCTAAAATAGGTGATATTGCTAAACTTGAATTTGTCTCTTTTGATGAATACTTTGAAAAACCACCTAATTTTCCAAACTGGTTCCATCCTAATCAATCTGATCATAACTTCTCCAGCTACTTTGATAAATTGAAACGGTGCCTTAATGATATATTTTTCACTTTCAATTCATCTTTGTGCTATGTATGCTTGCATGAGAGTTGTTCGCAGGACTTTGATAGATTGCTCAGGGTATTGACGATGTCCGATCATGAGTACGTCGAGCCATCGACGTTAACCAAAGGCGCTTCTCGGGAGGCAACCCGAATTTGAGATTCAAGTTGAAATTGAAAATAAAAATTTTTCTGGGCTAACATGCAGGTACTAGGTTCAAAAGAACATTCTGTGGTAGATTCGAGCCCGCGGGGTGCGCAACCGCGGTCGCGTTTCGAACACAGAAGATCCAGGCATACAGGTACTAGAACTGCGACCGCAGGTTCTCGCCCGCGACCGCGGGTGTGTTGCTCAGAAAAAAAAAAACATAATCACCATCCTGCGACCTAAAAGTCGCGGATGGCCTGCTTCATTCTCCATCATCATCTCCCTCCTTCTACAAGCTACCGGCCCTACTTTTTCTCGACTCCAAATCACCGGCCGCCCGCTCCATCGCCACCAGCACCGCCGTCGGCCGCTCTTCCTCATCTTGCGCCGCCGGTCCCCGTCTCTTTCCTTCCGGCCGCTCACTGTCGTTTGGCTCAGATCTAGATCTGGGTTGTGCGACTCACGCACCGCCGGCTCGTTCGCAGTCCAGCACCACCACTGCCGTCCATCCCGTCTCCGGCCTCTCTTCTGTCGCCATCGCCACCAACCGGTGCCACTCGAGAAGGTCGCCGCCGCCATCTTTGTGCAAGTTCGCAGATTTGCGAAATTCGCAGGACCCGCGACCGCGGATCTCTAACCCGCCCCCGCGGGTGGTCCGTATTCTCAACACAGGCTATTTTCTCGCCCGCGACCGCGGCTCCCAGACCTGCCCCCGAGGGTGGCCCTTGTTCTCAATCCCGTTCTGCTGTCATCCCGCGACCGCGGCCCGTACACCCGCGCCCGCGGTTCATCGATAGAGAGTTCTCGGTTTCGTCAATCGGTAACTTCCTCTTCTGTACTCGATTATTTCCACTGCATTATGTCGCATCGAGTGAGGGATCTTACTAACGGGCAGAAGAAGATTTGGGATGCTTTGAAAGACAGGGACATTATTTCTACCAAGTTCTTCCATGCTTCGACCTTGAGTGCGCTCGGGATGTTAGACTGTACCCAGCGTATGCTTGTGCAGGGTGGTCTAGGGGGATTGATGCAGCTGTCTGTAGTGACTTACTGAGGTCTTGTGCTTGAGTTTTTGTCTACATTTCTTATTAATGGCGATGTGCTTTCTTTCCGGGCTTGTGGTAAGCCTTGTACTATGAGTAAGGAGCAGATTAGAGGCTTGTTTGGTATCACCACCCCGCCTACTGAGGGGTGGGATTCTTTGCCAGCGGGTCAGGATTTCTTTGATTTCTAGTTTGCTATTACTGGATGCCAGTTTAACAACCTCAGTCGAGAGTACAACTACAAGATCCCGCACCCTTGTATTCGCCTTTGCCACAAGGTACTTGCTATGACATTTCTGGGTAAGGGTGAGGTGAACAAGGTTCCTCTTCATGACGCGCGCTTGTTATGGTGTTTGATGCCTTCGCAGCCAGTTGTGCCTGCTTGGGTGGAGCTTTTCATTAACACTTTGGAGAAATATCCCAAGAAGGCCGGGCGGATTGGTTTTGGCGGTCTGATTACTCTTTTGGCATTACCTCATGTGACTAGAGAGGAGATTCAGATGTATCATGGTATGCCTTTGACTGATGATCATGAGTATGATGTCGCTTAGCTGAAGAAGGCGAGATGTTTGAGCGGTTCTGCTGAGTCGGGGTGGTTTTGGATGTTTGGTTCGCCTGCTGCTCGTTATTTGCGACTTCCCCGCCCATTTCTCTATGGTCAGCAGAGCCATGAGTTCTTTATTGCTCCTGATGCTTTTGATGAGGCAGTTGTTGCTGATGATCCTATGCCTGATGCACCACCAGCTGGTGGAGATCCTACATGGGGTGCTTATGCTACTGCTTATGCTTCTGGTTCTTCTGTTGGTGCTAGTTCTTCTACTCGTGATTTTGGATCCTATGATCAGAGTCAGGAGACTCGGATGCAGCGACTTGAGTCTAGTGTTGATGAGATGTCCCGGGCTGTAGCTGGGATGGTTGAGTTTCAAAGGAGGCAGGAGCAGTACTTTCAGGGTATGTGGCCAGGTTATCCTTCTTACTATTTTCAGCCACCACCTCCACCTCCTGATCAGCAGTGAGTCTTCTGATTCCCTTCTCTTTACTTTACTTCTTTGTTCTTAGCTTCATTGGGGACAATGAAGAGTTTAAGTATGGGGGAGGGGATTCACTGCTGTGTTTATGTACAGTTTCAGTCCTGAAAATAAAAGAAAAACAAAGAAAAAAAAAGAGCCAAAAATTGAAAAAAGGCATATAAATCCTAGGATGAGTCGAAAACCCGAAAGTGCGGCTTAGGTAATAAGCAGGTAACCCGGACCAGCATTAGGCTGGGGTAATATGAGGTTCATGAGTGATTGTGAGTTTTTGTGAGCACACCTTTTGAAAAATGAAATGAGTGATTAGGTGAAAACCCGAAAGGGCGCCAAAGTAGAATTGAGTGGAAAAATTGGAGTGTCTAGGATTTGATTCTACTTTGGGGCTTGGGGATTCATTGTAGATACTGGGTAGATCCTTAGGATTGCTCTTTCATTATTTGGAGCTTTGAGTGTTTTGATGTATTTTTGTGAGGTGTGTGTTGAGCTTTCATGTTTTGCTCATATTTCTCTACGTGGGTTCGGGTTGTGAGCTGAGAGTTTATGGTTGTCTTATTTCCCCTTACTTCCAGAGATCTTTTGATGTGTTGATTTGTATATTTTCTTTGAGCTTACTCGAGGACGAGCAAGATCTAAGTATGGGGGAATTTGATTCGGCCTATTTTGTATGCCTTATCTTTGTAGTTTTTAGGATGTTTTTGAGTGTTTTAGGCTAGCTTTTAGGCATATTTGTTAGATCCAGGCCGAAGACACAGAAGTTGGTAAAGTGAGGATTTTGTGAAGATTAGAGTCATCTACAGAAGAACCGCGGGTGCGGAGCCGATGGCGCGGCCGCGGAATAGCTACAGAGACTAGGAGAAGACTTGAAGTGAAGGCCGCGACCGCGGGTGACCAAGCCGCGGGCGCGGTAGAAGCAGCAAACACGAAGGTTGGAAAATCGCCTGACCCGCTGACGTCTCTCATGTTGGTGGTGTTTTAGTAGTTAATTTCCCTTATAGATAAGTGTTTTTCATTCCTTTCTTTGTTAGTTTCGTCCCTTTTTAGCTTAGTTCCCGGTTTTCTACAAGATTCGGAAATTATGCGAGTTTGTTGTGTTTTGTAGGTAAAATGGCGCGTTTGAGGACATTTCGGAGAAGTTTATAAGAAGGAGCCAAGCGATGGAGCTAAGGAGCGGAAGAGCCATGCAAAGAATGAAGAGGAACTCAAGGAAAACCAAGAAGAGAAGAAGGATCGAGACCCAGGACCGAGCTACTACCAAGTCGGGCCCGAGTTCGAGCACCAGAGCATAGGACCGACGTTCCCAACGTCGGGCCCGATGTCTGCCCGCGTCGGTCCGAGTCGGCAAAAGGAAGAATTGGGCTCCAAGGCAAAATGTTGTGATCTTCCAATTTTGCCCTTCTTCTAAATTTGGAATTCCTTGGTCCCCAATCAAGAGAAGAGGATAATTAGAGGTGATTAGAGAGGATTAGAGGAGACCAATCACACACACACCAAAATCACTCTCAAAGGCTCAAGAAAGACTTGGAGAGCAAGGAGAAGAAGGAAGGAGGAGAAGAGAGAGAGAGATCGGTGGAGCTAGAGAGGAGATTAGTGAGTTTTGAACTTGTTTTGCTTTGGTTTAGTAGAATTGAGACTTGGATATTGTGAACCCTTTTGGATTTGAATGCAATTGAGCCTTGATTTGAGTTGGATGATTGAGATTTGCTTGCTTTGCCATTTGATTGCTTTTTACTCTTACTTGATGGAGTAGATTCCATAGTCTTGGGCTATGGGGGAAACCCCTAACTAGGATTGGGTAGGAACCCCCAATTCCATAGCCTTGAGTGCTTGATCTAGGAATCCTCTCTACATTGAGCTTCAATTCTCTTGTGGAAACAAGGGACCTAGGGCTTGTGATTGGTAAGAGTAAGCGGGAGCAATCTCGAACCCATCACTAGACCTAGCATCGAAGGCGAGTGGAAACTCCCTTGGGTCGAAGTGTAGAGTGGAGGGATCGAAGGCTAGCAACCTCGATCTCACAAGGATCAACACTTATTGGCTGAATTGGGGTGGAATTACCCAAGTCTAGTTAGGGAAGGAACCCAAAAACCCAAGACCGATCTACCAAATTTGCCTAGTTCGAAGTACCCAGTACATCGGGCCCGACGTTGTGTGTGTCGGTCCCGGCCAAATCAACCTCTATCCACCCTCGGACCGAAGTGACCAGTGTCGGTCCGAGGTGATTTCTCTCGTTTTTCCATGTTTTGCCTTTCTTTTACCTCTTTTTAGTCTTTTGGGTACTCTCAACGCACGAACTCCCGTGTGTTCAACACCCTACCTCTTTACTACAATTGAGGTTCGGTTTATAAATTTAAGTTTTGAGACCCTCCGATCCGGACCGATCAGAATTTTGGCGCCGTTGCCGGGGAGTTCTACTTGTTTGAGGTACCATTTTGTTGAGTCTTTGATTTGGTAGTGATTTGGGTGAGGGACTAGCCCAAGCCCCTTGTTTGTTTTGATTCGGTTTTGTTTGTGTCTTTGGTTGTAGGTGTATGCGAGCTCGTTCCATCCGAGGAACACTTGAGTTCGACTTTGTGTGTGATCCGGAAAGCATCATCAAACAAGCTCGAAAGAAGAAGAGAATGGCGGACCAAGCTCGTGATGAGGAGGTTGAAAGGATGAGAGCCGACATGGCTCGAATGCAACTTGAGATGGCGAACCGAGATGCCGAAGCTAGAAGAGAGCGAGAGCAACGGATGAGATTGGAGGCTCAAATCAACACCCAACCCCGGAATGCTAGACAATACATGCATCCGGAGTTGAAGGTGCCGGAACCGGCTATCGTCTTGCCGGAGGTGTCAAAGAATTTTGAGATCAAAACTCAATTCATCTCACTCATCAAGAGAGAGCAATTTCAAGGGAGACCGAATGAGTGCCCGATCGAGCATGTGAAGCAATTCAAGGATCTATGTGAAACCATCTCGACGGATGATGAGACACTTGAGTACGTGCTACTCAAAGCCTTCAAGTGGTCGTTGGGAGGCAAGGCATTGCATTGGTTGGAGAGCCAAGAACCTCGTTCCATCACATCATGGAGGGCTCTCAATGAAGCATTCTTGATGAAGTTCTTTCCGCCTACCAAGATGACGGAGCTTAGAAGGAAGATAGAAAGCTTTCAACAAGGAGCCCACGAGCCACTCTTTGAGGCTTGGGACCGGTTCAAGGAAATGTTAAGGCAATGTCCAACTCATGGGCAACAACCTTATGTCCTACAAGACATATTCCTCCAAGGAATCAACCCCGCCACCAAGGACAAATTGAATCTTCACACCGATTGTGGGTTCATTGACTTGCCACCGGAGCAAGCGTGGGAGTTGCTAGACAAGCTCTCCGACTACGAAGCCATGTATGGAGTGAGTCAAGGGAACAAGGAGATAAGAGTCCATGGAGATGGTGCAAAGAGGCTCTACGATCCAAAGAGTGAAGAGGTGGATAAAGATGTGAAGATCCAATTCCTTGAGGATGAGTTGAACAAGATGAGGAGGAAGATGGGTCATCTCCAACAAAACTCGAGAGCTTGTGAAGAATGTGGTTCTTTGAAGCATGGAGCCCAAGAGTGTCCTAATGAACGCCAAGTTCGTTTGGCCGAGCAAATTGAGGAGGCACAGTATGTTCAAAGAAATTTTGGAGGAAGGGCCAATTTCAACAATGGAGGAAGGTGGAACCAAGGCCAAGCTAGTGGCTACAACAACAACTTCAACCAAAACGAGCCAAGGGCCCCACCACCACCATACCGACCTCCGGGATTCTATGAGCAAACACCACCATGGGCTCAAGACTTGAAGAATCAATTCACCAATATGGAGAGAAGATTTGATGATCAATTCAAAGAGTTGGGTGTTTGGAGAAGGCAAGTGGACAACCAATTTGTTCACATGGCGAATCAACTTCCAAGAGAGGAAGGGAGACTCCCGGGCCGACCCGAGGAGAATCCCCGTGCCCAACAACAACAAAATGAAGTTCGAGCCATAGGATTGAGGAGTGGACGGAGTTTGCCCGAGCCACAAGTTCCAAGGACAAGAGAAGAAGGTCGGACCGAGTTGCCCAGTAACTCGGGCCCAACGTGCCATGACATCGATCCAGAAGATGGAGGAGGTCCCCTGAGTTGGACCGAGGTAGAGCAGAACTCAGGCCCGACGTGCCCTATAGTCGGCCCGACGTTCCTAGAAGTTCCCTGCCCCAGGACCGAGGTTCCTGAAGTCGGTCCCGAGGTCACTCCAACGTCGATTGTTAGAGCTAGAAATCAACCAAGTAGAATTGGTGACCCCTTAGCCTAGATCGGGCGTGAATTAGGCTATACGAACTCGAGAATTGAAAGAATGAATGCGAAAATTGTATTAGAATTTGTATGTGCTCGATTGTATTAAACTACAAGTATATCGTCCACCTATGACCCCCCTCCTATGTTTATATAGGGGCCTAAAAGATATATTGTTACAAGATAGACTAGATAAATATACACGCCACTAGATAGATATAAATCGTCTAAGATCCAATATCCCTAGATTGGTTCGAATACTTTGTTATATTGGATATAAGGGAACTTCACAAGATATATGTTAATTTTATCTTATGCTCGGACGAACAAATATACCAAAAATACGCTCCGTTGCCTCGTCGTCGAACTTCCCGCGGGCCGCACTAGTGGGCTTTGCCGATAGGGCCCAACAATACCCCTTTCAATTTGAAATCGAATTTTGAATTCAAAAATTCAGTTCAGATTGAACCAAACTATTTACGCCAAATCCGCTCACCTTGGGAATCTTGCATGCCATCATTAGTGTGTCTTTAAAACGCTTCCTCCTAACCCCTATTTTGCAGAGGCGTCCCTTCAAGTCTGCAGGTACGAATTCTTCTCTTTCGCTTTATCTTCATCTCTTCTCTGTTGCTTTCCTTCCTTCGCTTCTTTTCTCAAGTCCCCCCACTCTCGTACCATGGCCGAACCTCTCCTTTTCGCCCCCTCGAACTCCTTAATGCCCCAAGACCAATTTTTTTGCGAGCTGAAACCAGCGGATGTAGCGGAAATCGTAGCCACCGCGGGCTTTCCGACTGGAACTGTCACCTATTGCCCACAATCCGAGTTGATAGACTGGATCCGACCTGGTTGGATCTGTTTCACCGAATTCCCCTTTGTGCTAGGGCTTAAATTCCCATTCTCTCCTTTTATCCGAGACTTTCTCAGAGAACTAGGAGTCTCGCCGTCTCAAATCATGCCCACTACCTGGCGAATTCTTAGATGCGTAGATGAACTTGCGTCTAGGGAGGGAGTATCTATGACGGTAAGCGAGTTTCTAGTTGCGTATAAGGTAGTGCCCACTAGGCCAAGAAGAATCACCCTGCATTCCAGAAACACCAAAGACCCTTTGATTTCTGACGTGAAAGCCCCAAATTCGGGCTGGCAGTCTCGTTATTTCTTTGTAGAAAGACGTTCCCTGGAGGAATTAGGAGAAATTTTCAAAGATGTACGGTGTTCTTGGATGCCTGGAACACAAGTTGTAAGAACCTAATGCCCTCGCTTTGTTTACGTGTATTTCCTTTACTACTGGTATCTTGACATGGCTTCTAGATTCCTGACCCAGACATTGTACCTACGCTTTGTGATGTGTAATGCAGTACCAAAGAATTTCAACGCTAAGCCAGCCGGAGGAGAGGTCATCAAACTGCTGCTGAATACGAAAGCCGAATTTCGCACCCCTGCCAAGATCTTTAATGAACCAGAAAAACTCGTCGGCGAAGCTCCGTCCCTAAGTTCCAGCCATAGTACCGCTGGTCTGGAAGCTCCCGCAATTGCCACAAAGATGTCTAATACTTCAAAGCCTACTACTTCTGGTAAGTCTTCCATATCCCTCGCGTCTCTCGATGTCAATTTATCCCTAGTTTTAAGCCAAGGCGCTCACCCCTTGCGTGCTGCCTAGGTCGCGCAAGGAACACGTCGACTGATGCTATGCTGCAAAGGATGCTGAGATCGCACACCTCCAACCCCCCACCCCTCGTGCCTAAGAAGGAGGTGAAAGAGGAACGTTCCAACTTGAAACGCAAAGCTGAGGACCCCTTGGTCGTCGATCTGTCCAAAGATGATTCAACAGATCTCTGGGGCACTATTCTGAACAGCGTTCCTAAAGATACCCGTACCTCCTTTGCTAACCATACTCCCGAAGCAGCTTTGGCTTACTCGAAGAAGGCAATGATGAAGGTAGCTTATTTGTTGTGTTCACTACTTAGTACCTGTGCTTAGTCCATTGTCTTTAGAGATTTGCTGAACGGTAATTTGCGTTCGTTTTTGTCTGGTAGGATACTCAAGACTTCGTAATGGCTATCGACTCGTGTGCCAACGGGATATCTGTGTTAAGATCTAAAGAACAGCAGACTGTTAGCTCGGCGGAAGAAACTGAGCGCTTGGTCCGCAAGCTCTAAACACAGCTAGGTGCACAGAAGGCCTTGGTCGCCCGCCTGCGAGGAGATATGGCTAGTCAAGCTGAAAAGATAGCCGCTGTCGGGATGCTATCAAGGACGCCCTCGTACTTGGTAGCGCGCCTACAACCGTCCCTTAGTTTTGATATGACAAACTCACTTTGATTCTAATAAAGATTGTCCAAGTGTTCAGGAACGCTAGTGACAAAAGGACAACAAGTGTGTATGGGCATCCCATAGGCTTTGGGACGCTAGCTAACAGGAAGTAAGGACCGACCAGAGACTACTTGAGCAAGGACGCAATCCCAAGCAAGTAGGAACGCAAGCAGAGCGTCCTTACTCTATAGCCGACAGGATGACATCACTCGACAATACTTGATCATCCAAGGACACGTGGAGACCGATCCTATAGCGGAGTCCAACACTACGTGGCGGATGATCCTGTTGCAGAGTCCATCAACACGTGGCGGCCGATCCTGTAGCGAAGTTCATCATACACAGCTGGATACAGGAAGCTTCCTCATCACCGCCCTACTACGTGGAGGAAGATCCTGTAGCCACGTCCTCGAAGGGCATGATCGTCCCAGGAGAAAGACGCCCTTCCTCAAGTCCTATAAATAGCCCCAAGGCATTTATTGTGACGTTAACGCTTTCAGGAATATTCAGAGAGAATCAGAAGAAAGCGACTCACTCAAGAACACGAAGAACTAGCGCAAGAACTCAAGAACAATAACTAAAACTTGTGCTAGATCGAGTGAGAGTTGTAACCAAAAACCAAAAACTGTTTGTAACCAGAAAAAACAAAAGAGAGAAAGAGAGTCCTACTAAGTACTGTAGGACGTAGGGATAGGAGTTCTTTATAAGATTGAACAAGCTTAAGTTGTAGGCTTAGAGGAGTTCCTTACTAGTGGACTTAGGGAAAAGCTAAGTACCAGAGAACTGTAAAGGCTCGCCAGTACAACTGTAAGAACGTTCAATATAAAGAAAAAGCTATTCAAAAATCCTCCAAGGAGGTAGAGGTTTACACTCAAGGACTACTTGGTCTTGAGTGGTTCCTCTATAAATCCCAGCGTTCACTTTAACTTGTTTAGTATTTTATTCCGCTGCATTTCTTAAGGACGCCCCTACGCCTCGTAGGGATGCCAGACCAAAGGACGTCTTTACTCCAGTAAAGGACGTCGCTTAGTACTAACGATCCAACAATTGGTATCAGAGCAGGCGCTCTAGATTCTTACTGAGTTGCAGGTTAAAGATGGACATGGAACCGATTGGAATCTCTTTTGTGAAGCCTCCGCGCCTAACGGATGGCAACTTCAACCGCTGGAAAATCAGATTTGAGAACTTTGTAAGGAGTCAGAACTATCAATGCTGGAAAGTAATCATGAAAGGCGACCTTGCCGTTCCTACTGATAAGAAGGACAAAGAGGACGAGTGGGGTCCTGATGAATTCAAATTGATGGAAACAAATGCAAAGGCTATGTGCTTCCTTCAAGCGTCCCTTTGCGAGAGGGAAGCCACCGGAGTTAGCAATTTGGCAACTGCCAAACTACAGTGGGAAGCTCTTGAAAAATTCCACGTAGGAACTGCTGAGATGAGGGAAGACGTTCAACTTGAAATCAAGAGAGAGTTCTATGCTTTTAGAATGCTCCCCAATGAAACTGTGAATGACTATTCATACCGCTTTGAACAACTTGTTACCAAGATGAGGAACCTGGGCGTTCCTGAAGCTGAAGTTTCAATGAGGAACAGAGTTCAAGTGGTCATTGATGGTTTAACAGGAAAGTGGAACTTTGATAGAACCACGTTCAAGGAGAATACAGCTAACAAGACTCTTGACATGGAAGAGATCTACGGGAAGCTAAGAGGATACGAAGCAAGGAGGAACTCCGATTTGGCTGAACTAGCAAGGAATCCTCAAACAGATCTAGCATTGATGACATCAACACCTAGTACGCTGAGTATCTTCGTCGACAACAAGAACTCGCTATGATGGTGGAAGCTAATAAGAATGAGAACCGTGAAAGGATGCGCGTTCAAGCATTGAAAGAAAAAGAAAGCAAGACTAAGGAACAGCTTGAAGAAGAGGAAGGACTTGTTCTCTTTAACAAAGTTCTGCGTTCTTTTGGCAAAAGAAACAAACAATTCAACAAACACAAGATGCCTTACAAGAAGGAGAGTCCCAAGTATACTGAGGCAGAGATGAAAGAACTTACTTGTTATAAATGTAACAAGAAAGGACACTTTGCCAAAAAGTGTACAACGGGAATGTCCGCAAAAGAAATGAAGACAAAAGCACTCATCGGAGCGTTCGCATCTACATGGGATAATGGTAGCTCTTCTGATGACGATGATGAAGAACCTGATGAGCAAGTGGCGTACATGGCCATGGAGGACGCCACAGTTCTTGAGGAGGACGCTCCGAAATCTGAAAATGAGGTAACCCGTGAGTCTATGATGAGTTCCTTAGAAAATTGTTCTAAATCCAAGCTTATTAAACTTATTGGAAGAATCATGGAAGAAAGTGTTATCATGCAACATAGAATGGATGAACTTGAACTTGAAAATGAGAATATTGTGGTTGAATATGAAAACTGTAGTTCTATGACCATTCAATTAGAGTCCTCATGTGAAGAAACTAAGTCCCTAAAAACTGAAATCATGTGTCTCAAACTTGAGAACGCTAAGCTTAGGGAAGAAGTGAAAACGATGGGTAAGAGTCCCATAGTTGAAGAAGTTAGACCAATGGTCTTCGTCCCAGCTAAGAGAGGTCTAGGTTATGAATCTGACACTAAGAACTCTCTTCCTAGCGATTTTGAGGCTAGCAAAACTTCTGAACTTGAACTTGAAAGAGAGAAAACTAAGAATCTCCTTGAAAGAATTAGAGTCCTAGAGAGTGGAGAGATAGGAAAAGAGGACTACTACACTAACTCCACTAGTCATAGGATTTACAAGAAAATTGCTAAAGGGGAAGGTTCTAAAGTCTGTGATCCTCAAAAGATGAAAGAAAACAAAATCCAACGTCCCAACAAGAAGTACTACCTCGGTACGTACTATAGGACGTGTTGGTACTGTGGACAAGGAGATCACTTCAAATTTGAGTGTGAAAAACTGAAAGAAGATATTGCAAATGGAAAAGCTGCTAGGACTAACATTGAGAATGATAAGTCCGTCCCTAAGGTTAATCCTAGGCGTTCTAGACGCTCTAGGAACTCTTTCCGCAAGCATGCTACTTCAAATGATGTTAATTTAAATGACTACATGCCAGAACCAGAGTTCTACTTCTGTAACGAACCAGGTAAGGAACACCTTGCCTGGGTCGCCAAACACTAACTTTGTTTTGGCAGGTGGAAGTGAGGGGACGCCCATGGATCATTGATAGTGGCGCCTCAAATCATATGACAGGAAGCCAGATCCATCTCACTTCTATCCAAAGTAGTGCCACGGGAGGAACTGTCTCGTTTGGCAACAAGGGCAAGGGAAAGATCAAGGGGACGGGAACTGCTATTCTCAATTCGTCCATCAAAGCTATGAACGTAAGCCTTGTTGAAGGACTAGGTTTCAACCTCCTCAGCGTTTCTTAGATGTGTGATCAAGGTGAAAACTTAGTCACTTTTGACTCAAAGGAGTGTCTCGTTATCAACAAGAAAACAAACAAAGTTGTTCTCAAAGGCGTTCGCAAGAACAACGTCTACATCTTCAATCAAGAGTTCAAGCCCAAATCTGAACTATGCCTAGCTGTTTCAAAGGAGGACACTGATCTCTGGCATCGCCGCCTTGGCCATGCTGGACCAAGCACAATCCTTAAGCTACATCAAAGAAAACTTGTGAAAGGACTCCCCCAAATTGATCCTGAGAAAATTGAACAGTGTGAAGCCTGTATCAAAGGGAAGCAAACAAGAACGTCTTTCAAGTCCAAAAACGAAGTAAGCACGAAGAAGCCGTTGGAACTTCTCCATATGGATCTTTGTGGACCAATGAAGACGCTAAGCCATGGTGGAAAGAGGTACATTTACGTTCTTGTAGATGATTTTTCTCGATTCACTTGGGTTCTTTTCTTGGCAACCAAAGCAGATTGTTTCAATGCGTTCAAAGTCTTCATCAAACAAGTGGAAGTTGCCCTGGAGACGCCTCTCAAAGCCATAAGATCAGACCATGGAACGGAGTTTCAAAATTCAGAGTTCCTGGCCTACTGTGATCAACATGGTGTCTCGCACAACTTCTCCGCTCCAAGGACTCCTCAACAAAATGGAGTTGTGGAAAGAAAGAATAGAACGTTGGAGGATATGGCAAGGACTATGCTCTTGGCTAATGGCGTTCCCACGTACTTCTGGGCAGAAGCTATTGCTACAGCGTGTTATATTATCAATCGTGCCATGATCCGTCCTTTGTTGAAGAAGACGTCCTATGAGTTGTTGAATGGAAGAAAGCCTCGCATTGACTATCTCAGAGTTTTTGGATGCAAGTGCTTTGTACACAACAACGACAAAGAACGCCTTGGAAAGTTTGATGCAAGAAGTGATGAAGCTATATTCCTTGGATACTCTCTCACCAGCAAAGCATATAGAGTTTTCAACAAAAGGACTCTAAAGCTTGAGGAGAGCATTCATGTTGTGTTCAAGGAGAGCGTTTCTCACAAAGAAAAACCAAGTAAGAAAGAACGCTCCTCCTCACAACAGCAGGACGACTCTGAAGACGAAACTGATGTTTGGTCCTCTGGAAAATACTATGTTCCTCACAACAGCAATCCTGAAGAAATCTCAGTAGACGTTCCTAGCATTGTTGAAGGAGTTCCCTCTCGTAGTGAGTCTCCAGTTCAACAAGATATGGCTGAATCAAGTTTACAAGGTGAGCAACGTTAAGGCATGGACGCTCTCTCTGAGGGGGAACACACTGAGGACGTTTCTCAAGAAAACAGTGATGATTCAGATGATGAAATTGATCCAAGGTTTGCTCAATTGTTTCAAAGAGAGTCCCGCTTCTCAAAAGATCACCCAACTTCTCAGATAGTCTCAGATCCTTCTCAAGGTGTTCAGACAAGATCAGCTGCCAACAAGTCCCAAAGTGCAAATTTAGCGTTCTGTGCGTTCAATGCCTTTGTCTCAATGGTGGAGCCAAAGAATATCAAAGAAGCACTCCAGGACGCTGATTGGATTCAAGCGATGCAAGAAGAACTCAATCAGTTTGAAAGGAACAAAGTTTGGACGCGATGGGTGTTCAGAAATAAGCTTGATGAGAGTGGACGTGTGTCAAGAAATAAGGCAAGACTGGTGGCTCAAGGATTCAAGCAAGAGGAAGGCATAGACTATGATGAGACCTTTGCTCCTGTTGCTAGAATTGAGGCCGTTCGTCTCCTTATTGCCTTCGCCGCTCACAAAGGATTCAAGTTATTTTAGATGGACGTCAAGACTGCCTTTCTCAATGGAAAGCTAAAGGAGAAAGTGTATGTTGCTCAGCCGCCTGGCTTCGAGGACGCCTCTCACCCAGATCATGTGTACTACTTGGACAAAGCACTCTATGGACTCAAGCAAGCCCCTCGTGCATGGTACGACAGGTTTGCGTCCTTTCTTTTGTCTCATGGGTACACTAGAGGTTCAATTGATAAAACTTTATTCATTAAGAAAGTTCACAAGGACATTTTAATTGCCCAAGTCTATGTTGATGATATAGTCTTTGGTAGCACTAACATGAAACTTGTAGATGAGTTCAAGTCCTTAATGAGTAGTGAGTTTGAGATGTCCCTCATTGGAGAACTCAATTTCTTCTTGGGACTTCAAATCAATCAACTCAAGGACGGGACGCGGATTCACCAACAAAAATATGTCCGTGAAATGCTTGAGAAGTACGGGATGAATACGTCCAAGCCCATGGCAACACCTTGTTCTCCCAACTCGCGTCTTTACGCAGATGAACAAGGGAAGGACGTTGATCAAAAGCTTTATAGAGGAATGATTGGCTCTTTGCTCTACTTGACCGCAAGCCGTCCAGACATCATGTTTGCCATTTGCTTGTGTGCACGCTTCCATGCGAATCCAAAGGAGTCCCACATGCAAGAAGTAAAGAGGATCTTTCGCTACCTCAAAGGATGCGATGATCTTTGCCTTTGGTAACCCAGGAAGACGTCCTTCAAGCTTGTTGGCTACTCGGACGCTGACTATGCGGGTCATGTAATTGATAGGAAAAGCACCTCAGGAATGGCACAGTTCCTTGGTTCATGTCTAGTCTCTTGGGGATCTAAGAAACAGAACTCTGTGGCGCTTTCAACCACGGAAGCCGAGTACATTGCTGCTGCTTCGTGCTGTTCACAAGTCATCTGGATCAAATATCAACCAGAGGACTATGGTATTAATCTTGAAACTATTCCCATTCGTTGTGATAACACAAGTGCTATTGAAATTTCTAAGAATCCTGTTTTTCATTCACGCACAAAGCATATTCATATAAGGCATCATTTCTTGCGTGATAATGTTGAACTAGGACTCATTAGTATGGAGCATGTAAGGACTGAAGACCAAATAGCTGATATTTTCACTAAGGCGCTTGATAGACGTCCCTATGAGCATCTAAGGTTGCTCTTGGGGATGATAACTTTTAAGTAGCAAGTCCCATTCTACTATTCCCTCAATGATTGGCTATGTTTGGTAGATTCTAAGTGTTTAAGGACTGTTTTGCATTGAATTCATATTTGCAAGGACGCTAGTCTAAAACTTCATATGTTTGCTACTTTGGAACGCCATTCAAATTTCTCTATTTGTCTTGAAAAGAGTATCCCTGATCACCCAACCCTCATTATAAGCTGAAATGATGGGAACTCTAAGCTTACCCTAGCCGATAACTCTGCAAAAGCGTCCTATGAGCTTCATTTTTCTTTTACGGGACGTACTTGCTTTGTTCTCAAACGGTTCGCAAGGTGGTCACAAGGACGGTTGTCAAAGAATTGATTTTGCTTGAAGAGGTAAAATTTTGCTAAGTATGAGAGGACGCTCAGTGTTTGTTAGAAAGGACGCCAGTTCAGTAATTGCGGAGAAGTTGAAGAGTCAGAAATTTGAACTTTTGAAAGTGTGAACAGTGACCGTGGCTTTTGCTCAAATCTTAAGAGGGAAGTTTTGCCACGTGTCGCATAGTAAAACAGTGATAATTACAGTTGTGCCACCGCTTCCTCTATATAAGGCCAGAACAGTCGCTATCAAATTTATTATTCTCAACCACTTCCTCGCTCTCATTTGTGCTCTGACTTCTCTCTAAAACTCCAGCGACTTTCTCCCTCTAAATCTCATCTGAAAAATGTCTCAAAGGCAGTTGAACGTGGCCGGATCTTCTACCGGCGGGAAGCGAAGAAAGTTGGTGAAGTCCCACTACATCGAAAAGCCCAAGCCCATCGTTCTAAATGAATCGTTGGTGGACTTCATCAATAGGAAGCCAAGGACGCTGTACAATCTAATAAGGGAACGCATGGACTTGCCAGAGGTCAAGAACGATCCCACAAAAACAAAGAACTATGAGAGGTTCATTGAACGCTTTGTCATGCCAAGTCTTCACAAAACAGACTACAAAGATCTACCAGAACGGATGGACGACGTTCTCTTCTTCTCTCAGTTTGGAGGTGAGAATCTGGGTCCTTTACTTGAACTTATTCCTGACCTCCACAACGCCGTCTTTCCTGAGTTCCCAATGTACCCTAGGGACTCTTTGGCCTACAAAATGTTAAAAAACCGTGTGCCAAGTCCCTCTCCCCCACCTCCTCCAGTCCCCACAGTCACAACTAAAAATCTTCTTAAACGTCCAGCTCCCGCTTCCCCTCTCTCAAAATCATCCAAACTCTTCTCCTCCTCAAACCCAACAGAAATTGTGGACAAGTTTCCACCTCACATCAAGGAGGGACGCTCCAAGAAAGTCCATGACCCAAGGCCCCTCAAAAAGGCCAAAACCTCGAGCGTCCCATCCTCCAAAACCTCCTCAAAAAGGCCTAGCACCACAAAAAGGCCCTCCAACCTTTCCAAGGAATCCACTCCTCCCCCTAAACCCATCTCCATCGTCCAACTACCAACTCCCCCACCGTCCCCTCAACCTTCACGAACAAATGCCCTAATCCCTTTTCCTCCCAAAACCCACTCTCCCCTAAACTTGGCCAACTTTCCGTCTGCCCCGGCCCACATTTCCCCACCAAAGGACCCCGAGACCCCAAAGTCCCGTCGTCCATCCTCCGAAAGTGGCCCGGAGGAGACAGAACGCACGCTAGAGCACACCTTTCGCCGAAGGAAGGCTGGTGAAAAGCCCAGGGTTTTGCTCGCTAAGGACGTTCCTGTTCAAGTTGAGCACGTTCCCTCCTCCTCCTCTAGCTCTTCTGAGAGCCAAAGAGGAACGCCTCAACAAGTTGCTGGTCAAGCCTCCCCATATATAGATGTCGTTGGGGACTCTAATGACGAGGCTGAAGGAGTCGAGAACGCTCCAGCTGGGGACCAGGTACCTGAGGACGCTGGTGAGCACCAGGTTGCTCAAAAGGACGCCGAGCGCTCATTATCTGAGGAACTCGAGCATGATGCAAATGAGGTTCTTCCCTACAACCAATCCCTTCCTATCCTTAACCCTCTCCCAACCGCTCAAGCAAATCCCCCACAAGAAAACCCCTCACCCTCAGTCCAAACCGAATCCACCCAAGTCCCCGAGGACGCTGAGCCAGAATCCTCACATCTTTTAGAGGCTCAGGACGCTGAAGGCGCGTCCCAAGGGCAGACTTCTTCTGGTGCCGTTCAAGCCACAGCTGGTGGTAATGCTGAAAATGATCAAGGCACAGAGGACGTTGCTGAACAGGACGCTGAGAAAGATGAGTCAGGCGACTCCGTTGATGAGAATAGTTCCTCTGATAACGAGGACTCTGAGTCCCCCAAGGGCAAGCGCAAGAGAAAGCCTGATGGTGCACCGGTCAAAGTTCTCAGCCCCTTGATTTACTCGGAAGAATGGCTCGCCTCCTTCCAAGATGAAGGTGTCCAAGAATTCCTCGAGCTGCTAAGATTCCAAGGCTGGCTGAACGTTGGGCCTGCGCCAGCTACTGTTGACAAGGAACAGGTCAAGGCGTTCTACAAAGATTTGCGTTACAAAGCTAAAGATGGCTCTCTCCATTTCAAAATTGATGGTGAGAAAGCCATAGTCAATGAACGCCAGGTCAGAGCTTTCATGGGCCTTAGTTCTCAAAAGCCTCCGTCCGACGCGCTGAGCAGTCTTCCAAAGGGTGGATTTGAAACAACTGATGAAGAACTGCCTCTGGTTGAACACATCTTTCAGGGCAAAAGGCCGATAGGACTGGACAGGGTTGCTCATGTCTTGAGCAAGCTCGGCGCCATAGCTCATTACTTCCTTTGTCGCGCCGTCCTACCCAAGCAAGAGAAGCGCTCCATCGTTCAGACGCATGACATTATACTTCTTGATGCACTGCTTGAACGCCGCCCCATAAACCTTGCCAGGATTGCTATGCAACACATGGCTAAGTGTGGGAGGAAGCGCCATGCCTTGCCGTACCCTGGTCTTGTCAAGCTCATCCTTCTGTCTCAGAACGCCTACAAGGAAAGCGCACCTTCAGAAGAACTCGGTCTGAAGTGGAACGCCAAGAAAGGGCTTGTCGAGATAAGGCACAATGAAGAGCTGCCTTCAGTGATCAAACAGTTGGAAGCTGAGGCAGAGGAGGCAAGACAGAAAGCTGAAGAAGAACGCTTGGCTGCTGAGGCTGAAGCAGAACGCCTAGCGTCTATGACTCAAGACGGTACTCAGGAAGAAGAGCCTGCTGTGGACTTTTCTGCTCTTGACCAAGTATTGATGGCTTCTTCTAGAGAACCTCCTTTGAACGCCCCTTCCTCGAGTTCTGGTCCAGTGCCCCGTTCGGCTCCTGCAAACATTGCCGAGCATCCTCCTGCAGAACTTATGGGCGCCATTATGGACAACCAGTGTCTTATCCTCTCTGCTCTAAAGGACTTGTCCTCTGCTTTCGTCAAGTCGGCTGAACTTCAGGAACAACTTCTTAAGTTTTATCAAGACAAGAGCCGTCCTCAGTGATCACCGTTCCCCATCTCTTTATCCCATAATCACTTTTGCTTGTGCTTCTTTTCTATTTTCAAACACTTGACTCTTGGTCTGTAATATTCTACTTTTGTTTGAATGGAAGTTCCGTTGTTTGCTTGCATTATGATTGTTTAAGCGTTCCAATGCCTTTAGTTATGTTTTTGTGCTTAACGTTCTTATCACTTGTTATCCTTTTCGATGATGCCAAAAGGGGGAAGTGTAGTTTTGCAGAGATGCGCTATAAAATAGTTATCTAGAATAAGCAAGTGTTAAGGGGGAACTATTAAGTGAAAGGTCTAAGGAACGCCATGCTAGAATAAACTAGAGGACGTCTAGATACCTAGAGGACGTCTAGAAAATTCTAGGACGCTTTTCTCTCCTTAAAATCCAAAAGTTAGAGAATCAAAGAATGAAAACTTGTGCCAAATGAAATTTCTCTAAGTGTTAGAGGACGCTTTTAAGTTTTCATGCATGCTAAGCTCAAACGCCAAAACTATTTTGCTGAAGAGTTTGTCATCATCAAAAAGGGGGAAATTATTGGGATGCTATCAAGGACGCCCTCGTACTTGGTAGCGCGCCCACAACCGTCCCTTAGTTTTGATATGACAAACTCACTTTGATTCTAATAAAGATTGTCCAAGTGTTCAGGAACGCTAGTGACAAAAGGACAACAAGTGTGTATGGGCGTCCCATAGGCTTTGGGACGCTAGCTAACAGGAAGTAAGGACCGACCAGAGACTACTTGAGCAAGGACGCAGTCCCAAGCAAGTAGGAACGCAAGCAGAGCGTCCTTACTCTATAGCCGACAGGATGACATCACTCGACAATACTTGATCATCCAAGGACACGTGGAGACCGATCCTGTAGCGGAGTCCAACACTACGTGGCGGACGATCCTGTTGCAGAGTCCATCAACACGTGGCGGCCGATCCTGTAGCGAAGTTTATCATACACAGCTAGATACAGGAAGCTTCCTCATCACCGCCCTACTACGTGGAGGAAGATCCTGTAGCCACGTCCTCGAAGGGCATGATCGTCCCAGGAGAAAGACGCCCTTCCCCAAGTCCTATAAATAGCCCCAAGGCATTTATTGTGACGTTAACGCTTTCAGGAATATTCAGAGAGAATCAGAAGAAAGCGACTCAATCAAGAACACGAAGAACTAGCGCAAGAACTCAAGAACAGTAACTAGAACTTGTGCTAGATCGAGTGAGAGTTGTAACCAAAAACCAAAAACTGTTTGTCACCAGAAAATTCAAAAGAGAGAAAGAGAGTCCTACTAAGTACTGTAGGACGTAGGGATAGGAGTTCTTTATAAGATTGAACAAGCTTAAGTTGTAGGCTTAGAGGAGTTCCTTACTAGTGGACTTAGGGAAAAGCTAAGTACCAGAGAACTGTAAAGGCTCGCCAGTACAACTGTAAGAACGTTCAATATAAAGAAAAAGCTATTCAAAAATCCTCCAAGGAGGTAGAGGTTTACACTCAAGGACTACTTGGTCTTGAGTGGTTCCTCTATAAATCCCAACGTTCACTTTAACTTGTTTAGTATTTTATTCCGCTGCATTTCTTAAGGACGCCCCTACACCTCGTAGGGACGCCAGACCAAAGGACGTCTTTACTCCAGTAAAGGACGTCCCTCAGTACTAACGATCCAACAGCCGCCTTGCAGGGTTCTGCCAAAGCCTTCTCTGATGAAGTAGTAAGGTTCGCCACTTTCTATTCAACAAAGGCCAAGATTAAAGTGCTGGAAGGTGTTGCTAATGGCTAGGGCGGGAATTGGAACCTGGAAGAACTCAAGAAGACCTTTGAGGACTTATTCCCTCAAGGCTGTAAGATTCCTGGGGAAGATTACCTTCCTAGTGACGAGCCTACGGAAGATGCTGCCCCTTCTTCCCCAGTAGATGGTGTTCAGCCCCCTGTTGATGGTGGAGATGCCCAGAAAGGCGAAGATGCGAACGACCATGATTCCCAGGAAACATGCCCTAAAGATCTATTCGCTTTTGCTTCTGCTTTTGGTCTCTAGGTACTTGATCTGGCAATGTCTATTGCCACAAAACTTTTTATGGTAACTTTGACTGGCACTTGCGCCAAAACTCGACTTTATGGGGGAAAACGTTGTACCCCTAGTGTAAGAACCTTTACTCGCAGGCCCTTTGTATGGCCTTTTTTTATCTAGCTACGCGTATTTTTGCTTATGATAAGGTTTGCCGAAGCAACTAGATGTTTGCCCATGAATGTTTTAGGAATAGTTTCAGTCGCGTTACCTAGAATTCGGATAAAGTCTTCTGAACAGGACCAGTACCCCTTGTCTTTATAAGGATACATTTGTGAATTGTATTCTGGAGCACGTATCCAGATAAGTTTGCTTGTGCTTTAAATAAGCAAGAGAAGTTGTAAGCGTATATCTCTGGAACAGGAGTCTAGAGATGATATATGCGGATGTAATCTCGATAATCACGTGACTAGCTTAGTCGTCGTAGTGCGGTAATGTAGCTGTTGGCGGATCCAATACCCCTCATGTTATTTGGGGGAAGACCGCCTCTGTCTAGGGATTGTCCCTGGAAAACATATTTATTATCGACAAAGGTTGCGGAGGTACCTAGTGCGTTTTAGCGGTTATTGTCTGTAAGAAACAAGCTTGTTTGTATGAAGGGCTAACGTTAGCGTTGTGACGTCGAATGTTGATAGTATATCTAGGTTGTACAACCAGTTAGTAAGTGTGGATTAATCCGATGGATGCTAGCATATGTGTCAGGCGACTTGTGCCTTATTCGTGGATCCAAATGTTCGTGCGAGTTTTGCAATACTGGCGATACTTGCCTAGGCCTCTCATGGGCCAAATCATTACGTCCACGAGTTTTGTGGGATTTCTGGCGATAAATGCCTAGGTCACTTATGGGCCTAATCGTTACATCCACGAGTTTTGTGGGATCGTTTGCCTTTTTGTAGCTTGATCGGGGCTACTAGGCGGGTACCCAGGTGTGGATTTTTGTATCGTGCGAAATTTGCAAAGGTGTGCTTTCGAGAAGCACATTCTTGTTTTTCGTGTGTATAAACGAAGTAATTCGAAATAAATTCCATTCATAACTCAAAAGAATCTCCAGAACGCAAAACAGTGTACTAACTGGTGCTAATCACTAGAACTATGATCTAGAAATAAAAGCGGGGTGATGGTTCAGGAACCCCCTTGCATCCCCCCGAAAAAAGAAGAAAATCCAAGACCTCCTAATATGCAAAATAAACTAAGTAACTAGAGATAAGGTTTCTAGAAATAATACTTTTTGAGGTGAGTGGCGTTCCAACTCCGAGGCACTGGCTCTCCTTCCTCGGACTCCAACTGGTGAGCCCCTCGTCCTACGACCTTCGTAATCCGGTAAGGTCCTTCCCATCCAAGTGCCAGTTTTCCCGCGTTCTGCTCCGCCGTGTTCTGGAAAACCTTGCAAAGTACCCAGTCTCCTACTCGAAAGACCTTAACTCTTACATTCTTGTTATAGCTCCTGGATACTTGCTGCTGGTATCGAGCTACCCTGAGGTGGGCTGATTCCCGTAACTCCTGGACTATGTCTAGGTCTGCCTCTAGTTGCTCCTTATTCTGGTCAAGCGTAGCTAGACCATACCGCGCGGTTGGGACCTGGATTTCAGCTGGGATGACTGCCTCGCACCCGTATACTAGAGAAAAGGGGGTTTGCCCCGTTGCTTTCTTGGGAGTGGTGCGATCAGCCCAAAGTACGTAGGGTAGCTCCTCTGCCCACTTGCCTTTGGACTTGGTTAGTCTTTTCTTCAGATTGCTTATGATCACCTTGTTTGAGGCCTCTGCTTGCCCATTTGCCTGGGGATATCTGGGAGTTGACGTAACCAGGTCGATGTTCCACCCCTGGCAGAAATCTCTCATTCCTTGGCTAATGAACTGGGAACCGTTGTCACAAACGATTGTCGCTGGGATTCCGAAGCGGCATAGGATGTTGCGCTCGATGAACGAGATCACGTGCTTGTCCTTGATCTCCCTATATGCTTCAGCTTCGATCCATTTGGAGAAGTAATCAGTCATAGCCAAGAAGAATACTTTTTGCCCCGTAGAAGGAGGTAACTTTCCCACAATATCCATCCCCCACCTCATGAAGGGCCAAGGAGTAAGGGTTGGATGTAGGCTCTCGAAGGGTTGGTGAGAAGTTGGTGCGTGTCGCTGGCAAGCCTTGCATTCCTAGGCATACTTGGTGGCGTCGCGTCGTAGCGTTGGCCAGTACCACCCATGTCTGAGTATCTTGTTTGCCAAGCTCCTACCACCAGCATGGTTCCCGCAATATCCTTCATGGATTTCTTTCATGACGCTCTCTATCTCTTCTCCTTCCGCGCATCTCTGCAAGACCCCAGACGAAGACTTGTGGTAGAGTACGCCCTGGTGGACGACGAATCGCGTGGCTTTTGCTCTTAAAGCTCTTGCCTCCGTTTTATCCTCAGGCGCCTTCTCGTGTACTAGCCAGTCCAGAAACGGTTTGATCCAGCTGTTGGGCTTTGATCCAGAGTGTGCGTCAAGGCTGGCTACTGGGAGCGTGTGTAGCATGGATGTCTCTTTGGGATGCTCGATCGCTGAGTAAAGAAGGTGTACTAGCAGGATCTGAGAATATTCACTTGGATTGAGTACTGAACCTAAACCTGCTAAGGCGTCGGCCGCCGTGTTGTTCTCTCTAGGTACCTGTTCGAAGGTAACCTGCTGGAATTCTCCCGCCAATGCTCTCGCTTTTTCCAGGTAAAGAGCCATCCTCTCGTCTTTTGCCTCGAACAGGCCTAGTATTTGGTTGACCACCAAGAGAGAGTCGCATCTTACTAGCAGATTCCGGATTGCTAGGTCTTGTGCTAGCCCTAATCCGAAAATCAAGGCTTCATACTCTGCCTCATTGTTTGTGGCGTTGAAATCACATCTTACGGCCTGAGCTAGCCTATCTCCCTTGCTTGATTCCAAGACCACCCCTAGCCCTATCCCTCTGGCGTAAGAAGCCCCATCTGTGTTGAGCGTCCACGTGTCGTGTATTTCATCTGGGACAGGCGCGGGTGTGCTTGTGTTTGCTGCCTCCTCTAGATCAGGTGTGAAGTCAACGACGAAGTCGGCCAAGACCTGCGACTTTATGGCCTTGCGAGGTTCTTATTTGATGTCATAGCCGCTGAGTTGCACTGCCCACTTGGTCATTCGCCCAGAGAATTCCAGCTTCTGCATCACTTGTCGCAGAGGGTAGCTGGTTTGCACCGCGATCGTATGCGATTCGAAGTAAGGGCGAAGCTTATTCGAACTCATGACGACGACGAGGACCAATTTTTCGAGGGGGGTGTATCTAGTCTCTACTGAAGTCATCGTCTTGCTTACGAAGTAAACCGGCATTTGTTGTCCATCGGCTTCCTTGACTAGGACCCCGCTCAGTGTGCTTCCTGATACTGCTAGATACAGCTGCAAGATTTCTCCTGGCACCGGCTTAGCTAGAAACAATGGATTGGAAAAATAACCCTTGAGTTCCTGGAAAGCCTTCTCGTGTCGTTCGTCCCACTGGAAGCTTTTGTTTTTCTTGAATATGTCGTAGAACAAGCGACACTTGTCGGCTGACTTGGATATGAACCTGTTAAGGGCGGCGATTTTCCCTGCGAGCTTTTGTACTTCCTTGATGTTCTTGGGCGATCTCAGGGAGGCTATTGCTTTCACTTGGTCGGGACTGGCCTCAATCCCCCTTTTAGTTACGATGTAACCTAGAAATTTTCCAGACTGAGCTCCGAACGTGCACTTTTGAGGATTGAGCTTCATATTGAATTTTTCGTGAATGTTAAAGGCTTCCTCGAGGTGCTGTTGGTGCTGTATCGCCAACGTGCTCTTAACCACCATATCGTCGATATATACCTCCATGGTCTTCCTGATCTGATTTTGGAACATATGGTTAACGAGACGCTGGTAAGTTGCACCAGCGTTTCTTAAGCCGAAAGGCATAACTCGGTAACAATACGTCCCCTGTCCTGTTATGAAGGACGTCTTCTCTTGATCTTCGGGGTACATCTGGATCTGGTGGTAGCCGCTAAAGGCATCCATGAATGTTAAAAGTTCATGACCAGCGGTGGCGTCGACCATCGTGTCTATGTGTGGGAGTGGGAAAGAGTCCTTAGGACAAGCCTTGTTCAGGTCGGAAAAGTCCACGCAAACCCTCCACTTCCCATTCTTCTTTGGGACGACCACCGCGTTAGCTAGCCACTCTGGGTATTTCACCTCTCGGATTTTGCGCGTGTCTAGTAGCCTCCTTACTTCTTCGTCAACTGCCTGGATTCGTTCCGGTGGAAACCTTCTTCTTTTCTGTTTTACGGGGGGGAAGCTAGGATCGGTATTAAGCTTGTGCGTGATTACCCCTGGATCGATTCCAGTCATGTCCTCGTGGTTCCATACAAAGCACTTCTGGGTTTCTCCAGAAAGGCCACAAGTTCCGCCTTGAGGCACGTGTCTAGTCCGATGCCCAGGCGAACGATCCGTCCTTCCCCTATTGCTACCTCCTCCACTTCTTCTTCTTCCTCTCACGTCTGGATAGGAGGGGTAGCGCTCTGTAATTGCTATGCATGCGGCCCAGCGGCCGTAGGCTTTAGAGCGGTCTTGTAGCATTCTCTAGCTAGCCTCTGATCTCCCCGAATTTCTTCTATTCCCCTGGGCGTAGGGAACTTAACCGTCTGGTGATAGGTGGAAGCTACCGCCTTCATGTCGTGTAATCAGGGACGACCCAAGATTACGTTGTAGCTGGATGGACAGTCTATCACCATGAATTCCACTTGCAAGTTTACTCCTTTGGCGAAAGTTTGTAGGGTTATGTTTCCCGTGGTATGTTTTACTTCTCCATTAAACCCTACGAGGGGGACTGGTTGCTTGTGGATGTCGTTTTCAGACAAACTCATCTCTTTGAGGGCAGTGAGTGTTATTAGGTTGGTAGAGCTACCGGTGTCGACCAGTATTCTCCTCATAAGGACGTTTCCTATGTGTAAGGAGATCACCAAACCGTCGTGATGAGGCCCAACCTGGTTTTCAATGTCGGAGTCGTCAAAGACTATCGCCAACCCGGTGGGTTGTCTAGGTCGCCTCTCTAGATGGGTAGGTTTTCCCAGGTACCCTTCTCGCGAGTGTCTCTTGGCTGCTGAGTAGGTAAGACCACACACGCTTGAGCCTCCGGTGATTACGTTCACCACCCTTTCTGGAGTAGGGGGTGTTTTCTCGCTCGCCTTTCTGGAGTAGGGGTTATCTAGAAGATTGCGAGGAACTCTGGCGTCTGGAGCCGCTTCCCGGATCTTGCCTTTAGAGATTAAGTGTGCCACTTCCCTCCTTAGCATAATGCAATCTTTGGTCCAGTGGCCGTGGTTGTCGTGGAACTCACACCATTTATTCTCGTCGGCTCCTGCCTTGGGTGCTTTATCTTTCCTGGGCCACCTAACCAGGTCTCCCATCTTGGAGAGATTTTTCACCAGTTGCGATGGCGAGATTTTGAGGTTGTAATCCTCCAGTGGTGGTGGCAATGGATCGCGCTCTTTCTCCATCGGTGGCTTGTTGCGTGCTACGTTAACCCGTTTGGTTGGGTGTCTGTCGTAGGATCGATCACGCCTGCCCCTTCTCTGGTCAAAGGGCGATCGCCTTCTTTCTGGATATTCCCTCTTGCGATCATTGCCACCTTTCCTGTCGGAACTTCTAGGTTCAGCCGACCTTCTTCGGAGAGACTTATCTTCCTCCAGTCGTACGTGTGCTAGCGCTTTTGACTGGACTTCCTCGAAAGTAACACATGGGTGTTTGGTCAGCTCCTGGTACAACCCTCCGTCAGGTATGATCCCTTGTCGGAAAGCCTCGATTGCGGTAGTAGTATCGCAATTTGGGATGGTTACTTTCTCTTTGTTGAAGCGATCTAGAAAAGCTCTTGTGGTCTCATGATTCTTCTGTTTGACCCGGTAAAGGTCGCTAGACTGCTTCTCGAACTTGCGACTGCTCGCGAACTGGCTCCGGAAGGTGTCCGAGAGGTCGGCGAAAGACTTGATGCTCCCTCTGGGCAGACCGATGAACCATGTGAGGGCTGGCCCAGTCAGGGTCGTTCCAAACCCTTTGCACATCACGGATTCTTTTTAGTGACTGGGAACCGAGCTAGTCATCATCTTCTGTTTGTAGATGGCTATGTGCTCGTTAGGGTCCGTGGTGCCGTTGTAAGGGTTCATGGTGGGGATAGTTACTTTCCTCGGTATTTCGGCCCGAGCAATCCTAGGGACGAACGGTGATTCGTCGTATCCGTCGTGGGCCTCTGGTTGCACCGGCTGGTATCCGGTGTGGCTTCTAACAACCTGATCGGAGATGGCCCCAATCTGCTCCATGACCTTCCTTCGGATGAGAGCGTCTAGATCCACCTCCTGGTGTCTCTCAGTATAAGCATTCTCAGCTATCCATACGTTCCCGGAGCGGGTTCTATAGGTGTTACCCGGAGGTGTGACCTGGTTTCCGGGGATTTCCTTGGTTGTCGCCTGTTCGCGATTGCTCTCGGGGTTAGGCGTCTGTTGAGTGTTCAAGACTCCGCCTTGGGTGTCATTCCCATTGTTTCCCCTAGAAGTCCCCTCTCCGGAATTGAAATTTAGTCGAGTTGCCAAACCCTCAGTGTTTCTGGGCACGTTGGCGGGCTGCCTTGCCGTGGTGAGTAACTGGTTCTGGCTCCTGAGTTGGTTGTTTTCGTTGGTCAAACGCTCCATGCTGGCTTCAAAGAAGCCTTTTTGTTGCTCGAGTTCCTTCTGGAGAAGCTCCATGCGCCGGCGAACGTCCGCCATCTCGTCTTCTCATTGTTTAGACAAGATTTCTTCTTGTTGGGTGGCGGTGTTCTTATGTGGCACGAACTCCCCAGATTCTGACATTGTTGTTGATGAGAAACTTGAACAACTAGTGATTCTTTGTTCGTAAGTTGCCAAATTCTTTGCCCCACGGTGGGCGCCAAATTGTTAGAGCTAGAAATCAACCAAGTAGAATTGGTGACCTCTTAGCCTAGATCGGGCGTGAATTAGGCTATACGAACTCGAGAATTGAAAGAATGAATGCGAAAATTGTATTAGAATTTGTATGTGCTCGATTGTATTAAAGTACAAGTATATCGTCCACCTATGACCCCCCTCCTATGTTTATATAGGGGCCTAAAAGATATATTGTTACAAGATAGACTAGATAAATATACACGCCACTAGATAGATACAAATCGTCTAAGATACAATATCCCTAGATTGGTTCGAATACTTTGTTATATTGGATATAAGGGAACTTCACAAGATATATGTTAATTTTATTTTATGCTCGGACGAACAAATATACCAAAAATACGCTCCGTTGCCTGGGCTGCCTTCTAGAAACTCGTCGTCGAACTTCCCGCGGGCCGCACTAGTGGGCTTTGCCGATAGGGCCCAACATCGATCCTAGCTGAAAATGAGGAGAGAGATCTAGATCAGTCCAAAGAGGTGGATTCAACCAAGAAACAAGGTGGCACAACTCTTCCTTATCCATTGAAGAAGCCCAAGGAGATTGTTGAGGGCAAGTTTAAGAGGTTCTTGAAGCTTTTGCAAGGCTTGAACATCACCATCCCATTCACCGATGCTCTAAGTGAGATGCCATCATATGCAAAGTTCTTGAAGGAAATTTTGAGCAAGAAAAGGTCGATTGTGGAAATGCAAGATGAGGTGAAGATCTTGGAGCTACCTCAAAAGCTAGGTGATCCCAGAAGATTTGTCATCACCGTGGGGATTGGATCCCAAAACTTCAAGGCTCTTTGTGATTTAGGAGCAAGCATATCGGTTATGCCCATGAGCATATGGAGAAGGGCTAACCTCGGAGATATGGAACCGGTTGATATGAGTCTTACTATGGCCGATGGTTCGTCTACAAAGGCCACCGGAATTCTAGATGACGTCCCGGTTAGAGTTGGGAGATATTTTGTCCCCGATGATTTTGTGATCCTCGACATGAAAGAAGATCCGATGGTGCCCATTATTCTTGGAAGGCCGTTTCAAGCCACGGCGGGTGCCAAATTCGATGTGAGAAATGGGAAAGTGACTTTTGAGATTGGCGAGGAAAAAGTGGAGTTCCATTTCAACAAAGCTCTCAACGAACCGGATGCGTTGGCAATCTTGAAGTTGGAGGAAAGTGCCAAGCGCAAGAGAGAGGAGTTGGAACCCACAAAAGAAGAGGAAGCACCTTTGAGAGATCATGACATGGTCTATGTTCAAGAGCAAGAAAGAGAATTACAAGATCCATTTGTGAACCATGAGGAACTAAGAGATAGAGATAGCCCAAGAAGCCATGAAGAGTATCCTTCTTCGTATCCTTTTGATGTGGGAGACTCTTACATTTGTTTAAGTGACTTGAAAGAGGATCTAGAGGATGATTACCTTTGCTTGAGTGATTTGCAAGAAGACTTGAGTTATAATGTTATTGAGTCCCCTAGAAATTCTTTAGATTTTTGTGGTGTAGGTAATGAAGATCAAGTGGAGAAAATGCAAGAGATGGCAACCTACACTTTGGAGGAGAAGAATGATGGAGAATTTGGAAGCCACACTTTCTTCAAACACAAATGGTGGTACTATGGCTATGAGGAGTGTGGCGATGCAAATGACAAGGATGATCAATTCACCATTTTTCACCCTCCTTGAAGGGTAGAGGTTAGAAGTCAAGCTAGTGACTTAAAAGAAGCGCTCCTCGGGAGGCAACCCGAGTTTAGTAGGTTCATTTTCGTAGTTTCTAGTTTGTTTTTCTTTGCCTTAGCTTAGATTCTTTCTAATCTCTCTTTAGCATGTGTTTTGTGGAATTGTGTGTTATGTGAGCTTCATGATCATGTGTGGTATTGATGAAAATAGTAAAAGGACTTGTGGGTAGAGACTTGCCAAGACAAGGGATTTTTAGGAAGCCAAAACGGGTAGGACCGAGGTACCCAGTACCTCGGGCCCGAGGTTGAAACATCGGTCCGCTTTGGCCGGTCAACTTTGGTCTCGATTTTGTGGAAATTCCTATTATGCCCTTCTGACCTAACTTTGTCTTCTACCCCATTTAAGCCTTCTTTCCCATACCTACCACCCATCACCCTCATAACCACCTTCCCAAAATACCAAGCCCCCTTCAAAACCCCCAAATCGATCCATCACCTCCACCATACTCGAACCACAAGCATTCCTCACCACAAATCTCGATCCAACCCCTAGCATCCTCAAACATCGATCCAAAGGCCAAAAATCCCAACAAAATCCCATAGTTCTTCATCTCTCTTCAAGATCTAGAAGATTGAGTTCTAAGAAGTTGATTGCTAGAAGTCTTTGTTTCTTCATATTTGGTATGTGAATCTCAATCTCTACTTAATTCCTTGTGAATTTCATACTTTCATTGCTAGATTTGAGATTGGCCATGATTGAGTGAGCTTAGACCTTGAGCATCCATGGTGATTTTGCATGCATGGTGGAATTTGTGCTTAATTGTTGATCATGCATGGTAAAACCAACTTGGAACTTCGATTGATGATGAGAAATGGTTGATTTTGGATTTTAGGAGCATGATAGAGTGTTTTATGGGTGAATCTAGGAAGAGAAGTCGAATGAGAGTCGGCCCGAGGTACCCAGGACCTCGGGACCGATGTTGCGTGTCGGTCCAAAAAACTCGGACCGAGGTTGAGAACCTCGGACCCGATGTCTTGTATTGATCGGTCCTATGCTATTTGACTTTCTCTTGTGTGAGCTTTGGGATTCATGAGCTTGAATGTTGGTAAAGGCATGTTTATCATGATGTATCTTGTAGCTTGACCATTGTTATGTGATTCCTTGCTCATACATGTTAGATTTTGTGGATTGAGTGTCTTAAGAGCAAGTATGGGGTTATTTCCTTGCATGATGAGTTGTTAGTTGTGAAGGCATGTGATCTTGTTGTGATTGTATAGATCTTATCTTGGAGTTCTTTGCTTTGATTGTGCGTAGGTACCATGACTACCCGAGCATCTTCTTCAAGGATGGAGAAAGCAACAAGAAAGTCCAAGAAGTCGTCCAAGAGGGTCCAAAGGATGGACGATGTGCGCTTCGAGGACGATGATGTGGCTAGTGAGTATGAGCGACTCATGGGTCTATCTCACCACACTCGGTGGTTAGATTGGGAGTCTATTAGAAAGATGAGCATGGAGGAAGCTCTTACTCGGTGCTATTCTCACATTGGGCTCAACATATTGCTAAGGTGCAACAACACTCATTATCCCGCCTTCACGTCCGAGTTTATGGCGACATTCAAGTGCACATATGAAGGAGTCGAGAGTGAGGGCATGATCTCCTTCCAAATGGGCAACGAGTTGCATGAGGTCTCTCTCCGGAATTTGGCTACTTACCTTGGATTTCCTTTTCCGAGAAATGAGGCTTATGTGGATAACGAGAAGGTGGACTATCTTTGGAGGTTTGTAGCCGGAAGAAGTGAGATGAGGAAAGGCGCATCAACAAATGAGATAGCAAACCCACTCTTCCGGGTCATGATCCGAGCTTTGGGTTGTTCTATCTTTGCTAGGCACGAATTGAGCAAGCCAATGAAGGAGAAGGCCAAGTTGCTCTATGAGATGTTGTTTGAGAATGAGAAGCCAATGAACCTCACATGGGAATGGGTGAAGATGGTGAGGGATTTCCAAAGTTCCTCATGGATCTACTTTGGAGGCATGATAGCCCGCTTGGCTCATCGTCTTGAGGTGGACTTGTCTACCTACACGCCGGCCCAAATGGTGTAGAGTTCATGGACCTAAAGTACTTCAAGGAGGCCAACATCATCAAAGAGAAGCAAGTGACCGGTGCCACTACCTATCTAGCCCCACACTCCAACTTCGACAAGGTGCACATTCCTTTGGGGCCACGTCTCTTTAACATCACAAGCTATTACAATTGGTTCCAAGTGTGGGTGGGCAAGGAGAATCCTTATGGAGAGCCGGAGGGGACACTTGAGTGTAGGAGACGAGCACAACACATTCGTTTCACTTCTCCTCAAGTTTCCCCGGACACCGAAGAAGAGGAGCCCAACCAATATGAGTTCGTGAGAAGAGATGACATGGACGTTGACTTGCCTAGAGAGGAAGAAGAAGAAGAAGATGGTGGTTACCACAATTTGCTCACCGACCACGCACCAACACTACTCGACCGAGGTGCAAGCCATGTCGGGCCCGACGTCCACCAACGTCGGTCCGACACATATTTGCCCGATCCGGTCCCGAGCCAATTCGAGAGGGGTGAGGGAAGTGGAGCAAGACAAGAACCACCAAGCTATGGAGGGTATGAAGGGTATGCCCAATGGTAAGGGCCCGGAATGGTGTTCCCCGAGCCTCAACAATCGGTGGACATGAACTTCTTGGCCAACCAATTAGCTCATCTTCAACTTCAACAATCTAGCATGCTTCAAGAGGCACATCAAATCAATCTACAACAACAACATCTCAACTTCCAACAACAACAACGTTTCCACCACCAAGGAGACTTCCAAGCTCAATTTGAAGAAGTGAACCGCAACATCGCTTACACTAGACGTGATGTGGACGACTTGAGGGCGGTCGAGGACCAAAGATGGAGCGTCCAAGAAAGTTTCAATGAATGGATGACCGGGAACTTCTCTTCCCTTGAAGATCAATGGACGCGCCCCACACCGCAAATTCAACCGCCAAGCCAAGACATTTTCCACGACCATGTGTATGAGCGAGAGAGGCACGCACGGCTCCAAAGGAGACGCCGTCAAGGACACCCCCCGAACTAAGCCTCAACATGCCATTCAAGAATAAGGAATTGTGAGCTCTCTTTACTCTTCTCTTTACTTTTGAGTTTTGATTTCTTTTAATGAGGACATCAAAATTTTAAGTATGGGGTGGGTTAGTAGCTCATAGTTTCATGTGTAGTTTCATGTGTGTTTGTTCTTGTTTTGTTAAGGGATGTTAATTTTTGGATTGTGGCATGATGTGATGCATGAATGATGATTGAAATTTATGGTTTGAATGGATGAGTTTGTTTGCTTTGCTTTTGAGAAAAATTTTGCAAAAATCCATAAAAATTTGAAAATTTTCGGTTGAAAAAAAAGACAAAAAAGATTTTGTTTTTGGACTAGGAATTCCCATCTTAGATGTCTAAAAAAAAGGCTAATAATGATGTGAGCATGTAAAGTCCTTTGCATATTTTTGGATAGTTTAGCCTCTAAATGGATGTTGTTTTTGATGTGATATGATGTCTTGCATGTTTTTATTGAGCACATGAGTTCTTGGATGAAATTTGATGCAACTAAGCTAGAGTGAACCTTGTGAGATGATTTTTGGCCATTTTAGGGATGCTTGTTCATATTTGCATATCCCTCATTTTCTTGTGTGATTAGCTCAAGCATGCTTAGTAAAACTTGCTATTGAGGTGTTTATCTATTTTCCAAGACCAATATGAGATTTGTTCTATACATTGTCACATTGATTTGAACTTTATTTTATTTAGTCACAAATGTTCCATATCCTACCTTGAAGATAAACCGTTGTTTGTAGCCCCGTTTTAGCCTTAGACCTTTGTTTGAAACTCCTCAAAAATATGATTCCTAGCCTATATGACTTGACCCTTATGGGATTGGACTTTAGTGAGAGGCTTTGGAATGTATTTGGAGGGTTGAGATTCTCTTTGGTGAAGGGCAAAGAATGGAGTTGCAAAATCTAGTGGGTAGTGCATCTTTGTTGTAAAGAAAGAAAGAAATGTTGGAGAAATAGTGGATTGAAAGCAAAGTGCTTGAGTGTAGAGAAAATGGGTGCCGACCGAGTTAAATTGCACATCGGGCCCGAGTTAGTGCAAGTCGATCCTAGTGAAAAAAAAAAGTGTGAAAAATCCAACAAAAAGTGTAGTGAAAAGATGAAGTGGAATGTTTAGTGAAAAGTGGGTTGAAAGAAAAAAAGGAGAAGAAAATTCAAAGGCCTTTGGATGAGTGAAAGTTGAGAGTGGAATAATTTGGTGAGTTTGGTGAGAGACTAGAAAGTTCAATCCCCATTGTAAGCACCACAAGACCAAAGTGATTCCCACCTTGAGAATTACCAAAAGCCCTATTACAACCCGGCCGAATGGAACCTTTTTGAGGACCTCCATTGAGCCAAGTTCATATTCTTTGTGTGCATTGTAATAGGCATCTCTAGGTGGAGGAATTGGTGATATTAGCTTCAATAGTAAAGCCTTTACTTGCATGTTTTATGAGTTTGAGTGTTCATTGCTAAGCCTAAACACATGATGAGCGATACACATTTTTACATCCCTAAAGTGAGGCTTTGTTGCATTAGACTTTATTCCTTGAACACTTGATCATGTGTGATAACATAATCTTGCTAGCATATCTATCACTTGTGCTTGATTGAGTTTTCATATGAGGCTTTACTTGAAGATTGTGCTTCGGTCTTGCTTGTATTGTTATTGCTTGAGGACAAGCAAGTTTAAGTATGGGGTATTATGAAGTCTCTCATTTTGGTGGTGTTTTAGTAGTTAATTTCCCTTATAGATAAGTGTTTTTCATTCCTTTCTTTGTTAGTTTCGTCCCTTTTTAGCTTAGTTCCCGGTTTTCTACAAGATTCGGAAACTATGCGAGTTTGTTGTGTTTTGTAGGTAAAATGGCGCGTTTGAGGACATTTCGGAGAAGTTTATAAGAAGGAGCCAAGCGATGGAGCTAAGGAGCGGAAGAGCCATGCAAAGAATGAAGAGGAACTCAAGGAAAACCAAGAAGAGAAGAAGGATCGAGACCCAGGACCGAGCTACTACCAAGTCGGGCCCGAGTTCGAGCACCAGAGCATAGGACCGACGTTCCCAACGTCGGGCCCGATGTCTGCCCGCGTCGGTCCGAGTCGGCAAAAGGAAGAATTGGGCTCCAAGGCAAAATGTTGTGATCTTCCAATTTTGCCCTTCTTCTAAATTTGGAATCCCTTGGTCCCCAATCAAGAGAAGAGGATAATTAGAGGTGATTAGAGAGGATTAGAGGAGACCAATCACACACACACCAAAATCACTCTTAAAGGCTCAAGAAAGACTTGGAGAGCAAGGAGAAGAAGGAAGGAGGAGAAGAGAGAGAGAGATCGGTGGAGCTAGAGAGGAAATTAGTGAGTTTTGAACTTGTTTTGCTTTGGTTTAGTAGAATTGAGACTTGGATATTGTGAACCCTTTTGGATTTGAATGCAATTGAGCCTTGATTTGAGTTTGATGATTGAGATTTGCTTGCTTTGCCATTTGATTGCTTTTTACTCTTACTTGATGGAGTAGATTCCATAGTCTTGGGCTATGGGGGAAACCCCTAGCTAGGATTGGGTAGGAACCCCCAATTCCATAGCCTTGAGTGCTTGATCTAGGAATCCTCTCTACATTGAGCTTCAATTCTCTTGTGGAAACAAGGGACCTAGGGCTTGTGATTGGTAAGAGTAAGCGGGAGCAATCTCGAACCTATCACTAGACCTAGCATCGAAGGCGAGTGGAAACTCCCTTGGGTCGAAGTGTAGAGTGGAGGGATCGAAGGCTAGCAACCTCGATCTCACAAGGATCAACACTTATTGGCTGAATTGGGGTGGAATTACCCAAGTCTAGTTAGGGAAGGAACCCAAAAACCCAAGACCGATCTACCAAATTTGCCTAGTTCGAAGTACCCAGTACATCGGGCCCGACGTTGTGTGTGTCGGTCCCGGCCAAATCAACCTCGATCCACCCTCGGACCAAAGTGACCAATGTCGGTCCGAGGTGATTTCTCTCGTTTTTCCTTGTTTTGCCTTTCTTTTACCTCTTTTTAGTCTTTTGGGTACTCTCAACGCACGAACTCCCGTGTGTTCGACACCCTACCTCTTTACTACAATTGAGGTTCGGTTTATAAATTTAAGTTTTGAGACCCTCCGATCCGGACCGATCACCCGCGACCGCGTGTTGGTGACCCGCCATCGCGGGTGGCGCCCAGCGGAATTTTCCGCGTGTTTATCTTGTTTCCTTTTATCTTTATATCTTTTTAGTATTTTCGGATAATTGTTTGTCCGAGAGTATTTATAAGGTTTTTAGGTTGTATTTTGAGAGAACTCATAACTCATATTCATAGTTAGGTTTTCAATTCTTCTTTAGTTATGGAGAGCTAGTCTCTTTGGGTTTGTTCAAGGGAGAAGCTCTGATGTATGAACTCGTGAGATTTTGGTAATTGATTTCTATCCTTTGGTTGATATTGATTCTCTTGTGCTTCATCTTATGATTGTTGATTGTTTCTCTAGGATTCGCGGCCCTATTGAATTGATTGATTTTCTACTGTTTGATTAGGTTTGGACCGTGGACAAAACTAATCTGTGAAAACAACTTAACCTAGACCTGTTGTCTATGCAACTAGGATTAAGAAGAGAATTGATTGTTTTATCTTACAATTGACTCGTAGCTTGATTGTTTGATATTATATCCTGCATATCCTTGTTCTCTATGCTAATTCTAGGTTAAGCGTCCTTGCCTAGGGTTATAGAATTGCTTGGACCGTGGCCTTGCGATTGTTAATGATTAGGATAGGAATTAACCATAGGTGTGAATGAAATCAATAGATAAATCTATGATCAAGGGATTACATCATGAGTGGATCTTTTGAATGAACTTATCTCCTTATCAATTGTTTTCCCATATTTGCATGTTTGTTTATTTGTTTGTTCTTTGTTTCTTAGATTAGTTTAGTATAGATTTCTCTCCTAAACCCCCCTTTCTTTGGTTGATAATTATATTAATACTAGAAGCCATAGTTCTCTTGGATTCAACCCCTTACTTACTTGCTATACTTAGTTTGTAGTTTGGGTTATTTATCTTTGATCTTGGCACGACGACTTTAGCCGAGTCAGGTTGTTTTATGCATGAAACTCGTATCTTGATTGACTGATTCAATTTCCTATTATCCTTGTGTGTATTGCATGATTTGAATTAAGCGTCCTTGTTCATATCATTGTTTTGCTAGGACTGTGGACTAGCGAATAATTAAGATAAGGATTGAAATTGACCTAGGGATATAAAGAAGTGGATGAATTGATGATCAATGAAATAATAAAATGGAATTGATTGAATGAACTCTACTTACTAATATTGATTGAAACCACCTTCAAAATCCCCCTTTGTTTCATTTGCATGATTCGAACTAAAATCAATCTCAGAAATTGATTCTCTTAGGTTCGACCCCTTACTTGCTTGCTATACTGTGTTTGCTTTGTTTGGGTTATTATCTTTGATTTGGGGACAACGACTTTGCCCGAGTCAGTCACACACAATCAGGTCACTAACATAATCACATTCTTAAATCCTTTGTACATACAAAATCACACACGCGCACACAACACAGTCCTCTTACACACACATTCACAAATCCACCTAACGACATACACCTCTTCACTTACACACCCATACTCACACAAGCACATATCTACACTCACTATTCTAGTGAAGCGGAGCTGCATGCACTCCTAACTGGTGATGCAACCCTACACCATCATTGCATACCGGCTCTCTCAAATCGCCGAGAAAACACTTACAATCAACATACATACTCAATAAGCATAATTAAAACACAATCAAAACACTTGTATTCAAATTCAAACCTTATAGAAATCCTTTCACACAAAGCACGCATTATTAAAATTAAAACATTTCAAAAGATCAATCGGGACTAGTTCCCAAAACCAATCCTACAATCACAATGCACAACCTAAGAAGCTAGAATAGAACCGAGCAAGTCGAAAATCGACTTACCTAAAACTGAACAACGACGATGGTTGAGCAACTCCGAGCTCCAGAAAATCACTCTGAGCTCCAAAAATTGGAAGGAACCGAACCGTCCGATCGGTTGAACGGAAAACTGGACAACGACGATGGTTAAGCAACTCCAGTGACAACGAGGAGAGACCGGGGGCACCAAAACGAACATACTCACAAAATATATTTTCCCTTTTTAAAGCTTTAGTTAGGGGGTAATTAGATAGATTTTTTAGTTAGATTAACTTTTAACTTAATATTATCTCTAGTAAAAAATAAACCAAAGCTACAATTAATTAATTTATAACTTCTAAATATATCTCACTAGTAATTTTTATTGTTAAAGATTTATCTTTATTTTTTTTCTCAATTTTAGTATTTTTACGGTCCTAATTTGCTTTACCAAGAAGACCCCACATTAACTTGCGGGTTCAGAAAAGAGACCGAATATTACATACTACCCCCCTTAAGAAAAGTTTTGTACCGAAACTTACCCGAAGAACGAATGAGAATTAGCGAAATTCGAAAATGGAACTGACCCGAGACCCGAGGTCTCATAACCTCTCCTCCTTAACGAGTTTCGTCCTCGAACCTAAATCGAACGATAAAAACGAAACACAATCCTAATATCATACACACATGAACAAAGAAAAATTCGTATACTACGAAGGTCAAGCAGAATCAAACAAGGTCAAACAAATGGAACTAAAATCAACAACGAAGTGTAATCAACCAAAATGAAACTTGAAGTCTAGCTAAAGGAAAACCAGCATGCTACTTGTTGGACCTAGAAATAATCCAAGCAGGAGGCAGCCCATTACCAGGGAAGGCCTAATGCCTTGCAGCTACAAGATACTGCTGGACCTGGATTATAGGCGAAGAAGCGTCAGCGCATAGTCAGAGAATCTCCAATGCGTCTGGATCTACTGAAGATCTTCGGAATTGGCTAAGTCGGTTGAAGGAAGGAAGGTCCGAGATATGGTTGTTACAAGATAGAATATATCTTTCCAAGATGTCATATGATATAAGATAGATTCGCTGCCAGGCAGGATAGAGAATATCCAAGATATAAGATAGATTTTCCGGAAGATTTGTTAGTGAAGATAGTATTATATCTTGAGTAAGATAGAATTTCTACTTCTTGTCTATAAATACCCATGTAAACCCACGAAAACAGAGAGGATCGTAGGATATCAAATCAGATCACACACCATAGCCCTCACCAGAGGCATACACTATAAACTCTAGAAGGGGGGTCACACCTTCAGACCTCCATTGTAAACCCTAGAACGGGGTATCATGTTTTTACACATTCATACGCTTTTCACATCAATACAAACACAACTTTCGTCCTTCTCTTTGATTTATTTCGATCTAGGCCCGATTTAGGTCAGAGTTTGCTTTGGTAAATTTTGGGTTAAACAATTTGGCGCCCACCGTAGGGCCGTGATCGATACAACCACTGCATTTGGCTATATATATACACATGTTCGCCCTATTTTTCTTTTTCTCTTTTCTTTTTTTCTTTTTATTTTAACATATGGATAACCTAACTACGACTAAAGGATGGTACAAACAACAGTGTGCACGATTCAATCTTTCATAAAGTATGTTTTGAATCTACTTAATGCTTCATAATGTAACTTTTGAATCTACTTAATTTTGCAATTGTATACAAATTAAAATTTAATGAGTGGTGTTCAACAAACTATAATATTTGTTCTTGGGAAGAATGATTAAAAATAATATGAAGTATTCGACCATTAAAAAAATAATATGAAGTATAAACTTTCATTCAAATATAATCTGAAATTTGAAAATCACCGCCAACGATACAAACTATCGCGATATTAATAAAAAAACAATCTAGATTAATTTTCTAACGAATTTTTCGGTGGAATTGATGATGTACCGAACGAAATCTGACATAACAATCAACTTAATATTTGATGCTTGTTTAAAATATTTCGGATTGCCACATCATTGATTCCACCGGAAAACTCGACAAAAATGGTCTTAGATCGCTTTTGGGTGATATTGCGATAGTTTGTACTGTTGGTAGTGATTTTCAAACTTCGAATTATTTTAGATTGAAATTTGATGCTTCAGATTATTTAGAGGGATTTTTTTAATGAAAACGAATCTATCCTTTGTAATAAACTCTTTAAGCACGACTCAATCTACAAGGACCATGACCTAGGTTAAGCGACTTACGTCGATTGGCTCAACCCAATGGCAAGAGGAATAATAAGAATCGACTTTTTCACGCTTAAAGAGTGGAGGTAGGAGAGGAACCCAAAATCTCCAATAATTATTACTTTATAGAGATTTTAGCGATTAAAACATTTCCAATTAAATAATATCAATTATTGTCATTGAACCAAAAATAATACCGTCTACAAAAATCATAAAAGTATAACCAAACTATTAATATATTTACTAAAAATAAAATATGGACAATTTCCAATCAAATTTTGGATGTTTGGTATTATTGTACATTCCTTATACAGTAATTATTAATTTGATTTTATTGGGACCTTATATTTCTATAGCGGTTTTTTGAAAATGTATTATCTTATTATCTTATCGAAAATCGTCAAATTTTACACTGTCCTAAGTTAGGACTGGAGAAAATTATTAATTTACCGTGTTTATTAATTTATCGAGTATTAACTTATGGCAGTTCTATTGTAACAGATCTAATGCCTTATAAAAACACGTCTAATACTATTATACTGGTTTATTTTATATTATTTTCGTTGTAAAAATATATTATATAATAAGTTTATCGGCTAACTAATTGAAGATTTTTGAAATATCTATTACCAAACCGTTAAATTGTTTAAAATTTTGATCGGTTACTCATTATTGGTTTTCCGGCTTTCTCAATTTACCGTTTATCGATTACCGTGTTTTTTTGGCAGGTCTACATACAAATACATCTAGTTTCACGGTCATAAAATGACTAAGAATGTACTCCCTCCGTCCCCGAAAGTTTGTCCGCCTTTCCTTTTCGGGCGTCCCGGAAAGTTTGTCCATCTCTATTTTATTTCCATTTATATCATTATGCTTTTACAATATTACCCTCATACAATCTCATATATTACCCCCATTATCCAACTTTCCTCTCAACTTTATCACTTTTTCTTATAAAATTACAAAATTATCCCCTACCAATCTTGTAAATTACTCCTTTTATACTCTTTCCATCAACTTTAACACTTTTTCCCATCACTTATCAAAATTTTTGACTTTTCATTAATAATTGCGCTTGACGGACAAACTCAGGGACGAATGGAGTAATAATTGCGCTTACCTAGTACTGATAGTCCGGTACCAATCAGTTGATGTGATATTCTCGTGTGATACCAATTTTTCAGTTTTGTCTCTTCTCTGTGGAGTTTCACGTGGCATATAATATTGACTTAATGGTACGCACGTGTGGGCCTTGTGGCTGGTACCACACTCGAGATTTTAGCATTACCACGTGCCCTTAATAAAACCCAATCAATCTTGAAAAAAATCCCACAATAATCCTCTTTTCAATTATCAATTCCAAAAATATACCCCTGTCTAATACTATTTTCAAAACTGTATCTTTTTATTGGAAATACTAAAATACCCCTGTTAAAGAAACAATAATAAATACCCATCAATTTAACAACTCCCATCCAAAATACGTATTATAGAGAAGTCTTCCAAAACATTCCGGTAACTACCAAAGCACCACCCAACCATCACCAATGCACCACCAACGACAACGACGCCGATCACAAGGTATGTATTGTACACAAAATTTACTCTACATAAATTAATATAATACTTAAATAAACTAGACTAAATCTACATAAATCTTATCTGTATACATTTAATGTAACAATTTATTATACATAAATTATTCTAGATAAAATTTATTGTAACAAGATCTTAACAAATATTATGCAACTGAATCTTAACAACTTTATTTTACATAAAATCTAATCTACATAAAATTAATGTAACAATTAATGTAGCACATACACAAAATTACTCTACATAAGTTAATGTAATACTTAAATAAACTAGACTAAATCTACATAAATCTTATCTACATACATTTAATGTAACAACATACATAAATTATTCTACATAAAATTTACTGTAACAAGATCTTAACAAATATTATGCAACAGAATCTTAACAACTTTGTATGGAGAACTATGTAAAACTGTAGAAGAGAGGTTTCCAAATCTACGTAAAATGGTTTTAGAGGGCAATTTTGTCCAATTTTATGTAATAGGTTATTATTGTCCAAATTATTGTCTAGGGATATATTATTGGAATTGATTAGTGAAAATAGGCTATTGGTGTCTTTAACCCTCATCAATCTTTCAATTCTGTTCACTAGTTTACCCCTTACGTGTAGATACTTAATTGTCCTCCGACCAAAGAAATAAATACGGGTCGGTACACTGTGTTATATACTCCGTACAATTGTGTCCCCTCCCCTTTCTCTTTTTTTTTCCGAGTTTAACTAGTCTAATCCTCGTACTTTGTACGAGATTCGAATATAAAAATTATTTTAATTTATTTTAACTAAAAATAGTATATTAATCTGATAAATAAATAAAATTTATATATAAATAACAGTAAAATAAAATAGATAATTACGATTTTTGATAAATTAAGATATATACATTTATGTTGTCATTTTTTAAAATAAAGATTACAATCATATAACGAATTAAAAGGATAAGCTAAACGACTAGAAAAAGATGACTAGAAAAAGAATTGTTTGTTGGGCTCCTAAAAGTCGTTTTGTCCTTGAAATTTTTTTAAAATTACCTTTTTTAAGTCAAAATTGTTGAATCGCAAATTTGGGCTTTTGGGTGTTTACGAAAGAAATGAGGCAAGTTAGGCAACGAACGCCGTTGCTGGCGAAATCGTCAAGGGTTGAGCAGGCGACTCCGATGAGGTCGATTGAGTGAGGACACTAGTCTGCTAGTGAGTAGTGACCATCTGTTGAGTATGGAGCCTGATTCAATTAGGGAGAAGAAGACGGAACGAGCTAAGGACCAAAAACGAGGAAAAGAAGACGAAAAGAAGGCGGAGGAGAAGTGAAACTCGGGGTGGCTCGAAAGATCGTTCACGCCATGGCCGAGGGAGACCGCGCTATTACGATAGAGAACGAATCTTGGAAGCGCGGGCACGGGCGGGCCAAACCGCGGCCGCGCTTTGGTGGCATGCGACCGCGTTCTCGAAGGTGGGCGAAGACTCGGGCAGGCCGGGAGAGACGCGGCCGCGTCTTGTGGTTCCTGGCCGTGTCTTGGGCTGGAGCGCTCTGGACGCGGAGCACGGCCCGAGGCGCCCATAGCACGCCCGCATGATGAGTTTGGTGCCCGATTTTTGGGTCGTTCCGCGGGATTTCGACGGGAGATCTTATCCTTTTTCAGGAGATATTGTTTCTTAGGAAAAAAAGATATCTTGTAGCTCTAGTTTTTCTATTTATACTCGACTTGATTATTGTAATTGTGTGTTACCAAAAGCATTGAGAGAAAATCTTGAAAAGCGAGATTGAGAGGTTAGGCTTAGGAAGATCTTGATCAGTGTAGATCTAAAGATCAGTGTCCCTTGAGTCCTCTGATCTATTGGAGAATCCCTGGCTTGGTAGTGCCCCCTGACGTAGTGCTTAGGACGAACTGGGTGAACAAATATGTTGTCTTTGCCTTGGTTGCTTTCTTTCCATCTACCGCAAGAACGATCCTTCGAATTTTTCCCAACAACTGGTATCAGAGATGGTTCCTGCGGTAGACAATGGATGTTGGAATGTTCCCAATTGAGAAGTTTGATGGCTCAGACTTTGGGTACTGGAAGATTCGGATTGAGGACTATCTCTATAGGTCCGGATTGAATGCTCCGATGGGCGAGAAGCTAGAAGGCATGAACGATGACGACTGGAACCTGCTGGATAGGAACGCGATGAGCGTGGTTCTCTTGTCATTGTCCAGGAATGTCGTGTGCCACACACTCAAGTCGGCAACGACGAAGGAGATGCTCAAGGTACCTTGTTTGATTTGTACGAGAAGCCATCAGTAGTGAACGAGGTGCACGTGATGAGTGAGCTATTCAATTTGCGGATGAGAGAAGACACAGCGGTGTCCAATCACTTGAACGAACTCAATATGATGATGGTTCAGTTGATTTTGGTGAAGATCGACTTTGAAGATGAGATACAAGCTTTACTTTTTCTTTCTTCTTTACTAGAGAGTTGGAGCGGTACAATTACTGCCCTGAGTGCATCGGTTGGAAAAGAGAAGTTGAAGTTCAAAGAGGTGAGGGACTTGGTTATTGGTGAGGGGGCTCGCAAGAGAGAGTCAAGTTCTACATCAGGTTCGACCTTGAATGCTGGAAGTAGGGGCAAGTCAGGTCATGGGAAGTCGAAGTCCAAGGGGAAGGAGAAGTCTTCCATGGACAAGAATCACGTCAATTGCTGGAATTGTGGTGAAAAGGGTCACTACAAGAACGAGTGTAGGGATTCGCAAGGGAACAAGGCTGATGCAGGCTTCGTAGGAGATGCATTGATTCTCAAAGCGGTGGAGTATCTGGAGGTGTTGCAACGAGGTGGGAGCAAGCCTGAAGAGAAGTCGGGAGAGGCTTTTGATGGCCTAAGCATGTAAGCTTGAGGCGTGGCACTACCACTCTAGATGGGAGGATCGTCGGGAGACGATGTTGGCGTTCTGAAGCATTCTTCAGGTGGGACTATGTTGAGCGTGGAAGATTCAGTTACAGTTGGAATCAGTCTCCAAGTGGGAGGTTGTTGAGTTTGGATCCTGATTCGATTAGGCAGAAGAAGACGAAACGAGCTAAGGACCGAAGACAAGGAAAAGAATTCGAAAAGAAGGCGGAGTAGAAGTGAAACTCGGGGTGGCTCGAAAGCTCGGCCGCGCCATGGCCGAGGGAGACCGCGCTATGACGACAGAGAACGAGTCTTGGAAGCGCGGGCATGGGCGGGCCAAAGCGCGCCCACACTTTGGTGGTATGCGACCGCATTCTCAAAGGTAGGCGAAGACGCGGGTAGGCCGGGAGGAGACGCGGCCGCGTCTTGTGGTTCCTGGCCGCGTCTCGGGCTGGAGCGCTCTGAACGCGGAGCGCAGCCCTGGGCGCCCATAGCGCGCCCAAGCGATGAGTTTGGTGCCCGAGTTTTGGCCCGGGGCCCTTTTTCGAGAGATTTTATTTCTTAGGAAAAAAGATATCTTGTAGCTCTAGTTTTTCTATTTATACTCGACTTGATTATTAATTGTATTTGTGTGTTACCAAAAGCATTGAGAGAAAATCTTGAAAAGCAAGATTGAGAGGTTAGGCTTAGGAAGATCTTGATCATTGTAGATCTGAAGGTCAGTGTCCTTGCAACCCTTTAGTCCTTTGATCTAATGGAGAATCCTTGGCTTGATAGTGCCCCCAGACGTAGTCCTTAGGACGAACTGGGTGAACAAATCTATTGTCTTTGTCTTGGTTGCTTTCTTTCCATCTACTATAAGAACGATCCTTCGAATATTTCCCCAACACCACCGACGTTGACGCCGTAAATGATTCACGGCGACCGCGGCGCCATCAAGGATTGGGTTATTATGAGGGGAGACCACTATACATACTTATCGACTCGAGTAACACCCATAACATTCTTGACTTGGATGTCGCCAAGCTCCTCGGGTGCAAGCTTGACCCAATACAACTATGTCCGTATTGTGGAAAATGGTAGGAAATGAAACACCCACCATGCATGGCATGGCTTCACTTAGAGGTTGCAAAAGTCTATTTTCAAATCTATTGTTGTGGCCCTACCTCTAGGGTGTTGCGATTTTGTGTTGGGCATTCAATGACTCGCTACTTTAGGGTCAATACTTTGGGACTTTGCAACTCTGAAGATGGAATTCAACGTCAATCGCAATAAACATGTGCTGCGTGGGTTGATCAATCCAGATTATATAACTCGGGAGAGCTCCTCCATGAACAAAATTCGGGCTATGAATCCTCAGCTAGCACTTATTGTAGCAACAGTTCGGGCCAACTCGATATTTGGTCCCTCTCTCCACCATATTCAAGCTATAGATAAAGTGGAGAATCTCCTAATTGAGCCAAACAACCAGCTTCATCTATTCTCTCCTCTCTTACAAATACCAACATATTTGCCATCCTTTTGACTAGGATGTGACCATAAAATACTATTACAACATGGCTCAAACCCGGGTACCAAAAGGCTATATAGGTATCCATCTCTTGAGAAGGATGCCATTGAATCGCTAATTTGTGAAATGTTGTCTACATGGGTTATTCAAAGTAGTGCTAGCCCCTACTTGGGCTCTCATGTCATAAAGATGTGTAGTGATGCGATTTTTGTCCATCTCACATTTGCAAAGTATATGTGTCATTGCAGCTCTTTCATCGTGAAGATGAGTTGGTGCTACTTGGGCTCTCACGTCATAAAGATGGGTTTCTGACCGCATTGACTTTCACGTCGTACAAATAAGCTTATGTTTGGTAGAGTAGTTATCATCATGTAATTCTCTAAGTTTTTGGGTTGTTGTAATTGAACATGTAACGTACAGATGAGTGTGTTTGTTGGTTTTTATGGCTGCAGAACAAGTAGCCATTTGGGCCTTGAAAAAGCCCAGATCAGGCATAACTTATTCAAGCCTATTATCTAGCTAAATACCTCAGGTTATTACAAAACGCAGCACTTCATTTAGGGTTAAAAGTGAGCTGGTATATAAGCTCATTTTCACCCAAAATGAAGGCTAGTGAACAAAATTGGCAGCTGGGTGTTTTCTTGCTTTGAGAGCGTGTATTAGACTCCGTCATCGGAGCTTCAACGCCGGCGAGACCTTGAGCTCCCTCTAGCAATCCAAAACTAGGAGAGATAGAGAGGATTCACTTGATACCCTTGTGGTTTGATCGATCTTGGAGTAGGTTCTACCTCTCCCGTGAAGATCCGATCTGAGTCACTCTCGTTTTGATCTCTTCCCGAGTTTTACTTGTTTGATCTCTGTTCTCTTTCCCCTCTTGTTCCACTTGTGATTCTTGGCATTCCAGTTGAGGCCTCATATATATAAAGATCTCCCTTGTTCTTGTGCTCTCACTCTTCTGTCATTGTTTGCCTTGAGTTTTCGTTTACAGATTAGGTATCAGAGCCTTCGGGTTTTTGTGTCCAGATCCGAGTTTTGGAAGTCTTATGGCTCTTCAAATCTCAGATATTTTGTTTTGCTTGCTTGTTTTTCGTTGACAATAGCTCAGTATGTAGGATTTGTGGCCTGTTTGCTTGTTCTTCGATTTTTTTGTATTCTTTGAGTTTTCCAGATCTACGATCTCTTGAGGTTGAACTTTTCAATCTCAGATCTAAAGTATTTGGATCTCTCTTGTTCCTGTTCGTGGGTAGATCTAGGGTTTGAAGCTCGAGTTTGCTTCAGATCTGGGATTTTTAAAACCCACCTCAAGCTTCCGCGACTTAGATCTAGGCTTTGAATGCCGTTCATGTTCAAGATCTAGATCTATTTAGTTTTTCCTTATCTTTGTTTGCTATATACTGACAAGATCATGAGATTCTCGTATAGGTGCAGGGATTAGCTTCCTAAAACACCCACTGTCGAATCTCACACTTCGCTCCTGCAAAGGAGTTGCTTTGCTTGTTTCTCTTCTAGATCTATCTAGCTAAGTTGAGAAATTTGTGTATTGTTTTTTGGTTTTCTTATCTATCTCTAATCTACTCTTGCTTCTTTAGTCTCTTTCTGCTCTATATTTGTGTTTCTTCCTCTGTGATTATGTCTGACTCCTCTGCAGTTCGTATAAAGCCTTTTGATGGCACTTCAGACTTTGCAATGTGGCAAATGAAAATGAAAGCTATATTGATAAAGGAAACGTGTTGGGCTACTGTCGATGAGTCCTATTCGGAAACTTTTGATGCTCCTAAGAAGAAGGAAATGGACCAAATTGCTCAATCTGAAATCATCATTAGCTTGCTGTGTCGTCTGTTTAACTATAAAATGGATATCTTTGTGTCTTTGAATGATAATCTTGATAGATTTCTTAGGATGACTCAGGATTTTACTTAACTCCTTGCCTTCTCAATTTGATAATTTTAAAGATGTTATTCAGTTTGGCCATGAGGATTTGACTAAAAAGAGGATTTGAAACTTTAGTGCAGAAAAATGAAGTCATGAAAGTGTTTAAAGGGAAACATGATAAGGAAACAAAATCTGATGTCCTATATACTAAAGGTAAAACCAAAAATCAGAATAAGAAGAAGAAGGATAAGGGATCTGATTCTTCTAACTCTGGTTCCGGTGATTCTAAACCTAAAACTGATAAGAAAGGTCCTAAATGCCATTATTGTGGAAAGCCTAATCACATGATTAATGACTGCTTTAAGAAAAAGAAAGATGAGGCAGCGGCTGCTAATGCTAAAACAAAAAATGGTACAACTGCTATTGTTGAATCCCATCCTCAATATTCCTCTGAGTTGCTAATGTGTGCTTCTGTGCCTACTTCTGATCATGATTCTTGGATTCTTGACTCTGGCTGCACCATGCATGTTACTCCTTTCAAGCATTACTTTGATTATTTGCATGAATCTGATGAGGGTGAGGTTAGATTGGGAGACCATTCTAGTTTGAAGATTAGGGGTATTAGGACTATTCCTTTCAGAATGCATGATGGTGTTGTTAGAGTTTTGCAGCATGTTAGATGGGTGCCTGACCTTAGGAGAAATTTGTTGTCTGAAAGCATGTTTGATGATCTTGATTGCCATATTCATACCCACAATGGTGACAGAAATGTCACCAGAAATGGGAAAGTTTTGATTAGGAGCATTAAAAAGAATGGTTTATATCATGTTGTTGGTTCTCCTGTTTTGAATGCATCCTCTAAGATAGATGCTTGCATGAATGATGACACCACTAGACTTTGGCATGCTAGGTATGGCCACATAGGAAATAAAGGCCTACATTATCTGTTCAAACATGGATATCTAAACCAGAAACCTTCAAATTTGAGTATTTGTGAAAATTGTGTTTTTGGAAAACAAACTTGAAGTAGCTTTTCAAAGTCTGGTTTTGTTGCTAAAAGGCCCTTAGAATATGTTCATGCTGACCTATGGGGCCCAACCCAAGTGGAAACTATTGGAGGGAGGAAGTATTTCCTTTCCTTAGTAGACCACTACTCTAGGAACGTATGGGTTTATCTTCTTAGGGCTAAAAGTGACACTTTTGAAAACTTTAAGCTTTGGAAACTAACTGTTGAAGGTCAATCTGAGTTTAAATTGAAGTGTTTAAGAACAGACAATGGTTTAGAATTTTGTAATGCTGATGTGAATGTCCCTTTTAATGATGCCCCAAATTTGTCTAATTATCAACTCACTAGAGACAGGGCTCCTAAGGTTAAAATTCCTAACAAGAAGTATGTGAATAGTGTTGATGAGTATGCTTTCATTATTGCTGAAGTTTTGAATGCTTACACTCCTGACTTGTTTGAGCATGCTATTAAATGTGCCCAATCTGATCTTTGGTATGCTGCTATGAATGAAGAGATTAAGTCCATGCATGATAATAAAACTTGGATTCTTGTCCCTAGGCCTAAGAACACTCGTATTATTGATTGTAAATGGATTTATAAGTTGAAGGAGGGTGCTTTGGCTACTGATCCACCTAGATTTAAGGCTAGGTTAGTAGCTAAAGGATTCTCTCAAAGAGAGGGTGAGGACTATCATGATATATTTGCCCCTGTTGCTAAGTATAAGACTATGAGACTCCTTCTTGCTATGAGTGTTGTCTATGACTTTGAGGTTGAACAAATGGATGTTAAAACTGCCTTTTTGCATGGTGATCTAGATGAAACCATTTATATGAAACAACCTAAGGGTTTTGTGGATCCTTCAAAGCCTGATCATGTATGCCTGTTGAGGAAATCCATTTATGGCTAGAAGCAATCCCCTAGGCAGTGGAATATAAAGATTGACAATTGCATGAAAACCTTAGGATTTAAGTCTAGCCAATTTGACTCTTGTCTATACTTTAAACATGTTAATTCTGAACTACCTATATATGTCCTTCTTTATGTTGATGATATGCTTATTATTTGCAAATCTATGCATAAGATTATGGATGTTAAGAGGGCCCTTAGGAAGAATTTTGACATGAAAGACCTAGGTCCAGCTCAAAGGATTTTAGGCATAAAAGTTGTTAGAAACAGATCTAAGAAACAAATCATCTTATCTCAGTCTGACTATTTGCATAAGATTCTTAATAGATTTCATGTCTTGAATGTGAAACCCTCTTCTATCCCATTGGGAGGGCACTTGGACTTAACCAAGGCTAAGTTGCCTCTCTCAAAGGAAGAGGAGGGCAAGATGCGTGCTATACCTTATGATGTTGTTGTTGGATCTGTGATGTATGCTATGATTTGCTCTAGACCCAATCTTGCTTTTGCTATTAGTGTTCTAAGTAGATATATGGCTGAACCCTGTGAGAAACATTGGCATGCTATGAAATTTTGTTTGAGATATATTGCTGGCACTGCTAGGCTAGGTTTACTCTATGGTGTTCATTCATCTCCTTCTGAACTGTATGGCTTTGTTGATTCTAAATTTGCTAGAAACAAGGATAACAGAAAATCTACTACTTCATATGTTTATACCTGGTGTGGGAATTGCATTTCCTGGAAGTCTCAACAACAACCTATTGTGGCTCTATCCTCTATAGAGGCAGAGTACATTGCTGCTACTGAAGCTTCTAAGGAAGCAATCTGGCTCCAAGGTCTGTTGAGAGAGATTGAAGGTAAGAATTATGTTACAAAGTTACACATGGATAGTCAGAGCGCTCTCTATCTTTGCAAGGACCCTATGTATCATGAGAGAACCAAGCATATTGATGTTAGGTATAACTTTATTAGGAAGAAAGTCGCTAAGAAGATCATTTTGGTTACTAAGATTGATGGTAAGAAGAATCCTGCAGATTTTGGAACAAAAATTATGACATCTGAAAAGTTTCTTTTCTGCAGGGATTTTCTGCACATGATCGACGAACCCGAGTGAGCTGAGGAGGGTATGAGGGCCGATGATAGGAAGGTTGTAAGACCAAGGATCGACTACACACAAGAATAGTTTACGTTTGTTGTAAACATAGGAATTAGGAGGGCAAATTGTAGAGTAGTTATCATCATGTAATTCTCTAAGTTTTTGGGTTGTTGTAATTGAACATGTAACGTACAGATGAGTGTGTTTGTTTGTTTTTGTGGCTGCAGAACAAGTAGCCATTTGGGCCTTGAAAAAGCCCAGATCAGGCATAGCTTGTTCAAGCCCATTAGCTAGCTAAATACCTCAGGTTATTACAAAACGCAGCACTTCATTTAGGGTTAAAAGTGAGCTGGTATATAAGCTCATTTTGACCCAAAATTAAGGCTAGTGAACATAATTGGCAGTTGGGGGTTTTCTTGCTTTGAGAGCGTGTATTAGACTCCGTCACCGGAGCCTCGACGCCGGCGAGACCTTTAGCTCCCTCTAGCAATCCAAAACTAGGAGAGGTAGAGAGGATTCACTTGATAACCTTGTGGTTTGATCGATCTAGGAGTAGGTTCTACCTCTCCCGTGAAGATCCGATATGAGTCACTCTCGTTTTGATCTCTTCCCGAGTTTTACTTGTTTGATCTCTGTTCTCTTTGCCCTCTTGTTCCACTTGTGATTCTTGGCATTCCAGTTGAGGCCTCATATATATAAAGATCTCCCTTGTTCTTGTGCTCTCACTCTTCTGTCATTGTTTGCCTTGAGTTTTCGTTCACATGTTCATGAGGGTTTTATGTCATAAAGACAAGCTTGTGGATATTAGGGATTTCATGCCATAAACACAAGCTTGTGGATGCAAAGGCTTTCATGTAATTAAGAAGACGGGTGTATGACCTCAGATGGGGAAGATGATTGTGCCACAGAGAAGGCTCTCACTTTAAGAAGATGAGTGTATGAAAATGAAAGGTTTCACATCGAGCAAACAAGTGTATGGTTGTGAAGGCTTTTTCACGTCAATTGGGAAGATGAGTTTATGATCGCAAAGACTTTCACAACCGGAAGATGAATATATGGTTGCAAAGACAGGAATGCAAGCAATAAAGGCTTTCATGTGGGGAAGACAGGCATATGACTTTAAGGGCATTATGTTGTGAAGACGAGCATATGGTCTTGAAGTTTAGGAAGATGAGTGCTTGTCCGTGAAGGACATGTGTATGTCCATGAAGGCTCACTTATCACAACTATGTAGTTGTAAAGGCTCTCTTGTCATCAAGATGAGTGTGTACGAGCCGTATGTACACCTAGAACAAAGGTTTGTGTTTGTATGATTAATTCTATATAGAGAAATTTGTCGGAAATCATCCGTATGATAGGCCATATTTAGCTAAACCACCCGGATGTTTGGATATTATTTTGGACTACCAGTATGATGAGCTCCGTGAACAAAAACCACCCCAAACGAGATTCCGTTAAAAAACCGTCAGTTACGCATGGCCACGTGGCATCTTAATATTTTTTATTTTCTTTTACACATTTTAACACTTAAAAAATACCAAAAAACCCAAAAAAATATTTGAAAATTTTATTTTATTTTATTCCATTTAAATAATTAGTTTTTTTTCATTTTTAATCTTTAAAATTTTGATTTTTTTTCATTTTTAATCGGGGCGGGGTAGGGTGAGCGAGGTGGTGGCTGGGGGGGGGGGAGCACGAACGAGAAGGGCTCATGAGGAATCGGGGCCGCGAAGTCACGAATGGCGGACCCTATGTTCCTCAGGGACACCATTTCGGAGGTTTGAGCGGCGACCAAGGCGTTTATTCTACTTAAACCTCGGTGGTGCTCCTCTCTCAAATCCGGATCCGCCGCCCTCAGATCGCGCCACAAGATCTTCGTTGTTGTCGCAGGCCGGGGCGAGGAGGTCGGTGCCGGTCAAGGTGTCTGGTGGTTTGGGGTTTTTTTTGGTGAAAAGGGTTTTATTTTTATATTTTTTTCGGTGAAAAGGGTTTTATTTTGTTGATAATAATTCATATTTAAGTTTACTTAATTAGGACATTATATGTTAGTTGTATGTTTGCTTAATTTTCTCTTCAACTAATTTATTTAATTAAGGGAAATTACTTTTAGTACCCCTGTGATTTTGACAATTGCTTTTAGTGTCCTAGAAAAAAAGTTATTTCTTTTGCTACCCCTATGATTTATACATTTTTGTTTTCCCTAGCCAAAACTCTATTCAAACCCATTTTTCATCCAAAAAAAATATTTTTTATTTAAATTTTAAATATAAATTCATTTACCGTTTTCTCTAAATGAAATTATTTTCCATCAAAAAAGAGTGATTTTTCACCGCTTTTTTTCGGACAATAGTTACGAATATATTTGACTTGCGTGAACCGCTGCTTTTAGTACAAGAAAATTAATTGACTTTGCGATTAAACTTGCACTTGTAGCTTTGAATATTTCAAACTAATGAGTTTTGGGAATTTTAATTTATCAATGTCATATGTACACGGATTTTGCAGTGAAGTTATTTGTATATCCTTAAAACTTAGCATGGAGATTTCCCAACAAACTTATTTTATACCACACGGGGTAACCTAGTGGGAAAAGTTGTGAAGGTACGTGTTGAAGGGTACTATGTTTAAAATCCGCTTTCATGCATCCTTTTAATTACTCGGGTAGAAAATCAAGTCTCACAATTCATCTTATCATTGGAGTGAGTCAGTCACCACCTTTCTCTTTTTTTTTGAATAATAAGGGTAAAATATTATTACTAAAAAAACCGATTACAAAAACGCTAGTAATACTAGCTATTTACAACCGCTCCACACTCAATTCTTTCCAAAATTCTCCTATCAGTTCTAGACTTAGGCTTGAATTTTGCCTTGCAACAGCCTCTAATATGCCTAATGCAGGCCTTAGAACATTCATCAATAGCATATCTCTGGCTGCTGAAAATAACAGCATTTCTACTCCTCCAAGTAAAATACATGACAGTGCAATGGCACATGTTCCACAGCTTTAAGGCAAGTGACTTGCGCTCTCTGAATCTGCCAAACTGGTGCATCCATTCGTGAATATCTCTTCTTCTCCAGCCAATGTGAGCCCAATTCAGCACCTCAGCCAACACAGACGCTGAGTAGGTGCACTGGAACCACAGATGGTTATCAGTTTCTTCTTGGTTGTTGCTGCACAGGACACACGCAGCATGATCTGTCAGCCCCCACCTCTTAAGTTTACTCCTGGTGATGTTTCCCTCATTGAAGGTTTTCCAAGCCAAAAACGCCACACGAGGGGTATTGGAGCTGCACCACACTATATCATGCCAAGCCACAGTTTCGCCTTTATCTCTTAGCCCCTCATAAAGAATTTTCCTGTCAAAATTCCCTTGTCTGGCAACAATAATACAAGGGTCCCCATCTTGGTTGAGGGATTCAAAGAGGGTACCTCTTAGACTCAGAATAGCCTTCCAAATGGAGCTTGACGTGGACTTATGGTTTATGGTCCATATGCTTTGCCCCCTGAGGTGAGTTGCGTTCACCCAATTGCTCCAAACAGAGGTGGTTCCATTCGTAGCATCAAAGAGCAGCTCCGCCACGCTAGTTTTGTTCCAGGCTACGAGGTCCTTGAGACCAAGACCCCCCTCCATTTTAGGTCGACAAACCTTCCTCCATGCGATGGGCGCTTTAGAGCCAGTGCTGCTCCCGCTCCAGAGAAAGTTCTTGAGAACTTTGTTGATTTCGTGGATCACAGCCTTGCGGAGTAGAAAAAGTTTGCACCAATATTGTATCACACCATAGAACACATCTCTTATGATTTCAAGTCTCCCTGCGTACGAGAGATTTCTAGCTGCCCAAGAGTTGGCTTTCTTACGGATTTTTGTGATCAGCTCTCCAAAGTCTCTAACATGAGCCCTAGAACTACACAACGGCACCCCTAGGTACTTTACTGGCAGCTCCCCACAACTCATGCCCATAATCCTGCATATTTCTTCAGCTTCATTACTTCTCAATCCAGCACAAAAAATTTTCGATTTTTCAAGGTTCATGTGTAAACCAGTGCACTTGCTGAATTCAGTGAGGATAGCAACAGATTCCAAAGAATCCGTGTTGCCATGGCTGAAGATGAAGAGATCGTCCGCGAAACAAAGATTTACGATGTTGGCACATCTGCACCCCGGATGGAATTTGAATTTATTCTTTTCAGCCATGACCTTAAAAGCTCTAGTGAGATACTCCATGACGAGCGCGAAGAGGTAAGGGGCAAGAGGATCCCCTTGTAAGCCCCCTTTTTGCCTTGAACTGTCCGCAAAAGTCAGTCCCTATTTTGATGGTGAATTGACAGTTTGTGATGCACTCACGGATCCAGCTGACCATGATAGGATGGAAGTTGAGGTGATCCAGTAAGTTGAAAAGGAACTCCCAGTTGACCGTGTCATAGGCCTTTCTAAGGTCGATTTTGAGAGCACATCTCGGACTTATGAACTTTCTTGCATAACTTTTCACGATATCCTGACAAACGGCAATGTTGTGGCGTATACTTCTCCCCTTGATAAAGGCACCTTGATTACAATCAACAATCTTGGGAAGAATGCACTTGAGCCTAGCCACAAGCATCTTGGAGATGACCTTGTAGATGGTATTACAACATGATATGGGTCTGAAATCTCCAATGCCACTCGAATTGTCAAGTTTGGGAATGAGGGCAATAAGAGTGTTTCCCAATTCTTTCAGCAATTTTCCACTAGAAAAGAACTCAAGGACAACCTCGGACAATAGATCACCAATAACGTCCCACGATCTCTTGAAGAAGTGTGCGTTGAAACAGTCGGGACCGGGAACCTTATTTTTGTTGATGCTCCAAAGGGCCCTTTTCACATCGTCTTTAGAGAACAAGGATATCATGCTAGCATGATCAGAAGCATTGAGAATATTACCTCGTGAGATGCAGGAAAAATCAGCTGGTTGTACCACTTCGGCTTTGCCTAGGAAGTGCTCATAGTGATTAACAATGTGTCTCTTGATATCAAATTCCTCAGTAAGACAAGTGCCAGAATCATCAACTATGCTCTTGATCGTGTTGAAAGCTTTCCTTTGCTTAATAGAGTTGTGGAAAAAACTACTACAGCTGTCATGATATTTTATCCAGTGCAATTTTGCTAGCTGTTGCTGTTGAATCCTTTTACACTTGATGCACTCTTCAAAAGGGCCAAAGTTTCTTTATCTGCTTCAGCGAGGGGTTGGCAAGTGGGATAACTAATCAACTCAGCCTGGATATTCTTCAATTTCTCATGGAGAATAGAGATTTCAGCTTCTGCATTATCCAGACTCTTAGACCGAAGCTTCTTCAGGGGAATTTTCATCTTTTTGAGCTTGCTAACCAGTTGAAACATTTTGAACCCTCTAACATTCTCCTTTTGCCAGGACGAGCTGACCACATTCAAGAATTCCGGGTGATTAGCCCAACTGTTGCTGAATCTGAACGGCGTTTTGGATTTAGGCTTGTTTCCCTCAATCTTTAATAAAGCCGGGCAATGGTCAGAACATCTCGGCTCTTCAAAGCTGGCATCAAAATTGTTGAAGGTGTCTAACCAGTTTTGATTGGCAAGAATACGATCAAGTTTGCACATAATGAGGTCCTCTCCTGACTGCTTGTTCGTCCAAGTGAAGAACGCACCCCTGAATTGGACATCAGTAAGCCCGTTTCTGTTTAAACAGTCAAGTAGCTCAAGGCTGAAGCTGGCATTAGGAGTTCTAGCCAAGAATTTCTCTCTAGCATCAGTGATTGCATTAAAATCCCCCATGAGGACCCAAGGGGATCCATTGGCATTTGCTGCTATCTGATCAATAAGCTCCCATAGCTCAAGTCTGTTCGAAGCATCATTGAAGGCATATATGAAGGACATTTGAACTGAGGAGCACAAAATAGGCGAGATTATTTAAACATGGAAAAGTTGAGCACTTTCGATGAGAATATTAACATCTAACTTGACGTGGGACTTCCAAAAGATCCAGATTCTACCGTTCAAGCCTATGCACTTAGTGCATCTGCTCCATCCTTTGAGTAAGGTCCTGGACACCTCCTCAATTTTATTCTCCCTAACCCTGGTTTCTAAGATAGCTAAAACATCTATATTCCCGTCAGTGACTAGCTTGTGGATGAAGTCACTTTTAAAGGCGTCGTTTAAGCCTCTAATATTCCAAGAAGCGATAGAAAGACTATCCATCAGGATCAATGGCGTCTTTTTCGGCAACCTCCATTGCCTCTTCCACAGATTCAGACTCGTCTTCCAGGGCTACGAATTTTGATTTTTCAATTAGAACCTCCTTCCCCTTGTTGATTTGGTTGACAGTAGAGATCCTCTTGGGGCTTTTGCCTCGAACAGTTTCCCATGAATCCTCTTCTGTGCTAGCCTTCTTGGACATGGCAGCATCCTTGTTTTTGGCAGGTTCTCTAATTTTAAGGGCTGTTGAGGTTCCAAGAGCTCTGTTCTCTGATTAGCTGCCTTGCTAGACTCCGGAGCATTTGGAGGGGCGGCTGCTGGTGTTGTACTCTGCTTCCAAGCACGTTTAGGTTGATTTGCTGGGCGCCTGGGGCCTAAACGTTGGAAGACAGGAGCATTGCATTTCTCACAATCTCCCTCATTATGGCAGAATACTCCACACTTGTCGCACTTATCGGGGATCCATTCATAGGACACTTTTTGCTCCACTTTCTCACCATCTTCTCCTAGGAATATCACCTCTTTCCTAAGAGGCATCCTAGCTGAAATTTCCACAAGCAGACGTGCAAAAGACAATCTTTCTTGGTTTTCGGTAACTTTGTCCACAAGGATCGGTTTCCCCACAACACTCCCGATTTTCTCAAAGAAATCATCATCCCAAAATCTAACATCCAGGCTAGGCAAGTTCGCCCACACTTGCGTTGACTCGAAGCTAGAAGGGTCAAGTTTAGCCCCCTCGCTCCATCTTTTCAGGGCCATCGGTCTAACTCCGCCCACCATCCATGGACCGTTAAAGAGGACCCATTCCATGTAAGCTTTCGTTTCGAATTTGAAGATGAAAACACCAGAATCAGTGAGTATGATCTTGGGGTTGGACACCGACCATCTATTGCTGACGAAGTTCTGCACAACATTGAACGAGGTCTTTCCTCCAACAATCATTCCAAGAAGAGTTGTACGCCACTTCTCGACGTTTTTCTCTACATCCTTCTTTTTGAATCTAATTATTCCATCCTCACACCCTTGGACGTAGTTGAATCTACGTCCTTCTTTGTTTGCCCTGTTGCCTGCCAGAGCATCTCTGAAAGAGACCTTGCGCATCGGGCCAGTCACATTTGTTTCGCTTTGGAGCATCTCAGGGGCAACCTCCCCTTCTTCCAGGTCGTTCCCTGCCTCCGGCGGACACTCGAAGTCCTTAGGATGTTGGGATGAGTTTTCATGGTTAGGCACAAGGAGCGAGTCTGGGACCCCTTCCACTGCACTTTCGCTTTCCTCGACCGATTCATCGACCGACTCCATAGCGACAGCAGTGCTCACAGCTTTCTGCTCTTGAGCCCTAGCAGCACTTCTCAAGATTCTTTTGTTGTTTGCTCTGATGGTTTCCTCCGAGATTGCTGCTACGTATTCATCTGACCGACTAGCCTCTTCGGGGACTTTGGAAGGGGAGGGCTTCTTTCTCCGACCGGCACCTTTCCCCTTGGCGGCGCGATCCTGACACACCGGGAGAATCGCAGGTTTTGTCTAGCACCTTTCTTTATTCAATAGTTTTAATTTTCAAAATGTGCGCATATTAATTATTTAAAAGAGGCAATGGCTATTCGTACACTATTTTTTGGCTAAATGTACACTAAATGGTGCGCCTAGCATAGAAGTACGGTTTGGTGCGCTTTAGAAAGGTGTACAGGGGCATAATGGGAATAAGGTGAAATACCGCCGGGAGCAACATTAATGCGCCTAACATAGGCGCACCACACGTGCGGCTTAGCTTGGCGCACGGTGCGCCTTTCTTAGGCGCACAAGTGCTGCTCCCAGCTGTATTTACCGTTGGCAAACTTTTGAAAAATTTACCGTTGTTGGTGCGCTTAAGATAGGCGCACTAACATTTACCATTGGCAAAATTTTGAAAAATTTACCGTTGTTGGTGCGCTTAAGATAGGCGCACTAACGGCCATATTTTGTAACGGGCAAATTTGAGCCTATAAATACATCATACATTGACTCCTCTTCATACAAATACATCTCGTTCTCTCCCCCCACACACGTGAAAAATGTATCAAAATAGTGAGGAAAGTGAAGAAGAAAATGATTGGGTTCCAAGTGACGAAGAAGAGGAGGAAGACGATAATTGGATAGACGGTTGCGAATTGGTTCGAAGTCTCGATGTCGAGTTCGGCGATTGGTGTCCAAACAGCGAATTCACGGTTAGTTTTAGATTTATTTTGATATTCATAGGAGAAGTTGAGCATTATTCGGTTTGTTCAAAAATTCGATATTCGCATTAGAGTTGTAGGAGAATTTCGTTTCGATTTGGTGTTATGAAATGCATAATCATTAGGGGAAAGAATAATGGTTATTATTTATTTGATATTGCATATTATTTATTTGATATTGCATATTTAGCTTAAATAATTTCTTAAGAAGAATAATTTCATAATTTTAGGGGAAAGACTATTCAGAGTATTTTAGTACCGATGAAACATGGGATAGCAAAGAAGAGTTATATGAATGGGTGAAAGCTAGAGGGAAGGAGTTGTCGATGGCATTGATAAGAAAGGCAACAAGTCCATACCATGTTAGTATTGTGTGTCAAAGGTTCGGCCCACGTAGACCAAGGAGACCGAATCCAATCCGGAAATCGAAGTCGAAGAAGTGTGATTGTAAGTTTGAGATCGTAGGCTGTCATATGAAGAAAGAGTCAAGGAACCCTAATCCGAAGTGGATATTTGGCGTGGTCGAAGGTCGCCACAATCATCCCATTACCGACTTGGGCGGGAATGCATTCATGGGGCGAATGACCCCGGAGGAGCAGTTTAGTGCCAGGAGGTGGGGCGATGGGAGGAGAACCCCGAAAGAAATTGTTGCCGAACTGAGAAGTACATTTCCGGGGAATTTAACAACAAGGAAGCAGGTTGTGAACTTCTTGTATAAGTTACAATACGAGGATCAGGGAGAATTGACGGTCACACAATGGTCTCTCAAGTTTTTGGTGGACAACGGCTATGTAGTCTCTCCTGTTAGGGACAGGAAAACGAGTGAGATGCAGATACTATTTTTTGCTAGTAAGGAGTCGTTGCACCTTTTGAAGAAGTTTCCATATGTGGTAATTATCGACGCCACTTACGGGACGAACAAGTGAGTATATTTATTTTTTGTGGTTATCTCTTTCGTAATTATTTTGATGTATTTTGTACCGAATATTATATGTGTGGAAATGTGTTCGCAGGTATGGGATGCCTTTGGTGGAGATGGTTGGCTTCACATCCACTCATAGGACGTTCAACATTGCGTATGCATTTACGAGAGCCGAAAAGACCTACCACTACACATGATAATGAGGAAGCTTCGAGCCTTATTTGTAGATTTGGGAGTGATGCCGACGGCCATAATGACAGATTGCGAAGCTGCCCTAATTAAAGGAATCAATAGTGTCTTCGGAAATGAAGTTCAACACCTTTTGTGTTGGGTGCATATCAAGAACTGCATTGAGTCACATGCGTCGCCACTGTTGAGTAGTCAAAAGAAGGTCGATGCATTTGTACATCAATGTTGGGGAATTTTTTGCTCAACCACTGAGGAAACTTACGAAAGAAAGCTCGAAAAGTTGAGGTTATCGTGGAGAAGCGGCCTTGTTGGATATGTGGAGAGACAATGGTTGACTCCGTTTAAAAAAAACATAGTACGAGCATGGACGGATCATCATCTTCATTTTTTCACAAGGACATCGAACAGGTATGATTTGCATAATCTATAGATGTTCATTGCTAATATGTAGACTTGTGTTATTGACAATGTTGTATTTGCAGGGTTGAGGGGATGCACAGGGTGTTGAAGGATATCATTGGCTCAAGCAGAGGAGGATTCAACAGGGTGGTTGTGAGGATCCATCATGCCATCGTCATGCAAATTGATGACATTCGGGCGACTATGAATCTCTCACTATCCAAGCTACCAACAGATTTTGATGATCCACTGATGCCACCAGAAATACGAATGATATTTTCAGGGTTGTTCTATAGAGTGTCTGATAGGTGTTTTGACATGTTGTTGGAAACGTATGAAAGGATTAAGAACATGGATTACCAACAAGAGTGCACTGATCATTGGGTGAGAGATTGCTTTGGTTTGCCATGCGTCCATGAGATGGCTTCGGCCATTATTCGGAGAACACCTCTCATGCCTGATGACATTCATGACTTTTGGAAGTCACTACATTGGGAGGATGCTGCATCAACTAGCGGTCAGCTCCCCGACAGTCTTCAAATGATCGTTTCAGAGATGAGACTTCGTGAAATGTATACCAAGCTGAACAGTGGGACATTGAAGCAAGGCACTGCGTACGAGCTGGCTGAGAGATACATCGAGCTGGAGCATCCTGAACAAAGTACCATCTTCGAACCGACAAATGAGGGAAAAGAAACTTTAAGGGGTAAAGGAAGACCTCCGGGAGCAAGGAATAAGAACAAGGTGGACCTGAGGGAGAAGAGCCAATTTGAGCACAGGCGAGAAGAGCTAGTGGAGCGTGAGAAAGAGATGGCAAAGGATAAGGGAAAGGTGAACCAAGCTAAAGGAGTACGTCGACAAAGAAAGGAAAAGGACTCTGCTTGTATGAATTCTCAGCCTATACCAAAGGAGGAGTCACAACATGAAGAACCCGTTCGGGGCATGGTGCATATGGGTGTGAACTTCGGGATTGAAAATGTGGATGATTTTTGGCTCCCTTACATCACATTTGCCATGGATGTACGTCCCGACGGACATTGTGGATATCGGTCACTTGCCGTACTTCTTGGGCTCCATGAGAGGGATTATACGAGGGTCAGACATGAACTTGTGGTTGAGTTGCTTGAGAACAAAGAACTCTATGAGCCTATCCAACGAATTGCTCACGGAGGGACTTGGCAGGACTTGATTCGTCAAGTTAACTACAACAAAAGCCCATGCTCCATTGATTGTTGGTTCCACATGCCATTAATGGGTTTAGTATTTGCTACAAGGTATCAAGTTGGCCTCGTCTGTTTGGCATGGGATGCTCCATCTTTGTGTTTACCCTTAAGGTGGAGGAGCACAACCCCGGGCCCCCCGAGAGTGGAATTAGGGATTGCATGGGTAGGAAATCTTGACCATTTTGTGCCGGTATGTCCTAATCCAAACTTTATTAATTCCGTTGATATTGTACATTGTTGTATCTAATGTTCCGATTATGTATACAGTTGATGCTAAGGGATCCAGCTCCATTACCTCACACTACACCGATATGGATTAGACACGCAGATCCAAGCATCCAATGGTGGCTATCACACTTTGCACCAAATTTGGAAGACTATCGGGCGTACCGCAATGCAAATCGTCGAAATCCCGACCCATTTATGTAGTTGCAAAAAGTTTATTATTGTTGAGATGAATATTGTGTTTGATGTTATCCAAAACACTATTTGAATTTGTGTTATGATAATGATATGTTGTATTTTAAGTGTCGATTTTGGTTCTTGTTATCCAATTATTGTCTACACATTCACGGGCCAACTATACAGAAGTGTAGCCGCCCGGGTACACTGCTTCCAGTGCGCCTAACGAAGGCGCACGAAAATGTTCTGCCGAGGCATGCGTGCGTCTAAGAAAGGCGCACCAAAGCATGGGTGCACCATTGGTGCGCCTTTTCTAGGCGCATACGTGCACCATTTGTGCGCCTTTACTAGGCACACAATCCTAACCAACCCTTAACCCTAAACCCTAAACCCTAACCCTATCCCTAAACCCTACTATGACCATTGAGTCGGGTCGTATTGGGCCTAAATGGATAAACGGGTCTTATAGGCCCAAAAAGACTTCGATAAGACCAATTCGACTCTTCTCGATATTGTTTCGGTTTATGTTCTTACTCTTCGGTGAACGTTTAAGATGACCGATGGTTCAATTTCGCTTATTGGGCCTAACGAACCAAATTGGGCCCATAGGCCCAATTTGAGTTCGACAAGACTAATCCAACTCTTCTCGATGTTTGAATATTGTTTCGGTTTATGTTCTTACTCTTCGGTGAACGTTTAAGATGACCGATGGTTCGATTTCGCTTATTGGGCCTAACGAACCGAATTGGGCCCATAGGCCCAATTTGAGTTCGACAAGACTAATCCAACTCTTCTCGATGTTCGAATATTGTTTCGGTTTATGTTCTTACTCTTCGGTGAACGTTTAAGATGACCGATGGTTCGATTTCGCTTATTGGGCCTAATTAGGCCCAATAAGGCCGTATTGGGCCTAGATAACCTTATTGGGCCTAATTAGGCCTTATTGGGCCTTTTGTTCGAATATCGTTTCGGTTTATATACTTTCCTTTTAATGAACGTTTACGATGCCCGAGGGTTCGATTTTGCTAATTGGGCCCAATAAGGTCGTATTGGGCCTTAATAGCCTTATTGGGCGTAATTAGGCCTTATTGGGCCTTTTGTTCGAATATTGTTTCGGTTTATATACTTACTTTTTAATGAACGTTTAAGATGCCCGGGGGTTCGATTTTGCTAATTGGGCCCAATAAGGTCGTATTGGGCCTTAATAGCCTTATTGGGCCTAATTAGGCCTTATTGGGCCTTTTGTTCGAATATTGTTTCGGTTTATATACTTACTTTTTAATGAACGTTTAAGATGCCCGGGGGTTCGATTTTGCTAATTGGGCCCAATAAGACCGTATTGGGCCTAGATAGCCTTATTGGGCCTAGTTAGGCCTTATTGGGCCTTTTGTTCGAATATTGTTTCGGTTTATATACTTACTTTTTAATGAACGTTTAAGATGCCCGAGGGTTCGATTTTGCTAATTTGGCTCAATAATGTCGTATTGGGCCTTAATAGCCTTATTGGGCCTAATTAGGCCTTATTGGGCCTTTTGTTCGAATATTGTTTCGGTTTATATACTTACTTTTTAATGAACGTTTAAGATGCCCGGGGGTTCGATTTTGCTAATTGGGCCCAATAAGACCGTATTGGGCCTAGATAGCCTTATTGGGCCTAGTTAGGCCTTATTTGTTTGACTCGTTTTTTAGAGCCCCATTTTATTCCTTTTCAGCTTATTGGGCTTAATGGGCCCAATTTTGTTGGACTCGGTTTTTTGCGAAATACGGAAAACCAAAATAATCTCATGGATAGATGTAATCATGTCAATCACAAATCAAGACAGTTTATACAAAAAATAGCATATAAGCAAAATTAGGTCCACTAATCACATCCTACAATGCGCTGTCATCTGCGGTCTGAGGAGCACTAGAATCATCCCCAAGACGCTGCGTGCTGGCGTCACCGTCAGGCTGAGAGGTGCTCGTATCTGCATGATGTGCTCCACTCCCTTCCCCACGCTCGTGTACAGAATCCCTGAAAGTAGTAGAAGCTGCACGACGAGGGATCTGAGTCATCGCTGAAGCCTGGCCTATCAGAATATCCAGAAATCTGTCCGCCATCTGATGGGTCCAACGAGGACAGTCGACCTCTGGCATCGCACGAATTGCGCGGATCTCACCTGCAAGAAAATGACAACGCTGCAAAGATAGTATATAGTATTAGTAATTTACAAAATAACAATGAAATCTTAATTATAGTATGAAAACACAAACTTACAGCGAGTAAGTCAGCTCCCCGAGTAGCCGGACTAGGTGGATCACGTCTGACAGATCTCGGATCCACAAGCACATGCGAGGCCCGATCTAAGAAATCCAAGTATCCGTCAGATATATCCCAGAAGTGTGTAGCCGGCGGGCCCTGCAACTCAATCAATGGTCGCGGATCTACATCCCATCTATCCAACTGCTCTGTAGAGTGTGTCACCGCGTAATGACGCAACTCATCCTCTCACAAGACGTGGATGGGCTGGATAGGGGGCTTTGGGACGCCCTGGGCTAATCCGAACTGTCGAAGGACGCGATCGGGATGGTACGCCTCGGCTATATCTAGAATGCGCAAAACACCCCGAAATCGAGTAGAGGAAATCTCGGGTGCATGGAAATCTAACCCTCTCTAAGGAAGCCACTCAACCTGTACAAAATCAACGGGTCTTATGTTTCATATAAACTAACACGATCAAAAGTTGCAAAAATAGTAATTGACAACGCTGCAAAAATAGTAATTGACTTCATGAACGAAACGTACCTCCTCGAATCTCATAGTGTCGAGGATCCTACGGATCGAGACAAGACGGCCTGGATCCATGGAATGTGGCACACTGCTCTCCAATCTAGTAGCTGCTCGCGGATCGGCCTGAGCCAGAGGGTTGGTCACGTAGTGACCAATGAAATGCGGAAAATATGACCAAATCCAACTCTACAAGTCGAAACTAATCGTTATAAGAAAAATAGCGAACCAAGTGTAATTCAATCAAAACTAGTTAAAACAATCATGATGAACGAAGCATACCCGAAGGAGAATGCCGCAACTGGCGATCCCCTGTGCTCTGGATCGCGATGCCTGTCCAAGGTTCCGGTACACGTACGCGAGGACACCAGCTCCCCAAGCGTACTGCCCTGTAACCTCGTGATCGTATAATAACGCCATCCGTTTATGCTTTAGCTTCGAAGTCGACTTGTCAACGAGGACAGTCGACCCAAGAAGCAAAAACAAGTAGTAGGATGCGATGACGCTGTGATCCCTATCAGTGCTCGTCAACATGCCCCGCAGTGCATCCACAAGATATGTCGCTGGAACGCCGCCAGTCTTGTACCACCGCTGAACTGTATCGAGGTCTACATGAAGATCCTGAGCGATCCTCGACCGAATATCTGAATCCACCATCGCAGAGATGCAAGCCCTCCCATGTATGGGCAAACCAAGTATCATATGTAGATCGTCAAGGGTGATTGTCATCTCACCCCACGGGAAGTGGAACGAGTTCGTCTCGGGATACCACCTCTCGACGAAAGCAGAAATCAAAGCTGAGTCAATCGCAGATGCAGCCCCTACAGTACGGAGTCCGACGAGACCACTACGCTGTGCAATCGTGAACCATGTACCGGGATCCTGGCTAATATGTCTCTCTAGAACCTCCGTGTATGGAGCACGAAAGTGCACCTTCAGAACCTTATGTACCAAATCCTGCTCCAACTGACGTCTAGCGCGTCCTGATAAAGGTGCAGGTGGAGGAGCATCAGGATCAGGTGCCGCAGCCGGCACTGCTGGTGGAGCATCAACTGCCGCCTCAACCCCATCATCATCTCCACGCCTCCTACGCCTGATCCCCCGTCTATGAGGAGGAAACTCGGCCTCCTGAACTACATCAACGGGCTCCATCGGCGTCAGTTGGTAAATGTACCGTGCGATGTGTGTCTCGTAACTAACCAGTAGGATGGACTCGCGTGCCCTCCGGGCATCCAAGAAGGGGGAGTACTAACTCCTGCTCCGGAGGAAGGCGGAGGGGGAACATTCTCAGAAGAAACCCCCTCGTGTGCTGCTGGTGACGTATGCTCACCAGATGGGACGGGAGTCGGTGCACGACCGCTGTCTGCCTCAGCTGCGACGGATGAGTGAATATCGTGCGCATCTGTCACTAGGGGATCCTCCATCGTATGATCCATCGTATCGAAAGCCTCCACCCAGTCAGGACTGCCCGGATCATCATCATCTCGCTGCCCAGTCATACCCGGAGGTACGTCCGTCCTAGGTGGCGATGAGACTAATCTATCAACACTATCTACCACCATATCATCTACATCCTCAGCTCTCTCCCCCACAGGGTCGTCCTCGTAAGAGCTATCTACAGCGTCGTCTAAATCGGAAGCTAAAGTCGGGCGCTGACGAATCGAAACCGAAAGGCCTGTACGACGTCGACGTTGCCGATGCTCGACCACTGGGGCCGGTGCTATAGAACTCTGGTAAGCCCGTAATTCCTATTCGTTTTATATTAAACACGCACACTTATTATTTTCACTTTCTAAACATACTATTTCCATATTTACCTATATTTAATTAATTATTTAATTCTAATATTTATTTACTTATATTTTACATATGTTTTTGAATTGATATTGTTTAAATAACAATTTCTAGGCTATAAAAAATAAATAATTTATATATAAAAAAAACTTTAATTAAATGTACTTTAATCTAATATAATCTCGTTCATACATAATCAATACATATTTATTAATCTAACCTAATTCATAATAAACAATTTATTAATCTAAACAATTCTATTTATATTATTAATTCAAATACAATTCTATTTATATAATCAATACATATTTATTAATCTAACCTAATGGCATAATTATTAAAAACTAGACATATTATATTTAAATTTATTTCGATACTTACCTCTTCAGACGGCGGAATAACTGGCGAGTTATACGACGCTCGAGTTGGCGGTCGTAATCGCCCTCCACCCAAAATTAAAGTCTCTTCTTCGGCACCACCTCCTCCTTCCCGCCGCCCGCCCTGACCGCCGTCACCGAGACCACCGCCGCCACCTCCTCCTTCGCGTTGCTCGCCGAGACCGCCGCCACCTCCTCCTTCCCGTCGCTCGCCTAGCCCACCGCCATCTCCTCCTTCCCGTCGCTCGCCGAGGCCACCGCCAGATCCTCCTTCCCGTCGCTCGCCGAGCCCACCGTCCCTGCTCGCGACCGGCCCCCCTGTCTCCGTCAGACCCGCAGCCACACTGTCCGGCGCCGGCCCGTCGTCGGATCCCCGCTCCGTCGCACCTCCGCCGCCCTCGCTCCTCTCGCTCGCCATTACCGCCGATTTCGGGTTTTGGGCTTTTTTTTGAGAAATCGATAACGAAGACGACGGGAAAGGTTTCGCGGCTAGGGTTTTTTAACCCGCACAGTCTGTGCGCCTATAGTAGGCGTACTCACACCGCGCGCCTACCGAAGGCGCACGAGCTCCCGTACCCCTGTTATTTCGCGTTATTCCCTTTTTGCCCCTGTACGCCTATCTAAAGCGCACCAAAACGTACGCCAATGCTAGGCGCACAATTTAGTGTACATTTAGACAAAAAATAGTGTACAAATAGCAGTTCCGTTAAAAGATCGGTTTTTATATCCTACGTCCTTAGAATGAAAGTTATAAATCCATCACAAAAAATTCAAGAAAATATAAATACAAAATTATTACTCCTAACCTTGTACTCTAAGATGTAAGTTAGAAAAATAGAGAAAAGATAAACCCTCTTTCAATTATCGCAGATGCATATATAAAACGGTACTTGATTATCAAAACCACAGCTCAATGATCAATTGCTAGAAGAAAGAGTTCAGATAAGAGCTTATATATTGTGGTTGCACATATAGCACTCACTTTAACACACGCGTGAACACAACTTGGAAAGCAAGAAAGAAAGGCATAATATAGGACCGGTTTATGTGTAAACCGGGTTCCTTTTATTACAACAGAACCAAACATGAACCGGAAATAATTAAACATCAATTCAACAGCATTTATTCAGTGAGGCGTGCTTGTGCATGATACACATTACTCGGCAGGAGTAGCTTCAGCATCTCCATCATCATCAACGGTCTTGGAATCGAGCCCCTCCGGCGCCGCAATGGAAGTAGCGATTTCCATGGAGCTGGCATTCACACCAGACAAGGTCATTGTGGCCTCAAGGGATGGCGAACTGCCTCCGCCAAGAGTGAGAATCGAAAAGCATCCATTCCAAGTATCACTATGAGTTCTCCCCTGTTGGTCCATCAGACTGTCGATCGAGGCCCAGCGATCAGTATTGAAATGACCAGCTGCACGGATTTGAGTAAGGACCTGAAAGCAATCGATCAATTAATGCTTTGATTAATATACAGTACGAACTAGCGAAGTACGTAGTTAATAAAGGTAGCTAGCTAGTCTCACCCGATTATCCCAATTCATGCGGGTGGTGTTCCAAGCCAGCATCCAGTCACAGCTAGAAGAGTGCTCATTCGTGCCCGAATACACGATAGCTGCTTTCGAAGGACCCATCAACCGATTGCGGACGTGCAGGAGGCCAGCCCATTGCCCATTCTGAATGATTGTGGGGATGGGAGACTGCCAGACCTGACCCTCCCAATTGTGCATCCTGGAAAAGGTCAAGGTACCGCCGGTCGCGTTGTAGAACATGCACAGCGTCGAGGTTCCGGTGCCGTACATGGCCTTGAGGTTGTGCACGAACTGGTTCACGTTCACGTGCTTGTCTTCCGCGTTACGGTACAGCAGAGCTAACTCCGCCCTGTCTCTTGCCGTTACTTCTAGCTTGTTTGGGTACACGTATTGCACCGTCTCATCGGTCACCGGGATTCCGAACACATTGGCTGCCATGCTCTCAATGGTTTTCAAAGGAGTGTGGTTAATTTGGTGGTGGTCTCCAACACCCTGCTTTTGGCTATATATATACACATACGCCATGTCTTTCTTTTTCTCTTTTCTTTTCTTTTTTTTTTTTTATTTTAAAAAATGGATAAACGTAGCTACACCTAGACCTGGCAGAAAGTGACCCGAACCCGAAACCCGAACCGAACCGATCCGAACCGAACCCGAAATTGGACCCGAACAAGGAAAAATGAACAATCCGAACACGACCCAGACCCGAACTGAATCCGAACCGAACCGAACAGCACCCGAACCGAACTGACCCGAACTAAACCTGAACCGAACTGACCCGAACCGAACTTCACCCGAACTGAACTGCACCCGAACCGAACTGACCCGAACTAAACTTGTTAGGCCCATTTTAGAGTTGTAATTTGTTCTTCTCATACGTATGTGTATGTATATAATATAAATAGTAATTAATTTTTTTTAATTAACTAAGTAGAAATTACATCTAAATCTTTGTGAATAATATGTAGTAACTATGTTTTATTACAAGACACATTAAAGTACTCATTAAAGGGCCCAAACCTTCTACGTTAAAAACTCACCGTTGCGGGTGATCTTATAATTTAAAAAAAAATTGAATCCAAATAACACCGGAATCAGAATTGACCCGGCCCGAAATGATCCGATTCGAAGCAATCCGAAAAGGACCCGAACCGAACTAGACCCAAAACCGAACAACATCCGATCCGAACAACATCCGAAACATTACGATCCGAAACGACCCGAACCCGAACTAGACCCGAACCCGAACCCGAACCGAACCGAACCGAACAAGACCCGAAATAACTGTTTGACCCAAACTGACCCGAACCGAACAACCCGATCCAAACTGACCCGAACAACCTGAATTGCCAGGTCTAGCTACACCTAAAGGACGCTACAAACTACATTGTGCACAATTCAATCTTGCAAAATCTAGCTACTAGCTCTCACAATTATTTCAAGTCACTTTCACGATTATTTGAAAATTTAAATGTAATGAGTGGTGTTCAATAAACTTACATATTTTTTTTATGAAAATGAGACTATCATCAGTAATAAACTCTATACGTACGACCCAATCGACAAAGACCATGAATCACGTTAACCCGCTATATCAATTGGCTCAACCCACCAGCAAGAGGAACAATAAGAATTAATTGTTTACACACGTAAACAGTAAAGGTACAAAAGAAACCCTAAAATTCACAACATCTACCGTACACCTTACCATGCACTAAGCCACCCATGTGAGGCGACAAACTTTAATAGTATTTAATAGGTCATTTCATGCATAGTTTTTTTCTTAACGGGTCTGATTTGTATTGAATTTCAGGGTGACTTTGTGCCTAATCAAGGTGATTTTATACCTTTTACACTAAATATCTACTATAATACAGTATAAAGCGTAACCCAAGTCTTTGTTAAAAATTGCGCCACGTCATCAACCCTGAATAAAATAATGATTTCATTTTCTTACATTAAATTTATAAAATAATCCTTATATATATATATATACTTGATATCTTATCTAATTTCCTTATATATTACTTGATAACTTATCCAATTTTTTCAAAGTTATATCCTTATATGAATAAAAAAAATTCAAGTGATGTTTTTTTGAAATTTTAACAAAATTTTCTTATTAATTACTATATATTTTGTTGTTATTAAATCTTGAAGAAGAGTGAAAAAAAATTTCTCATGTAACAATAATATATTAAATAATAATATAAATATGAAAAATTGAATACGTTTTTTTAAAATGAACATTGCATTAGTAAAAATACATATATACGTCAATAGGTTCGGACTCGGGTCTATGGGTTTGGATTGTAAATTTTCAAGTTAAAAACGGATTCGTGTCAAAATTCGATCTCGAAGTGATTAATTCGGGTTTATATTTACGTTACCCGTACATGGTACGGGATTTATACTAGTTAACTTTTATTTTCGAGGGTAACACTAAATATTAACTTGGAATGAAATTAGTTGATCTACCATTTACACGTAGAATTGGTTTAGAAAGCGAATGAGACATACCAAGTTAAAAAGTGACATATTTTGAAGTAACTATTTGTTAGGGTTTATTAAAAGTAATATGAGGAATTAGTGGGTGGTTAGTTATTTAATAAAAGTAAAGGATAAACTAAATATATGTGTATGATGTTCTCAATGCTCTTACTGTTTCTAAATGTTTGTCTAAAAGGGTATTTTTTATTTTTTAAGTTAATAGAGGTAAAAACGTTTAAAAAAGAAGTAGACATATGAAAAAAGATTGAACAATTCTGAATATAAGATTTTTTTTATGTGTTTTTGTAAAACATTTATTGATATTAAAAAACAAATGATGAATATTTTAAGATGATTACAGAATAAAGAGTGAATAAACATTCAGACGGCGAGGGAGTATTGCTCCATACAATTTTTTTCTTTCGACAATCCTACTCATACACTTGGTGTAACTGTATGAGGCATAACCGGTTGAGTGACATCTCTTTTGAATTAACTATACTTCATGATTTATTGATTTTAGGGTGCGGTTCAGGTGAGAACGACTCCTATAGAGAGAACTAAGAACAAATCTCCACCAAACATGTAACGAGTGGTGCCGCACGCCGCATAAAAAAAATTGTTTTTTTTTACCTCCGTAGTGTAAGTTTCGAAATATGACTGTGTAGTCTCACACAACATGACTGTGTAGTCCCATACAATATGATTGTGTATACATGTTCACTAATCGTACACCATATTACATGTGAAAAAAGTCATACACAATTAAGTATAAGCATGCACAATCGTGCTAAGTACAAATACACAGTCATGTTATATGAAAGTATGCAGTCTTATATGAAAAAGACATAGTCATTTGTCAATCACACACTTGTATGGAAAAAAAGCACACACAATGAGATATAGAGCATGCACAGTCATTTTATTTGAAAATGTGCAGTCATGTTAAGGGAAAGTACACATTCATCTTATTTGAAAAAGGCACATTCATTTGTCAATCACACACTTATATGGAAAAAAAAATCACACACATTGAGATATAAAGCATGCACAATCACATTATTTGAATTGGCAAAGTCATGTTAAGGGACAATACACAGTCGTCTTATATGAAAACACATAGTAATTTGTCAATTACACATTTTATGAAGAAAAAAAAATGGCATTACACGATAATATCAGATCAACTAACTGGCAGTGGTACCACTACCAGCCATTTGTTTAATGAGTGGTGTTCAACAAACTTAATGTTATTTATGTTTAACCAAAAAATCTTATTTGATTATGGTAGTCTCTTACTAATTCGGTTAGTTCCGTTCATTGATTTGTTTTCACTTATTTGTATTTTGCGACTCATTATTTACATCGTTTTGTTATGTTTCTATATTATAATTTTTAAGTATGAAAAAAGTTCATCTTGAAGCAACCTCAAATAGAAATCGATGAGTCTATTTCACTTATGAAAGAATGAAGATGTGTGATTTAGTTTTCGAGTTTTAGTTATGCATTCCGATCGTCACGATTTGAGCATAAATATTTGGTCTTAGTTTGTATTTATGTAATTCAATGAATTACATTAATAGTATGATTTGGTATGGAATTCGACTATGTATATTGACAATGTACTGGAGTATATATTTTGATTATGTATTTCGACATCTATTGGTTATGATGCATATATCAAAAAAACTCTCTTTCAAATAACAGTTAACAGATTAACTGTATCGGTTTTTATGGTTAACCGGTACATTAAGGTTCGGTAATGGTTATCATAATTTAGTAACCGAATTTCCGATTAACCGATATCTGATTAAACGACGTTCCGGTTTACCGACCGTGCCCACCCTTATTAATTTGTATGGACCACCCCTTTAAATGTTTATTCACTCTTCTTTCATGGACCGTCTTATAAAAATTTCTCATTTATTTTTTATACCATTAATTGTTTATTCACATGGGTGGCCTAGCTAGTGGTAAGGTTTATGGGGGATGTTGGAGGTTTCGGTTTCTATCCTACCTCCACTCTTTTAAGTGTGAAAAAATCAATTCTTATTATTCCTCTTGCAACTGGGTTGAGCCAATTGGCATAACTCGGCTAACCTAGCTACTTCATGGTCCTTGTAGATTGAGTAGTGCGTATAAAGTTTATACAAATGATAGATTCATTTTCATAAAAAAATGACTCAAAATAATCTCAAGTATCAACTTTCACTCTAAAAAAATTCGAAATTTGAAAATCACCACCAACAATATGAACTATCGCAATATCAACCAAAAACGATCCCCAAAACCAATCTAAGACCATTTTTGACGAGTTTTTCGGTGGAATCAATGATTTGGCAATCAAAAATATTTTAAACAAGTGTCAAATATTAAGTTATTATGTCAGATTTCCATTCAGTACATCAATGAATCCATCGAGAAACTAGTTAGAAATTTAAATTTGGATTGTATTTTTTTAATATTGGAATAGTTCGTATTCTTTTGCGGTGAATTTTAAATTTCGGATTATTTTTGCTAGAAAGTTGATATTTAGAATTATTTTTTGTCACTTCCCACAAAAAAATTACAGTTTGTTGAACACCACTAATTAAATTTCAATTTTTATACATTGTGAAAGTAAGTAGATTCAAAAGTTACTTTATGAAAGATTGAATTGTTCACAATTTTTTTTCAAAAGGTAAGATTTCGAAATACCAGGACGGCCTAGTATATCGAGAGACCGAGACAGAGCTCGGTAACCGGACAAACCGGGATGGAAAAAAACAAAAAAACAACAAGACCTAACAAAGAAGAAGACGAGATACAAATGCATCTGATGAGTGAAAGGTTTTGCAAATGATGGATGGGTTGGGTTGTGTGATCTATTTTTATTCACGGGTTGGATGGTGAAAGTGCTTGACCCACCCATAACCTCGTCCATGACCAACCCTACCTATGAATTGAATTCTAATTGCAATCACCTTAAACAAACTCACGAGATACTCGTCTCTGCTTAATACAAGCAAATGGAGTATGTGATTTGTGTTATAAACTACTTTGCGCCTATGGATAAGTTTAAAGTAGTAATAAAGCCGATAATAGATGAAAATTTTAGAATGAATTAATTATATGGCATTTGGAAAATGCCATATAGTAAGAAAATACCACAATATGTCATATTTGCACACATGGCATAACTCCTCTCTCCACTAGTTGACCGACCGTTGACCGGCGTTGAGCGGCCGTTGACCGACCGTTGACCAGCATTGACCGGCGTTGACTATCATCACTTGTCACCACAAGTGACAATATTCACACCTAATTGTCACCACAATTGACACATAATTGTCATCACCATGAGTGACAATATTCAACAATTAACTAGAAGATTATAGTAATCACACCGAATAAGTATAGTTAAACAAGACTTATGCACACAACTCCAAATTATCATCACAAGTGACAATATATGTCAAATGTATAAACAAGATATATGTCATCACAAGTGACAATATACGTCAAATTTATAGAAGTGACAATATATGTCATCACAAGTGACAATTACTCAAATATTAAATTCACACAGTGTCATTATATTTTGATTTTCAGTACGTGACATTACTTAAAATGTCATCAACAAGTTTCAATCAACAAATTGTAACAAAATAACGTATTAAGTATCATTACAAGTGTATTGGCATCACCAATTATCAAATGATCTTGATATCACTTAATTGTCATCAGAAGTGATAATAACCTAAAGTCAAAGAGTATTAAGCACTACTATAGACCAAAAAAAAGAAAAATTCTAGCAATAAAACGATCATTTTCTAGGCTTCTAGCAATAAATCGATCCAAACACACACCGATAGAAGAAGAAGAAGGACAAACCTCATTCTAAAAATCCTTTAAAACATCTCCTCAAAACCTCATCCAACACCAAACCTTCTTCTTCAATCTCACCGGTGAGGGTTTTCTAGCTTCGCCACCTGCTCACCTGGTTCAACTTGTTCAACTTTTGCAGCTGAATTTTTAGCATATGCACTCTTTCCTTCTTATCCCTAGAGAAATCGAAACAGAAAGCACGAGTGAAAATTTTGGGGGTGGCAGCAAAGAAGACAACAATCAGAAGAGACATCAACAATATTTCCTGAACTTGGTTACTGCTTCATGTGAAACAAAGCAAAAACATAAGCAGGGAACCAAGACGTGCATATGCTAAGAGTTGATTGTCAATAGTGCATAGAGCTCCTAAACTGAGTGTTATTACATGATAAATGCTATACAAGAAATATACTACAACATCCCATATGGTTATACGTGTCACTTCATCTACCTCCATGAAACTAGAGAACTATATTGTGTGCTTTCCTGCAGAAGATGACAGCTCTGATCAGAGGTCGATTAAAAATGTATAGAACTGGCAAAACAAATAAGAGGAAAATACAAACTGAATTAGCATTACATTGCAATCAAACACAAGGCCAAAAACCACACGGAAATTCGTGGCAAACACGAGTCCAATCGCATCATTTCTCAATTTCTATGAAGAAATACGTCCTCAGTGTGAAGAGATTACGTCTTCACAGTTTCATCTCCGATTACAAACAATCCTAATTTCAAATCTATTACTTTTGAGAACGGAAACACAAGGCAATGCAAATTAACGAAAGGCGGAAAGGGAAATCTTACCACGCAGAAATCCATGGCCGAGATTTCGGAGTAGAACTATCACTCCATAGTCAATTCGCTCGAGCGTTTGCTCCGTGAGGCCTTGCTCTCCTTGCTTCCGTCGGCGTCATCGAACTCAGACCTGACCTGTCCTCCGCGTCCCTCCGCGAATTCCGACACCGATAGCTCGATCTTGTCGCAAGTTATGTACCGAGTTAGCCTAGAAGTGAAGAGGACCTTAGAGATCCAATCTCGCCTTAATTGGAACTCCTTTTTGAGCGCCTGGAGGAGTTTAAAAGAGTAGATCTGCTCCGTCTTGCCCGATTTCCATGAGAATTGGTTGTCGCCGTTGCTAGGGTTTTGGTTCGGATTTTGATCCCTAGCTTGAGCTTGAACAGAGAGATGAAAGGGAAATCGAGCAGAGAGATGGGGAAAGAGAGGACGGACGATGGAGGAGAAACAGAGGGCTCGTTGGCTGCATTTTTTTTAATTCAGTTATGTCATAGGTGCAAAAAAGGGGGAAACGGGCCGAAACAGAAAAACGAGCCCAAAAACGTGCCGCCCGGCCCAATTCCCTCAAAATTTTATTTTAAGAAGAAAAGACAAAACAGGAGGGCCCAATTGTATATATTTTATTTTATTTTTTGGTGAAAATTTTGTTTATTTATTTGGTTGGATCACAATCAAATATCTCCACGTAAGGGGTAAAATAGTAAACAAAATTGAAAGATTCATTAGATTTATTAAGGCAAAGCGGTAGTGGTAAAAGCTCAATTTGTAGTTTGGCACAGGCCACATTTAAGTCATTATATGCCATGTGAAACTCAAGAGAAAAGAAAAAAAAAATGGCATGACACGATAATATCAAATCAACTAATTGGCAGTGGTACCAACTACCAGCCATTTGTTTAATGAGTGGTGTTCACCAAACTATAATTTGAATCATACAAATTCATAAAAAGAAAATTTAATGAGTGGTGTTCAACAAACTACTCCGTATAATTTTTTTTAGGGAAATAATTTTAAATTTCAACTTTCTAACAAAAATAACCCAAAATTTAAAAATCACCGCCAACGATACAAACAAAAAAACAATCCAGATTAATTATCTAACGAGTTTCTCGGTGGATTCAATGATGTACCGAACGGAAATCTGACATAATAACTTAATATTTGGCACTTGTTTAAGATATTTCTGATTGCCACATCATTGATTCCACCGAAAAACTCATCAAAAATAGTCTTAGATCGTTTTTGGGGATCGTTTTTGGTTATATTGCGATAGTTCGTATTGTTGGTGGTGATTTTGAAACTTCGAATTTATTTTAGATTGAAAGTTGATACCTGAGATTATTTTGAGTAATTTTTTTTTTATCAAAACGAATCTATCTTTTGTAATAAACTTTGTACGCGTGACTCAATCTACAAGGACCATGAACTAGGTTAGCCGAGTTACGTCAGTTGGCTCAACCCAGTGGCAAAAGGAATAATAAGAATTGATTTTTTCACAGTTAAAAGAGTGGAGGTAGGAGAGGAACCCGAAACCTCCAACATCCCCCGTAAACCTTACCACTAGCTAGGCCACCTACGTGGATAAACAATTGTTGGTATAAAATAAATAAATGCGAAATATTTTAAGATGGTCCATGAGAAAAGAGTGAATAAACATTTAGAGGGGTGGTCCATACAAATAAGGGGGGGCATGGTCGGTATACTGGAACTTCATTTTGATATCGATTAATCGCAATTCCAGTTACTAAATTATGATAACCATTACTGAACCTTAATGTCGGTTAACCATAAAAATCGCTACAGTTATTCTGTTAACTGTTATTTGAAAGAGAGTTTTTTTTAATACATGCTTTATAACCAATAGATGTCGAAATACGTAATCAAAATATATACTCCAATACATTGTCAAAATACATAGTCGAATTCCATACCAAAACATACTATTAAAGTAATTCATAGAATTGCAGAAATACAAACTAAGACCAAATATTTATTCTCAAATCGTGAAGATCGGAATGCATAACTAAAACTCGAAAACTAAATCACACATCTTCATTCTAACATAAATGAAATAGGCTTATCGATTTCTATTTGAGGTTGCTTCAAGATGAACTTTTTTCATACTTAAAAATTATAATAAGAAACTTAACAAAGCGATATAAATAATGAGTCACAAAATACAAATAAGCGAAAAAATATCAATGAACGGAACTAATCGAATTACGATTAGTAAACTAGTAAGAGACCACCATAATCAAAAAAGATTTTTTGGTAGAACATAAATAACATTAAGTTTATAGAGATGTTGAACTAAACCATAGCGATCACAATACTATACTTCATTCTCATCAATAAGTTTTATATAATAACACTTTTTAGCATATATAAGTCCATAACATTCTAAAAAAAACTACTAATCAATACATAAATATACAACTAATTACTAATCAATAATACTTTGTAAAATGGAGTGTCGCTTGAGATACAAAAGTCAAGACTAGAACCACTTGAGGAAGGAAAAGATAAAATGATTGTAATTCATGCTATTTGAAATAATGACCTAATGCCTTATAAAAATACGTCTAATAATATTAGATTGGTTTATTTTATATAATTTTCATTCTAAAAATATATACCTTATATTATTGCTTTATCGGTTAACCTATTGAAAAATTTTGAATAACCATTATCGAACCGTTAAACCATTTAAAGTTTTGACTGGTTAATCATAATCAGTTTTCCGATTTTTCTCAACACAATTAACCGAAAAAAGTAATTAGTTTCCGGTTTATCAGTTATGGAATTTTTCTACACAGCCCTACAAACACAAGTTTTTCTTTTCTTCTATGTGGAATTTCACGTGGCATAAAATTACTTAAAACTGGAATAACTGAGCTATCCTAGTACTGGACCTACTGGGACCAATCCTTCTACGTGGAATCACATGGCATAAAATTGCTTAAAATGTAATAATTGAGCTACGTAGTAGTGGTAGTCTGGTACCAATCAGTTGATCTGATATTATCGTACTGGTAGTCTGGTAGCAATCAGTTAATCTGATATTATCGTGTCACATGGTGGTGGCCTAGTGGACCTAGGTTGCACCTGCACAAGGCCCCTAAAAAAAAATACTCCAATAGGGTTAAAATTTTTTTTTAATATTCATATGTAATTAGCAAATGACCCGTACTCTATATAGTGTTTTTTATTATCTTGTATATGAATTAACTATAATAATTACAAATATTATTATATGTCTAATTTACTATAAAACGGTGCATATGTTTTAGATTATAAAATAAGATATTTATCATATATCATCAAATGTTAATATAAAAATATAGTATTCATATATTAATGTTGTATACACATAAATATCTATATATGGGGAAGATTGCAATACGATGAGTTGCATTATTAAATTTAGAAAACATTGATAAAATTATTCTGAAGTTTAAATTAAACTACACAAACTAATTTATATAAATAAATCAATAATTTAAAATAAAATTTTGGATTAATATAGTATTATATTTTAAAATATAGAGAATACTTAATAAGATAAAACATAAAACGAAATTATCTTGTATAAATATTATTAAGTTGTAAAAAATTAATTAAACAAGAAGTATATAAATATCAAATAAAAATGTTAACGAATCATTATCTTAATAAGAAATCTATCTTTTATCTAAAGCATAATCAATGTGTAATGCAACGAATTTATTTAGGGTAGATATATCATCTAATATTTTTATTAATATTATTATCGGATTTCAATATGATAGGATAGAAAATTATTAAATATATTATTTTAAATAAAAAAAGATATGGCTTAGATATAGTGGTAAAATTTGCTACTAATCAAGATTTTTAGAAAAATTTAGAACAAAATTACGAAAATAATACGTACTATTAATATAATATTTATGAAAATGGGTAAATTATTTTTGTAAATAAAATATTTAGGATAAATTAATATATTGACTAAATAGGTAACCATATAGTAATAAAAATGATATTTATAAATTAGGATAGAAAGCAACTCAAAATTTAAGATAGAAATAATATTTCAATTAAATATGTATAAGGTTAAGCTTAAAACTAATATTTATATGATATTTTTTTATAAGATTAAGCTTAGAACTAATATTTTAATTAAATGTGCATTTTCGAATGAATATTTTATCTTTTATTAAGAACCTTTTATAATTTTAAACCGGAACCTCTGAGAACCATGGACCGCCCCTGTCCTATCATACCAGTTCTTACTCTTGTTCTCTTCTCTGTTGAGTTCCACGTGATACATAAGGCCACCCACAAAGGGGGTTTTTTAACTTAAAATAACAATTAAGTTCTTCTAAATAGTGTTGTAGTGATAAGAATCCCAATTTTGGGCTTCAAATAAGAGCCCAAAAAAAGCGCTTTTAAGCTTCACAAAAAGCAAAATAAAGAGTAAGAAACACACATGGCAAAGGAATGATCATTGGATCACATCAAAGACTCTCCTATTTTTCCCAATTAAGGCTTATAAATATTAAGTTTAAGGTTTATTTTAGCAACATAACGATTTTATTTTTTTGAAAAAATATTTTTAATATTTTTCTTTTGTTTTTATATACCTATAGACACCCATTTTATATTTTTTAAGTTAAAAAGAAATTGATATATATATATATATGAAAATATAAATTAAATAATTACCTAAAACTAATCTTTGAATTTTTTGAGTGTTTATATTTATATATTATATAAAATAATATTGTTAATATGTTTAATGACATAAGAATATATTTTAGTAATAAAAATAAAATAAAGATAGTGCAGTTTAAAGAATATTATTGGGGTTTTCGGTTGTGAGTGTAAGGTAGAATCGAGTTTTTAAGTGAGGTGGATGAATGAGAATTTTGTTTTGAGGGGGTTAAGAACTCAATTTTGGATTCACGATTGCGGATGGCCTAAGGACTTAATGTGGCTGGTACCACTTAAGCTTTTAGTGGGCGTATAATGGCTTAGTGTGGCTGGTACCACTGGAGCTTTTAGCACCACCACGTGCCCTTGATAAAACCCAATCAACCTTTCAATTAATACTCTGTTCACGAGTTGACCCCTTACGTGTAGGTATTTAAATGTGCTCCGACTAGAGCTGTTAAAACCTGACCCGACCTGAAAAATCGATCCAAACCGATCGAAAATTTTAGGGTTGAAACCCGACCCGAATAGTAGCGAGCAAAGACGATTAACCCGAACCCGATTGGGTTGAAACCCGAAACCGACCCGGCCGATCTGATATTTTATATATTTGTAGAATAAATATATTTTCTTGTAAATATTATAATATATTTGATCATAAAACCTATTATATATAAAATATTATTATAATAATATATTAAAAGTAATATTTTATTATAAATTATTATTATTTAATCATAATATTATTTTAATAATCATTAAAAATTCAAATTCTTGACCTGTTAGGTCGACCCGAACCCACACTCAACCCGAAGCCGAAAAGACAGAACCCGAATCCACCCGACCCGACCTGTTTGACACCTCTAGCTCCGACCAAACAAACAAATGCGGAGTACAATATTATATTCAGGGGTGAGTATAAATATACAAATCCGATCCGATAAAATCTATATCCAAATAGATAGATTAAATTATTATTTGTATCCGATCCTATCCGGGAATTTTTTCGAATAATGGAATCGGATACGGATCGGGATTTTGAGTGAACGGATATCCGGTAGACCCGCTATTATGTATATGTAAATTTTGGTAAAATCGTAAAATATTTAAGTAAAAGATGTGTTTTTTCCAAGGTTTAACTCATTTGCGTTCAATTCTTATAAGATAGTTGTATCTTTTTTATTCGTAATTAATTTTCTTATTTTTATTAATATAATTTGAAAAAAAGTCTAAAACGGATACTTTGGATATCTGAAATATCCGGTCTCGGATATCCGTTATAAACGGATATTTCTTACCGGATATTCGTGTAATAACGGATCGGATACGGATGACTAGTTTTGACCAAAAAAATTGGGATATTCACTATTTCGGATTGAATCGGATCGGATTATCCGATTGCTCAGCCCTAAATACAGTGTGTCCTCTCTCCTTTCTCTTATCTTCTTAAAATACAACTATTTTAATTCCCGTATCTTATACGAGATTTGAATAAAAAATTAAATTTAATACTTTTTATACTAAAAATAATATATTGATCTCATATATAAATAAGATTTATATATAACTAATAGGATTTTGGTTCAAGTGAGGACTTATTTTATGGTAAGGACAACTCCTTGTGGTAAGGAGTAACCTCATCCTTTAGATTTACCTCCTTACGATTTAATGGATGGTCCAGTTTTTTTTTTACAAAAACGATATTATTTTTCTTTTCTGAAAAATACCGTTAGAATACTTAGGTAAGACAGATCAATTTTATACACTAAAAGTTCAAATTAATATACTAAAAGTTTGTTTTATAAATACTATGAGTTCAATTTTCAATATTATACGGGTTCTATTTTTTTACTATTAGTTCAATTTTTTGTTCTATGAGTTCAGTTTTTTTTCTTTCAAGTTCAATTTTTATATATTTCAATTTTCACAATAATCAAATTATTTTTGTTTATTTTTTTTATTAATTCAAAAATAGTTTTGGCTATAAAATAACAACTGTAGGACATAAATAAAAAAATAAAAAGATAAAAATTATCTTTCTTCACAAAAAAATTATTATAACCTTTAAATGTAGTAGTCCAATTTTTATAAACCAAAAGCTCAATTTAATATGTTAAAAGTTCAATCACATGTACTAAAAGTACAATTTTGTAATTTGTACGAGCTCAATATTTTGTACAACAAGTTCACTTTTTTCCTATTGTTAGTTCATTTTTTGTTTACTATAAGTTCAATTTTTATATTATTCTTTTTTAAAAATGAAAAAAATCAAAAATAATTTTAAGAATACACTTTTTTTTTGTTTTTTTTAATATAAAATTATAAAATTATATGGACCATAAATAGTAAGGTAGGGAGGTAAATCTAATAGATGAGGTTACCCCTAACCATAAAGGGTTGTCCTTACCACAAAGACTCTCCTCACTGGTAGGGGTGTTCAAAAATATCCAATCCGATCGATCCGATCCGACGATCCGGTCAATACGATCCGAGTTTATCTGAGTCTAACAGACAATTATCCGAATCCGGTCCGGTACGGTATAATATAACGAGTTAACGGACCGGATATAGAATGAATATATTTTCCAACGGATATACAGTGTATATTATTATAATTTATTATTTGAATATATTACATAATTTCAAACTAAGTTAATTAATTTTACTATATTTTTCTTTCCAATGGTATCTAAATGTTGAGAGTTTGACTCTAATGCGCTATAACCCCATGTATTCCTAATTTTGTTTATATAATTGTAACTTGGACCTTTTTAAATTGCCATGCTCAATTTTAATTTGAAGTGTTTTATGCATAAACGGATATCCGGTCCGATCCGAGCTATTCAGATCGGATATCCGGGTTTATCCGGTCGGATTATCCGGTTCGATCCGAGTTATTCGGATCGGATATCTGGGTTTATCCGGACCAGATATGGTGTATGTATATGTATTAGTGGGGCACTGAATAAAACACGATTCTCGTTATTCGCACGAAATTTGGACACCAATAGTATTTATTATATTTTTTTGCCGCTTTCTACCCAAGGGCGCCATCTAAAATTCCCGCCATCCATTTTCATTTAAACTAATCAAAAAAATATTCCAAAATTTTGAATTCAGTAAAAAACCCAATTGAACAAATTTCGAAAAAAATTCCCCCCAATCTTCCGTCACAAATAGGAGTCCAGATTTTCGGTTTTAACTTATAAGGTCCATACTAGTATATTCCTGTACAAAAGCGATTTAATCTACGTTAAAAAATCACCGTTGTCGGTGGTCTTATAATTCTTAAAAAAATGAATCCAAATAACACCCGAATCCGAATTGACCCGATACGAAATGATCTGATTCGAAGCAATCCAAAAAGGACCCGAACCGAAATAGACCCAAAACTGAACAACATCTGATCCGAATTAATCCGATCTGAATTAATCCGATCCGAACTCATCCGAAATATTACCATCCGAAATGACCCGAATCCGAACTAGACCCGAACCCGAACAACATCCGAACCCGAAACGGACCGAACAAGATCCTAAATAACTGTTTGACCCGAACGAACCCGATCTGAACGACCCGATCCGAACGAGCCGTTTTGCCAGGTCTAGTGGTCGTTCATTAGGGATTTGGGACTAGGGTTATATTAATTCTTCTAATATTTAAAAAAAATCACAAACATTTTTAGAAAATGCCCTAAAGTCCCAAACTTTCTTTTAGATAAAAATCAAACCTAATCTAGGATAAATCTTTATGGGTAGTAAAGGGGTGAAACATGTGGTGGGTGATGGGTCGAGTGAAACGAGTGTAACATTTCACCCATACACGATCCTGATGCAAGAATGTCATATATGTCTAGGTTGAGGGAGTTGGAGGTCGAATGACAAGCTAAGCCAAGACCTTTCCGTAAGTCACGAGCTTTTAAGTTCAAGAAGGTCTTAAAGTATGGAAAATTATCTTTTCAATGCTATCAACTCACACGTCCAAGACCTCCACGAAAAAGGATTAAATTAGAGATATTTTCGGAAATTTGAAATCCCGTAACAGTTTGAGTAGTGTTCAGTAAAACAGCCTTAACTCTGGCTACACAAATGATATCGAGGTGAATCAAGATGCGTTGGAAAGCTTATTCCAATATCTACAACTTCATAGTTGACGTCATGATGAGAATCCAACAGAAAGATCGTCCAAAATGCGTTTTACTCAGAGAAGTACAAGATCTTACGAGAATCTTTGGCTTTCCTTATTCGTATCTTTAAGATATTATCTTATCTTTCATATTTTCGGGTTTTTAGATTTTGTTAGACTTAGTTTGTTATCTTTTTAGTTTCCTTATCTAGATTTATTTAGATAGTTTCTTTCCCAAGCAAAATTTCATCCTAGGCAATTGTTAGAAAGATAGAATTTTGGCTTCCTAGTTTGTCTATTTGGTCCCCTTTATTCATTAAATAAAAGACAGATTGGAACCTGGGAATTAACTTGTGATAAGTTGATTCATTGGGTTTTTAATCCCCAAAATTATCTTCTTGACTCAAGCAATTCGAGCAATCAAAATCCGCTGCACTCTTGTTCTTCAACAACAACTTCTCTTCTCTCGATCAACATTTTCAACAACAATTTCTTGCGCACATCAACCCGAGATCCATATCCTTGGGCACTTCAACTCGTGGTGGCCTTCACTTCGAAGGTTGTCACGTATTAGATCCGTCAGCCGTTTCACCAGTCATCCTACCCACCCGTCACCCGCTTTCTTACGGTTGTTCACCCGTATAATTGGGTCGGGTTAACCGGGTGGCTAGGCCACCCGCAGAAAATGTACATCCCTATCCATAGGTATTTTTTTCTTTCTTTCCCTTATCAACAATAATATAATTTAGTATAACTATGATAGTTGTATTATTCCACAATAATAAAGTACTTATTTACTAGTCAAATCTATACTGTATATTAAAGTTGTTCCTTTTTAAGCTCTCTTATGAATTCTAGTCCACATCAAATAAGTATTCTTATTTGATAATAAAATATTTTTATTTGTTTATAAAAAAAATAAGTATTTTTATCTTATGTTTATATCAAAACAATATCTTTCCTATTTACTTCAACATAAAAGTATAAGCATGTTTTTTTATCCATATAGATAATTTATAACAAAATATATTAATGATATTTATTTTATATCAAATTCATATATCGATATTAAAATAATATTATTAAGTCACTCATATCTATTTTAAATAATATTATGTATAATATCAAATCAATTTGCATTTAGCTATATCTCATCTATTGAATAAATATTATTAATTTATTTATAACTTTTATTTAATTATAGTAAATAAAATATAAATTTGAACTTATCCTTACTATCAAACCAAGATCTTGGATACAGAAAATCTTAATTTAAATTTATCCTTTCTATCAAATCAAATCAGGTCACTTTCACAATTATTTGAAAATTCAAATTTTATGAGTGGTGTTTAATAAATTTAAATAATCTTTTTATGAAAATGATTTGTAATTGTGCAACCAAAAGATGAAAGAAAAACTCTCTCCCTTCTCTCTAAAACTCTAATGAGAGAAACATGTACAAATCATAAAGAAACCCAAAATCTCTAAACCAAAACGAATAGCTTGATGAAGAAACACGAGAAATCAGGAAGAGTCTCTTCCTTCTAATTGAGCACTATGATAAAGAATCTTTATCTCTGAACAATCTCCTAGTTTAAACTCATGGGCTGAGAAGGCCAATCTTGAGTTTTTAACTTAAGTCCATATCTGAACTTTTACTCTCTCATTTGTGTTCTAGATTTGAATCTCTTATCCTCTTTTGAGATATTGTTAGATCTAATATTCCGGTGATCTAATTGTGAGTATCTTGTTTCAGATGATGATTACTGGTGATAATGAAAAGTTTGAAGAGGTTTCCCTCTATCGATTCAAGTATAGATCTCCTTCTGTGAGATTCCTTTGTTGCCCTTCATGGCCAAAGAAGAAGGAATGAAAATATGAAAAAGAAAAAGAAAATAGAAAAATAGAAAAAAGAAAAATAAAGAAAGGAAAAGGGAAAGGAATCTCTCTTTCCTTTTTGCTTGCAAGGCACGGATACAATAGTCAAGTCAAAGGTGGTGTTTATTACACTCAAGCTTTTTCAAAGCTTGTGAAAATTTAAAAAAAGAAAAGCAAATTTATAGAATAGAAAAATTGCTTTGAGTTATTAATTTGGTAAATGAAGTGGCCAATCTTTATGCTTCAAGCTTCGACAAGTAGGTCGGGTTTTTTGGTTCGAGATAATGTTTCGGATGTTGTCCGGGTGGTGTGTTTCCAGCTTTTTCTGGCGTCTTGTCACACCTCCTCAAGTCGGCTTGTTGTTGTCTTGTGCTCCGGCGGCTCTACACGCCTGTGTTGATTTTCGTCCAACCCGCGGAATTGTCTTTCTTATACCGTGCCAGAAGTTTCGTCTTCTTCTCTATTAGGGCTTGTTGTTTTTTTGTTGTTCTTCTTTTTTCTTTTTTTCCATGCCGATTTGTCTGGTTACTTAGCTCTGTCTTGGTCTCTCGATCTACTAGCCCGTCTTGGTATTTCAAAATCTTACCTTTTCAAAAAAAAACATTGTGCACAATTCAGTCTTTCATAAAGTAACTTTTGAATCTACTTACTTTCACAATGTATAAAAATTTAAATTTATTGAGTGGTGTTCAACAAACTATAATATTTTTTTGGGAAAAATGAAAAAAAATTCTAAATATCAAATCTGTACACAAAATAATCCGAAATTTGAAAATCACCGCCACAAATTATTCCAAAAATAGGTTGATTTTGCGAAAGTTCGTATTGTTGGTGGTGATTTTCAAACTTCGAATTATTTTAGATTGAAAGTTGATACTTGAGATTATTTTGAGTAATAATTTATGAAAGCGAATCTATCTTTTGTAATAAATTCTATACGCGCAACTCAATCTACAAGGACCATGAACTAGGTTAGTCGACTTATGTCAATTGGCTCAACCTAGTGGCAAGAGGAATAATAAGAATCGATTTTTTCACACTTAAAAGAGTGGAGGTAGGAGAGGAACCCGATATCTCCAACATCCCCCGGTAAACCTTACCACTAACTAGGCCACCCACGTGAATAAACAATTATTGGTATAACAAAATAAATGAGAAATATTTTTAGACGGTCCATGAAAAAAGAGTGAATAAACATTTAGAGGGGTGGTCCATACAAATAAGGGTGGGCACAGTCGGTAAACCCGAACTTTGTCTAATCATATATCGATTAATCGGAAATTTGGTTACTAAATTACAGTTAATCGGTTAACTGTTATTTGTAAGATAGATTTTTTTGTTACATGCATCATTTCCAATAGATGTTGACATACATAATCAAAACATATACTCCAATACATGTTCAATATACATAGTCGAATCCCATACCAAAGCATCCTATTAAAGTAATTAATTAATCTTCATTCTTCCATAATTAAAAAAGACTCATCAATTTCTATTTGAGGTTGATTCAGCATGAACATTTTTCCTACTTTAGAAATTATAATATAGAAACATAACAAAACGATATAAATAATGAGTCACGAGATACAAATAAGCGAAAAAGAAAATGAATGAGCGGAGCTAACCGAATAATCATTAGTAAACTAGTAAGAGACCACCATGATCAAATAAGATTATTTTGGTAGAACATACATAACATTAAGTTTATATGAGAAAATGTTTTAGCATACGTCCAAAACATTCAAAAAACACTACCAATCAATAAATAAATATACAACTAATTACTAATCAATAATACTCCGTAAAATGGAGTGCCGCTTGAGTTACAAAAGCCAAGACAAGAACCACTTGAGTGATGAAAAAGATAAAATGATTGTAATTCATGCCATTTGAATTAAAGATCTAATGCCTTATAAAAACACGTCTAATAGTCTAATACTATTAGATTGGTTTATTTTATATAATTTTCATTCTAAAAAATATATATATTATATTATTGCTTTATCGGTTAACTAATTGAAAAAATTTAAATAACTATTATCGAACCGTTAAACGTTTAAAGTTTCGACTCGTTAATCATAATCTGTTTTCCAATTTTTCTCAATACACTTAACCGAAAAAAATAATTGATTTCCGGTTTATCGGTTACAGATTTTTTCTACGCAGTCCTACAAACACAAAATTTTCTTTTCTTCTCTGTTGAATTTCACGGGGCGTAAAATTACTTAAAAGTGTAATAATTGAGCTTACTGGGCCTAGTACTTGTACCAATCAGTAGATGTGATATTATGGTGTCATACCGGTGTTACTTTTTCTCTGTTGAGTTTCACGTGGTATATAAGGACTTGATGTGTACGTGGTTGGTACCACTTGAGCTTTTAGTGGGCGTACAATGGCTTAATGTGGCTGGTACCACTCGAGCTTTTAGCACTACCACATGCCCTTGATAAAACCCGATCAATCTTCCAATTCTGTTCACTAGTTTACCCCTTACTTGTAGATATTTAATTGTGCTCCGTCCAAGCAAACAAATACGGAGTACAATATTATATACAAGTGTGTCCTCTCTCCTTTCTCTTTTCTTTCTTATAAATCCAATTAGGGTAATCTCCATACCTTATACAAGATTTGACTAAACAATTGAATTTAATATTTTTCCATACTGAAAAATAGTATATTGATCTCATGTATAAATAAAATTTATATATACCTAATAGTATTATAATATAGATAATTAGGATGTTTTGAGAAATTATGATATATTCATATATGTAGTCATTTTTCTAAATAAAGCTTACAATCATATACAAACTTAAATGGATAAACTATATACAATCAAATTTTTAATTAAGAAATAAAAGACGAATTACCATATTAATGATTAAATGAAAGTTTTGACTATTTGATAAGAATTATAGGGATAAGTTATATACAATATAATTTTTAATTAAGAAAGAAAATACTAATTAACATTAAGAAATGAAAGATTTTGACTATTTAATAAGAATATCTATTGACCGATATATAATTATCAAAATCTTTCCTTTCTTAATTAGCATCTTAATTAATATTTTACAGATAACATTTGTACAACTATAAAAAAAACATAAAATATTTTATATACAATCTCTATATTTATCTTTTTGGTAGGAAAAAAAATCTCATTTACCTGAATAAATATGATTTGTCTTAATAACTGGATATGATGTGACTTAATAAAATTTTATTTGGACAAACATATATATGACATGGATAAATAGATATGATGTGGCTTAATAAAAAAATAAATAATATGTGACATGGAACAACAATAGACCGACATGTGTCAAAACTGTAGGTAGCGAAATGTGAGGACGATGCATGGCAAAATCCGACGTGGAACAATGTAGTGGGAAACGTTATGACTTTTATATATTAGCAAGTGACCCGCACCTTGTAAGGGGTGTTATGTATTTTTTATTACTTTACATATAAATTTACTATAATAAATATAAATATCATCATACAACTACTTTTATAATATGACGGTTATCTTTTGGATTATAAAATAACATAATTATCGTATTTCATATTTATATAAAATTACATTGGATTTATATATTAGTTTTCTATACATACATAGACATATATTTAAATGATCGAGGAAGATAAGATACAATATCAATTTTATTAAAAATTGAGAAAAAAATCTTGTCATTTAAATTAAATTGCATAAATTAAATTATATAAATAAATCAATCATGTTAATTAAAATTCGAATCAATATAGTATTATATGTGTAAATATAGTGATAGAATTTGCTACCGTTGATTATTTTTAAAAATTCTTATGAAAAAATTGCGAAAAATAACTTATAATTAATATGCTATTTAATTATTGGTAAAAATGATAAGATTATGATATATTTATAAGTAAATGGGTAGAATGATAAGATTGAGACTGATATAATATGATATAATTATTAATTGAATAATAATCAAAATCTAAGATAAAATTAATATATTAATTAAATATGTATAAGATTAAGATTACATTATGATAAAAGTAAAATTTATGATAAAATATTTTAGCATACGTCCAAAACATTCAAAAAAAACTACCAATCAATAAATGAATATACAACCAATTACTAATCATTAATACTCCGTATAATGGAGTGCCGCTTCAGTTACAAAAGTCAAGACAAGAACCACTTGAGGGATGAAAAAGATAAAATGATTGTAATTCATGCCATTTGAATTAAAGACCTAATGCCTTATAAGAACACGTCTAATAGTCTAATACTAGTATTAGATTGGTTTGTTGCATATAATTTTCATTCTAAAAATATATATATTATATTATTTCTTTATCGGTTAACCAATTGAAAAAATTTAAATAACCATTGTCGAACCTTTAAACATTTAAAGTTTCGACTTTTTTGATTTTTCTCAATACAATTAACCGAAAAAAGTAATTAATTTCGGGTTTATCGGTTACAGAATTTTTCTACTCAGCCTACGAACACAAGTTTTTCTTTTCTTCTCTGTTGAATTCCACGTGACATAAAATTACTTAAAAGTGTAATAATTGAGCTTACCTAGTACTGGTACCAATCAATAGATGTGATATTATGGTGTCATACCAGTTGTTACTTTTTCTCTGTTGAGTTTCACGTGGTATATAAGGGCTTGATGTGTACGTGGTTGGTACCACTTGAGCTTTTAGTGGGCGTACAATGGCTAAATGTGGCTGGTACAACTCGAGCTTTTAGCACTATCACATGCCCTTGATAAAGCCCAATCAATCTTTCAATTTTGTTCACTAGTTTACCCCTTACTTGTAGATATTTAATTGTGCTCCAACCAAACAAACAGATACGGAGTACAATATTATATACAAGTGTGTCCTCTCCCCTTTCTCTTTTCTTTCTTATAAATCAAATTAGTATATTGATCTCCATACCTTATATAGGATTTGAATAAAAAAATAAATTTAATATTTTTCCATACTAAAAAATAGTATATTGATCTCATATATAAATAAAATTTATATATACCTAATAGTATTATAATATAGATAATTAGGATTTTTTGAGAAATTATGATATATTCATATATATAGTCATTTTTCTAAATAAAGCTTACAATCATATAAAAAATTAAATGGATAAACTATATACAACCAAATTTTTAATTAAGAAATAAAAGACCAATTACCATATTAATGAATAAATGAAAGTTTTGACTATTTGATAAGAATTAAAGGGATATGTTATATACAATCAAATTTTAACTAACGAAGAAAATACTAATTAACATATTAATTAAGAAATGAAAGATTTTGACTATTGAATAAGAATATCTAGTGACCGATATATAATTATCAAAATCGTTCCTTTCTTAATTAGCATCTTAATTAATATTTTACAGATACCATTTGTACAACTATAAAAAAATAAAATATTTTGTATACAATCTCTATATTTATCTTTTTGGTAGAAAAAAAATCTCATTTCCCTGAATAAATATGATGTGGCTTAATAAATAGATATGATCTGGCTTGATAAAATCTTATTTGGCCAAACATATATATGACATGGATAAATAGATATGATGTGGCTTAATAAAAAAATTAAATAATATGTGACATGGAGCAACAATAGTCCGACATGTGTTAAAATTGTAAATGTGAGGACGATGCATGGAAAAATCCGACATGGCACAATGTAGTGGCTCCAAACCTTATGACTTTTATATATTAGCAAATGACCCGCACGTTGTACGGGGTGTTATTAGTTTATTTATTACTTTGCATATGAATTTACCATAATAATTATAAATATCATCATACAACTACTTTTATAATGTGACGGTTATCTTTTGGATTATAAAATAACATAATTATCGTATATCATATTTATATAAAAATACATTGGATTTATATATTAACCTTTTATACATCCATAGACATATATTTAAATGATCAAGGAAGATAAGATACATTATCAATTTTATTAAAAACTAGTACAGTTCCCCTCGCCTTGCGCGGATTTTATAATTATATATAATAACACCAATCAAACAATTCTATACTATATAATATGTATAATAAATGAATTTCCAATTAAAAATATTTTTTCAAATATTATTATTAGAAATTGATATTTATTTTTTTGGTCGAAAGAAATTGATATTTCATTCAATACAATTTTTTGTAAATTTTATGTTTTGTAGTGTTAGTATTTTTTCTGCTAATCTTAAATTTTATACATACATTTGTTACCTAATATATATCTTCGTTGAGCTCATAATTTTTAATTTTTTGATAGAATCTACCTCATAAGTATCCTCTCAAAAGATATTGTTAAGACAATTACGATTAATCAACTTAATTTTTATAGAAGAATATATTTTTAAGATATTCAACTAACATTGTCAAAATACTATAAACAATTGCATACGTTTGTTGAGAGTAATAAGCCGCATACAGAAGGAAAAAAAAAGATAGCATGAATTCTTAAACTTAAATATGTGTGGAAATAAAAATTAAGTTCACAAAAGATTTGGTTAACTAAAATAATACGTAGATAAATTCACGAATACCTTTAATTATCCGTAATATTTCTTCGGTAGAAACAATTATCCAAAATATTCACAAAGTATAGTCAATCGTAATCTTATCCGTAATGCTATATGCAGATTCGCGATTAACTTCTAATCAAATTATAATCACTCAAACTATTTTAAAAAGAAATAAAAGATACTATATCGGATATGATCAAATTTTTGAAATTTAAATGATCATGGATTTTCTAGATAAGGATAATTTGAAACATTATCGTAAAATTTTTAAATTTATAATATCTTACAACAGATTTAGGTTAGTAAAAATTTTCCAAAAAGAGGCTTGGGATCACGTATATATGAGTGTAGATAGAAGATAGCGGATGCTAAGAAGGAAACTACTGATAGGAAGATTATGGAAAATAAAAGTAGAACCATTTTTATAGGAATTCAAAAAGATTCACACAATTGAGTTTGATTATTTAGCAAGAAGTACTCCACCTTTTTAGGACATATTTGAATTAATATTAGCTTTTTTTCGTAATAATCAATCAATTAATTTTTTTTGATCAATCAACTTAAACCTCTTCTTCTTTTTCTCGTATGGGTATGGAGATCCATTGCTTCTTTAAACCTCTTCTTCTATGTAGTCTGTAACTTTGTTTTTAATATTTATTGTAATTATGATCAACAATTCTTGTTGACAATTTACCTATTCCACCAAGCACCTAGTCTCCAAGTTCGGACCAACAATCATTGATAGGGAAGAGGTGTGCAACTATATCTTTGAGAAATTTCATGGAGGAAAAAATGTTGGAGATGCCGCAATCGGCCATTGCGTAGTGGCAAGGTCACAAATGTTGACGGAGAGGTCAGAATCGAGGACACCACTGAAGGTGTTAAGCAATTTATCAATGGTTGTATTGATGATCTAGAAATGTTGGTTTATTAATATATTATTTATAATTATATAATTATATTTATGTACGATAGGTAGAAAATAATATGATGTGGCATATGATGTGTAAAGTATAATATGACGGGGCAAAAAATAAAATGATGTGGCATATGACATTAGATAATAGAAAATGACATGGCTTAAGCAAATTGTGACATGTGGCAAAATCCTAGGTGGCTTAATCTAGAATCGCCATGTGGCCTAATCCTAGGTGGCGCAAAGAGGAGGTTTTAATCCTTAGTGGTTTTAAATATATTTAATAGATTGATAAAATATCTTGGAATTTAAACTAAATTGCATAAAATAAATTATATAAATAAATCAATCATGTTAATTAAAATTCGAATCGATATAGTATTATATGTGTAAATATAGTGGTAGAATTTGCTACCGTTGATTATTTTTAAAAAATCTTACGACAAAATTGCGAAAAATAACTTATAATAATATACTATTTAATCAAATTGGTAAAGATGATAAGGTTATGATATATTTATAATTAAATGGGTAGAATGATAAGATTAAGATTGATATATTAGGATATAATTATTAATTGAACAATGATCAAAATCTAAGATAAAACTAATATATTAATTAAATATGTATAAGATTAAGATTACATTATGATAATAGTAAAATTTATGATAAAATTTAAATTTGATAAGATACTTTTGGAAGAAAGGAAGTGATGTGGTGCAATATGCTGGCAAAATTTGCTTCAGTTTTTGTATATAGTAATAGATCAATAGATTTTCATCTATTTTGATGATTTTTTTTGAACTTTCCGTGAGTCTCCAAGACTACTAACACCCGACTAATCCCACACCGGCTGCGCTTGTTTGGCTGTACTAGTGCGTCCCTTAACTCACTCCCTTTAGGTGGACCTTACGACCGTAAGCATTAGCTCATTCCCTGAATGGGGACCCAAAGATCATAGAGGAGTGTGAATCTAGGAATTTTTATTGTATACTGTATACCTATAAATAATTATAATTGTTGATACAACTATTAGATAACAAATAAGAGTTTGTAAATTGAACAAAAACATATTTATTGATAATACATAGACTTTTCAACTGAGTCGGTTCGGTCGGGTTTGGGTTCATCCATTCATGTTCATGCTGTATGAGTTCAAGTCGGTTAGGTTATAGGTCAAGTTGGGTCGGGTCATGATTGCCTGTGATAATAATCGTGGGGTAGAAGCTTAGGCTGGGAAGAGAAGGGTGTCAGGCGAAGTCGGCCGGAAAGGGGGCGTAGCAGAACCATCGGGCGAGGAGGAGGCTGCGCGGAGTTGAGCCAGATCCGGGAAGGGTGGTGAGCGAGCGCGAAGGAGAAGTGTGTTGAGTGTGAGAGCGGAGTCACCGACGTCGAGCTGCTGAGGCGGGAGCGGAGGAGTGAGTAGAGGAGGCCGGCGGTGTGGTGCAGGCGGAAAGAAAGAAAGAAGCGAGAACGATCGGGGAAGAAGAGCAGGGGAGTGGGGTCAGGCTGACATGGCCAGTCAAAAGCCAAGGTAGAGATTGGGGAGGAAATTATTTTAGGGGTAAGAAGGTTATAGAAAAGGGTTTTTGGCATTTGGGTTTCGTCGGGTTCGAGTCGGGGATATTTCGGGCCTTTATAATTATTTAATTTATAATAATCGCCTTAGTCGAGGAATGCGTTTGATAATATCAATTATCGTATCCAAGAGATCAATTTGTTTTGGGCCTTGTCGTTCTTTGGTCATAGAAAATTTCCGTCATTCTTAAGGTAAGTCGTTCTGCGACTTGCTCATCTCTATGCAATTCTGGTTGGATTTCATGTTGTGTTGGTAGAATTGGTTTTGGGGAATTAGTCCCTAAAATACTACTCCTATTTAAGTAAAATGTTTTATTTGTATATAAATGTTTTTGTGTGATCGTATGCGTTTATGTGTGCAATTGGTTTTCAAAAGGGATTTTTGTATGAGAAGGTTTCAAGTGATTTTTGTGTGATGGCATCTACCGGTACAGCCTTGTCTTGGAGTTTCGAAGAGAAGGGGGCTTTTGAGGCATGGTCGTAAGGCAATGAGAGCCCCTTCAAAATTTATAAAAAAAATGGTTTGGCGAGTGCTCTAGTAAGGACTTGAGCAGGGGTTAGAAGTTGTGTTGTGGAAAAAAGGTTGGATGGACTCTGGAGGATGGCTTAGATGCGGGTAGTGTGGGTGAAGGCCGTTAACACTACTCCGTGTAGGACCGTGTGGATACAATGTGTGTGTGTGTGTGTGTGTGTGCGTGTGTGTGTGTGTGTGTGTTTGTGTTAAGAGGACTTGAGAATGTGATTGTGCCAGTGACTTGAATATGTGTGATTAGATGGACTTAGAATTGGACTAGAGTTATGTGTGTGATTGCGGACTTGATTGCTGACCCTAGGAAACTTGTTTTGAAACGTTCTACTAGTGTCGTATGTTTTCTGACTTAAATTAGGATAGTAGTTGACCCCTCAGGGAACTATTTTTCAAAACTCAAGGTATTCAGGTAATCCGTGTTGGAGACTTGGCGGATTGGTGGTGCGAAGCGGCGATGCGTGTCATAGAGTGGTTTGGGTTTTAGGAAGGCATGTTGTTGAATTTAATTCATATTATTGTTTAATTGATTATGTTTAGTGTTTTTCCGTCGACTGTTAGTAGATGTACATGAGGGTTTGGGATTTCGTATTTGAAAGCATTATCGGGGTGGGTTCATGAATTGTTTTGTGAAAGTTTTATTCGTACTCCAAGTTGGATGTTTTTCAATGTTTTATCGTCGTGCCCGCGTTGTAAGATCCGGGTTAACTTGTTGTTAGACTAGCTTGGTAGCACCTCGTGAGGTCTACTATTGAGTAATGTCCCGGTGTAAAGATGGGATGTTGCATTGTTGGTGAAGGACAAACCTCTATGATATGATCTTGCTTCTTACCTTCCTCAAAATTTTCTGATACATTGTCAAAGGAGTTATCATTATCACAAAAGAATTCCTCCTGTGCCAAAGCTACATATTGCTCATTGTCATTATGCCATTCTAGAAAGACTTCTATTAATTCATCACGTTCTATGGACTCCGTTGTATTCATAGAGACTTCATTTGATTTCCATATGTCATCCGCGAGTTGCATTATAGAAGAGGAAGTTTCCCTAAAATCCGCATTAACTTCATAGTCCAATGAATTTGGGGAGAGCGTAGGCTTCATATAGTCTTGGATTTCGTCTACTGTAAAACCGCAATCGAGGATAATGGGCCACGATCATGGATCTACGGATTCTCCTAGGTTTCGTTCGGCCAAGTCACCGTGATCACGAGTTGGTAGGTCTCGGTTGTGGGTTGGCTTTAGAAATGTATCCTAACTTTCGGTTTTGATTCCGTGATAGTGGCCCTCAAGCCCGGCGTCGCGGTTCTCAATCGGAATTTCTCTCAACTCTTCTAAGGCCATCTCCAAGCATTCTTTTGGCCAGGGACATGAGATTGTTGAATGACAACTTGAAGAACAATTTCCACAATACACTTTATTCACCGATTCAACGAGATCTCTAAACATCTATGTAAGAGAAAGTTCAGAATTCTCAACCAGTGCAGGTATTGGTGGAGATAGTTCAGCCTTCCGGCTTTGGTGGTTCATGAAGTAGAAGAAATCCCAGCACTCCTCAACTTCCATACCCAAGTACCTACCAATAGTCATGGACCTGGGTCGGGCTGGGTTGGGCGAAGGAACCGTGGCCCAGGACCGGCCCGACAAATTATCGGGCCGGGTCCAGCTAGTCCATGCAGGCCCATGTCGGTTTTACTGGGTTGGGAGCGGACCAGTGGCGGGTTTCAGGCCGGGTTGGGCCAGGGTGGGCCAGTCGGGCCGATGGTTTATTTAAAAAAAAAAGGTAGGAAAAGGGAGGGCAACCCACTTGCCACATGTAGCCATTGCCCACGGCTACATGTGGCAAGTGGCAAAGCCAATCCAGGCCCATTTGGGCCGGGCTGGTTCGGGCTCCCAGCCCGTTCACCGACCCGTTGACCAGACTGGCCGGGCCGTGCTTTAAAACTCCGACCCGGGACCGGCACGTAGCCTGGCCGTGTCGACTCGTCTGGCCCGTGGGCTGGTTGGGCCGGTCTTTTTGGACCCATGACACCGGGCTAGGCCGGGCCGGGCTGGGCCAGCCCGCTTTGTTGGCCATCACTACCTGCCAGTACTCATGTACTTGGCTAACTGCTGGGTCTCTTGGGTTATGTCCTCAATAATGCGTTGGCTTAGATCCTTCTCTGTGAATACATAACCCCAAGCGAACAATTTATATACTTTTTGCTCCAACCTAGAAAAATACTCATGGAAGGGTTCACCTTGATTCTGACCAAGGGTCAACAATATGATTAGTAGAACAAGCGTGGACCATAAGATAGGTCCACACATCAATTAATAGAAATATTAAAACTAAAAGTAATCTAAAATTCCCAAGCAACGGCACCAAAATTTTACTTGGCTAATGTCTTTATGCTATATCAAAAGTAAACCTAAATTACTAACTAGGTATAGCAAGTAAGTCAAGGTCATACTCAAAGGAATCTAGGCTTCTAGCACTAATACTTTTGTCAACTGCAAAGCAATCAAGGCGGGTTTTAGGGATTCAATGTAAACTAAGGACAAAAGACAATAACAAAAAGCTAAAAGATTAAGGTTTAATTCAATACTTGGGAAGCAAGTTCATCCACAAACCTCTTTTGATAGGTTTGTTTGATCATTGGTATTTCAATAAATTCCTTTTCTTCCAATGGTCAATTCCTATCCTTTTCATAAACAATCGAAAGTCTACGAGCCAAGCAATTCTCAATATTGAATGAAACGATCACAATAATATTAGCATGAAGAATAAAGATAAGTATGATACATGCAAGTATAATCACAACGAGCTAACTATAAAAGCATGCAATTATTCCTCTTTCTCAATGAATCTAGTCGTACGAGTCCTAGAACCTCAAGTTGCTATAGAAATCAAGTTTTGCTACGAGAAAACATAGATCTAGCAATAGAACACAATCAAATCCAAGTCGGTGATCAAGCTAAGATAAATCAATCAACATTCATAGGCAATTAACCATAAGAGAAATAATATCAACCAAAGGATAAGAAAATAAATCAAAACCTCACAAACTTACGAATGAAAGCTTCAATATATGGATAAACTCAAGAGGCTTAGTTCTCCAGAAATCTAAAAAGGTGTTTAAGTTAAAAGTATGACAAAAGTTACGAAACCAATATAATTCTAAGCTTAAATAGTTTCTAACGAAATATATCCGAAAATTAAAAAAAGAAATGCAAATAAGCAAAAACCGAAACTCCGGAAAATCCCGGTCTAACTCAACCCGCGATCGCGGGGCGCCTACCGGCGGTCGCGAATCAACCAACAAACGATATTTCTTCGCATCCTTCTCTAGTAATGTCCTGTTGGTCTCTGTAGCTCTTCCGCAGTCGCGGTTCTTATGTGGAACATAACTTTTCTTCAAATCTTCACTTTTTTAGGCTCTGAGATGTCTTCATGAAAATGCCCTAATCTAGCCTAAAACTCTCATAATAAAGTGCTAAAAAGTCTCAATTACAACATAGGAAATACCACATATCAAAGTCATTTGGACAAAAATGAGTAAGATGAACAAGCTTCTCCAAATCAAAACGAGAGAATTCATTCTTTGGATTAAGACATTCAAAGCCATTAAGTAAATATGTGCTTGCTTCAGAGAATCGATGATTGGAATAGATTAGAATTGAATCCACAACCTAGTATTCGAAGAAGAGTTGAAACTAATTAACCACCGAACTTTAATTAAAAAATGTTGAAATGAAGAATAAATATATATTAAAAGCTCTAATTAAACCACATCATCTTTTTATTAAATCAATTTGGTTGGTTGGTATTTAATTAACTTATTTATTATTGGTTGAAGTTTTATTGTAAATTCCACATACACAAAAATTATTTATTTTAACTTTCAATTTAGTATATTGTTAATTGTATTTATATATGATTTACATATGAATGTTTTTTTTTTCAAAATAACTATAAAATAAAAAATAATTGTAAAATAAAAAAATGTATTGATAAAAAATTTATTTAATCCTTATACAAAATTATAATACTATAAATCTTTGTTCGGATTAAAAAACTAGAATATATCATTAAAATAAATTTCATGAGAAATCAATTAAATAAGATAATATAAGATTTTAAATCTATTTATTTTTCGTACAAAGTTATATAAAATTTAAGATAATTTTTATAGTTAAATTCAAGACACATGCATAGAGTCAGAGACGTACGGATACTAATTAGTTGCTAAGTTGCGTAAATATGCTACTGATGGATGAAAGAGTTATTATTTGTTCATATATATTTAGGTTCAAAACTAGAAAATGATCGCACCTTGTACGGAGGCGTTATATGATTATTTATTACTTTAAACATAAATTTTATCACTTTAAAACGATCCCCTTAAGGAGGTCTTCCTAATCCTTACTTTAAAAAAAAAATAATGAATAATTATCTTAATTAAAAAATTTATCATATATCTAAAACGTAATAAGTATGTAATGTTACAAATATAGTTATGGTTATGGTTAATATATCATCTAATCTTTTTTATTAAGATTTTAATATGACATGATAGGAAAACAAAATGTTTAATATATTATTTCTATAAAAGAAAGATGTTGAGTATATTTAGTGGTAGAATTTTCTACCCTTGATGATTTTATTTAAAAAACTTATAATAAATTAATGAAAAACAAATTATAAATAATATATTTTTTAATCAAAGGGGTAAAATGATAAGATTATGATCTATACATTATGACTTCAATAATATTATCAATAACTTATGTTATTTTATAATTACTTATTCATTTTATAGTTATTTTGAAAAAAATCAAATCTAAAGCAAATGTATATAAATAAATTTGTATATGTCGAATCTATAATAGAATTATTAACCAATAAAAATAACTCCATTAAATTTCCACCAATTAGATTGAGTTAATAAATAATGATATGGTTCATTTTTTTGAAATATATATTATCGTTGATTTAATTATATATTTATTTAGATTTCATATGTGTTCTTTTATATTATTATTTTAATCTTCAATTTAGTATAGTGAGATTGATAAATTATGTCTTTAAGAAAGTTTATATATAGAATTCGAATGATATATTCTTTTCTTTTTATGTACATCTAAGGTATAGTCAAATTTTAACCAATAAAATTATTTTAATAAAAAACGTGATACGGTTCAATGTTGAGTTGACACGAGGCGTTCTACATTATTATTTTAACCTCCATTTTAGTATGTAGTTATGATATTTCATGGACTTCTTAGATATAAGATAATATAGATCTATTGTTAGATAAAAAAATCATATATATATATAAGGCTTCAAAGATTATTTCATAATTTTATCTTAATTTTCTCTCTGAAAAGATTGAAAATTTAAATCTAGTAGGTAAGAAATTATAAAATATAGAGATAGTCTAGATTATTTGTTTTTAAAAAATCCAAAATTATAACAAAATCAGGAAAAAAAAATTTATATTTCAGAAATTACTTTTTGATTTATCTTGATTTTTTGTTTGAAAACGGATCATTTTTATTAAATAATAATATTTATTTGAGGGTGAGGTTCAAGTGAGAATGACTCTATAAGAGAGAAATAAGAATAAATCTCAACCACACGTTACATGTGTGGGATCCGTGAGGATCTTTTTTCCACTTTCGTACTATAAGTTTCGAAAGATGGTTGTGTAGTCTCATGCAATATGACTATGTCGTCCTATACAACATGACTGTGTAGTCCCATACAATATGACTGTGTATACATTTTCACTCATCGTACATCATATTACATGTGAAAAAAGTTATACACAATTAGGTATAAGCATGCACAATTGTGTTAAGTACAAATGCGTAGTCATGTTATGTGAAAGTACACAGTTATCTTATAAGAAAAAGACATAGGGTCCGTTCGGCAATTATGTATTGATACTGATGCTGACGCTGAAGCTTAGCGCTGACGGTGCTGATAGTGTTGAAGCTGAACACTTATTAGATAGATAATAAAACGTGTGTTCGGTAAATTGCGTTGATTACGGGATTATAGACTAATAGAAAATTACAAAAAAGGGCATGCGGTATGTCACTCCTAGTTGACAAAACCAGTAGAACTATCAATGACTGCCACCCAAATCCCGGTGTTCTCGTACCCATCCCCACCCCTCACAGACCTCACACTCACACACACAATAAGCAATTCGCCAAAGTTTTCGTCCACTGGTTGCTAAAATTCTCTTGAAGGCAGAACTGTACTAATACTAGCATTCTTCTTGGTGGAGTGTCTCCTCTTGAGGGCCAAGACAAGGACCGGTCCACCTCAAACGACGTCGCACCTTCCACCACCTCGTGCCTCAGCGACTCGTACACCACCTCAGCCGGGAAATTCATTTGAGTGTGTGGGCCCCGCGTGGTCAACGCCGCCTGGTCATAAGCCAAGGCTGCTTGTTCTGGGGTGTTGAACGTCCCGATCGATCCACACCCTCACCCCGCTTCGTGTTGAGTCTCGTATCTCAGCCGTGTACTTCCCTCACGGCCTCCTCTTCACCCCTCTATAGTGCCCGACGACAGGCGGAACTGGTCGCGACGAGCGGTGGCCGGAGACGGACGGAACTGGCCCCAACGAGCGGTGGCCGTCAGCGGCGGCAAGGTAGCGACAGACGGGACGGGACCGACAAAGAGAAGGCAGGAGGCAGATCGGGGATGCTTCGGTCGAGGTCGGTAAGGAAGAAGGAGGCAGATCTGGGGTTTCGGTCGAGGTCAAGCAAGGAAGGAGCTAGATTTGGTGTTTCGGTCGAGGTCGAGCAAGGAAGGAGGCAAATCTGGGATTTTTGGAAGAAGGGTAGGATTTGAGGGGTAGTATGAGATTTTTTTTAGGATAGATACATATGGTTTGGGATAAGTATGATAAGTTGGGGGGAGGGAGCTTACGTTACTTATCTATCATAAGTACGATAAGGTACTTATCATTGAAAAAAAAGAATATCCGAACAGAACTTATGTTACTTATCGTACTTACGCTAAGCATCATAAGCATCGTAAGCACCATAATCAACCCTTGCGGAACGGACCCATAGTCATTTATCAGTTACACACTTATATGAAACACGCATTGAGATATAGAGCATGCACAATCATGTTGTTTCAAAAGGCACATTCATGTTAAGTAAAAATACACAGTCATCGTATTTGAAAAAGACAATCATTTGTCAATCACACACTTATATGGAAAAAAATAACACACAATGAGATATAGAGCATGCACAGTCATATTGTTTGAAAAGGCAGAGTCATGTTAAGTGAAAGTACGCTGTCATCTTAAATGAAAAAGACACATTCACTTGTATGGAAAAAAATCACACATAATAAGATATAGAGCATGCACAATCCCGTTATTTAAAAATGCACAGTCATGTTAAGTGAAAGCACACAATCATCTTATAGGAAAAAGGCACAGTCATTTGTCAATCACACACTTGTATGGAAAAAAATCGCACACATTGAAACATAGAGCATGCAAAATCACGTTATTTGAAATAGCACAGTCATGTTAAGGGAAAATACACAGTCATCTTATATGAAAAAGGCACAGTCATTTGTCAGTTACACACTTGTATGGAAAAACTCGCACACAATAAGATATAGAGCATGCAGAGTCATGTTAAAGGAAAATACATAGTCATCTTAAGGCACAGTCATTTGTCACTTACACACTTGTATAAACAAAACTCACACACAATGAGATATTAAGCATGCACATTCATGTTATTTGAAAAAGCACACATAATGAGATACGGAGTATGCATAGTCATGTTACTTGAAAGACACAATTATGTTAAGTGAAAATACACAGTCATCTTATTTGAAAAAGGCACAGTCATTTATCAATTACACATGGAAAAAAATAACATACATAGGCCATGTACAATCATCTTATTTGAGAAAGGCATAGTCATTTGCCAATTACACACTTGTATGAAAAAAACTCAAACACAATGCAATTTAGATCATGCACGTTCATATTAAACGTAAATGCACATTCATGTCATTTTCAAAGGAGCAATCAATTCGGTCGAATTTACATACAATTTGTGCATTAACACTATGTGTTTGTTCATCATTAATATGGATTCATGCATCTGTAATATGGATTTGCGCCTCTAGTAATATGAATTTGTTCACTTATACATACAATTTATGCATTGTTTGTTCATCAATAATATGGATTTGTGATGTCACTTTTTTAGTTGGGTTTTATAGAGTGTTTTCTAGTTAGATTGAGTCGGTTTTTAGTAGTTTGTGAGTCTTTTGCATTGGTTTTAGTATTCTTTCGAGAGTCAGAATCTATGCAAGTGTTTTTGTGTTTTGTAGGTTTTGAAGCGTTGAGAAGAGGTTTTTAAAGCTTTTAGGAGGTTGGTGTAAAAAGAGCTAATGAGGTGCTAGAGAAGGTGTAATGATGGTTGGTGATGGTGGTGCAATCAAGAGGTGTTGAAGAGTGGTGAAGATGAAGAAGGACGACAAAGAGAACAAACAAGGCGACTAAAGGATGAAGATCAATACCGTACGAGGTGTGGAGAAGAACGATCAGGCTAAAAGTGAAGAGAAGCTCGTTACCGACCCTTGTTACCGAGCTTACGTACAGAAGTTAGGGAGCAAGAGAAGAGAAGAAGACAACGTCCAGGCCACCTCGTTACCGACCTAGGAGGGGTCGACCAACCGAGCCATGCCGAGGAGAGAACAAGGGAGAAAACAAACGGTTGTTACTAACTTGACGTGGGTCGGTACCGAGGCTCTTGTGTCGATAGGAAAGGCGGAAAACGTGTAGAAATCTTCCAAGATCTTTTGTGTTTTATTTTTAGGGCTTTTTAGATTTTATTTTGAAAGTAATTAGTGCAATCTTCTAGTATTTAAGGAGGCATTAGGATGGCCTAAAAATCAATTAACACTCATCCAATTTAATTGGGAAAAACTTTGTTTGAGAGAGAATTTTGAGGAGAGAAACTTGGACTGCAAGTAAGAAGATTTGGTGGAAAGTTTGTAAGTTTTCTTTCTTTTAATTCAAGTATTGTTCTTTTCTTTTGGAATCATGTCTTCTCTTATGATTTGTGTTGTGATTAACATAATGAGTGAGTAGTTTCCTTTTTCTAAGGTTGGGGTAAAACCCAACAAGGTTGTGCATGTTTAAGCCATGATTCGATGATGAAAGTGTTCTTATATTTTATCCTTTTATCCTTCTTATTTGAAAGTTAATTCCTTGATGAAAGTTGAGGCATGTTATTGTTTGCAATTGAATTGAAAGATAAAATTGTGAATTTGAATAATTTTTGGGATTTGAAACGGAAGTTGGAAATTCCTAGAAACAAATAGGTGGACAAGTGTTTGTTTTGGTGAAAATTGAATCAAACTCTTCATTAATCTGGCGATAGTCATTAACTTTATGATAAGACCTTGTTGTGGTAATCCCTTGCCTTGGAAGTTTTTAAACAAATTTGTGCAATTCGTAGTGTTTTCTGTTAGGTCGTTACCGAAGTAAGTGGGTTGGTACCGACTTGTTTCCTTTGTTATTTTGTGTGAGTGTTGTGTGTGTAATTACTCTCAGTAACGACCCTGACAAGGTCGGTACCGAGGTGATTACGCGGCCTGTGTTTTGGTGTGTTTTGCTTTGTTTTGTTCGATTGGTTTGCTTTTTGACGACTAGGCTTAGAAACTTCTAGCTCCCGTGGACGAACCTGACTCCGCTATATTCAGTGGGGTCTTGATCTATAGATTTATTTGCTTGTTTAGGATCAAGAAACCCTATCAACAATCTGTGCACCTACAATATAGAGGGTACTGAAGTTTGACAAATGGGATTGCCTAGTGTTTTCTCGAGGGAGGGTTTAGTTTCTTTATGGTTGGGTGTCAGGCCATGCATAGTTTTGTCGTGATGATTCCACATTGTGTCCTTTTTTTTCGTATAACGTAGTGTTTCTATTGAGCAGTCATTGGCCGCCTAACAACCATGTAGCGCGTTGTTTATAACGCGCACCAACAGAATCACAGGGGTCAAGGGCTTGATAGAGGATTTAGGTAGTGTTAATTAAAATATGTTTAGAGTTGTTTTCTTACTATAGATTAGTTTTTAAGCAGTTTTTCTTAGTTTGTTCAGTTTCTTTGAGATTCGGAATCTACACTAGTTTTTTGTGTAGTTTCAAGTCATTTCGACGAGCAAAGATCGAGTGCATAAAAGTTAGAGCCATTTAAAGTTAGAGGATTCAAGATTGGAGATATCCAAGAGCCTTATTTTGAAGTTATTCAACCCGCATTTGATAAGGATTAAGCCCTATGAGGTGATGGAGAAAGAACATTTGAATCCGAACTATGTATTTCAGTTGTTGTTTCGACACACTTATATTGTAATGCTTTGATCGGGCGCTATGATGGTCGTATGGAGGTGAATTTGGTGTCATTGGAAATCTGATTCAAAGAGCTACAATTCATGTTTCTACTCCGAGCCCAATTCCAACTTGAATCGGGTCAAAACAACCTCTTAAGTATCACTTAAATCCTGAACCAACCAAGACGAACCCGTGTTCCAAGGCACCTGGATGCATAACAAAACCAAGGCTTTTGTAGTGAAGACGTGGGTTAATGGCTCAAAACGCAACCACATTCTGGGTCTCGACCGCGTTTTGGGTCGTGTCGAGAAAACTAATTTGACCGACTTTGGTATTTTTTTTTGTTTTTATCTTTTGATTTCTATTTGTAAATATAGGAATTTATTTTAGGATGATTTAATATTAGCATATTCTATTCCTTTGAAGAACAAGAAGAAACCCGAAAAATCTTGTAAGTTCTTTTATCGCTTTTAGTAGCTAAACTTCTTCCGTTCAACTAGTTGATTGAAGTTGTGGACCTAGCATTGTTTTCAAGGTTTGATTTTTCTTAATAATCCTTGACTAGATTGTTTCTCTATGCTCAATTAAATAATTTTGATTTGGAGTTTTGTTAGATTGGTCATCTAATTGAATCTCTAGGTTGAATTACAACTAGATCGTTTTAATTACATGTTGATGTTAATTTGATTAAAAGTAAAACCTTTAATCAATCTAGGACCGATTGGACTAATTGGTTAAGGAAGAGAATTCATTCATTCGTTATTTGGATGTGTGATTGCTCTTAATACATGTTTCCATTGATACTTGAATCTCAGTGTTGTTATCAAACTGAATCTAAGAGATCTCTTAGGTTATTTGATAATTTGGGTTGTTAGTATTGGTCTAGCTAATAACTAGAATTGAAGTTTGGAATAATAATTCCATAAAGTTGGGTTATTAAGAATTTGACAATAGATTAGAAAAGACAAAAAGAGAATTTTGATCACCATTAACCTTGCATTCTTTAATTTTGTTTAGATTTTTACATTTACTCTTGTACTGTTCATAACATTCACAAACCTCCTTCTTGCATTCCTTTTTAGAATACAAATTTAACACAAGAATACACAAGTCTCTATGAAATTGACCTTTACTTCCCTACTACATTAGTTGGGTAATTAAGGAATTATATTGATCCGTATTAAAGCGACTAAAATACTATTATCAGGGCTTCATCGCAATGGAGTTGTGGCCCAACACTTAACAATTTTTCACTGATGCTAAAACGTTGAAAGGACAAATGGTCGGGGGTGCTTTTTGGCCGTAGGATTTTGGTCAGCCCAATGACACCCCTTTTAAAATGGGGGACATCGCCTGCTTCTTCATCTTCATCCTCTTCCCTGTCATTTCAAGAACCCTTCGACTTTTGACCTCTGCGAGAAAAGTCCGGTGCAACCACTTCTGCCACCGCTTCTACAGTTGCCATGACATTGACGTCGATGTTTTCACCGCAAAACCAATAGGTGTGGCCCACTTTTCTCTCTTACCCTTCATTTTTTGGACTTACCCGGTTTATTCCCTTTGGTTTTTCTTTTTGGAATAAGGGCGGTGGCACCGACTTGTGGTTGACTGCACCAAGCGCATGGCCTACCGAGGCATTTTTTCCTCTCTTGTTGTTTTTTCTTGTACTTTCAGTGTTTGCTTCTTTTTCAATTTCCGACATGCTGACTGACGACAGCTTTGGGGTTACGATTGCCCTTGCGCCATCTCGCCCTTCGTGGCGTGGCGAACGTCTATAGGGGAAGTCAAATCGTCATTTGTTGGCAGTTTGTCCCTTATCGGCTATTTCTTTTCTTACCTTTTTTGTCCTTGAATTGGGAGGAAAGTGAAACGTTGCGAATGGCGGCGCGCCTCCCCTGTGTCGTACATGCGACCTTGACATGCTTCTTTTTCTATCTTGCATAAGACAGTGGATTTCCCATCTAATATGACGTCAACTTTTCTTCGTTTTGTGCCATCTGTCATTGCTTCTTTGAAATTGGGTTCCCCTCTTCCGAATTCATTTAAGTAGCTGATGCCTCTAACCCCGAACAATCTTTATTCTCATGAGTTCTCTTACCTAACGTTGAATTATTCATTCCTTGATGATTTTTTTCTTTCTCCGTGTGCTTCTTTCTTCCTTGCCCTGGTTTACCTGGTGTATGTCTGACGATAGTTGTCCCTCAATCATGGCGTGTGGTCTTGCAGATCGTGATTAGGACAAATTCTCCACGCGGTCTCAATTAGAGGGACCCTTCATTTGTTTATTTTCCCATAGTTATAAGCATCGAGTCTGATTGGTTGCCGTATTGCTTCTCGTTTGAGCCGGCCGCACCGCCATCATCGGAGAGTTCTGAAGAATCCACCTCGGGACAACGCACGGTTTCTGCATGTGCCACATTAGGGGCTAAACCATGGAGGTGCCCATGGCGCGAAGAGTGAAAGTTGCGCGTAAGACCTCGGAGGAGAAAGCCGATCTGGTAGCCCGAGGCTACCGAACAAAGTTGAGTCCCCGTATCTAATTAACATTGCGGGGGAGTATCCCTAGCCTATGGGGGTTGAGCACTTGTTGCCCGATGATGGGGGCAACAAACTAGGGTATTACAAGGATTACCTCGTTTTTTCACAGTGAGGAACGGTGTAGGCTTTCGACGTCCTCTCCCCGAACACATCCCTGTTTACATGTTGGGCTTGGAGGTATCGGCGTCCCACATGGCTCCTAACTCGTGGAGATATTTCGCCGCATACACCATTAGGTGTTTGGAGTTAGCGCATGAGCCTTGGGTGTATCACTGATGTCGTGCTTTTTAGTTAGTTTTCTTAGGTAGTTTTCTAGTTTATTTTACATGTTTTCTTTTGTGTTTGCATGTTTTGCAAAAGATTCCAACTCTCTTTCGGGGGATGGAGTCGTTTGTGTGTTGTTTCGTGTTGTGTAGGTATTTGGAGCCTTTAGGAGAAGTTTTTCGTGCATTTCGGAGCATTTTAGGAAGCGTTAGTTTTCAAGGGTCAAATCGTCTAAGAGCCAAGAACCAAAGTCACAACAAAGGGAGCTTCAAAGAAGTACAAGGAACTCAAGGAAAGCAAGGAGCAAAAAGGAAGAAACGCCGAGCAAAAGTCCGATCAATTGGAGCAAGAACGAAACAAGACGAGAAAAAAGTCCAACATCCTACAGGTGGTCGGCACCGACCCCCATATGGTCGGCTGCGACCTCTCTCAGCATCGCGCGATCCTTGCCGCCCAAGTAACCCTTTTTGCGGGATTTTCGAAATCCGAAAAAGGTGGGCGGTTGTTGCAGAGCTGTGGCAGAGTTGGGGCAGACTTGGAAGGCTCCTTTTTGACTTTTGTGGGCTGCTACAAAAGACCCCTTTTGTCCCCCTTTCTACTTAGCTTTTCTTCTTGGAAAAGGCTCAAGGGTTCTAGGGAGAGAGGGAGAGTTTGCTGAGAAAGGAGGAGGAAGAAGAAGAAGGGGGGGGGGGTTGTGAAGAAGAAGAAGAAAGGGAGTGTGAGAGAGAAGTTTCTTGTAAGGGAAGGTGGAGCGAAAGAAAGCTTGTTATAGTTGTTTGTTTTAGGAAGAAGAAGAAGAAGACAATGGTGAATGGAGGAACTTTGTGGGTTTGCTAAAGTTTGTAAGTTTGGATCTTGAATTTAATTGAAGTTGTTTGCTTTTGATAATGTCTTCCTCTTCTCCTTCGTTGCTTGTGTGTGTGATGATGTGTCAATAGTTAGCTTGCTAGGTGTGGGGTGAAACCCACCATGAAAGTGCATTTGAGACCTTGATGTCTAGATCCATGCTTGATTTGTAATCTCTGCCCATAAATCCGTCTTGCATGCTTAAAACCCTTGACGAAAGTTGGATTATGTTCTTGTTTGCAAGCTAATTGAAAGATTATCTTGTGAATTCGGGACTATCCGGGTTGTGACGAAAGTTAAAGCCCTAGAAAACAAGTTGGATTGCATATTAACTCCTTCATGAAAGTCGAGGTCTTGATGTGTTCTTTTGTGACGAAAGTCACCCATGAGATTATGAGTTGAGTTGGTCTTTTATCCTTGTTTGCATGCATGCTCGTGTTGTGGTGAATCCCCACCCCTAGTTGTTTTCCCCTACTTTTACGAAACAAGGTTTCGTGCCCAGAAAGGTCGGCCGCGACCTGCAACTGGTCGGCTGCGACCCCCCTCTGTAGTTGTTTTTAGTGCGTTTTTGTGTTCTGTCGAGGGTCGGCCGTGACCTCCCTAGGGTCGGCTGCGACCTCTTCCCGAGACGTGTGTTTTGTGTTTGTTTGCTCGTTTTGCTTTGCTTTGTTTCGTTTTACTTTCGTAGTTTGATTGCTAGACTATATATCTACTGATCGGTCCGGGAGTGGTGGTCAAAATTTAAATTTATAAACCGAACCTCACTTGTAGTAAAGAGGTAGGGTGTCGAACACACGGGAGTTCGTGCGTTGAGAGTACCCGAAAGATTAAAAAGAGATAAAAGAAAGGCAAAACGAGGAAAAACAAGAGAAATCACCTCGGACCGACACTAGTCACTTCGGTCTGAGGGTGGATCGAGGTTGATTGGCCGGGACCGACTTACACGACGTCGGGCCCGATGTGCTGGGTACTTCGATTAGGCAAAATAGTAGATCGGTCTTGGGTTTTTGGGTTCCTTCCCTAACTAGACTTGGGTAATTCCACCCCAACTCAACCAATAAGTGTTGATCCTTGTGAGATCGAGGTTGCTAGCCTTCGATCCCTCCACTCTACACTTCGACCCAAGGGAGTTTTCACTCTCCTTCGATGTTAGGTCTAGTGATGGGTTAGAGATCACTTTCGCTTACTCTTACCAATCACAAGCCCTATATCCCTTGCTTCCACAAAAGAATTGAAGCTTAGTGTAGAGAGGATTCATAGATCAAGCACTGAAAGGCTATGGAATTGGGGTTTCCTACCCAATCCTAGCTAGAGGTTTCCCCCATAGCCCAAGACTATGGAATCTACTCCATCAAGTAAGAGTAAAAAGCAATCAAATGGAAAAGCAAGCTAATCTCAATCATCAATCTCAAATCAAACTCAAATTGCATTCAATTCTCAAAGGGTTCACAAGATCCAAGTCTTAATTCTACTAAAACCAAAGCAAATCAAGTACAAACTCACTAGAACTCCTCTCTAGCTCCACCGATTTCCTCCTCTTCTCCTCCTCCCCTCTTCTCCTTGCTCTCCAAGCCTTCCTTGAGCCTTTGAGAGTGATTTGGTGTGGGATTCTTGTTGGATGATCTCTAATCTCCCTCTAATTATGCTTTTCTCTTGATTGGGGACCAAGGAATTCCAATTTAGAAGAAGGGCAAAATTGGAAGTTCACCACATTTGTGCCTTGGGGCCTAATCTTCACAATTGCCGACTCGGACCGACGTGCGGGGGACCTCGGGCCCGACGTTGGGAACGTCGGTCCTAGCCACTGGTTGCTCGATCTCGGGCCCGATGTGGTGGTACTCGGTCCTGGGCCTCGGTCCTTCTTCACTTCTTGGTTTTCCTTTGGTTCCTCTTCATTCTTGGCATGGCTTTTCCGCTCCTTGACTCTTTTGCTTAGCTCCTCTCCTAGATGCTCCTCCAAAACGTCCTCAAATGCGCCATTTTACCTACAAAACATAACAAACTCGCATAGTTTCCGACTCTCAAAGAAAACCGGGAACTAACCTAAAAAGGAATGAAACTAACAAGGAAAGGAATGAAAAACACATATTCACAAGGGATTTTAACTACTAAAACACCACCAAAATGAGAGACGTCAGAATACCCCATACTTAAACTTGCTTGTCCTCAAGCAATAACAATGTAAGCAAGGCCGAAGCACAATCTTCAAGTAAAGCCTCATATGAAAAATCAATCAAATAAGCACAAGTGATAGATATACTAGCAAGATTACATCATCACACATGATCAAGTATTCAAGGAATAAAGTATAATGCAACAAAGCCTCACTTTAGGAATATAGAAATGTGTATCACTCATCATGTGTTTAGGCTTAGCAATGAACACTCATACTCAACAATCATGCAAGTAAAGGCTTTACCATTGAAGCTAATATCACCAATTCCTCCACCTAGAGATGCCTATTACAATGCACACAAAGAATATGAACTTAGCTCAATGGAGGTCCTCAAAGAGGTTCCATTCGGCCGGGTTGTAATGGGGCTTTTGGTATTTCTCAAGGTGGGAATCATTTTGGTCTTGTGGTGCTCATAATGGGGATTGAACTTTCTAGTCTCTCACCAAACTTCACCAAATCATTCCTCTTTCAACTCACACTCATCCAAAAGACTTTGATCTTTCTTCTTTTTCAATTTTCAACCCACTCCTTCACTTAACATTCCACCTCATCTTTGCACTACACTTTTTTTGTTGGATTTTTCTCACTTTTTCCAATAAGGATCGACTTTGAACACAACTCGGGCCCAATGTGCACTTTAACTCGGTCGGTGCCCCTTTTTCACACTTAAGCATTTTGCTTTCAATCCACTACTTTTTTCCAACTTTTCTTTCTTTCTTTTCACTTTATGCTTCAAAAAGATGCACTACCCACTTGGTTTATAACTCCTTCTTTTGCCCTTCACCAAAGAGAATCTCAACTCTCCAAATATCCTTCCCAAAACCTCTCACTAAAGTCCAATCCCATAAGGGTCAAGTCATATAGGCTAGGAATCATATTTTTGAGGAGTTTCAAACAAAGGTCTAAGGCTAAAACGGGGCTACAAACAACGGTTTATCTTCAAGGTAGGATATGGAACATTTTGTGACTAAATGAAATAAAGTTCAAATCAATGTGACAATGCATAGAACAATTCTCATATTGGTCTTGGAAAATAGATAAACACCTCAATAGCAAGTTTTACTAAGCATGCATGAGCTAATCACACAAGAAAATGAGGGATATGCAATATGAACAATCATCCCTAAAATGGCCAAAAAAATCATCTCACAAGGTTCACTCTAGCTTAGTTGCATCAAAACTCATCCAAGAACTCATGTGCTCAATAAAAACATGCAAGGCATCTTATCACATCAAAAGCAACATCCATTTAGAGGTTAAACTATCCAAAAATATGCAAAGGAATTTACATGCTCACATCATCATTAGCCTTCTTTAGACATCTAAGATGGGAATTCCTAGTGCAAAAACAAAATCTTTTTGTTCTTTTCACACAACTTTTCGAATTTTTATGGATTTTTGCAAAATTTTTCTCAAAAACAAAACAAACTCATCCATTCATGCCATCAAATTAAATCATCATCCATGCATCACATCATGCCACTATCCAAAAGAAAACATCCCTTAACAAGACAAACACAAACACAAAAAACTACACATGGAATTATGAACTACTAACCCACCCCATACTTAAAATTTTGATGTCCTCATCAAAAGAAATCAAAACTCAAAAGTAGAGAGAAGAGTAGAGAAAGCTCACAATTTCCTTATTCTTGAATGACTTGTTGAGGCTTAGTTCGGGGGGTGACCGCGGCGTCTCCTTTGAAGTCTTGCTTGCCGCTCGCGCTCATACACTTGATCGTGGAAAGGGTCTTGACTTGGCGGTTGAATTTGTGGGGCGGGACGCATCCATTGATCTTCACGGGAAGAGAAGTTCCCGGTCATCCACTCATTGAAACTCTCTTGGATGCTCCATCTTTGGTCCTCGGCCGCTCGCAAGTCATCCACATCACGTCTCGTGTAGGCTATGTTGCGGTTCACCTCATCAAATTGAGCTTGGAAGTTGAGGTGTTGTTGTAGCATTGTAGATTGTTGTAGTTGGAGATGCGACAATTGGTTGGCCAAGAAGTTCATGTCCACCGATTGTTGAGGCTCGGGGAACACCATTCCGGGCCCGTACCATTGGGCATACCCTTCATATCCTCCATAGCTTGGTGGTTCTTGTCTTGCTCCACTTCCCTCACCCCTCTCAAATTGGCTCGGGACCGGATCGGGCAAAAAGACGTCGGACCGACGTTGATGAACATCGGGCCCGACATGAGATGCACCTCGGTCCAATAGTGTTGGGGCGTGGTCGGTGAGCAAATTGTGATAACCACCATCTTCTTCTTCTTCTTCATCTCTAGTCAAGTCGACATCCATGTCATCTCTTCCCACGAACTCATATTGGTTGGGCTCCTCTTCTTCGGTGTCCGGGGAAACTTGAGGAGAAGTGAAGCGAATGTGTTGTGCTTGTCTCCTAACCTCAAGTGTCCCCTCCGGTTCTCCATATGGATTCTCCTTGCCCACCCATACTTGGTACCAACTGTAGTAGTTTGTGAGGTTGAAGAGACGTGGCCCCAAGGGTATGTGCACATTGTCGAAGTTGGAGTGTGGGGCTAGATGTGTGGTGGCACCGGTCACTTGCTTCTCTTTGATGATGTTGGCCTTCTTGAAGTACTTAAGGTCCATGAACTCCACACCATTTGGGGCCGGCGTGTAGGTAGACAAGTCCACCTCAAGACGATGAGCCAAGATGGCTATCATGCCTCCGAAATAGATCCATGAGGAACTTTGGAAATCCCTCACCATCTTCACCCATTCCCATGCTAGGTTCATTGGCTTCTCATTCTCAAACAACATCTCATAGAGAAGCATGGCCTCCTCCTTCATTGGCTTGCTCAATTCATGTCTAGCAAAGATGGAACAACCCAAGGCTCGGATCATGACTCGGAAGAGTGGATTTGCTATCTCATTTGTCGATGCGCCTTTTCTCATCTCACTTCTTCCGGCTACAAACCTCCAAAGATAGTCCACCTTCTCATTACAAACATAGGCCTCTTCTCTCGGAAATGGGAACCCAAAGTAGTGCGCCAAGTTCCGGAGAGAGAGTTCGTGCAATTCGTTGCCCATTTGGAAGGAAATCATGCCTTCACTCTCGACTCCTTCATAGGTGCACTTGAAAGTCGCCATGAACTCGGACGTCAAGGCGGGATAGTGAGTGTTGTTCCACCTTAGCAAGACGTTCAGCCCAATATGAGAGTAGCACCGAGTAAGAGCCTCTTCCATGCACATCTTCCTAATGGACTCCCAATCTAACCACCGGGTGTGGTGAGATAGACCCATGAGTCGCTTATACTCTCTAGCCACATCATCATCTTCGAAACGCACATCGTCCATCCTTTGGACCCTCTTGGATGACTTCTTAGACTTTTTTGTTGCTTTCTTCATCCTTGAAGAAGATGCTCGGGTAGTCATGGTACCTACACACAATCAACACAAAGAACTCCAAGATAAAATCTATACAATCACAACAATATCACAAGCTTCCACAACAAACAACTCATCATGTAAGGAAATGACCCCATACTTATTCTTAACACACTCAATCCACAAAATCCAATCATGCATGAACAAAGAATCACATATCAATGGTCAAGCTACAAGATATATCATGATAAACAAGCTATAACCAACAATCAAGCTCATGAATCCTAAAGCTCACACAAGAGAAAATCGAAAAGCACAAGACCGACGAACAGAGGACATTGGGCCCGAGGTTCTCAACCTCGGTCCGAGTCTTGGACCGACTTGTAACATCGGTCCCGAGGTTCTGGGTACCTCAGACCGACTCTAATCCGACTTCTCTTCCTAATTTCATCCATAAAACACTCTATCATGCTCCTAAAATTCAAAATCAACCAATTCTCATCATCAATCGAAGTTCTAAGTAGGTTTTTACAACAATTAAGCACAAATTTCACAATGCATGCAAATCACCATGGATGCTCAAGGTCTAAGCTCACTCAATCATGGCATATCTCAAATCTAGCAATGAAAGCATGAAATTCACAAAGAATCAAGTAGAGATTGAGATTCACATACCAAATTTGAAGAATCAAAGACTTCTAGCAATCAATTTCTTAGAACCCAAATTTCTCTTATAGATCTAGAAGAGGGATGAAGAACTATGGGATTTTGGTTGGGATTTTTGGCTTGTGGGTCGATGCTTTGAGGATGCTAGGGGTATGGATCGAGATTTGTGGTGAGATTTGCTTGAGGTTCGAGTATGGTGGAGATGATGGATCGATTTGGAGGTTTTTAAAGGGGATTGGTATTTTGGGAAGGTAGTTATGGGGGTGATGTGTGTTTGGTTTGGGAAAGGGGCTTAAATGGGGTAGAAGACTAAGTTAGGTCAGAAGGGTATAATAGGAATTTCATCCAAAGTGGACCGGCAATACAGGACCGACGTTAGGGACCTCGGGCCCGAGGTGCTGGGTACCTCGGTCCTACCCGTTTTGGCTTCCTAAAAATCCTTCGGCTTGCTAGTCTTTTCCCACAAATTATTGCATCATTTCCACAAATACCACACATGATCATGAAGCTCACATAACACACAATTCCACAAAACACATGCTAAAGAGAGATTAGAAAGAATCTAAGCTAAGGCAAAGAAAAACAAACTAGAAACTACGAAAATGAACCTACTAAACTCGGGTTGCCTCCCGAGGAGCGCTTCTTTTAAGTCACTAGCTTGACTTCTAACCTCTACCCTTCAAGGAGGGTGAAAAATGGTGAATTGATCCTCCTTGTCATATGCATCTCCATTCTACTCATAGCCAAAGTACCACCATTTGTGTTTGATGAAAGTGTGGCCTCCAACTTCTCCATCATTCTTCTCCTCCAAAGTGTAGGTTGGCATCTCTTGCATCTTCTCAACTTGCTCTTCATTACCTACACCACAAAAGTCTAAAGAATTTCTAGGGGACTCAATGACATTATAACTCAAGTCTTCTTGCAAATCACTCAAGCAAAGATAATCATCCTCTAGATCCTCTTTCAAATCATTTAAACAAATGTAAGAGTCTCCCACATCAAAAGGATATAGAGAAGGATACTCTTCATGGCTTCTTGGGCTATCTCCATCTCTTGACTCCTCATGGTTCACCAATGGATCTTGCAACTCTCTTTCTTGCTCTTGAACATAGACCATGTCATGATCTCTCAATGGTGCTTCTTCCTCTCTTGTGGGTTCCAACTCCTCTCTCTTGCGCTTGGCATTTTCCTCCAACTTCAAGATCGCCAACGCATCCGGTTCATTAAGGGCCTTATTGAAATGGAACTCCACCTTTTCCTCGCCAATCTCGAAAGTGACCTTCCCATTTCTCACATCGAACTTGGCACCCGCCGTAGCTAGAAACGGCCTTCCAAGAATAATGGGCACCATCGGATCTTCTTTCATGTCGAGGATCACAAAAACATCGGGCACAAAATATCTTCCAACTCTAACCGGGACGTCATCTAGAATTCCGGTGGCCTTTGTTGATGAACCATCGGCCATGGTAAGACTCATATCAACCGGTTCCATATCTCCGAGGTTAGCCCTTCTCCATATGCTCATGGGCATAACCGATATGCTTGCTCCTAAATCACAAAGAGCCTTGAAGTTTTGGGATCCAATCCCCACGGTGATGGCAAATCTTCCGGGATCACCTAGCTTTTGAGGTAGCTCCAAGATCTTCACCTCATCTTGCATCTCAACAATTGACCTCTTCTTGCTCAAGATTTCCTTCAAGGACTTTGCATAGGATGGCATCTCACTTAGAGCATCGGTGAATGGAATGGTGATGTTCAAGCCTTGCAAAAGCTTCAAGAACCGCTTGAACTTGCCCTCAACAATCTCCTTGGGCTTCTTCAAAGGATATGGAAAAGTTGTGCCTCCTTGTTTCTTATTTGAATCCACCTCCTTGGATCGGTCTTGGCTTCTCTCCACATTTTCAGCTTGGACCGACTTGGGTGTGGCTTCGGGACTGACTTCAGGAACCTCGGTCCTGGGGCAGAGCGCTTCTGGGCACGTCGGGCCGACTATAGGGTAAGTCGGGCCCGAGTTATGCTCAACCTCGGTCCAACTCAGGGGACTTCCTTCGTCTACTGGATCGACGTCTGGGCACGTCGGGCCCGAGTTGCTGGGCACCTCGGTCCGACCTTCTTCTCTTGTCTTTGGAACGTGTGGCTCGGGCAAACTCCTTCCACTTCTCAATCCTATGGCTCGAACTTCATTTTGTTGTTGTTGAGCACGGGGATTCTCCTCGGGTCGGCCCGGGAGTCTCCCTTCTTCTCTTGGAAGTTGATTCGCCATGTGAACAAATTGGTTGTCCACTTGTCTTCTCCACACACCAAACTCCTTGAATTGGATGCCCATGTCATCAAATCTTCTCTCTATGTTGGTGACTTGATTCTTCAAATCTTGAGCCCATTGTGGTGGTTGCTCATAGAATCCCGGAGGTCGGTGTGGTGGTGGTTGGGCCCTTGGCTCGTTTTGGTTGAAGTTGTTGTTGTAGCCACTAGCTTGGCCTTGGTTCCACCTTCCTCCATTGTTGTTGAAGTTGGCTCGTCCTCCGAAGTTCCTTTGAACATAATGAGCCTCCTCAATTTGCTCGGCCAATCGGACTTGGCGCTCATTCGGACAATCTTGGGCTCCATGCTTCAAAGAGCCACACTCTTCACAAGCTCTTGTGATTTGTTGGAGATGACCCATCTTCCTCCTCATCTTGTTCAACTCATCCTCCAAGAATTGGATCTTCACATCTTTGTCCACCTCTTCACTTTTTGGATCGTAGAGCCTCTTCGGACCGTCTCCATGGACTCTTACTTCTTTGTTCACTTGATTGACTCCATACATGGCCTCATAATCGGAGAGCTTGTCTAGCAACTCCCACGCTTGCTCCGGAGGCAAGTCAATGAACCCACAATCGGTATGAAGGTTCAATTTATCCTTGGTTGCGGGGTTGATTCCTTGGAAGAAAATGTCTTGAAGGACATAAGGTTGTTGCCCATGCGTTGGACACGCCTTCAACATTTCCTTGAACCGATCCCACGCCTCGAAGAGTGGCTCGTGGGCTCCTGGTTGAAAGCTTGCTATCTTCCTTCTAAGCCCCTTCGTCTTGGTGGGTGGGAAGAACTTCATCAAAAATGCTTCATTAAGAGCCCTCCATGATGTGATGGAATGAGGTGCTTGACTCTCCAACCAATGCAAAGCTTTTCCTCCCAAAGACCACTTGAAGGCTTTGAGTAGCACGTACTCAAGTGTCTCGTCATCCGTCGAGATGGTCTCACAAAGGTCCTTGAATTGCTTCACATGCTCGATCGGGCACTCATTCGGTCTCCCTTGGAATTTCTCTCTCTTGATGAGTGAGATAAATTGAGTTTTGATCTCAAAATTCCTTGACACCTCCGGCAAGACGATAGCCAGTTCGGGCACCTTCAACTCCGGATGCATGTATTGTCTAGCATTCCGGGGTTGAGTGTTGATTTGAGCCTCCAATCTCATCCTTTGCTCCCGCTCTCTACGGGCCTCGGCATCTCGGTTCGCCATTTCAAGTTGCATTCGAGCCATGTCGGCTCTCATCCTTTCAACCTCCTCATCACGGGCTTGGTCCGCCATCCTCTTCTTCTTCCGGGCTTGTTTTAGAATACTCTCCGGGTCACTCACAAAGTCGAGCTCAAGTGTTCCTCGGACGGAACGAGCTCGCATGCACCTTCAACCACAGACACAAACAAAACCGAATCAAAACAAACAAGGGGTTGGGGCTAGTCCCTCACCCAAATCACTACCAAATCAAAGACTCAACAAAAGATGGGTACCTCAAACAAGTAGAACTCCCCGGCAACGGCGCCAAAATTCTGATCGGTCCGGGAGTGGTGGTCAAAATTTAAATTTATAAACCGAACCTCACTTGTAGTAAAGAGGTAGGGTGTTGAACACACGGGAGTTCGTGCGTTGAGAGTACCCGAAAGACTAAAAAGAGATAAAAGAAAGGCAAAACGAGGAAAAACAAGAGAAATCACCTCGGACCGACACTAGTCACTTCGGTCCGAGGGTGGATCGAGGTTGATTGGCAGGGACCGACTTACACGACGTTGGGCCCGATGTGCTGGGTACTTCGATTAGGCAAAATAGTAGATCGGTCTTGGGTTTTTGGGTTCCTTCCCTAACTAGACTTGGGTAATTCCACCCCAACTCAACCAATAAGTGTTGATCCTTGTGAGATCGAGGTTGCTAGCCTTCGATCCCTCCACTCTACACTTCGACCCAAGGGAGTTTTCACTCTCCTTCGATGTTAGATCTAGTGATGGGTTAGAGATCACTTTCGCTTACTCTTACCAATCACAAGCCCTATATCCCTTGTTTCCACAAGAGAATTGAAGCTTAGTGTAGAGAGAATTCATAGATCAAGCACTCAAAGGCTATGGAATTGGGGTTTCCTACCCAATCCTAGCTAGGGGTTTCCCCCATAGCCCAAGACTGTGGAATCTACTCCATCAAGTAAGAGTAAAAAGCAATCAAATGGAAAAGCAAGCTAATCTCAATTATCAATCTCAAATTGCATTCAATTCTCAAAGGGTTCACAAGATCCAAGTCTTAATTCTACTAAAACCAAAGCAAATCAAGTACAAACTCACTAGAACTCCTCTCTAGCTCCACCGATTTCCTCCTCTTCTCCTCCTCCTCTCTTCTCCTTGCTCTCCAAGCCTTCCTTGAGCCTTTGAGAGTGATTTGGTGTGGGATTCTTGTTGGATAATCTCTAATCTCCCTCTAATTATGCTTTTCTCTTGATTGGGGACCAAGGAATTCCAATTTAGAAGAAGGGAAAAATTGGAAGTTCACCACATTTGTGCCTTGGGGCCTAATCTTCACAATTGCCGACTCGGACCGACATGCTGGGGACCTCGGGCCCGACATTGGGAACGTCGGTCCTAGCCACTGGTTGCTCGATCTCGGGCCCGATGTGGTGGTACTCGGTCCTGGGCCTCGGTCCTTCTTCACTTCTTGGTTTTCCTTTGGTTCCTCTTCATTCTTGGCATGGCTCTTCCGCTCCTTGACTCCTTTGCTTAGCTCCTCTCCTAGATGCTCCTCCAAAACGTCCTCAAATGCACCATTTTACCTACAAAACATAACAAACTCGCATAGTTTCCGACTCTCAAAGAAAACCGGGAACTAACCTAAAAAGGAATGAAACTAACAAGGAAAGGAATGAAAAACACATATTCACAAGGGATTTTAACTACTAAAACACCACCAAAATGAGAGACGTCATCTACTAGCTCCCGTGGACGATCCTGACTTCGCTATACTCAGCAGGGTCTTGACAAATTTATTTGTTAAGGTAAACCCTACCCAACAAATTGGCGCCGTTGCCGGGGAGTTAGTTTAGTTTCTTTGTCTAGCTTTCTTTTGGGTAAGGGACTAGCCCTCTAGTTCACGAAGGGTAATTGACCATTTCCCCTTTGATCCCGAAATAGAGAGAACCCTTCGTCGAAAGCTAAGAGAACGAAAAGCAATGGCCGACGCTGAGGCTCTTGCTCATCAAATGGCTGAACTTCGCACTCAAATGGAGCGTATGCAAATGGAGCGAGATGCTCAAGCCGCTGTGTTGAGAGGGTTTACCTTAACAAATAAATTTGTCAAGACCCCGCTGAGTATAGCGAAGTCAGGATCGTCCATGGGAGCTAGTAGTTCTATAGTCTAGCAATCAAGCTACAAAAGCAAAACCAAACAAAACAAAGCAAAACAAGCAAACAAACACAAAACACACGTCTCGGGAAGAGGTCGAAGCCGACCCTAGGGGGGGTCTCGGCCGACCTACAACAGAACTTCACAACACACGGGAAACAATTACAGAGGGGGTCGCAGCCGACCTATTTGGGCACGAAGATTTGTTTCGGAAAAATCAAGGAAAAACAACTAGGAGAGGGGATTCACCACACCACGAGCATGCATCCAAACAATGATAAAGATCAACTCAACTCATAATCTCATGGGTGACTTTCGTCACAAAAGAACAGTTTAAAATCTCAACTTTCATAAAGAAATTAACATGCAATCCAACTTGTTTTCTAGGGCTCTAACTTTCGTCCTAACCCGGATAGTCCCTAATTAGCAAGACAATCTTTCAATTGGTTTGCAAACAAGAACATACCCCAACTTTCGTCAAGGGTTTTAAGCATACAATAGGGATTTGGGGGTAGAGATTACAAACTAAGCATGGGTCTAGGTCCCAAGGTCTCAAATGCACTTTCATGGTGGGTTTCACCCCACACCTAGCAAGTTATCTACTCACACATCATCACACACACAAACAACGAAAGAGAGGAGAAAGACATTATCCAAACAAGCAACTTCAATTAATTTCAAGATCCAACTTACAAACTTTAGCAACCCACAAGGTTTCTTCACACCATTGTCTTCTTCTTCCTAGGACAACAAGTAAAACAAGCTTTCTTCTCTACTACCTCTCCTTACAAGCAATCTCTCTCTCTCAAACTCAAAACCTCCTTCTCCACCGTCACTTTCTTCTTCTTCAAACTCTCAGCTCCTCTTCTTCTTCCTTCTTCTTTCTCAGCCCACTCTCCCCTCTCTCCCCTTGAGCCTTTTCCAAGAAGAAAAGCTAATTAGAAAAGGAGACAAAATGGGGGTTTTGTAGCAGCCCACAAAAGCAAGAGAAGGAAGCTTCCTCCTCTGCCACAACACTGCCACAGCCGCCTGCTTTTTTCGAGTTTCGAAAATCCCGCAAAAAGTGTTGCTTGCGCGGCAAGGATTGCCAAATGCTGAGAGGGGTCGCGGCCGACCATATGGGGGTCGGCGCCGACCACCTGCAGGAGACGTGATCTTCTCTCGTTTTTGTTCCGTTCTTGCTCCAATTGATCGGACTTTTGCTGGGCGTTTCTTCCCTTTTTCTCCTTAATTCTCTTGAGTTCTTTGTACTTCTTTGAGGCTCCCTTGGTTGCAACTTTGGTTCATGGCTCCTTGACACTTTGACTCTCGAAAACTAACACATTCTAACAAGCTCCGAAATGCATGAAAAACTCCTCCAAAAGGCTCGAAATACCTACACAACACGAAACAACACACAAACGACTCCAACCCTCGAAAGAGAGGTGAAATCTTATGCAAAACACACAAACACAAGGGAAAACATGCGAAACAAGCTAGAAAACTACCTAAGAAATCTAACTAAAAAGCACGACATCAAAATACCCCATACTTAAGCTTGCTTGTCCTCAAGCAATAACTCTCATGCATCAATACCAAATAACAAACTCGAAGAATGCCTTTAAGGAAAATAAGCACAAGATAGAATAATGAGCAAAAAACTTCGATATCATAGCACACATGTATGCATTCTAAGCGATAACAATCCAACCTCACAAGGGCAATGTGTTTCACTCACTTTCAAGTGTTTAGGATATATCAATGAGCACTCAATCTCAATTCCAAATGCAAAACCTCATAGACAATGGAAATTATATTCAAAATTCTCCACCGAAGAAATCAAACAAGCTTCATGTTAGTACTACCAAAGACTATATCATCAACATAGACTTGGGCAATTAAAATGTCCTTGTGAACTTTCTTTATGAACAAAGTTTTATCAATTGAACCTCTTGTGTAACCATTAGACAAAAGAAAGGACGCAAACCTGTCGTACCATGCACAAGGAGCTTGCTTGAGTCCATAGAGAGCTTTGTCTAAGTAGTACACATGATCTGGGTGAGACGCGTCCTCAAAGCCAGGCGGCTGAGCAACATACACTTCCTCCTTGAGTTTCCCATTGAGAAAGACAGTCTTGACGTCCATCTGAAATAATTTGAATCCTTTGTGTGCGGCAAAGGCAATGAGGAGACGAACGGCCTCAATTCTAGCAACAGGAGCAAAGGTTTCATCATAATCAATGCCTTCCTCTTGCTTGAATCCTTGAGCCACCAGTCTTGCTTTGTTCCTTGACACACGTCCACTCTCATCAAGCTTATTTCTGAACACCCATCGCGTCCCTATGATATTTTTGCCTTTGGGACGTGGGACGAGAGTCCAAACTTTGTTTCTTTCAAACTGATTGAGTTCTTCTTGCATTGCTTGAATCCAGTCAGCGTCCTGGAGTGCTTCCTTGATATTCTTTGGCTCCACCATAGAGACAAAGGCATTGAATGCACAGAAAGCTAAGTTTGCACTCTGGGACTTGCTTGCAGCTGACCTTGTTTGAACTCCTTGAGAAGGATCAGAAACAATTTGAGAAGTTGGGTGGTCCCTAGAGAATCGGGACTCCCTTTGAAACAAATGAGCAAATCTTGGATCAATGTCACCATCTGAATCATCACTATCACTTTGAGCATCGTCCTCAATGTGTTCCCCCTCAGAGAGAGCGTCCACACCTTGACGTTGCTCGCCTTGTTGACTTGATTCAGCTACATCTTGTTGAACTGGGGATTCACTACGAGATGGAACTCCTTGAACAACACTGGGAGCGTCCACTGAGACTTCTTCAGGATTTGGAGACGCGTCCTTAGGGACATAGTATTTTCCAGAGGTCCAATCTTCAGCTTCATCTTCAGAGTCGTCCTGTTGTTGTAAAGAGGAGCGTTCTTTCTTACTTGGCTTTTCTTTGTGAGAAGAACGTTCCTTGAACACAACATGAATACTCTCCTCAAGCTTTAGAGTCCTTTTGTTGAAGACTCTATATGCTTTGCTGGTAAGAGAGTACCCAAGGAATATGGCTTCATCACTCCTTGCATCAAACTTTCCAAGTTTTTCTTTATCACTGTTGTGAACGAAACATTTGCAACCAAAGACTCTGAGATAGTCAATGCGAGGCTTCTTTCCATTCAACAACTCATAGGACGTCTTCTTTAGCAAAGGACGGATCATGGCACGGTTGGTGATGTAACACGCTGTAGCAATAGCTTCCGCCCAGAAGTACTTGGGAACGCTATTTGCTAAGAGCATAGTTCTTGCCATATCCTCTAGCGTCCTATTCTTTCTTTCCACAACTCCATTTTGTTGAGGCGTTCTTGGAGCTGAGAAATTGTGAGAGACTCCATGTTGATCACAGTAGGCCAGGAACTCTGAATTTTGGAACTCCGTTCCATGGTCTGATCTTATGGCTTTGTGAGGCGTCTCAAGAGCAACTTCCACTTGTTTGATGAATACTTTGAATGCCTTGAAACAATCTGCTTTGGACACCAAGAAAAGAACCCAAGTGAATCGAGAAAAATCATCTACAAGAACGTAAATGTACCTCTTTCCACCGTAGCTCAACGTCTTCATTGGTCCACAAAGATCCATATGGAGCAGTTCCAAAGGCTTCTTTGTACTAACTTCGTTCTTGGATTTGAAAGACGTTCTTGTTTGCTTCCCTTTGATGCAAGCTTCACATTGTTCAACTTTCTCAGGATCAATTCGGGGAAGTCCTTTCACAAGATTTCGCTGGTGTAGCTTAAGGATTGTGCTTGGTCCAGCATGGCCAAGTCGGCGATGCCATAGATCAGCGTCTTCCTTGATCACACATCTGGGAGACGCTAAGGAGATTGAAGCCAAGTCCTTCAACAAGGCTGACATTTGTTGCTTTGATGGACGGGTTGAGAATAGCAGTTCCCGTTCCTTTGATCTTTCCCTTGCCCTTGTTGCCAAACGAGACAGTTCCTCCCGTGGCACTACTTTGGATAGAAGTGAGATGGATCTGGCTTCCAGTCATATGATTTGAGGCGCCACTATCGATGATCCATGGGCGTCCCCTCACTTCCACCTGCCATAACAACGTTAGTGTTTGGCGACCCAGGCAAGGTGTTCCTTACCTGGTTCGTTACAGAAATAGAACGCTGGTTCTGGCATGTAATCATTAATATTCACATCATTTGAAATAGCATGCTTGCGGAAAGAGTTCCTAGAGCGTCTAGAACGCCTAGGATTAGCCTTAGGAACGGACTTAGCATTTTCGTTGTTAGTCCTAGCAGCTTTTCCATTTTCAACATCTTCTTTGAGTTTTAAGCAATCATATTTGAAGTGATCTCCTTGTCCACAGTACCAACACGTCCTATAGTAAGTACCAAGATAGTACTTCTTATTGGGACGCTGAATCTTGTTTTCTTTCATCTTTTGAGGATTACAAACTTTTGAACCGTCCCCTTTAGCAATCTTCTTGTAAATCTTATGACTAGTGGAGTTAGTGTAGTAGTCTTCCTTTCCTAATTCCCCACTCTCTAGAACTCTAATTCTTTCAAGAAGATTTTTGGTTTTCTCCCATTCAAGTTCAAGTTCTGAAGTTTTACTTGCCTCAAAATCACTAGGAAGAGAGTTCTTAGTGTTAGATTCATAACCTAGACCTCTCTTAGCTGGGACGAAGACCATTGGTCTCACTTCTTCAACTATGGGACTCTTACCCATTACTTTCACTTCTTCCCTAAGCTTAGCGTTCTCAAGTTTGAGACACATGATTTCAGTTTTTAGGGACTTAGTTTCTTCACAAGAGGACTCTAGTTGAATGGTCATGGAACTACAGTTTTCACATTCAACCACTATATTTTCATTTTCAAGTTCAAGTTCATCCATTCTATTTTGCATGATCACACTTTCTTCCATGATTTTTCCAATGAGCTTAATAAGTTTGGACTTAGAACACTTTTCAGGAGAACTCATCATAGATTCACGAGTTACCTCATTTTCAGATTTCGAAGCGTTCTGTTCAACAACAGTGACGTCCTCCATAGCCATGAAAGCTACTTGCTCACCATCAGATGCGTCCTTAAGGGCTATGTATACTTGTTCATCGGGTTCTTCATCATCATCATCATCAAAGGAAGAACTCCCATTATCCCATGTAGAGGCGAACGCTCCAATGAGAGCTTTTGTCTTCATTTCCTTTGCAGACATTCCTGTTGTGCACTTCTTAGCAAAGTGCCCTTTCCTATTACACTTGTAGCATGTGAGTTCCTTCATTTCTGCCTCAGTGTACTTGCAGCTTTCCTTCTTGGGCATCTTGTGTTTATTGACGTGTTTGTTCCTTTTGCCAAAAACACGAAGAACTTTGTTAAAGAGAGCAACTTCTTCTTCTGCATCCATTTGTTCTTTAGACTTGCTTTCTCTTTCCTTTAAGGCTTGAACGCGCATCTTCTCGCGGTTCTCAGCTTTGTTGGCTTCCACCATTACAGCGATTTCCTGTTGACGCCGAAGGTACTCAGCGTACTCTGGTGTTGTGGACGCCAATGCAAGATCAGTTTGAGGATTCTGTCCAAGCTGAGCCATGTCAGAAATTCTTCTTTCCTCGTACTGCCTGAGCTTCCCATAGATTTCTTCCATATCTAGAGTTTTGTTGGCTGTATTTTCTTTGAACGTTGTCCTGTCAAAGTTCCAGACTCCGGTCAAACCATCAATGACCACTTGAACTCTATTCCTCATGGAGATTTCTGTTTCTGGGATGCCCAAGTTCCTCATCTTGGTGACAACAGCTTCAAAACGATATGAGTAGTCGTTCACTGTCTCATTTGGCAGCATGCTAAAAGCATAGAACTCCTTCTTGATTTTCAGCTGGACGTCCTCTTTCATTTCAGCTGTTCCTACATGAAACTTCTCCAGGGCGTCCCACTGTTGTTTAGCCGTTGGCAAGTTACCAACTCGAGTGGCGTCCCTTTCACATAGGGATGCTTGAAGAAAGCACATGGCTTTTGCGTTGGTTTCCATCAATTTGAACTCGTCAGGACCCCACTCGTCCTCCTTATCAGCTTTGTCAGCGGGCACCTTGAGATCTCCTGTCATAATGACCTTCCAGCATTGATAATTTTGACCTCTGCAGAAATTCGCGAACCTTGTCTTCCAGCGATTGAATTTGCCGTCCGTCAGGCGCGGAGGCTTCACAAAATAGATTCCAATCGGTTCCATGTCCATCTTTACCTGCAACTCAGTAAGAATCTAGAGCGCCTGCTCTGATACCAATTGTTGGATCGTTAGTCAAAAATACAAGGGCGTCCTTAACAGGGTTAAAGTCGTCCTTTACCAAGATGTCCTTAATAAAGCTTAAGGACTTCCTTAGCTTGCAGCGGAAATCAAAAGACTAAACAAGTAAAGACAATAAGTAAGGAACGCTTTTGATTTATAGAGGAACCACTCAAGTACCAACTAGTCCTTGAGTGTAAACCTCTACCTCCTTGGAGGATTTTGTAATAGCTTCTTTCCTTTCTTATTAAGTTTCCTTACAATACACTGGCGAGTAGTTACACTTCTCTGGCACTTAGAAGGGCGTCCCTAAGTCCACTAGTAACAACTCCTTTAAGCCTGTAGAGTAACCTAACTTAATCTCTCTAAAGGACGCTATCACCTTTTCCTTACAGTTCGTCGTAAGGACTCTCTCACTATTTTTGTTCTTTTCTGTTACAAACACTTTGTGGTTTTGTGGTACGCTTCTCGCTCGATCTAACACCTAGTTCTCACTTGTTCTTGAGCTTGTTCTTGGTGTTCTTGGTGTTCTTGAGCGACTGACAAATTCCCTGAATATTCTCTGAAGCGTCACATCACAATAAATGCTCTGGACGAGTATTTATAGTGACATTGGGAAAGGACGACTTTCTCTGACGATCATGGCCTTTGGGGACGTTGCAACAGTAATCAGCTTCCACGTGTCTCTGTGATGATCAAGGAAGCTTACTGGCAATTCCGTTAGACTTGGATGAGGGATCTTCTTCCACGTGGAGATCATGATCAAAGCTTGTCTGGTGATGTCACTTTGTCGGCCAGCTTTGAAGGACTCCAGTGTAAAGGTTAAGGACGGTGTCCTTGTGTATGATTTTGCCAAGCCGTTCACTGAGAGATGTAGCGTCCATACTCCTTAAGGACGACTACATGTTTATCAACTTGTTGTCCTTTTCAACGTGCGTCCCTGAAACACTTGGACAACTTATTAGATCAAGGCGAGTTTGTCATATCAAAACTAAGGGACGCTAGGCACAATGTTAATTACTGAAGGCGTCCTTAACATTGTCCCAACAAATGGGGTTCGGTATTTTAAAGGGTGCGGAATAGTTTGGCCATGTGGTGCTAATGAATCCGGGAATCTAGACTCCTAGACTTCAAAACTCAACTACACTCAACCAACTCTCCTTTCGTCCTCCAAACAGCAAACATTTTTGACTTTCAAAGCACACATCACTTCACCTATTTCTTCGTCTTTTCTTTATGAAGAAGCATCGACTCTAGCACTTATTCAAACACCATTTTTTTTTAAGTGGTGGGGGTCGGCCGCGACCACTAGGTGGTCGGCCGCGACCCACGGCAGAGGGTCTCCTTTTTCACAACAAATGTGCTATCCGAGCTAACGCTTCATCTTTTTCATTCTTTTCTTAAGACGACTCCCTTAATTCCCACCTTCACAATCTCTTCATCTTCACCCCTCATCCACATCAACATCACAATCCACTCTAAGTCCTAATTCCCGGATTAAGGGGGTCAAGCTTACAATGGCTAGGGGGGGCTAGAAATAAGGCTTTAAGGCTCAAACAAGGGGCTTCAAATCAAGGGATCATGCATAGGTAGGAAGAAAAGGAGAGAAAAGGCTAATGAAAATAAGCTCAAAATCATTTGATCTAACAAGTAATGAGTGCATCTTCATTGGTTTCAAACTTCAAATAAGCATGCCATTGTCAAGTGATAAATGCATATGGAAGAGTAAAAATCACACATGAAAAACCAAGGAATAAAACATACATTCCTTGTGGCCAAAAGATTTCTCACTTAGGTTCAAATTTGTTGGATTGCTTTTCACTAGAATTATCAATGCTCAATTTTCATTATAAGCTCAAAATTCAAAAATCAAAGTCATGGTAGGCAATCTTTCAAAGCTCGTTACAAGGAATTACATGATGATGCAAATAATTACTATCCTAGGACATCTTAGCAAAGGTATTTTTCCATCATAAAAATCAAAACAAAAAGACTCAATCATGCTAAGACACACACACACAAACATGCAAACACAAGGACACAAACAACATGCAAATGACACAATCAAGCAATTTCCCCCAAACCACCCCATACTTAAAACATCAATGTCCCCATTGATTAAAAAGTAAAGAGAGGAAAAGAGAAACTAACTTAAACTTTGGAGCGTTATTGGAGAAGATATATCTACGAGAACGAGCGGGCGGTGAAGTGTCGTTCTCATTAATGCTCGAGTTATGGACTGCAGGGGGGGTCGCGGGAGACCTAGGGGAGGTAGGGCACGACCATTGGAGGGTAGGCCACGACCATTGGAGGTCGGGGCCGACCCTTCTCCGAGACCACCTCCTTTGCATTGTCTTTCGTTCCGGTCCTCTTATGCCCTTCCATTGTCTTGGGTTTCTACAAAAGGTTGGTGGATATGCAAGACAAGCTACCTATCTAGTATAGACTAAGAAAATTAAATTAACCAAAGCTAAAAATCCCAAAATAAAAAGAAAAGAAAAGGGAAAGAACGGGTTGCTTCCCGAAAAGCGCTTTCTTTAACGTCTTTGAGCTAGACGAGAAGTACCTCATTAGTCGGAGGTTGTGAGAGACCATGTGGCTCGAATCTCCTCGTCGCCACCCCATACTTAGAATGAGAAGAGAGGGTGGAAGAAGGTGTGGAGAGAGAAGCATCCGCGCTCAAGCTCTATGATCGGACATCGTCAAAGCTCTAAGTAACCTATCAAAGTCTTGTGAAGGCACCTCATGAAAGCATAGGTAGCATATTGATAAATTGAAAACAAATAATATAGCACTTAAGGATCATTTCGACTTATCAAAAGCACAAGAAAATTTTTCATGAGAGGGATCGAAATAGAACTATGATGCCATGTACGGGACCCAACAAGCCGTCCGGATCCAACCAAAGAAGCTCTATGATCCCAATAGTGAGCCAATTGATCAAGATGTGAAGTTCCAATTTATGCAAGATGAGATCAACAAGCTCAAGAAGCACGTGAGCTACTTCAAGTCCACCAGCCCACCTTGTCAAGAGTGCGGTTCTCAATCTCACATCGCCGCTTCTTGTATTAATGTGGAGCAAGTCCAGGCCGCCGAGGCTTATGCGGAGGCTAACTATATGCGAGGGCCCTACCGAGGGCAAAACAATGTTTATGCGGGGAGGAACAACAACTATCCTCCATGGAATACCCATGGCCAAGGTCAAGGGTATCCACCTCCCCCGCAAGAGCAAAGGGCCCCTCCTTATAGACCTCCCGGTTATCAAGCGGAGCCATCATGGGTCCAAGAGTTGCAAGAAGGATTGATGCAAGGGGTGAGGACCGAGCTCACCACTCAGCTGAAAGGTGTCCATACGAGATTGGGAGATCTCGACACATGGAGGAAGAATGTTGACTCCCAACTCGGTGATCTCGTGGCTCAAATCCCACGACCTCAAGGGCGCTTACCGGGCCACCCCGATGAGAACCCAAGAGGCCATATTGCCGCCGTTCACCTAAGAAGCGGGAAGAAGTTGCCGGATCAGGTTATAAGTGAAGAAACGGCGGACAAAGAGGACGAATCCTCTCTGGAGAAGGTCGTGGCCGACCCCCAATTGGTCGCCACCGACCCTCTCCCTGCTACAGAGGAGGTCGCAGCCGACCACCCCTAGGTCGCTGCCGACCCTCCTCAGAGAGTCCCCTTATCCATCCCATCGCCTCCGACAACGAAGGTACTTCCTTACACGTCCAAGAAGGCTAATGATTTCACGGAAGGAAAGTTCAAACGTTTCGTGAAGGTTCTCCAAGGCCTCAACATCACCATTCCCTTCGCCGAAGCTTTGAACGAGATGCCCGCTTACACCAAATTTCTCAAGGAGATCTTGTCAAAAAAGAGGTCAATGTCCGAATTGACCAACAATGTGCGGTCTATTGAGCTCCCAGAAAAACTTGGTGATCCGGGTAAGTTTGCTATTAACATTGGCATAGGTGCTCACCGATTCAAAGCTCTATGTGATCTTGGTCCAAGTGCTAGTCTTCTCCCTCTTTCTATATGGTCCAAGACCAACATGGGTCCTTTGGTTCCGGTGAACATGAGGCTCTATATGGCGGACGGCTCTTGTGTGCAACCCACTGGCATTGTTGATGACTTTCCTATCCAAGTCGGCAAATTCTTTGTGCCTAACGACTTTATTGTAATGGAAATGCCGGAAGATCCCGTCGTCCCGATCATTCTTGGACGGCCATTCCTTGCCACCGACGGTGCGGTCATTGATGTGAAGAAAGGTCTCCTCACTTTTGAGATTGGAGAAGAAGTGGTAGAGTTCCGGTTCAATCCTACCATGAAGGAGACCGGTGAAATTATGGAGGTCAAGATGTTGCTCGGAGAGTACACAAGTGAAGATGACGAAGAAGTATCCAACCTCCCCTGTTGTAGGTCGCAGCCGACCCCCCGTGGGTCGTCCGCGACCCCCGACAGGACCTCACCAACACAAGAGATGGAAGAGGAAGCCGAGGAGTTTCTGAAGGCGGATGAGGACGATGACATTATTACACCACCACTGCCTACTCCGGAGCTTAAGACTCTCCCCGAGTCTTTGAGGTATGAGTTTCTTGGCCCAAATTCCACTTTTCCGGTTATTGTAAATGCAAATCTAAATGCGGAAGAAGTTAGAAAGTTGCTTGATGTTCTTAGGGCTCATAGGAAAGCCATTGGGTACTCGCTTGAGGACTTGAGTGGGCTTTCACCTTCCTTGTGCATGCATCGGATTTTTCTTGAGGAAGGACATAGACCGACCATTGAGCATCAACGGCGACTCAATCCTAACATGAAGGATGTGGTGAAGAAGAAGATTTTAAGGATGCTCGATGCGGGAATCATATTCCCGATTTCGGATAGCAAGTGGGTGAGCCCGGTTCATGTAGTGCCTAAGAAGAGTGGTCTCACCGTGGTGGAAAATGAGAAGGGTGAATTGATTCCTACTAGGACTACCACTAGTTGGCGCATGTGCATTGATTATAGGAAACTCAATAGTGCCACTAGGAAGGATCATTTTCCTTTGCCCTTTATTGACCAAGTGCTAGAGAGATTAGCTCTTCATGATTACTTTTGTTATCTCGATGGCTATAGTGGTTTTTGGCAGGTTCCAATACACCCCGATGATCAAGAGAAGACGAATTTCACATGTCCTTATGGGACGTTTGCCTATAGGAGAATGCCATTCGGACTTTGCAATACCCCCGCCACCTTCCAAAGGTGTATGATGGCCATCTTCTCCGACATGATTGAGGACATTGTGGAGGTATTCATGGATGACTTCTCGGTGTACGGTACCACATTTGACTCTTGCCTTGCTAATCTTGCTAGAGTTCTCAAAAGATGTGAAGAAACCAACTTAGTGCTAAATTGGGAAAAATGTCACTTTATGGTTTGAGAGGGGATTGTCCTAGGACATGTAGTGTCTAAAAGGGGAATTGAAGTGGATCAAGCTAAAATTGAATTGATCGAAAAATTGTCACCCCCTACCTCGGTAAAAGGAATTAGAAGCTTTCTAGGACATGCCGGGTTTTATAGAAGATTCATTCAAGATTTCTCAAAAATTTCCAAACCATTGACTAACCTTCTAATGAAAGATGTGGTGTTTGAGTTTTCTTCCGAGTGTCTTGAAGCTTTTCATAGGATACGGGATGCACTTGTGTCGGCACCCATCATGCAACCACCAGATTGAACACTTCCCTTTGAGATCATGTGTGATGCAGGTGATTATGCCGTGGGCGCGGTTCTTGGGCAAAGAAAGGAGAAGAAGCTTCATGCTATCTGCTATGCAAGCAAGACGCTTGATGAGGCCCAAAGCAAGTACACAACAACGGATAAAGAGTTTCTAGCCGTGGTGTTCGCATTTGAGAAGTTCCGCTCTTACTTGGTGGGCTCGAAGGTGATAGTCTACACCGACCACGCGGCTGTCCGCTACCTCATGGACAAGAAGGACGCTAAACCGCGCTTACTCCGGTGGATGCTCCTCCTACAAGAGTTTGATCAAGAGATACGAGACAAAAAGGGGGCGGAAAACCTTGTGGCGGATCACCTTTCAAGGCTACCCGTTGAGCACATCACGGAGTCCGGAATCATGGTACCAATCAACGACTCCCGGCCGGACGAAACTCTTCTAAACATCGAGGTGTCGCGAGAAAGAAGCTTCTGTTGTAGGTCGCAGCCGACCCCCCTGGGTCGCCCGCGACCTCCTCTGCCTCTTCTCCGGGTTTTGTTGATGGTCGAGATGGTTTGCAAGCGACCCCGGTCGAGGTCGCCCAAGGTCACATCTTTTCCCTTTCTTGTGTATTTCCTGATCCTCTTTCTCCTTCCCCCATTTCACACTCAATAGATGCTATTAAAGGGATGAAAGCCCCGTGGTTTGCGGATTTTGCCAATTATGTTGTAGGTGGCATTGTTCCGGATGGGTTGACTTCCCAAGCCAAGAAGAAGTTCCTCCACGACGTCAAGCGTTACTATTGGGATGATCCTTACTTGTTCCAGCAAGGAAGTGATCACATCTTTAGACGTTGTGTGCCGGATGAGGAGATTGAAAGAGTTATCCGTCATTGCCACACTCTTCCGACGGGAGGCCACGCTAAGGGATTCAAAACTACCGCGAAGATTCTTCAAAGTGGATTCTATTGGCCTACTATCTTCAAGGATGTGCAAGCTTATGTGACCACTTGTGGTGAATGCCAAAGGGCGGGAAACATTACATGGAGGAACGAGAACCCGCTCACTGGAATCGTAGAAGTGGAACTCTTTGACGTTTGGGGTATAGACTTCATGGGACCCTTCCCCTCTTCGGGTCCCTACAAGTGCATACTCGTGGCGGTTGACTATGTCTCCAAGTGGGTTGAGGCCTTAGCCACAAGAACTAATGATGCACGAGTGGTGGCTAAGTTCATAAAGACCAACATCTTCCCCCACTTTGGTGTACCCCGAGTTCTCATTAGTGATGGTGGTTCACATTTCATTGAGAGGAGCTTTGAATCTCTTTGACAAAGTATGGGGTGTCTCACAAGGTGGCCACACCTTATCATCCTCAAACTAGTGGTCAAGTGGAGGTTTCTAGCCGGCAAATCAAGAGCATTCTAGAAAAGACGGTATCCCGCTCAAGGAAAGATTGGTCCTCCAAGCTTGATGATGCTTTGTGGGCATACCGCACCGCCTACAAGACGCCACTCCGCACCACTCCTTTCAATCTAGTGTATGGCAAGTCGTGTCACTTGCCCGTCGAGCTTGAACATAAGGCTTTATGGGCTCTCAAGGAGCTCAATATGGACCTCGACGCGGCCGGAGCAAAAAGATTCATGGACTTGGAAGAACTACAGGAATTGAGGCTTATTGCATATGAGAACTCAAGGATCTACAAGGAGAAGACCAAGAAGTGGCATGATAGGAAGCTTGTGCCAAAAAACATCAAGGACGGTGACCGAGTACTTCTCTTCAATTCTAGACTTCGCCTCTTTCCCTAGGAAATTGAGAACCCGATGGAGTGGACCGTTTACGGTTCATCGTATGTACTCGCACGGGGCGGCCGACCTCATAGATGACAATGGAGGACTTTTCAAGGTCAATGGCCACCGATTGAAGATGTACTGTGAGAAGGTGGAACCCGATGAGGAAATCCGAGCCACTTGGGCTCTCACCACCGCCACCTAGCTAAGGTACTCCTCGTCTAGCTCAAAGACGTTAAAGAAAGCGCTTTTCGGGAGGCAACCCGTTATTTCCCTTTCTTAGACTAGATAGGTAGTTTTCCTTACATTTCCATAAGAATTTTGTAGGGACCCGAGGCTTTGGTCGGGTGCAAAAGGATGGAGGCGAACGAACAAAGAAAATGGGAAGCTCACTGGAAATGGTCGGCGCCGACCCCCCTTTTGGTCGCGGCCTACCCCCTCTGGCGAAAGGTAGAAATTGTGTTAAAATTTCGGGAACTTACAAGTAAGCCCCTGAACTTTTACTTTACAATTTTTATCCCTTCCCCACCTCTTTTTATTCTTCCTCCACGACCTAGCTGCCAAAACCAACGACCCCCCCCCATTGTAGCCTCCTCCAAGCTCTCATTCACCCCCATTGCTCCATAAACCACTAGATCTACCTCTTTTCTTCCAAATTCCACCAAAATCCTTCCAAATCTTTCTTCCTCTACCCAAATCCATCTCAAAAACCCAGAAATTTCGTACCCCCCATTCTCAAAACCCACGACCCCGACCTCTCAAGACCTCGGCTTCGACCCCTATTTTGCTTGCATTCTTCTTATTCAACACTCCTTTGGTATGTTCTTCTACTCCCTTGCTCTTATATTCAAGTTTACTTGAGTAATTTTGAGGGTTTAGTTTGAAATCTAGATTTGGGTGTTCTTGAGCTTGAATGTTGAGATTTGGGTTGTATGTGCTTAGATCTACATGATTGGTTGAGGATTATTGAGTTTTGGCATGATTTCTTGCTTGATCTATGATTGTTTGGGTGATTTTGGGTCAATAGAATTTTTCTAGGATTTTTGGTAGCCATTAGAGGGCTTATAAGCTGAATTTTCGAGCATGATGATCTGCTCGTGGTCGGCGCCGACCCCCCCTGGGTCGCCCGCGACCTCCGCCAGAATTTGAAGTGTTGTTGGCTCGTTTTGGCGCGTACTTGTTCTTGTGCGAGCTCCCATGGGTCGTCCCCGGCCCCGGATGCCTCGAGATCTTTTTAAAAACATGTTATTTGAGTTGTTGTTGCCATGATTTGATTGATTAAAACATGAGTTTTTCCCCATTTCTTGCCTTATAATTCATGACTATGCATGCTTGGTTGAGAATTTTCATATGAAATTGAAAGTGTGTGTTTCTTACAAGTATGGGGTCACTTTTTGGTGTTTGTTTGAGTGTCTCTTGTGTGGTGTTGGTGTTGTTTGAGTCGGGAATTATCTTTGGAAGTTTCTCTTTGGTTTTGTAGGACAATGGCATCATCCTCAAGGGCAACCAAGAAGCAAAAGAAGGGCAAGAATGCGACGGTGATGGATGACGTGGTCATTCAAGATGAAGAGCAAATGCAACTTTATGAGAAATTGATGGCAGAAAAGGTGACGGTGCAGTCCTACTATCAAGAGTCGCACGAGAGCCTCCATGTGCACTCGGCGGTAGTGGAAGCGTTCCGTTTGCTTGGAGCCGAAGGACTCATCGATGAGCCCATTCAAAGGCATTACCCGGCTCTTACTTGTGAGTTCGCCGCCACCCTCTCTATCCCCGGACCACACAAGGAGGACTTTGCCAAGACCAAGATAACATTCCAACTCGGCGGGAAGAAGCACACTACCACTATCCTCAAGATCAACAAGATGCTCGGTTTCCTTTCACCATCGGGAACCTACGCCGTGAAGGACTTCCCTGTCCAACGAATGTGGTCTTACCTCACCGGCAAGGGGGAAACCACAAGCAACCCTCTTGCTCGGGACATTGCTAGCCCAGTCTTCAAGGTCATCTTGTGCATTCTTGGCGCCGCTATTTGGTGCAAGTACGAGCTCTCCCGCCCCACCTTGCGAGAGATCGCATGCTTGTAGACCTGGGTCCGGTTCGGTTTGAACCGGCCAACCGGACCGGAACCGGACCGGTCAAAACCGGTCAAAACCGGAACCGAACCGGAACCTTAACCTAAACCGCCAAACCGGCCGGGCTAGGTTTAGGTTAAGGTTCGGTGCTAGGCCAAACCGGTGAACCGGCGGTTCAAACCGGAACCGAAACCGGATAAAAACCGGCGGTTTTCCAATTTTTTTAAAAAAATAAATTACATTTTTTAGTTTTAGTGGTCGTGAACCGGGCAAACCGCGGGCGCGGTTACCTAAACCGCGACCGCGGCTTCCTTCTAGATGAGAACCGCGGTCGCGGAATGTAGACCGCGCCCGCGGAGTCTCATAAAAACAAAAAAAAATAAAAAAAAAAACGGAACCGAACCGGAACCTTAACCGGCGCCGAAACCGGTCAAAACCGGGAGGAAACCGGTCAAAACCGGAACCGGACCGAAACCGGACCGGAACCGGCTAACCGGGTCCCCTAAGGTTTGGGTTTAGGTTTGCCCTAAACCCAAACCTAAACCGGCGGTTCCGAACCGGAACCGGCAGTTCGGTTAACCAGACCCAGGTCTACATGCTTGTCCTCCATCCTCTTCACCGATGCTCCAAAAATCAATTTTGCCCATGAGTTTGTCTACAACACCATCAACCAACGAAAGACCCCGAAGTATACCATGTGTGGTTGGATGGTAGTCATCATTGCCCAAGCCCTCAAGGTCGACCTCTCCCGCTACAACTCCAAGCCCGTGATCCGCATGGACGTCCGGTACTATTTGAACACTTCGGTTATTGAGTGGAGAGATGGAACCGGCTACTTCAACAAATTCACCGCTCCCATCGGCATCACCCATGAAGTGCGCCTCAATGATGAAAATTGTGAGTTGTTCTACCTCCCTAATTGGTATGATGTTTAGGCACCCTTGCCCATGCCCTCTCCCTACTCCCAGCTCCTCTTGGAAGATGAACATGCAAGACAACAACCGAATCGGTTCCCGAGAGATGGCCCTCAACCACCACGACCAAGGCGCAAGCGCGCGCGGAGGAACTCCCTGGATGGGGTCGGCGCCGACCACCTTGAGGTCGGCCGCGACCAATTCCAGCCGGGTAGTTCTTCTCGTGAAGGGGTCGGCACCGGGCAATTTGGGGTCGGCGGCGAGGCAGGGCAGGGGAGTGGTGATCCTATGGACTACACTATGGGTCCTCAAGCCGGGATGCACCCGTACTCCTCCAATCCCTCCGGATTCGAGTGGTCCGGTGGTCCTCAATTCGAACCTCAAGGTGGCGGGTCTAGCTCTCAAGCCCCTCCGGACATAGACATGCTCAACGCCAAGATGGACGCTCTCGGCATTCAACAAAACTTCTTGTATTCCACCATCCAACACCACCACAACCAAAATTTGACCCGTTTCCAAGATGCAACTCAAGGCTTCAACAACTTCCGGAACGAGTACAATGAAGACCGCCAAGCACAATTCGCCTACAATGCTTGGCTTGCTCAAAAGATGTTCCCGGATTCTCCATTCCCTCAACCTCCTCAAAGGTGAACCTTCCCCTTCAATGCTCCAAATCCGAGTATGTATCTCTTTTCCCTCTCTTTACTTTTTAATCAATGGGGACATTGATGTTTTAAGTATGGGGTGGTTTCGGAGAGACTACTTGTTTGTGTATGTGTTATGTGTGTCTTTGTGTGTGTGTGTGTGTTTGCATGATTGTGTGCGTCTAAGCATGATTGAGTCTTTTTGTTTTGATTTTCATGATGGATGAATGCCTCTTCTAAGATGTCCTAGGATAGTAGTTATTTGCATCATCATGTAATTTTGTAACTTGCTTTGTAAGACTGCCCACCATGACTTTGATTTTCGAATTTTGAGCATATAATGAACATTGAGCATGCACAATTCTAAGTGAAAAGCAATCCAACAAATTGAACCTAAGCGAGAAATCTTTTGGCCACAAGGAATGTATGTTTTATTCCTTGGTTTTTCATGTGTGATTTTTACTCTTCCAAATGCATTTATCACTTGATAATGGCATGCTTATTTGAAATTTGAAACCAATGAAGATGCACTCATTACTTGTTAGATCAAATGATTTTGAACTTATTTTCATTAGCCTTTTCTGTCCTTTTCTTCCTACCTATGCATGATCCCTTGATTTGGAGCCCCTTGTTTGAGCCTTAAAGCCTTATTTCTAGCTCCACAAAAGTATCCTAGCCATTATAAGCTTGACCCCATTAATCCGGGAATTAGGACTTAGAGTGGATTGTGATGTTGATGTGGATGAGGGGTGAAGATGAAGAGATTGTGAAAGTAGGAATTGAAAAGGTTCTCTTAAGAAAAGAATGAAAAAGATGAAGCGTTGGCTCGGATAGCACATTTGTTGTCAAAAGGAAACCCTCTGCCGTGGGTCGCAGCCGACCCCCACCAGCTGAAAAAAAAAAAGGTGTTTGAATAAGTGCTAGAGTCGATCCTTCTTCATAAAGAAAAGACAAAAGGATAGGCGAAGTGGCGAGATTTTGAAAAGCTTGAAGTGTTTGGTGTTAAGAGGAAGAAAGAAGAGTTGGTTGAGTGTTGTTGAGCTTTGATGTCTAGGAGTCTAGGTTCCCGGATTCATTAGCACCACAAGACCAAACTATTCCACACCCTTTGAAATACCGAGCCTCATTACAACCCGGCCGAATGAAACTTCTTTGAAGTCTTCATTGAGCCACCTTAAGTTCTCTTGATGGTTTAACTTGTTTTGATTTCTTCGGTGGAGAATTTCGAATATAATTTCCATTGACTATGAGGTATTGCATTTGGAATTGAGATTGAGTGCTCATTGATACATCCTAGACACTTAAAAGCGAGTGAAACACATTGTCCTTGTGAGGTTGGATTGTTATTGCTTAGAATGCGTACATGCGTGCTATGACATTGAAGTTGTGTTGCTCATCATTCTACTTGTGCTTACCTTTCCTTAAAGGCATTCTTTGAGCTCGTTACTTGGTATTGATGCATGCGAGTGATTGCTTGAGGACAAGCAAGTCTAAGTATGGGGTATTTTGATGTCGTGCTTTTTAGTTAGTTTTCTTAGGTAGTTTTCTAGTTTGTTTAGCATGTTTTCCTTTGTGTTTGCATGTTTTGCATAAGATTCCAACTCTCTTTCGGGGGATGGAGTCGTTTGTGTGTTGTTTCGTGTTGTGTAGGTATTTGGAGCCTTTAGGAGAAGTTTTTCGTGCATTTCAGAGCATTTTAGGAAGCGTTAGTTTTCAAGGGTCAAATCGACTAAGAGCCAAAAACCAAAGTCACAACAAAGGGAGCTTCAAAGAAGTGTAAGGAACTCAAGGAAAGCAAGGAGCAAAAAGGAAGAAACGCCGAGCAAAAGTCCGATCAATTGGAGCAAGAACGAAACAAGACGAGAAAAAAGTCCGACATCCTGCAGGTGGTTGGCGCCGACCCCCATATGGTCGGCCGCGACCTCTCTCAGCATCGCGCGATCCTTGCCGCCCAAGTAACGCTTTTTGCGGGATTTTCGAAATCCGAAAAAGGTGGGCGGCTGTTGCAGAGCTGTGGTAGAGTTGGGGCAGACTTGGAAGGCTCCTTTTTGACTTTTGTGGGCTGCTACAAAAGACCCCTTTTGTCCCCCTTTCTACTTAGCTTTTCTTCTTGGAAAAGGCTCAAAGGTTCTAGGGAGAGAGGGAGAGTTTGCTGAGAAAGGAGGAGGAGGAAGAAGAAGCTGGGGGGGGGGGGGGCTGTGAAGAAGAAGAAGAAAGGGAGTGTGAGAGAGAAGTTTCTTGTAAGGAAAGGTGGAGAGAAAGAAAGCTTGTTGTAGTTGTTTGTTTTAGGAAGAAGAAGAAGAAGACAATGGTGAATGGAGGAACTTTGTGGGTTTGCTAAAGTTTGTAAGTTTGGATCTTGAATTTAATTGAAGTTGTTTGCTTTTGATGATGTCTTCCTCTTCTCCTTCGTTGCTTGTGTGTGTGATGATGTGTGAGTAGTTAGCTTGCTAGGTGTGGGGTGAAACCCACCATGAAAGTGCATTTGAGACCTTGATGTCTAGATCCATGCTTGATTTGTAATCTCTGCCCATAAATCCGTCTTGCATGCTTAAAACCCTTGACGAAAGTTGGGGTATGTTCTTGTTTGCAAGCTAATTGAAACATTATCTTGTGAATTCGGGACTATCCGGGTTGTGACGAAAGTTAAAGCCCTAGAAAACAAGTTGGATTGCATATTAACTCCTTCATGAAAGTCGAGGTCTTGATGTGTTCTTTTGTGACGAAAGTCACCCATGAGATTATTAGTTGACTTGGGCTTTTATCCTTGTTTGAATGCATGCTCGTGTTGTGGTGAATCCCCACCCCTAGTTGTTTTCCCCTGCTAACTGGTCGGCTGCGACCCCCCTTTGTAGTTGTTTTTAGTGCGTTTTTGTATTCTGTCGAGGGTCGGCCGCGACCTCCCTAGGGTCGGCTGCGACCTCTTCCCGAGACGTGTGTTTTGTGTTTGTTTGCTCGTTTTGCTTTGCTTTGTTTCGTTTTACTTTCGTAGTTTCATTGCTAGACTATAGATGTACTAGCTCCCGTGGACGATGTCGACTTCGCTGTACTCAGCGGGGTCTTGACAAATTTATTTGTTAAGGTAAACCCTACCCAACAATCACATAGGGCAAATTATACTCGCCAAGGAGGTTCCCCTAGGCTACTTGAATTTGAGCCTTCCTCACACCGACCTTTTAGTTACCCCATTGAATCTGGGCGAGTCGATGGAGAATTGGTTCTTGGTGTATGACTCAATGCAGGGGAATCTCCCTTGGTATATGTCTATGATTTTTGAAGTTAGGGTTGATCACAAAGTCGTGCTCTTGCGTTCCTACTTGAAGATTGTTTGAGTTTTACGTCATGGGTAAGATTCATCCTGTTAATCTCAACTAAAATCATGTCACCCTTCTTTTGTAAAATTATGTCATCATTTTGGGTAATTCCGAAAACGGTGGTGTATGGATCCGGATCCGGACCCTGATTTGGTAAAAATCATCTAAATCTTAACTTGATTAGCCTGGTAGATTTTTTACCTTTTTTAGAATATAATTTTTTCCTTAAATATTTTTCATTCTATTTTCGAAATGAAAATAATATCTATAAAATCTTCTTATCCCATCTTCACAATATCAGTATGCTCTCCAATAGTGACACAAACATTTAATGGCCGGTGACTATCATTCACAACATTTAACACATGAAATCTTAAGAGAAACTCACCCATGACACTTGTAGAGAGCTTATAAATCAATAAATTGGATTAAAGTTTGAAAACTCCAAAATTTTTGATCCAATATTGCATAAATCTATCAAACGCGATTAAGAATAGTTTCTGACTAGTAAGTTGTGACCGGACTGGATCGTCAATGATAGGAAAAAATTAAAGGGAAATTTGCAAATTAGAGACATTGTTTCATAAATTATATAAGGTGATTGTCTTTAACCACCGGCCCACCTATTTAAGTGCTTATGTTTTTGGAATAGTATCCCAAAATAATCTTTTCGAACCCTACGAGCGAGTCTAAATAATATTTGTGGTGACTCTACCCCTTAGTCGATAAGTGAGTTTTTTGACAGCATATGAGATAATGATGGAGTTTTATTTAGTGGTGGATACGAGGATATTATTTTAAAGGTAGAAAACCAAAGAACCAAAGATAAAGTAAGAGCATGAATATGGTGGGGGGGGGGGATTATGGAGTGCTTATGGAGAGTTTCATGCTATAAAAAAAAGGAAATGAATTTATTTGGCATGATACTCTTTGGGTTTTACATTTCAATCCTTATATTTTGGGTTTTAAATTTGAGATGTTGGGCCCCACCATGACACATGTCTTCCATCTTCCACATTTTAATATGTAATTAGAGTAACAAATTCATATTTAAGTAAAAATGATACCATAATTCATATTTTTTTTATCTATCCATTAAGACTAATTTTATATATATTTTAATTGTTTTAAAATTGAATTAATATTTAGGGTTCGTCATCGTCGTCGCCAGATTTGGCGAATTTCAGGTTCGTCCGCCCTCCGACCACCTTCTTCGACTCGTGCATGCCTCAATCTCCGTCTTTCCTTTAATACGAGTCAGATCTAGGCTCGTTCGAGCCAGATCTAGGCTCCTACGAGCCAAATTTGGGGTTAGGGTTGCTCGTCGGTTTCGTTAAGAGGGTATAGGAGGTTGGTTTTATGGTTTTTGATGATTACATGCTGGTTTTATGGGTTTTGGGATGACAAGTTGATTTTATGGGTTTTGGTGATGGCAAGTTGTTTTTATGGATTTTGGTGATGACAAGTTTGTTTTACGGGTTTGGGTGATGACAAGTTTGTTTTACGGATTTGGGTGATGACAAGTTCGTTTTACGGGTTTGGTGATGACAAGTTCGTTTTACGGGTTGGGTGATGACAAGTTCGTTTTACAAGTTTGGGTGATGACATGTTCGTTTGAATCGTTTGGGTGATGACAAGTTTGTTTTATGGGTTTGGGTGATGACAAGTTCATTTTATGGGTTTGGTGATGACAAGTTGGTTTTACGGGTTTGGGTGATGACAAGTTGGTGTTACGGTTTTGGGTGATGACAAGTTTTAAATGCGATGACATGTTTTATTTTGCATTTCGCATTGTAAAATTTGTCTATATGTTACTTATAATTATGGCCTATTAGCTCAAATGGTAGAGCAACGTGCTTAACGCACAATAATGTGGGTTCAAATCCCACATAGGCATACTAATAAATTTTGATGACAAGTTGTATACATGATGACAAGTTAGGGTGATGAAAAGTGTTATACGTGACGATAAGTTTTTTTTACGTGGTCGCAAGTTGTATACGTGATGACAAGTTTGAAGACAATTTGGGTGATATTGGTTAGGGTGGTATTGATTAAATTAGACGATAATTTAACTAATGACAAGATTTACCTCATGTTGAGTGATGACAAAATATGTGATGATGGAGTATGAAGATGATTTAATTGATGATGTGATAGGTGATGACAATGTTACATGCAAATTTAAGTAACGATATAATGAGTGATGACAAGTTTTGACGACAATTAAGTCATGACAATTGGAAGATGAGTGATGATAAGATTATCGATAATTTGAACGATGACTAGATGAGTGATGACAAGATTTGACGATAAATTGAGTGATGACAAGTTGGGTGATGACAATTTCAGTGATGACAAGATGGCGGTGGTCGGTCAACGCCGGTCAACGATCGGTGGTGGTAGGGATTGATGTCATCATCATGTGCCATTGATGACGTCATCATGTAAATTTAAAAAAAAAAAGGGCAAAATTGAAAAAAAGACTAGTTTGTTAATTTTTCTTCCTTGTAGTTAACTTGTTTAATAACTCCAACCGTTAGTCTATTAGCCCAATTCATCCTTTTGATTTGGATAAATTTTGCATATATGTTTGTTTTGATTTGGAAGATAAACTTTTTTATATTGCGTTAATATGATCTTAATTAAAAAAATTAACTCAAAATATTATTTGGAAAGTAAAACATTTTTACAACCTTATATTAATAAAATTAGTCCAACTATAATTTAAATATGCATGCACAATTATGTAAATAAGTATTTGGAATTAATAAATTTAGGATGTAGTAGTAATTTTGTATATAAAAATAAATGATTGTTGGGAATTGGAAAATTGAGAAATGAGTTTCATGGGGTTCATTGATATTTAAGTGAACACTAAAAATAAAATTGGAGAATGGTATCAGGACGTGGATAAGAGAGAAATGGTAAAAGGTAAGAATTCGTGGCAACGCAGACCTACTAAGGGATCGTGTTACTGTGAAGTTGTTAAATTAACTCTACATAGAGTTGATTAATTTTGATCCGTTGATTTCATTTTAACGGTTTAGATTTTATAACCTATTTAGATATGGTAAATAAGTTATTAGGGACAAAACGTGAAAAAATTAACGAAAATCACTTTGATTATCATCGATTAGATCCACCCACATCAATACCTCCGTCACAGCTTCTTTCTCCCAAAGAGCAATTAAAATGGATCTCTCTCTCTAAAGCTACTACTCTACTTCAATGGCAACAAAATATCCTGAGAGTGCCTTTCGCCTCCAATTTCATCGAGTCGTCTAGGCTTGTCTCCGATCTGCGCTTTTCCATTATCGTCGTCGTCGGTGCTCGCAATTGTCTACCAACACCACTATTTCTGTGACAGATCAAGAATCAACCTTCATATTTGGGATTAATTAACTTATTTAGCATTACATTTGCCTCTAAATGAAGGTTTTAGATATATATTTGTATAGAATCTGATTCTATAGCATTAGAAAGTTGGTGCTTGAAATCGGAAACCAATTTAGCCATATATATATATGAGCATCGAAGAAACTCGATCGGAGTAAGGGGTGTTTGAGCTGCTTCAAAGTTCTTTTGTGGTGGTCGGAAGCAACTCTGAGAGAACATGGTTGATTTTGTAAAGTTACTTTCTTTAATTTGACTTTTTAAAAAAACTGGAAAAATCTCAACCGTTAAAAGAAATCAATGGTTCAGAGTTAATGAACTCTATGTAGAGTTATTTCAACAACTTCACCCTAACAGGATACCCTACTAAGTGCCCAGTAGCCCCCACTGAGATTTATATAAAAAAATATTAATCAATTTGGGTAAACTTCTCCTTCGCGCACCAGATCTAAACTAGCCCCTCCGTCCTCCAACTCCGCCGACCGTTGACCGCCTTGGCGCCTCCTATTCCCGCCTCCATCCGCCTTCTCTGGTCGCCTGTACGTCGGGTTATCTTTCCAACACTACAAACACGCCTCACTTCTGCAAAACCGGTGACCCCTGTCCAGCCACCACTCCCACGAGCCACCTCCACTTGTGCTGTTGCGCGGTCCGCCACCGCCGTCGACCACCTACTGCTGTCGGCCCTCCGTCCGCCCGACCGCCAACCGGAAACTGTTGCGCACTTGCGCCAGATCTGATTTGAGCACCGATTTGTTCGATCTATTTGTTTGATTTATTTTTTGCTTAGATTACTACTAATTAATGATTACAAATTGTTAGTTCTCTTGAATAGTTCTAATGATTACAGAACAAATTTTGAGTCTTAGGTTAAACTATTCTAATGATTGTTAGTGCTTTGTGCAATCCCACCGGTTTGTTCAAGATCAATATAATTGTTAGTAGTTTGTTCTAAGGAAGTTGGGCTTGAACAAATAATTGTTAGCAATTTGTTCTAAGGAAGTTGGGCTTGAACAAATAATTGTTAGCAATTTGTTCCAAAGAAATTGGCTAACATAAAAAGAAGCATATGTCTATCATTTGGTATATTTTGAAAGATATAACTACGTGCATTGAAATGAAAGATGTTATTTTACGATTTTAAAGGAGGGCAAATCCGCAAATCGAAGAAGATCAATATAAGAACATATTAATGTAATTTAAATATTTTATATATTTATCCCATTTTGTCGTTAGTTTCTCGGTCCGTGAGTAATCTATACTGTCTATAATATAAAGTGGAGACAAAGTCTTCACAGAAAAATTGCGTCATGTGTCATATCTTTGATAAAATAATCAACCAGGCTCTTGCGTATATAACAAACACTAATCACAACAGAAAGATAAATATATGATTTGATAAAAACAATCAGATAAATATTATTATTTATTAAAACGTGATATTTATCGTAAAATAATTTTGGAACAAATCCAACTTATTTATATTATGAGTTGATTTACTATTGGTAAAAAAACACTAATCATAATACGAAGATACATATATATGATCTTATATTTTTAACGTGATCATTGACGTTACATATCTAAATATGTTGGGTTTATAATCGCATTAAATTTGTCCAGTAATAATTATCATTTTAAAATGAAGATTCACGTGACCAATTACAATGGTGGTGGACCATTAATCCACCAAACAAAAATAAAATAAAAATAATAACATGGCATGGGCATGTCTTTAAATGCGGAGCCATGAGAACCGTTTTCCTCATTAGCTCTTAACTCAATCCCCAAAACCTTGTTAATCAATCTCTTCCTTTGCAATGGCCTCCCAAATCATTTTCCTGAAAGATGAGAAGCTCCGAATGCTTGCGCAGGCCATTCGCGGCCGTGAAATCCGCACCATACAGCTGCTTACGTTCGAGTCCATAGGCGCGCAATTCGAATACTTTCGGATATGCAACTCGAACCAGGAGACCGTGAATACGCTCCTAGACGAGTGCAATGCGACGGTGAGCAAGTACAAGGATGACCGAATCCGGGGTCCCATTTCGGGCCTCATCCTTGGGTATGTAGAAAACATGCTCAACAATGCACTTCAGCTCATCAGGTGCTACACTCTGCGACGGACCTACCTCGACAACCTGGTCGCCCATTTCTTGGAAGTTATGCAAGCATTGGAGGAGCTGGACACTTTGAATCAGGCTGAAGTTGATGACTTCACAGAGCACATTGAGCAGTGCAGCCAAAAGGTTGTGAGCCACATGAAGTTGAGTGTCAACACTCATGCTTCACAAGAATTCTCAAGATATCTCAGGAATACCGGGATCGAATTCAACACCCTAGTCCGAAGGTACTGAGGTGGTTGGACTTTTTAATATATATATATTTGTTAAATATTTTATTAGTCCTTAGCCGGACAGTACTCAGAGCTCTCCAATTTGACTCTCGTGTACCCTTTATCAAAAAATATTAAATATTTAATCAGTCGTGCGGATGAATATGCAGTCACCAGGAAAGGCTGGGGTATACGGGACCGTTTCAGGACTTGAAAGACGAACAGAAGATCGAGGTGTACAATTCAATAATCGAGGCATCGGGTAGGCTAAGCGTGCTGGACGACAGGGGCGTAAAGGCTTTCTCGTATGGGACAGGCAAAGGCGGCAGGGTTGCGAACATTTTCGATTTGGGTGAAAACGTGCTGTTCGTGATGGACGTAGCAATGATAATTTGGGACGTGTATTCGTCGGACCACCCAATCCAAACGGCAACGCGAGAGGCTATGGTGCTGGCGGCAAGCTCAGGAGGTGCAGCGCTAGGAAAGATCGTGGGGGCGGCAGTCGCATCCGGATTAAAAGGCATTAGTGCGAGTACGTTGTTCGTCGCGGCGCTTGGATTTGTTGGGGGCTTTGTGGGCGGTTTTATATTTGGAGTTGCTGCTGGCCTTGTGTTTGATCTCATCTTCGGCTCCGGAGGCCAGGCCGTCCTTCCTACTGATGGTCTCATCTTCTACGTCGCGCCCATGCCTGATGGCAGGCAAATTGCCAACCAAATTGCCCACGCTTGATCTCATATCATCCCTCGTCCATCATCATCCTCATCATCATCATATTTAGTACTAAACAAGTTAAGCAACCGCTGTTTGGCAGATGGATTAAATAAATGTAATCTTCCTTCAGGAAAGTTGCACTCACCCGTTCATAATTAATCATATCATGTACTTTTCTCCGGCATCGCTTGTACTGTCGCGTGTTCATTTGTAATAGTTCAATCTATTTTGCTTGCTCTTCTAAAGCTACACGGTTTTGCAGCTTTTGCTATGTGTAATAAATTATTTTGCTTGTCACCTTGAATGTGTATGTGTAATTCGATCACTGCGTACAATCTTGCATACAATGCAGTTGTTTAATTTGTTGATTGTTGTGGGGTGCATATTAATTAGCACATTTACACGTCGAAATTGCGACATAAACCGGATAAGAGTTGTGCTAGCTAGTGGACGAAGCTGGGAATAGTCAATAGTGGGTACCTAGCGCTTCTAGACTGGCAGACCAGTCCATACGATATATAGTTGAGCGACAGCATCTAGCTCCAGGGTTGATTGGGAGAGCAACTCAAGCCTCTGTCTTTCTGGCACGTACAGCGAGCCGAGGAGTGAGTGGCGTTTAGGGGCTTTTTGCCTTCAACAGCTTACGTCGGGGTTTCAGCAATAATCGCCCAAGAGCTAGATGATGTCGCTGAGCTAAATGTGCCTTTAACATGGGCATCTCCCTTGGATCGGTTTCAGCAATAATCGCCCAAGTCCACAAAAGTTGAGCCACTCTTGGCCTAAAAATCTCACCACAATGGACTGTGTCTAGAACTATAGTCTCGGAATCAGAGAGTCAAAGATTGCACCATCAAACATGGAGGCATTGAAAAGACCCCAGCAAAACTGTAAAATAACTGTCGATCCGATGTTAGACAAAACAGGGCAATCACAGAAAAAGAGCTAGAGCCAAGTACGTACATTAGTTACATTACATCTCTTTGATTTTGTTCGGTATTGTTTACAGCTGCATGAATTAGCAATGAAAGTTCCCCAATGACATAACGATCAGTTTGAATCCCATGAGACATATATCTAGTAGCACACACACAACACCAAAATCTTACGTACGTGTTTATATAAGACCCACAACGGTCCTGAGTCCAATAAACCCAACATGAAACACAGAGTGCTTCACCACCTCCTTCCTGAACTTATCCATCTTCCCATCCACATTCCCACTGAGAGAGAACCTCAGCAAGCACTCAGCATGGAAGCTCTCGTCGCAATTCTCGCAATGGTAAACCGTCACCTTGCACTTCTTCTTACAAGCGCTGCACTTGCGTTGGGACGAAGAGGCAGACGACAATATCTCAAACTGCAGGGGATGCACAACCGGGTGTAGCTCGTGGAAGAGGTACTGCGGCCACTGGCTACAAGTCGGGTGCAAGTAGAGCTTGCATTCTAGGCAAGCGTACACGCGGTTGTTGCTCTTCCTGCCGTGGCCACACACTGAACAGTCCGCAAAGTGAGGCCGTGTTATCAGCTCGAGCTCGTGCTCAGGGTGAATGAAAGAGACTAGTCGGGTTGGAGATTTGGCGCAGATCGGATGTAAGTCGAAGTCGCACTCGTCACAACGGTACCTGCAGTTTGCTTACTTTAATGGCCAATCTAGTTGAAATATGGATCCTATTCACCTTTATCTTATCCTAAAAACATTCAATTTTGAGCCATTGATAAGTAAAACAGGCCTCATTTTTACAGCAACAAGGCACATAATTCAGTCAAGGAATTTCAAGTATGGAAGTCCATATTTGCTTCTTTTTATTTGTTGTCGTTTGATCATGTGCCCTGGTCAACGGCTAGATCATTCTACACTCTACACACATCATCCAAAGCCACATAAAAACAAGACAGGAATGCACAAGTCGACAGAATGTGACGATATCCAACAATTCCCAATTCTTAATTGACGAATTGATTACCTGATGCCTTCACCGTTGATCGCATATTCTACATTATAGCCTGCAACTAATTCAGCTTCCGCTTCTGGGAGATCAAACGGAGCTCGATTAGTTTCTGCTAAACAAGAAATAAAGAACATAACCAATACTGGGAACAAGGGAATACCGGACCATATCTGCTTTTGCGCCATGACAATCTCACTCGAATTACGAGGACCTACACATATTAGTACAGTATACCGGGTCCCCGGCCAGAACCACACGTGCAAGTTTCCCTGCATGTGGCTCGTCCGTGCTTTCCGAGGCGCTGCCTGTGACTCAGCATGGGATAAGAGGGCGGAACTGCACACTTTCGTGTTCAGAGCATTGTCCGAGTGAGTAGGCAGCGCCTACCAAGCAAAGCTTTCTTGAAGAGGCTGGCTGGGCTGCTTCCTTTTCGGCGCCCGCCCTTTCTTTATTTAGATGTTGGGTCCTCAGGAAAGTATAGGTTGGCTCCCAGCTCATCTCGGCCGGCATCCTGCTCTCGAGGGGGTGGAGTCCTATGGTAGTCCCGCTGCGGCCTCTGACCGTCCGTCCTGTCTCATCTTGATTTGGCTATACTTGTATGTAGCCAGCCATGTTAGCTCCACATCATGATCGCCTTTAGAAAAAGGCTAAAAAGGCGATCATCATACTTCTCCCCGTGCTTATAGACCTCTTTCACCAAATGCGGCGAGTGCGCGAACGTACTCAGAGTAGGCACCGCCCCCGGCGCTGCCTCCGCCGGATTAAAATCTCCGACCAGCATCACCGGCGAGGAGGCGCAAACTCTATGGATCTGGAAATCGCACACGGCGTCTGCGCAACGGAACCTCCTTCCATGGCCGGTTCTGTTGCAGGCTCCGCAGACGAACTCGTCTTCGATGGCGTCGACCTCGTTGAGCGGATGCTGGTGTTTGTGATGCTGAATTCCGGCTTCGAGCGGCCTATTGAACTCTTTCTCCCTCTCGATTTGTCTTTCTCGGTTTCTCTCCTCTTCGATCTCCTCGTCCCTTCGCTTTATCTCGTCCTTGTCCCGGAGGTGCATGATTGAGCCGCTAACGGCGCCACCTAGGGCTCCGGCAACGAGTATGCTTGCCATCGGATATGTGGAATTTGATCCGATCGGTTGATCGAGTCGGAATGATTTCAGGTGGGGAAGTACCAGATGGCTGATCACAAATGGGGGAGGAGAACAACGGAGATGGAAGAAGACTTTTCGGGAATACCTCTTTTAAGCTGGCGCTGATAACTATGTTAATTATTACTCTCGATTATTTATTTCCCAAATTGGTTTACTTTAGGATTCTATTTCTCAAGTTGATAGAAAATAACGTACAAAACAAGTTTTATTTGGTGAAAAATTGCTAAGTCGACTTGTTTAAGGCTTCGTTTGGCAGCGACGGTGGTGTCTAGTGGCACCGTGGGAGACGCTCCTGCTTGCAAAATTTCTACACCCTTGGGGTACTAGAGTAAGGAAATGGGACCCAAACTCTCCCGCTAACGGAAGACTCTAGAATTGTCCACCGGTTCCAAATGGACACTAAGTGTGTTTTGCGTTTTAGCGTTTCACAAACCATCTTTAAGAATGAGAATATTCAATTATGAACGAATCATAAGTCTATTGATAGTAAGGGTATGTCCTAATTTGACACTTTTGTTGCACTGAAACATGAAACATTGAAACATTGAAACGCGAAACAGTGAAACGACAATCCTAAAATTTGTAAGAAATAGAACGCTGATAAATCGACAATATAAACAATGTGTTACTCTAAAGGTCTAGATAAGAATAACTGTAATACCACTAAACAATCAAATAACCATTCAAACAAAAAAGATAATTGAGCTTAAACTTTAAAAGGACAACATTATATCATTTCAAAATGACATCATCATCAAGTTCAAACTTCAAACTATTAAATCGTCGAGTTCAAAATAGCAAATAAGTTCAATAGAGAGAAAGATAGCGATTAGCATCGGCACTCGGCAGAGATCGATAGAGAAGTTAGTGCATACGGCATGGGAAGAGATGACATGCTAACGTTTTTTGTCGGTGATTCACCAGTCATAAATTCATAATAGTAGGTCGTGGAGGCATGGACTGAAACCGAACAGATAGATTTAATTTTTGATCGGATAGATAGAGGCCCGATATAATTCCTTGTACAAGTGCTTAAATGACTAGAAGAGGCCCAAGTTGCAGAGATCGTATAGGTATGGTGGTCTCTATTGTGGTTCTATCAGTCTCAGTCACTGCTCACAGGGAATGATATTTCGGTGTTCTGCTTAAAGGGAATCACTTTTCTGCATTCAGTTGCATTGGTCATATCACTTAGGCATTTGCTGGTATTTGAAACCTCCGCAGTTGTAATCATGTAGCTTGTACAATATGAACTCGGGACATAAGAAAGGAAATGGAATTCACACACGGATCAGAAATGGAATTCAAGCTCGGACATAATCAGGCTGAATGTGGAGGCATGGCCAGAAACTAAACGAATTGCAAGCAAACTGCTCTAAAATAGCATGTTTCTAGCAAACCAGTGTTTTTTTTGGTCGAAGCAAACCAGTGCTTCTGAATATTGCCCAAAAATCAACGTTGTATCCTATGTTATGATAACGCTGAAATAAAAAATCTGATTTTAGGAAAAAAAATATGCCCAATGCCCGATCAAAGGGCCATCATTACCTTCGACCATAGTTTGATTATCAGACACAATGGAATTCAAACTTCTCTATCACAACTTCAATTCAAACTTTACCATATGCCCACTTTGTTCTTGACAGTATCCAACCAGACCAGCAAATCAGGGCCGAAACAATTGCAAGGAAAGATCATCCCAGAATGTGTATAAGTGTGAATCGTCATGATTTTGACCAATCACAAGTCAGAAACCAAATATTGCAGTCATGAAAGTTACCATTTACAAGAATACAATGTGGGCCTTGCTACTTTTTTTCATACTGAAAACCAGAAGGACGGAAAACATATCTCCCACTAATAGCCTTTAGTTTGGGTTGACATCAGGAAATTGGTGTAGACATGTATTGTAGCAGACACATCCATACCATATGTTAGTGTCTTGGATGAAAATCTATCCTTGCAAAACTCACCATTCTATCTAAGGAAGCAGCACTCACCTTGCAAACTTGTCAAGCAATAGACCTCAAGAACTAATAATAGACCGCTACAAAATCCAGCAAAATCCCTACAAGCTTTGAGTTCAGAAACTGAAATTCCCTATGATGATCGTCTCAAAACCAATAGCTTGTCGAAGAGTCAATGATATATATGCAGAATCATGGCAGCTCGGCACAACATAATGGACAAACCTGTAAAACCAATATATCAGGCAACGATACGTGAAACTGGTACACTAATTTTCTTTAAAGGGAAGCTAAAGAAAGTATTCTAAAAAGTATGTAAACGTTGACAGAAAAATGTAATAGAATGACAAAATATGTGGACCAAAAAGTATTATTGCATGGAGTATTCAATCCAACGTCTCTCAAGTGATAATCAATGCAGATATTTACGCATCCTAGCACATAATATTCATGCAAATAGCATCTTTGCAGCTCATAACAATTTGACAACAAATAATGTGAGCACAACCTTCCTCTTTGTGCAAACCAAAACATGCTTGATGCCCCAATGTCTATCATCACACAACATAGATGCATGAAATCCATTAACATTCTCTCATTTTAGAGTTCGCATGTATTTACTAACCAGAGATATGTACTTTTTTGTACTATTAAACTCCTAAGAAGCATCAACATTTCAAGAACGTCGTGTTATAGTTGCTGAGTGATTCATAATCTTGTAGCTGTTCACTTCCAGATGTAAAATGCCCTTAGTTTTTGGAAATTTCACATGGACCTACAAGGATAAGCAACTAGGGGTACTCTAATTCAAGGAGTCCAGAAGACAAAACAAAAGTAACAGAATGTGCTCTCAACTAACACCAGAACTCAGGGCTGTAAGGCATTTCCACATGCTCATAGTCTGTAATACCAATCACCATTTTATACATCGAATAAAATAGCCATTTCACATAGTTAATTCCACGATTACAAGTATAAAGCTAAACATTAAAGTGGAACAAATATAAAGAGCATATAAGCAGAACGAAATCTCATTGAGGGCACTATATCCATATGATGGCAGCTTAAAGTGAAACAAACTATTTATAGCAATCGTTTACTCATGAAACAGGTAATAGAGTCTCAAGAGATTCTGGAGTATCCTAGAGTTTAATTAAACCTACTCAATCAATACCATAGTTTCAAAGGTTTAATAAAAGTTGTAAAACTAAAACTAGTGTCCAATTGTCCACAAGAAAAAAAAAAGTGAAAACTCTTTACAGTTTCACTGAAACAGTGATATAATGTAGTTTATAGCATGCCTGTATGACTAATAAGGACTTCATTCTGTAGACAATACATTAGCATATTCAGGAGACAAGCTTCACCCCATAAGTCCATAACACAAAGAGGGAGATAGAAGATTGAGAGATTACTTTGGTTCTATTGAGTCTTCTTCTTCTTTTTGTACATGGGAACTGGAATCTTACTTAAAACGTTTTCATCAATCTTTGTCCACTGCGCTTGAATGAGTTTCCGCACTTGGAACAACTTATCATGTATTGGATCATGGCATTTTTCATACAGCACAGGGAGGGTTAGGGAGAGCAGAACACCTATAGAGAAAAAAGTAAAGTACTATCACAATTAATATACAGCAGCAGCTCACACTGAATCATCTAAATTTATCATACACAACTCACCAATATACACAAAGGTGAGCAAATCACAGAAACTACCAATATATGAGATCAACCATGAACAAACTGCAACCTGAACAAAAAGGCAGAAATCAGAGCTGAGCTAGATAAGGCACTATCATCAGGTCAGTGATCTTCCCTAAAACTAAGAAAAGCACCTGGAATAGAACTCTCAAATTGGCACTAACAGCAATCTCACGGGCAATTGACAGAATGTGGTTGATCCACACACGCAATACATCGGCAATCTTCTCTACTGAAGCATCCGAGATTTCCAGGTCGGGAATAAGAGGCAAAGGTCTGGATCAGAATTCCGATTTTGAGAGCAGTACAAAGTACGAGCATAAGTAACATTGCACCACAGGATATCTAAAACAGAATAAAATCCAAATCAAACACCAACTAAAAAGCGCCGAACTAACCTGTTCAAAAGCGAGGCAGATTTGGCCCAGAAGAAGAGGATTGTCACAAGGAGCAACAGCACATTTGCGACGAAGGAGAAGAAGTTGTATCCCCCATACTCAAATAGAAGCCAGAGGGACGTTGCAGAAATTAGAAGAAGAAGACTTGCAGACCACCATCTCCACAGCAAAATATCCGCGACTACAAAGGAAGGAGAATGCAATTCCAAACATGATTAAGAAGGAATCACATCCGCATAAACTTGTCAAAACTGATCACAATTGAATTAGACAACTCGAAACCCTAGCAAATTCATGAATGAACAACAGCGATAAACGGAGAGATCGAGATTGCAATGAACTTAATTGCTACAATACAGTCTTTCGGGAGAGAAGAGGAGTACCAGAGCCACCGCCGAGAGCTCGATGGACGGATACCCGTTGAAGTTTGTGAGATTCGATCATGGCAATTTTAGGGTTAGTGAGTGGAAAGAGAGATGCGAACGCCGAACAAGACACAGGGCAGGGAAAAAGAGAACGCAAGTTGGAAGTTCTGCTAATTTTGGGGTTGTAATAAACGACAGCTTTTTGTATTTTTTTAAAAGAAAATGAAACCAACGCCTTAAAAAAATTACATTAAATAATATAAAATGTTATATCTATCAATTATTTTAAAAAAAATTATATAAAACATTTTTGTTAGTAGATCTTACACTCTCCGAACTTCAATTCATGAAATCAACGTAAATATCAACAAAACCATAAAATCCATTTTTCTATTTTTCTCACTTCCAAATAATTAATATCTCAATTTAAGTTTATAGGTCGATCTACACTTTACAACATATATTAAGCATGAGTCTGGTTCTAGTAAGAATAACCCTTATAGTGTAAAATGAGAAACAATTTCTACCATTAGATTAAAGGAGAAAATAAGTAAAAGGAAAAAGCGGTGACAAACTTGTAAATAAACTAATTTTGACCCAAAAAGGTTCATTGTGTTCCACTTGTAGGTTCAGTGTGGTCCATTTGTAAGTTAATTGTGGTTCACTTGTAAGGTTCTTTGTGCAACCCGGTAGAGAGTGACCCGGACCCGAAACCCGAACCGAACTGACCCGACCGAACCCGAAAGTTGACCCGAACAACGAAAAATGAACCATCCGAACATGACCCAGACCCGAACCGAACCCGAACTGAACCGAAATGACCCGAACCGAAATGACCCGAATAAAATGTAAACCAAACTGACCCAAACCTGAACTGACCCGAACCCGAAATGACCCGAACCCAACTGACCCGAACCCGAACTGACCCGAACCGAACTGACCCGAACTAAACTTGACCCGAAGTAACCCGATCCGAAATGACCCGATCCAAAACGACCAGAACTAATTCTGACCCGAAATGACCCGATCTGAAATGACCCGAAACTTTAGGGGTGAAAAAAGAAATAACATATTATATACTTTTATAAATATGGGTGAAAAAAGGAAACTTTAGGGCTCAATGAGACGATGACCCGCACAATAGGAAAATAAAACAAATGAAAAAAGAAGAGATGGAGTTTCGAGCAGCCGATCATTTACAACATTTCTAAACTCTACACTAATATACTATAGTCTACTCTACAGTCTACACCACCAAGTAGGGATGAGCAAACGGATTATCCGATCCGAAATAGCGGATATCCGAATTTTTGGTCAAACTTAGTGATCCGTATCCTATCCGTTATTAACTGGATATCCGATAAGAAATATTCTTTTGGATCGAAAATCCGAGACTGGATATTATGGATATCCAAATTATCCGTTTTAGCATTCTTTTTTCAAATTATATTATTAAAATTAAGAAAAGTTATGAATAAATAAAAGATATAACTAACCAAATTATCCAGATTTTATCGGATCGGATTGGCCGGATGGGCGGATCGGATATTTTTGTGCACCCCTACCACCAAGCCTAGTTGTATCCCTAAATCTTACGTAGGCCCCAATTATTTGGGGGCCCTGCTTCATCTAACCGATTGAACCGGGTAATTAGCCGGATCTGACACTAATTAGCATAGTTAAATTGAGACGCGTGTTAAAATATATAGATATGTCATGAATGTGTCAATGATATATTATCCAATCTAATTAATGATATATTTATGATACAAGATATGCCTGAATGTGCCCACAAGTATATAATACAATTAGTAATTTTTTTTATAATTAACTAAGTAGAAATTACATCTAAATCTTTGTCAATAATAATATGTAGTAACTGTGTTTTGATACAAGACACATTTAAGTAGCCATTAAAGTGCCCAAACTTTCTACGTTAAAAACTCACCGTTGCGGGTGGCCTTATAATTTTTAAAAAATTGAATCCAAATAACACCCGAATCCGAATTGACCCGACCTGAAATGATCCGATTCGAAGCAATCCGAAAAGGACCCGAACTGAACTAGACCCGAACCGAACTACACCCGAACTGAAATGACCCGAACCGAAATGACCCGAACCCAAACTAACCCGAAATATTATGACCCGAAACGACCCAAACCCAAACTAGACCCGAACCCGAACATGACCCGAACCCGAACCGAACCCGAACCGAACAAGACCCGAATGACTATTTGACTCGAACGGACCCGACCCGAACGACCCGATCCGAATTGACCCGAACAAGCCGAATTGCCAGGTCTATTAGAAAGTAGGTTCATGAAGTTTAATTATTTGGTTCATTGTCTTCAACGTGATGGTTCAAAATTTTAAATCACTCGGTTCATATATGACAAGATGCGTAAAATGTATAAAAGAAAAGTATTGAATTCATTGTTTTTAAGTTCATGAAGTTTATTTATTTGGTTCATTGGATTCGACATAATGATTCATGAATTTGAATCACTCGGTTCATATATGACAAAATGCGTAAATTGTGTAAAATAAAGGAATTTGGTTCATTGTGTTTCACTTGTAGGTCCATGTAGTGTAATTATACAGTTCATTTAATGTTAAAGTGCATAGACAATAACTTAATCCTCAAACACACATAACAAAACATTGTTTGAGATTTATACTCAACCGTACAAGTAGTAATGAAATAAGAACAATCTTGTGATAAGTGAAGAATGCAGGCATCGTATCGTTCTCATCATCATCATCCAATGGGGCTTCACCAATGGTACTCCTATTATTATGAAAATCCTTCGATGAAACTCCATCAGTACTAGCATCACCATTTTAATGAGACATGTTATTAGAATGACCCGAGCTTGAGGAGCAATCAACAAAAAAATGTAAAGCTATGTGTAAAATGACATGAAACACATAATGAGTACTACAAATGTGCAAATACGATTCTTCTTTTGGTTCATAAAGAATCTCATTATGGTTCATAAATTTTCAAAGAAAGGTTCATTAAAAACTATAAAACGGTTCATGTAAATTAAGGCACATATGTTGAGGCATTTTGTCGAACACATGGTGGACAATTAGACAAGCATACCCTTTCAACCTCTCTATTCAATCGAAATTGTCAATTTGCAATGTAAAAGACATAAACAATCTACAAAAGAAACGTAAAACCTATGTGTGAAGTAACATGAAGCACATAATGAGTACTACAAATGGGCAAATACGTTTATTGTAATATCCGGTTCCGTTTCTGAGCCCGTAAGTTACTCCGAGTTTTTCTACTCAGTCAAGTGGAAAGTTTTTGAGGATAAAATTAATTAATTATAGTTTCTGGGCAAGATTTGCAATAAAGAGAAATTTGGGATGGAAAGTGGAATTTTGTGCCGACTTTAGATGCTTCTATTGAAAGGCTTTCGTACGCAAGTTGAGATGTGTGTTAGCCCCGTCCTCATCCATTTAGATATGCTCAGAGAGTGGAAGTCGGTCAAAAGACGAAGGTCCTTTCTTCAATATGAAGGATTGATCACATCTTTCGTCCCTATCCACGAGGGTGACCAAATTGAAGGAGATGGAAGTTCCGTCAGTCATCGTCCACAGAGCACCATCAGGTTCGTCGTCGTCGAGCGTCCGTCTTCTGAGTTGTATACCGTCACCGGGAGCCTCGTCGCCGGTAAGTAACGGTTTCCGGGTTTCTCTGTTTTGGTCGTTGGTTAGGTCGAGCGCCGGGGGGTGTGTGGTCAGGTCTTGCAAGTGTCGGGCGTTGAGATCGAGGGCGGCCGAGGAGGCCGGTGAAGTCGAGCAAGCGCGGAGTCAGGGGTGAGACCGGCGATAGGGGTCGGGCCGGCGTGTGTGGAGGAAGCCCGGCGAGGGTCGTTTGGGGCTGTAGAATGAAAGTAGGGAAGGCTGACCGACGAGTTCGGAGTAGGTGGTTGTCTTTGACGGGATCGTGGACTCGCCTGGCTGCCTTGTGATCGGCGGGTCTGCATCTCAATTGAAAGGAAAGTCAGAAAGAAGATGGGCGTGGGTTTATGAAGGAAGTGGGGCCAAATTAGGATGAGGTGGCCAAAAAGAAAAGTCAAAGAGGGGGAAGGAAAGAATAGAAGAGTGGGCTAGCAAGCATGTGAAGTTGGTCAGATGAGAGTGATCATGTGAATTAGCTTGTAGCTAGTTAGTTAGTTGTTGTTTGTTGTTTTAAGTAGGTACTCTCGTAATTAGTGTTTAAGTTGGTTGGGCTAGTTAGTGTTAAGTCGAGTTGGGTCGGGTCGGTTTGGGTATTTAGTCTATTAATTTGAGTAAATAGCATTTTAGTAATTTTAGTATTCTTATTATCGTATCCAGGAAATTCAGTTCATTTTGAGGCCCTGGCATTCTTTGTTCGTAGGAAATTCCTTCGTGTTTCAGGTAAGTCGATTTTCGACTTGCTCAGTTCTATTCTAGCTCGTTAGGCTGTGTGCTGTGATTGTAGGATTGGTTTTGGGAACTAGTCCCGATCGATTATTTTTATAAATGATTTCTGCTATGGTATGATATTATGTGCAACGTTGTTTCTCTATGTTTCATGGTTGAAAATGTGGTTGAGTGTACTTCAGTGTGACTGAGGCTTCAGGGAAGCTAAGATTAATATGTAAAGGAAATCCCGGGTGCAATGGAGATGAAGGGTTGCATCGACTGGGGACGTGCAATGGTGGAGAAGGGTTGTATGTCCAATCGGGGTGCAATGGTGGAGAAGGGTTGCATTGCCGGTTAGGAGCGCAACGAAAGTTGTAGCTCCGCCCTCACTAGGAAAGTGAGTGGAGGTATATGTTTGTGTGAGTATGGGTGTGTAAGTGAGGAGGTGTATGTCGTTGTGTGGAGATGGTCGGATGTGAAAGCGGGATGGTGTAGGTATGCGAATGTGTGGATCAGTGGAGGTATGTGCAAGTATGGTGCGTATGTGTGAATATGTGTCTCTGTGAATGTGTGAATATGTGTCTCTGTGAATGTGTGCGTAAGTGAACTTGTGATTATGATTATGTTAGTAAATGGAATGTGCGTGACTGACTGGACCTAGGACTGGATTTAGAGTTATGCGTGTGATTGTGGACTTTTGTTTGCTGACCTTAGAATCAAAACTGATTTTGAAACGTCCTGTGGTTGCTGTGCTTAGTCTAGCTTGTTAGGATAGCAGCTGACCCTTCGGGGACACTATTTTTTTTTTTCTTTCAGTTCAGGTAATCTCAAGGTGTCGTGGTCGAGCCTCGGCGAAGTGGTGGGCAGAGCGACAGCACATGTCACAGTAGTTAGATTTCGGGGTTGTTCTTTAGCTAGTTCTTCCTGTTTGTTTCTGATATGGTTAAGTGAGCATGAATTGGATAGGTTGTTGGGCTTGGAGTTGTTGTTAGTTGAGTTGTTGTTAGAATTTGTTCTGGTGTTGTTCTTGGGGATTGATTCATAAAGTCTTGGTTTGTAAACTATAAATTCTATTTCTTTTATTGTACGAGTTGGATGTTTTCTTGTTTTCTCGCCGTGCCCGCGTTGCAAGATTCAGTTGTTCGGTTGTCAAACTAGCTTGGTAGTGCCTCGTGAGGTCTACGACCGAGTAACGCCTTGTCAAAAAGACAGGGCGTTACATTTATTCTTTTGGTTCACAATGAATGTCATTATGGTTCATAAATTTTTAAGGAAAGGTTCATTGAAAGCCATAAAACGGTTCATCTTAATTAAGGCACGTGTGTTGAGACATTTTGTCGAACACATGGTGGGCAACAAGACAAGAATGAACTTTCGCCATAGCTATTCAATCGAAACCATCAAAATTGAGTTGTTCATGTTGTCATAACCTTTCGACAATGCAAATTTAACGAGTTCACACAAAAGAGAGCAGATTAGAGCGAAAACATCCATATAGTAACGAGTTTCACAATTATAAGCACAATTGATAGAAGTTCACAAAAATAACAAGTTTCAAAATTTGAAATCATCTACCTAAATCCATAAGAAAGGAATTGAAGGTCAAAGGAATCAGATTAAATTTTGTTGGAGAAGGGAATTGAAGGGAATCATGTTGGAGAAGAACAATGGATGAACTTGGGAGAAGAACAATGGATGTATGACGATTTCCGAAGGAGAACGATTGAGAAAGTTGGGAATGAACGAAGCAGAAGGTCGATCAAAGAAGGATTGAAAGTAGAAAAAGACAAAAAAATTTCCTTACATATAAAAGGGGCTTAAAAAAGTGGAGGTAATCCGGACCATTGAATTCTGGATATCTAACGGATGAGATTTGATCTCATTTTACATTTTAAAGGTTAATCTCACTTGATCCCCTTTCTATTAAGCATACCTACTTTTTAAACTTAAATACCCTTACTTCAATTAATTTAACTCTCAATAGATTATAAATCTAAATTTGTTAGGATTGTTATGATTCTAAATCTCAACACATTAGATGCTTACAACATTTCTACCAAATTCTAGACTTTCTTTTTCACACCATAGTCCGTATGATCATCCAAGTCCAAACTTACTTTGGAGCCAAAACATTTCAAGTCAAAATGTACTCAAATTTTAAGGTTGGAGCCAAGATTTGATTTAAGTTTCATGTCATTAATATATGTAGAACTTATTTGCATCAAAAAAATGTCAATCAATGATTTCTTCCATAAACACATTTGATTTAAACTTGCTTCTAGATGAATTGTCCAACTCCAACCAATCAGATCCTATCGAAGGAGAAACATCGATGCCGTTGAGGAATGTGCAAGTGGAATCGATCTTAATGCACCTGCAATTCATGAAGAACATTCCATATTTGATTTCAATCTATCTTCAATCCATGAAGATGATGTCAACGAGGGTATGTAATGCTTTAAAGATTTTCATTGTAATTTTTAGATTATTTTATCGTTTTGTTATTGTTGATCATTTGTATTCAAACAATATGATAAGTTCATTGTTGGTGGTTGTTGCATTGGTTGTTGTTTTGAGAAATACGTAGCAATACTCCTTATGTTGAATTTGGATCATAAAGGGTTGTTGGTTGTTGTTATGCGAAATGGTACTCCTGTTGGTTGTTGGTTTAAGAAAAGGTATTAATCATGTTGAATTTGTCTATTGTTCATTTACTTGCAAATGTAGAAACGATGACACAATTGAAGATGAAGGTCAAAAAATGACAAGGTTTATATCAAACGAGAAACGAAAAAATGATATACGATGCCTTGCTCGAGAGAGTTCTAAATGGAAGATTGAAATGCAATATAACCAAGGAGGTTTCTTCTGGTGTCAATACAAACCGTTCAAAGAATATGGAAGCGAGCGAAAGATACTCCAAGAGGTAGAGTGATTGATGTATCTCATAGACGAACAAAAATAGTGGTCGAAAGCGAGTTGAAATGTATTTAGTTCGTATGGCTGGTATTGACTTGGATAAAAGATCAACATTGAGATCTCTTGTTAAAGAATTGGGTATGAATCATGTCACACTATATGCATTCACTTTTCAAGGAAGGTCGTTTTCGCCGTTACTTAAATGCGGTTAAACCATATTTGAAAGAAAGAAACAAGAAAGACCAACTTCAGTTTTGCATTTCTATGTTGGAGACATGCAGTATACCACATGAACCAAAATTTGTTGGTATGTACAATGTTGTACACATTCATGAGAAGTGGTTCCTTATGATAAAGAAATAAAAAACGTACTACCTACTCCTTGATGAAGAAGATCCATTGCGCTCATGCCAAAGCAAAACTTTCATTCTAAAAGTGATGTTTCTAGCTGATGTTGCAAGACCACGATTTGATGAAGAAGAAAAGGAGATATTTTCGGAAAAATTGGAGTGTTTCCGTCAGTGACTATGCAGCCAGCTCGAAGAAGAAGTCGAAACAGAGAAGTTGGGACCATGGAAACTAAACCGATCACATCTGTCACAAAAGATGTTATACGATCATTTTTAGTAGAAAAAGTGATTCTGGCGATTCAAGCTATGTGGCGAAGAGATGATGTAGGAAGTACCATTTTCATTCAACAAGATAATGCGAGACTTCATGTTCAACCGGATGATCAACGTCAACTAATGGATTTTATTCAAGATTGTTTTGTCAGCTATCAAACTCTTCGGATATGAATGTGCTGGATCTTGGATTTTTTAATGCAATCCAAACATTGCAACAAAAGGAGCGTACAAGGACAATGGATGAGCTAATTGTTTCGATTCAAAAGGGATTTGAAGATTACCCAACTGAAAAAATCAACCATGCTTTTTTGTCTTTACAACTATGTATGATGAAAACGATGCAAGTAAGAGGATTTAATCGATATAAACTACCTCATATGCATAAAGAAGGGTTAGAAAGGTACCAAAACAAATTCTGTGTGATTATGCTTCGGTAGAAAACACCAAACAACTATTAGAGTGAGGGCTTATTCATTATATTTTTTGCTTATTCAAGACTTGATTTCTATTGCTACTGCTTAATTTGTTTTTGAGCTGATTTTTTTATGGTATAGTGTACTCCCATTGTTGTTGAAACAAATGAACTTTTTCTTCTTGAAGCCTTTTTCAACATTCTAGTGTAGCTTCTAATTTTTTATAACTGTGTTTCTTCTTTCAATTCTTATGGTGTATGATTTTGTACATATCTGGGGCTAGCCATGAGAATGGTACTGATTTTGAAATTTTAAGAATACAAACAACATAGGTTAACAATACAAACACATAAATGTAGAATATGTAACATTTAATTTTAATATTATGATTATATTGTAGAGGTTTTTGTCGGAAACCACCCGTAAGATAGGTCATATTGCGCTTAACCACCCGTCTAATAACTATTTACCGTAAACCACCCGTATAATGGGTTCCGTTAGCAAATGACCACCCCTAGACATATGCCGTTAAAGTTCCGTCAAGTGTGTGTATTTTTTGTTTGGGAAATTCCGTTTGGTGCCCTTGAGTTTTTAGCATTTCCGGATGCTGCCCTAAAAAAAAACTTATTCCGCGTGGCACCCTCAAAATTTTCAGAAAGTTCTCCCCGTACCCCTAAACTTTTAAAAAGTTCGCCGTATGCCCTTTCTTTGGCTTTTCCTCAAAATTTTCGTTTTTTTGCGGGTTTTTTGTTACGAAACATAATAATTATTATTTTAGTGACTATAAACGAATAAAATAAGTGAAACAACTATATATAGAAAAGTTTGCATCCTTTTAATTTTTTATTTAAAACTCTTTTTCAGTTTGTAATGTAAAAAAATATTTATTGTGTTTTATTAAGATAGTGTATTAAAAAAATACAACCACTTGAATATTTAATTTGTTTTTAATTAAATAGTATAAAATTTGTCATAAATTAAATTGGTACACATTAAATAAAAAAAAGTGTGTTAGTTGTATTGGTTAATTATTAGTATTTTTTTAGAAAGATTCAACACTAATTTGTATTTTCATCTCAAATATTACTTGGTAGGTGTTCTAAAGTAGGTCTTCTTAATTACTTTTATATATTCACCTACTTAAATAGCACTAATATTTCGTAACAAAAAAACCGCAGAAAAAACGAAAATTTTGAGGAAAAACAAAAGAAAAGGCATATGGCGAACTTTTTAAAAGTTCAGGGGTACGGGGCGAACTTTCTGAAAAGTTCGAGGGTACCACGCGGAATAAGTTTATTTTAGGGCACCATCCGGAAAAGCCAAAAACTCAAGGGCACCAAACGGAATTTCCCAAACAAAAAATACACACACACTTGACGGAACTTTAACGGCATATGTCTAGGGGTGGTCATTTGCTAACGGAACCCATTATACGGGTGGTTTACGGTAAAAAGTTATTAGACGGGTGGTTAAGCGCAATGTGACCTATCTTACGGGTGGTTTCCGACAAAAACCTTTATATTGTATTATAAAAATTGCGAAACTACAATGTTATTAGCCATAAGATCATTAAAAAAAGTTGATATTCTTGACCGGTTAGATCGACATGGACCTCCCGGTAATATGTCATGACCCGATCCGACTTGACCCACTACCCAATTTACTCGAAAATGTACCCAATCCGAACATGATATAACCGAACTTGAACCCGACCTAAGTGACCTGTTTGAGAACTTTATATAAAGGTAATTGACTCTTCGATTACCTAATGATACAAAATGTTATATGTATTAATTAAAGATCAATACTTGTGTATTGGGAATTTGTCGTAATTGAAAATTTTATATGTTTTATAGATAAATAGATAGATAGATAAATATTTGGGCGGTAATTGTTATTGGTTATTAATATATTTTATAAATATTTACTTTTATGAGATCAAAATATAATGCATTGTGTTTAAATGTGTTTTAGGAGGTTTCTGACCAAAAAAAAAAGTGTTTCAGGAGGAATATTTAATGGAGGATCATAAATAGGCAATCTTTTAATTTAATAGGAAAACAATAAAAAAAACAAGCACTAATCATCCCTAAGAAGAAAAGCCCTTTTGAAAAAATGCTATAGATAAAAAAAAAAAAAAAAAAAACATGCTTAAACCATGTGAATTTGAGAACCTTGCCTTTATCCGTTGGGGTTTGTGGTATAGGGCTTGATACACTTTCTCCATGGAAGTATACTTTTTTTAACTCGAAATTCGTAAAAAGTAACTAGTTTTCACTCATTTCGAGAGACAAAAAGTATACTTTTACTCAAAAAATACTTTTATGGATAAAGTGTAGCAAACTCGTAATAGAAACTCAAAAACCTTTGACACTTGAAATATTAGAGACATAAAAAAAATATAATTGTCTCCATTAAAACTCAACAAAAGACCCTTGACAAACACAGAATAAAACCTAGATGATTGAAGGCGTTAACTTGTTTCTTATTCAAGCAATTATCAGCTTTTGGTGTTTTCTATGTGCGGTAAAAGTGGACTTCTCTGAACATTCTGATAAACCTTCAAGCTTTCAATGGTACAAAACCTCTCATAATAGATCAAGGGAGATACTATACATCACACACTTTTACTATACATCACACTTAAAATTACCTTAATAACCTTTCTTAATAAAAAATTAATAAAAATAAAAGCCTTATGTATTAAAATATTTTGTTGGATTTACTACCTTAATAAATCTCAATAGCCTTTAAAAGGAAAAAAATAATCAATCTCAATCTATTTATCCCTTATTCTAATCTTTCATTTCTTTTAATATTTTTTTACCATTTATTATTACGAAATCATGCATAAAAAATCAAAACTTATCGTACTATATAAGAATAAAAATAAAAATAAACTTTATATAGCGTTGTATATATAAAATAATTTTTTTGGGAGATGCTATAGATCACACGCTTTTATTATTACGAAATTATTTTATCATTTATTTTTGAACATATTAGAGTTTTATAATACGAGAAAAAACCATTGTATAGATTAGAATTTTTTTAAAAGGAGAAAAAATCATTATATAGCTCCCTATTAATTATATATAATAAGACTAAATTTTTTGTTAATTGAAACTATTATTTAATGTAGGAAAAAGTATTTGTTGGGTTCAATTTTTGTAAAGTAAATATCTCGTTGGATGTAGTATATAGATTTTGCTTAAGTATATTCTTGTAATTTAAGGTAGTTCTTAGATTTTGTTTAACTTTTCCAAAATTAGTTTTAAAGGTATTTAAGTAAAAATATTGGAAAAGTGTGAAGGAGATGGAAATTTAAGTGTGATGTTTAGCAGCTATGTAGATCAACATCGTGGCCGACACTATGGCCAAATTCCACAATCGATTTCGATCTCAAAATCTTACAACACACCTAGACCTTGTTAATCTCATTTAAAAAATGCACTAGGACGACCTATCCCCAAATGGATCCTTCTAATTCATTTCCTCATAAATAAAATCTATGTGCGAAATCTTCTAAATTTGGATTCTAAAATAGGGTAAACATTTTCCTATTAGGTCGGAATCCCGATGTATTATACATCTTCTAAATTTGTTTCTTATTCAAGTATGTTATTTTGGAAGTTCCAACAAGGAACAAACGCGTCAGTAATGCTCCGGGGTCACCACCACAATCAAGTCCCAACCGTTAACCAAGGCCCAAAAAAACGAGGCTTTTCTGTAGTGCTTCAACTTTCTTTACTCGAAAGTTGAAATATTATACGCTTCATTTTGGGTAGCTGTTTTTGTTTTTTCCATAGTTGTTGGCCTGTTTTTTTCCCTGTCATCTTATTAGTACTCAACACCTTCGAGCTAGCACACTAGAGAAAAATTCACAGGTTTCAAACCCTTGACAGAGAGACTAGAGAATACAAACTGAGGTCTTTCATGTCAATGTCATCTTTTTATTGATACTCAACATCATTTACACTTGACTGAATACTAATCTGCATTCTGCCCAAATATTAACATGAACAACACAACCCGTATAGTGTTTACTCACTAAAAACGTAATCAAAACAAACAAGACCACTAAACCCGCTCTTCCTAATTCATACACATCAAACCCTGATCCACAGTTGCAGCAAATGCCCTAAATCAGCTTGTAGTAGCAGCATTGCCTGATTAGGACAACATCAAACCCTGATCCACAGTTGCACTTGAATTTGAGATGAGTGGTGTCCCCATCTTTCTTTGCACTCACCACATCCTCCTCTGCTTCCTCTTCAACTTCCACTATTGCCTAAAAGCATTTCCCACAAGGTACCAACAAAATGGGGTCAAATTTCATGCCAAAATTGCAAGTGAAAACTGACAGTGAAAAGCAAGAATTTGAGAAGCAAAAAAAAAGCGAAATCAGCTTTTGAGAAAGTTTCCGGGGAAAAGAGAGACCTTCTCCGTTGAAACGTTGGTTAGCCCATCATCTTGTTCCTCTCCTTTAACCATCTCGTCGACCAACTGTTTCATCGCTCTGATCCTCTCCATCTGATCCTGCCTTCTCAATCTCTGTTACAGAACACCGAGTTCGATCAAAACCCTAAGAATCAGAAATCGATGCAATCAAATTGATAAAGAACTACCTTGGGCGACGGGAACTCTTGAGCCGAAACGTTTCCGAAAGATCCGGATGGCGAATTCGGATCGGTTCTTGAACCGGCGACATAGCTCGGAGCCGAGAGCGGGTTCTGGAGTTGAGAGAGAGGAACCGGATCGGAGGTCGAGCGAGCGAGCGGGCGAGACGGGAAGGCCGGCGGAAGCTTCTGAGCGGCGCCGCAAGATCTCGGGGAAAGATCTTCCTGACGGCCATGGTAGAACGCTTCCGCCGGAGGCTCCGGATTGTCGGCGCCGATTGGGAGCTGGAGGACGCGGAATCCTCCGGAAAAAAGGCGCTGGTCGACGGCGACCGGTGGAGACGGAGACGGCCGCTTCAACGGAGTGATGTTTCCGTACGCGGTGTACGGAGAGGAAGAGTCCACGGCGATCTGGTAGCGGCCTTCGTCGGCGCCGGAGAGGTAACCGGCGACGGCGTCTGGAGCGATTGGGGAACAAGCCATCGTCGAGCTGTGGTCTTGACCGGAGTTTGCGCTCTCTTTCTGAAATATTTGTGGATTTTGGCGCTTGTTAGTTGTTACAATTCTCTGTTCTGAATTCTGGTATATATAGGAGGTTTGACAATGGCCGTTCTCGCTTTGATTAAGGCCGATTAGCAAATATGCCCTTAACAAAGTTTTTTTTTTTTTTTTGAGAGCAAACACACAGCTTCCATTACTTCACATCATCAAATACAATCTTCTTAAAGAGGTCATCAAAGCAAGAAATGCTATCAACTAAAACACAGGAATTGGGAGACGCTGCAGCCAGCCAGTGGGCTGCTTTGTTCCCTTCCCTTTTAACATGACTCCAAAGACAAACAACAAACTGATTTCCTAGCAACCTGATGTTGTGCAAAGCAGCTCCAAGCAAACCCTTCCAAGCAATTGCCTTCTGCAGCTTGTTGATCAGCGCTAGACAATCAGACTCTAGAGCGACATGGGTCATCTCAGCATCTAGACAGCACCTTAGAGCCCAAAGCATCGCTTCCGCTTCTAGGAGTTCAACTGAATCCGTTGGAGCAGTGCGCTTCGACCCAACTAACAAGACTTGCCTATTTGCATCCCTGACAAGAAATCCAATCCCGCACCATTCTTGGCCAACCATGGCATCGCAATTAATTTTGAAAAGGCCGTGCTCGGGAGGGGACCAACATGTTGGGGATCGAGCGGGAGGCGTAGGTACCTCAGTTCTGCGGCAGCAAAGCTCAAACTCATTGCAGGCAATCTTGGCTGAATCAACAACTTCCCATGGTTCCTGCCAGGAATTCTCAAACAGAAATTTGTTGCGGCGTCTCCAAATACTCCATAACAGATTTGCCCAAAGCTCCAACTCCGATCTCTGGCCATGGGACCGAACCGCTTCGAAGAACTGCAGTAAAGTTGCTGAGCCATATTTCCAGCGACGCAGAGTCGGAACCAACTTCCAAATTCGCCAGACCTCACGACATTCGACCAGAGCATGCATGCTTGTCTCGCGCCGTCCACAAAAGTTGCAACAATCATCCGGCGTGATATGGCGTCTAGCAAGATTAGCTTTCGTAGGTAACACATCTCTGAACATTCTCCATAGGAAAGATTTTACTCGTGGAAGGATATTTAATTTCCAAAGACTTCTCCAAATGCCCCTGGTATTTTGACCACCCGAGGAGTCGACTCCCCTGCAGGATTCAATATCGTGTTCAAGAAGTAAATGGTAGCATGTCCTAACACTGAAGAAACCGTTCCTCGAGTAGTACCAAATCAGCTCATCTTGGCAGCACGGGTCAAATAATTTGATTTTCCGGATTAACTCCACATCACAAGGAAGGAAGGTATCTCTGAGAAGCTGAATGTTCCAGGAAGCGGAATTCCAGTCAATCAAATCCACAACCCTCAAAGACAAGTCACAGTTTTGACCACAGTAGATGGGTCGGAAGTTGTGTGGTCGAGGCAACCATTTATCCTCCCATACCCTGAACGAGCTGCCATTCCCAACACTCCAGTGTAGACCTTTTTCCAGAGCAGATCTGCCAGAAATTATGCTGCGCCATGTGTAGCTTGGGCGATGTCCTAAAGGGGCCTCAAGAAAGCTGCAGTGAGGGAAATATTTCGCCTTCAAAAGCCTGGACACCAATGAATCTGGATGCATCATGAGTCTCCACCCCTGCCTGGCCAATAAAGCAAGGTTGAAATTTTTCATATCCCGAAAACCAAGTCCTCCTCGATCCTTTGGAAGGCAGAGCCGTTTCCAGCTCATCCAGTGGGTTTTCTGCTTTCCGGAACCGTCACCCCACCAGAACTTGGCAAGTAACTGTTCGATATCTTCACATATGCCAAGAGGGAAAGCAAAGCACGACATTGTGTATGTCGGAATAGCCTGCGCAACAGCCTTGATCAACACTTCCTTTCCAGCCCGAGAGAGACACTTTTCCTTCCATCCACCAAGTTTCTGCAATACTCGTTCTCTGATCTGCCCAAATATGACCTTCTTAGACCGACCCACCATCGTTGGCAATCCCAAATACCTCTCGTGTTTATCAACTTCCCGAACGCTCAGAATGTTTCCAATCTCACGACGCCGATCTTCCCTCACATTCTTGCTAAAAGATAATTCGGATTTTGCAAAATTCACCTGTTGTCCCGACGCTTCTCCATAGACATGGAGGATATTCACAATCTCGGTGCTCTGTTGACAGGTTGCTCTTGCAAAAAGGACACAGTCATCAGCAAAGAAAAGATGGGAAATCGACGGCGCTGTTCTGGCAATACGGATACCTCTGATTCGGCCTTGTCGTTCACTCTGACGAAGCAAACTGGATAGGCTCTCGGCACATAGAAGGAAGAGGTAAGGGGACAGGGGATCCCCTTGCCGCAATCCTCTTTCGGGAGTAAAAGCCGGAGTCGGCTGTCCATCCATTAGTACAGAAAAGGAAACTGACTTGACACACCGCATGATCAGTTGGATCCACCTCTCATCAAACCCCAGCCGTTGCATGCAATGGTCAAGGAAGTCCCACTCAACACGGTCGTACGCTTTCGCCATATCTAGCTTCAGGGCCATATAACCCGTTTTACTTTTGCATTGCTTCATGTGGTGGAATAACTCGAAAGCCGCTAGAACATTGTCCGTGATGAGTCTTCCTGGGACGAATGCACTCTGACTCTCAGCGATCAGCTTGTGGAGACAAGTTTTCAGCCTATTCGTTAGCACCTTTGAAATGATTTTATAAAGAACATTACAAAGGCTAATAGGGCGGAGGTCCTTCATCCTGCACGGCTCTCTTACTTTTGGAATTAAAGATAGGAAAGTGTAATTTAACCCCTCTGGAAAGTCAGCACCATGTAAAACAGAGAGAACAAAAGAGGTGACTTCAGCTCCGACGATATGCCAAAACTTTTGATAGAACAAAGCTGACATGCCGTCCGGACCCGGTGATTTCGTGGGATGCATGGAAAATAGGGCCACTCTAACCTCCTCCGAAGTAAAGGGTTGAAGTAGCTCTTGGTTATCAACATCCGACAACAGCGGCTCGAGTCCTTGACAAGCTGACATTGGATGAGCTCTGATCTCGGACTTAAACAAGTCTTTGAAGTACTTTGTGGCCACTGACACCTTACCCTCAAACGACCTCCATTCAACATCATCATCATCTTTCAACATTTTGACCCGATTTCTTCTACTCCGACTCGACGCCTTTAAGTGAAAAAATTTAGAGTTCCTATCGCCCCATTTCATTTCGTTTGCCTTTGCACGTTGATACCACATGATCTCCTCGCGCCTCATTAGCTCTCGCTCTCGACCCTCAAGATCACGTCGTCTGTTAACAAGGGAGCCAGTGCAGCCGTGCTTTCCTATGGAGCGCAGTTCACTGCGGATCACTTCCAACTCGCGTCTCACATTCCCAAAATGGACTTTATCCCAATCAACAAGATCAGTTGAAACCCGTTCTAATTTCCCAAGGATTCCAGCTTCAGTGCGGAAAGAGCCAGGATTCAGCCACGCATTCTTCACAATTTCAGCACAGTCACTGTCATCCAGCCACATGGCTTCAAAGCGGAATGTCCGCGCCCTTTTCCTCGCTGGGTCAGAATCCACGTCGTAGTCCTGGTCCAACAAGATGGGGACGTGATCTGATCCCATACGCTCCAGATGACAGATTTTAGCTTTTGGGAAAAGTTCAAACCATTCAGCATTTGCTAGTCCCATATCGAGGCGCTCTTGTACAAAGTCGTCGCCCTCTCTACCATTGTCCCAAGTGAATCTCGGACCGACAAACGACACATTGCTGAAATCACAAATGTCCATCATCTCCCTAAAAGCTACAAGTTGGCTATACTCCGTAGGCAGACCTCCGCTCTTGTCTTCGGGACCATAGATTTGGTTGAAGTCGCCAATGCACAGCCAAGCAGAGTGAGCGTCCTCATTCAAACGTTTTAGGAGACTTCTGGTATGATGCTTTTCATCCTTTTTTGGCCAGCCATACAGACCAGTTAATCTCCATTCCGCATTCTTATACTTCACTCTCGCGTCAATGTGATGTCTTGTAAAAGATTGGATTGAGATATCGACCTCTCCCATCCACAATAAGCAAATTCCCCCTGAGCTACCAATTGGGTCGACTGTAAAATAGTTTGAGAAACCAAGCTTCCTGCGAACACCTTCCATCCTGTGCCGGTCTATTTTTGTTTCCATCAAGAATACCACCGCTGGGGCCATCCTTCTCACTAGAGCAGTGAGACGATTAACTGTTGGGGCCTTCCCCAATCCCCGACAGTTATAGCTTAAGAGATTCATGGCTCCCGGCAAGGAAGACTTGGCGTCTTCCCCGCCGATTCAAATCCACTGACATTCGGGCCAACGTTTTGTTTCTTCCGCATCTCCATGCCATCTACCATTTCTCGATGTTTAAGCTCGTCAACCTCCATCCCAGACATCTCCAGCCTCTCTTTCCTCTTTAGACTACAAGTTGCACCCGTCTCTGTTTTCTTAGCGTATTCAGATCGGGCCGCCTTCTTCAAGCTTCGCTTTTTGTCTTTTTTCTCACTGTCAAAGTTGTCAATCAACATGGTTGTGGTTTCAGCTGTCTCTGTGATACCAGCAAAGGGTGTTGCCACATCAGTAGGTGAGTTTTCTCCATCAGAAACTTCCACTACAGTCCTGTCTTTGCCCTTACCTTCTCCTGACACTGGCTCGTTTGGCTGATTTTTGTTCGGGTTCGTCTCTTTTCCAGCCTTTCTACTGTTGTCAACAATCTGAATTCCTTTCATCCTCATCACTTGAAATTCCTGATGGGCATCCAGAACTGATTCATTCCTCTCATCCAATTCTGTTCCACGATCGTGGCCTAAAAGAGACATCAGAGATTTCCTAGTGCCTCCTCTCTTTTGATTGCGATGGCTGCCTGACCCCTCCTCCCCATGTTGATTCGCCTTCGCCTGTAAAGCTTCCAATTCTCTGTTTCGCTCAAAAGCAATTTTTTCTGCTGATGGTTTCAATGGAGATGCACGTAACCACTCACCATATTCATTTTGGTAGCCACGTGCTTCTTCATCTTCACAATCAACTTCCACATGACCCACCATACCACAGATGTAGCAGAAGTTTGGAAGCCGTTCGTATTTTGCTGCGATCGACATCTTTTTGCCTTGTAGTTCCATCATTAGTCCCCGTTTCAACGGTTTCGTGATGTCAATGGAAACCCTAACTCGCAAGAAACGGCCTCCAACCGCCACTTCAGCCTCATCAACTTCGATCACCTGTCCAAAGCTTTCTCCTAGAATTCTTGCTGTTCTTAAAGTGATTGCTCCCAGCGGCACATCATAGAAACGCACCCAAAAATCAACATGTTCAAATTTCACCATTGATGGTTGCTCCGCCCCTGGTTCCTTCATCGCTAAGAGGGCGCGATCAAAGGCCCACGGACCCCCTTTAAGTACCCGATTCTTCTCATCTTCTGTTGCAAATTGAATCAGGAACAAATTGTGTTTGATTTCACGAAAGACAAACCCTTTCTTAACTCTCCAAGCCCCCTGCATCGTTGCTTTCAGAGCGAAACTGTTAAAAGGCCGGCTCGTCAGAAGGGTACCAATCAGAGTTCGCGCCCCTACGCCAGAACTTCCGCCTTCACCTTCCCCAACCTGAATTGCCACTGTCTCGCTCTCCCTCTCTGTGAGATGCAGATCCTTCCCTTTCTCCATAACTGTTGCCACAAAATGCCTCTAACCTGCAGACAGGAACAGAATCACAGACAATATCGGTGAATCTCGCACTTGCCGGCGAGAGAACCCTAGCTCCCACGGCCCTTGACCGGAGAGAAGAAAAAAACCGCTTGGGCTCGTCGATAACCGCTCAAACCGCCCTTAACAAAGTTTATAATGTGAAAAACACCCTAATTTAGATTAAATAGCAACGGGGCATTTTTTTTTGGGTATTTCTACCATTAAAATTTGAATGTTTTTTATTTCTTCTCATTGAAAAGAATGAAACTAATTTATTTTCCTTAAAAATAATAATCCAATTTAGTTTTATTTTAAGATATCTATCTTTTGTTTACAATTGGTAGAAGACCTAATTGTTCTTCCGGCAAACCGTCAATGCAACCATCAACCCTTCGACAGCAACTGTGATTGTCGTCGGCCTCGGCCCCTCCGTCGCCCTATAAATCGACCCAGTCCCAGCCCGTCGCCGTTCTAAATCGAGATTGGTAGAGTCGTCGACGATGACATTGCCTGGGCGGCGGCGAGATTGTATCGTGGGCGGTTGCTTAAGGGATTAGAGAAGCGGAGGTGGTAGGTGGAGGTAGGTAGAGAGGGAGACGGAGCCCTTGGGGGACTTGAAGGCGAGCAGGGCCTGGGAGCCGGTCATGGAAGGAGAGTCGGGGTACCAAGACTGTAATATTACTTCAAATTTTGGTACCAAGCCTGCAGTTCAGAGTTCGGAGTCATGCTCAAAAAATTTTGATGTACCATCCTTTCTAAATTGCATTTGCTTTTGAACAGAACATGTTGGTACCAAGACAATTGTGGTTTGCCTCTGGATCATTGAGGATTACAACAATCAAGAGAACGGGACCCAGAATAACGAATGCTCGTTAAAATCTACCCAGAAAAAGTTCAGTGTCAAATTGCGGAGAGCCAGCTCGGAAAAGTACGCCAGGGCGTTCTTACCATATAAGAGAAGCTCATCGGAGAAAGGCAGCCAATCGTCTACAACTACTTGTACTGTGCTAATAGATTGAATGATCCCCCTTCTCTATCGTCGGAGGTTCGTTTTAGCGTGTAGCGAAATTGAGGAGGAGCAGAGAGATGGGGAGGAGGAGGAATCCTGAGGTTGAAGATGATGCCATTGTTGACGGTGGAAGTGAATTGAACGGACCTGGTAGAGGATTTGTGAATTCTAGGTTAAGATTTTAATTATTTTGCTTTTTTTTTGTTTTTTTTTGGATTTTCTAATAACTTTCTAAATGAAAAAAATAAATAAGATCATTAGTTTCTTTAAAAATTAAGTTTATAATTTAACATTTGGGGTATTGGTGCTAATGTTTTAAAAATAAGGTATTTTTGCTATTATAAACCCTTTTAGGGGTATAGATTGCTAAAAACACTTTGATTAATTGGAGCTCCAAGAGTCGATCTGAGCCGTCCAATCTATGCAAATGTATACAGCATTTTGTATACTGTATTAAAAATCTTGCCACATCAATCTGAAAATTACCTTCAAACGATCACCTAACTTTTTTTAGTCGAGAGTACTACCCATGGAAGTTAAATCGGTGACCTTTATGTACTATCTTAGAGGCTTAACCGATCGACTAAGTGTCCGAAGGCAACAATCACCTTAATTTCAAAATTACATCGAAGTGGAAAATGTATGAGATGTATGGTTTTTTTTTTGGATTTTTATCCATTTGGCTATTCATAAAAAACAGGACATTAGCAAAACAGAAAAAAAAAAACTTTAAATTTCACAAGCTTGTAGTACAAACTACAAAATGGGATTGGGAGCTCAAATGAAATGCTACATATGAATCGGATATATGGCGCCTAGCTAGTTGTTTGTATTTTGTATATATTGTAATAACATCTAGTACGAGCTAGTGACCGGCTCCATGGTGACTCGGGCTAGAATACGCTTGGCTCTTCACAAAGCTCGACTGTGAAATGTTCGATGCGTTAGAAGATAAGGACGGCGCAAACGACAACGTAGGGTGAGTCGAAGGAGGAGGAAAAAACGCGCCATCTCTAAGAAGTCTGGATCCCTCCACATGAGATTGAAAGGAAATTGTGGTGAAGAGGAAAATGAAAATGAGAATGTTGATACAGTTGTGATTGAAATTGAAGTGAGCATGGTGTTGTTGATACCTCATGTTCTCTATCTTCTATGGACTCTTCATTTGTAATTGTTGAGAGCCTAAAATAGGCAACGTAAATGAGTGTCATTGTGTCAATTCAAAATGTTGGAATAAAGGTGGATGAGTACAGATAAGTAAATGAAAGTGTTACTTGTAGGTTGTGTTTCCGTTGAACATCTTGTGGTGCATATCATATGATGGTGTTGGTTTGGTAACTTTTGAGGGCAAAAATCTTTATGTCGTCCTAGCTAGAATCACAATTTGTCTTCATATTGGTGTTTCCAACTAATTATGATTTTGAAGGTCATTGCTCTTTATTTTGTCAATTAAAGCTTATACATTATATTATTAGGTCGGTCTTTAATTACGTTTAAATTAGCCTTTCTAAAAATATCATAAAAGACTCATTAAAATGATCGAGACGATATCTTTAATAATCACAATTAGATGATCGACTTTGATTTAAATGCTCCAACTTTAAGGGATATATACTTCATGTGGGAAGAAAATCTTACCCACCTCTATCTAAGTAATTAACACAATGGCACTCTTACTAACTTTTGTCCTCCTTAGTCACATAAATGAAAATCTTACCCACCTCTTTCTAAGTAATTAAGACAACTTTAAATTCCTATGAAAATGTAGGAATTGAAAAATCTATAGAATTCTTCAACCAAACACTTGTACTTTGTCAAAAATTCACGAAATTTTTTAAATTCATGTGAATTCATTTAGCAAGGAAACAAGCAATATAACTTTATCTCCAGAATTTGGTGTTTAAATTAAATAAAAGACATTTACTCCTACGATTATACACTGAAACTAAATTAATAATACAAGGTACTCTAGGCATACCCTTATACAATATAATGTTTAGTTCTATACTAACAAATAACCCGGCCAGTACCTGTACATGAGCATTATTTAATTATTTAATACTTTGTATACTCAATAATGATTACAAACATTGACATATGTCTACTTTATCTTAAAACGACGCTTATCTTTTAGATTGTAACATAAAATAATTCTTGTATATCATCAGATATTTATATAAAATATATAAATATATTGTATATTTAGAGAAAGACTCCTAAAACAAGGAGTCTTTCGGTAAGAAATAGGAATGAATCTCGGACCTTTAGTAATCTTCATCCAACGGCTCATATACACGCGTCCTTTATAAAAGAAATAATGCTTACTAAATTAAAAAAAAAACCTTGTCACATCGTCTTCCTCCGAACCCCAAATCTCTTTCCGCCTCCCTCTCAAATTCAATCTCAATCTCCACCTCTATATCGCCTCTCCCTCCGAACCTTGAAACTCCGCCCGCCTTCGCCTCTTCTCCGTCGCCATCTCTCGGCGCGAGCCGAGGCCTCCAACAATGGCGCCGTGCTTCGCCAATTCGACTTCGAACTCTTCACGATCGGCGCCAACAACGGCGGTGTTAGGGCTTCCCGGTTCGCCACCAGCTATGGCGCCTCCGCCGCCGTCTGTGAGCTTCCTTTCGCCACCATCTCGTCTAACACCGCCTCCGCTGCCATCTGTGCTTTTGTTATCGATCGCTAGTTCAATTCAATAATGGATCTAGTGAAATGGAGAGCAGGCGATTACAGGCGGAAGATCGAGAACTGGTTCGAGAAGAAGCCGTCAAATTCCTCCGGCGGCCGCTGCCTACACTTCATTCAGTTCGTCAATCAGGCGATCGTTCGAGTCCTGCTCGCGGAGGAGCGGAGAGATGGACAAGTCGATGAATCTGGTGACCACGAATCATCTGAGACACGTGGAGTCGCTCAGCACCGTTCCTTCTGGCACCGGCAAGATCCCACGGCTGAACGCGGTCATCCTCGGCGAGGCGCTTGCTTCCGAGGAGAACAATCTCATCTTCCCCAGCGAGGAGTTCGCTAAGTAGGCTCTTGGCCCTCTCCCGCCGGAATCCCGCAGTCGATCCCATGGGGATGCAAAATCGATTCGTTGGACAACGCCGAGTCATTGCACTTCTCAACAATGAACACTTCTCATGCCTCCATTTCTCAACAACTCACATCAGTTTTCTGTACTCTTGGATTTTGTTTGGTGCGGAGCTAGGCTGCGAAGTTGAGATGGCCAGGCCTCTTCGACGGCGTCGACTCGTCCATCGAGCCATGGATCGTCGATCAAATGCACACCGTACCTACACTCTTAAGTCACCTGACTATTTGATTGATTTTCAATTGGTTGATTTCCGTGGCCTGGCTCCTCAATTTGTTTATTCAATTGATTTTACAGTCAAAATGATTCATCGATTGATCTTTTTGTGCCTTTTAATTAGTTAAGTTGTTTGGTGATTCAATAATTGATTGTTTGTATAGTAGTAGCTTCCACTGCTAAAAATTGGTTATTTTGGAGCACCTGATTTAAGTTTCACATGTGATGATTGGATATTGGATGGGCTAGGGCTTTAGATTTCGTGATGAAAATCATCTATAACAATTGAGTTGCTTTTTTGATGACTTGTGTTGCCTCATGCTTTGTTGACAATCTGGATAGGCTTTTTAATCCGATCAAAAGCGAGTTTGAATGTATAACCAAGTGAATTGCTGAGATTAGCTCCCTGTTTGTCGTTTTGCTCATTCACAATTGTTGATTGGTTCATATGCTTTTTTCTTGCTCTTCATCCATTTGACCTGACCTTTAATTGACTGTACAACAAACGTCGTTTCAAATGACCGGAAAATTGACCATAGAGTTGAACAAGTATGGATAAACAAATTGACCCTAGAGTTCAACACATATTGATAAACAAATTGACAATAGAGGTCAACAAATTGACAATAAAGTTGAACAAATATTGATGAACAAATTGACCATAGAGCTGAACAAATTGGTATTAGAGTTGAACACATTATTATTACACATACCGTGTCTAAAAGAATGTTGGAAGCCTTGAAATCTCTAAGTATGATATGATCATCATGTAGGAAAGACAGGCCTCTGGCAACTCCTATAACCACTTTGATCCTTGTTGCCCATGACAATGGTTAGGCTCCTCCTATATGCAAAAATACAAAAAATAAATACATAGAATTAAGAAGCCAATGGTTGTATTCTTAAGACAAATACAAGTGTAAACAAAGTACATATTAGATCTTGAATATTATTTTAAATGACATTACTTTTGAAGAGGTGATTCTCTAAGCTTCCCTTTGGCATGAATTCATAGACCAATAATCTATCATCGCTTTCAACGCAATACCCAATACGCTTGACAAGGTTTGGATGGTGGAGTTGACCAAGATAGTTAATTTCCGTCCACATCAACCCAACCATATGCTAGTGAAATTGCTTGACCCATTTGACAAGTCTAGTTATATGCTAATAGACAAACTAGCCGCTCTGTCGTCAATCCACTTCAACCTCCACCCTAACGTCGAGGCTCTGCATGCAAACCATACAATAGAAATTGAAATGTAACGTAAAGGGAAAGACCTATAAGTATACAAAAATATCTATACAACTCATATATATAATATATATACAAAGACTAATTAAATCTTTCGTTTTATTACAATTGCAATATATATTGTTGCTACAAAAATATTATGATAAATGGAACGGGAGTGTTGTAGTAACAAATTCAGGTCATGCATTTACAAGAATTGTATATCATATATATACAAAGACTAATTAAATCTTTCATTTTATTACAATATATATTGTTGCTGCAACAATATTATGTTTGGTAGAAACATAATATTTGGTAGAAATGCTTGTACATGCTTCAGCCAACTCAAGATGAACTTTTAGGAAGTAGAATACTATGTTTGGCAGAAACTTGTTCCTCTTCTACTTGAGATGAAAGGGTAATGCCCTTCTAAATTGGTATCCATGATTCCGAACAACTTTCACTTATCTCCCAAGCAAGGCTTTGCCCAATCTACAAGTGATTGCTGCATTCTATTGTCAATGACGGGTCGTCCTGTCAAATAGCTCTAGAAGAACTACTTTGAAACTATAAACATCACTCCTTTCTGAGAGTCGGCCTGTGGCCATGTACACAGGCGCTGCATAGCCTTGAGTACCGATGAGTTGAGTTGAGACGTGAGTAAGATCTCCTGTTGGACCCGCCTTTGCTAACCCGAAATTGGAAAGCTTTGGATTGAATTCCTGCCTCACAAAAGAAGTAACCCTGTTAGAATAAAATTAATTTTAGCCAAACTAGCTTGCACATTATTATTACGCATACCGTGTCTAAGAGATTGTTGGAAACCTTGAAATCCCTAAGTATGATATGATCATCATGTAGGAAAGACAGGCCTCTGGCAACTCCTATAACCAATTTGATCCTTGTTGCCCATGACAATGGTTAGGCTCCTCCTACATGCAAAAATACAGAAAATAAATACATAGAATTAAGAAGTCAATGGTTGTATTCTTAAATCAAATACAAGTATAAACAAAGTAGATATTAGATCTTGAATATTATTTTATATGACTTACTTCTAAAGAGGTGATTCTCTAAGCTTCCCTCTGGCATGAATTCATATAGACCAATAATCTGTCATCGCTTTCAACGCAATACCCAATACGCTTGACGAAATTTGGATGGTGGAGTTGACCAAGATAATTAATTTCCGTCGACATCAACCCAACCATATGCTAGTGAAAATGCTTGACCAATTTGACAAGTCTAGTTATATGTTAATAGACATACCAGCCGCTGTGTCGTCAATCCACTTCAACCTCCACCCTAACGTCGAGGCTCTGTGTGCAAAGCGTACAATAGAATTGGAAATGTGACGCAAAGAGAAAGACCTATAAGTATACAAAAACAAAACATACAACTCATATATATATAATACATATACAAAGACTAATTAAATGTTTCATTTTATTACAACTACAATATATATTGTTGCTGCAAAAATATTATGATAAATGGAACGGGAGCGTTGTAGCAACAAATTCAGGTCATGCATTTACAATAATTATATATGATATATATAAAGACTAATTAAATCTTTCATATTATTACAATATATATTGTTGCTGCAACAATATTATGTTTGGTATAAACATAATATTTGGTAGAAATGCTTGTACATGCTTCAGCCAACTCAAGATGAACTTTTAGAGAGTAGAATACTATGTTTGGTAGAAACTTGTTCCTCTTCTACTTGAGATGAAAGGGTATTGCCCTTCTAAATTGGTGTCCATGATTCCGAACAACTTTCACTTATCTCTCAAGCAAGGCCTTGCCCAATCTACAAGTGACTGCTGCATTCTATTGTCAATGACAGGTCGTCCTGTCAAAAGCTCGAGAAGAACTACTTTGAAACTATAAACGTCACTCCTTTCTGAGAGTCGGCCTGTGGCCATGTACACAGGCTGCATAGCCTTGAGTACCGATGAGTTGAGTTGAGACGTGAGTTAGATCTCTTGTTGGACCCACCTTTGCTAACCCGAAATCGGAAAGCTTTGGATTGAATTCCTGCAACACAAAAGAAGTAACCCCATTAGAATATAAGTAATTTTAGCCAAACTAGCTTGCACATTATTAGTACACATACCGTGTCTAAATGAATTTTGGAAGCTTTGAAATCCCTTAGTATGATATGATCATCATGTAGGAAAGACAGGCCTCTGGCAGCTCCTATAACCACTTTGATCCTTGTTGCCCATGACAATGGTTAGGCTCCTCCTATATGCAAAAATACAAAAAATAAATAAATAGAATTAAGAAGGCAATGGTTGTATTCTAAAGACAAATACAACTGTAAACAAAGTACATATTAGATCTTGATCGAATATTATTTTAAATGACATTACTTCTGAAGAGGTGATTCTCTAAGCTTCCCTTTGGCATGAATTCATAGACCAATAATCTGTCATCGCTTTCAACGCACTACCCAATATGCTTGACAAGGTTTGGATGGTGGAGTTGACAAAGATAGTTAATTTCCGTCTACATAAACCCAACCATTTGCAAGTGAAAATGCTTGACCCATTTGACAAGTCTAGTTATATGTTAATAGACATACTAGTCGCTCTATCGTCAAGCCACTTCAACCTCCACCCTAACGTCGAGGCTCTGTATGCAATGCATACAATAGAATTGGAAATGTAAGGAAAAGAGAAAGACCTATAAGTATACAAAAACAGAACATACAACTCATATATATAATATATATACAAAGGCTAATTAAATCTCTCATTTTATTACAGTTACAATATATATTGTTGCTGCAAAACTATTAGGAAAAATGGAACGGGAGTGTTATAGCAACAAATTCAGGTCATGCATTTACAAACATTATATATAAAATAAATATACAAAGGCTAATTAAATCTTTCAGTTTATTACAATATATATTGTTGGTGCAACAATATTATGTTTGGTAGAAACATAATATTTGATAGAAATGCTTGTACATGCTTCAGCCAACTCAAGATGAACTTTTAGGGAGTAGAATACTATGTTTGGTAGAAACTAGTTCTTCTTCTACTTGAGATGAACGGGTATTGCCCTTGTAAATTGGTGTCCATGATTCCGAACAGCTTTCACTTATCTCTCAAGCAAGGCTTTGCCCAATCTACAAGTGACTGCTGCATTCTATTGTCAATGGCGGGTCGTCCTGTCAAAAGCTCTAGAAGAACTAGTTTGAAGCTATAAACATCACTCCTTTTTGAGAGTCGGCCTGTGGCCATGTACACAGGCGCTGCATAGCCTTGAGTACCGATGAGTTGAGTTGAGACGTGAGTAAGATCTTCTGTCGGACCCGCCTTTGCTAACCCGAAATCGGGAAGCTTTGGATTGAATTCCTGTCTCACAAAAGAAGTAACCCTATTAGAATAAAATAAAATTTTAGCCAAACTATCTTGCACATTATTATTACACATACCGTGTCTAAAAGAATGTTTATGATATGATCGTCATGTAGGAAAGACAGACCTTTGGCAGCTCCTATAACCACTTTGATCCTTATTGGCCATGACAATGGTTGGGCTCCTCATATATGCAAAAAAAAAAAAAAAAATACATAGAATTAAGAAATCAATGGTTGTATTCTTAAGACAAATACAAGTGTAAAGAAAGTACAAATTAGATCTTCAATATTATTTTATATGACTTAATTCTAAAGAGGTGATTCTCTAAACTTCACTCTGGCATGAATTCATTGATCAATAATTTGTCATCGCTTTCAACGCAATACCCAAAAAGCTTGACAAAATTTGGGTGGTAGAGTTAACCAAGATAGTTAATTTCTGTCTACATCAACCCAACCATATGCTAGTGAAAATGCTCGACCGATTTGAAAAGTCTAGTTATATGTTAATAGACATGCCAACCCTCTGTCGTCAAGCCACTTCAACCTCCATCCTAACGTCGAGGCTCTGTATGCAAAGCGTACAATAGAATTGGAAATGTACCGCAAAGAGAAAGACCTATAAGTATACAAAAACGAAACATACAACTCAGATATATAATATATATACAAAGACTAATTAAATCTTTCATTTTATTACAATTGCAATATATATTGTTGCTGCAAAAATATTAGGATAAATGGAACGGGAGTGTTGTAGCAACAAATTCAGGTCATGCATTTACAAGCATTATATATAATATATATACAAAGACTAATTAAATCTTTCACTTTATTACAATATATATTGTTGCTGCAACAATATTATGTTTGGTAGAAACATAATATTTGGTAGAAATGCTTGTACATGCTTCAGCCAACTCAAGATGAACTTTTAGGGAGTAGAATACTATGTTTGTAGAAACTTGTTCCTCTTCTACTTGAGATGAACGGGTATTGCCCTTGTAAATTGGTGTCCATGATTCCGAACAACTTTCACTTATCTCTCAAGCAAGGCTTTGCCCAATCTACAAGTGACTGCTGCATTCTATTGTCAATGGTGGGTCGTCTTGTCAAAAGCTCTAGAAGAACTACTTTGAAGCTGTAAACGTCACTCCTTTCTGAGAATCGGCCTGTGGCCATGTACACAGGCGCTGCATAGCCTTGAGTACCGATGAGTTGAGTTGAGACGTGGGTTAGATCTTCTGTTGGACCCGCCTTTGCTAACCCGAAATCGGAATGCTTTGGATTGAATTCCTGCCTAACAAAAGAAGTACCCCTGTTAGAATAAAATTAATTTTAGCCAAACTATCTTGAACCTTATTATTATACATACCGTGTCTAAAAGAATGTTGGAAGCCTTGAAATCCCTAAGTATGATATGATCATCATGTAGGAAAGACAGACCTCTGGCAGCTCCTATAACCACTTTGATCCTTGTTGCTCATGACAATGGTTGGGCTCCTCCTATCTGCAAAAATACAAAAAATAAATACATAGAATTAAGAAGTCAATGGTTGTATTCTTAAGACAAATACAAGTGTAAACAAAGTACATATTAGATCTTGAATATTATTTTATATGACTTACTTCTGAAGAGGTGATTCTCTAAGCTTCCCTCTGGGATGAATTCATAGACCAATAATCTGTCATCGTTTTCAACGCAATACCCAATAAGCTTGACAAGATTTTGATGGTGGAGTTTGTAATATCCGCAAAGTCTATAAAATGGATCATGAAATTCTCCTTAGTTTTATGACTCAATTTTTTCTTTAGAACGACAAGAGAAAGAGCAAAGGTCACCCGATTAACCGAATAGTGTTGGATAACGCTAAATAGATACCTTAACTTCAAAAATTCATAAAACCTTCATTAGAGCTCGGAATCGAGTAATTCCAAAGCCTAATGGTAGATATAGGAGTCTAGTCTTAGCTCCATCATTACAGTTGTACGTATTATTTATTGTGGAGCCCACACAAGGACCACAACACACCCAACTACTAGTTCACTAGAGATGGAAGTCGGGCACTTTGGCATGTTAACGTGGGAGTTTTACCATTTTGTTGGTTTTGCACACTTATGTATGTCTAGGAATTTTGTTCATCTTTGTAATGGTACAAATATAAGATTTTGTTTAATTTGATCGAACACTTATAATATCTTTATCCACCCTCACTTCTCATATTCGGCGTATTGCTCTAAGGGAAAAAATAAAAAAAGAAGATACACTGCAAATTTTGTCTGTAATTCGGCGTATTGCAGAGTGCAGACCCTCTTCTTTCCTACAGTATAAACCACCATCCTCCATTCCGCAAACAGCCTCAAAATCAATCCCAAAATTTCTAGCCAAGTCAGAAGCCTCCTCAGCTTCGCTCTCCAACTTATGGACCTGATCCGCAAACTGGCGGCCATCAGTTCCATTAGCAACACTGTGACAGATATCAATACAATAATCAGATAGTAATCACAAGAATAAGATAATTGCAAGACTGACAAACTTCAAAGCAGCACTCAAATATGTCGAATAGTAATTACAAGAGTAAGACAATTGCAACAATGTGACAGACTTCAAAGCAATACTCAGATTATCACGAATTAATCACAAGAGTAAGACAATCGCAACACTTACAGACAAAGCAATGCACAGAAAACTAACCTTTGCTTAGCAATTGTAATGAAATTCATGCAACCATTAGCTATGTCTCTAGCCATCCTGCCTTTTTCCGAAGCTTCCAAGGATACGGACTTCTGCTCGAGACTCAAACCCTTGCAGTGGTCACGAAGGAAGTCTCCCACAATAAGGGCCATGCCAATATTACAACATCTCGCGCTATCTCCTATAAGGAGATAATCAACAAATTCCAGTGGGCATGCACAATGGTATGTTGTAGCGCCCTAAGATCAAAATTTGATTGTTGAAATTTTTTTACCAATCATGGAATATACCGTAGTTAAAACATCTTTTTTCTTCACAAAGTTTGACAAATCCCACGCGTTTGCACGCCTAAGGAAGTCGCATGGATGTGCACTCCTAAGGGTCGGATGCATTTGATGTCGGTGTACAAAAATGTAATGTTAATTTTACACTTAACGGGTATTCCAAGTCAATAGCAGTTTACAGCTTCCTCTTGTCTTTTGCCAATGGCGAAGATAGTCTGACTCTTATTAAAGGCTTCATTAGGAACATGAGGTACCCCAAAGTCTCTTCTATAGTTGAGGAGATTAATGGCACTATACATATGTTCGGCTCAACTCCTCCGGGTGGTCGTTTGAACTCTAGTTGGCAATTCTCCCATGAGATTCTGCAATTGATGTTACTAGAGAGCATCAAAAATTTGTCGGCTACACATTTCAATGGAGAGAAATCAGTACAATTGGGATTGTTGTGGAAAACATAAATATAAGATCTCACTAGGTGGTCGGCCCCCAAATTTATGCAATAAGTGGGCCAAGGGATCTCTTGTTTGACTCGGGGAAGGAGGAGAAGCAATGGGAGGCACTCAATAGCGAGGAAGAAGAGGACCAGTTTAGGGTCGGACACCTTCGATGTCGTCTCAATGAATATACCTTCCAGGCGGTGTGTGACAATTAAAGACGTTCAACAACAGCAAGATGTGTTCTTGTAATACACGGAGTTGACAACCAGATGTATTATGTCATAATTGCTCTTCGTATGATGGATTACCCTGAATGTCAATGTGATGGAACGGCTGCTGCAATGGCTTATCTTGTGAACTCGTCGGGAGAGCTTGTTTGCAGGCAATGCTTGCCAGAATTCTTCGAGTAGGGTCCAATGCAGCCTAATGCCATGGTTTCCCCTGTATTGTATGTGACCATAGAATTGAACAAATTGCCAATAGAGTTGAATAAATATTGATGAAAAATTGACCATAGAGTTGAACAAATTGACCATAGAGTTGAACAAATTGGCAATAGAGTTGAACAAATATGGATGAACAAATTGATCATAAAGTTGAACAAATTAGCAATAGAGTTAAACAAATATTGATGAACAAATTGACCATAGAGTTGAAGAAATTGACCATAGAGTTGAACATATATTGATGAACAAACTAACCATAGAGCTGAACAAATTGACCATAGAGTTGAACAAATTGGCAATATTGATGAACAAATTGACCATAGAGTTGAACAAATTGACCATAGAGTTGAACAAATTGGCAATAGAGTTGAACAAATTCACCATAGAGTTGAACAAATTGGCAATACAGTTGAACAAATTGGCAATAGAGTTGAATAAATATTGATGAATAAATTTGATCATTGAGTTGAACAAATTTGCAATAGAGTTGAACAATTTGACCATATAGTTGAACAAATTGACCGTAGAGTTAAACAAATATGGATGAACTAATTGACCTTCGAGTTGAACAAATTGGCAATAGAGTTGTACAAATATTGATGAACAAATTGACCATTGAATTGAACATATAGACAATAGAGCTGAACGTATATTAATAAACAACTTGACCATAGAGTTGAACAAATTGACCGTAGAGTTAAACAAATATGGATGAACTAATTGACCTTCGAGTTGAACAAATTGGCAATAGAGTTGTACAAATATTGATGAACAAATTGACCATTGAATTGAACATATAGACAATAGAGCTGAACGTATATTAATAAACAACTTGACCATAGAGGTGAACAGCTGCCAAAGAGAAACAAATTATACAAAGTTTGATTGCTATAAAATGTGGATGAACAAATTGACCATAGAGTTAACAAATTGGCAATACAGTTGAACATATATGGATGAACAAATTGACCATAGAGTTGAACAAATATTGATGAACAAATTGACCATAGAATTAATCAAATTGATAATGGAGTTGAACAAATATGGATGAATAAATTGATCATAGAGTTGAACAAAATTGGCAATAGAGTTGAACACGTATTGATGAACAAATTGACCATAGAGTTGAACAAATTGGCAATAGAGTTGAACAAATATGGATGAACAAATTGACCATAGAGTTGAACAAATTGGCAATAGAGCTGAACAAATATGGATGAATAAATTAACCATAGAGTTGAACAAATATTGATGAACATATTGACCATAGAGTTGAACAAATTGGCAATAGAGTTGAACAAATATTGATGAACAAATTAACCATAAAGATGAACAAATTGCCAAAGAGAAACAAATTATACGAACTTCGATTGCTACAAAATATGACATAGGTGCACAATTGACCATAGAGTTGAACAAATGGGCAATAGAGTTTAACAAATATCGATGAACAAATTGACCATAGACTTGAAAAAATTGGCCATAGAGTTGAACAAATTTTGGACGCGCGCTAATTTTTCGAAAAATACGCAAAAAGATGAAAAAAACGCGAAAAAGTGGAAAAAATGAAAAAAAAAATGAAAAAAAGCGAAAAACGAAAAAAAAAAGAAAAAAAACGGGAAAAAAGGAAAAAAAGCGTATAATACGCGAATAATACGCGAATAATATGCGCGCTAGTTTTTTGGGCTGTTTTTCCGCGCGTGATCAACGGCTGAGATTTATTCCTATTTCCTACCCTAAGACTCATTCCTACCGGATCCGGACCCTAAAAAAAACATTTGTTCATTTATGGTAGGAGATAATGACCCAAGTGGATAGACTTACATATTACATCGACAATATAGTTGTCAAACGGGTCGGTTCGGATGGTTTTGAGTTAGGGTTGAATGCGTATTTAGGTCAATCAGGTTACAAGTCAAGTCGAGTCGGGTCTTGATAGGTTATTATATAGGTTCGGGTCGACCTAACAGGTCAAAAACTTAAATTTTTAATGATTATAAAAATCATATGATGATTAAATAATAATATTTAATAATAAACTATTAATTGTTATAGTTTTTATAATAAAATGTATTATAATATATAAAATAAACAATATTATTTCTACATATATAAAAATTGGGTAAATCCAACGGGTAATCAGATTCAGGTCAATCAGGTTTGGTTTTTTTCCCTTGCATGCTAATTTTCAACTCAGGTTTTAACCCTAAAATTTTCGGTTAGTTCGGATTGTTTTTCGGATCGGATCGAGTTTTGACAATTGTTTTTGACATATAAAAAACATTACACGCAATATACGAACAAATATTATATGAAAAAAATATAAATTCTCCAGGATAATATAAAATCGAGATCCCATGCAATAGTACGGGTAATCTACCTAGTTTTATATATAATGAGTAGCTTAATCCTATCGTAAATATAAAGTACCTGTAGACCTAGTAGTTTGGATAGTTATATATATAGAGGGACGCTCAAGTGAGATAGGTATTAAGGTGCAACGTGAGGCATAATAGGGGGCGTTAGATCAAACCAAATCAACGGTAGATAAGGAGGGTGCATAATAGGATAAAATTTATGTGGGAGATTATTATTCAAACGTGGATTCTTAAAAAGGAAATCTCCTTAATTATAGGGATTTAATTTGACATGAGGAAAATTAGAAGGAGAATTGATAAAAAAATTGAAAATTTAAAATGGAAGTTCCATGATTCTAGGAATTAAGAGTGAGAAGATTTTTTTTTAAAAAATCAATAATTTACGTAAAATTGAAAAATCGTTAGTCAATCTTGGAAAATCTATTAGTCAGTGTTTGAATAAGTCTGTACGGTGGTTTGAAGAATTATAGAGTTGAGCATGTTTTATTGTTTTATGAATCCTTTTCTAATTTGGTGTACTCATATATCATTAGAGTTGAATAAGTATCTATCTTCATATGAAAATCAATTCATTATAGATTGAATCGTTACATATTAAAATAAAAAATGAAAATAAGGACCTTATGTGAGCATTGAATATGTACATACAATGCATTGAATAAGATGAAAATAAGGATTGTTACATCTTGAATACATACTACAATAAGTTTGAATAAGTACATCTAATTTTTGAGTATACATTGATATGATAAAAAAAATTATTGTCTTTATCTTCAAACTTCATCTATTACTATATCATCCCCTTCTTGAATAACTGCATAACAAAAAACACGTATATGAATAACAATTCATGCATAATAGTACACACAACTTAAGAAGAATGAATAACAAAAGACATATGTATGAATAACAATTCAAATGTATATGAATAACACATTATACGTATATGACTGTGAAGCCATATAATTATGAATAACAAGTCAATCATATATGAATAATAAATCGTTCGTATATTGATAACATCTCATGCATATATGAACATCAAGTCATATGTGAATAAGTGCATATTCTGTGTGGAATAACTATACATGCATTAGTGAAAAAGTCAAATATATTGCACTTTATTAGAAGTTGATTTTGAATAACGAATATGGGCTAATATTGTTGAACAAGTATTCATCATATAATGCATAGCTATCAAAATGAAAAACACTATTGCAAAAACTGTCTTATAATCATTGAAAAACACTATTGTACAACATGAAAACTACATAACTACTTATATGTGTTATTTTAAAAATTCTTATCAATATGTTGAAAAATACAATAGACACACATGAAACATATATGAAAATTACTCATTTCATCTCGTAATGACAAAAGTCGTGTAAATAGTTGAAAAAGATTCAAAACAATCTAAACAATATTCATACGTATTCGTGAACCCATTATATTAGTTCGTTCTACAACTACTACCAACACCAACATGATAATCATCAAGTTTGAACAAAACAATGGATTCAATTTGTAAGAATTAATCATAAACGATGAATCTAACACTATCATCATCACAATTCGTTCAAGCACTCAAAATTTTCTATAATCATTCACAATAAAATCAAATCTGTAATTAACAAAATTCGGAGTTTATAGGTGCAAATCATACCTCATTCCATCGCAGTTCTTGAAAGGTTGATCGTCATGGTTGCAATCCGAAAAAACGCATGTAATTCGATGGAATGAATGTGTTGCTAGTGATTTTCTCCTTTCGAATGTGCAGAGAATTGATGAAGAAGATGGTTATTGGTGAGAGGTTTTCCAATCGTGGATTATGGCATTTTTCATGATCTAATTAAGTAGTTTTTCTTTAATCCGTTTTTTCCTATTAGGAGATCCCTAAAAATCAACAAATCCCCCCTCTTTCCAAAATAAAATCTGCGTAATATATCAATCAAATCCCCCCTATAATTTATTAATTCACATAATTTATTAATTATGTGAATTAATAAATTTATTAATAATTTATTAATTCACATAGATCGATCCTACAATATATTTTTAGTTCAATTTACTTAAGTTATTTTCTATATTTACAACAACAACAACAACAATATTTACCTAGGAAAATCCTGCAAAAGCAGGATTTGAGGGGTCAGGATGGGAACATCTCGGACCTAGATGAAATACGCCCAATACAACCCAAACACAAGCACCAAGTAATAAGACAAATAACAAGAAAAATAAAAGGACAAATAAAAAACAAACAAACAAACAAACAAACAAAACAACAAACAAACTCCAACTGACAAAAACTCCATAGGAGAAACCCGCACCACCATCCAACTGGCTAGCAGTCTACCACTCTGATATTCTCGCTCCAACTCTCCCTACTGTGAACCAAATCATTTGAAATCCCTAACAAGGCGACATCCTGCTTGATGCTATCCAGCCAACGCTTTTTCGGGCGACCTCTACTCCGCCTAAAAGCTCCCAAATCCAGACGCTCGCATCTCCTCACTGTGGCATCTGGGCTCCGCCTCTGAACATGGTCAAACTAACGCAGTCTCGTTTCTCTAAGCTTGTCTCCTATGCTAGCCACCCCAAGCTTACTTTCTATATTTACAGATCAACTATATTTTTTTACTTAATACAATATTATCAAATCTTATTATGAAGATATTAGAAAGATATTATCCAATCTTATTTGATTTACTAGGATATTATCTTAATGAAATTATTTATATTATTTGTTATCAAATCAAATAAAGATATTATAGAGATATTAGAATAGTTTTATCAAGATATTATTAAGATATTATCGGGTATAAATTTTTTATTAAACGTCGTAACATGTATTTGATATTATTTGTTATCAAATCAAATAAATATACTATAGAGATATTAGAATAACTTTATCGGGTATAAAAATATTACCAAACATCGTAACATATAAAGATATCGGAAATGTATTATTTGATTTACTTAAATAAGCACATTAAGATAATTTCTTAATAATTAAATATTGGTAATATATAGACTTTAAAAATAATTTTTGTTCATAACAATAAATTCGACTAGCAAAAAGGAATTTTTTTTTAAACATGAGGAATATCAATTTAAGGTTTTAGAATTAAACACCGTCATTTTTTTTAAAACATGTTCATACATTAAAAATCCTATTATATTTTTCCAAAATTTTATATTATAGATTCAAATTATAAACTCATATTATATTTCCAAAATTTATATTTTAAATTCAAACTATCGTGCATGACGCGACTTGTTACGCTAGTATTTGTAATTATTGGAATAAATAGACAAATTGTCAATCCTCTTTGATCACTGATTCACTAGTTCTCCAGTCATGACACAAAAGAATAACAAATAAGTGTACCTAAAGAGGCTAAAGAGAAAAACTCAGCTATACACGCATTACCAAAACTGCCCAAATTTCAATGATAAAATATGTGGAACTCACTATTAAGATGTCAAGAAGAAGGAGCTTCACAAAAACAAAAGATGTGATTTCCCCCTTTGGTTACAAAAATTTACACCTTCATTTGTTTTTTTTTTTTCAAACAGTCTGAAGCAGTACTACTGATCTGATTGGTTTCAGGATATCAGCACATATTTTGGCTGCTACCCTATACCATTTCTGCATTTTTCATTCATCTACTTTTGTACCACAAAATTTGGGGTACCTAAAGTCCTACTGGTAAGAAAACTTTCTACTTGTTCGACATGGAAGAGTCGGTGATGGCGGTGGCTGGTGCGTTCACGCTGTTCATGGTGACCGGAGACCAAAAGTCGGCACCGTTTCTGGTGGCTTCCGTGTTAGTGACGATGCCAGTCATTGGAACCAAGCAAAGGCCCTTGCACTTGAGACCTTGTATGTACTTGTTGTCTTCCTTCTCACCATTTCTCTACAAAGAAATCAAATAGTTGTAAAATGAGAGTAAACTGGTACTTGAGAGTCCAAATAGGCAAATTCTGTGCAATGGGCCCATAATAAAGTCACAGGACCCCAAAACACAGATTGCGGGCAGTTAGGGTGTTGAACAAGATCTTGCCAAATCTTTTTTGTTGCTTGCTTAGTAGGCCTAAGAAAACAAACCCAGATGGTTGAACATAGAACTTTCATAAGCGATTCAACACACAAGTCACAATCAAATACATAAAGTTGGAGTAACAAGATATTTCACCTACAACATCTCATACAGGAAAAAACATCCCACAGGCATGGTGACCAAACTAGTCGGCCTAAAACCCAAAAACTATAGGTTTAGTCAACCACCACTAGCACTAGGTAGAGCTGTTCCAGGAAAGGAGGTGAAAAAGGATAAAGAGTGCGTGTAACTTTTAGAGATGGTTAATTGTGGGTTTAATTCATTATTAGCTGGTGTTCTACATCTATATACAAAAGGCTACCGCTACCACCACACATTGACCTTTTACCCAAAACGGTAAAAATGTACACCAGGAAAATCATCATGAAAAATAATTTGGAGGAATTAAAAGCTACTTTTAATCAAGGAAGAAAAGAAAGAGCACTTACAGGGGGAGGTGGAAGTGGCGGAAGACGTTGCAGATATGGCGAGCACAAAGCTTTCACCTGATCCTGCAAGAACTTTATGTACCCCATCGTCTCATGCAACACCGATGCCGTGTCCGTCTGCTCACAAATAACAAATTTCATTTCCCCCAATTTTAAACCAAATTCATCAACACACACACAAAAAAAAAAAAAAAACAGAGCACAAAACTCATTGAAATCGGAAAAATCGCGACCTTTCCGTAGGGCGAAACGAGCTGCTGTAACGCCGCCACCCGGTCTCCGAGCTTCTCCCTTTTCTTGGCCTGAATCCAAACATTAACCATTTTGAATTTGCATGCACCGATCAAATTAAATAAACTGAGTGATTGATTCAAATTTCACCTTTGCATGTCCGAGCCCTGATCTCGACCCTCTGGCCCCTGCCACCGCCCGGCTCTTCTTCGGCCCAACTTTATCCCCGGCGCCGGAATCGTCCTTCTCCGACGACCCGTTACGCCTCTTCTGCTAGAAATAACAAGAGTTAAAATAATCAAATTCGGGGAAAATCAAAATTAACATGAACAGAGTAGTTAGAGGGAGAGAGAGCAGACGTTGTTGGAATCGGAGGTTATGGGCAAGCTGGTGATACGTGCATTGCTGGAGGATTTGGAAACAGGGGACGAGGAAAAGGTCTGCGAGGTGATCAGAGATCCTCCGCCATTCTCCTCGTCCTCGTCGTCGTGTACAGAGTAGTCGCCGAAACAGAGCATCTTGGGCGTGTCCAGAGAAAACAGAGTGCTACTAGCCTGTGTGAGAAAAACAGGGGAACAGTAAGGCCCAGGCCCAACGACGGCGTCCTCGTCCGAGAGGAGTAGCTTCGAGAAGCTTCCGCCGGGGAGGTTTTCTTCACGGTCGAACTCGAATCCGCCCTCTGCCGCCATTGGAAGCTCAGAGCTTTTTTCTTTTTTTTTTGTTGTTGTTTGTCTTTGAGAACAGAAGTTTCAGGTTGAGGTGAGGGAATGGGTTTTCCGAGGCGTTTTTTGTTGGGTTATGGAAGCAGACGGTCAAACATAGACCCGGCCCGAGATGGCCGTGGTTTTAGTCCTTCCAAGCAAATAGAAAAAACGTACGGTTGCACCTCGCCGGGTTGACTCGGATGAGTTGTCTAGGAAGACGCCGTTTTCCGGTTGAGCCACGCGCGATTTGTGGTGCGTGTGACCCTGTCAGCAGGGTTCAGGGAGCTGAGTGCCACTTGTCGCTGAGATGGATTTGATGGCGAGCGGTGGACGTTGGCTGCCGATGGAGGCGAACATAAAGGAGTGTGGCCTGATTTGTTTTTCTGCTCTTTTACTCTTCTTGTGTTGTAATATTGGATGGAAAAGAAGGCTTTTACCACGGTAACAAAATTTTGGCGCACAAGGATTTTTTGGGGCAAAGTCTACTATTGCTATATGTTGCAAAATTTACGAGTATCGAATGATTTTTTCCACCTAGAAATCACACCGAGGTCTTCCCTACTTAGCCATCCCTTTTACGCATTCTTCATTAACTCTTTCCCCAGCTTTTAGAATCATACAAACGAATTTGTTCAAGAAAACCAAAGATCGAACATTGGCAAACATTGAAATACAAAACATTGGCAAACGAATTCATACCGCTTATTTAGCTATATGAGTTGTTGTTACGTAAAATTTGTGACATGAATTTTGTTTGAGTGAATAGCTATTACGTAAAATTGTATTTTAATTTCTCTTTTTTTTTTTGCATAAAAATTCACCTTGGCTAAATTTAGTTAAATGAATAGCTATTACACAAAAGTTCAGTACTTTAATTTTGTTACACAAATCTATCTATACAACTCTAAAAGTTGTCCCTCAAACTCGCATAAATGCTCAGAAGTCTTGATTCCACATAAATGGACGGTAATTTGCTTTCACCCGAGGGATAGTATTTGTGCAGTCCAATGGCCTTCCACGACGGGCGGTTTCCGGTGGCCTTTCCCATTCCCACCGACCGTTTAATCAGCTTGGACGGAAATAAGTTCGTCATTCAAATATTATAGGTATCAATTTTTGGATTTGTTCTTTCCCAAATTCCCCAAAACCGATTTCTCCCACATTGTACTCACAAATACGCTTCTTAGATTTTTTTTTCCCAATCTGCGACACCGGATCTGGAGCGGAGACTTCGCCGTTGGTGCCGAATTCAAGAAACAGGGAGATTTCGAGATCGCCGTGGTGGAGGAGGACTCGACAAGGATCAGTGGCGTTGGAGAAGATGATTCCGACGAGATGGCTGCCACGACGACTCGAAGATGTAGAGTAGGCCTTGTTCCGGATTTTAATCAGCCTCCCCCCATAGTATTTGAATTCTCGGCTTCCGTTCTCCCAAATCGCGTGAAGAAACTTGAATTTCTCTCGAAGGCATTCATCCCATGGCGTACGTTGAAAGAGGTTCGTCTTGATCTCTTGCTCGATTGAAGTATTCTTGAATCTTGATTGTTTCCGGTTTAGGCTTCTTTGTGTATGGTCGTGTCAATCGGTTTTGTTTCGATTGAGAGACTATTGGTGATTAGAAATAGAACTGGCATAGCTTTCGATTTGATTTTTGGCGTTGGGGTTTGTGATCGAAGGGAGAGATTAGAATTTGCCTGATCTGTCATGTGATCTATAAATCCTTGCAGATTGGGATTGAACTTATGGTGTTTGAACAGTTTGGAGGAATCAATGGAGTTGGCTTCTATGTGAGCGAAACGTTTGTTGAAGCAGGTTAGTTACATCTTGTCATTCACCCTAAAACCAGTGTCATACATGTTGAAGAATAGAAGCTGAATCTTTAACCCTCTTCCTACATTAAATTGCAGGGCTTCCTTCAGGCAAAATGGGCACCATTGCTTATGCTATTATTCAAGTGCCTGTAACTGTCCTAGGAGCACTTCTTATAGATAAATCTGGTCGAAGGCCACTCATAATGGTATTTAGAAATCCAATTCATCTTCTTTCATATCACAATATTCATTAAACAAGAATGATTTTACAGGGCATTGATCGGTCCGGGATCGGAGGGTCTCACAATTTAAATTTATAAAACCGAACCTCACTTGTAGTAAAGAGGTAGGGTGTCGAACACACGGGAGTTCGTGCGTCGAGAGTACCCGAAAAGACTAAAAAAGAGGAGAAAATAAAGACAAAACGAAGGAAAACAAAAGAGATCTCCTCGGACCGACACAAGGTCACTTCGGTCCGAGGTAGGATCGAGGTCGAGTTGGTCGGGACTGACGTGATGCAAGTCGGGCCCGAGGTACTGGGTATCTCGATCTTGAACAATTAGTAGATCGGTCTTGGGTTTTTGGGTTCCTCCCCCAACTAGACTTGGATATTCTTCCTCAATTCAACCAATAAGTGTTTGATTCTAGTGAGATCGAGGTTGTTCGCCTTAAATCCCTCCAATCTACACCTCGACCCAAGGGAGCTTTCGCTTCACCCTTCGATGCTAGAGACTTGTGATGGGATCGAGACCACTTTCGCTTACTCTTACCAAACACAAGCTCTAGATCCCTTGCTTTCACAAGAGAATTGAAGCTCAATGTAGAGAGGATTCACAAATCAAGCACTCAAGGCTATGGAATTGGGGTTTTCTACCCAAATCTAGCTAGGGGATTCCCCCATAGCCCAAGACTATGGAATCTACTCCATATGGTAAGAGAAAAGCATAATCAAAAGGGAAATCAAGCAAAACTCAATCATCAACATCCAATCAAACTCCAATTGCATTCAAATCCAAAGTGTCTACAAAATGCAAGTCTCGATTCTACTAGATCAAAGCAAAACAAAGTACAAAACTCACAATTCCTCCTCTCTTCTCCACCGATCTCTCCTTCTCTTCCTTCTCTTCTCTTCTCCTTGTTCTCCAAGTCTTCCGTGAGCCTTTGAGAGTGAATTTGGGTTGGTGTTGTGTGTGCCACTCGTCCCCCTCACACTTCACACCCTCAATTGATCACTAATCACCTCTCTTAACCTTCTCTTTGGATTGGGGACTAAGGAATCCCAATTTAGAAAGGGGCAAATTTGGAAAGTTGCTAAAAATATGCCTTGGGGAACAATCCAATCCTATGCCGACTTGGACCGACACGGAACGACCTCGGGCCCGACGTTGGGAACGTCGGTCCGGTTCACTGGGTGCTCGATCTCGGGCCCGACTTGGTGTATCTCGGTCCTGGGCCTCGATCCTCGTCTTCTTCCTTGGTTTCCTTTGGTTACACTTCATTCTTGGCTTGGCTCTTGCACTCCTTGACTTGGCTCCTTCCTTAGCTCCTCGAAATTGTCCTCATTCTTGCCATTTTACCTACAAAAACAAACAAACTCGCATAGTTTCCGACTTTTGAAGAAAACCGGGAACTAAGCTAAAAGGGAAACGAAACTAACAAAGAAGAGAATGAAAAACACATATTCACAAGGGAAATCAACTACTAAAACACCTCCAAAATGAGAGACATCAGAATACCCCATACTTAAACTTGCTTGTCCTCAAGCAATAACAATGTAAGCAAGACCGAAGCATAATCTTCAAGTAAAGCCTCATATGAAAAATCAAGTAAGAACAAGTGATAGACATGCTAGCAAGATTACGTCATCACACATGATCAAGTGTCCAAGGAATTAAGTCTAATGCAACCAAGCCTCACTTTAGGGATATGAAAATGTGTATCACTCATCATGTGTTTAGGCAATGAACACTCATACTCAATAATCATGCAAGTAAAGGCTTTACCATTGAAGTTAATATTACCAATTCCTCCACCTAGAGATGCCTATTACAATGCACACAAAGAATATGAACTTGGCTCAATGGAGGTCCTCAAAGAGGTTCCATTCGGCCGGGTTGTAATGGGGCTTTTGGTGTTTCTCAAGGTGGGAATCACTTTGGTCTTGTGGTGCTTATAATGGGGATTGAACTTTCTAGTCTCTCACCATCATCACCAAATTATTCCACTTTCAACTTCACTCATCTAAAAGACTTTGATTTTTCTCTTCTTTTCTACTTTTCTTTACCCACATTTCACTTAACATTCCACTTCATCTTTGCACTACACTTTTTGTTGGATTTTTCACACTTTTTACCACTAGGATCGACTTGCTCACTAACTCGGCGGGCCCGATGTGCACTTTAACTCGGTCGGTGCCCATTTTCTTTACTTTAAGCACTTTGCTTCCAATCCACTATTTTTCCAACTTTTCTTTCTTTCTTTCTTTTCACTTCAAAGATGCACTACCCACTTGGTTTATAACTCCATCTCTTGCCCTTCACCAAAGAGAATCTCAACTCTCCAAATACACTCCAAAACCTCTCACTAAAGTTCAATCCCATAAGGGTCAAATCATATAGGCTAGGAATCATATTTTTGAGGAGTTTCAAACAAAGGTCTAAGGCTAAAACGGGGCTACAAATAACGGTTTATCTTTAAGGTAGGATATGGAACATTTTGTGACTAAATGAAATACAATTCAAATCAATGTGACAAAGCATAGAGCAAGTCTCATATTGGTCTTGGAAAATAGATAAACACCGCAATAGCAAGTTTTACTAAGCATGCATGAGCTAGTCACACAAGAAAATGAGGGATATGCAATATGAACAAGCATCCCTAAAATGGCCAAGAATAATCATCTCACAAGGTTCACTCTAGCTTAGTTGCATCAAAACTCATCCTAGAACTCATGTGCTCAATAAAAACATGCAAGACATCATATCACATCAAAAACAACATCATTTAGAGGCTAAACTATCCAAAAATATGCAAAGGACTTTACATGCTCACATCATCATTAGCCTTCTTATGGACATCTAAGATGGGAATTCCTAGTCCAAAAACAAAATCTTTTTGTTCTTTTTCACACGAAATTTTTCGAATTTTTATGGATTTTTTGCAAAAATTTCTCACACAAAAAACAAACAAACTCATCCAATCATGCCATAAAATCAATCATCATTCTCATACATATCATGCCACAATCCAAAATGAAACATCCCTTAAACAAGAAACAAACACAAACAACCCACACATGGAACTAATGAGCTACTAACCCACCCCATACTTAAAATTTTGATGTCCTCATCAAAAGAAATCAAAACTCAAAAGTAAAGAGAAGAGTAGAGAAAGCTCACAATTCCTTATTCTTGAATGGCATGTTGAGGCTTAGTTTGGAGGGTGGCCACGGCGTTGTCTCCTTTGGAGCCGGGCGTGTCGCTCTTGCTCGTACACTCGATCATTGAAGGGATCTTGGCTTGGCGGTTATAGTGGTGGTGCGGGAGGTGTCCATTGGTCTTCACGGGAAGAGAAATTCCCGGACATCCACTCATTGAAACTTGCTTGGACGGTCCACCTATGATCCTTTGCCGCCCTCAAGTCCTCCACCTCACGTCTAGTGTAGGCGATGTTGCGGTTCACCTCATCAAATTGCACTTGGAAGTCTTCTTGGTGATGAGAGAGTTGTTGTTGTTGGAAGTTGAGGTATTGTTGTTGTTGGTTGAGTTGGTGCGCCTCTTGAAGCATGGATGATTGTTGAAGTTGGAGATGCGACAATTGGTTTGCCAAGAAGTTCATGTCCACCGATTGGTTCGGCTCAGGGAACACCATTCCGGGCCCAAACCATTGGGCATACCCCTCATATCCTCCATAGCTAGGTGGTGCTTGATGTGCTCCACTTCCCTCACCCCTCTCGAAGTGGCTCGGGACCGGATCGGGCAAAAACACGTCGGACCGACGTTGATGGACATCGGGCCCGACTTGGGAAGCACCTCGGTCCAAGAGAGTTGGTGCGTGGTCGGTGAGCAAATGTTGGTATCCACCTTCTTCTTCTTCTTCTTCTTCACCTCTAGGCACGTCCACATCCATGTCGTCTCTCCTCACAAACTCATATTGGTTGGGCTCCTCCTCTTCGGTGTCCGGGGATGCTTGAGGTGAAGTAAAGCGGATGTGTTGTGCTCGTCTCCTAACCTCAAGTGTCCCCTCCGGCTCTCCATAAGGATTGACGTTCCCCGCCCACACTTGATACCAATTGTAGTAACATGTGAGGTCGAAGAGTCGAGGCCCCAAAGGGATGTGCACATTGTTGAAGTTGGAGTGCGGGGCTAGGTAAGTGGTGGCGCCGGTCACTTGCTTCTCCTTGATAATGTTGGCCTTCTTGAAGTACTTGAGGTCCATGAACTCCACACCATTTGGGGCCGGTGTGTAGGTAGACAAGTCCACCTCAAGACGGTGAGCTAACCGGGCAATCATGCCTCCGAAATAGATCCATGAAGAACTTTGAAATTCCCTCACCATCTTCACCCATTCCCATGTGAGGTTCATCGTCTTCTCATGCTCAAACAACATCTCGTAGAGAATCATGGCCTCCTCCTTCATCGGTTTACTCAATTCGTGCCTTGCAAAGATAGAACTACCCAAGGCTCGGATCATGACTCGGAAGAGTGGGTTGGCTATCTCATTTGTTGATGCGCCCTTCCTCATCTCACTTCTTCCGGCTATGAACCTCCAAAGATAATCAACCTTCTCATTGTCAACATAGGCCTCATCTCTCGGAAATGGGAACCCAGGTAGGTAGCCAAATTCCGGAGAGAGAGTTCTTGCAATTCGTTGCCCATTTGGAAGGAGATCATGCCTTCACTCTCGGGTCCCTCATACGTGCACTTGAATGTCGCCATGAACTCGGACGTCAAGGCGGGGTAATGAGTGTTGTTCCACCTTAGCAACACAGTGAGCCCAATGTTGGCGTAACACCGAGTAAGAGCTTCCTCTATGCACATCTTTCTTATGGACTCCCAACCTAACCACCGGGTGTGGTGAGATAGACCCATGAGACGCTCATACTCTCTAGCATCATCCTCATCCTCAATACGTACATCATCCATCCTTTGGACTCGCTTGGACGACTTCTTGGACTTCTTGGTGGCTTTCTCCATCCTTGAAGAAGACGCTCGGGTAGACATGATACCTACGCACAATCAAAACCAAAGAACTACAAGATAAAATCTATACAACCCATAACAAAAACACAAGCTTCCATCACAAACAACTCATCATGCAAAGAGATAACCCCATACTTGCACTTGACACACTCAATCCACAAAATTCAATCATGCATGAACTAAGATTCACATATCAATGGTTAAGCCTCAAAACATATCATGAATAGCATGCTATAACCAACATTCAAGCTCATGAAATCCTAAATCCACACAAAAGAAGCTCGAAAAACGTCGGACCGACTAACAGGGGACATCGGGTCCGAGGTTGGGGACCTCGGTCCGAGTTGCTGGACCGACTTTCGACATCGGTCCCGAGGTACTGGGTTCCTCGGACCGAGTCATTTCCGACTTCTCATCCTAGATTCATCCATGCAACACACTATCATGCCCCTAAAATCCAAATTCTACCATTAATCATCATCAATCGAAGTTCTAAGTGGGATTTAGCAACAATTAAGCACAAATTTCACAATGCATGCAAATCACCATGGATGCTCAAGGTTCAAGCTCACTCAATCATGGCATATCTCAAATCTAGCAATGAAAGCATGAGATCCACAAGGAATCAAGTAGAGATTGAGATTTACATACCAAATATGAAGAAAACAAGAACTTCTAGCAATCAACTCTTAGAACTGAAATTTCCTCTTCTAGATCTAGAAGAAGGATGTAGATCTATGGGATTTGGGTGGGATTTTTGGCTTTTGGTTCGATTTTTGAGGATGCTAGGGGATGAATCGAGATCTTGTGGTGAGGTTTCTTTGAGGATCGAGTATGGTGGGGGAGATGGGATCGATTTGGGTTTTGAGAGAGAATTGGGTATTTTGGGAAAGTAGTTATGGGGGTGATGATGTTAGGCAAGGGAAAAGGCTCTTAAATGGGGAAGAAGACAAAGGTGGGTCAAGGGGGTATAGTAGGAATTTCCATAAAGTCAAGGTCCAACATGGGTCGGCATAACTGGACCGACGTCGGGCACCTCGGGTCCGAGGTACTGGGTACCTCGGTCCTACCCGATTTTGGTTCCTAAAAATCCCACGACTTGGTTACTTCTATCCACAAGTTCTTGCATCATTTCCACAAATACCACACATGCTAATGAAGCTCACACAACACACATTTCCACAAAATACAAGCTAGAGAAGAGTTTAGGACTAATCTAAGCTAAGGCAAAAAGAAACAAGCTAGAAACTACGAAAATGAATCTACTAAACCCGGGTTGCCTCCCGAGGAGCGCTTCTTTAACGTCACTAGCTTGACGTCTAACCTCTACCCTTCAAGGAGGGTGAAAAACGGTGAATTGATCCTCCTTGCCATATGCTTCTCCACAATCCTCATAACCAAAGTGCCACCATTTGTGTTTGATGAAAGTGTGGCATCCAAAATCTCCATCATCCTTCTCCTCCAAAGTGTAGTTTGGCATCTCTTGCATCAACTCATCTTGCATTTTATCACCTACACCACAAAAGTCTAAAGAATTTCTAGGAGACTCAATGACATCATAACTCAACTCATCTTGCAAATCATCTAAGCAAAGATAATCATCTCCTAAATCCTCTTTCAAATCATCTAAGCAAATAAAAGAATCTCCCACATCAAAAGGATATAGATTAGGATACTCTTCATGATTTGGTGGGTTATCTCCATCTCTTGTCTCATCATGGATTTGAACATCGACCATATCATGATCTCTTGTGGTTGCTTCTTCTCTTGTGGACTCCAACTTCTCCCTCTTGCACTTGGCATTTTCCTCTAGTTTCAAAATCGCCAATGCGTCCGGTTCATTAAGGGCCTTGTTGAAATGAAACTCCACTTTCTCCTCTCCAATCTCGAAGGTGACTTTCCCATTCCTCACGTCAAACTTGGCACCCGCCGTAGCTAGAAACGGCCTTCCAAGAATAATGGGCACCATCGGATCTTCTTTCATGTCTAAGATCACGAAATCATCGGGCACAAAATATCTCCCCACTCTAACCGGGACGTCATCAAGAATTCCGGTGGCCTTTGTTGATGAACCATCGGCCATGGTACGACTCATATCAACCGGCTCCATATCTCCAAGGTTAGCCTTTCTCCATATCTCATGGGCATAACCGAAATACTTGCTCCTAGATCACAAAGAGCCTTGAAGTTTTGGGATCCAATCCCTACGGTGATGGCAAATCTTCCGGGATCACCAAGATTTTGAGGTAGCTCCAAGATCTTCACCTCATCTTGCATCTCAACAATTGACCTTTTCTTGCTCAAGATTTCCTTTAAGAACTTTGCATAAGATGGCATTTCACTTAGAGCATCGGTGAAAGGGATGATGATGTTCAAGCCTTGCAAAAGCTTCAAGAACCGCTTGAACTTGCACTCAACAATCTCCTTGGGCTTCTTCATAGGATATGGAAGAGTAGTGCCACTTCGCTTCTTGCTTGGATCAACCTCCTTGGATCGATCTTTCTCAACATTTCCACCCTGGACCGACGTTGGAAGTACCTCGGGACCGACTTCAGGGACATCGGTCCCAGGGCAAAGAACTTCTGGGCACGTCGGGCCGACTTCAGGGCAAGTCGGGCCCGAGTTGGGTTCAACCTCGGTCTACTCCAGGGGACTTCCTCCATTCTCCGGATCGACATCTGGGAACGTCGGGCCCGAGTTGCTGGGAACCTCGGTCCGACTCTCTTCTCTTGATCTTGGAACTCGTGGCTTGGGCAAACTCTGTCCACTCCTTAATCCTATGGCTCGAACTTCGTTTTGTTGTGGTGGGGCACGGGGATTCTCCTCGGGTCGGCCCGGGAGTCTCCCTTCCTCTCTTGGAAGTTGATTCGCCATGTGAACAAATTGAGTGTCCACTTGTCTTCTCCAAACACCAAACTCTTTGAATTGAGCACCCATCTCATCAACTCTTCTCTCCACATTGGTGAATCGATCTTTCAAGTCTTGAGCCCATTGAGGTGTTTGCTCATAGAATCCCGGAGGTCGGTATGGTGGTGGTTGGGGCCTTGGCTCGTTTTGGTTGAAGTTGTTGTTGTAGCCACTTGCTTGCCCTTGATTCCACCTTCCTCCATTGTTGAAATTGGATCTTCCTCCGTAGTTCCTTTGAACATAATGAGCCTCCTCAATTTGTTCCGCCAACCGAACTTGGCGCTCATTCGGGCACTCTTGTGCTCCATGCTTCAAGGAACCACACTCTTCACATGCTCTTGTAGTTTGTTGGGCATAACTCATCTTTCTCCTCATTTTGTTCAATTCATCCTCCAAGAATTGGATCTTCACATCTTTGTCCACCTCTTCACTTTTGGGATCGTAGAGCCTCTTCGGCCCTTCTCCATGGACTCTTGCTTCCTTGCTCACATTGCTAGCACCATACATCGCCTCATAATCTGAGAGTTTGTCCAACAACTCCCATGCTTGTACCGGCGGCAAATCTATGAACCCACAATCGGTATGGAGGTTCAATTTATCCTTTGTGGCGGTGTTGATCCCTTGGAAGAAGATGTCTTGAAGGACATAGGGTTGTTGACCATGTGTCGGACACGCCCTCAACATCTCTTTGAACCTATCCCACGCCTCGAAAAGTGGCTCATGAGCTCCTTGTTGGAAACTAGCAATCTTCCTTCTAAGCTCTGTCGTCTTGGTGGGCGGGAAGAACTTCATCAAGAATGCTTCATTTAGGGCCCTACATGATGTGATGGATCGTGGTGCTTGACTCTCCAACCAATGCAAAGCCTTGCCTCCCAAAGACCACTTGAAGGCTTTGAGTAGCACATACTCAAGTGTCTCATCGTCCGTGGAAATGGTCTCACAAAGGTCCTTGAATTGTTTCACATGCTCGATCGGACACTCATTCGGCCTCCCTTGGAATTGCTCTCTCTTGATGAGTGAGATAAATTGAGTTTTTATCTCAAAATTCCTTGACACCTCCGGCAAGACGATTGCCGGCTCCGGAACCTTCAACTCCGGATGCATGTATTGTCTAGCATTCCGGGGTTGAGTGTTGATTTGGGCCTCCAACCTTATCCTTTGTTCCCTCTCTCTACGTGCCTCGGCATCTCGGTTTGCCATCTCAATTTGCATTCGAGCCATGTCGGCTCTCATCCTCTCGAACTCCTCATCTCGGGCTTGGTCCGCCATCCTCTTCTTCTTGCGGGCTTGCCTTAGAATACTCTCCGGGTTACACACAAAGTCGAGCTCAAGGGTTCCTCGGACGGAACTAGCTCGCATGCACCTACAACCAAAGACACAAACAAAAACCAAATGAAAACAAACAAGGGGTTTGGGCTAATCCCTCACCCAAATCACTACCAAAAAAGCAAAGACTCAACAAAGCTGGGTACCTCGAACAAGTAGAACTCCCCGGCAACGGCGCCAAAATTCTGATCGGTCCGGGATCGGAGGGTCTCACAATTTAAATTTATAAAACCGAACCTCACTTGTAGTAAAGAGGTAGGGTGTCGAACACATGGGAGTTCGTTCGTCGAGAGTACCCGAAAAGACTAAAAAAGAGGAGAAAATAAAGACAAAACGAAGGAAAACAAAAGAGATCTCCTCGGACCGACACAAAGTCACTTCGGTCCGAGGTAGGATCGAGGTCGAGTTGGTCGGGACCGACGTGGTGCAAGTCGGGCCCGAGGTACTGGGTATCTCGGTCTTGAACAATTAGTAGATCGGTCTTGGGTTTTTGGGTTCCTCCCCCAACTAGACTTGGATATTCTTCCTCAATTCAACCAATAAGTGTTTGATTCTAGTGAGATCGAGGTTGTTCGCCTCAAATCCCTCCAATCTACACCTCGACCCAAGGGAGCTTTCGCTTCACCCTTCGATGCTAGAGACTTGTGATGGGATCGAGACCACTTTCGCTTACTCTTACCAAACACAAGCTCTAGATCCCTTGCTTTCACAAGAGAATTGAAGCTCAATGTAGAGAGGATTCACAAATCAAGCACTCAAGGCTATGGAATTGGGGTTTTCTACCCAAATCTAGCTAGGGGATTCCCCCATAGCCCAAGACTATGGAATCTACTCCATATGGTAAGAGAAAAGCATAATCAAAAGGGAAATCAAGCAAAACTCAATCATCAACATCCAATCAAACTCCAATTGCATTCAAATCCAAAGTGTCTACAAAATCCAAGTCTCAATTCTACTAGATCAAAGCAAAACAAAGTACAAAACTCACAATTCCTCCTCTCTTCTCCACCGATCTCTCCTTCTCTTCCTTCTCTTCTCTTCTCCTTGTTCTCCAAGTCTTCCTTGAGCCTTTGAGAGTGAATTTGGGTTGGTGTTGTGTGTGCCACTCGTCCCCCTCACACTTCACACCATCAATTGATCACTAATCACCTCTCTTAACCTTCTCTTTGGATTGGGGACCAAGGAATCCCAATTTAGAAAGGGGCAAATGTGGAAAGTTGCTAAAAATATGCCTTGGGGAACAATCCAATCCTATGCCGACTTGGACCGACACGGAACGACCTCGGGTCCGACGTTGGGAACGTCGGTCCGGTTCACTGGGTGCTCGATCTCGGGCCCGACTTGGTGTATCTCGGTCCTGGGCCTCGATCCTCGTCTTCTTCCTTGGTTTCCTTTGGTTCCACTTCATTCTTGGCTTGGCTCTTGCACTCCTTGACTTGGCTCCTTCCTTAGCTCCTCGAAATTGTCCTCATTCTTGCCATTTTACCTACAAAAACAAACAAACTCGCATAGTTTCCGACTTTTGAAGAAAGCCGGGAACTAAGCTAAAAGGGAAACGAAACTAACAAAGAAGAGAATGAAAAACACATATTCACAAGGGAAATCAACTACTAAAACACCTCCAAAATGAGAGACATCAGGCATCATATATTCTTCTTCCACAGATTTCAGCCTTAGGAACTTTCGTAGGCTGTTTCCTACTGCAACTGCATTCTTGCTCAAGGTAGACTTCTTAAAAACCATGATTTTCATTTCTACTCTCAGTCCAATTTTACACTCTTGTTACTCCTTGCAACCGAATTTGATTTCTCAATGCTTTTATGATCAGAGCTACGGAATGTGTCTTGAACTGGTACCTTTCTTGGGTGTTGGTGGAGTGTTGGTAAGTAAAGACATAACTGCATACTGTAGAATTACCTTGGTATTTGGTTTGGTTCTTGGGTAGTTTGTACTTTGGTATTTGGTTTGGGGTCAAAGGCCTGATAGCTGCAAGAAAAAGCTATGAAAATTGTATCTACATTCGTAAGGCTTGTGACTCTTTGTTCCTTAAACAACTTCCTTGTGGTGGTTGGGGAGAGAGTTATCTTTCATGTCAAGACTAGGTAAATTTTCAACCCGATGCTCTAAATTTGAGAATTTTTCTTCTGAAAAGGAATGTACTTTTTTTTTCTTTCTAATATACTATTTGTTTTGCTCTTCTATTGTATTGAATCTATGTATTCTAAAGTGTTACACTTTGATGCCTTTCTATACTTTCATCATGTCAGGTTTAGGAGATCGATTTCATGTAGTGAATACAGGATGGTGTAAGTTTTGAATTCTTGCAAGTTCAGTGATGGCCTTGGAAACAGTAGTGTTCTTACTTACACTTGTGCTGATATAGTGCCAACTTAATGCTGTTTTCATCTCATTATTGAAGCATATTTTCTTATTTCTGCTCATTCATGCATAGCCTATGTCTAAAACAGCCTCAGTCAATTGCTTCCTTGTAGGTGGGCTTCCTTTGTTCCACCATCAGGTTTTTAAGCCTTCAAGTTCTGTGACATGCTTAGATTGCCGTGATTGGTTAGTTCTCAAGAGGCATGAAATCTTGTTCTGCGTTAGGCTGTGTTATTTTTGGTTTCAAATTCAAGGTTTAAATATGATCTTGACAGGTTTCTTTTTGTGTGGATGGATTCTTGTTGAAATTATGCTTTGAAGAAAGAAAGCTTATTATTATCTTCATTATTAAGGGGTGAAAAGTTCATCAGTTAAGCTCCCAAGGATCCACTTCATGCTGATAGATCTGGAAAAAGATGTCTTTGCATCTGCGACTGAGAGATACATCTATACTGTAAGTCTCTGCTACAAGTTTCTCTCTTGACTATATAATCACTGTATTGCAAATTTGCTATTGCACCAGAAAGTTACAACTTCAAAATCACTTTGTTCTCTATGGTAAAATCAGCCACAAAATCTTGTCTGGACTAATGAAAGCTAGAAATCTCATCTGAAAAGTTGTACGGCTAGATAGTGGTCCACTTCTACACCATCTTCTTTGAATAAAATATTGTTTTTCCTGTTACATTAACAAGAGCTTTCCAATTTCGTATGAAAGGGTTGGTGAGTACAATCTTAGACCCATTAAGCTATTAGTGAACACAATACTAAGCTATTACTAACTACAATCTTATTTTGAAGGCATTTTTTGATCATCATCAGTCGATCAACATGAGGAGGAGTTTTGAATAGATTTTACAATTTTTAGCTACGATATATATATATATATATATTATACGTGTCCTTTCATTGAGCTCTTCATGTATTTGGCTACTCAAAATCTGAGGAACACTTACTAATTATATTAATTAATGTCCCTTTTCCAACAAACAAAAGCAAGTTGATCCATGTTATACTTTTTCCTCTTTTCTGATTTTGTGTAGAATCTTCTTTGACACTTGTGTTTCTTTCTGCAGGTCATTACATATGTTGTAGCTAGGCCAGAACACAACCCATTTTTTTAAAAAAAGGGCAAGCAGTTCAAATTTATCCTGTTCTTTTCTTCTTTTGTCATTTCTGTTAAACATTTGTATCCTTCTGTGAGATGCATAAGATTAGGAAAAATGAATTTATGTGTATGTAATGTAAGTGAGTACCTGATGAAGCAGCTTCCCTATCAGTGGTCAACTTGCTTTTGCAGAGTTATAGAAGTGACCATATTATTTTATACATCTGCAGTAAAAAGATTACAGTATTATTTTATACACATTTAAATAGCTGAAAATTACCCACCAAATAAATTACCCTATCAAACAACAAAAATTGTAGAGTGAAAGAAGTGGCCCTATTTTCATGAGTATGTATGCCCACGCTCTAATTTATTTAGAGTGCTAAATGTTTGCATGTAAGGAGATTATAGAACTGACAATTAATCATCTTGGTTAAGATAACATGAAGGGAAATTACATTGAATAAGGACTGTTAAAAGGAGGTTGAAAAGAATACAATGCTACAAATGTACGGACAAACAGACTAGCTAGCTATGAGCAGTAAGCGATGTTCACTAAATTCTTCCATTTCATTTTCCTTTTTTTTTTCCCCACCTTAGTCTAAGAGGAAAACCTATTAATCATGGGTAAAGGGTGTGGTAAATAATGGACCTACAGATCAATTTGCACCCAAAAGAGGTATACGACAGGGCGATCCCTTATCTCCATACTTGTTCCTTCTGGTGGCCGAGGCGTTGGCAAGATTGCTTCAAGCGCAATGTTATGATAGAAATAGCGGTATTGGAATCCAAATAGCGAGAGCTGGGACTAAAATCCCTTTTCTGGCGTTCGCAAATGATATTATCATCTTTGCGAAAGCGATAAATCAAACATGCCATAGAATCAAAAACATAATTGATGACTACTGTCAAATCTCAGGTCAAAAAGTTAACTTCCACAAATCTGCATTCCAAGTTACAAAAAACACAGATAGCAACACAAGGACGCAAATAGCACAAATTCTACATATTAGTAATACAAACAACTTGGACAAATATCTAGGATGCCCAATTATCAACGGGAGAGTAATGAAAAATACATTCAAACCGCTAACCATGCGAACGAGGGACCAATTATCAAAGTGGAAAGCTAATTCTCTGTCCCAATAAGGGCGGAAAACGCTCATAAAGTCAAATCTATCAGCCCAACCCAATTACATGATGCAATCGTTCCTACTTCCTAAACGTACGCTTAAAGAACTGGATAAAATTAACAAAAATTTCTTCTGGAATAAAGATGACAAATACAAACCACTGATTAGTTGGCACTCGATTTGTCGTCCCCTGAACCAAGGGGGACTAGGAATTGCAAAAGCTAAGAATATGAACAAAGCACTCCAAATGAAACTTCTGTGGAAAATCTTAGCAAAACCCGAAAACATACGAGTTAAAATCATCAATGGAAAATATTTGAAAAATGAAGGACTACCCGATTACACAAAAAAGAAAAACACATTGTGGCAATGGGCCCAACTCATGAGTCTTCGCAATCTTTTTGTCGAGGGACTCATTTGGCAAGTGGGTGATGGTCACACCATTCGTATTTGGAAAGACGTATGGTCTGAATTGGGGATTATAAAACCTATGGCAAACATCGGTCAAAATATCAATTGGGACGAGCATGTTAGTGAATACCTTTGTAACGACAACTCTTGGGATATTCCCAAACTACAACAAGTTATAGAACCTAATGTAGTAAACTATATCTCTAATATCATCACACCTATCAATAAGATCCCTGACAGACTCTATTGGAAACCGAGCAAAAACGGTTGGTTCTCAACACATTCCACAATGCAATGGATCCATAAAAATATGGGTGAACCACCGATGAACCTCGATTGGATTGAGAAGCTAAATATACCCCCCAAGGTAAAGAACTTCCTTTGGAAAGTGGCTCGCAATGGGCTCCCCACTAAAATGAGGCTTGCAGATAACCACATAGTTGTCCCACATGGTTGTGTCTCGTGTGGTAACCAAAACGAGGACATTGCCCACATTTTGCTAAAATGTCCTTCCACAAAAGGAGTGTTGAGAACAATGAACGTGAATACGAGTCGAGTAGTTGAACAAATTGATACGGATAATAAAAAACCCCATATAATGCTTGAGGATATTAAATCCAAGATCACTAAGGAAGAAATGGAATGGCTCTCGTGTGCTTGGTGGTCCATTTGGTATTTTAGAAACATAAAATTATTCGACATGAACAGAAGTCATACACAACATAACCAAAACAGTATATGCGAATTCCTGAAGAACCTATTGCGAGACTGGAAAAATACAAATACCCATGAGAGCTCCAACCAGACAGATAGGGTTAGAAAAACTCAAAGAAAAAAGACTACAACGGTATGGGAAAAACCTAAACAAAACCAAGTTAAGCTAAATTTTGACGGTGCTGTCAACTCTGAAGGCGTCTCGACGATCGGTTTCATCCTCCGGGACCACTTAGGCTCGCCTCTCTTCATTGTGACGGGGGACTCATTGGGAGACGCTCTGTTCTTCGCACCGAAGCCATCGCTCTACGTCGGGGGATTCTCGAGGCCATCAAACGTGGCATTTCCCACATCACGATTGAGGGTGATAATTTGCAGCTGATCAACGCAGTTCTCGGGGATTGGCGTTGTCCGTGGGAGATTGAGCAAATCAGAGCGGATATCCCCCAGATGCTAGCCTACTTTCAGAGTTAGAGGATCTCCCATATTCGCCGGGGGGGGGGGGAATTTTGTGGCCGACTATATTGCTGGTTATTTCCGTTCTGCATCCAGTGTCCCTATGTCAGCTGATTTAGGTCTTTTGGACCTCATCCATTTGGATGCTCTAGGGCGACCTTCTATTGTATAAGAGGGTACTCTAATTCCTTTCCTTATCTAAAAAAAAAGGGTAAAGGGTGTGTTTTTTTTATAGCCTATGGGTGACATTAATACATGCTAATAGAAGAAGTAAAGGATTAGAAAGAAGAATAAAAAAAAATTACAGTAATGTTTTATGGTACAAACGTACAAATTTGTCCATCACCTTTTGAGTTTTGGGAGGTTTTACATAAATGTATAGGTTCTAATATCTACAACTCAAAACAAATTTTCAAGAGTTAAAGGTTTTGGGAGATTTTTACATAAATGTATACTTATAAAAATCTTAAAAATTTTCGTTTTTATAAAAAAATGTATACTTTAAGAAATCTTCTAGAATCATCTAAAATAATTGACTATTTCTTATTTTTTACATATTTTATTACAAAATGAATGGTCAATTCCTTTCAAAGTTGGATAATAGAAGAAGTGTCCCTATACAAACAAAAATAAATAAATAAAATAATCAATCTATTCAATTACGATAATGTAGTACACAATAACACAAGCTAGCTAGCAAACAATTTAGGGTTCCTTTAATTCATTTTACCTAATAAAAGAAATGTTACCTCAAATTGGCTAACAAATTTAAGATATTTTAGCTCCTAAGCATCTGTACGCTTCACTAAAAAAATGGAACGATGTACATACGTGACTCCGTTGAGCATTATCACCCTTATATATTTGGTTCTGATCCTTTTTAAATTCGATGTCAATATGGGGAAAAATTCAAAATGTCCATAACATTTTATATCTAAACCAAGTTAAGGGGTACACCATATACAAGATAACCTGGTAAAAAAGAATGTTTACGTCTTATTTAAGTTGTGGCCCGTCCATCGGACGGGTTTACTTGCTAGGTGTGCACAAGTGTCATCATCTACCTCATCTTTAAGTCGAGAGTATGTTTCCAAAATCTTGAGCTTGCATATGGATTTGAATCATTTGATAATTATAGGCTTGTAATGGGATATCCAATTCCTCGGTTTGCATGATAGGGAGAGGGTTAAATTTCACATGTAATATTCTTGTCTTCTTGAGAGTTGAGGCAGATTTCTCAACACACGACATTATACAACAATCATCATTTTTTTTATCTAACTAATACCTCTGAATTTTACAAATATATCCCTTTTTAATGAATCCTTATAAAATAAATACATTTGTTGGAGGAAAACGAATGACGACATTGCAAATTAAACAAAGTTTACCTAATAACGAACTAAATTATCTAATTCAATGATATATATTTCCTAAAATGTTTTAAACTCGTAGTTTATTGCATAAAATGATATAAAAATGGGACGTATTTTTTCGAAAAGAATATTATATCATCTATAAATAGATATCATCCTTTCATAATTTTAGTGCTCCATTATCTTACATCCGATTACTATAGATGTTAGACTAACACAATAGAACTCACAATTGGTCGGAATTAGATGACATGCGAAAATACGGATGCATCTTTTGTAAGCAACAGCCGTCGCCCGCCATCGGACGGGCTTCAGGTACTAGTATTGTGTAGAATAATACATGATTGAAAAAGAAAGAAGCTTTAAATTGAATCAGGGATTTAATTTGAAGTTCGTGTTTCAAAACTCCATATAACAAAAAACAATCTAAAAGGAAAGAGCAAAACTTCACCTCTATAAAACAAACATGGAATATGAATATAAGATTTAACAGTTGACCATATTCTATGATTGCTTTATAAAGATGATGTTTCGTTCTAAAATCTTACTTCTTAAAGATTGGAGTTGTTTTCAAAGTGTTTATCAACTTATTGAAGGTTTATATACACATTAGGACTTGGAATCAAAGGTTGATATATATTTACATACTTGAAACTCAAATACTTTTATTCTTTTGAGAGCATCTTCAACAGATGCTCCATTTTCCTCGAAACTACTAATTTGAAGATTTTGGGTGTTTTTCAGCCGCAATAGATTCTCCATATGATTCTCCAAAATGGGAAAAATCTCCAAAATAAGAGTGACATTCTCCAAATTTGGGGATATCTCCAAATTTCTCCAAAACTATACATTGGCTATGTTTTTATTTATGTTTTCTTTTGAAAGAAATCTAAGCTTTTGATTGGAAAATATAAATGTAGTATTCTCCATAATAAGGAAATTGTTGGAGTTTGATCAATATTTTTTTGAAGAATATGTCTCGTGTTTCTCCATTTTGGGAGAAAGTTTTAGAGAAACTCTTGGGGTTGCTCTGGAATTTTACAATAAAAATATTTTTGGTTGAGCTTTATAATAAACATATGAGATGAATAAAATTTCAAATTTTTTATAGATTTTTTTATTATATGTTGAATTAATGTCCCATTTAAGTAGCATATTTACAACGTGTAAGGTTCTGCACCATTGTCACATAAAATGCTCCATCAATTTTAGTTTTTTTAGAAACATTTTTCCCCTATGTCACATTTATTCTCCACCAATTTTATTTTAAGAAAAATTATGTACCAATGCAAACACATTAACGTAAAATTTTTGCTTAATAAATCTAGCTATTTCGAAAGAATTTGAAATAAAAATTCATGAAAATTTATTATTTTCCTATGGAATTTTATATTAAAGAAGATAACGTGGTGATTTAATCTACACATGTATTTGATTTTCCATCAATATGTGATATAAACAAATATATAAAACATTTTTGAAACAATTAAATTAAATTATATTTTTGTAAGAGACAAATGAGTTTTATGTAAGGCAATATATATGTGTTAAATTTGGTAAGAAGAATTTTATGCATTGTAAGTAGTATAATTTGAAACATGTATATAAAAGTTGACCCGTCCAATGAACGGGTTTACTATCTACTTCATAAAAAAAATGTCGTTAAAGAAAAGAAGGAGAACAAATCTTATCGTTATGTTCGTTTCACCTTGGTATACAAACTTAACAAAAATAGGTATGGGATGCTTCAACCAGATATTTTTGTTATAATTCTGAAAAAAATATAACCATAAAAAATTAATTCATAAGCAAATCTACCACAAAGGAAAAACATAATAGAAATTGCAATTGGAGTAGTTATTATCAATATTATTTTGTTAGTGTCTTGAGTAATTAGTTCAACAAACATAAAACAAACAAATGTGTCCAGAAAAGTTCTGACAAAGTCATTTATGGCTAACTCTTGCTAGGAAAAATAGGCTATTGTTCAATGAAGAAGGTTTTTCATTTTTTTGGTGGTATGAACAAGGTTTTCATTTTGTCGAAGAACAAGGTTTTCATTGATCATTGAGTATGTTGTAACATCCATTAGTACCACAAACAATACAATGTTTCGGTCATAAACGAAAAGAAATAGAAAATAGATATATATAATTTTTTTTTTTGGTCGAAATAGATGTATATAATTTTGTGTAGACGAGGGTATATAATTCCCTCGTGACAAATTAATGAGAATAAATAATGGAATAAAAAAACGATTATTCAAGAAAATATACACAGTATAATTTTGTGTACGTATACCAGTGGGCTTTGCTCAAAAACGACTTTGTGTGTGCAAAAACCCCTCGCGCTATTATTTTTTTTGTCTCCAAATTAAAAGTTGCAAACTTTCCGTTTGTTCACACATCCAAACTACATTCAAAAACCCACATTGCGATTTGCGTATTCAAAAACTTTATGGTTGAGAGTTGAGACGACTACAACTTTGACCACAACTTTGTCGATGTATATTGCAAGTACCAAAGAAAACAACCCCTTGGTGTGTCTTAGTCATGTTTGAAACGGCAGCTTTGACCAGAGACATTGTTACACCTGCGATTGTAAAGGCAATTAAGAGAAATTAATTCAATAGTACTCATGAATTAATCATGTACATGGCATTTTTAGCCTGATATCATCTCCTTGGACTGGAAGTGAACATCATAGCTTCCAAAACTGAGGCGAGGCGAGGCCAGTCGAACGAAAGAGGGAGATGTGGATCGATGCTGTCGGGTTTTCAATACGTTTCAAAGTCAGGTACTTTCATGTTATGCCTCTCAAGGTCCTTTATATGTGCTCAGTGGAGTCCTATTGCCAACCAGCTTGGCAACAGGAGGAACACGCCCTTACACAACCTTGGCCTGGTCTTGAACTTCTGCTACAAGATATACCGTCAAATATAAGCTGATAGTGTAGGTGTTACAAACCAAAACAGAACCCTTTTCTGCATTGGGGTGTAACACTAGAACATACAGCTTCTGTGGGAAATATATAATGGAATCTGTTGATGTTATTTAGACATAAATATGATGGTGCTGTTACACTATCTAAGGGCTGGTAATTGGTTGATTTCCTAGTTATTTCCCTGCTGGAAAGAGCTTGTGTTACAGATATACGCATAGTTTCGGTGTATTTCATTTTGGTTTATTTAGCTTCTGTAGACTAATGCTAAAGTGATCCCATAAAAACGTACTGATGCACTATTTGACAGATATCTTCAGAGAGGAGGAATTTTCAATCAACAAGAAATGGTAGAGAGAAGAAGCAAAGTTGGGTAGCAACGAAGCTCACCTGGAGGCTTCTTCACCATTCTCTGTCCAAATAATTAATTGTTCAACTACGTGCAGACTAATCATTTACGTTAACACAAACCGTGTAATATCTTGGACTGGTAAAGTAAGAAACCCGGGTACTTGAACCACATATATATAATCACAAAAGATCCAGTCAATCTGCATGAACTTAAAGAGGTATCTAAACTAGCTTCTTCTCATCAGTAGCTGACTTTGTGCAATGAAACCTTCTGTTAGTTTGGTCATCCTGATTCAGCAGCCCTAAATATTGTGACAATGTAGTGGGTTGGTGCTTGAGAAAGCAACTCAAAAACACAAGCGTCCCCATCTTCCAGATCGTTGTCTAATGCAAAAGTCTTCCAGCCCAATGAAAACCTTACAACCGAGCCATGAACGGTGCAGCTTACAGGCCAAGTTTTCCCACTAATTAGTTCAAGAAACACTTTCTTTTCATGATGATCAGAAAGGAACCTTGAAGCATGATCGTTGGGTACACGCTGCACGAAACGAAAACAAATCACACTTTGACACACACAAACCGCTCTAGACTTCATGGAAATGCAGACGATGCAGGAAGTTGGAGACCATACCAGGGTATACGGATAATACAGTGATTGAATATTGAACTTGATCACAACGGTAAAAGAGGGGTTCTTGCATTTGAAGGATTTGGCTCTTTCAAGAGCTGTTGGGTCTTTTCTCTCAACTTCTTCCTCATTATTGCGGAATATAATCATGTTGAATCTCATGATTGTGGTGTCAATAAGCTCAAAGACAAATTTATCTCCAACTTGCAGATTATATTCACTCACGAGTTTTCTCCATCCTGCATCGGTTCTTACTCGACGCAGATTAGGGCCAAAAAGATAATACTTCATCACCCAAGATCTTCCATCTGGCCAGTAAGGCATAAGCTTTTGTCACTCCTTCCATGGAAATAGTTTCTTACATGACCTGCTGGAATATACTGCAGGAGACAGAAGTTACATCACACATGTATGGCAACTGTTTTACATACGGAATTTAGAAAGTAGTTCAGTTTAATGCAAAATGTAGGTTTACCATACCAGAGAAGAACGATAATTCGGTTGCATGGTGACGGTAAAATTAGGATACGGGCTGTGAAAATCCCTTGCTCTTTGAATAACTCTTCCCCTTGCACTAGAAGCAGAAGGTGTTTTGCCTTTGAAACAAGAAAAATATAAAGAAGTTAGTGTGCAATGCATTGAAGGAAAAACATGCTTGAAAACGTAAGAAGTTTCACTTACTAGACTGGCTGGACAGCGACACTTTCCTATCACTTTGTGGCCATTGATCTAGGATCTCAACAGATCCTTCATCGTCATCACTATCTTCCAAATCAACCTTCAGAACTTGGGAGTCATCTGCATTGGCATTTTGATTAGTGCTGGACGAGTCAAAGATTTCATGCCTCTCCTCAAGTTCTTGGGGAATTTCCTGTTGAAAATGTGCAGGACGAGGTGAAAAGATTGTTTCGGGTGGGTTGCAACAGATGACTTCATTAGTTCTTAGAATCAGTTTCACTCGTAGTTTTCCCTATACAGTATACTGTTTCATACTAGCAAGAAATTCAGATGCTGAAATCATTCTCTCCTACTTTAGAATTTTCCGGTTTCTCCATCTTTTGATCCATCCTCTAGTTTGATTCTCTGTTCAGTGTTGACCATTTTAAACACTGTTTATTTTCACCTTTCTGATGCTTTCAGTGTTGACCATTTCACATCTCTTGTAAATTTTAAACACTGTTTATGTTCAGTGTCTGATTCTCTGTTCAGGACAAGGGGAAAAATTTTCTGATCACCATGAAAGGAAGGGGAAAACTTACAAGATTTCTGATCACCATTTTTTGAAGATGTATTTTAGCCTATACATACATGTACGCATGAGCATTGACAGAGAGAAGACCGAACGGGAAAACTTACAGGATTTCCATCAATGTGGTTGTATTGTTGTGGGTCTCTTGTAACTTGCGAGCATCTTCCTGCTTCCTTTTCCATCTACAGATTTCAACCCAACTAATTAATTAATTAAAAGATCCTTGAAAGTTACAAGCGGTTGAGGAGCAAACCCAGAAATTTCACACTGAAATCATTCTTTCCCACTATACTTTTGTCAGTTTTCCATTTCTTAATCAACCCTCTACTTTGATTCTCTGTTCAGATTAGGGTAAATCCACAGACAGTGACAGAGCAAAAATTGAAGGGTTTCAAGGGGAAAGCTTTCAAGAGTACACAATCTTTAAGCATGTTATTTGTGTTGATCTAGCTCAACTGTGAACCTGCTGTGATTTCAGGTCACTTAACTTTTGTTGTAAGACCCCAAAGACAAAGCAAAGGATCCCCAGCTCAACCCAACAAGAGCTTATCTACAAAGTTGTAAAAATCGGAACTTTATGTGAAAAACAAGAAAGATAAAGTGTAAAAGTCCATTTTAAATGCTTCTTCAAAGTTTCAAGCTTTTTAACAGCACGAGCATCAGCCAAACGAGAACAAAAATGGCAAGAGCTAAACCCAAAAAACGATCTTTGAAAATGGAGATGCTTACCAGGTACTAAGTACAGAGAAATCAAGAGAAAGAACGAAACGTAGAAGGAGACGGAAGAAGCCGTCCCTCAATACTCTACAGTGTTGATTTTCCCGGAGCTGGGTATTACTAATCCCGAAGTCTATATAAAACCCGTGGGATTGGGATTGGGATTGGGATTTGCCTCCCACCAGTGAGTGAGTGAGTGGGTGAGTGAGTGACATGACATTGTTCTTATTTTAGAGCCTAGTAACCATGGTGAAGAAACCCCGGTTGATTTTAGGCCCCGTTTGGTATACACGCCGTGGGGTTGAATAATGGGTTTAGGTTAATAGGTTTGGCACCCAAAGCTCGACTTAATTCGGAGCAATCACCATTTAAACTAGGGTTGGGCAAAAAAAACCGTAACCAAATAACTGAACTGAATAACCGGTAACTGATCATTTTTTTCGGTTAACCATACCGGAAAAAAACCGAAAAACCGGCTACAGTTAACCGATCGAATATTTTCCGGTTAAACGGTTAGGTTACGGTTACTAGTTTTTTAATACGTGGTTAACCAAATAACCGAGTATATATTATATACTCCATCCGTTTCAAAATACATGACTATTTGAACATTGTACATTTATTAAGAAAAAAGTGTTATTCCTATATTATCCCTATCACATGTAGAGGTAATTATTTGTGTAGAGAAATATGAAAAAGTGTAATGATTATGATAAAGATAATCATTAGGGATATAAATAGAAAGAGATGGGAAAAAAATGTGAAATAGACAAGTATTATGAAACACGAAAAAATGAGCATATGGTCATGTATTTTGAAACGGAGGGAATGTATTTTTAGAAAGAGAACAACATAATTAAGTCAATTTAATGATATTAGACATATTTTGAGATTATACATCATACAAGGCGGTAGGTTTTAATGATGTTAGACATATTTTGATAATATACATTATACAAGGCGGTAATGATATTGGACAATTGTTCTTTTCATGGATAGTTTGGTGGTTTTTTCATTTCTAACATGGTTGATGATTTATGAAGGTCGTATACTTGATTCTTTACTTACTTCATTGACAAATGGTAGAAGCTTTAATTTCTGGTCAGGATTGGATGTGCACTTCATTTACATATTTTACCGCCGAAGAAAATATACTTGAATTAGAAGCTATGGAAGAAGGTTAATTTATTATATTTGTTATTTTTTTTATTTGAGTACAACGTTTTATTGTGTCTCTAACATTTGTTACAATTTATAGGAATGAGAAAGTTGATTTTGGAGCAACCTTTGATGAAAATTGACGAGTCCATTTTAATTGACAATTGAAGGTACATTTGGACATGTTTATGCTATGAAAAAACAATGTTTGTTTTTTGTGTTTTATGTATTGTGAATTGATATTAAGACTATGTATTTGAATATCCCATTTTAGCATATATTAAAGATGTGCAATATGTATTAGATACCAGGCTAATGCTCCACTAAATAGTTTAACTTATAAGCTTTTTTTATGATATGGTTATTGGCTAACCGAAAAACCGTACCGAATTTTCTAATTAACCGATATCCGTTAACCTGAAACAACCAGTATGGTTACAGTTATCGAAATTCAATAACCGAATTTCCGGTTAACCGGAAACCGATTAATCAGAAATCCGATTAACCACCCATGCCCACCCCTAATTTAAACAATCAACCCGTACGACACCCAAATGGTAACAAATACACACGGAGTCCAAGCCAAGTAACTTAACTAAGTTGATCCAAAGGTATGAAGTTCCACAATATAGTTACTATTCATAAACTATCGCGTATCTAGCGTTCTTAGCAAACCAATGGTACGAGTTTGGGCGAATCAGTTGATTCCTTTATATTATGTGTATGAATATAGAGTTTCTAGCGAGTCAAAGATACGAATCTAGGGCTTTTTGTGGTTGTTTGTATAGCCTTGAATTCGTTTATATTTTTGGTCCTTATACGATGTGTGGTCTTGTATGTTATATGATCAGTGGATGTTCTATACTAGTTAGGCTATACATTTGGTTCATTATTGGGTAAGATCTAGTAAAACCTCTAGTTGAGGTGAAACGAAAGCCTGAATACCAGGGCTTAGATTAGTTATTATAAATAACGTTCCAGACTTGAGCATATATGATTCCATAATGGTCCAAATTGATGAATTACGCAGGATCTTTTCCTTGATTTACTCTCTCCCCAAATCAAGAAATATTATCCATTTTTTTTTTAAAAATAAATATTTTCCCTCATTTAAAGATTTCTCTCCAAATTAAACTGACACTCGTTAACCCTTCGTCTTCCCCTTCGTCTTCCCCTCTCTAATTTTCCATTCTCACAATTCCGTATTCCATCCTTCCAGTTTAGAAATCAAACGCCTCTCTCATTCGTGGCTCTATTGATTTTGCGCTCGTGTCTCTCTCTTGGTCTAATACCAGATCATCTCATTCGAATGTTTGTCCTGAATTTCTCCAACTTGAAGCAAGAAGTTGAACGAACCCTACTTCATCCAACTCTTGCGATTTCCGTCTTTACATCGGTGAGTCACCCAAATTCGCACCGGAATTAGAGTTTTTCCTCTGTCCAAATATTATTCTCGGTAGATATCTAGGTTTTTCATTCAACACTTACAACTCTCGTATTGAAATTAGTTTTTGAATACCTCTAGGGCTGTTTTTGGTTTTTGTTTACAGGAATTGCATAATGACCACTCCAAAGAACAAATAAACCTCAAAGAGAAATGGTTAAAGGTTATGTCTATTGCAAAAAACACTTGTTTGTTTTGAGTAATTTTTTTGGTTCAATAGAATATAATTTCCCCTATTGTGTAATGATTTTTATGTTAGGTAAGATTTTTGTGATGATTAATGAGTCCATTTGGAGAATTTAGATTTGAATTTACTCGCATAATACCCTGATTTTTATGTTAGGTAAGATTTTTGTGATGATGAACGAGTCCATTTGGAGAATTTAGATTTGAATTTACTCGCATAATACCTGTTAGAGCTAGAAATCAACCAAGTAAGATTGGTGACCCCTTAGCCTAGATCGGGCGTGAATTAAGCTATAGGAACACGAGAATCAAAAGAAAGAATGCGAAAACCGTATTTAGAATTCGTGTGTATTCAATTGTATTGATGTATGAATGTGTAATATACAACGCGTGACCCCCCTCTATCACTACTAGAAAAGGGGTTTTTAACGATCAAGCTATAACGACGAAGTGAAAATTTCATCGTTAAAGGTATAAGTACACCCTTTAATAACAAGAAATATAAATGTTTATCGTAATATGCCTGAAAGTAAACTGCACATACTTTTAGTACCGTCGTTATTGCTATTGAATAAAATATTTAAAAAAAAAACAAAAATTTAAACTCGTCGTTAATTCACTAAAGATAGATCAACGCGGATAAATTTTACGCCAAAATTTTCACCAAATTTCAAATTATACGCCAAAATCAATATCTCTCGCTAAAAAAAAAGATACTTCGATCGATCTCTATGTTGAAAACCTCAAGTGTCCAGGTGAGGGCGATTCCCGTCGAGCGATTGATGGATTGCAAGCAGTTGTCGGAGGCGGATGTGAAGACGCTGTGTGACCAGGCGAGGGCGATTTTCGTCGAGGAATGGAACGTGCAACAGGTCGTGTCCTGTTCTCTCTCTCCTTCCATGGCTCCGGGACAAACCCCTTCTTTCTCTCTTTGGCCCCCCTCCCCCAGATTTTAGGTCTTCTTTCTTCTTCGATTCCTTTTCCATGTGTCCTTGTGAACTGTATCGCGATCTCTAGATTTTGCGCAACTTTTTTCCTTGTGAACTGTATCATCCGGAACAAGCATTTGTATTCTTGGCGTTCGAGTAGCAATCGGAGCAATTTGAGGACTATCCGCCCCAGGGCTACCCGGCCTACGCCCCTCCCCCACCTCAGTACGCTCAGCAGCCGCCCCCTCGCCAGAATCAGAGCTCCGGTCTAATGGAAGGCTGGTACGTATTCTTTCTCTCTCTCGTTGATTTTCTTAGATCTGGTCAATTTCGGTTTCGGTTGACCGCGATTCTTGCCTGGTGGTTGAGAATTTAGAGTTTTGGTGAGGGTTCAGTTTTTGCTGTGTAGTTTTATGTCGATAGAGTTGACGTCCTTTTGGATGAAAGATTTGTGAAAGATGAATGTCTAATTGGAAGGATCGGGAATTTCAAGAATGTGTGATTGTTTTACTTATCGTCTCTAATTTGGTGTAATCTTGTGTACGATCTGGCTTTTTTGTTTCAATATCCTGAGTGATTTTGTGATTGAGTTGTGGAGAATTCTCGTTATTGAGTAGATCTGTAGTGTTTCTCCTGTATCATAAGCTGGAGGTTTAGGTTTGATCTCTTTCCAGACTATGTGCATGTATGATCTAATTTTAGGGGCTTGTGTTGTGAGCTTTCCATATCTTTTGCCCTGATTTGTCAAGATCCGAACTAAGTGTGCTCTAAGTTTCTAAAACTTTATTAGAACAATGTGCAATGTGGCTTACACTGCATTATAAAATGAGTTCTTTTGTGATCAATGTGCAGTTTGGCTTCGTTGTTTTGGTGTTGTCTACTTGAGGCGTGCTTCTGACTACAAATTGGGTGGTTTTGATGGCGAAGACGAAGCCTGGAAAGAAGGACTTGGATTCATACACCATCAAAGGCACCCAACAAAGTCGTCAGACGTATGCTACCACCTTCCTTTTACGCTTCTCTTTCTAAATCTAATTTCTAATTAATTAGGTAAGCTCCGGATCAGTTGATTTTGGTTCAAATTTTCAAATTCGTTTTCATTTGATGACCTTAGGGTTTTCTACAAGTTCTGTCTGGATACTGTATGTTTCTAGTTGGATTTTATCCATAGCTGATGGTTTGGGCAATCGTGATAACTAAGCATCATAGTGATGGGACGTATAGAGTTGGGAACTAAATAGATCCATTCCAAGTTGTCTATTTCTGCAAAATGCTAGATTAAATAATTAGATAGAAATTGGTGGCCTGGTAAAGGGATTGACTAACCATTGGATAACTGTGTTAAATTTTCCTCCTTGAGTAATCTTTGACCATAGTTGCAAAAAGTCTATCGTTTAATTAGAGCAAATGATTTGTTAAAGACATTAACTGTTTTGATAGAGCTTTGCCTTAATCATTTAAAATGATTTGATTTGCTAGTTTTGTCTATCACTCAGCAACTAGTTAGCATATTCAAGCATTTTTAGGGAAGGATGTCAATTTGATTTTGTTGTCCAGGGATGAAAATGCTGCTAATTACCCTTTTATAATACTTTTTTTTGGTTGAATAGACGTTCAAATTGTTACTCTACTTTTTTTAATCAATCCAAGTAGAACATTTTTTGTAAGCTTTCTCCAGCACCAACCTAAACTCTATAATTTATATGTTACAACTATTGACTATAAATTGAAATACAAAAATTTCAGCTGATGTTCCACCAACCATGAATTTTTGGAATATTATCAGGCCATATTTTATTATTAGAGCAGAAGTGTCTAAACTTGCCCTTAAACATGCGGACAGTACATCATTCATGGCCATATGTTCTTCAGCTGTCCATCATTAGCTACATTTTCGGAATTGCATTTTCTGCCTCAAATACTCCCGTGCCTTTATTTTCGAAGGATATTGTTAAGCTTGCTGTTCGAACAGTTGTTGATGGCTTCATGGAGATGTACAATAATCTTTGTCATTTTTTTTTCTCTTCATGCCTGTTTCTATCTTCATATTTCCCGGGTTTGATATTTTCTTTTATGGCAGAGAGATCACCCAAGTAATGCTCGTGTAGTTGACAAGATTGGAATTTTTTGTCCAGATAGAGTATTCATGGTGATCCTTTGAAACTTACAAGTATAAGAGCTTCTAAACATGATTTTCTGTGAATTCTTTCAATTTCAAATCTCCAAGTGAGCTGTAATTTTGTTCTGATCATGCAGTTTATTGTCGAAATGCACTACGAAGTTACTGCAGCAGTTAGCCCCAGACATAGCTGTCATCGCCTGGCTGGAATTGAAGTGCTTGTAAATATTCTTGGTCATAGGGCAGCAGTTGCAAGCACCTCCTGGTGAGTTGATTTTTTCCTTTTATTCTGCATTGCATCAATATAAGGGCACACTTTTGGTCTGTCGTGCTGTTCGCTTTTCATTCTGTGGATTTTTTTGCATTAATTTGTGTATTTCCTGTGCTTATTCATGCTGTGGAAAGATAAGCATTTAGATTTTCCTGATAAGAATGGGAGAAGGAATTATATATGACCTATTTCAGATTTGTTGGTATGGTCATTAAGAATCAGGTTGAAAAGTTTAAAATATTCAATCACACTACTTATGCATGTTGTATCAAAGCTAATACTCTGTAAATTTACACTGCTGGTTAATATGATGACACAAGTTGCTTACTTGGTGTCTTGGTGATATGTACTTGTGCTCTTAGCTTAATTTCCATACTACCTTCGGTAACGTGAACTAGAATTTGACCTGCATTAACATATCTTAGTTGAACTTGAGCTGCAACTTGATTTTGAAGCTGGAGTTGAGCTTGAAATCACTAACACTATAAGAGCTATAGACGAGTTGTGCCAAGCTTAGGTATTATAGGGCATGACGCTGATAGCATATGTATTCGAAGTGACCCGTAAGAAAGTAAGAATCTGGAGGGAAGTATGATCTGACACATTCTCTGTTCTGGTTTTCTGATACTTAAAGTGCTTGCTTCTGATGTTGCTTAACTGAATATGTTCTTGCAGAGTGGGGAAACCTTCACTGCTGATTCAAACTGCTCTTTAATACGCTGATTTTTAATGAGATAGTAAACTTATACGATTTGACCGTTTAGATTGATGTAAAAATTCTTAATTTTCATATCAATAGGTTCAGCCTTCAAGACAGCTTCTCTAATGAACTTGTCTCTTATGCAACTCTAATTAGCTCCAGGCCTCAGGTCCTACAGTCCTCAAAAAATAAAATTCTTTATATTTAAATACTTTCTTGTTTTGTTGTAGGTTTCATCCTTCATGTATCGATATGATTATTGAGGAAGCAAAAAGGCTGGATAATTTCTTGTGGGCAGACTGTTCCTCAGATGAAGATGTCAAAAGATCCCTGCACAACTTCACTTTATCTCATTCTGAGTTAAAGGTAAACAGAACACATCTTCTTCCTTAATGTGCTTGTCTAATTTCAATATTACATTCTATCAATATATGTTCAGCTTCAACTGATATTAGTTTGTCACTAATTACTTTAACCAATAATGAGTAAGAATTTGAAAACCATGAATATTAATTTGCCACTAATTTTCTGTTATGATTGCATCAAAATTTGTTCTTATAATGTCATACTTCAGCTTATACTCTGTCAAAAGTAAAGGTGATATCCATTCTAAAATCTTGTACTTAACTGATGTTGATTCAACTGCTTTTTCAGCCTGCCTAACTCTGAATGCAGGTTATTTTAAGCTCAGTAAAAACAGTAATTTCCATAATCAAGCAATATACTATGTTGGTAGATATCACGTGATTCAGCACGGGTAACTGTTGTTGGATGAATCTCAGTAGGTTTAATTCAAGGATGAGTATTTGGTAGATCTTCTTAGGATTTCCGTACATTCAGGACTACTTTTGAGTTTGATTTGAATGAGGTACTTGCTTATATGTGTTATTCAATGTCCGGGACAGAATCAAAATAGTATGTTACGGTAGTGTAAAATACGTGCATCATTAGCCATCCCATATCCTAGAAAGACAGCTTACCAGCTTCAGATGGAATATATCATATGTCAATCTTGATCCTGTGTAGACAAGTGAAAATCATTCATGTTGACACAAATATATTCGGAAGGGGATGTAATGACTAAGAATTCTGAGTTGCATGACAGATAAAGCTTTCGTGTTCCTTTTCCAGATTCTGTCTCTCCTCTCTAATTGAGTAATTGCTAATTCTGTTTTGTTCTTGCTAGGTGAATTTAAAGCGCAGGAAGAGATGACTGTTAATGTCATGATCAAATTAGAGGAGACACTCTCCTATAAGGCAGCTACGTTTATGTCTGAAAACTTAGCTGCGTAGTCATTACTTCATTGCCTTCCAATTCACCGAACGAGTTGAAAAAAGGTATATGTTATGAAATTGTTAATTTAGTTTTGAAAATGATTTAGAAGGTCTTATTATATATATATATATGATGTTTCATATGTACTTTTGTTTATTTTTTTATGTAGGTACTTGAAGATCGGTCGATTAGAGAAGGGTCGGGCTAAATTGGATTATACTATTCAAGTACATTAATTAATGCCACGTCTATTTTAGAATCTACAAGAACATATGTTTATTGAATCATGTGGATTTTTATTTGTGTTATTATAGATACCTAGATAGGTAGGTTCAATGATTTATATGAATGTTTGAATACAATAGAGATTCATTTTATGATTATATAAAAATTTATGTTAAATTTATTTCATTTATGACCTTTTAGTTCATGACATATAATAAATACATGAGTAATGTATTAATAAATGTGCTAATAGTAATCTAAACAAACATGGTTTTCTAACGATAGGCTATAACGATAAACTCGTTTACCGTAATCAATTATGACTTCGTCGTTATTCATTATTTAAGCACGACAACTTGCATGCTCGACGTTATTAAGTAATGACTACAGGGTAGCTCATCGGTAAACATCAACGACGACATTGTTGCCCCTCGTTATTGTTTTAACGACAACATGGTTGCTCCTCGTAATTGCATTAACGACAATCAAGCATGTCGTCGTTATTGATTAACGACGAACAGTAATGTTGATGTTAATGATGAACGACGAGCTAGGATGTCGTCGTTAGTAGTTAATGACGAACATGGTCGTTATAACCAATAACGTCGGAAGCTATTGCAACGAACAAACGACGACTTTTATGTGGTCGTTAAAAGGTTATAACGACGAGATTCATAGCTTATAACGACAAAATTGTTGGTCGTTAAAAGCCCTTTTCCTAGTAGTGTATGTATTTATAGGGGCCTAAAAGATAGAGCGCTCTACAAGATATAAAGATAACTAGATAGACGTGTGTTTTCTAGATAATCTATACTTAAATACGATATAGTTTCCGCTTCATAAGATAGAAATAACCCTTACAAGATATAATGTAAATATATCTTATAATTAGGCAGGCGAATTATCATGCTTCGATATCTATTTACTCGATCAATCCTCTAGAAGCTCGCCATTTGGTTCCGTGGACCTCTCGCAGGCCGTTCCGGTATATCTTGTGGGCTTTGGGTCATTAGGGCCCAACAATACCCCTTTCAATTTCAATCTTCAAATTTCAAATTTCGAAATTTGGAGTTGGAATTGAACTTGAAACGCCAATTGCCGGTTCCTTTGCCTTGAAAATCGTTGTGCCAGACCATCATTACTTTGTATTAATACCCCTCAAACGCTTTCTTCTAGCAGAAACGTCACTTCACTTCATCGGAACAGGTACGAAAAAATCTCTCTTCCTTGCTCCATTCTTCGTCTTCTACCTTCTGTTTTCTCTCAAACCCTGCTTCTTATTATTACTTTCTTCTTTCTTTGTTGGCTTAGTTTCTTCGCTCAATCCCCGTCCATCTGTTTCCCTACCATGGCCGAAATCCCCCTTTTCGCCCCTTCAAATTCGCTAATGCCTCAGGACCAGTTCTCGTGTAACCTTACCCCCGATGATGTGGCTAGAATCGTTGCCGAGGGAGGGTTTCCGGCCGGGACTGTGACCCACTGTGATGTGACCGCGCCCAAGACATCATGGCAACATCATGGCACCGGCGCCCAAGACACCGAGGCCACCGGCGCCCCAGGCACCGAAGGCACCGAAGGCATGGGCGCCCAAGGCATGGGCGCCCAAGGCACCGGCGCCCAAGGCACCGGCGCCCCGGTGCCCCATCAAGGCACCGGCGCCCAAGGCACCGACGCCCCGGTGCCCCATCAAGGCACCGGCGCCTCATCACGGCACCGGCGCCCCGGTGCCACTCGGTGCCAACGACGCTGAGGCGCGGCCCGGCGCCTCGTTTGGGCACTCGACTCAGGGACGTACGCGACCCGTCACGAGGTCGGTTTCATCCAAAGAGGCGAGCCACATTCCCGGGGCTATAACGCGGCGTCGGGCTAAGGCCATACAAGAGCGACTTCGGGCTCACTTGGCGATGCCAAGTGTGATGCAAGGCCCGCCCGGAGATACATTTTTGAGTCTCCAAATATTTGGCCCCAGGAATGACACCGCAAAGTCCGAAGCCCATTATGAGGAAGAACCATTCAAGCCCGATTTGATGGAGGCGTGGCCACCACACTAGGATCCTTCCTTGGCCGCCAAGTTTGCTTCTGCCCACGCATTTAAAGCCTTAGCTTGGCCGCCAAGGAATCGTAATAAAAGCGGCTGCTTATGCTTGCCTTGGACGCCACTCTTCGCCACCTCCATATAAGAACTTGGCGCCTACTCCAAGGTGGTGCCTTTGCGGCCAATCTTCTACACCCCCTCAAGTTGCTTGGCGTCCACTACAAGCACGCCGCCTCTCCCCCTCTCTCGTGCCTATATAAGCACAAGCCATCCTTCATATTTTCTTAGATTGAAATTGAGTAAAGGAAGCTTTTAGCCCTTACTCTTTCGGTCTCTTCTCCTCAAGGGAGAAAGGGCCGAGGGAACCCACACCTCGTTGGCTTCAAGCTCTCGTTTTCCTAGATTGATTTCTTATTTTCCATTCCAATCCTTTCGTCCCACAAAACGCCTTTACTCAAGATTGTAACACCAACATTCGCCACCTGTTCTCAATACAAAATCAAGATTGTGTTTCCTTACGAATTCAACTCAAGAACGCCTCCACAAAAGCTCAGTCGAACGTGATTCGACCGATCCTGGAAGTGAGATCACATCATCTGGTATCAGAGCCTGTCGGCTTGAGTTTCTCAAGTTGTGGGGGTACGAATTACTACCCTACGAGTCAGGTTTTCAATTGCTCGAATCCTTTTTTCTACTTCCCCCCAATCTAGCCTCATTTTTCCCTTCCTTTGCCTTGACCTATTTCAATCTCTTCAAAAAAAAACGAGCCTATTCCCTTGTGTTACCACCCTCATGTCGAGCCCTTCATCTTGGCCGACCCCCCCCTTTTGCTTCGACCTTCGGAGGCAACGGCGTGACAAGCACAAAATTGTAAGAGTGCTCGTCTTGTTGCAAAAAAAAAAGAGAAGGACGACTCAAGGGAAGTAGTACTTCCCTCGTCCAAGAAGAGTTAGTAACTCTTGTTCAAAAAAAAAAAATTTCAAGGAGAAGTAGTACTTCTCCAAGCAAAGAGAAACAAAAGAGAGATAGTATCTCTCGTTTCAAAAAGAAAAAAAAAATTACGAAGAAGGTCGAACAAGCAAAGTTCAAAAAGGGGCCAGCCAAGACATATATTCTTATTGGCCTTTTCCTTGCCTTGATTTAATCCTAACCCCGAGCAACGGGATTCCCGACTTGTGGGGCTAGTAAACACTCGCCCACAAGCTCCGGTCGCTTGTTTTGATTTCCGGTTGTTGTCGCTCTCACTCGAGCGAGTGGAGGAAAGAGTTATGTTACGGACTTTTGGTGGCGAAATATACAATCCTAAAGTCGAGTGTGTGAGTTCGAGAGCCACATAAAATCGAGTCTAAACACGAGTCAGTCCTCCCCATTTGATCGCTTTCTGAAGAAAAAGAAAAGAACAAAAAAAAAATAAGTTTTTCGAGTCAAACACAAGTGGGTCTTTGGATTTATCTAACCTTCACCGAGTTCCGTGTTTGTTTTCCTAATTATGTCTTAGGATCCACCAAAAAGCAAGAATCTTCCCGACGATACCGAGGAGGCGGATAACACCTTCTCATGGAAGGTGCTACGCGGCCTCTTACGAGAGATCCGAGAGGATGCCCGAGCAGATGTTCGGGAAACTTATAAGAAGTCCCGAGACGAGCTGCTCCGGCTCATGGATGATAAGATCGAGCAACGCCTTAGCTTGTCTCCACGGCAAGAGCGTTCGCCGAGCCCTCAATTCGAGGAGGGACAATATTCAGGAACTCATCATGAGGCCCTGGAGCAAAAGAAGCCCGTCCTTTCGAAGGACGAGTCTCTGAGATTGGAGGCTATTCTCCCTCCCCCTCGGAGGCCACCGGCTGTCCTCCCCGAACCCGAGGAGCGGCAGCCTCGGCACCGACAACACCGAGGGGCGCTCGCGGCTCCCCTCGGACCCCAGCGCAATCTTCCGGATCCATTCACGCCGCGGGAAGAGGTCCAGTTCCGCGACCGGGAGAATGACCACGGTCTTAATCCTCCCATGGAACAACCAAGGGACCACCACCACGGCATTAAACTCACGGTGGAACCTTTTGCCGGGACCTCGGATGTTGAGGCCTACCTTGATTGGGAGGCTAAGACCGAGGCGGTCTTTGAATATTACGACTATCCGGATCGCCAACGAGTGGCGATTGCCACCATTCGATTCACCGATTTTGCCTACTCATGGTGGCAAGAAGGGAAAGAGGATAGGGCGTATCATGGCGAGGACCCCATTCGCACGTGGGGTCAGCTTAAACGGGCCTTGCGTGATCGGTTCGTGCCCGAGGACTATCTTGACCGCATCCAAGTTAAATTGGAGCGGATTAAGCAAGGGGCCCGCAGCCCGGACGAGTACTATAAGGAGCTACGGCAGCTTGTCTTCCAGTCCCGTGTTCGATTTCCGGAGAGATATATTATTTCTAAATTCATCGGAGGCCTAAACTCTGAAGTGGCCGCTTATGTGGAGATGCAATGCTTCGGCTTAGAAGCCTCCATCGCCGATGTTCTCCACTACACTAACCAAGTGTACCAAAACTTACAAAAGAGGCGAAGTGGTGGGAGTGGTCGCACTTGGAGCTTGGGTTCCTCAAGCTCTAATCCGCCACCTAAGCGGAGTGAGGCCAAAGAGCCAAAACCCGAGTCTAGCGGTCCTCCGATTAAGCGGGACAACGCGCCTACCGCCGCCGCGCCTAAGGATGGCGCTAACCCTCGTACGCGCGACCTCCAGTGTTTTAAGTGCTTAGGGCGGGGTCATTACTCTCGTGATTGCCCTAACCGAAGACAAGTCCTCCTTACCCAAACCAAAGACTATGAATCCGACGAAGAGTTTGACAATGGAGAGGACGAGGAGGAGGTCTATGTACCCGCCGTCAGTGGGGAATGCTTCGTTGTCCAATGAGCGCTATTTACTAACGAGGCACCCACCGCTCCATCTCAACGGGAGAATATTTTCCACACACGATGCTTTATCCAAGGCAAAGTGTGTAGCGTGATCATCGACGGAGGGTCCTGTAGTAACCTCATAGACACTGAGGTCGTATCTCGTTTCAACCTCGAGACGACGCCTCGCAAGGTGCCCTATTCTTTCCACTGGCTTAATTCCGATGCTCCCGTGATGGTCAAGGAACAAGCCTTGATCAAATTCGCAATTGGACCTTATGAAGATGAGGTCCTTTGCGACGTCGTGACCATGACTGCTTGCCATCTTCTATTAGGCCGACCTTGGCAATATGACCGAGCCGTCATTCACCAAGGGGTGTCCAACGAATATATATTCCATCGGGACGGCAAGAAATTCACCTTGCATCCCCTCGCCCCGCACGAGGTGATAGCCGATCAAGAGGCTAAGGAGCTCCGAAAACGGAGTGTTAAGAAAAAGATGGAGCTTAAGGCCTATGAAGGCAGCTCCAAGCACCTATTAGTCGCCCGGGGAAGAGAAGTGAACCGAGCTATCCTAGATAGGTAGATGTGCCTTATTCTCGTCTAAAAAGAGTCGCTGCTTTCCGACTCCGAGCTCTCCGAGTTACCCCCAGGCGTCTCGGCATTATTGCAAGAATTTGACGATGTTTTCCCCGAGGAAACTCCAAACGGGCTACCGCCCATGCGCGGGATCGAGCATCAAATCGATTTCATTCCCGGCGCTAGTTTACCAAACCGGGCTGCATATCGTACCAACCCGGCTGAGACCAAAGAGCTCCAGAAACAAATTCAAGATCTCCTGGACAAAGGTTACGTCCGAGAGAGTCTCAGTCCGTGTGCCGTACCGATCTTAGTTACCAAGAAAGATGGGAGCTGGCGCATGTGTGTGGACTGTCGCGCCATCAATAATATCGCCATCAAATATCGGCACCCTATTCCGCGGCTGGATGACATGCTCGATGAGCTACACGGGTCGAAACTTTTTTCCAAGATCGACCTGAAGAGCTGTTATCACCAGATCTGCATGAAAGAAGGCGACGAGTGGAAAACCGCCTTTAAAACCAAACAAGGGCTGTACGAGTGGCTGGTCATGCCCTTCGGATTGACCAACGCTCCGAGTACCTTTATGAGGTTGATGAACCACATCTTGAGAGCCTTCATTGGACACTTCGTCGTGGTGTACTTCGACGATATTATGATCTACAACCAAAGCCTCGAAGAACACCTGGAGCACATCCAAGAAGTGCTTAACGTCCTAAGGCACGAAAAATTCTACGCCAACTTTGGGAAGTGCCATTTCTGCTCCGATCACGTGATATTTTTGGGGTTCGTTGTGAGCAAGGACGGGGTCCAAGTGGATGAAGCCAAGGTGAATGCCATTCGCGAATGGCCCACTCCGCACACTATGACCCAAATCCGGAGTTTCTTAGACCTTGCCGGATTTTACCGGCGCTTCGTGAGGGATTTTAGTACCCTCGCCGCTCCGCTCACTGAGCTCACCAAGAAGAACGTTCCGTTCCAATGGGGAGCCCCGCAAGAGACGGCCTTCAAAATTCTTAAAGAAAGGCTCACTAATGCACCACTCTTGGTCTTACCCGACTTCGCCAAAACCTTCGAAGTCGAATGCGATGCGTCGGGTGTAGGCCTGGGCGGAGTACTTATGCAAGAGGGGCGACCCATCGCCTACTTTAGTGAAAAACTCAACGGAGCTGAGTTACACTATCCCACATATGACCAAGAGCTGCTTGCTTTGGTCCGAGTGCTCAAGACGTGGGAGCATTATTTACGCCCTAGAGAGTTCGTGATTCATTCTGATCACGAGGCTCTCAAGTACCTTCGAGGGCAACCCAAGCTTAACAAAAGGCATGCGAAGTGGGTGGAATTCATCGAGTCCTTTCCATATGTCATCAAGCATAAGAAGGGAAAGGACAACATAGTGGCCGACGCACTCTCTAGGAGGTACGTCTTACTTACCACTTTGGATGCCCGCATGCTCGGATTTTCCTTTATTAAAAACACGTATGCTGAAGACTCTGGCTTCGGAGAAATTTATAACGCATGCATTAGGACGGAAAGTAGGCATAATTTCTACCTTCAGGAGGGCTATCTTTTTAAGGGGGATAAACTCTGTATCCCCACGTTTTCAATCCGAAGGCTTCTCGTACAAGAAGCTCATGGGGGCGGGTTGATGGGGCACTTTGGGGTAGCTAAGACCCTGGCAACCCTTAAAGAACATTTTTACTGGCCCCGTATGTTTAGGGACGTAGAGAAGTTCTGCGCTTCATGCCTTAATTGTTTGCGTGCTAAGTCTAAACTAAATCCCCATGGGTTATATACTCCCCTTCCCATTCCACACGCGCCATGGGAAGATATATCTATGGATTTTGTTCTAGGTCTACCTCGTTCCCAGAAGGGGCACGATTCCATTTTTGTAGTCGTAGACCGCTTTTCAAAAATGGCACACTTTATTGCGTGCCACAAAAACGGATAATGCTTCGCACATCGCTGATTTATTTTACCATGAAATTGTGCGACTGCATGGCGTCCCTAAGACAATTGTGTCTGATCGGGATGCCAAATTTTTGAGCTATTTTTGGAAGACCTTATGGGTCAAAATGGGCACTAAACTTCTATTTTCTACATCCTGCCATCCGTAAACGGACGGGCAAACCGAGGTTGTCAATAGAACCTTGGGAGCCATGCTTCGTTCTCTGTTGCGTACTAACTGATCGGTCCGGGATCGGAGGGTCTCACAATTTAAATTTATAAAACCGAACCTCACTTGTAGTAAAGAGGTAGGGTGTCGAACACACGGGAGTTCGTGCGTCGAGAGTACCCGAAAAGACTAAAAAAGAGGAGAAAATAAAGACAAAACGAAGGAAAACAAAAGAGATCTCCTCGGACCGACACAAAGTCACTTCGGTCCGAGGTAGGATCGAGGTCGAGTTGGTCGGGACCGACGTGGTGCAAGTCGGGCCCGAGGTACTGGGTATCTCGGTCTTGAACAATTAGTAGATCGGTCTTGGGTTTTTGGGTTCCTCCCCCAACTAGACTTGGATATTCTTCCTCAATTCAACCAATAAGTGTTTGATTCTAGTGAGATCGAGGTTGTTCGCCTCAAATCCCTCCAATCTACACCTCGACCCAAGGGAGCTTTCGCTTCACCCTTCGATGCTAGAGACTTGTGATGGGATCGAGACCACTTTCGCTTACTCTTACCAAACACAAGCTCTAGATCCCTTGCTTTCACAAGAGAATTGAAGCTCAATGTAGAGAGGATTCACAAATCAAGCACTCAAGGCTATGGAATTGGGGTTTTCTACCCAAATCTAGCTAGGGGATTCCCCCATAGCCCAAGACTATGGAATCTACTCCATATGGTAAGAGAAAAGCATAATCAAAAGGGAAATCAAGCAAAACTCAATCGTCAACATCCAATCAAACTCCAATTGCATTCAAATCCAAAGTGTCTACAAAATCCAAGTCTCAATTCTACTAGATCAAAGCAAAACAAAGTACAAAACTCACAATTCCTCCTCTCTTCTCCACCGATCTCTCCTTCTCTTCCTTCTCTTCTCTTCTCCTTGTTCTCCAAGTCTTCCTTGAGCCTTTGAGAGTGAATTTGGGTTGGTGTTGTGTGTGCCACTAGTCCCCCTCACACTTCACACCCTCAATTGATCACTAATCACCTCTCTTAACCTTCTCTTTGGATTGGGGACCAAGGAATCCCAATTTAGAAAGGGGCAAATGTGGAAAGTTGCTAAAAATATGCCTTGGGGAACAATCCAATCCTATGCCGACTTGGACCGACACGGAACGACCTCGGGCCCGACGTTGGGAACGTCGGTCCGGTTCACTGGGTGCTCGATCTCGGGCCCGACTTGGTGTATCTCGGTCCTGGGCCTCGATCCTCGTCTTCTTCCTTGGTTTCCTTTGGTTCCACTTCATTCTTGGCTTGGCTCTTGCACTCCTTGACTTGGCTCCTTCCTTAGCTCCTCGAAATTGTCCTCATTCTTGCCATTTTACCTACAAAAACAAACAAACTCGCATAGTTTCCGACTTTTGAAGAAAACCGGGAACTAAGCTAAAAGGGAAACGAAACTAACAAAGAAGAGAATGAAAAACACATATTCACAAGGGAAATCAACTACTAAAACACCTCCAAAATGAGAGGCATCACTAACCTGCGCAGGTGGGAGGAGTGCCTCGCTTTCATCGAATTCGCCTATAACCGGTCGGTCCACCGGGCTACCAAGAGAACGCCGTTCGAGGTGGTATACGGGAAGAACCCCGCCACTCTGCTTGACATGGTGCCGCTGGCGATTAAGGACCACAAGAGTCAAGAGGGCGTCGACCATGCCAAGCGAATTAAGGCCCTTCACGACTGCACCAGAGAGCGTCTGGAGAGGAGCACGGCTCAATACACTAAGCACGCCAACAAGGGCCGGAAGGAGTTGGTGCTCGAGCCCGGCGATCTCGTTTGGGTGCATCTTCGGAAGGATCGATTTCCCGAACTGCGTAACTCCAAGTTAAAACCTAGGGGAGACGGTCCCTTCCAGGTGCTCGAGAGAATTAATGACAATGCTTACCGGATCGAGCTACCCGAAGGCTATGGAGTCCACGATGTGTTCAATGTGGCGGACCTTCGAGTTTTTGTGGACGAATCCTTCTCAACTGGGGGAGGATGATGTGACCGCGCCAAGGCCAAATCATGGCACCGGCGCCCAAGACACCGAGGGCACCGGCGCCCCAGGCACCGAAGGCACCGGCGCCCAAAGCACCGAAGGCACCGGCGCCCAAGGCACCGAAGGCACCGGCGCCCAAGGCACGGGCGCCCAAGGCACCGACGCCCCGGTGCCCCATCAAGGCACCGGCGCCAAGGCGCCTCATCACGGCACCGGCGCCCCGGTGCCACTCGGCGCCAACGACGCTGAGGCGCGGCCCGGCGCCTCGTTTGGGCACTCGACTCAGGGACGTACGCGACCCGTCACGAGGTCGGTTTCATCCAAAGAGGCGAGCCACATTCCCGGGGCTATAACGCGGCGTCGGGCTAAGGCCATACAAGAACGACTTCAGGCTCACTTGGCGATGCCAAGTGTGATGCAAGGCCCGCCCGGAGATACATTTTTGAGTCTCCAAATATTTGGCCCCAGGAATGACACCGCAAAGCCCGAAGCCCATTATGAGGAAGAACCATTCAAGCCCGATTTGATGGAGGCGTGGCCACCACACTAGGAGCCTTCCTTGGCCGCCAAGTTTGCTTCTCCCCACGCATTTAAAGCCTTAGCTTGGCCGCCAAGGAATCGTAATAAAAGCGGCTGCCTATGCTTGCCTTGGACGCCACTCTTCGCCACCTCCATACAAGAACTTGGCGCCTACTCCAAGGTGGTGCCTTTGCCGCCAATCTTCTACACCTCCTCAAGTTGCTTGGCGTCCACTACAAGCATGCCGCCCCTCCCCCTCTCTCGTGCCTATATAAGCACAAGCCATCCTTCATATTTTCTTAGATTGAAATTGAGTAAAGAGAGCTTTTAGCCCTTACTCTTTCGGTCTCTTCTCCTCAAGGGAGAAAGGGCCGAGGGAACCCACACCTCGTTGGCTTCAAGCTCTCGTTTTCCTAGATTGATTTCTTGTTTCCATTCCAATCCTTTCGTCCCACAAAACGCCTTTACTCAAGATTGTAACACGAACATTCGCCACCTTTTCTCAATACAAAATCAAGATTGTGTTTCCTTACGAATTCAACTCAAGAACGCCTCCACAAAAGCTCAGTCGAACCTGATTCGACCGATCCTGGAAGTGATATCACATTACACTGTCCCCAAGACGAGCTTATCGACTGGATTCGCCCTGGCTGGATTTGCTTTACTGAGTTCCCGTTCTCTCTAGGACTCAAATTCCCCTTTTCCCCTTTTATCAGGAATTTTCTAAAGGATTTAGGTGTTTCTCCATCCCAAATCATGCCCACGACCTGGCGCATACTAAGGTGCGTTGACGAACTAGCTTCTAGGAAAGGAATAACCATGACTGTAAGTGAGTTCTTGGTGTCGTACAAGGTAGTACCCTCTAGGCCGGGTAGGATTTCCGTCCATGCCAGAAATGCGCAAGACCCCTTAATCCCTGGTGTCAAGAACCCTAATACGGGATGGCAGTCGCGTTATTTCTTTGTTGAAAGGCACTCCTTGGGTGAGTTAGGGAAAATCCATAAGGATGCCTTCCTAGATGCTTGGAATACCACCCGTAAGAGCCTTGCTTTCTCTACTTGACGTGATCTTTACTAGTGTGCCTAACTAGATCTACTTATTCTGGATGATGTGCCTTGCTAATATTCATCTAGTGACGTTTTGTGCAGTGCCGAAGAACTTCAACTCCAGGTCGTCCAACGGAAAGTTGATCAAGTTGCTACTAACCACCGAATCCAAGGACAGCGCCCCAAGTAAGGTGTTTAACGAGCCGGAGAAACCCAAAGAGGAAGACCAAACCCAGAGCTCTAGCCGTGAGACTACAGAGCCGGAAATTTCACCCCCTGCTGTCAAAATGTCGAGCACCTCTAGATCCACCAACCCTGGTAAGTCCTCAGTAGTACCCCTGCTCTTATATTCTAAGCAATTGCCCTGAATATAGAATTTGAACTTTAAGGGCGTCATATGTCTAGGTCGCGAGAGAAATACTTCCACTGATGCTATGCTACAACGAATGCTAAGATCTCGTAGCTCGAACCCTCCTCTGATTCCAAAGAAAGAAGCTTAGCAGGAACGTCATACTCAAAAGCGCAAGCTGGACCATCCCCCCACCATAGACCTTTCCAAGGAGGACACTGCTGATTTCTGGGGTGTCGTGCTGGAATCTACCTCAAGTGAAGCTAGGGCCGCCTCCGTCAAGGGTGGATTGGAGCAGGCACTGACGCAATCTAGGGCGACTATGAAGAAGGTATGTTTACACGCCCTTTTTCATTTGTCAAACTAATTTTCTACTGTCGTGATGATGATTTTTTTTATCGTTGCTTGCAGGCAACCCAAGAATTTGCTCTGGCCATGGATGTGTTTATGAGGGAGCTCAGTGTACTGAAGTCTAAGGAGAGACATGCCTCAGAGGCGGTGTTGGAAGCCGGTCGCCAGAACCGCATCCTAAAAGAGGCCTTAGGCTCTCACCGGGCTCAAGCTGCTAAGTTGCAAGAAGAGGTATCTGCCCAGACTAGGAAGGTTGTCGAGCTTCAAGAGGCCGCAAGTGAGTTTACGCAGCAGGTGGTAAGGATCGGCACTTATTATTCTACCAAGGCCAAGATCGAAGTTCTTGAGAGTGTCGCTAGGGGGGAGAGCGGTCGTTGGGATCTGGAAGAGCTGAAGGTCACCTTTGACGCATTATTCCCCCCTGGTTCCAAGGTTCCTGGAGAGGAGTTCTTGCCTAATGAGGATTCAGATGATGATGCCAACTCCCCAGCCCCAGTGGACGCTGTCCTAGCCGTGGGTTCCAGTGACATTATCCAGCAGGAGGACAAAGATGAGCACCTCTCGTCACAGACCCCTTCTCCCGCTAAGTGATCTTTTCAAGTGCAGGACTCGTGTTTGCTTTTGACTATTTTACTTCTTTTTGGATTAAGAACTTTATCCTGGCAATGTCTATTGCCCTAAGACTTGAATGGTCGTTTGTTAGTGGCCTTCGTGCCAAGACTTATCTTTATGGGGAAAACGTCGTACCCCTAGTGTAAAAACTTTCAACTCTCGGCAATCTTTATAGGCCCTCTGTATGGCCATCTAGTTGTGCTGCACCTGTTGATCCTAGTAATTTTTGTCTAACTTGATAGTTTACTCCTAAATGCGGTTAAATCTCAAAGAGTAACTCGGCCTGTTGGCGTTCGATCATTGGGCAGGATATAGGGTCGCGTGATGTCGGGGTTTAACCCCTACTATTGTTGCTTAGATGCTTATCTGAGAATACGGCTGTCCCTATACCTATTCAGCGAGGTCACAAGTCTAGACGTCGTATCTAGAGAATGTTTTATTTGTGATGTTTAAATGAAGCGTATTCTCAGGGATGAGGTGTTGAATAAGCTTTGCTAGTAAGGCTCAGTACCCTTTGTCTTGCGGGGGACGCTCTCGATACATACTCCGGCAAGCGTAACCAAGCTAGTCTGCTTATGTTTTGAACGAGTGTGAGGGATTGTAGACATATATTTCTAGAGCAAGAGTCCAGAAATGGATGTAACTTTGGTAATCATGTGATTAGTAAAGCCGGCGTAGTGTGGCGACGTAGTGGTTAGAGAATTCAATACCCCTTGCATTATTGGGGGATCTGCATTGGTTCTAGAGACTGTTTCTAGAAAAACGTATTTGCCTTCGACAAGAATTGTATAGGTACATAGCGTGTCTTAGCAGTTTGATAAGAAACAAGCTTGTTTGTATGAAGTGCTAACGTTAGCTTTGTGATGTCAAACGTTGATAGTATATCTGGGTTGTACAACCGGTTATTTGTGAGTGGATTAATCCGTTGTGCGCTAGCGCATATGTGTCAGGCGAATTGTGCCTTATCTATGGATCCAGATATTCGTGCGAGTTTTGCAATACTGGCGATACTTGCCTAGGTCACTTATGGGCCTAATCATTACGTCCACGAGTTTTGTGGGATTCCTGGTGATAAATGCCTAGGTCACTTATGGGCCTAATCGTTACGTCCACGAGTTTTGTGGGAAAGTTTGCCTTTTTGTAGCTTGATCGGGGCTACTAGGCGGGTACCCAGGTGTGGATTTTTGTATCGTGCGAAATTTGCAAAGGCGTGCTCTCGAGAAGCACATTCTTGTTTTTCGTGTGTATAAACGAAGTAATTTGTAATAAATTCCATTCATAACTCAAAAGGATCACAAGAACGCAAAACAGTGTACTAACTAGTGCTAATCACTAGAACTATGATCTAGAAATAAAACTGGGGTGATGGTTCGGGAACCCCCTTGCATCCCCCCGAAAAAGAAGAAAATCCAAGACCTTCTAATATGCAAAATAAACTAAGTAACTAGAGATAGGGTTTCTAGAAATAATACTTCTTGAGGTGAGTGGCGTTCCAACTCCTAGGCACTGGTTCTCCTTCCTCGGACTCCAACTGGTAAGCTCCTTGCCCTACGACCTTCATAATCCGGTAAGGTCCTTCCCATCCAGGTGCCAGTTTTCCCGCGTTTTGTTCTGCTGTGTTCTGGAACACCTTGCGAAGTACCTAGTCTCCAACTCGAAAGACCTTAACTCTTACGTTCTTGTTATAGCTCCTGGATACTTGCTGCTGGTATCAAGCTACTCTAAGGTGAGCCGATTCCCGTAACTCTTGGATCGTGTCTAGGTCTGCCTCGAGTTGCTCCTTGTTCTGTTCAAGCGTAGCTAGACCATACCGCGCGGTTGGGACCTGGATTTCAGCTGGGATGACTGCTTCGCACCCGTATACCAAAGAAAAGGGAGTTTGCCCTGTTGCTTTCTTGGGAGTGGTGCGATCTGCCCAAAGCACGTAGGGCAGCTCTTCTGCCCACTTGCCTTTTGATCTGGTTAGTCTTTTCTTTAGGTTACTTATGATCACCTTGTTTGAGGACTCCGCTTGTCCATTCGCCTGGGGATATCTGGGAGTTGATGTAACCAGGTCGATGTTCCACCCCTGGCAGAAATCTCTCGTTCTCTGGCTAATGAACTGGGAACCGTTATCGCAAACGATTGTCGCTGGAATCCCGAAGCGGCATAGGATGTTGCGCTCAATGAACGAGATCACGTGCTTGTCCTTGATCTCTCTATATGCCTCAGCTTCGATCCACTTGGAGAAGTAATCGGTCATAGCCAAGAAGAATACTTTTTGCCCCGTAGAAGGAGGTAATTTCCCCACGATATCCATCCCCCACCTCATGAAGGGCCAAGGAGTAAGGGTTGGATGTAGGCTCTCGGAGGGTTGGTGAGAAGTTGGTGCGTGTCGCTGGCAAGCCTTGCATTCCTCGGCGTACTTGGTGGCGTCGCGTCGTAGCGTTGGCCAGTACCACCCATGTCTAAGTATCTTGTTTGCCAAGCTCCTGCCACCAGCATGGTTCCCGCAATACCCTTCATGGATCTCTTTCATAACATTCTCTATCTCTTCTCCTTCTGCGCATCTTTGCAAGACCCCAGACGAAGACTTGTGGTAGAGTATGCCCTGGTGGACGACGAATCGTGTGGCTTTTGCTCTTAAAGCTCTGGCCTCCGCTTTATCCTCAGGCGCCTTCTTGTGTACTAGCCAGTCCAGATACGGTTTGATCCAGCTGCTGGGCTTTGATCCAGAGTGTGCGTCAAGGCTGGCTACTGGGAGCGTGTGTAGCATGGATGTTTCTTTGGGATTGTCGATCGCCGATTAAAGAAGGTGTACTAGCGGGATCTGAGAGTATTCTCTTGGATTGAGTACTGAGCCTAAACCTGCTAAGGCGTCGGCCGACGTGTTGTTCTCCCTAGGTACCTATTCGAAGGTAACCTGCTGGAACTCTCCCGCCAATGCCCTCGCCTTTTCCAGGTAAAGGGCCATCCTCTCGTCTTTTGCCTCGAACAGGCCTAGTATCTGGTTAACCACCAAGAGAGAGTCGCACCTTACTTGCAGATTCCGGACTGCCAGGTCTTGTGCTAGGCCTAATCCGAAAATCAAAGCTTCATATTCCGCCTCATTGTTAGTGGCGTCGAAATCACATTTTACGGCCTGAGCTAGCCTATCTCCCTTGCTTGATTCCAAGACCACCCCTAGCCCCGTCCCTCTGGCGTTGGAAGCCCCATCTGTGTTGAGCGTCCACGTGTCATGTGTCTCGTTTGGGACAGGCGCGGGTGTGCTCGCGTTCGCTGCCTCCTCTAGATCAGGTGTGAAGTCAGCGACGAAGTCAGCTAGGACCTGCGACTTTATGGCCTTGCGTGGTTCGTATTTGATGTCATAGCCGCTGAGTTGCACTACCCACTTGGTCATTCGTCCAGTGAACTCCAGCTTCTGCATCACCTGTCGTAGAGGGTAGCTGGTTTGCACCGCGATCGTATGCGATTCGAAGTAAGGGCGAAGCTTATTTGAGCTCATGACGACGGCGAGGACCAGTTTCTCGAGGGGGGTGTATCTAGTCTCTGTTGAAGTAATTGTCTTGCTTACGAAGTAAACAGGCATCTGTTGTCCGTCAGCTTCCCTGACTAGAACCTCGCTCAATGTGCTTCCTGATACTGCTAGATATAGTTGTAAGATTTCTCCTGGCACCGGCTTGGCTAGCAACAATGGATTGGAGAAATAGCCCTTGAGCTCCTGGAAAGCCTTCTCGTGTCGTTCATCCCACTGGAAGCTTTTGTTTTTCTTGAGTATGTCGTAGAACAAACGACACTTGTCAGCTGACTTGGATATGAATCTGTTAAGGGCTGCAATTTTTCCCGCGAGCTTTTGTACTTCCTTGATGTTCTTAGGCGACCTCAGGGAGGCTATCGCTTTCACTTGGTCGGGACTGGCCTCAATCCCCCTCTTAGTCACGATGTATCCTAGAAATTTTCCAGACTGCGCTCCGAACGTGCACTTTTGAGGGTTGAGCTTCATATTAAATTTCTCGAGAATGTTGAAAGCTTCCTCGAGGTGTTGTTGGTGTTGAACCGCCATCGTGCTCTTGACCACCATATCGTCGATATAAACCTCCATGGTCTTCCCGATTTGATTCTGGAACATATGATTAACGAGACGCTGGTAAGTTGCACCAGCGTTTCTTAAGCCGAAAGGCATAACTCGGTAACAATATGTCCCCTGTCCTGTTATGAAGGACGTCTTCTCTTAATCTTCGGGGTGCATCTGGATCTGGTGGTAGCCGCTAAAGGCGTCCATGAATGTCAAGAGTTCATGACCAGCGGTGGCGTCGACCATCGTGTCTATGTGTGGGAGTGGGAAGGAGTCCTTAGGACAAGCCTTGTTCAGGTCGGTAAAGTCCACGCAAACCCTCCACTTCCCATTCTTCTTTGGGACGACCACCACGTTAGCTAGCCACTCTGGATATTTCACCTCTCGGATCTTGCCCGTGTCTAGTAGCTTCCCTACTTCCTCGTCAACTGCCTGGATTCGTTCCGGGGCAAATCTTCTTCTTTTTTGTTTTACGGGGGAGAAGCTAGGATCGGTATTAAGCTTGTGCGTGATTACCCCTGGGTCAATTCCAGTCATATCCTCGTGGCTCCATGCAAAGCACTTCTGGTGTTTCTCCAGAAAGGACACAAGTTCTGCCTTGATGGACGTGTCTAGTCCGATGCCCAGGCGAACAATCCGTCCTTCCCCTATTGCTACCTCCTCCACTTCTTCTTCTTCCTCTCGGGTCTGGATAGGAGGGGTAGCGCTCTGTAATTGCTATGCCTGCGGCCCAGCGGTCGTAGGCTTTAGAGCGGTCTTGTAGCACTCTCTAGCTAGCCTCTGATCTCCTCGAATTTCTTCTATTCCCCTAGGTGTAGGGAACTTCACCGTCAGGTGGTAGGTGGAAGCCACCGCCTTCATGTCGTGTAACCAAGGACGACCCAAGATCACGTTGTAGCTGGATGGGCAGTCTATCACCATGAATTCCACTTGCAAGTTCACTCCTTTTGCGAAGGTTTGTAGGGTTATGTTTCCCGTGGTATGTTTTACTTCTCCACTGAATCCGACGAGGGGGACCGGTTGCTTGTGGATGTCGTTTTCAGACAAACCCATCTCTTTGAGAGCGGTGAGTGTTATGAGGTTGGTAGAGCTACCGGTGTCAACCGGTATTCTCCTCATAAGGACGTTTCCTATGTGTAAGGAGATCACCAGACCGTCATGATGAGGCCCAACCTGGTTTTCAATGTCGGAGTCGTCGAAGACTATTGCCAACCCGGTGGGTTGTCTAGGTCGCCTCTCTAGATGGGTTGGTTTTCCCAAGTACCCCTCTCGAGCGTGCCTCTTGGCTGCTGAGTAAGTAAGGCCACACACGCTTGAGCCTCCGGTTATCACGTTCACCACCCTTTTTGGAGTGGGAGGTGTTTTCTCGCTCGCCTTGCTACGGTAGGGGTTATCTAGAAGGTCACGAGGAACTCTGGCGTCTGGAGCCGCTTCCCGGATCTTGCCTTTAGAGATTAAGTGTGTCACCTCCCTCCTTAGCATGATGCAGTCCTTGGTCCAGTGGCCGTGATTATCGTGGAACTCACACCATTTGTTCTCGTCGGCCCCCGCCTTGGGTGCTTTATCTTTTCTGGGCCACCTAACTAGATCTCCCATCTTGGAGAGATTTTTCACCAGTTGCGATGGCAAGATTTTGAGGTTGTAGTCCTCCAGAGGTGGTGGCAATGGATCGCGTTCCTTCTCCATTGGCGGCTTGTTGCGTGCTACGTTAACCCGTTTGGCTGGGTGTCTATCGTAGGATCGATCACGCCTGCCCCTTTTCTGGTCGAAGGGCGATCGCCTTCGTTCTGGATATTCCCTCTTGCGATCATTGCCGCCTTTCCTATCGGAGCTCCTAGGTTCAGCCGACCTCCTTCGGAGAGACCTATCTTCCTCCAGCCGCACGTGTGCTAGCGCCTTTGACTGGACTTCCTCGCAAGTAACACACGGGTGTTTGGTCAGCTCCTGGTACAATCCCCCGTCTGGTATGATTCCTTGTCGGAAAGCCTCGATTGCGGTAGTAGTGTCGCAATTTGGGATGGTTACTTTTTCCTTGTTGAAGCGGTCTAGGAAAGCTCTTGTGGTCTCATGATTTTTCTGTTTGACCCGGTAAAGGTTGCTAGACTGCTTTTCGAACTTGCGACTGCTCGCGAACTGGCTCCGAAAGGTATCCGAGAGGTCGGCGAAAGACTTGATGCTCCCTCTGGGTAGACCGATGAACCAAGTGAGGGCCGGTCCAGTCAAGGTCGTTCCAAACCCTTTGCACATCACGGATTCCTTTGAATGACTGGGAACCGAGCTAGTCATCATCTTTTGTTTGTAGATGGCTATGTGCTCGTTAGGGTCCGTGGTGCCGTTGTAAGGGTTCATGGTGGGGATAGTGACTTTCCTTGGTATTTCGGCCCGAGCAATCCTGGGGACGAATGGTGATTCGTCGTATCCGTCGTGGGCCTCTGGTTGCACCGGCTGGTATCCGGTGTGGCTCCTAACAACCTGATCGGAGATGGCCCCGATCTGCTCCATCACTTTTCTTCTAATGAGGGCGTCTAGATCCACCTCCTGGTTTCTTTAAGTGTAAGCGTTCTCATCTATCCATACATTCCCAGAGCGGGTTCTATAGGTGGTACCCGGAGGTGTGACCTGGTTTCCGGGGATCTCCCTGTTCGTCGCCTGTTCACGATTACTCTCGGGGTTAGGCATTTGTTGAGTGTTCAAGACTCCGCCTTGGGTGTCATTCCCATTGTTTCCCCCAGAGGTCCCCTCTCCGGAATCAAAGTTCAGCCGAGTTGCCAGACCCTCAGTGTTTCTGGGGACGTTGGCGGGTTGCCTTGCCGTAGTGAGTAACTGGTTCTGGCTCCTGAGCTGGTTGTTTTCGTTGGTCAAGCGTTCCATGCTGACTTCAAAGAAGCCTTTTTGTTGCTCGAGTTCCTTCTAGAGAAGCTCCATGCGACGCCGAACGTCCGCCATCTCGTCTTCTCATTGTTTAGACAAGATTTCTTCTTGTTGGGTGGCATTGTTCTTTTCTGGCACGAATTCCCCAGACTCTGACATCGTTGTTGATGGGAAACTTGAACAACAAGTGATTCTTTGTTCGTAATTTGCCAAATTCGTGGCCCCACGGTGGGCGCCAAATTGTTAGAGCTAGAAATCAACCAAGTAAGATTGGTGACCCCTTAGCCTAGATCGGGCGTGAATTAAGCTACACGAACTCGAGAATCAAAAGAAAGAATGCGAAAACTGTATTTAGAATTCGTGTGTATTCAATTGTATTGATGTATGAATGTGTAATATACAACGCGTGACCCCCCTCTATGTATTTATAGGGGCCGAAAAGATAGAGTGCTCTACAAGATATAAAGAATACTAGATAGACGTGTGTTTTCTAGATAATCTATACTTAAATACGATATAGTTTCCGCTTCATAAGATAGAAATAACCCTTACAAGATATAATGTAAATATATCTTATAATTAGGTAGGCGAATTATCATGCTTCGATATCTATTTAATCGATCAATCCTCTAGAAGCTCGCCATTTGGTTCCGTGGACCTCTCGTAGGCCGTTCCAGTATATCTTGTGGGCTTTGGGTCATTAGGGCCCAACAATACCCTGAATTATTTATGTATGCTTCTGAATATATGAAATATGATAGTGGATTAGAGTCATGGGTTGAATTTGTAGATATTTGATCTGAATTTGTATGTGTAACGTCCTGAATTAGTAATGTTTGTATCTAAATATATGAAGCCTAATGGTGGCACACCAGTGAATTTGTTAAATGAATCTGAATTTAGTGTATTATATCTAGTAATGAATGTCTATGATTTTTCAATATATCTTTGATTGGAATATTCATAATGCATGAAGACATTCGATATTATATTTTTCATAGTGTTGAATGGGAATTCGGATCTATTGATATGAAGTTTGTTGACCATAATGTTGTTAATATTGAATATAAATATATAGAAACCTGAATTCTAGGTAGTATAATATGAATTTTTAAGAACACATGAATCTTCTTATGAATTATTTGAATATTGCATATTATGAAGTATAATTTGAATCGATGATGTAATTACTTGAATATTGCTATTTCTATTTTGAAGTGTGAATATATAGTTATTGAATGGAATGGTTTGTGAATATATGTTTTCAATTGATGTAGTAACCTGAATTAAGTGAAATAATCAACTTGTAAGAATATCACATGAATGTTCTTATAAACTATTTAAATAGAGCACAAATATGAAGTATGATTTGAATCGATGATGTAGTAATATGAATGTAGCTATGTATGTTTTGAATTGTGAATATATGGTTTGTGAATATATGTTTTGAATTGATGTAGTAACCTGAATTCTGGCTAACGTAATATGAATTTGTAAGATAACCATATGAATGTTCTTGTGAGTTATTTGAATATAGCATATTATGACGTATGATTTAAATCTGATAAAATTTTGAAATTATAGTCATTTCACTTTGAATGTATATGTTTTGTTGTTTGTGGAATATGCAATTTCGAAAGTTGGAATATATCGAGATGATTGAAGAACATAAAAAAGTTCAAAGAGAATGGAAGAAGCATGATGGGGATCAAAGACGACAATCAACACTAAAGAAGCAACTATTATTCATTTTTAGTTTACGATGTATTCAAATTCAATTCAATTGTATTCATTTGTGAAGTTATTGTGATAATATAAAATTACTTGTTTTTGTCAAATTCAATCTATTGCACGTACATATTTAATGTTTGATATATTTATATTTAGTGTAATTCCACCTCAAAGAAGACAATATAATTCAAATTTGTAAAAGTCATCTGCATATGCAAACCACGTCAATTTACAATAACCTTTGAATACTATTCAAAAATGTGAAATCATATTCAAAAATGTAATTGATAAACTCAAATATTTGTTTAGTCGAATATTGAATCAATATTATCGAATATTGAAGTAGCATGGTCGAATTTTATTTAGTTTTCAATCAATATTATCGAATATTAAAGTAGCATGGTCGAATTTGTAATGACTATCGAATGCATATATGAGATTTGTGCGATTTTTTTTCCCAAAATATGGTTATAATTTTGAAAACAAAATCAATGCTTGAATATGAGTTTCCAAATCTTTATTTTCAAAATCTCAATAATTTTTTACGTTTTTTTTGTTTGATTGATTTATTAAGAAACAAATCTCTTAATTTTGGGAGTTTCTAAATTCATTGATAGTAGTTATAATTAGATATATTCAACCCACCATTATTAGTATAAGCCATCAATCTTATTCCTCCATATATTGTAATCTAATGCTCTAAGATTGTTCTTCCGTTTCACTATAGCAAGTGTTTTACCCGACCCTCCCTTTATATACATGATTGTAACTTGTATGAGATATTAGAGAAAAGAGTGAAACATATACAAATTTTGTAATTCTTATCTATGGAGATGTGTGATAATTTGAACTTGGGTTATATACATTATTGAGTCATGCTATCTATTCTATAATATTTCATATTAGATTGTTTTCAAGTGTTGTTGTGGAAAATAAATATCTTTGTTTCAAAAATAAGAAAGCATTTTGGACCTAAAACATGGTCAATAAAGGATGTTTGAAAACCATATTTCTTCCCTTCCATCAAATTCCACATCTTTGTTCTATTCTTGGACAAATTTTTCTTTCCTATCTGATATTCTTATAAAGATAAAAAAATACTATTCAACCAAGTTGGGAAATAAATAAGAGGTGTTAGTCTTATGCGAGATTGATTCTTTAGAACTAGATCAAACATGATGATGTCACAACAAAATGATAATGGGTGGATATACAACGATCATGGGTTTAAGCGGAGAGTACGACTCTTTGAGTGAGAGGCATCAGGCAAACAAGGCTTAACAAATCAAGTTAACAGAAGCTTGAGGGTAAAGAGATAAGAGATTTCTCGGAAATAGGACAGTACATGGAAGTAATGCCTATGAAAGATGTATGTTTAAGAGTTGTTGGGAACTTCCATAAATCAAGTAGTAGTTGAAAAGTTACCATCGACTAATCAAATCTATAAGCACCCTTGTAGTACACGTGTTATGCATGTTGAGTGTGGAAAATAAGAATCTATCATAAGGAGGAGCCAAAGTGGTTTTCGAAGCTGTAGTAACCACCCTATGTTCATTAATTACAGCACACGAGACACTAATTAATCTTTCATTAGTTATACATCATTGCACTTTATACCTGGTGACTTTTTGTTGTGACATACACTAAAGAGGGACAAAGCCAATAGATAAGGAAAAAGAGTTGCAACACTTAAAAAGAGTGTAGTCATTTCTCTTAATATCAGAGCACTATACCTCCTAATACGATTATATAGAGATAGCAGGGCATTGTTTCGTGTATCCCTATCTTAAGTAGACTACAACAAAACCTCAAAGAGGGTCTTGGAACATGAAAAGACCACACATCATCAGATATATAATGGCCATTATCTCTAAAGCATAATAAACCCTATAGTCCATGTATTTAACAAACAAGTTCGTCCCAATACAAACTAAGATAATGGAAAGAAACTTTACGATTATCAAGTAAGAGAGAACCATCCATTAATCATGAGCTTATAGAGTAACTTGGTCGTGTCTACTCAATCAAAACAACAACATATTTCGTATCATCGAAGAATGTTGTTGGTGGAGGAGACAAATGAGTCGACCAGTCGGGTAAAATTAATCATTGCCTTATTATAATGGGTGTCGAGTTGAAGGATGTATATTGGGCCTGAGGTCATCAGGAGCTTAGGGGACCGACCCGTAAAGGGGTGGGGATTACTTAACTTAGAAGGCAACAAGGCGTGAATGGGTTCAATTTCATATCTTATTTGAGGGAGGGTAGGGTAGGGTTGGGTTGGGGAAGTACTATATGTCCCATTAACCTAATTATACGCCTAATATAATTTGTTTTAATTAAATTAGAAAAATGGTCCATGTTAATAACCATATAGCGATTGTATAAACCAACTTGCCCTTTTTGGTGATGAGGCGGGGCGGAGCGGAATTGAGGGATAGGAGGTGAAGGATGGGGGGGTGAGGAATGTATCCCCTGCCCAATCTGCCTACACTTAATGCCTCCTCAAAGGTATTGAAGGTTTCGTGCAAAACTTGAATGCCCTTCCTCTAATCTTCAAGGCCATTTCTCCATGACCTCCTCCTTATCCCTTTACACACATCCTTCCTCTCCAGCTTCAGATCCATAGTGACTCGAGGTGCCTTAGCTTTGTTGCGCTTTTGCTTTATGTGTAGCACCCCGATAATGTATAAGGGAATCAAGGTTCTCCTCATGCCAATAAGAGTTCTTCCTTTTCGTGGTTCAAGTGGGTCAAAGAACTAGGATGGGTGACCTCTTGGAAACTCCTTAGATTGACACAAGATAACGCTTCTAAGGCCTCAAACCTTGAAGAGAGAATTAGAGTCCTAAAGAGTGGCAAGACTGGTGAGAAGGATTATTACACTGATTCTAAGAGTCATAAAATCTTTGTTAAAATTGCTAAGGGACGTGGCTCTAGAGTCCTTAACCTAGATTAGGTTAAAAAGAATAGGATTCAAATACCATTGATACGCTATATTTAAGATAGTTTAATCATCATATTTTAGGACCATATTTAGTGTTCTAAGTGAGACTCCGTGATTAGTTGTAATATCAAGGACGAAGACACAAGATTGCAGAAAATTAATGAGGATTTTAGAGTTTCGAAGTTGATTCTGCAGAAGATCCGTGTGCGCAGCGGACAGCCCGCGTGCACGGTTGCATCCCAGAGAGCTTCAGTCATTGAAGTGAAGAACTATGTTGGTGGTGAGGTGTGCCCGTGGTGATTGAGTGAAGGCCATGTGCACGAACGTAGACGGGTGTGTGCGGTAGAAGGAGATTAGCGAAGTACGAAGAAATCTCGATCAACAGGGTCCATGTGCGCGGAAGGCATGGTGCTTGATTGGTGCATCTCAGACTCGATTCTGCTTCATTTTTATTTTCTTTTTCTTTTTATTATCTTTTAATGTTTGGAGACATTATAAGTTATGATGGTTTAGTTAGGGTTTTTCATATTGTCATTCACTCTACTTCAGACCTAGAGATTTGTACTTTGCTATGGAGAACTAAGTCTTCTCAAGGTTTATTTTACCGTGTAGCTTCAAATGATTAGTTTATGAGTTTTTAAATACTTTTTCTTATCCTATGATTAATATTGGTTCTCTTGCACTTGAATGGTTCATAATTATTGATTGAATATGCTTATCAGGCCAACTTGTTGAATTGATTGATATTCTATTTTTGGATCTAGGTTTTCTCGTAGTAAAACCCAATTTGTGAAAACAACTTGATTATCTAGGACTCGTTGAACTAGATATTGAGAATAGAGTTGGTTGTATGCTTTTGAAATTGACTCTTAGTTGATATTTCTTGCATGCATCATATTTATCCTTGTGCCTATTGCTGGTATTGATTTGAGCGTTCTCGATCATTATTAAGTATCACCTAGACTGTGAACAAGTGATTAAATAAGATCAGGATACAAATTAACTACTATAATAAAAGGAATTGAATGAAGAATCAATGAGCAAACGAACCTTTGATGTGGATATGTTGAATAAATTGGTTTTCCTCTCTTGATTGAAATCGAATAAGTTGTTTCCTTGCTTTCTTGTTTTATGATTAGCTAGAATAAACACTGGACAACCCCATCATTTTGAGGTGGTAAAATATTAGTATTAGAACCCATAGTTCTTTTAGGTACGACCCTGACTTACTTGGTATACTAAGATTATAACTAGGGATTAATTACTTTTGATTTTGGCATAACGACCTAGGCCGAGTCAACCACATCCAAAGTATTACCTGAGAAACTACTATAGAACGTGTTGGCACTGTAGAAAGCATGTACATTGCCAATCGGAGTGTCCTAAGCTTAAAAATGATGTGAACTAGAGTAGGAAGGAAGGCTTGGTTTTAGAAGAAATTTTTTGTTAAGTCTAAGCCAGTTAAGAATGGCCATAGGATGCAAGCTAGAATCTTATTCAAAGTTAAGAACATTGTGTCAAAGGATGCTAAAACTTAAAATGAGACGTTCACCCCCGTAGAGATTTGTTTCCCTACAACAAACCAGGTAAGGAACTAGATCAACTGCAAACAAATCAAGTGAAGAAAATCAAGCCTTTTGTGTTTTTAATGCCTTTGCGTCCATGATAGAGCCAAAGAACATTAAGGAAACACTTAAGGACACTGACTGGATCCTCGCCATGCAAGAAGAACTCAATTAGTATAAAAGGAACAAAGTTTGGAATTTTGTCCCTCGCCCATAGCATAAGAATGTTATAAGGACGAGTTGGGTGTTTCGCAACAAGATAGATGAAGGAGGAAGAGTTGCAAGGAACAAATCTAGGCTTGTGGTTCAATGCTATAGGCAAGAGGAAGGGATTGACTATGATGAGACGTTTGCTCCAATTGCAAGGATTGAATACATTCGCTTTCTCTTTGCTTTTACCGTTGACAAGGGTTTCAAGCTATATCAAATGGACGTGAATACTACCTTCGTCAATGGACTCCTTAAGGAAGAATTCTATGTTGCTCAACCCCCACGCTTCGAAAGTGAGAAGTTCTCAGATCATGTGTATTTTCTTGATAAAGCACTCTACGGTCTCAAGCAAGCACCAAGGGCATGGTATGACAAGTTTGGAACTTTTCTTTTGCCTCATGGATACCTTAGGGGATCCATAGACAAAACTTTGTTCATCAAGAAAACTTCTAAGGATATTTTAATTGTCCAAGTCTATGTTGATGACATAGTCTTTGAAGCCACTAACCTTATGCTTGTAATGAACTTCAAGAAGTTGATGAGAAGTGAATTTGAAATGTCCCTCATTGGTGAAGTCATCTTTTTTTTGGGACTCTAAATCACCCAAGTGAAGGAAACAACGTGTATCCATCAACAAAAATACATAAGTGAAATGCTGGAGAAATATGGGATGCACACCACCAAACCCATTGGATGTACTTGCTTGGTTCTCTAAAAAATATCCTAAATATGATCATAAGGATGCCTGCTCAAGCCGTTTTGAATTTTTGCGAACACTAGTCGATCAATTCAGTGTTTGAATTTTGAAAAGGGCAGATGAAAGGTTTCAGAAGAAGGAAGTTGAAGCATTGTCTAAGTTGAGGAAAGTTGGCATGCGTTGGGATCAGCCCAAGGCTTAGAGGCTATGGAAGCCATGTGTTGCTCATCAGGGGAAGTTAGTACTTTAGATATTTGTTTCACCCCTACCCTCCCTAGCCTACCCATCTCTATATAACCCCCCTTGCCTTCGCACTGTCTCTCTTTACACACTTAAAACACTTCCTATAAGAGCAAAAAAAATCAATAACCCTTCACCTTCTTAGATCTTCATCTTCAACCTTCATCCTTACGTTAAAACCTCCATTTCTTCACAACAATAGCACACACAATTGCAAATGTTTCAAACTCCGACAAGATTTCTTACAATTAGTCATTGAGATCCGCCTCCAAATCTTCCCATTCCTTAAAATCCAAATCAAAGCCGTCTAAGAAAACCATTGTTCTTGATCCCCTTGTCAAGGGTTGGCTTCTCCAGGAGGCCAAGAGGTTGGCAAACATGGTGGTGAAAGTCACTGAGACGGCAGAGCCCCACCACAAGGCGAACCTTAACCTCTTCATGTAGTGGTTCGTCCTCCCCCGCCTCCAATTAACCAACTCTCTATTCATGAGGCCAACCGTCCTTACTCATGATTTTGGCGGTTCTTCGGCCGAGTTCATCGCCCTCCTCCCTGACCTATTATAGATCCTCTTCACTCCGGCCGCCACCAAAATCACCTTGTCTAGGCGGACGAAGACCTTGGCCGCTCCCCTTTCCCATCCTCCTTTCTCCTCTAGGAAAAAAAACCTCTAAGTCCCCAGCCTTCGTCCCTCACCAATCCAAAGCCACTTCCCCCACTCCCAAAATCTATCAGAATCGGAAGTTTGCAACTCAGGCCCAAACTAAGGGGGTGACTGAGAAAGTGATGGAAGTCATTCACTTGGTTGAGGACGTCTAGGCTAAGGACGCTTCAGAGGCTGCCTCCCCTCCTTCAAAAAAGCTAAAGGTAGCTCCGTTCCTTGCTCCCTCCTCTAAAGCCATCATTATGGCTCCCAAACCTATGCAACTTCCTCCGCAAGAGAAATCAGAGGAGATGACACCAGCAGGGGTGGCTGAGGAAAGCGTTGCGCTCAGAAAGTACGTTGATTCCCTCTCGCCTCCTTCTCATGAAGAACTTCTCTTTAGGCAAATGAAGGAAATCCGCCCTACGTCCAAAATCCTGTGCAAAAAACTCACGTCACGGCTAAGGAAGTTGAGGCGGAAGTGATCATCATTGAGAAGCCGCCCCAGGAGAAGGACGCGTCACCTATTGAAAGAGAGACTCCCCAAGTAGAGTCCTCATGGCCTGCTTCTCCTCCCCGTCCCTTGGTCTTTGAAATTGAGGAGATAGAAGTCTAACGAACGCTCCCTATGGAGGTTCCTCAAGATACTAAACGCCCCTCATCTCCAACTGATACAATGGAAAAAAAGTCACAATGAGGAGAGGGATGCTAATGCTATGTCTCGTGGGGACGACTCCCAGGCCCAAGAAGATGTTGATCAAAAAGATGATGAAGTTGATCCTCAGGGTTAAGAAGAAAATGAAGGTGGCGACGACGTGGAAGCATGCTGTCAAACTAAAGGAAAAGGCAAGAAGGGGAAAGCCTCAACAGAAAAAGATCTTAGACCCCCTTGTCTTCACTAATGACATCCAGCAGACAACGATGCAAGAGAGTTCCTAGAGTTACTGACCTTTCAAGGCTGGGAACATCTTGGAAGAGACTTTTCCAAGGTGCACCCAGAACAAGTCAAGCTCTTTTACTCCAACTTCAAGGTCTCCAAACTGGATCAGGAGAGTCTTCAAACGAGGTTCTGTATCGAGGATGATGTCTTCTCTAGAGCTGAAGTCGCATTAAGAATATTGTTGAAGCTGAAGTCTTTGCCTCCGGCCGCCCTGCACAATGTCCTTAGTGAAAAATTAGGCCGCTTTGAACAGGATGGAATATTATCGTGGATCTTCAGGGGAAAGGTCCCACAGACTCCATGCAGAGTGGCCCAAATGGAAACAACTATAGGCGTCATCACTCATCACTTTACAGCGAGGATGGTTATGTAATATCCGCAAAGTTTATAAAATAGATCATGAAATTCTCCTTAGTTTTATGACTCAACTTTGTCTTTGGAACGACAAGAGAAAGGGCAAAGGTTACCCGATTAACCGAATAGCGTTGGATAACGCTAAACGGATACCTTAACTTCAAAAATTCATAAAACCTTCATTAGAGCTTGGAATCGGGTGATTCCAAAGCCTAAAGGTAGATAAAGGAGTCTAGTTTCATCACTAAAAAGTTAAGACAATTCCGATAAGTATCCAAAAAGTTATGCCAATATTATCAAAACGTTGCCCAGTCCCCAGAAGGCAGCGACCGCCGCCAAAATAGCAGCGACCGCCGCTTTGCTGCAGACGCAAGTGGCCCGACAGGACGTTTTCCTTGTGGGCGCCGGGGTTTTGAGGGCTGTTGTAGTATTGCTTGGAGAGAAATCCTAACACCTTTTGGGCAATGTCAACTATGGATTTGTCAACCCCTCTTGGATTGTTAGGCTAGAAGTCCACTCTCTTCTTTGGATTGTTATGGAGGTTGAACACTATAAATAGGGGTTGAAGATGATGGAAGAGAGCATCCAAAATCCTCTTCTTGTCCTCTCAAATCTCTCTCAATACAAAGTAGAAGTGTTCATCTTGTTACTGTTGCCACCGGTTCTCCGAGAAGTGGTCGGAATCGATCGGAGGAAGCTTGCAAAATCACGCCGTCAACACACACAGGGGCAGCGCCCGCCGCCAGTGTCCTTGCTTGCGTTTTGTCATGGGCCTTTGCCTAGTGACTCGGCTAAAGTCGTCGTGCCAAGATCAACGATAAATAACCCAAACTACAAACTAACTTGTATGGTAAGCAAGTAAGGGGTCGAACCCAAGAGAACTATGGCTTCTAGTATTAATATAATTATCAACCAAAGAAAGGGGAATTTAAGAGAAGAATCTAAACTAAACTAACCTAGGAAAGCAAAACAAACAAACAAACAAACAAATAGATAAGAGGCAGGTTCATTCAAAAGATCCACTCATGAAATAATCACTCGATCATAGATTCATCCAATGATTTCATTCACACCTATGGTCAATTCCTATCCTGATCATTAACAATCGCAAGTCCACGGTCCAAGCAATTCTATAACCCTAGGCAAGGACGCTTAAACCTAGAATTAGCATAGAGAACAAGGATATTAGGAAATCAAATCATGCAATCAAACTACGAGTCTCATGCACAATTAAACCATTGAATACTCTTCCCTAAACTAGTCCACGGTCCTAGAATAGAGTTGTTTCGAGAAATAGGAAAGATGCATAGACAACAACCAATCCTAATTCAAACAATAGATCTAAGTCAATCAAACAAGTTGATCAAGCTCATAAAAATCAAACATAGATTATGGGATGAAGCACAAGAGTATCAATATTAACCAAAGGATAGAAATCAATTACCAAAATCTCACGAGTTCATACATCAGAGCTTCTCCCTTGAACAAACCCAAAGAGACTAGCTCTCCTAACTAAACTAAAAAACCTAAAAGAGAAGAATTGAATTATGAATTGGAATGTTAATAAAACCTAAGTCAGACTCCTTTTTATATAGACCCAGGGAACATGCTCCTCTAATCTAATTAGGAAAGGAGAAAAGATAGAAAAGGAAAGAGAAAAGATAAGAAGATAGAAAGAAGATAGATCTTCGGCCCCTCTCGGATCCGGCATCACCGCGGTCGCGCCGCCATCACCGCGCCCGCGCTTTTACGACCAAGAGGAACAAGTCGGTCTCGGCAGACGCCGCAGTCGCGTCGGCCAGGCCGCGGTCGCGGTATCGGGACAGAACCTCTGGCGTCACTTCAGAGGCTGTTTTGACCATCTTCCGCTTGGAATCTGACTTCGGTGTAAAAAGATGAATTGAAGCCCTTGAAGTTAGCTTTCCAATGACACCAGAATCAGCTCAATCCAACCTCTGTAGCTCAAGATATGGTCTTCGCAAGCAAGTGGTGTCGCGCAGACAACTCAAAACGCCTTACAACTCTTGATTCTTGCATTCTTGTGTCTTCGGCCTAGATATTACAATTACGCACAAACTCTAACCTAAACACTCTCAATATAACTCTAAAATACAAGAGTTAACCTATACAAAATAGGCCGAATCACCTAGCCGTTGCTCGGGCTGTGCCTTGCCTTTGCCTTGCATCTTGCCTTGCCTTAGGCCTCGTCTACGGCCTTGCTAGCCTCGACTCCACGCCGCGATTAACGTTTTTAAGAACGTCTTAAGGCAAGTGGATGGTTCTTCGTTTCGTTACGCGATGATCGTGAAATTGCTTTCCGTTATCAAAATAATCGTTGGGAACAAACTTATTTGCTAATAATTTGATTAGGATTATTATGCTTAGAAATAATGACCATTGTTATTATATATTAGTATTATCGAATGTTAGACTTGGACTTAGGTCTCCGATGATGTGTGGCCTTTGATTGTTTCAAGTCTCTTTTCGAGACTTTGCTCTGGATTAGCTTAAGATAGGGATTGTCGGTTAAGTGATCCGCTGTCTCTTTATAACGTATTAGGAGGTATATTTTAGTTATCGGCTCCTGATACTGGGTCATGACTCTGCCTTTCTCCGAATAGAGAGGCTAACACTCTTGCAAAGTGTTGAGGACTATGTTCCTTACTTTGGCTCGTCCCTCATTAGGGCTTGCCTATCTCTAAAAGTCACTAAGTGAAGTGCTTTGATTTATAACTAATGAAAGATTAGTGCTTCGTGCATAGTAATCAATGAACGCGGGGTGATTAGTACAACTTGGAAAATCACTTCGGGTCCACATTATTGACAATTGCCTATCCAATCTAAATGCATAACTCGAGTTGTTAAAATGCCTATAAAATGGCAAGATGGGTTCAGGTGTATAAGCGTCCTTTTGGCCACCTACCTGTCGGCATCTTCGAGTTATGATGAGGTTGATACGATTCGATATATGTTGGATGCTTTTCAAAATCTCAAATGTTTAAGTTCCCAACGAATCAATAAACACATTTCCTTTCTTAGGCGTTATTTCCTGATAACGTCCTATTCCCGAGGATGTTCTATCTTCTCTCATTACCCTTCGTACACCGTGCCAAACACTTACACCTCTCGTTCAGACTACTGTTTCGCTATCGTCATGATGAACCTCGACTAACGTGCACCTATGAGCCATCATATGGCTAAGGATTGCCGTTATGTCCGACCTTTCTCAGAACCAAAACATTACTCTCCCACTTGTTTAGTCCTGCGTTAGACTACCATCCATTTTTTCTTTCCCAACTTTGTTGGCTGGTATTCCTTGCTTTTATGGGGATATCAGATAGGAAAGGGAAGGCTATCCAGGAGTAACCGAAGACCTACGATGGAAGGAAGGAAGAAAAGAAGGAAGCAAGACGTCTTCAAACATTTTGTCTACTTTATGGTTTCCACTCGCTTTCGTCTCTATCCGAGTCTTGTATATTGCGCTGCAAAGTCCTTACTCTTGTATTACTAAACAACTTAAGGCGTATGAGCCTTTGTAACCGAATCCAGCTTTTGTTATAAAATATGATTTGGTTTTGTTATTCTCGTGTTACGATACTCAAGCCTTAAACGGTTTCGGACCGTGAAATCCGAGGTCGTTGGCGGTAATACCCTTATGCTTGTGAAATCGGGGTGTTACCGGTTATCCCTAGAAAAGAGAAGAAGTCCTTAGTCCAAGTCTCAAACAACATCATATTGGACTATTTTCTGAGAAAGGAGTCTGTTGGATCGTAAGTCTGTTAGTGAAGGCGTCCTTAACTGGGTTAAGGGCGTCCTTAGGTGCAGCGGAATTTAGACTTAACAGGAAACGTAATGAGATGATGGACACGAGTATTTATAGAGGAACCCCACTAAGACCAACTAGTCTTATGGGTAAACCTCTACCTCCGCTTGGAGGATTTTCAATAGCCGTCCTTATCTTATTAAGAGAGAGTCCTTACAACTTAGGCGAGTCGTTACACTTCTCTGAGCTAAGCGTCCGTCCTTAGCCTCACTAGTAACACTCCTTCCACCTAACAAAGTAACCTAACTCTCTTAGCTATAAGGAAGCTATCACACACGTCTTTCACGGTTCGTTGTGAAAGACAAACTACAGCTCTAACTATTTTGTGGTTTGTTTTGGATTTGATGTGGTTGGACTTTCTTTCTCTTGCTTCAAGCTCACTTGATCTTCTTGATCCTCGTTCGTGTTCTTGAATGCTTCGGGAGAGCTTGAGAGAAAGTCTTCAAAGTCCACGCCGCTATGCATACCCCTTGGGGGGTATTTATAGCGGAAGTGGTTCTTGTCCTCTAGCGTCCTCTGATGCTTGGCAGGATCCTTGATCTTCCATCAACGGTGCGATGAGCATCTTGAGGAAGTCAACTCTGTTGACGCTTGGGAAGCCTCCGCGTGGATAGGGGACCATCGCTGGGAAAGCGACATCTTTGGAGTTGTCTACACGTGCCCAGACAAGGGAAGCTTCCTTCTGAGGACTACGGCCGAACGTGATGTAATCATGTTGGGGCGGCCTTGATTTGAATTTGAACTTCGTTAGTATTTTGGCGCGCGTCCCTTCTTGATGAGGACGCCGTCCTATCTGCGCAGGAACTTGGCCAATTACGTTTAGCTTTGGAAGTTCTGATGACGTGCGTCCCTACAGCTTAGGGACTGCCATTCACTTGTTGTCCTTTTTGCTCATGTGCGTTCACTGGACCTTACCTGAGATCAACACTTGGACAACTTGTTAAATACATTTGAGTTTGTCATTATCAAAACAAGGGACGATCATTATTGGTTTAGATATTAATGACTGGCGTCCTTAATATCGTCCCAACAATTTCCCCCTTTTTGATGATGACAAACTCTTTCAGATAATACGCACAGAAGTAAAGCTTTTAGCATGAGAGACTACACTAGGTTTTCTTTTCAGCTTAAGTTGACAAGCAACACATTCTTTTAAGTGCGTTCTCTTTTATTTTCTACTAGCGTCCTTTGGACTTGGCCGACTTCCCCCTAAACACATGCTTTCTATGATAACTTAAAGACAATCGCATCTCTGCAAAACTATACTTCCCCCTTTTGGCATCATCGAAAAGGAGAACAAGTTGAAAAGCATGCAAGCACAAAGTCATAACTAGAGAAAGGAACGCTTAGACAAGATAAATCACAAATGTAATGAACGGCATTCATAAAGCAAGAGAAGTACGATCATTACAGACATGCAAACACAGTGTTCAAAACGGGGACAGCGTCCCATTGTCTTAGCAAAAACAAAGAAAAGATAAATTGTTTCAGGGGTTGGAAGAGGGGGGGGGGGGTGATCATTTTCGGGGACGCTTGCCAAGGGCCTTGAGGTGTTGCTCCTGAAGATAGTTGTTCTGTGCAAGGAGCTCGTTGTTGCGCTCAAGAAGTTCTGTGTGGGTGTGGAGAGTGTCGTGAACCTGCTCAATTAGATCAATCAATCATGCACTGGTTCTCTATCATCATGCCCATCAGATACTTCTCAGAGTGCTTCTCGGCCTCATCAGGGACGCTCATACCATCGAGCTCGTCCTCTTCATCAGCAGCGTCCTCTACTGGCGTCCCAACTACTTGTAAGTTCTCAGCCTCTGGATCACCTTGAGCTTCTTGAGCAGCAGCGGCGGCAGCAGCCTTAGCTTTCCTCTGAGCCTCTTTCCTTTCCTTTTCCATTTGGCGTTTGACTGATGGAAGCGGCTCATCACAACAGAGTTTTCCAACCGGGGGCAAGGTGATTTGCCTAACGTCCCAGTGGATGCCAAAGGACTGTTCCTGCTTCGGAGCATAGAGGCCCTGTTGCTTAAGAATCTGCTTGACCAAGCCAGGGAAAGGAAGAGAGTGCCTGCCTCCTGTGCACTTGCCCATGTGCTCCAAGATTACCCGCGGAAAATTTATCAGCTTGCGTTCTAAGAAGGCGTCCAGCAAGATACTGTCAGTGATCTGGACTATCGACTTCTTTTCTTGGCGGGGGACGACCATGCGCACAATGAAGTGATGCGCAAGGACGCCCGTCTTGGAGAGACAGTGAGCGACCCTGTCCCTAGCAATTGGTTGTCTCCCGTTGAATATTCTGTTGAAGATCTCTTCCTGGGAGAAACGACCAAAATTCTTGTTGGGAAGGTCATGCATTGCATCTGGCGGAGAGGGACGCAGGCCTAGCATATTGCGGACAGTACCCTCAGCAATGGAGTACTCGTCCCCATCAATTTCGAACGTCCCTTGAGGCTTCCCTTTTACTTCTGATATTTCAAATTTGGAGTAAAAGCGGAGAACCTGTTCGGGGTCGACTTCTGCGGCCTCGGCGCCTAGGTGCGTCCATCCCTGGAACTCAAGCAGTTCCAAAAACTCTTGGCGTTGATTCTCTTCGAGGAACTGGGCGGTGAATAGGAGCGGCGACAAGATTTTCTTTAAGCGTTTCTGCTTACTGCCATTGCTCACAATCACTTCATCACCGGCGTCTTCTTCATCGCCGTCTCCCTCCTCGTCCTCAGGGTCCTCATCCTGGTGAGGAACGTCCTCTTCGTCTGAGGCCTCGTCCCCTTGCTCATGGGACTCAGCCATTTCCGTGTCCTCAGCAGTGGACGCCTGTTCTGTTGGAGGCGCGTCCACCGCTGGAGTCCGTGCCAAGGACTCTGTAGGGACGATCGTTGGAGGCGTCCCTTGGACTTTAGCAGTTTCCTCGACGGCCTGAGCGGGCGGAGGAGGAGGAGGAGTTGAAGCTCTGGGAGAAGAGGGAGAGGGAGTTCTTATCTTGGCCTTTGTAGCGGGGGCAGAGGAGGAGCTTGGCGGAGCCATGGATATGGGCTTCACTTTGAGCGGGGCAGGGGGAGGAGGCGGCTTCTTGGCAGGAGAGTCCTCAAGAGTAATTACTTTTGGTACAGCATCCTTGGCCGGGACCTGTACGTGAGGAGTCGCTTGTGGAGCGGTTGGCATGGGCTTTTCCAAGTCCGCCTCGATCTCTGCCTGAAGCGGATCTGAGGAAGCCACAGGAGCAGGAGTGACGTCCTCTATCCTTTTCGGTGGTGGAGGAGGAAGGCGAGGGACGTCCTGCAAGCTTTGCTGGATCGCCGCAGCAATGGCGTCCTTTTCGGCCTGCTCTTGCCTGGCCTTCTCCTCTTTCTCTATTGCAAGCTCCGAGAGGCGGATAGCGGCCATTTGTTGCTCGGTCACGCCCTCGAGCTCAGCAGACGTCTTCAAGCGTCTCTTTGGGGCGGGAGGAGGGGAGGAAGGGATTGATTTTGGAGGAGAGGAGGAAGGGCCTTTTATTTGGAGCGTTTTGGAAGGAGGGGGGAGGAAGGCCTTTTTCGTTTTTGAGATGGGACGGAGCCCGCAGGAGCCACGACGAACTCCATTATATTTGGGAGGAGTTTGGCGAGCTCGTCTACCGTCCCACCAAATGAGTCGGAAATGATGCCTAGCCCCATGAATGGAGGGTTAGAGTTGTTGGTTTCTGCAAGGCGGGGCTTGACGTAGGTGATCATAAAGTAGTGGAGGAGACGTTGGACCTTTGGGGGATGGTCATGAGCGGACGCCCGTAGGCAGATATTGGCGAGCGTCCTTGGCTCTTTTTCAAGCCAGTCCTCAATAAGAGGGTCAAGGGGAGGACGGCACTTTGGTTGGGAGGGAAGCCTACCAACAGAGGCTTTTGCGACATTATCTGGCTCAGGCTCGGGTTTGAAGGGCTTCTCCAGAAATGAAAACCGCTTTTGACTGGGTTTGGATTGAGAGCGAGAGGGTTGTTGTTTTTGTTGTGGAGGTTGGGAGCGAAGGGGCTGGGGAGTAGTGTTGGAGTGGCGGCGCAGGGTGGATTGAGAAGAAGAATGGTGGCGAGGGGGTTCTTGGCGGCCGGAAGGTCTGCCTCTCGATTCCATTAATGACCGGCCTTTCACCGGAGGAGATCTCGAGGAGCTACGGTTTTTCGCCGCCGACGAGGGTGAAGGGTTGTTGGAAGCTCTGGTGTTGGCCATTTGAGAGAGAGGGTTTATATAGAGGAAGATTAGGGTTGAGGATGAGATTTCGGGATGCGTTTGAAGATTTTGCAGATCTTGAGAAATTGCTATAAGTGAGTAAACAATAGAGGAGCGAAGAAGATGTTTCGGAATGCACAGGTGGGTATTTATAGGAAGAAGACGAAGTTGGACGGGCAGGGGTAACAGGGTCTTTACACTCGGCTTCCTCCACCCGCCTTCCCACACGTGGCTTTCTTCTTTGCTAAGAAACACAGCTGTTGAGCACTGTTTGCGCATATCCCGAGATCTTCGCTGAAACTTCTCTAAGACGGTTCACCTTCCCATTTTCAAACATTCAAACATCTCACAACTGCAAAGGACTCTGACCTGGCGTCCTTTCAACACACAACACTTCACTACACTGAACTGAACCACGGCGTCCCAGACACTGATCTCAACCTCTGAACTTAGAACTCTGTACGGACAACTCTCAGCTCTTAACAGATGTCCCTTTGATCACTTAGAGCCATTTTTGAAAATCAAGCAAGTACGTCCCGTAAAGATAAAACAAAGAACGCTCATAGGACGCGTTTGCGAGATTCTCGGCTTAGGTAAGCTTAGAGTTCCCATCATTTCGGCTTATAATGAGGGTAGATTGATCAGGGATACTCTTGAGATGAAAAGCGAATTGAATACTGTTCAAAAACACAAGCAAAACATATGTCTTAGACTAGTGTCCTTTAAAGATGGCTTTAAATAGATAACACACTTTAAAACAAGTTCTCAACAAAACATAGCCAATCATGGAGGGAATAATAGAACGGGACTCTATCATTTAAAAGTTATCATCCCTAAAAGCAACCGAAGGTGCTCGAAGGGACGTCTATCAAGTGCTTTTGTGAAAATATCGGCCACTTGGTCCTCAGTCCTAACATGATCTACCTTAATTAATCCAAGTTCAACATTATCACGAAGAAAGTGATGACGTATATGAATATGCTTCGTCCTAGAATGATGAACAGGATTTTAGGCAATACTTATAGCACTGGTGTTATCACACAAGATAGGGACTGTGTTGAGGAACGTACCATAGTCTTCAAGTTGGTACTTGATCCATAGGACTTGTGAACAGCACGAAGCAGCAACGTACTCAGCTTCCGCGGTTGAGAGTGCCACGGATTTTTGCTTTTTGGATCCCCAAGATACAAGGCATGAGCCAAGGAATTGTGCCATGCTGGATGTGCTCTTCCTATCCACCACGTGGCCAGCGTAATCTGCGTCAGAGTACGCTACCAGGTTTAGGGACGTCCTTCTGGGATACCATAGACATAGGTCATCTCGTCCCTTGAGATATCTGAAGATTCTCTTGACCTCTTGCATGTAGGACTCCTTTGGATTTGCTTGAAAACGAGCACACAAGCACACAGCGAACATGATGTCGGGACGACTTGCCGTCAGGTATAGCAAGGACCCTATCATTCCTCTGTAGAGCTTTTGATCTACACTCTTGCCTTCTTCGTCAGCATAAAGGCGAGTGTTGGGGGAGATGGGAGTATCAATGGATTTTGAAGAGTTCATTCCATACTTCTCGAGCATTTCACGGATGTATTTTTGTTGGTGAATGCGCGTCCCATCTTTGAGCTGGGTGATTTGGAGTCCCAAGAAGAAGTTGAGTTCTCCTATGAGGGACATCTCAAACTCACTACTCATCAAGTTCTTGAATTCCTCTACAAGTCTCATGTTAGTGCTTCCGAAGACTATGTCATCGACATAGACTTGGACAATCAAAACATCTTTAAGGACTTTCTTTAAGAATAGTGTTTTATCGATGTTACCTCGTGTGTACCCGTTGGACAAGAGAAAGGACGCAAACCTATCGTAACATGCACGAGGGGCTTGCTTGAGTCCATAGAGTGCCTTGTCCAAGAAATACACATGATCAGGGTGATCAGCGTCCTCAAATCCTGGAGGTTGAGCGACGTACACTTCTTCTTTAAGTTTGCCATTGAGAAAGGCTGTCTTGACATCCATTTGAAAGAGCTTGAACCCCTTGTGGGCGGCGTAGGCGATGAGGAGGCGAATGGCTTCAATTCTAGTGACAGGAGCGAAGGTCTCATCATAATCGATCCCTTCCTCTTGCCTATAACCTTGAGCCACAAGCCTTGCTTTGTTCCTTGATACGCGGCCACTTTCATCAAGCTTGTTTCTATAGACCCACCTCGTCCCTATTATGTTTTTGTTTCTCGGTCTAGGGGCGAGGGTCCAAACTTTGTTCCTCTCGAATTGATTGAGTTCTTCTTGCATGGCTTGAATCTAGTCAGCATCTTGGAGTGCTTTCTTTATGTTCTTAGGTTCAACTAAGGACACAAAGGTGTTGAAGGCACAGAACGCTATGTTGGCGTTGAGGGACTGATTCACAGCTGATCTTGTTTGGACTCCCTTTGAGATGTCTGAGATGATTTGATCTGTTGAATGAAGTCTTGAAAGGTTGGATCCCTTATGGGTAGCGTCCCTGGTAGGGGTACACCTAGGGTCCGTCCAATCAGACTCATCAGAGTCAAATCCGTCTTCTTCATTTGTCGGTTCGGTGTGTTCCCCCTCAGCTGGAGCGTCCACACTGTGTTTTTCTCCTTATTGACTTGATTCACCAGCCTCAATTTGGTTTAGCGACCAAGTTTGAGAAGGCTCTTGTTGCTCACTAGGGACTCCCATTGAGACCTCAATGCGAGACTTAGGGGCGTTCCCAGGAACATAGTATTTGTTGGAGGTGCCTTTTGGTTCTTCTTCATCATCTTCATCATCGTCCCTAGAAGAGGAGCGGCGTTCTTTCTTACTTGGTTCTTTCATGAAAGAAGCATTTTCTTTGAATACTACATGGATACTTTCCTCAAGCTTAAGAGTCCGTTTGTTGAAGACTCTATAGGCTTTGCTTGTGAGGGAGTACCCAAGAAATATTCCCTCATCACTTCTAGCATCAAATTTGCCGATGTTGTCTTTGCCGTTGTTGTGAATGAAGCATTTACATCCAAAGACTTTGAGGTGTGAAATGTTTGGCTTCCTTCCATTCAAGAGCTCATAGGACGTCTTTTTGAGCAGTGGACCGATCATAGCTCGATTGACAATGTAGGTTGCGGTGGCCACGGCTTCTGCCCAGAAGTGTTTGGAGACGCCGCTGGCCAAAAGCATCGTCCTTGCCATGTCTTCCAGCGTCCTATTCTTTCTTTCAACAACACCATTTTGCTGAGGAGTTCGAGGAGAAGAGAAGTTGTGGGAGACTCCTTGTCGGTCACAGAAGTCAAGGAACTCTGAGTTTTTAAATTCCGTTCCATGATCTGACCTTAGAGCTTTCAAGTTCGTCCCAAGAGCAACTTCTACTTGCTTGATGAAGATTTTGAACATCTCGAAGGCATCTGCTTTTGACACTACGAAAAGAACCCAAGCGAATCTTGAAAAATCATCTATAATGACATACATGTACCTTTTTCCACCATAGCTTTGGGTTTGCATGGGTCCACACAGATCCATGTGAAGAAGTTCCAATGGCTTCTTTGTGCTTACTTCATTCTTGGATTTGAAGGATGATCTTGTCTGCTTCCCTTTGATGCATGCTTCACATTGCTCAATTTGCTCTGGATCAATTCTGGGAAGACCTCTTACAAGATCCTTTTGATGAAGCTTGAAGATTGTGCTAGGTCCCGCGTGTCCTAGACGTCGATGCCAGAGATCGGCGTCCACAGCGGAGACAGATAAGCACAACTTGGATGCAGGCTTGAATCTTTGATTGAAGACGTAGACATTGTTTTCACGAGTCCCTTTGAGAATGACTTGATTTGTTTTCTTGTTGATGACTAGTCCCTTTGATCTTTCTTTTGCCCTTGTTGCCAAACGAGACAGTTCCTCCCGTGGCATTTATTTGGATAGAAGTGAGATGGATCTGGCTTCCAGTCATATGATTTGAAGCGCCACTATCGATGATCCACGGGCTTCCTCTCACTTCCACCTGAAAAGAAGAGTTAGTTCTTTGCGACCCAGGCAAGGTGACCCCTACCTGGTTCGTTACATGGGTAAAACTTCTTCATGGGCAAATGATCATAAACATTCACATCATTTGATCTTCTAGCATGCGTCCTAGGAGATCGAGTTTTAGCATTTGGCATACTAGCATGCGTTCTATCAGCAGATTTTGGTTTAGCATTCTCACGTCCATTTCTAGACTTCTTTCCATTTTCAAGATCTTGTTTCAGCTTAAGACACTCATACTGGTAGTGACCACCTTTACCACAATGCCAGCACGTCCTATAATAGTTTCCAAGATAGTACTTTTTGTTAGGACGCTGAATTTTATTCTCTTTCATTTTCTCAGGATCTACTACCTTAGATCCTTTTCCCTTAGTAATGTTTTTGTAGATTTTGTGACTGACAGAATTCGTGTAGTAGTCCTTTTGTCCTTTCTCACCACTCTCTAGAACTCTAATGCGCTCTTCTAGATTCCTTGTCTTTTCCCTCTCAAGCTCTAGTTCAGTAGTCTTGCTAGCTTCAAAGTCACTAGGGAGAGAGTTCTTTGATCCCGATTCATACCCTAGTCCTTTTCTAGCTGGAACAAAAACTATTGGGTTAACAATTTCGGTCATCGGACTCTTTCCTAGAACTTTGACCTTGTCCCTAAGACTAGCATTTTCGAGCTTTAAGCACACAATCTGACTTTTAAGGGACTTGACTTCTTCCTGAGAGGACTCTAGTTGAAAAGACATGGTACTACAATTTTCACATTCCACAACAATATTCTCGGATTCAGCTTCCTCAAAACTTTGTTTCATAGCATAGCTCTCTTGCATGATTTGAGTTATCAATTTAATGAGCTTTGTTTTGAACATTTTTCAAGAGAGTTTAACATGGTTTCATGGGTTACCTCTTGCTCAGTTTCAGAGACGTCCTCTAGGGCGTCTTCCATAGCCATGTAGGCCACTTGATTTTCTGGCTCTTCATCACTTGAGTCAAGGTCGTCCCATGCACCCTCGAATGCACCAACCAGCGCCTTTTCCTTCATTTCCTTTGATGATAGGCCTGTGGTACATTTCTTGGCCATGTGTCCCTTTCTGTTGCATTTGTAGCAAACTATTTCCTTCATTTCTACATCTGTAGGCTTGCGAGTTTCCTTTTTGTAGGGCATCTTCATTCTTGGAACTTTGCCTCTTTTGTACAAATAACGAAGAGTTTTGTGCAACAGTGCTAACTCATCTTCTTCAGAAATTTGTTCTTCGGTCTTTCCTTTGCGTTCCACCAACGCCTGAAGACGAAGATTCTCCTGGTGCTCTTGAGTCTTGGCTTCTAGCATTGAGTTTATCTCTCTTTGCCTTTGATAGTATTGCTCATACTCTGGCGTCCTAGCCGCGAGAGTCAAAGCCAGCTCATTCTGGAGACTCTTTCCCATTTCTGCTAGATCTTGGTTTCTTCTTGCTTCGTACCCTTTGAGTTTCCCATAGATTTCCTCCATGGACAGTCCCTTATTGGCCTGGTTCTCTTTGAACGTCATCCTATCAAAGTTCCATGGTCCCGTGAGTCCATCTATCAAGACTTGAACCTTCATCCTCTGAGTAATCTCCGTTTCTTTGACACCCAAGTTTTTCAACTTAGTTAGAAGGGCCTCAAAGCGAAAGGAGTAGTCGGTGATAGTCTCATTTGTGAACATCCTGAATTTGTAGAAGTCCCTTTTTGCTTCCAACTGGACGTCTTCTTTCATCTCAGGCGTCCCAACATGATACTTCTCCAGGGCTTCCCATTGAAGCTTAGCCGTTGGGAGATTGCTCACACGAGTGGCGTCCCTTTCACAGAGGGACGTCTGAAGAAAACAGATGGCCTTGCATTTGCTTCCATAAGCTTAAACTCTTCAGGACCCCAATCTTCCTCCTTGTCCTTCTTGGCGGTAGGAACTTCGAGGTCTCCGTTCTTTATCACCAGCCAGCATTGGTAGTTTTGACTACGCACGAAGCATTCGAACCTTGTCTTCCACCTATTGAAGTTGCCGTCCGTCAGGCGAGGTGGTTTTGCACTTGAGATACCTATAGGTTCCATCTCCATGTTTCCTGCAACTCAAACTTAATCTAGAGCGCCTGCTCTGATACCAATTGTTGGATCGTAAGTCTGTTAGTGAAGGCGTCCTTAACTGGGTTAAGGGCGTCCTTAGGTGCAGCGGAATTTAGACTTAACAGGAAACGTAATGAGATGATGGACACGAGTATTTATAGAGGAACCCCACTAAGACCAACTAGTCTTATGGGTAAACCTCTACCTCCGCTTGGAGGATTTTCAATAGCCGTCCTTATCTTATTAAGAGAGAGTCCTTGCAACTTAGGCGAGTCGTTACACTTCTCTGAGCTAAGCGTCCGTCCTTAGCCTCACTAGTAACACTCCTTCCACCTAACAAAGTAACCTAACTCTCTTAGCTATAAGGAAGCTATCACACACGTCTTTCACGATTCGTTGTGAAAGACAAACTACAACTCTAACTATTTTGTGGTTTGTTTTGGATTTGATGTGGTTGGACTTTCTTTCTCTTGCTTCAAGCTCACTTGATCTTCTTGATCCTCGTTCGTGTTCTTGAATGCTTCGGGAGAGCTTGAGAGAAAGTCTTCACAGTCCACGCCGCTATGCATACCCCTTGGGGGGTATTTATAGCGGAAGTGGTTCTTGTCCTCTAGCGTCCTCTGATGCTTGGCAGGATCCTTGATCTTCCATCAACGGTGCGATGAGCATCTTGAGGAAGTCAACTCTGTTGACGCTTGCGAAGCCTCCGCGTGGATAGGGGACCATCGCTGGGAAAGCGACATCTTTGGAGTTGTCTACACGTGCCCAGACAAGGGAAGCTTCCTTCTGAGGACTACGGCCGAACGTGATGTAATCATGTTGGGGCGGCCTTGATTTGAATTTGAACTTCGTTAGTATTTTGGCGCGCGTCCCTTCTTGATGAGGACGCCGTCCTATCTGCGCAGGAACTTGGCCAATTACGTTTAGCTTTGGAAGTTCTGATGACGTGCGTCCCTACAGCTTAGGGACTGCCATTCACTTGTTGTCCTTTTTGCTCATGTGCGTTCACTGGACCTTACCTGAGATCAACACTTGGACAACTTGTTAAATACATTTGAGTTTGTCATTATCAAAACAAGGGACGATCATTATTGGTTTAGATATTAATGACTGGCGTCCTTAATATCGTCCCAACAGAGTCAATCAGCCTCCCTCGCATCATGCTTAAGCACATGGCTAAGTGCACAACCAAAGATCACTCTCTATCGTTCCCCGACCTTGTAAAGAAATTGATCCAATGAGAAATGGTCTATGAGCCTTCTAAGGAGCTGATCTTTTAGAAGACTTGGGAAGCTTGCCAAATTAGCCAAATAAGATGTGAGGAGGAACTGCCCTCAGAAATTAAGTAGAGGCGACATGAGGAACAAGTTGTTGCCACCGCCGCTGCCACCGCTATTGCCGCAACTTTACAAGTCTAAGGGACTACTCCTCCACCTCCAGGGACTTCGGGTCATAATCAAGAGCCTCCAACTGAGGATGAAGTTGTCTCTGCTGATGTGAACACTTATTTCTCCAAAGAACTCTATAGAATGATGATTCAAAATAAGTGTAGTACCATCAAAGCTCTAAACACAATAAATGAAGCTCTATTTCGGACTAACCAACTCCTCCAAGATATTTGGGACATGCTTTTGAATAGACCTCAATGATCATGCTCCCTGTCCCCTTTGATATCCTACTATTGTTCTTTTTGTGTACTTTTGTTCATTTCTCTTTGTACTTCACTTCTATGTACTTAACTCTATATCTTTGAATGAAGTCCCTTGCATTTGCTTACGTTGTTCTTAAGTGTTCAATTGCTTTAGTTATGATTTTGTGCTTATTGTTCTAACACTTGTTCTCCTTTTCGAATGATACCGAAAGGAGGAAGTATAATATCTGCAAAGATGCATTGTTAAAAATTTCCATAGTATTGCATTTGCTTAGGGGGGAATTTTAGCTAAGTGGTAAGGAAAATTCAAATAAATAAGAACCATAATCCTTAAGGGAAATCTGAAATGAACAGAACTCACTTGATAAAATTTATGTAAGGAAGCCGAAGTTCTATTTTGCGCTATAAACTTTATTATTCGTAATATTTGGTTATAAGTTTGTCATCGTCAAAAAGGGGGAAATTATTGGGACAATGTGGGGCATACTCAGTCACTAGCTAACACTATATAACTGATATCCGTCTCTAGTTTTGATAATGACAAACTCCTTGCGAACTAATGTTTGTCCAAGCATTATTCTCAGAAACGCTTCTAGGGACTCTCATCATGAGAAAAGGACAAGAAGTGTATGCAATCCCTAGGCCTTAGGGACGAAGAGAGTTTTAATGATCAAATGAACAAGAACGTGTTTCGTGCGAAGTAGGGAAGCCATCCCTACGAGAAGAAAACTAACGCTAAAAGACTTCGATTCAAATGTTCAAGTAAAGGCAAGGTTGCCAACACAAGAAAACAAATGTATGCGGCAGCAGTCCTTAGAAACATTAGTTGTCAGAGACAAAATGCATGAAACCAAGACGTCACGCAAACTCATCCCAAGGAACACGTGGAGGCTTCCTAGTGAAAGGAAACGCTGACTCTAAGAAGAGGACAAGAGTTTCGTAACTGTACAACGTTAGGAAAGCAATAGGCTACTGAAGATAGCTCTTAGGACGCCAGAAGGTTGAAAGCGATCGAGGAAGAGTACATTTCACATCTCCTATAAATACACCCTTGTGTGTTTTAGGTGATGTGACTTCTTCTGGCTTTTCTCTCCAAAAGAATATCAAGAACACCAAGAAGAAAGTGAGTTGAGTGTGATCTTGATCGTCGAAGAAGAAGTCCACCAAGAACATCAAATTGTTTACATTCAGAGTATTCAGTTTCCTAAGGACTATGGAACTTGTGAGGTTTGATGGTCTTTGTTTGTGTGTTGAGTTAGACTACAATAACTAGGGCTGACAGGGAATATATTAGTGAGCTGTAGTGATGGACTCTTATAGGTTAAAAAAGTGTGTTCTGCCTTGTAATAGCTATAGGGACTTTCGTAATATAAGAAAAGAAGTCATTCAAAAATCCTCAAAGGAGGTAGAGGTTTACCCATTGAGACTAGTTGGTTGAAGTCGGTATTAGTGCATCACTGGGATCATCAATCTTTCGTCTTTACATTCAATTAGCTAAATTCTTTGTTTGAGCGGAATCAGTATCCATGAGTCTCGATGTTTGTCTCCACTTCCAAAATCTAACTGAAGTTGGCTCTCGTCCAATGTGTCTAGAGAGGGTCAATGGCCGACCACCTTTGCCTATGGGTTGTGGTGGATTTGGAAGTGGAGGAACACAAAAAATTTCAACCCTCAAGAGGACTTTACTGGAGACAAACAACAATTTATTATCCAAAGAGCTAAGGAGTTCCTAACCTTTCTTAAAAACCGCAGGAACATTTGCTTATTTTGGAATAATGTGCTCTCTTGCTGGCAACACTCCCCTTCCAACTGGTGCAAACTGAACTCGGATGGCTCATTCGCTCAAGGAAGCAGGCGTGTGACTGCTGTCGGCTTAATAAGGAATAGCGAGGGCGAATTTTTGAAGGGTTATGCTGTGTGTGCCAATGGAGATTCGACTTTCGTGGCAGAAGCTGTTGGTTTACTCCATGGGCTCCAAATTGCGAAGTAGCTGGCAATTGACAATCTAGAGGTAGAGATTGATGCACTGGAACTGGAAGTGATTAAGGCGGTGATAGTTGAAGATCCGACTCCGAATGGCTATTGGGAGATTATAGCAAGGTGTAGGGAGTTAGCTAGGAGTGAGTGGAACATTAAGATTAAACATGTCTCCAGGAATGCTAATCAGGTATTGGCCGGATGTTTAGGAATGGGGAGAACCACCTAAGAATTTAGTTGTGTTTGTTAACCCCCTTGAGGGTCTGATTTCCTTCATGGAAATTGACATGTGGATGAGTGAGCGTAGGTAAGTTTCTTATCTTAATTAAATAAGTGGGATAGGCCCTCATTATTTACAAAAAAAAAATTTAACTCGAGTTGCATACCTCTTGTAAAATGAACCGGCCAAGCTCGTGGTTTGGTACTTAGTCTTGCTTCTGTTTGTTTGTAAATTATAATGAATGCATGAGTTGTTTACTAATACACAAGAATTAATTTCAAGGTGAATGTGTAGATACAGAATTAGACCCCATTTGAAGATTTATACTATCATAGTGTGTAACTAATATAAATCAATTTTAATATAAAAATTTATTGGCCAGAGATAACGTAGATAAGATAACACATATCCTTGTTGTATACTAATTAGTGGACCTTGTTGTATACTAATTAGTGGAGACATGTGACTTTTTAAAGAAATTAATATTATTTTTTTAAAAGATATGGTTAATCAATTAACCGTACCAAATTTTACGGTTAGCTGAAAACAACTTGTACGGTTATCATAATTTAGTAACCGAATTTTTGGCTAATCGAATTTCCAGTTAAGCACCTGTGCCCACCCCTATGGGCTAGGCTCGGCTTATCATGGTTAAGTTCAAACTAAAAATTGGGCCAAATAAACTGAAGCAAATCGAATTTAACCAAAACTGATATATTTGGTTCATCTTTTACTTAGAAACTTCACAAATTTTGATTTTAGTTAGATTTCCGGTTCGGTTCGAATTTTTAAAAGGATAACTTTCTATCAATCTCAAAATGACAAATTGAATCATATTAAATTAGATCGGTTTAATATGTGGTTCACCTTAAATCAAACACTACAAAAAAAAATGATTTGGCGACCATTATAGTGGTCGCAAAATCACTTAATCTGGACGCAATACGCATTTAGCGACCAGATCTTGGACGCAAAATGTGGTCGCTAAAAGCTCGGTCGCTAATGCAATTTAGCGACCACTTGGTCGCGAAATGTAGCGACCACAATTCTGGCGACCACTTGGTCGCTAAATACGGAGTTAGGCCGTAGCGTCCATTTAGACGTAATTTTAGCGACCACTTGGTCGCCAAATACACAACCAATTTTGGCGTCCATTTGGACGCGCATTTAGCGACCACTTGGTCGCCAAATACACAACCTATTTTGGCGTCCATTTGGACGCGAATTTGACGTCCACTTGGTCGCTAAATACAGCTTACGTATTCGGCGACCACTTGGACGCCAAATACGGTAGATGTATTTGGCGACCACTTGGACGCCAAATACGTATTCTTTACGAATTATTGTACATTTTTACTTTTATATATATAATCCTGAATTTATATACAATATTTTATTGAAAATTAAAAAATAAAACGTGAATTTATAATATTACGATTTTTAATTATATTAAATGAAATTCAATATATAATTACATAATTAACGTGGATAAAATATTAATACAATAGTATGAAGCAGTACAAGACGACGGTTTCTGATTTGCCATGTATTGATCCATACAACGTTGAAAAGTTTTAATCTACTAAGCTTGAATGGCTTGAACTTTGGCTTGACTGGCTTAAACTTCTCGGAGTACAACTTGCTAGCAAGGCTGGATTGTAATTCACACAACTGGAGATTAAAAACATTAGATCAAAACAGTGTAATTGAGTATGTTTGGGAGTGGACCAACAAGGACAACAGTGCAAAACGAAGAGCTTAAACTAGGACAAAACATGAATATTCAGCAAAATATATTATGACATTAAACAAATCAAGATCAATCATTGAAGCCAAGTCACTAAGAAGAGTGCATAAGATCGTAGAATACTATATTAAATCAGTAAAGGTATAAATTATGTGATGTTTAGAAGAAACAAGGAATCAGCAAAGGTATAATTAATTAATTAAGCAAAGGTTCTTTGTGGCTATTGATAAATGAAGAATACTATATTAAATAAAACCATATTTCATTCTTGCAAGAAACGTGATCTGCATATATTAAATCAAACCATAACTAGAGCATTGTAGATCCAAACTTATCAACAGATTCAAGGCCTTAATCTTTACTCCAACATAAAACCCTCATATCCTTGTTTCAAATGTTCAATTCAAGCACTAAGATTATATAAATTTGCTAGACTTTATATCAACTCGTCATTGTTTATGCTAGCCACAAAAAAATCCCAGAAAACCATATCATTCTACTCATAATAGGCTATAAGAAGAAAACTTTCCACAAACACATAAACATCCATAAACTAATATACAAACACTCACAACAACCAAGATAAAAGAGCATATGTATGAAACAAAACAGAACAAAAACGAGAACACAAGTGACTCACATGTTGAAGCATCCTTGGCATTTGACATCCTACAAACAACGATGAACACACAAAAAAAAAAACAAATCACAATCAGAGAACAATAAATTCCAAATCAAAATATGAAATTGAGATGAAAAGGAAAGCCAATTAACCATGAAGAAGGAGTTCGGTGACCGAACGACGCGCTTAAGCTTGTGCTTCTTCTTCTCAAGCTCAGCCGGTGGGTTCAGCAAATCGATATCGTTCTGAAGAACCCGACAGTCGGCTAAAGGACAGATGAGGGAGATTGGCGAGTCTTCAGCTTGTGCTTCTTCTTCTCAAGCTCAGCTGGTTGGTTCTAGTAATGTTAAAGGAAGTCAGATGTGGGAGATTTGCGAGTTGTACAAGAGGAGCCACTGTTGCACCTATTGCAAGACCATACCTTGAGCAAACTGCCTGTGGAATGATCTGGCCAAACGCGAAGAACGAAACGACTCAATTCAAGAACCGGAATGAATGATCAATATAGAGTTTTCAAAGTGATTTAGGGCCCGTTTGGTATCCAACGGCGGAAACGGAAACGGAATGGAATGGAATGGAAATGAACCTAGTCCAATTATGGGTCACTATACATTAATTGAAAATTATATATTAATTTTAAACTTTGAAATTTGTGTGTCTAGAAAAGGGATGGAGGGAATGATTGAGGTGTTTTGTTACCCCACCCTTAGATTAGGGAATGATTGAGGTGCCACAAGAGTACCGCAAGCTCTCTTGCGGTAGTTTTTGAATGAAAATTGAGGTGACTCATCATGTATCATGATGCTAATGTGGACTAGGTTCGTTTCCATTCAATTCCATTCCGTTTCCGTTTCCGCCGTTGGATACCAAACGGGCCCTTAGAATGTCACCTCTCCAAACAAGAGAATCATAGTCACAGAGATCAGAATAACACCCCATGCTGTGACCAAACTGTCTAGAAAAATAGTAAGTGTCTGGATGAATTCACCACAATAACACATGAAGATGCAATTTTGCTTATATGTAAGCTTCCAATCAAAAAGTCAGCTATAAATTCACCACATAATTGTTGTGACCAGATACTAGGGTTCTACGAATATAAGAAAGAACAGAAACAAATAGGGAAAGAGAGGGACTCACTGAGCGAAGATGGCGAGGAGATCGCCTTCGATGAGATCCTACGGTAAGCCGCCTACGAAAGCATAGGCGGAGTCCTTGTACTTGGCGTGCCAAGAAGCAGCCTCAGAGATGCCCAAATCGGCTTCTCTCGAGCTCAATTTCTGAATTCGCTTCACCAAAGTCAATGGATACATTGTTGGATTTCAGCCCTCTTTCCACTACTGACAACCAATCGAGGGCCTCCAAAAACCCTAGCTAAAACCTGATTCGCAAGTACAAACTAATGTAGTGTTTTTGCCTTGACTTCAACAAAATTCAGGCTATAGCAGTCGATGAATAGACAGAGAGGAAGGTGGTCGGAGGAGAAAGAGGATACCGATGGGAAGAAGAGATCTGAGAAGGGCGGATGCGGATGCGGTTTCGTGGAAGAGGTGGTCGCGTGCGGTGGTAATTGCGACAGAATGTGTCGGAGGGCGAACTACATTGTGGCAGAGTCGGAAGCGCGCGGTTGCGTGGAGAAGGCGGAGGCTACGGCGTGGTGACGGTGGCGGGGCAGAGGCGTTGGCGGGGCAGTGGAGGGCGAACGACAGACAGTGAGGGCGAACGACAGAGTGTGGCAGAGTCGGAAGCGGAGGCTAAGGCATGGTGGTTGGGTGGCGGAGACGGAGTCGTGGCAGAGGCAGTGGCGGGGCAGTGGAAGGCGAACGGCAGAGCGTGGAACTGTGGGAATGGGATCGGTAGAACTTGTGAAGGAAATCGAAGCAATTGAAAGCTAAACCCTAAATGCGAAAAAAGCTAAATAATAATAAAAACATAAGGCGACCACATGGTCGCCAAATTGGCGTCCATATGGTCGCCCTCCTTAAAATTGCGGGAATTCAAATTTTTTTGTCATTTGCGACTAGATGGCCGCCAAATTGGCGTCCATATGGTCGCCACCCTCAAAATTACGTGCGAAAAATTATGGAAAGTGGGAATTTGATTTTTGGTCACTGTACTAGTATAATGGTAGGAGTAATTTTATTTTGCCTAATCTAGTTAGGATTGAGCATAGTTAGATTAAAACCGGAAAAATTGACCGAATTGAAACCAACGGAGTTCGGTTCAAGAAATTTTAGGCTTTTGGTTCGATTCAATTTTTCAAAGAAAAATCTTATATTTATCAAAAATTGAACCATCACCAAATTCCCGAAATTCCGGTTTTGAATCAATCCTCAACCTTAAATCCAACTTTTAGCAATAAAAGGCTACAAGATTTGCTTGCTGAATCTCTACATTGTATTTGGCGACCACTTGGACGCAAAAACTAGCGACCACTTGGTCGCCAAATCTCTATATTGTATTTGGCGACCACTTGGACGCAAAAACTAGCGACCACTTGGTCGCCAAATCTCTATATTGTATTTGGCGACCACTTAGACGCAGAAACTAGCGACCACTTGGTCGCCAAATCTCTATATTGTATTTGGCGACCACTTGGTCGCAAAAACTAGCGACCACTTGGTCGCCAAATACAATATAGAGATTTGGCGACCACTTGGTCGCTATTTGGCGACCATATAATGTGGACGCTAAATTGTGGACGTCAAATCGTCTGAATGGTGTAGTGAAATATCGGTATTGGTTCAATTAAATATATTTGGATTTTCTATTCGGTTCGGTTCGGTTCGGTTCGGAATCAATGTTCTTGCCTTAGGTTCGTCATCCTTTGACCACAAACTGAATCATACTAGGATGCATTTTGTTGCGATCTCTTTGTGATAAAAACACAGTCAATTTACTTATAAAAAATACTGCTAATTTTGTGTGATCATTATTGTAACTTTAATTCAAATCAAAATTAAATTAGAAGTTTCCATATTCATTAAAATTTGTAGGTTTAATCGATCCAATTCATTATACCACTATGGAAAAGATATCTTTACCATTACGCAATGCATATATATCCTTAGATAGCAATCTCTAATTTCCATTTAAAAATCTACATATTCACACATTTCTCTTACCATTCTTTTGGTGCATCTGGTCAGCTTCCTGTCTACGTTAAGCATTATATATATCAACTATTTCTTACAGTCTGAGGGAAGAGAAACTGAAATGGCGGTCTTTAGAAACTCCATTGCTGCTCTTCTTATACTCTATTGTGTACTAAGTGCGCCAAATGCATATGCAGCCAAAAGGGTATTTTCTCTCTTTCTTTATTCTTGTTAGACGTATTTCTACTTCACATATTGCATGTAAAGTTGCATTAGTTGTTATATAGGTTTAGGGTTCTGTAATCTCCCTAAACCCTAGAAATGTAAATTCATATGGATTTTTTTCTGCCTATTGTTGAGAGTGTAGTCATACATAGTGTACATGGGATCGCATTCACACGGCTCGAACCCGGATATACAAGATCTCGAACGAGCTACCGAGTCGCACCATCAGCTCCTTGCTTCTTATATTGGAAGGTACGTTACATTCATCTTTAATGTAGCTAGCTATAATAGTTTTTTTTTGGGTCAAAGCTAGCTATAATAGTTATATTGACTGAATTACTTTATTTTGATTGATTCATTTTTCTTCCTTGATTTTGAATATTGAGCTTATGTAATTTTCACTTATGTAGTTACCATGAAGCAAATGATGCGATTATCTACTCGTACAAAAGATACATCAACGGGTTTGTGGCTAAGCTAGACGAGGATCAAGCAACTGAGATTGCAAGTAATTATTCTATTGACAATATCTTGTCATTTAATTGGATTTTTTTTGCTTTTGAATTTGTTCCATGTTGTAAGTTTATTAATGGGTTTTATTTTTTGTTTGAATTATGAATGAAGAGGATCCAAACGTGGTATCGGTGTTCTTGAACACACCTATGAAATTGCACACGACCCATTCCTGGGATTTCTTGTTGCTGGAGAAGAATGGCAGAATCGGCCCTGGTTCACTCTGGAATAAATCCAGATTTGGAGAAGATGTGATTATCGCAAATCTTGACACTGGTATTTTTTGTTAATTATTATTTGGAAATTAATTTATCGTGACACCTATAAATCACCATCTTCTATATATTATACACAAGGTATTGAATGAAGGATCGGTTGCCATCTTTCATATAAATAATCAAATGAAACACTCGGCGTTATACCGAGAGGCAAAGAAGATCCTGACTGATTAATTATGAATCAGTTTAAAACTTACCCATTTTAAATGCCCTACATTATGCAAGATATGCTAACTATGTGAACAAAAAATGAAAGGTGTGTGGCCTGAATCGAAGAGCTTTGATGATGAAGGCTACGGTCCTATTCCCTCAAGGTGGAAAGGTGCGTGTGATGGAGGCCCAGGCTTCAATTGCAGCAGGTATGTACGTAATTGTAGTACGTTTTATTTATGTCAGTAATTAATTACTTTGGTTCGAATTAATTATGATGACAGATTTGGTATATATATAATAACCGTTTAATCCGAGCATGAATGACGATCCAGGAAGCTGATCGGCGCACGGTACTTCAACAAGGGCGCCCTCTCGGCCGGCGCCGAAAATTCCACGGCTGCGGCTCCATCTGCCCGCGACTACGAGGGCCACGGCTCCCACACCCTGTCCACCGCGGGGGGCAACTTCGTCCACGGAGTCGACGTGGACGGGGTCGGGCATGGGACTGCCAAGGGCGGGGCACCGAGGGCCCGGGTCGCGGCCTACAAGGTCTGCTGGCCGTCCGGCTGCTTCAACTCCGACATCTTGGCCGCGTTCGAGCAGGCCATCCATGACGGTGTCCATGTCATCTCCGCCTCCATCGGCGGTTCCCCTAGTGTCTACTTCAAGGATAGTATCTCCATCGGCGCCTTCCATGCAGCCGAGCACGGGATCGCTGTTGTGGCGTCCGGGGGGAACGATGGGCCTGGGGAGCAGACGGTGTCTAATGTCGCACCGTGGATCTTTACCGTTGGGGCTAGCACCGTTGATCGGCAGTTCCGGTCTTTGGTTCTTCTCCCCAACGGTCAGACACTCAAGGTAGTAATAAAAAGTGAAGACGCTGGTGAAAGCTAGCTTAGTGACATATAACAACATTAATTCAGAATATATCACATCGCAATTGATTTTCTCATTTATTTTGTTGGCACAACAATGGTAGAATAGGAAGTGAATTAGCTATTGACATATGTATATATATGCGTCAATTAAATGTAGGGAGCAAGTGCATCAAAGGGTTTGAAAGGAAAAACAACGTTCTACCCACTCGTCACCGGCAAACAAGCAAAACTAGCAAATTCTTCAACTAAAGATGCGTACGTGTACTATTTTCTTATGTTACACCTTATTATGTGTACATGAATGTAACTCCTATTCAATGAATTGAACATGAAATTGAGATTGAAAATTTTCATATATACGTACGTACGTTACAGGGAGCTGTGCATACAAGGAAGCCTGGATCCGAAGAAAGTGAAAGGTAAGATATTGGCATGTCTACGAGGTTCAAACAATAGGGTTCAGAAGGGCATTGCGGCATGGCAAGCCGGAGCCAAGGGCATGATCCTCTGCAACAACAAGGACTCCGGCAACGAGATCATCGCGGATGCTCATATCCTTCCGACTTCTCATGTTAGCTACCTCGATGGCCTCAAACTCTTCGCTTATCTCAACTCGACAAAGTAATGTTATATACCTTCGTTCTTTGAGCCTAGATATGCTACTGATATTGTCTCATGGCGCGATTAAAACATTGCCATACGATTTGATCAGGAATCCCAGGGCTTACCTTTCAACCCCGACAAGCGTTATGAACACGAAGCCGGCTCCATTCATGGCTTCCTTCTCCTCTAGGGGTCCAAACGTGGTTACACCTGGAATTCTCAAGGTAACTATAATGATAGACATAGCTAGATTACTTCAAATAGTCGTTAATCATCAGTCATGAAACATCATTTGAATGAACTTTGCAGCCGGATATCACTGCCCCGGGAGTGGACATCATAGCAGCTTATAGCGAGGCAATCAGTCTGACAGAGGAAGCAGCGGATCGACGTCGGTTTTCGTACACTTCCATGTCGGGTACTTCTATGTCATGCCCCCATGTCGCAGCTCTTGTCGGATCTCTCAAGGCCCTTTACCCTGGTTGGAGCCCTGCTGCCATTAGATCCGCCATCATGACCACCGGTAATAATCAAAACCTTTATATTCATAAATTTCGTACTATCATATGTAGCGTGTTAACAAGAAGTATGTACGTATTCATTTCAGCGCGGACCCAAGACAACGAGAACAACCCAATAGTGGACAGTGACTTCAAGAAGGCGAACCCGTTTGGGTACGGATCAGGTCACATCCAACCCAACAACGCGATGCACCCGGGCTTGGTCTACAACGCATCAACAGGGGACTACTTGGGCTTCCTCTGCGCCATCGGCTACAATGAGACACATATCAAGCCATTTCTTGGAAGATCAAGAAGCCATTACAAGTGCAGTACTAAGGCTAGCCTCAACCACTTCAACTACCCGTCGATCTCGGTTCCCCAAATCCGTGCCCGAGAATCAGTCACCCTCACTAGAAGGCTGACCAATGTGGGCCCACCGGGAACTTATAAGGTCTTTGTGAGGAAGCCCAAGGGAGTTCGGGTTTCGGTGAGTCCCAAACGGTTGAGGTTTAAGCTCGTTGGTGAAGAGAGAAGATTTAAAGTGACGATTAAGGCTGAGTTTTGTAGCGAAGATTATGTGTTTGGAGGCTTTACGTGGTCGGATGGCCATCACTACGTTCAAAGTCCTATTGCTGTTAATACTGCAAAGGACTCTTGTGATAAAGCATAATTTGATGGATTAATGTATGATCTATTGAGGTTATTAGATATAAATATGACAGTAATTTCAAGGTCAGCTTTGTTCCTCTGTAATTACGCTGAAGGCCATGTTTGTGCTGCTTAAAAGCTCGGAGATGATCCTGAATTGTGAGGGAGACTCACCTAAAAGTCGAAAACACATGTCACGGTGAAACGAGTGAACAAATTTGAAGCTGGATCACTATAGATTAAAAGCTATGATTGAGGGAGCATATTAGTAATTGGAATCTTCAACAACTAGAGATTTGTTTCCTAATAAAAGTTAAAAATTACCTGTCCAAATTAAACTAAAATTCTATTGAGTAAATATACAAATTTAGATTCGGCCAAATTAATCTCCATTCTTTCTACACGACATTCAATTTTTCATGTTCGAATATTTCCAAGTCGTGTTAAAATTGTACTATGTGATATTCATGTTTCAATATTTCAGTATTGTGTTCAAGTTTTACAATGTCATCTTACAATTCTATTTCATCATGTTCATGTACGGATGTCTTTAATTTCTCCTATCAATTGTGGCGAATTTGTACGTGTTATGTACAAATTTTAGCTTTTAGTATTTCTATGTTTGAATATTACATTGTCTTGTTTTAATGTTTTGATCGGGATGGTACGACATGTTTCATATCCATACAATAAAGTAATTAAATTGTTCTAATATTACTTCGCCATATTCCAATTCTACCATGTCATGTTCATGCTCCAATATTTCCATGATGTGTTCAACTACGTCATGTCGTCATGTTCCAATTCTACTAGTTCATGTTCATGTTCGAATATTTTCAAGTGTTCAAATTGTACTATGTCATGTTCCAAGTCTATCACATGCTCCAATATTTTCACATTGTGTTCAAATTTTACAATGTCATATTCCAATTCTTTTACGTCAGGTTCAATTCCAATTTTTTTACGTCAGGTTCAAGAATTCTAACGTGATATGCATCCGTCGTTGGTTTTGATGCTAGATCAAGTTCAAATGACATGTTCGATCACACGTTCAGGCGTCAAGTCTGCCAAGTATTTTAGACGTCAAGAAGTAGTTTCCAAGGATATTAATCTTGTAGGCCTCAATGAAGTAGTTAATCTTGTACAAACTTTCAAAATACTAAAAAATTTCTGCATCTAGAACATTAAAAATATTCACATTCATGCAATTTCATTTTCAAAGGTTATAACATGATATTTAATATAGCGGTTCACTAAGATCATTCACACCAAGCAACAAATCTATCATATTCAGAAGAATCATACCTAATACATACTCATATTCAATAATTATAACATGTTATTTAAGGTCATGCTATAAATTCAACACACTTGCATACAATCAAAGGTTGTAAAATCCATCAAACTTAGTTTATGTTCTTGGCCAACTCAATACACTCGTAGAGAATTAAAAAAATCAATTTCATATTCAGTAATGGAAATGTGATATTCAAGATAAAATTTAGTAGTCCGAACATGATATACAAGATAAATTATTCGTAAAGTTCATTAACAACAGTTTCATATTGGGAAATTCCTTTTGGTGCTCTCGAGGTTTTGCCAGTTCCTTTTGGTGCCCAAAAAAATTTTGAATTCCTTTTGGTACCCTTCAACTTTGCAAAAAGTCCTGTCCGTTACCAAAACCAAATTTTTTCCACATTTTACTTAACTCTGTTAGCTTTGGATATAAAAAGACAAAAAAAAAAGGAAAAGAAATTAAAATTGAAAAACAAGCAGCAAATAACACGTGATAGCTAGTTGTTACCCCCCTTTCACTTTCGCTAAACACAAACCCCCGACCACAACACAGCAGCGAGATTGACGACGGTGGAAGCGGGTACGGACGAGGCCGGCGACGGGCTCCAGGCGCACCACCAGACCGGACCAGCGACGGTGAGTTGACGGCCGGCTCGACTAGCGCCCAGCGACGAGGTGTTGCTTCTCGCGACGTCCTGCGACGTGCGACTAGCGACGACGAGGTGTTGGGTCGGCTCGACCTGCGGCTGGCGACGACAATTGCTACAGGTACGACACTCAAATTTGGATTTTGTTCAATTATTGGATGTTTTATCAAAGCTAGGGTTTGAATTTGGGGTTAATCTGAACTTAGGGTTTTAATTTGGGGATTTTGTGACTTGTGTGTAACTGAGTAATTTGGGGATCGTGGCAAAGTTGCTTATTTTGAAGTGTTTATGATTAATGAAGTTCAAAAGGATTGGTTATTTTGCTCCATTAAACACACGTCTTGAATTCCTTTCTTGGTTCTAATTAGAGCCCCAGCTACGTAAATGACTATTTAACTATATATCAGGAGCATCCCTCTAAAATTTCTGTTAGGAGCATCCCTCTATCTGCATCTTACATTTCGTGGGTGTTGTTTTTTTTTGTGAATTTAGGGTTTTAATTTTGCCTTGGTATTTCGTGACCTTAATACAGGATTTTGTGAATTTGGGGATTTGGTATTTCGTGAGTGTTGCTTCTTACTTTGCAGGTTTGGCTTCTGCTTTAAACCCTTTCATTATCCTTCAGTTATATATTTGGTGTTGAAATCTTGTGTTTATTGTGCATTGTATCCATAGTTCTTGTAACTAGACTGAAATGAAGGGTATTGTTGTGCTGTGATACTTGCAGTATGGAAGATAAATTAGTGTTAAGAATGCGCCACAAGTTGAATGACTACTTGGATATTGAGATTGATGATCAAGATAAGTGCTATATATTGGATATTTTTATTAAATTATTAGAAGGGGCTGCGGAGAAAGGAATGTATCTGCCAGAAAATCCAAGCTTATGGTATGTTCATGAGTCTAAATCTCGCAAGCTAGAGTGGGACAAAGATTTGATGGAAATGTTTAGCCTACTACATAGGAAGAAGTTGATTAAAATTGCCATTTGTTCTACAGAATCGCCATGTGAAACTTTGCTACTAGCAAGGGGTTTGATTGAATCAAGGTTGTCATCAATGGATACACATCTTCCATCTTCCCATCATACCATCCCATCAACGGGGTACATGGATGAAACACAATCACAACATAATAGTCAGCAGCCTAGAAAAACAGTTTCGTTTGATGTCCCAATACACGACCTGCCCAACCATGGTACAAATGCTCTTTTAGGACCATGTGATGCAAGAAAGATTCCTGCCACCTCCGCTAAACGTAAAGGAATATATGCTCCAAAAGGAAAAACCACTTCTTCTGCAAATGAACCGACTTCTGGCAACCTTAGTCGAACACGAGAGAGGGTGTACAATAATGACGACATTGCAGATGATATTGCTCTTCTCGGAAATGATAGTGAGGATGATGATTATGTGCCACCGGAGGATGGAGAAGAGGATGAGGTAGACCCTCTTGAGGTTGTAGGGACTGAGGTTGATTTAGATGAAAATGATGGCTCTTGGCCTCTAAATGTTGATGATGGATATGACCCAGACAGATCGAATGAATGGAAAACTGAAAAAGAAAATTATTTCGACAGATTATATGAGAATGGTGAGTTTTATGCTGATTGTCGATTTGGAGACATTGTGTTAAGGAAGTGGATGATTTTTTTTTGATAAGGGTCACTTCACAAATGTGTTGAGGGAGTTTTGTATTCAAGAGGGGTTTTCTACTGTCACTGCAAAATCTGATGTGAGCAGATTGACGGCTTCATGTGCTGCAGTAGGTTGTGATTGGAGGATCCATGCCTCCAAACTGCCAGATGGACATACTTGGGCTATTAAGAAATTGGAAGGTGTTCATACTTGCACAAGATTATTTCGCTATAATCCTATGGCTACTGTAAGTTGGGCGGTAGATAAGCTATTAGAAGATTTTAGATCAAACAGAAATCTGCGAAGGAAAGAGATAAATGACAAGTTATTGAAGGAATTTGGCATCAATTTGAGGAAGACAGCCCTGTATAACACAAAGAAGTATGCATTGATGAAGCTTGATGGAGATCATGACACATCATATTCAAAATTGCCGGCATATTGCATGATTCTAAAAAGTACTAACCCCGGTTGTAAAGCCCATTGTACTTGGAAAGTGGCTGAGGAGCTTCTCGACAAGCCCATTCAATTTAAGAACATATTCATCTCCTTTAAGCCAATGATTGAGGGTTTTAGGGGATGTAGAGCACTGATTGGTATAGATGGAGCTCACTTGAAAGGAAATTATGGTGGTGTTTTGCTCTCAGCTGTTGCATTGGATGGAAACAATGAAATTTTCCCTCTTGCTTATGGTGTCTATGATAATGAAAGTAAGAACACGTGGTCGTCGTTCTTATTCCATTTGAAAGACATTTTGAAAGATGATCCTAGAGACAATTTAACTATTGTGTCGGATAGACAAAAGGTATGTGAAATACACAAATTCTGTTTGTTTTTTTTAATATTCTGTCTTTTGATATTAACTATATGTATTTTTGTGAAAGGGTATTGAAGCTGCACTAGATGATGTCTGGCCCACCATCTCTAGGAGATACTGCTGTAGACACTTGTGTGCGAACTTCAAGAAGGTTTATCCAGGAAAGTTGATGCACAGATTATTTTGGGGGGTTTGTGACGCTTATTCTGAATTCACCTACAAGAAGGCAGTAGAGCAGCTTGAGAAAGTAGCAGGCACGGCTGCAGTGAAGTGGTTGCATGAAACGGGAGACAAAGAAAGGTGGACAAGGCATAAGTTTGACCCCACACTATGCTCTGATGAAAACACAAGCAATTTTGCGGAGTCTTTTAATTCTACCATCGGAGTAGATCGAGAAATCCCTGTGTTAAGTCTACTAGAAGGTACAGCTGCTGTACAACTGCTGATTGTCGATTTAAACTGATATCATTGGTTTTTGTTTATATATCTCTTCGTTTTTAACTATAGGGATCAGGCGAACACATATGGTTAGGTATGTGGGGAGACAAGAAATTGCTCAGAAAATGTTACTAGATGGAATTACACCTAACATTGCTGGAAAATTGAGTTCTAATGAAAGGCAATCACGCGGTATGAAGGTATATTATCTTGCTGAGTTGTATGCTATTTATTTACCTCTGGCTGCCAAGAAATATATGAATAAGGTCATTGAAAACTCGAATGAATTCTGAGGTTATTATTACGTGTCAAATCTGAATCTTGAGGGACCTACTGATATAGCTGAGCATAATAAATTGTGGATGTGATATTGTTGGATGTAAACTGATATTATTATGCGTCAAATTCTGAGGTTTTTACCCTATGCTGCTGTATTTTTTTTCTGGTCAATATATGCTGCTGTATTTTTTTCCTGGTCAATATATGTTGCTGTCTATTTTTTTTGGTCAAATTATGCTGCTGTCTTTTTTTTTGGTCAAATTATGCTGCTGTATTTTGACCTGCTGATTTAGTCCTTGAACGAGGGTACCAAAGTTTTTGGTGCTGTATTTTTTTTGCAGGTCTTGAAAGCATCTCAAACAGAATGTGAGGTTAAAGATGGGTTTTCATTCTTACCTGTCGATATCATAAACTGGACTTGTGCTTGCGGAGTGTGGCAGATTTCTGGAGTTCCTTGCAAACATGCAGTCCGGGCAATTAAAGAATTGAGGACAGGAGTACCTTTAGAAGAGCATGTTTCTGGGTGGTTTTCTAAGCAAGCCTGCAAGCTTGCTTATCAAGTTGATTTTCACCCAGTACTAGACGAAGAACAATGGCCAATTTATGATGTGCCTGAGATCAACCCTCCAACAATGAAAAGGGGCATTGGAAGACCATCGAGAAACCGAAGAAGAGAAGAGGGCGAAGTACGAAAAGGAAAGAGATCTGGAACTGTGCGTTGTGGAAAATGCAAGGTACGAATAATAGTTTTCATACTTTCCCTATGCATAAGATTGATTGTTTCTAACATACATAAATCTTGTCTTTTAAGGCTTTTGGACATAATGCAAAGACTTGTAAGGGTGGAATGACTGCAAAAGAACTTAAAGGAAAAGGAGTTCATGTAGAACAAAACCAAAGGCAACGTAAAAGGAAAGTTCAACCCGAGCAAACTCAACTTGAAGCCGATGTGATGGGATCAGCGCCATCGCAATCTTCGTAGAGCTTGTTGACAAAATGTAGAAGTCTTAGTTTTATTTTGTTGCAAATTGTTATGTCTAACGAGATTGCATATTATTATGCCGACATTAGCATTTGTGATTTGATGTGAGCAAACTCAACTTTTGTCAATTGACCTGAGCAAACTCACCTTTTGTAAATTGACCTGAGCAAACTCGCCTTTTGTTCTAAACAGCTTCTGTATTCTAATCTGAACAGCTGCTGTATTCTAATCTAAACAACTGCTATAATCTGACCTTGTTGTATACATCTCTCGGCTTCTTCATGGCACGAATTATTGATGTGAGCTTTGAGGTACTGATGTGCAAGTGGAGGTAAATCAGGCAGCTGACTAGTTAAGTAGGTGGAGGCCACCTGATTGCTTTCTTCTTACTAATGATGTTTATTTTCCTTCTCCTCTTTATGATATTGTAGCAAACGATTTGGGCTCTTGTTAATGAGATTGGTTTTCATCAAAAAAATACAAAAAAAAGCACTATTTTGTGTGACCTGAGCAAAGTTCTTACAATACCTACATTGACATTCTTAAGTTAGCTTGAAAACACACATACATCATCAAGTAGTCATTTGTTTAGTACATAATTAAGTGCAACACACATACATAATAATTATTTGTTTAGCAAAATAACCAGCATAACTAAGTACAACACAATTGCTACTACAAAGACACCTTGGCTAAATGCAACATATTCCTTATTGCCTCTCTTCCATTCAAGGAGCTTCTTAATGTCACTCTTCAATTCAACGAGCTCTTTAATGTCATTCTTCAGTTCAGCAAGTGCCTTGATGGCGTCTATATCATTTCGAAAGGCTGCACCCACATCGTTTCGAGACGAACTTTCAAGGCAATGCTCATTCATCCCAAAAGAGTCATCTAACCATTGGAAGAAATTGCAATCCCCACATTTGTAATACAACCTATTCGGATTTTGCGACGACTCAGATATCTTAATTATAGCTCTTTTTGGCGGTCGACACCTGCAGTTTTGATTTCGTACTCTAAATCGTGTTGAAGATGTTGACGACGAACCACGAGAATCCATGATTATATCCTGCTTGATTTCACAAGGACGGGTCAGTTTCACAACAAGCCAGTTTTACAGCCCTCTCTTAGTTACTCAAACTTGGGCTCTCACATGTAACTTGTCTATAATGCAGAGAAATGCTTCAATTACAAATGATGGCAATTGGACCAAGATGAATGTCTACAAAACTCCAAGGCATATGTACAACTTTAAATGTCATGTGGCCACACACATGTAATCAGTCAAATGCACGTCAAATAGAATTGTAAAGGGGAGGAGATATCTTCCCTGATTAAACAATTGCTTGATCACAATACCAAGAATAGATTGTTTAATCAAATGACCCATTGTAGAAGCTGGCACAAAATTTACTTCAATGGTACTTGCCACGATCTATCTTTATTGTCATATGACCGGCATCACAATGTTACACACAAGTCACAAAATCCCCAAATTAAAACCCTAAGTTCAGATTAACCCCAAATTCAAACCCTAGCTTTGATAAAACATCCAATAATTGAACAAAATCCAAATTTGAGTGTCGTACCTGTAGCAATTGTCGTCGCCAGCCGCAGGTCGAGCCGACCCAACACCTCGTCGTCGCCAGTCGCAGGTCGCAGGACGTCGCGAGAAGCAACACCTCGTCGCTGGGCGCTAGTCGAGCCGGCCATCAACTCACCGTCGCTGGTCCGGTCTGGTGGTGCTCCTGGAGCCCGTCGCCGGCCTCGTCCGTACCCGCTTTCACCGTCGTCAATCTCGCTGCTGTGTTGTGGTCGGGGGTTTGTGTTTAACGAAAGTGAAAGGGGGGTAACAACTAGCTATCACGTGTTATTTGCTGCTTGTTTTTCAATTTTAATTTCTTTTCCTTTTTTTTTGTCTTTTTATATCCAAAGCTAACAGAGTTAAGTAAAATGTGGAAAAAATTTGGTTTTGGTAACGGACGGGACTTTTTGCAAAGTTGAAGGGTACCAAAAGGAATTCAAAATTTTTTTGGCCACCAAAAGGAATTGGCAAAACCTCGAGGGCACCAAAAGGAATTTCCCTTTCATATTTGGCCAAATTAATCTCCATTCTTTCTACACGACATTCAATTTTTCATGTTCGAATATTTCCAAGTCATGTTAAAATTGTACTATGTGATATTGATGTTTCAATATTTCCATATTGTGTTCAAATTTTACAACTTCATGTTCCAATTCTATTTCATCATGTTCATGTACGAATGTCTTTAATTCCTCCTATTAGTACTTGTGGCGAATTGTATGTGTTATGTACAGATTTTAGCATTTAGTATTTCCATGTTTAAATATTACATATATTGTCTTGTTTGAATGTTTTGATCAAGATAGTACGACATGTTTCATATTCATACAATAAAGTAAAATATTTTAATATTACTTCGTCGTATTCCAATTCTACTAAGTCATGTTCATGTTCCAGTATTTCCAAGCTGTGTTCAAACTGTACTACGTCATGTTCCAATTCTACTAGGTCATGTTCACGTTCGAATATTTTCAAGTGTTCAAATTGTACTATGTCATGTTCCAAGTCTATCACATGTTCCAATATTTTCACATTGTGCTCAAGTTTTACAATGTCATATTCCAATTTTGTTACGTCAGGTTCAGTTCCAATTTTGTTACGTCAGGTTCAAGAATTCTACCGTGATATGTATCCCTCGTTGGCTTTGATGTTAGGTCAAGCTCAAACGACATGTTCGATCAAACGTTCAGGCGTCAAGTCTACCAAGTATTTTAGACGTCAAGAAGTAGTTGCCAGGGATATTAATCTTGTAGGTCACAATGAAGTAGTTAATCTTGTACACACTTTCGAAGTACTAAAAAATTTCTTCATCCAGAACATTAAAAATATTCACATTCATACAATTTCATTTTCAAAGGTTATAACATGATATTCAATATAGCGGTCCACTAAGATCATTCACATCAAACAACAAATCTATCACATTCAGAAGAATCGACCTAATATATAGTCATATTCAATAATTATAACATGTTATATAAGGTCAAGCTATAAATTCAACACACTTGCATTCAATCAAAGGTTGTAAAATTCATCAGACTTAGTTTATGTTCTTGGCCAATTCAATACACTCGTAGAGAATTCAAAAAAAATTATCAATTTCATATTCTGTAATGGGAATGTGATATTCAAGATAAAATTCCGTAGTTGGAACATGATATACAAGATAAAATATCCATAAAGTTCATGGACAACAGTTTCATATTCAATAGTGAGACCATGATATTCAAGATACATTTGATGTTATGAAATCAAGCAAGTTCAGAATATGAAATGGGCCATTCAAAACACAAATATGTTAAGAACAAGTCCAAAATACACACCTCCTTTGACAAGCTTTCTCTAGTGTTTTGGATTTTTGCTTGATCTTTGGAGACATTACTCAAACCCTACACCCGAAAACCCATCATCAGTTTACACATACTGAAGCACAAAATTCAAAAACAAAATTTACATAAACCCACTATGCTTTGCATACACAAATATTCAATTTGAGCGGTTCAACTAAATTGAACATCGATTGCAATATCACAAAAGAAACCCAAATATAATTTTTCATTCACATGCTACTAAAAGTGGCCAAAAAAAAAGAAATGAAGAGGGAAATACTCATCGATAGAGATGTGAAAGGTGGAGGCGCTCAATGGATTAGGGTTTCCCTTCCTTCAACTAGTTAATCGTTTCGAGAATGGAGTGAATGAGAGCGAGAATCGGTCTTGGAGTGAGTGAGAATTAGATTTTGGATTGACGAGAATAGAGAGAGGAATTGAGAAGAAGGAATAATGGAATTGGATGAATGGTTTTTGGAGTGTTTAAGCAAAAAAAAAGTACAAAAATAAAGTTTTTATTTTTGAGAAAGTGAATATTTGATTTGGAGTGAAACTGACTTGGGGGAGTGGAAGTTGTAATATGGTGTACTACACTGTTTTCATTCACATTGCACTCTAAATGCCTAAATCTGAGACGTTAATAATTTCATCTAAATGTTGACATTAAGGCCCGCGTTTCACCACAACTAGAGGCTTTACTAGATCGTAATTCCCTGAATTGGTACCTATTTTGTCGCCATTTAGCTAGAATGTATCTATATGTACATATATAAGATCTTCTGAAACTCTGTCAGGTTGATCCACCACAGCAACTCGATTATAGTTTCTGAACTCATTAGTGAGCTCTCGAGCCAATCGAACCTAATCATGAGCACTTAACACCAGCCCTTCGAAGATTCTTTTATTTCGTGCATTCCACACCCTCCAAACGATCACCATCCAGAGCTCAACATCGGCTATGCTCGTATGATAGAATAGCGTCTCAAAAAAATCAAAGATCGAATTCACTTTCAAACCCCGGTATCGAAGCTTTGGAACTAAACGCCACACCAAGCTTTCTAGTATATGTATACAAGCAAATCTCTTCTAGAAACTTTTATACCTCATTTTACCCCTAAATGGAAATTTTTATTAATTTTAAAAAATGATTTAATACTTAAGAATTAAAGGCCAAGTATTTTGTATATGCAACCATCCAACATAGTTGAATTTTATTATTATTTTTGATTAGGAAAGGAATTAGGACACCTCCTAAAATGACACATTACCCTAGGACATCCTTACGGATGAGGTCCTAAAAGACCGGATTTGAAGCAACTTGGACAAAAGAGACATAGCGGAAGGAGCCAGCGATGTAGCCAGACCAGACAAGCTCAACCTCTTAAGGAAAACTCCAATTGCCCTGCACGGGTTTGACAAGCTGCTGGTTATCGCCCCTTAATTTGAAGATGAACAATGCCACGTGAGATGGCCTCTAAAATTCCCCTCGCAAAGCACAAGAGCCTCAAACATCAAAGTTGAGCGATTGCCGAGGAAACTTCCGTCAATATGGAATGGTGCACAATTGATGCGATCCACACTTGGTTCGGACCACAATTTGCTCAATCTAGATTGGAAGCGTCGGGATTTTTCTCCAAAGTGTCGGAAACGGATAGGCACGAGCTAACATTATGGCTCGTGAGCCTCTTGTGCTCGCATGGGTGAGGGAAGAGCGAGGCTTAAGCTCAGGATAAGGACTCAACGTGATGAGTCCGGCTCGGAGTCGATGTTATGGACTCGGTTTGGTGCCGTGAGGGTGTTTGGTGACGTGGGGCAAAAGAAGGAGGAATTTCAACTCGTACTTAACTCTAGTTGTATTTGACGTGAATTGAAAGGGTTACATCGATGGGTTTATATAGAAAACGAAAGGAAGAAAAGCTAGACCTAATGGGCCGATGTGTCATATTCTAACTAAATGGGTCGGTCTCTTAAACATAAGAAGGCACACACCTAATATAATAATAAATGAAAATAACAACATACTATAAATGGAAAAGTGTTAACTAGGGAAATGTATAATAAATCAGCAATGTCGGGACCCAAGGTGGGCATCATTGTCTCGGGCTAGCCATGATCAATTTGGGTTCGGGACCGGGTCGCATCAACCATTATGGTCTTAAAGGATGAAATCGAACGAAGCAATACCTTCAGAGTTGATCGCATTATTAAAAATAATTAAGTTTAATGTGGTCGAAGCTAGCGATACCTTCAGAGTTGACCGCACTATTAAAAAATAAGTTTAATGCGGTCGTAGTTGCGATGTCTTCTGAGTTTATAGTACCATAGTTAAAATAAATAACAAAAATAGTAGAAAGGGACTTATAATTTTTTATTTTTTTTCGTGCAGCCCACTTGCGTTATTGGCTTGACATGTTTTCACATTTTAAATCCACCTTTTTGTGTATAGATACATTTATAGATTTCAGCTCAAACAATCCATAAAGATTTTGCAAAAAAAAGTCACAGAAATCCAATAGTAGACTTTGACTCACTATAATCCTTCAGCATCAACCCAACATTATATACAAAAGAAAAGTCATACAAACAAAATAATCTTTTTTTTTTTAATTAAAGGTTAAATATTATTGAGGGAATAAAAACGGTTACAAAACTTGCTAGCAAGACTAGCTATTTACAACACTTCCATTCTCAAGTTTTTCTAAGTACTGGCAAGTACCTCTCGAACTCTCCTTCCATCTAGCTCTAATGCAATTTCTTATGTGTCTAATGCACATGCTAGTACAATCGTCCACACTAGTGGTTTGGTTGCTAAAAATCACCAAGTTTATCACCTTCCAAATGAAGTAAGCAGCTGCACTATGACAGTTGTTCAAAACAGCAAACTCAATCTTCTTCCAGCCCTTAAGGTTTCTTGTTTGATCAAACCAATCTTCAATATTCCTGCTTTTCCTGCCTAGGTGAGCCCATCCTAGCACACCAGAGAGTACCTTTGAGGAGTAAGCACACTCAAACCACAAATGACTTGAGGATTCAGACATGTTACCCTCACATAGAACACAGTGATCATCCTGTGTCAGGCCTCATTGTAGCAGCTTGCTTTTAGTGTTGATGCCATTACTAGCAATCTTCCAGCACATGAAGGCTACTCGAGGAGTATTGAGCTTATTCCAAACAAGATCAGCCCAGTTGACAACAGGGCCATGAGTCCTGATGCTATCATACAAGCTTTTCTAGTCAAATTTCCCATACCTAGCCATAATAATGCAAGGGGACTGGTCACCTTGCAAGGATTCAGCCAGCTCATCTCTAAGACCCAAGACAGATTTCCAAATGGCACTAGAGGAGTTCTTACATCTCACATCCCAGAAGTTTTGACCCCTTGTAAGAGTTTTATCAATCCATTTATACCAGATGGAGTCAGATTCTGTGGTGGCATCATAAATAAGCTCAGCAACATTGACCTTGTTCCAAGCAACCATGTCCTTGAGCCCAAGCCCTCCTTCCTCTTTGGGGTTGCAAACACGTTTCCATGATATTGGAGCCTTAGAACCTGTTTTATTACCACTCCAAAGAAAGTTTCTGAGGAGCTTGTTTATCTCCTTGACAACAGCTTTAGGGAGAATGAAGATCTTGGACCAATATTGGATAACTCCATAGAAGATAGCTCTAACTATTTCAAGTCTTCCAGCATAGGATAGGTTTCTGGCTGCCCAGGCATTAGCTTTGTTTCTGATTTTGGAAATGAGCTCATTGTAATCTCTGTACTTGGCACGAGAACAGCATAAGGGTATGCCAAGGTATTTGATTGGAAACTCTCCTCTGGCCATACTCATAGATCCACAAAGCTGATCTTCATCATATCTACTCAAGCCAGCACAAAACATCTTTGATTTCTGGTTATTCATTGCAAGGCTTGAGCATTCAGAGAAGTTATCAAGCACTCTTTTAATAATGCCAACAGAGTCAGGGGAGCCATTTGCAAAGATGAAGAGATCATCTACAAAGCACAAGTTGATGACATTTGCTCTCTTACAACCAGGGTGAAACTTGAAGCTGCTATTGCTTGCTTCATGTTTGAGTGCTCGTGTTAACTACTCCATAATGATAACAAAGAGATAGGGGGCAAGGGGGTCTCCCTGCCTCAGTCCTCTTCCTGCTTTGAAGTGACCACAAAGCTCATTTCCAATCATGATGGTATAATGACAGCTGGTGATGCATTCTCTGATCCATGTGACCATAGTAGGATGAAACTTGAGCTCCTCAAGAAGCTTGAAGAGGGAATTCCAATTGACGGTATCATAGGCTTTTCTAAGGTCAATTTTCCTTGCACACCTTGGGCTAATATACTTCCTAGCATAGCTCTTCACAATATCTTGACAAACAGCTATATTGTGTCTAATGCTTCTTTCTTTAATGAAGGCTCCCTGATTATTGTCAATAATCTTGGGAAGAATATTTTGCAACCTGGAGACAATCATCTTTGAAATAACCTTATAGATAACATTGCAGCAGGAAATAGGTCTATAATCACTGAGGGAGGCAGGGTTATCAACTTTAGCAACCAGAGCAATGACAGTGTTACCAATTTCTTTGAGAAGCCTGCCACTAGAGAAAAATTCTAAAACTGCATCTGTAAATTCTTCCCCAACAATGCTCCATGCCCTCTTGAAGAAATGAGCATTATAACCATCTGGGCCTGGAGCCTTGTTCTTGTTAATGCTCCATAAGGCTAACTTGACTTCATCTCCGCTGAAGCCTGTACACATAGAGAATCTGTCAAAATCTTCAACCATTAGGCCTTTCTAGATGATGGAAGAGTCAACATGGCTGTCATTGGAGCTAACTCCTAGAAAATCTTTGAAGTGCTTGACAGTAATGCTTTTGATTTTATCTTCTTCAGTGATGCTAGTCCCATCACGTACTGTCCATGAGGCAAGAAATAGTCTTGAAAGCTCTTCTTTGCTTGATCGAGTTATGAAAGTAGCTGCTACAACAGTCTTGATACTTGAGCCAATGAAGCTTAGCAAGTTGTTGGAGCTGAATTCTTCTACTGTGCAAGGCTCTCTTAAGATCAGCAAGCACTTCTTTCTCATATAAGGCAAGGTCATGGTCAGTAGGATTTCTTTGAGCTTCTTTTTGGGCAATACTGAGCTTATTGTGCAGACTTTTGATTTCTTCTTCTTCGGCATCAATGCTTTTGGATTTAAGTCTCTTGAGAGGAAATTTGAGCCTTTTCAACTTGGTGGCCAGCTTGTACATCTTATAGCCTATGTCATGGCCTTTGTTCCATTCCTGAGACACAATTCTGAGAAAATCTGGATGATTAGCCCATATGTTGTTGAATCTAAAAGGAGGCTTGACAATAGGAATGGAGTTTTCAATACTTAAAACAGCCCGGCAGTGATCTGAGCATCTCATAATATCAAAGCTTACTTTGAAGTTAGGAAACTTATCAAGCCATTCCTGATTGGTAAGAATTTTGTCCAATTTACACTGCACCAAGTCATCACCACATTGGTTGTTACTCCACGTATAGAAAGGACCTAAGGCCTGAAGATCAGCTATGCCATTTCTATTCAAGCAGTCCAAGAATTCAGAACTGTAGCTAGTATTGGGCCCTTTTGGAGAGAACTTCTCTCTAGGATCTTTGATGGAATTGAAGTCTCCCATAAGGGCCCATGGAAGGTCACCAACAGTAAGGGCAATTTGATCAATAAGATCCCAGAGGTCTTGTCTTTCATTTTCATCATTTGAGGCATAGATAAAGGAGATCTGCATAGAGCTATGAAGTCTGGGAGAGTTGATTGAGATATGGAAGAGTTGAGCCTTTTCAATAAGGATCTAACATCTAACTGAATGTGGGATTTCCAAAAGAGCCAGATTCTGCAATTCGAGCCAATGCACTTGGTGCATCTATTCCAACCTTTGAGGATGTGTTTGGAAACCTCCTCAACTTTGTTAACTCGAACTCTAGTTTCCAGCAGGTCTAAGATATCAATACTTCTATCTGAAATTAATCTAAGAACAAAATCACTTTTAGAGGCGTCATTGAGGTCCCTAATGTTCCAAGTTGCTATGGTTAGGCTATTCATAGGAAACAATGGCATCATTGTCCTCCCCGTCTAAAGCTTCCTCCTGATCTTCATTCTCACCTTCTAGAGCTGCAAACTTTGAGTTTCAATCAAAATCTGCTTCCCCTTAGGGTCAATTCTTTTCTCTACACTTCTACTAGCATTCTTCCCCTTGACTATTTCCCATTCATCTTCGATATTTGAGATAGGTTTGGAGGGTTGGTTAGTCCTGGCTGCTGCAGCTTCCTTGCCATGTCTTGTTTCAGCTAGGCCAAGGGACCTTTGCTCTCCAGCTCTGCTGGTCTCTGGAGCCACAGAGGTGTTGCTAGGACCTGTTTTCTTAACCCAGGCCTTCCTTTGAGGAGGCACCCTTCTTTTTGATCCAAGTCTCTGAAAGACTAAAGCTCTTGGGATCTTCCTCTTGCCACACTCCTCATTTGAGTGTCAAAACACATTGCAATTGTCACATTTGTCTGGAATCCACTCATAGAGAACTTTTTGCTCCACTTTCTCTCCATCCTCACCAAGAAACACTACTTCATCTCTTAAAGGAGAGCCTCTCTTGCGTTTCTGTGACCTTGTCAACCAAGATTGGTTGTCCCACCGCACTCCCAACTTTTTCAAAGAAATCATCATCCCAGAAACGAACATCCAGCCGAGGGAGGTTGACCCACACTTGTGTTGTCTCAAAACTTGATGGATCAAACTTAGCTCCTTCACTCCATCTTTTGAGTGCAAGAGGCATGATGCCTCCAACGGTCCAACCATCCAAGGGCCATTAGAAAGGACCCAGTCGACATCTTCCATTGATTCAAATTTGAACACAAACACCCCTGAATCAGTGAGTATGACCTTAAGTTCTTTGCATCCTGTCCATCTAGCCCTGACAAAATTCTGGACAAAGTTAAAGGAGTTGTTGCTTCCAGCAACCATTCCTATGAGAGTGTTCTTCCATTTTTCCACATTCTTTTCAACATCTTTCTTTTTGAATCTTATAATTCCATCTTCACAACCTGCCACATAGTTCAATCTCCTTCCATCCTTTTTTGCACGATTGCCTGTCAAAGCATCTCTGAAGGTAACGTTTTTGGAGCTTCCAACTCTAGGAGCTTCAGGAGAAGGGTCAGGAGGAGTTATTTCACCTTCTTCCAGAACAGGTGGAGGTATTGGAGTCTTTGTGTGACCATCACTGGATGCACCAGTGGAAGCTGCACTTTCAGAGTCCTGGGAGTCAGGGACCTTCTCAACAGACTCTACTTCCGAATGTTCCCCAGGAGAATCTTCCTCGATCGGCTCATTTGCAGCAGGGGGCACGACTGAAACCTTGGCAGCTCTGGCAGAGCTTCTAAGCAGCCTTTTGTTGTTAGCTTTGATGGTGTTCTCCGAGATTTCATCAACAAGGTACTTTTCAGGCGAGGGGGCCGAAGCACTTTTGGACGAGGTACCTTTCTTGCGCCTTCCTGTCGTCTTCCCTTTGGCCATCGCCTAGGACCGGCCTGGCGGCGCCGCCCTAACACAAGCCAGAAAACCTGGAAAAGGTCACAGTTGTGTCGCGCGCGTGAGGCGCGTACTAGGGCAGCGAGAATTGAAAAGTTGTAGCTCAAACAAAATAATCTTCATCTACTCGAATTGCTCATTTTTTTTGGGTGAACTCGAATTGCTCATTTTTTTTGGGTCAGAACTCGAATTGCTCAGTAACTCGAATTGCTCATTATTGAAGATAGTATCTATGGATCCACCTTCACTTAAATGTAGTTGTATAATTGAAATGAAGAGTTCATAACATACTCTCTACTTGTATGTGCTAAAAAAATTGTTACGCACTACCTTCGGGCATTTAGTCAAACGGTTAGGCCTCCAAGGGTAGTACCCAGAGGTCACCGGTTCGACTCTCATGGACAGTGCCCTCAACCAAAAAAAAAAATTGTTATGCACATAACGTCTTGCACTTAATTCAATAAAATGATCATGGTTTATATGACCAAAAAAAATGGTCATGATTTAGTTGTGAGTTGAACTTGGAGATCCTACTCTGAGCTTGTAGGTAAACTTTGTCATAAACATTAATGATGGAACTTTGGGTAGAAGGAATAAAAACATACAGAAAGCGCCTGAGCTTGTAGGTAAACTCAATCACAACCCGATAAATGTATTTATTTCTACCAATGTGAAAAACCCTAAAGATTCCAAACAAAAACGAAAAACACCAAATCTATCAAGCTAATTAAGCAACATCAAGCTCTCTACATAAGGACATACTCGAAGATTAGGGAGCCTGGCATTCTTCTTCTCCACCACCTTTTCCTCGTGAGTTTTAAGGTTGTAAGATGTCACCATATGAGTACCAAGGAGCGAGATCATCTCCTCGCCATTCTTGTCGAGATATAAGAAATAACTCGAAACATGATGATTTGGCGGAGCTAGTGTGAAATGTTTACTCCAAGTGAGATCAGCTCCGACCCCGTGAGCCAACCATATTGATCCTTCCCTCGAGGGGGGTAAATAAACCAATGCCAAGGAAGAGCCGCCCTTAGCCAGTCTGAGATCGCAAGAACCGTAGGATCCCTTGAGGTCCGTAGGCAAGTTGGATGAAGTAAATTCCTCATTGCTCAAATCGTATAAGACGAGGTCGAACGTGTGAGGAAGTTTATTTGGATGCACAGGTTTCCTAACTGCAAGGATGTACATAAGACCTCGGAAACAAACCGTTTTTGGTTGAGAAAAGGAACAAGACCAACGCCTACTAGGGTACCGTTTATCCTGATCAAAGGTATTTGCCTTCCACAAGTTCGTCCCCAAGGTGTAAACCAAGACCCAATGCAAGACCCTACGTATATCGTCGCCGGTCAGTATGAATCTGACGTGCTTATAATCCTCGATAGACGGATCGAACCCTAGGCCTATATCGACGATATTGGCTTCATCACGCCGTGATTTTGGAGGGGGAGGAAAGACACGGACTCTTTTAATGGACGGATTCCACAACATCAGCCTGTCTTTATTGAAATCATTGTATCGGCAGTCCCACGACGACCATCCCGAGGGCCTCTTAGCAACGAGCATGAATAAGCCGTCGATCGCGCCCACATCGAGCCATTCTATGTCGTTGGCTCGCGTGGGACGACGTCGTCCAGGGAGTTGCTTCTTGAAAGTGTCCGTGTGGAGGTGGCCGTGGCTGGTGACCGGCTCGAAGGTTTCGCTACACCTGACGACACATTCCGTGACCTCACCTTCTCGTTCGAGCAAGTACATCCTGGACTCGGGGCGCTTTTCGATGGCGAGGGCGAAGTGTGCTCGAGCGAATCTACGGTCGTCGATCAAGGCGCGCCATGTTTTCGAGACACAGCGGAACCGAAGGAGGGATTTGACGGGCAGCCTTGTCAGGATTTCTTGACATGGATCGGTGCCAAGACTGGGCATCCTCGAACGTTTGAGAGATTGAGTCTCCACCATGACTTAATTGGCTTTGACGATGGAACACTGGTTTGCTTATTGTCAATGGGGAAATGGACTTATGAAGAAGGGTTTGCTTCCTATATTTTGGGAATTCCGTAAGATTTCCAAAACTTGCCTCGACGACCGAATCTTAATTCAAGCAACCAACTATTCCAAATTCTACCTTAATATGTTACCAAAAAATATTCTACCTTAAATATCTCCAAACATATATATTGTTACCGTAAAGTTAGTACGAGAAAAACTACAATCCAAATTCTACCTTAATTATTTTACCAAAATAATATTCTACCTTAAATATCTCCAAAAATATATTGTTACGGTAAAGTTAGTAGGAGAAAAGCTGCGTTATTGTTCTAGGATAATATGTCTTCTCACGTCAAAAAATTTGGAAACAATACCTTTTCATATCATCATCATAACTATATATATTAAAGCCGAGGTTAATTAAAAATAACATTTAGCGTGACACATGTCAACTTCTCATTGATCCGCATTATCCATTTTTATTAAAACAATTTAATCTATTTAATTGGTTGAAACTTTATTGTAAACCCATATTAAATCGTACACATAGTAAATCTATCTAAATCTTTAAAAAATCTATCCAAAATTGTAGACCAAAATCCACTCCTTATAATTTTCAATAGATATATTTTTATTTAATTATATTTTTAACCTAGAATCTATATAATACGTTATATATTTTATCCTTTCCTTATACAATAATCGTAAAACTTTGGTATTTATGTATGTCAATTAAATATATTATTAAAATTATAATTCATAAACACTAAAATAAATCCTAAAAATCTTAGTAGTATTCAATCCTTATACAAAAATTATAATTCTAGAAATCTTTGTATGACTAAAAGAATACATTATTGCAAAAATACTATATCATTGAGATAAATCCCATAAGAAACAAACTAAATAAACTAATACAAGATTTTACCCACTAGGTGGAGGCCCACTTGCGTTATTGGCTTGACATGTTTTCACAATTTAAATCCACCTTTTTGTTTTTTTTTTTTTTTGTCGAAAAGATCCACCTTTTTGTGTATAGATACATTTACTAGTGTTAGTGCTCGTGCCTTAGACTTGTGCGAATTTTCATACAAAAATAATAGTCGTATAAATGTAAAATTTGTGCTATTTCTTCATTTTTTACTCTTATGGGATTTGAGCATTTGTTTATACTTATTTTTTAATGATATATTATGCAATAAAAAAATTTTGATTATCAAAATTATGTATAAATTTTTCTCTTATGGGATTTTGATGTATTTCTTGATTATCAAAATTACATATAATTTTAGAGTTTATTTTTTAAAAGGAAATAATTAAAATGGAAATAAGTAGATAATAAGAAATCTAATGTGGGGTCTACAATGAAATTTCAACCAATTAAACAAATTGAATTGTTCTAATAAAAATGTGTGACGCGGTCCAATGAGAAGGTGACACGTGTCGTGCTAAATATTAATTATAACCTCCGCTTTGGTATATAGTTATGATAGATTTTAGCTCAAACAATCCATAAAGATTTTGCAAAAACAATTCACATAAATCCGAATTATCCGATAGCAGACTTTGACTCACTATAATTCGCTTCAGCATCAACCCAACATCTATACTATATATTAAAGTCGGAGAATTTCGAGCCTCCACGTTAATTCTGGCCTCACTTTATTAGTAATTTTATCCGAAATCCTAGAGAGTGACTAATCTTTAATTTTATCCTTTTTTCTTACTCATCTAGTATCTATCTTTGAAACAATATTATCTATCTCTAAAATTTCCTTTTATAAAAGATATATATTAATTAACTTGTCTTTTCAATTACCATTTTAATCTATTCGTAAGAATTAATATAAGAAATTCGAATTTAAAAAAGAATCTTAAAATGGAAGGCCATTTTTCTAAATAAATTATTATTTTTATCTTTAACACTAAATCAATTTATATTAATTAGCTTTTCCTTAAACTATATACTATCATGCCCCTAATAACTTAGCTTTTGTCTATGGTCGCCGGTCAGTACGAATCTGACGTGCTTATAATCCTAGATGGACGGGTCGAACCCTAGGCCTATATTGACGATATTGGCTCCATCACGCCGTGTTTTTGGAGGAGGAGGAAGGACACGGGCTCTTTTAATGGACGGATTCCACAACATCAGCCTGTCTTTATTGAAATTAGCAACGAGCATGAATAAGCCGTCGATCGCGCCCACATCGCGCCATCCTATGTCGTTGGCTCGGGAGGGACGACGTCGTCCAAGGAATTGTTTCTTGAAAGTGTCCGTGTGGAGGCGGCCGTGGCTGGCGATCGGCTCGAAGGTTTCGCTACACCTGACGACGCATTCCGTGACCTCGCCTTCTCGTTCCAAGACTGGGCCTCCTCGAACGCTTGAGAGATCGAGTCTCCACCATCACTTAATTGGCTTTCACCATGGAACACTGGTTTGCTTATCGTCAATGGGAAATGGACTTATGAAGAAGGCTAGGGTTTGCTTCCTAGATTTTGGCAATTCCGCAAGATTTCCAAAAGTTATACCAAATCTTATATTCAAGCAGCAAACTATTCCAATTTCTACCTTATATATTTGACCAAAAAAATATTCTACCTTAAATATATATCTCCAAAAAAAAAAAAAAAGGGATCAAAAAAATATATTGTTACCGTTATTATGTTAGTAAGAGAAAAGCTACGTTATTGTTCTAGGATTATAAGTCCTCTCACATCAAAAAGATCTGGAAACACTACCTTTTAATATTACCCCTAATTTCAACTAAACAAAATAACACGGAGCATTACCCCTAATTAGACCTGTCAATCGGGCCGGGTCGGGTCGTTCCGGGTTCGGGTTGAGTTCGGGTTTGGGTCAATCGGGTCACGGGTCAAACTGGGTCGGGTCGTTTCGGGTTTTCGGGTCGGGTCGGGTCAACCCAACAGGTCAAGAGTATCAATTTTTTGACCAAAATTTAAATAAAATATTATTTAAATAATAAAATATAATAACAAAAATTATCTTTAAATATTTCAATAATAAAATTTATCATAATTTTATAAAATAAATTTTATATATTGTAATATAATTAAAACCTTTGGGTGCGTAATTACCCGTCAATCTGTCATTTCATTATAATAAAGTGTACGTATTCTAAAATAAGTTTTCCGCCTTATAGATTTCTTGACCCAGCGGGTTTGACCCTAACCCTAACCCTAAATTTTCGGGTTTATCGGGTTTGGGTTGAAACTGGGTTTCGGGTTCAAATTTTCGGGTTGAAACCCAGAAATTTTGGATCGGGTTTACGGGTCGGGTCAGCTTTTGACAGGTCTACTCCTAATGGCCAAGATTCATGTTCACCCAAACTACTACAACGATCCTTGCACCGCTGCTCAGTTTCGCCCCATATCTCTGTTGAATGTTCTCTTCAAGATGGCACACAAAAATGATTATTAATAGGCTCAAGCCCGTTCTTCCTTCTCTGGTCTCTCCGGCTCAGGCAAGTTTTATTTCGGGGAGACAAATCATTGATAATGTAGTGATCGTCCAAGAGGTTTTGCACTCCAAGGCGTCGCCTATTTCATCCACTCGCTCTATGATCCTGAAGATTGATCTCGCCAAAGGCTATGATAGAATTAAGTGGGCTTTTCTCCTGGCCATCCTGAAGGCGGCTCGACTTCCGGGACAGTTGATTGAAATCATTATGCTATGTCAGTCTGAGGGCAATATGGAAATTCTGTGGAACGGGTCAAAAGGCGGGTCGTTTGCGCCTACGAGAGGGGTCCGCCAAGGTGACCCGTTATCCCCGTATCTCTTTGTGCTTTGCATGGAATTTCTGTCTCATATCATCCAAGAAGCGGTTGACTCGAGACGGTGGAAGCCTGTGTGGGAAGGTGGAGTGTGCTTGTCTCATCTTTTCTTTGCAGACGACCTCGTTTTGTTCGCCGAAGCATCTCCGGATCAGGCCCGAACCATCAAAGACTGCCTGGATAAGTTTTGTTTCTTCTCAGGGGAAAAAGTCAACTTTGATTAAAGCAGTGTTCTCTTCTCTCGCAAGGTTCAAGATGGTTTGAAGCAAGAAATCAGCAACATTCTCTCTATGCCCATTGCTGACGACTTTGGGACTTATCTGGGGGTTCCTACAGCTTGTGGGCGAATGAAGGCTGATCGCTATACTTTCCTCTTGGACAAAATCAAGAACCGTCTTCGAGGGTGGCAGGCCAAGTCTCTTTCGGCCGCGGGTCGAGTTACGCTAGCCAACGCTGTCCTTACTTCGATTCCGGTATATGCCATGCAGTCAACTCTGCTTCCTAGAAGCATTTGTGATGACATTGATCAGCATGTTCGAAATTTTGTTTGGGGCTCTACAACTGAGAAACGCAAAATCCACCTCCTTGCTTGGGAAAAGATCTCTATTCCTAAATGCCTCGGGGGGCTTGGGTTGCGCTCAATGCGAAATCAATATTCGGCTTTAACGAATAGGGTGATTCGTAGGAAATATTGTGGGAACCGTCTAGACCTCGATATTTTCCAAAACCGCCCACGCTCGTCTCATATGTGGCACGGTCTTGTTCTTGGAGCTAAGACCCTTTCGAAAGGAGTTGGCATGTCTGTTGGGAATGGGCAAGCGAGCTTCTTCTGGGAACAAGCTTGGCTGCTACCTCAGGCGCTAAGCGAACTAGCTTTGGTTCCCCTCTCGGATGACGATCTTGCAGCCACTGTGTCGGACTTTTGGACTGCAAATGGATGGGATTGGGCTGCTTTGCAACTGAAACTTCCTGCTGATGTTCTTGAGAGTCTGAAATCGGTCACTTTATCGCCACAGCCCTCCCATTCCGATCGTTTCTACTGGCATCGTACCCCTTCAGGTCAGTTCACTACAAATTCAGCTATGGCTTTGTTACATCCTCCTCTACAGCCTGATCCCCTATGGAAGGCCATTTGGAGGACGCCTGTACAGCAGCGTGCACGTCATTTCCTCTTCTTGGTGGCCCATGGCTCGATCCTTTGCAATGAGCTTCAATTCCGCCGCCATCTTGCGCAAACAGATGCCTGCCCCCGCTGTGGCCAATCTGAGACAATCTTACATGTTTTGCGTGACTGCTCTGTCATCTCGCAGGTATGGCACGCGTTAGCTGGCAGTGGGCTTCATCCGGCTTTCTTCTCGTTCTCTAAGATCTCGACTTGGTTGTTGCTCAACATTAAACGGCATGACAGGTAGAGCACCTTGTTTGCTACCATGTGTTGGCATGATCACCTCCGCCTCTCCCATACGGTGTTTCAATTGTCGAGGCCTTTCACGAGAGTGCTTCCATCATCGGCCGGTCTCTTGCTTCACCTTCTCAGCCTCATGTGGCTGACCAAAGCGCTCCTGTGTGGACGCCACCTCCCCCGAACACCCTCATGCTGAATGTTGACGCATCGTCTAAGGGTAACCCGGGGCCTACGGGTGGAGGCGGACTCGTGCGGGATGATCATGGCCAAGCTCTTAGCGCTTTCTTATTCAAGTGTCGCAATGCTGATGCTTTGAGGGCCGAGCTTTGTGCTGTCATGTATGGTTTGATCTACATGGAGGCTTGGCCTAACTCTCCCATCCTTGTTTGCACCGATTCGCTTATGGCTGTCAAGTTGATTCTTGCCCCAACTTGTGCACCCCACCGAGACTTCTACCTCATTCAGCGATGTCGGGACCTGCTATTCTCTAGGCCGGACGCCCGCCTTGCTCATGTTCGTCGCCAAGCAAACTGCCCTGTTGATGCTCTTGCTAGTTTAGCTATTGATTCTAGTATTTCTTTTGCACCTCTTGAGACAATTCCTGCTCTTGTTTTGGACCTCTCATGGGAGGATTATGTAGCCCATTTTGGGCATGACTAATTCCTAGTAATTTCATTTCGCAGGGGCTAGCCCTGTTTTTTGATTTAAAAAAATGCATATATATATATATATATCCTTTTTTTACAAGAATTTTAAGAAGTTCAATATATATTTTAAGTTTTGATATATCTACTATAATCTACTATCTACTATAATCTACTATAATACAGTATAAAGCATAACCCATGTCTGTGTAAAAAAATACGCTACCTCATCAACATTGAATAAAAAATTGCTACTAATCCCATGTAATTTAGGCTGAACTAAAAATATGTAATATCCTAAAAATAATTCTATCTGCACAAATTAGGTAGTTGGAATCTCATATAATTTTATCACGTAAAAAATTCTTAAAAGTTACCGAAACATTAAAAAAAATAGTATATTCATTAGCACTATATTTGAATCCCATAATTCGTACGGGGATCTACAATCTCATAATTCCGAATAATGACATGCTAATGAATATTTCAACCTTTGCAATTTTCTTTAAATAATGAAGTGTTTTGTACTATTTTTCGAAAATTATAAACTATGTTAATATGATCTCATATAACTTTCCAAAAACATGTGTATCAAGTATATCCAAATTAATCAATATATATATATTATAAAAGCTGACCGTTTTCGAGCCACCACGTTGATTCTGACCCCGCTTTATTAACAGCTCGTTTAACATGTCGTATCATCCTCGACTATGTCATGACTATATTTCAAATATTAAAACTATTTATAAATATATTTTTAACATCAACATATAAAGTGAAATTTATCAACAAATGGTAAAGTAATATGAATAAAAGCTAGCTTATCTGATCGCGTCGTATCATGCTCAACTATCACTTGAATTTTTAATTTTTTTAGATTTATTATAAATTGGATATTGATATAAAAAACGTATATATAAAAATTTAACATAATTTAGTAAGAATATTTTATTTTATATTATAAAATGCTAAAATGTACAATTATTTTTTATTTACAAAACAATTCAATAAACAAACTTTACTTATATTGTAATCTATTAGATTTGTTTGTTATGATTATCAATTTTGATCATATAAGCTATAAGATAAAAAAAATATATCTATCTAGGGCTTGGATTAAAATTATTTATGTGTAAAAAAGATAATGATAAATCTTTATCATGATATTAGGTATGATAGATATTAGGATAATAGAAAAAAATATATTGATCAAATGAAACAAAAAAAATGAATACGATTTTATTTGGGTAAATTAGTTGATTAAGAGAAAAAAAAGGTTTAAAAAGGATGGATATTAGGTTTTAGGGTTCTTTCTCTAATAGATGTGGGCTTTTGCACCCCAATTAAAGCAATAAGTGATGATCCTCGTAGGATCGAGAACTTCCGCCTCGTTCCCACCACTTCTACACATCGACCATTAGGGATATTGACCTCCCCTTCGATGCAAAGTCTTGTGATGGACAAATGTTCACTTTCGTTCACCTTTGCCACCCACAAGCTCTTGATTCCTTGCTTTCACAAGGAATTATACCTCTATGTAGAGTGGGTTCCTAGATCAAGCACTCAAGGCTTATGAAATTGTGGTTTCAAACCCAACCTAGCTAGAGGTTTCCCCCATCACCCAAGATCAAGGAAATCTACTCCATAAGGCAAACGAAGAAAGCAAACAAATCACAAAGCAAAGTAATCTCAATCATCAATCTCAAATCAAAACTAAATCTCATTAACCAAGCAAAAGCAATCCACAAATTCCAATTCAAGGTTTCCAAATCAAGGTTTCCAAATCCACAAGATCTAAACAAACAAAGCCAAACTCCCTATCAATCCCTAGCAATCTCCTCCTTGGGCGATCTCCCTACTTCTCCTTCTCTTCTCCTTCCTCCTTGATAGAGCATATAGGTTGTAGTATTTAGGACATGTTTTGATTAGTTTTTCATGCATTCTTAGGTAGATTTTCCTTTATTTCGTAGTTTAGCTTCAATGTTGGAAGTTTCGGAATCTACACTCGTTTGGTTGATATTTGCAGATATGAGTGATCGAGTGCCGAATCCATGGTGATGGTGGACTTGGAAGCGAGCTTGAAGGTGCCAAAGGAGTGTGCATGGATGAAGGCTAAAGAAGAAATCAAGTGCCCAAAGTGATCGAGAGTCTCGTTGATACAGGCTTGAAAACTCGGGCAGGACACCCAAAGCGCGCCCGCGCTTTAGAGTCCTAGGCCGCGTTTCGACACCTGAGCTTCTGACGTGAAAACTCGGGCACAACCACGAAAACGCGCCCGCGTTTCCAAGACACGTCCCGCGCTTTCACCCGCGTCAGCAAGAGTGCTATTTTTGTATGGGCTTGGGCTTTTGGGTTGAAACTTGTTTTGGATATTATTTTTAGAAACCTCTTAGATATATTTTTGGATATTAGTTTCTAGGTTTATTATCTCATAACTCTTGACTTTAAGGATTATTGTTAGAGCTTGAGAAGAACAAGAATCCTTTGGAAGAATTGTAAGCTTTTCAATGTCTCTGAACAACTAAACCTCTTTTGCTTAACTAGTTAATTGAAGTTGTGAATGAAGAATTATTGTGAGATTTGATTGTTCTTAATTTTCCTTGACTAGATTGTTTACTCTATGCTTAATTGAATAAGTTTGATTTAGGGTTTTGTTAGATTGGCCATCTAATTGAATCTGTAGGTTAAATTACAACTAGATCTTTCTAATTACCGGTAGGTGTTAATTAGATCATAAGTAGAACCTTTAATCAATCTAGGACTGGTAGGACTAATTGATTAGAGAAGAGAATTCAATCGCATGTTATTTGGATGTTTGGTTGCTCTGAATGCATGTTTCTATTGATGCTTGAATCTTAATGTTGTTGTCAAATTGAATCTAGGAGGTCTCTTAGATTATTTGATAATTAGGGCTGTTAGTACCAGTCGGGCTAATAACTAGAATTGAAGTAAGATTAATAATTCCATGAAGTTGGGTTATTAGCATTCCGCGATAGATTAGTCAAGGTAAAAAGAGAATTTTGATAATCAATGATCAATAATCGAATTCGCAATGGATATTAACTGGTTAAGCATACTTCTTTCATATTTGATAAATCAATCTTAGTTTTGCATGCTCAATTTATTAGCTAGTATCATAACACTCAAAAACCCCCCGTTTTACATTCATTCGAGTATTCAAATTCAATACACAAAAACACAAGTCTCTGTGGGATCGACCCTTACTTCCCTACTACATTAGTTGGGTTGTTCGGATTATTTTGATAGGTATTGAAGGCGACTAAAATACCGCTTATCACTGCTTGCTCTCCAAGTCTCTCTCAAGAGCCTTTGTGAGGTGATTAGTCTGTTGTGTGTGGGATCTCCCCTCAATTAGAAGATAAGAGAGCCTTAATAGATGAGGAGAAAAAGTGGTAGTTTGCAATTTCATGCCTTAGAGCCGAATCCAGCCACAGACCGACTCGGACCGACACGGGTGTATGTCGGGCCCGATGTAATGGGCACGTCGGTCCGACATCGAAAATCGATCTCGGGTCCGATGCGTCTTGTATCTCGATCAGGTCCTCTGGCTACCTCTTCTTCTTGGATTTTCTCTTGCTCTTCTTCCTGGCTTGCTCCTCTCTTTCCCTCCTTGCCTCATGCTTTGCTCCTTCCTTGATTCTCCTTCAAAACAACCCTTGATCCATGCCAAAGCACCTACAAAACACACAAAACGCGCATAGTCTCCGAATCTTATAGCAACGCGGGAACTAAGCTAAAAAGGGACAAAACACTCAAGAAAAGGGAAAAAAGAAACATATTTACAAAGGAAAATCACCTATAAAACACCACCAAATAGAGAGACATCAAAATACCCCATACTTAAACTTGCTTGTCCTCGCAATAACAAAGTAAGCAACACCGAAACATAATCTTCAAGTAAAGCCTCACATGAAAACACATTTAGGCACAAATGATGGATATTCAAGCAAGATTACATCATCACATATGAGTAAGGGCTCAAAGGAATAGAGTCAATGCAACTAAGCCTCACTTTTGGGATATGTAAATGTGTATCACTCATCATGTGTACGGGTATAGCAATGAACACTTAAGCTCAAACATCATGCAAGTAAGGACTTTACGATTGAAGGTAATATCACCAAATCCTCCACCTAGAGATGCCTATTACAAAGTAAATAAAGAATTCAAACTTTGCTTAATGGAGGTCCTCAAAGAGGTTCCATTCGGCCGGGTTGTAATGGGGCTTTTTGTATTTCTCAAGTTGGGAATTATTTTGGTGTTGTAGTGCTTACAATGGGGATTGAACAACCTAAACTCTCACCAACTTCACCAAAATTCCACAATAAACTTCACACTCATCCCAAAAAGCTCAAAATTTTTCCTCTCTCAACCTACAATTTCACTTAACATTCCACTTCATCTTTACACTTAGGTTTTTTGTTGGATTTTCCACAAACTTTCTCACTGGACCGACTTTCCACTAACCTTGGGCCCGATGTAGCTTTTAACTCGGTCGGATCCTTTTTCTTACACTTGAGCTCGTCACCTTTATTCCACTTCCCATTTCCAACATTTTCTTTCTTTACTTCTTTCTTGCTTTTCTTTTCTTTTATGCACAACAAAGATGCACTACCCACAAGATTCATAACACCATTTCTTGCCCTTAAACCAAAGAGAATCTCAACTCATCACATAACTCCAAACCTCTCTTCTAAAGTCCAATCCCATAAGGGTCAAGTCATATAAGGCTAGGAATAATATTTTTGACGAGTTTTAAACAAAGGCTTAGGCTAGAACGGGGCTACAACAAAGGATTAACTTCATGGTAGGATATGGAACATTTATGTGACTAAACGAAATAAAGTTCAAATCAATGCGACAATGCTAGGACAAATCTCATGACGGTCTTGGAAAATAGATAAACACCGCAATAGCAAGTTTTACTAAGCATGCATGAGCTAATCACACAAGAAACATGAGGGATATACAAATATGAAAAGGCATCCCTAAAATGGCTAAAAATAATCTCACAAGGGTCACACATGCTTAGTTGCATAAGGACTCATCCTAGAACTCAGATGCTCAATAAAAACAAGCAAGATACCATACTCACATCAAAAGCAACATCATTTTCTAGAGGTTAAACCATCCAAAAATATGCAAAGGAATTTACATGCTCGCATCATCATTAGCTTTCATTTGGACATCTAAGATGAGGATTTCTAGTCCAAAACTACAAAACACAAAATCTTTTTGTTGTTTTCAACTCAAAATTTTCAAATTTTTATGGATTTTTGCAAAAATTTTCTCTACACAAAACACACACAGAAAAAAAAGACTCATCCATTCAAACCAAATCGATCTATCAAATCAATCATTCTTTCATCACACCACAATCCAAAAAATAAACATTCCAAACACAAACTAGAAACCAAACATCCTTAAAACACACAAGCAAACAAATGAATTCATGAGCATTACCCCCCACCCCGTACTTAAAATTTTGATGTCCCCATCAAACAAGGAAACCAAAACTCAAAGTAAGAGAGAAGAGTACAAAGAGCTCACAATTTCTTATTCTTCAATGGCATGTCTAGATCAATTGGCGAGGAGGAGAGCCCATGAGGCTCTAACTTCTTCACTTGGATCGGCCTTATCATAGAACTTCTTCAAACGATGGCCATTCACTTTGAAAACTCGTCCTTGTTCATTAACCAAGTCCACCGCACCATAAGCATAGATATGGTGAACCACAAATGGTCCACTCCACCTAGTCCTTAGCTTTCCCGGGAAAAATCTAAGCCTTGATTTGAAGAGTAGAACTTTATCACCGACTTAATAGGTCTTTGGGATCAACTTCCTATCATGCCACTTCTTCGTCTTCTCTTTGTACAACGTACTTGGAGTTCTCATAAGCTTTCAACCTCAACTCTCCCAACTCATGAAGTTCTAGAAACCTCTTCTCACCGGCCAAGTTGATATCCCAATTCATCTCCTTGAGAGCCCACTTGGCCTTGTGCTCGAGCTCTACCGGAAGATGACATGCCTTGCCATAAACTAGATTGAATGGTGTAGTTCCCAAAGGTGCCTTGAAAGCGGTTCTATAAGCCCAAAGTGCATCATCGAGCTTCGAGGCCCAATCTTTCCTTGATCAAGATACGGACTTCTACAAAATGGCCTTGATTTGAAGGTTTGACACCTCGACTTGCCCACTTGTTTGAGGATGATAAGGAGTAGTAACTCGATGAGACACCCCATATTTGATCAACACATTCTCGAAGCATCTTTTAATGAAATGAGGACCGTCATCACCTATGAGTACTCTAGGAACACCAAACCTTGCAAAAATGTTGCTTTTCAAGAACTTCCTCACCACCCTAGCATCATTGGTTCTTGTTGGTATGGCCTCCACCAATTTTGAGACATAATCCACGGCTACTAAGATGTACTTGTAAGGCCCCGAAGTGGGAAATGGTCCCATGAAATCGATGCCCCATACATCAAATAACTCAACTTCAAGAATGTCGGTTTGAGGAGTCTCATTCCTCCTTGATAGGTTCCCCTCTCTTTGGCACTCCTCACATCTCCTCACATAATCATGCACATCCTTAAACATTGTTGGCCAATAATAACCACATTGGAGAATTTTTGAAGTGGTTTTAGAACTTTTGGCGTGGCCTCCCGTGGGTAAGGAATGGCAATGACGAATGATGCTCTCAACCTCCTCACTCGGCACACACCGTCTATAGATTTGATTACTCCCTTCCTTGTAGAGATGGGGGTCATCCCAAAAATATTGTCTAGCATCATGTAAGAATTTCTTCCTAGCTTGATAAGACAAATTTGGTGGGATCACTCCCCCTACGGAAAAGTTTGCAAAATCCGCAAACCAAGGGGAAACCCCTCGTTTTACGGCACCAATAGATAGAAGGCAAGTGGGAGAGACAAAATTAATCGATTGAGAACGAGAAGGAATGGAAATCGAATAAGAAATCTTACTTGCTTCTATGGACCGACAATGAAGTGTACCGAGCCCGACATGGTTGGACGTTGGTCGAGCTTCGCAGACACATAGGTACCTCGGGCCCGACTTTGCGGTCATCGGTCCTGACTTACTGACACCTGCTCTGCCTTCGGTCTGACTTGGTGAACCTCGGACCCGATATACTAGCTTCGTCGATCCTCCCATATCTCCCTTCTTTCCACTCATGAGAACTTCATCCGCCCTTGTATCATCTCTTGTCAAACCATCCTCCATCTCCAACATGTACTCAATGGGCAAACGGGATAGATGATCGGCTACCACATTTTCCGCACCGGTTTTATCCTTGATCTCATGGTCAAATTCTTGGAGAAGAAGCATCCACCTTAGAAGCCTTGGTTTTGCATCTTTCTTTTTCATGAGGTATTTGATTCCCGCATGGTCCGTGAAGACTACCACCTTTCATCCCACCAAATATGAACCGAATTTCTCAAATGAAAACACCACCGCAAGAAATTCTTTTTCCGTTATTGTGTAATTGCATTGAGTTTCGTCCAAAGTCTTGCTTGCGTAGTAAATGGCATGCAACTTTCCATCCTTCATTTGCCCAAGGACGGCCCCTACGGTGAAATCAGTTGCATCACACATTACTTCGAATGGAAGATACCAATCGGGTGCCGCCATTATTGGAGCCGAAACCAAGGTGTCCCTCAACCTACAAAAAGAACTCATGCAATCCTTGGAAAATTCGAAGGGGACATCCTTCATTAAGAGGTTAGACAGTGGTTTTGCAATCTTAGAAAAATCTTTGATGAATCGTCCATAAAAACCGCATGATCTAAGAAACTCCTAACATCACGCACACAAGAAGGAGGGGGAAGTTTTTCAATTATTTCAATTTTAGCTTTGTCAACTTCTATCCCCCTACTAGAAACGAGGTGTCCTAGCACTATGTCCTCTTTTACCATGAAATGACATTTTTCCCAATTAAGTACCAAGCTAGTCTCCTCACATCTAGCCAAAACCCTATCTAAGTTAGCTAAACAAGCATCAAATGAAGAACCATAGACGGAGAAATCATCCATGAATACTTCCACTATATCCTCAACCATGTCGGAGAAGATATAAATCATGCATCTTTGAAACGTCGCCGGCGCATTGTACAAGCCAAAAGGCATGCGTCTATAGGCAAACGTTCCATAGGGACATGTAAATGTCGTCTTCACTTGATCATCGGGATGAATAGGGATTTGCCAAAACCCGCTATACCCGTCAAGTTAGCAAAAGTATTCATGTTGTGCCAACCTTTCAAGTACTTGGTCTATAAAAGGAAGAGGGAAATGATCCTTGCGAATACACTATTTAGCTTACGGTAATCAATACACATACGCCATTTTGTAGTGGTTCTAGTGGGGATCATTTCTCCCTTTTCATTTTGCACAACGGTGAGTCCTCCCTTATTAGGAACTACATGCACGGGACTCACATACTGATGTCTCTCATTTTGGAGGTGTTTTAGTAGTTAATTTCCCTTGTAAATATGTGTTTTTCATTCTCTTCTTTGTAGTTTCGTTTCCTTTTTAGCTTAGTTCCCGGTTTTCTTCAAGAGTCGGAAACTATGCGAGTTTGTTTATTTTTGTAGGTAAAATGGCAAGAATGAGGACCATTTCGAGGAGCCAAGGAAGGAGCAAAGTCAAGGAGTACAAGAGCCAAGCTAAGAATGAAGTGGAACCAAAGGAAACCAAGGAAGAAAGCAAGGATCGAGGCCCTAGATCGAGTAACACCACATCGGGCCCGAGATCGAGCAACCAGAGCCAGGACCGACGTTCCCAACGTCGGGTCCGACGTCAACCCGTGTCGGTCCAAGTCGGCGATTGTGAGAATTGTTCCCCAAGGCATATTTTTAGCAACTTTCCACATTTGCCCCTTTCTAAATTGGGATTCCTTGGTCCCCAATCCATGAAGAAGGTTAAGAGAGGTGATTAGTGATCAAATCAAAGAGAGGAGTGTGAGGGGGACGAGTGGGACACACACACCAAACCCAATTTCACTTTCAAAGGCTCAAGGAAGACTTGGAGAGCAAGGAGAAGAAGGAAGAAGGAAGAGAAGGGGAGATCGTTGGCCTAGAGAGGGAGATTTGTGAGTTTTGTACTTTGTTTTGCTTAGATCAAGTAGATTTGAACTTGGATTTTGTAGACATCTTTGAATTTGAATGCAATTGGAGTTTGATTGGATGATGTTGATTGAGATTTGCTTGATTTCCATTTTGTTTATGCTTTTCTCTTACCACATGGAGTAGATTCCATAGTCTTGGGCTATGGGGGAATCCCCCTAGCTAGATTTGGGTAGAAAACCCCAATTCCATAACCTTTGAGTGCTTGATCTAGGAATTCTCTCTACACTAAGCTACAATTCTCTTGTGGGAACAAGGGACATAGGGCTTGTGGTTGGTAAGAGTAAGCGGGAGCATCTCTCACCAATTACTAGACCTAACATCGAAGGAGAGTGGAAACTCCCTTGGGTCGAAGTGTAGAGTGGAGAGATCGAAGGTGGGTAACCTCGATCTCACAAGGATCAACACTTATTGGTTGAATTGGGGTGGAATTACTCAAGTCTAGTTGGGGGAGGAACCCAAAAACCCAAGACCAATCTACTAATTTGCTAAGACCGAGATCCCCAGTACATCGGGCCCGACTTGCTCTACGTCGGTCCCGTGCAAATTGACCTCGATCCTACCTCGGACCGAAGTGACCCTATGTCGGTCCGAGGAGATCTCGTTTGTTTTCCTTCGTTTGTCTTTATTTTTCTCCTCTTTTAGTTTTTGGGGTATTCTCGACGCACGAACTCCCGTGTGTTCGACACCCTACCTCTTTACTACAAGTGAGGTTCGGTTTTATAGATTTAAATTGTGAGACCCTCTGATTCCCGGAACCCATCAGAATTTTGGCGCCGTTGCCGGGGATTTCTAATTGTTCGAGGTACCCATCTTTGTTGAGTCTTTGATTTTGGTAGTGATTTGGGTGAGGGACTAGCCCAAACCCCTTGTTTGTTTTGATTTGGTTTTTGTTTGTGTCTTTGGTTGTAGGTGCATGCGAGCTAGTTCCGTCCAAGGAACCCTTGAGCTCGATTATGTGATTGACCCGGAGAGTATTCTAAGGCAAGCCCGCAAGAAGAAGAGGATGGCGGACCAAGCCCGAGATGAGGAGTTCGAGAGGATGAGAGCCGACATGGCTCGAGTGCAAATTGAGATGGCAAACCGAGATGCCGAGGCCCGAAGAGAGAGGGAGCAAAGGATAAGGTTGGAGGCCCAAATCAACACTCAACCCCGGAATGCTAGACAATATATGCATCCGGAGTTGAAGGTCCCGGAGCCGGCCATCGTCTTGCCGGAGGTGTCGAGGAATTTTGAGATAAAAACTCAATTTATCTCACTCATCAAGAGAGAGCAATTCCAAGGGAGGCCGAATGAGTGTCCGATCGAGCATGTGAAGCAATTCAAGGACCTTTGTGATACCATTTCCACGGACGATGAGACGCTTGAGTATGTGCTACTCAAAGCCTTCAAGTGGTCTTTGGGAGGCAAGGCTTTGCATTGGTTGGAGAGTCAAACACCACGATCCATCACATCATGGAGGGCCCTAAATGAAGCGTTTTTGATGAAGTTCTTCCCGCCCACCAAGACGACGGAGCTTAGGAGGAAGATTGCTAGTTTCCAACAAGGAGCTCATGAGCCACTTTTCGAGGCGTGGGATAGGTTCAAAGAGATGTTGAGGGCGTGTCCGACACATGGTCAACAACCTTATGTCCTTCAAGACATTTTCTTGCAAGGGATCAACACCGCCACGAAGGATAAATTGAACCTCCATACCGATTGTGGGTTCATTGACTTGCCGCCGGAACAAGCATGGGAGTTGTTGGACAAACTCTCGGATTATGAGGCGATGTATGGGGCGAGCAATGTGAGCAAGGAAGCTAGAGTCCATGGAGAAGGTCCGAAGAAGCTCTATGATCCCAAAAGTGAGGAGGTGGACAAAGATGTGAAGATCCAATTCGTGGAGGATGAATTGAACAAAATGAGGAGGAAGATGAGTTATGCCCAACAAACCACAAGAGCATGTGAAGAGTGTGGTTCCTTGAAGCATGGAGCACAAGAATGCCCAAATGAGCGCCAAGTTCGGTTGGCGGAACAAATTGAGGAGGCTCATTATATCCAAAGAAATTTCGGAGGAAGACCCAATTTCAACAATGGAGGAAGGTGGAACCAAGGGCAAGCTAGTGGCTACAACAACAACTTCAACCAAAACGAGCCAAGAGCCCAACAACCACCATACCGACCTCTGGGGTTCTATGAGCAAACTCCACAATGGGCACAAGAGATGAGAGGCGAGTTCAAGGAATTGGCTTCCCAATTTAAGGAGTTTGGTGTGTGGAGAAGGCAAGTGGACAACCAAATTGTTCAAATGGCGAATCAACTTCCAAGAGAGGAAGGGAGACTCCCGGTCCGACCCGAGGAGAATCCCCGTGCCCCACAACAACAAAACGAAGTTCGAGCCATAGGATTAAGGAGTGGACGGAGTTTGCCCGAGCCACAAGCTCCAAGATCAAGAGAAGAGAGTCGGACCGAGGTTCCCAGTAACTCGGGCCCGACGTTGCCAGAAGTCGATCCTGTAGACGGAGGAAGTCCCCTGGAGTGGACCGAGGTGGAACCCAACTCGGGCCCGACTTGCCCTGAAGTCGGCCCGACGTGCCCAGATGGTTTTTGCCCTGGGACCGATGTCCCTGAAGTCGGTCCCGAGGTACTTCCAACGTCGGTCCAAGGTGAATTTGTTGAGAAAGATCGATCCAAGGAGGTTGATCCAAGCAAGAAGCAAAATGGCACTACTCTTCCATATCCTATGAAGAAGCCCAAGGAGATTGTTGAGGGCAAGTTCAAGCGGTTCTTGAAGCTTTTGCAAGGCTTGAACATCACTATTCCTTTCACCGATGCTCTAAGTGAGATGCCATCCTATGCCAAGTTCTTGAAGGAAATCTTGAGCAAGAAGAGGTCAATTGTTGAGATGAAAGACGAGGTGAAGATATTGGAGCTACCTCAAAAGCTTGGTGACCCCGGAAGATTTGCCATCACCGTGGGTATCGGACCGAGGAAGTTTCAAGCATTGTGCGACCTTGGAGCAAGTACAAGTGTTATACCATGCACTATATGGAAGTCAACCGCCATGGGACTCATTGCTCCGGTGAACATGAGATTGACCATAGCCGACGGGACTTCAATTGAGCCAATTGGAGTGGTGGAAGATTATCCATTATGTATAGAGGGGCACTATGTACCTACGGACTTCGTTGTGGTGGATATGTTAGAAGTACCGGGTGAGCCTATCATCTTGGGGAGACCATTCCTAGCTACGGTTGGAGCCGTCATAGATGTGAAGAAAGGTCACTTGTCCCTCGAATTTGGAGGAGTAGAGCTTGATTTCTCTTTCAAGCCAACTTCAAGGGAAGCATTGCATAGAGAAGCCAAGATGGTTCAATTTCTTCCAAATGGTGTGCAATGGGAGGCTATATCCAACAAGCCAAGCACAAGGAAGCTAGAGTTGAAAGCCATCCCACCGCCCTATGGAGTTGAAGTGAAGAATGAAGGGGTGATTGCTCATCAGGAAGAGGACGAGAAGGTAGAGAGTGGGATGTCTTACTTGGAGGTGTTCAAAGCCGAAATGGAGGAAACCCAAGCACCACCGGAGCCTTCCCATGTGCTAAAGGAGCTTCCAAAGGACTTGAGGTATGCCTTCCTTGGCCCTAACTCTTCATTGCCCGTAATTGTGAATGCTAATTTGAATAATGAGGAAGAGTCCAAGTTGTTAGCGGTCTTAAGAAAGCATAGGGGGGCCTGAGGGTATTCATTAGAGGAACTTAAAGGAATCTCACCATCAATTTGCATGCATAGGATTTACATGGAGGACAATGATAAACCCACTATTGAACCACAAAGAAGATTGAATCCTAATATGAAAGAAGTGGTTAAAAGTGAGATACTTAGGATGTTGGATGCGGGAATCATCTTCCCAATTTCGGATAGCAAATATGTTAGTCCCGTGCATGTAGTTCCTAAGAAAGGTGGATTGACCGTTGTGCAAAATGAGAAAGGGGAAATGATTCCTACAAGAACCACTACAAAATGGCGCATGTGCATTGATTACCGAAAGTTAAATAGTGGTACTCGTAAGGATCATTTCCCCCTTCATTTTATTGACCAAGTCCTTGAAAGATTAGCACAACATGAATACTTTTGCTACCTTGATGGGTATAGTGGATTTTGGCAAATCCCTATTCACCCCGATGATCAAGAGAAGACGACTTTTACATGTCCCTATGGAACGTTCGCCTATAGACGCATGCCTTTTGGTTTGTGTAATGCTCCGGCAACGTTTCAAAGGTGCATGATGTCCATCTTCTCCGACATGGTAGAGGAAATAGTAGAAGTATTCATGGATGATTTTTCGGTCTATGGCTCCTCTTTTGATGCTTGCTTGGCTAATTTGGATAGAGTGTTGGCTAGATGTGAAGAGACTAACCTTGTGCTTAATTGGGAAAAATGTCATTTCATGGTTAAGGAAGGAATAGTCCTAGGACATCTCATTTCTAGTAGAGGAATAGAAGTTGATAGGGCCAAGATTGAGATAATTGAGAAACTTCCCCCACCTACTTGTGTGCGTGATGTTAGGAGTTTATTAGGTCATGCGGGCTTTTATAGACGCTTCATCAAAGATTTCTCTAAAATTTCAAAACCATTGTCTAACCTCTTGATGAAGGATGTTCCCTTCGAATTTTCCGAGGATTGCATGAGTGCTTTTTGTAGGTTGAGAGATGCTTTGGTTTCGGCACCCATCATGGCGTCACCCGATTGGAATCTTCCTTTCGAAGTGATGTGTGATGCTAGTGATTTTGCCGTGGGAGCCGTTCTTGGGCAAAGAAAGGAGGGAAAGTTGCATGCCATCTACTATGCAAGTAAAACTTTGGATGAAACTCAATGTAAATACACAACTACGGAAAAGGAATTCCTAGCGGTGGTATTTGCATTCCAGAAATTCCGGTCATATCTTGTGGGGTCTAAGGTGGTGGTCTATACGGATCATGCGGCAATCAAGTACCTCATGAAGAAGAAGGATGCAAAACCAAGGCTTTTGAGATGGATGCTTCTTCTTCAAGAATTTGATCATGAGATCAAGGATAAAGTGGGCTCGGAGAATTTGGTGGCCGATCATCTATCCCGGTTGCCCATGGAGTACATGAAGGAGATGGGAGATGGTGTGGAAATAGATGACATGAGGGCGGATGAAGGCTAGGGATCGACCGAACTGGAAAGTCGGGCCCGAGGTCTGGAATGTCGGACCGAGGTACCCAGTACCTCGGACCCGAGGTCTGCAACGTCGGTCCTAGACGAGGTTTGCACTTGTTCGACTCGATCGATGTCTACACATGTCGGGCTCAATACCTTGCAATGTCGGTCCATGAAATCAAGTAAGATCCTTCACTCGGTTTCAATTCCTTCTCATCCTAAGTTGATTAAATCTTCACCTCCTACTTGTCTATTATCTATTGAATCCACAAAACGAAGGGTCGCTCCTTGGTTTGCGGATTTTGCTAACTTTGTTGTAGGGGGAGTGATCCCACCAAATTTGTCTTACTCGGCTAGGAAGAAATTCTTACATGATGCTAGGCAATATTATTGGGATGATCCGTACCTATACAAGGAGGGGAGCGATAGAATCTATAAACGGTGCATTCCAAGTGAGGAGGTTGAAAGTGTCATTCGCCATTGTCATTCTTTGCCAACCGGAGGGCATACTAAGAGTTCAAAAACCACGGCCAAAATTCTTCATTGTGGGTTCTATTGGCCAACCATGTTCAAGGATGTTCATGAGTATGTGAAGAGGTGTGAGGAGTGCCAAAGAGGAGGGAATTTGTCAAGGAGAAATGAGACTCCGCAAACCGGAATTCTAGAGGTGGAGCTCTTTGATGTATGGGGGATTGACTTCATGGGACCTTTCCCAACGTCGGGCCCTTACAAGTACATTTTGGTGGCCGTTGATTATGTCTCTAAATGGGTGGAAGCCATTCCAACAAGGACCAATGATGCAAGAGTTGTAATGAAGTTCTTGAAGAGCAACATCTTTTCTAGATTCGGCGTGCCAAGAGTTCTCATTAGTGATGGTGGCCCTCATTTCATTGAAAGATGCTTCGAGAATGTGTTGATTAAGTATGGGGTGTCTCACCGAGTTGCTACCCCTTACCATCCTCAAACAAGTGGTCTAGTGGAAGTCTCAAATCGTCAAATCAAGGCCATTTTGGAGAAGACGGTGTCTAAGTCAAGGAAAGATTGGTCATCTAAGCTTGATGATGCACTATGGGCTTATAGGACCGCCTACAAGACGCCTCTTGGGACTACACCATTCAACTTAGTCTATGGCAAAGCTTGCCATCTCCCGGTGGAATTGGAGCACAAATCCAAATGGGCTCTCAAAGAGATGAATTGGGATGTGAATCTAGCCGGAGAGAAGAGACTTCTAGACCTTCATGAGTTGGGAGAGTTGCGTTTGAAGGCTTATGAAAATGCCAAGGTGTATAAGGAGAAGACTAAGAGATGGCATGATAGGAGATTGGTCCCAAAAACCTACCAAGTCGGGGACAAGGTTCTTCTCTTTAATGCACGACTTCGGTTCTTTCCCGGCAAGCTTCGAACGAAGTGGAGTGGACCGTTTGTGGTACACAAAATACTCTCTCAAGGAGCGGTAGATTTGATGGGTGATGATGGAAGGATTTTTCGGGTAAATGGTCATCGAGTGAAACGGTTCTATGATAAGATTGACCTAAGTGAAGAAGCAAGGGCCACATGGGCTCTTCTCCTAGCGGACTAAGCCTCAAAATGCCATCCAAGAATAAGGATATTGTGAGCTTTCTTTACCCTTTTTCTTTACTTTTGAGTTTTGATTTCTTTTTGATGAGGACATCAAAATTTTAAGTATGGGGTGGGTTAGTTGCTCATTAGTTCCATGTGTAGGTTGTTTGTGTTTGTGTTTGTTTAATGGATGTTTCATTTTGGATTGTGGCATGAGATGTATGAGAATGATGATTGATATTATGGCATGTATGGATGAGTTTGTTTGAAGCTTGTTTTTGCTTGAGAAAATTTTCGAAAAATGCATAAAAATGTGAAAATTTTCGGTTGAAAAACAACAAAAAGAGTTTGTTTTGGACTAGGAATTCCCATCTTAGATGTCCATATGAGAGCTAATGATGATGTGAGCATGTAAATTCCTTTGCATATTTTTGGATAGTTTAGCCTCTACATGGATGTTGCTTTTGTTTTTGATATGATATCTTGCATGTTTTTATTGAGCACATGAGTTCTAGGATGAGTTTTGATGCAACTAAGCTTGAGTGAACCTTGTGAGATTATTTTTGGCCATTTTAGGGATGCTTGTTCTATATTGCATATCCCTCATTTTCTTGTGTGATTAGCTCATGCATGCTTAGTAAAACTTGCTATTGAGGTGTTTATCTATTTTCCAAGACCAATATGAGATTTGTTCTATGCTTTGTCATATTGATTTGAACTTTATTTTATTTAGTCACAAATGTTCCATATCCTACCTTGAAGATAAACCGTTGTTTGTAGCCCCGTTTTAGCCTTAGACCTTTGTCTGAAACTCCTCAAAAATATGATTCCTAGCCTATATAACTTGACCCTTATGGGATTGGACTTTAGTGAGAGGTTTTGGAAGAATATTGGGAGAGTTGAGATTCTCTTTGGTGAAGGGCAAGAATGGAGTTGTAAACCAAGTGGGTAGTGCATCTTTGTTGTGAAAAAAAGAAAGAAAGAAAGAAAAGTTGGAAAAATAGTGGATTGAAAGCAAAGTGCTTAAGTGTAGAAATGGGCACCTACCGAGTTAAAGTGCACATCGGGCCCGAGTTTAGTGCAAGTCGATCCAAAGTGGAAAAAGTGAGAAAAATCCAACAAAAAGTTTAGTGCAAAGATGAAGTGGGATGTTAAGTGAAGTTGTGGGTTGAAAGAAGAAAAAAATCAAAGTCTTTTGGATGAGTGAAAGTGAAAGTGGAATAATTTGGTGAGTTTGGTGAGAGACTAGAAAGTTCAATCCCCATTGTAAGCACCACAAGACCAAAGTGATTCCCACCTTGAGAAATACCAAAAGCCCCATTACAACCCAGCCGAATGGAACCTCTTTGAGGACCTCCATTGAGCCAAGTTCATATTCTTTGTGTGCATTGTAATAGGCATCTCTAGGTTGAGGAATTGGTGATATTAGCTTCAATGGTAAAGTCTTTACTTGCATGTTTGTTGAGTATGAGTGTTCATTGTCAAGCCTAAACACATGATGAGTGATACACATTTCTATATCCCTAAAGTGAGGCTTGGTTGCATTTGACTTTATTCCTTGAACACTTGATCATGTGTGATGATGTAATCTTGCTAGCATGTCTATCACTTGTGCTTACTTGAGTTTTTCATATGAGGCTTTACTTGAAGATTGTGCTTCGGTCTTGCTTACTTTGTTATTGCTTGAGGACAAGCAAGTTTAAGTATGGGGTATTCTGATGTCTCTCATTTTGGAGGTGTTTTAGTAGTTAATTTCCCTTGTAAATATGTGTTTTTCATTCTCTTCTTTGTATTTTCGTTTCCTTTTTAGCTTAGTTCCCGGTTTTCTTCAAGAGTCGGAAACTATGCGAGTTTGTTTATTTTTGTAGGTAAAATGGCAAGAATGAGGACCATTTCGAGGAGCCAAGGAAGGAGCAAAGTCAAGGAGTACAAGAGCCAAGCTAAGAATGAAGTGGAACCAAAGGAAACCAAGGAAGAAAGCAAGGATCGATGCCCTAGATCGAGTAACACCACATCCGGCCCGAGATCGAGCAACCAGAGCCAGGACCGACGTTCCCAACGTCGGGTCCGACGTCAACCCGTGTCGGTCCAAGTCGGCGATTGTGAGAATTGTTCCCCAAGGCATATTTTTAGCAACTTTCCACATTTGCCCCTTTCTAAATTGGGATTCCTTGGTCCCCAATCCATGAAGAAGGTTATGAGAGGTGATTAGTGATCAAATCAAAGAGAGGAGTGTGAGGGGGACGAGTGGGACACACACACCAAACCCAATTTCACTTTCAAAGGCTCAAGGAAGACTTGGAAAGCAAGGAGAAGAAGGAAGAAGGAAGAGAAGGGGAGATCGTTGGCCTAGAGAGGGAGATTTGTGAGTTTTGTACTTTGTTTTGCTTAGATCAAGTAGATTTGAACTTGGATTTTGTAGACATCTTTGAATTTGAATGCAATTGGAGTTTGATTGGATGATGTTGATTGAGATTTGCTTGATTTCCATTTTGTTTATGCTTTTCTCTTACCACATGGAGTAGATTCCATAGTCTTGGGCTATGGGGGAATCCCCCTAGCTAGATTTGGGTAGAAAACCCCAATTCCATAGCCTTTGAGTGCTTGATCTAGGAATCCTCTCTACACTAAGCTTCAATTCTCTTGTGGGAACAAGGGACATAGGGCTTGTGGTTGGTAAGAGTAAGAGGGAGCATCTCTCACCAATTACTAGACCTAACATCGAAGGAGAGTGGAAACTCCCTTGGGTCGAAGTGTAGAGTGGAAAGATCGAAGGTGGGTAACCTCGATCTCACAAGGATCAACACTTATTGGTTGAATTGGGGTGGAATTACTCAAGTCTAGTTGGGGGAGGAACCCAAAAACCCAAGACCAATCTACTAATTTGCTAAGACCGAGATCCCCAGTACATCGGGCCCGACTTGCTCTACGTCGGTCCCGTGCAAATTGACCTCGATCCTACCTCGGACCAAAGTGACCCTATGTCGGTCCGAGGAGATCTCGTTTGTTTTCCTTCGTTTGTCTTTATTTTTCTCCTCTTTTAGTCTTTTCGGGTATTCTCGACGCACGAACTCCCGTGTGTTCGACACCCTACCTCTTTACTACAAGTGAGGTTCGGTTTTATAAATTTAAATTGTGAGACCCTCCGATTCCCGGAACCCATCACATACTTACTGTCGGAAATTAGGAAGATGATTCCCGCATCAAACATCCTAAGTATCTCAGTTTTTACCACTTCTTTCATATTGGGATTTAATCTTCTTTGTGGCTCAATAGTGGGTTTATGGTTAGCATTTATGATAACGGGCAAAGAAGAGTTGGGACCAAGAAATGCGTACCTCAAACCTTTTGGAGGCTCCTTGAGTTCTTGAGACGGTTCCGGTGGTGCTTGAATTTCTTCCTTTTCGGCCTTGAACACTTCCAAATGAGACATCCCTTACTCCAATTGCTCATGCTCCACCATGTTGATGGCCAGACCTTGGCGTTATATCTCAACTTCTCGAGGTGGTGGAATGGCGTTCAACTCTAGCTTTCTTGCCTTTGGCTTCTTAGAAACGGCCTCCCATTGCAATCCATTTAGAAAAGCTTGGATCATTTTGGCTTCATTGTGCATGGCTCCTTTCGAAGTTGGCCTAAAAGAAAACTCGAGCTCCACTCCTCCAATGTCAAGAGACAAGTGACCCTTCTTCACATCAATGATTTCCCCCACCGTAGCTAGGAAAGGTCTCCCTAATATGATCAGTTCGCCCGACACCTCTATCATGTCTACTACAACAAAGTCTATTGGGACATAGTGGCCCTCGATGCGCACCGGGTAATCTTCAACGATACCAATTGGCTCGATGGAAGACCTGTCCGCTATGGTTAATCTCATGTTAACCGGAGCAATGAGACCCATGGATTTGGATTTCCATATGGTGTAAGGGATGATGCTTGTGCTTGCTCCAAGGTCACACAAGACTTGGAAGTTTTGAGACCTTACACCAATGGTGATAGCAAACCTTCTAGTCTTCACCTCATCTTGCATCTCAACTATGGATCTCTTCTTGCTCAAGATCTCTTTCAAAAACTTGGCATAGGATGGCATTTCGTTCAAAGCATCGGTGAACGGGATAGTGATGTTCAAACCTTGCAAAAGTTTGAGGAATCTGTTGAACTTGCTTTCAACAACATCTTTCGGCTTCTTTGAGGGGTAAGGAAGAATTGTAGCACCGTGAATCTTACTCGGATCAACCTCCTTAGACTTGTCTGACACATTTGCACCTTCCTCTGGCTGGACCGACATAGGCACCACGTCGGGCCCGATGTCCTTCATCTCGGTCTGGGAGCAGAGCATAGGCAGAGTGGTCGGACCGACATCTGGGCAAGTCGGGCCCGACTCTCTCTCAACCTCGGTCCTGGGCAGAGGAGTTAATCTGCTTGCTGGATCAACTTCATGGAACCTCGGACCCGACTTGCTGGGAAAGTCGGTCCGGTTCTCTTCTCTTGTCTTAGGCACATGTGGCTGGGGTAGGTTTCGGCCACTCCTCAATCGAATAGCCCGAACTTCATTTTGATTATGTTGGGCACGGGGATTCTCCTCGGGTCGGCCTGGAAGTCTCCCGTTCTCTCTCGGGATTTAAGTTGCAATTTGGGCCAATAGATTGTCGACTTGCCTCCTCCATGCATCAAACTCATTGAATTGGGTCCTCATCTCCTTGAAGCCATCTTCCACCTTTTAAGCCAATGATTGTAGCTCATTGAGTCCCGGTGGCCTATATGGTGGTTGTTGTTGTGGCACCCTTGGCTCGTTTTGGTTGAAGTTGTTGTTGTAACCATTGGCTTGCCCTTGATTGCACCGGACATTGCCTCCATTGTTGAAATTGCCTCTTCCTCCATAATTCCCTCGAACATAGTTTGCCTCCTCAATTTGCTCGGCCAAGCGCACTTGGCTCTCATTCGGACAAACTTGTGTAGCATGGGCAAAGGATCCACACTCCTCACAAGCTCTAGCATTTTGCTTGAATAGTGGACTTGCCTCCTTAGCTTGCTCACTTCACCTTCAAGGAATTGGAGGTTTACATCCTTGTCAATGTCTTCTCCCTTTGGATCATATAGCCTCCTTGCGCCTTCACCTTGAACTTTCACCTCCTTGCTAGCTTGACTCACACCATACATGGCCTCATAATCGGAAAGCTTGTCAAGCAATTCCCAAGCTTGATCCGGAGTCAAGTCTATAAAGCCACAATCGGTGTGGAGATTTAGCTTGTCTTTAGTTGCCGGATTGATGCCTTGGAAAAAGATATCTTGAAACACGTATGGTTTTTGGCCATGAGTTGGACATTGGCGCAACATCTGCTTGAAACGGTCCCATGCTTCGAAAAGAGGCTCATTCGGTCCTTCTTGAAAGCTTGCAATTTTTCTCCGGAGCTCGGTTGTCTTTGAAGGTGGGAAGAACTTCATCAAGAAAGCATCATGAAGAGCTCGCCATGTGGTGATCGACCTAGGGGCTTGGCTCTTGAGCCAATGTGCGGCCTTACCCCCAAGTGACCACTTGAACGCCTTAAGAAGCTGTTGGATCGTAAGTCAGTTAATGAGGGCGTCCTTAACTGGGTTAAGGGCGTCCTTTAGTGCAGCGGAAAGAAGACTTAACAGGATAAGTGGACACAAGTATTTAGAGAGGAACCTTACTAAGACCAACTAGTCTTGTGGGTAAACCTCTACCTCCGTTGGAGGATTTTCAATAGCCGTCCCTTATCTTATTGAGAGTGAGTCCTTACAACTTAGGCGAGTCGTTACACTTCTCTGAGCTAAGCGTCCGTCCTTAGTCTCACTAGTAACACTCCTTTCAACCTAACAAGTAACCTAACACTCTTAGCTATAAGGAGGCTATCACTCACGTCTCTCACGGTCCGTTGTGAGAGACAAACTACAACTCTAACAGATTTGTGGTTTGTATTGGATTTGATGTGGTTGGACTTTCTTTCTCTTGCTTCAAGCTCACTTGATCTTCTCGATCTTCGTTGGTGTTCTTGAATGCTTCGGGAGAGCTTGAGAGAAAGTCTTCAAAGTCCACCAATGCTATGCATACCCTTGGGAGGGTATTTATAGCGGAAGTGGTTCTTGTCCTCTAGCGTCCTCTGAGATTGGGCAGGATCCTTGACCTTTGATCAACGGTGCGATGAGCCTCTTGAGGAAGTCAACTCTGTTGACGCTTGGGAAGCCTCCGCGTGGGTAGGGCACCATCGCTGGGAAAGCGACGTCTTTGGCATTGTCTACACGTGCCAAGACAAAGGAAGCTTCCTTCTGAGGACTACGCCCGGACGTGATGTAATCATGTTGGGGCGGCCTTGATTTGAATTTGAACTTCGTTCGTATTTTAGCGCGCGTCCCTTCTTAATGAGGACGCCGTCCTATCTGCGCAGGAACTTCGCCAATTACGTTTATCCTTGGAAGTTCTGGAACCGTGCGTCCCTACAGCTTAGGGACTGCCGTTCACTTGTTGTCCTTTTCGCTCATGTGCGTCCACTGGACTTACCTGAGATCAACACTTGGACAACTTATCAAATACCTTTGAGTTTGTCATTATCAAAACAAGGGACGATTATTATTGGTTTAGATATTAACGACTGGCGTCCTTAATATCGTCCCAACAATTTCCCCCTTTTTGATGATGACAAACTCTTTCAAATGATGCGCACAGAAGTAAAGCTTTTAGCATGAGGAACTACACTTTGATTTTCTTTTAGCTTAGGTTGGCAGCAACACTGTCTTTTAAGTGCGTCCTATTTTGTTCTTAACTAGCGTCCTTTGGACTTGGTCGAAATTCCCCCTAAACACATGCTTTCTATGACAACTTAATAATAATCGCATCTCTACAAAACTATACTTCCCCCTTTTGGCATCATCGAAAAGGAGAACAAGTTGAAAAGCATGCATGCACGAAGTCATAACTAAAGAAAGGAACGCTTAGACAAAATGAATCACAAACGTAATAAACTACATTCATGAAGAGAGAGTACGGTCATTACAATCAGAATGGTCCAAACGGGGACATCGTCCCAAAGTCTTAAGAAAAAAAATAACAAAAACAAGCGATAAACTGTTTCAGGGTTAGAGAGAGGGGAGGTGATCATTTTCGGGGACGCTTGCCAAGAGCCTTGAGATTCTGCTCCTGAAGATAGTTATTCTGCGCAAGGAGCTCATTGTTGCGTTCCAGAAGTTCTGTGTGGGTGTGGAGGGTGTCGTGAACCTGCTGGATTAAGTCAATCATCATGCACTGGTTCTCGATCATCATTCCCATCAGATACTTCGTAGGATGCTTCTCGGCCTCATCAGGGACGCTCATACCATCGAGCTCGTCCTCGTCATCAGCAGCGTCCTCAGCTGGCGTCCTAACTGCTTGAAGATTTTCAGCCTCTGGATCTCCTTCCTCAGTCTCAGCAGCAGCAACAGCTTGAGCTTTCCTCTCAGCTTTAGCTTTCCTCTCAGCCTCCTTCCCTTCCTTTTCCATTTGGCGTTTGACAGACGGAAGGGGCTCATCGCACCTGAGTTTTCCAGCTGGGGGCAAGGTGATTTGCCTAACGTCCCAGTGGATGCCAAAGGACTGTTCTTGTTTAGGAGCATAGAGTCCCTGCTGCTTGAGGATTTGCTTGACCAGACCGGGGAAGGGAAGAGAGTGTCTGCCTCCTGTGCACTTGCCCATGTGCTCCAAGATTACCCGTGGCAAGTTTATCGGCTTGCGTTCCAAGAAGGCGTCCAGTAGGATACTATCAGTGATCTGGACAATGGACTTCTTTTCTTGGCGGGGGACGACCATGCGCACAATGAAGTGATGCGCAAGGACGCCCGTCTTGGTTAGGCAATGAGCGACTCTGTCCTTAGCAGCTGGCTGTCTCCCATTGAATATTCTGTTGAAGACTTCGTCCTGGGAGAAGCGGCCAAAGTTCTTGCAAGGCAGATCATGGAGAGCATCTGGTGGAGAGGGACGCAGGCCTAGCATTTTGCGGACGGTACCCTCAGCGACTGAGTACTCGTCCCCATCGATTTCAAACGTCCCCTGAGGCTTCCCGTTAACTTCTGTGATTTCAAACTTGGAGTAGAAACGGAGAACCTCATCAGGGTCAACATCTGCGGCCTCAGCGCCTAAGTGCGTCCATCCCTGGAACTCAAGTAGTTCCAAGAACTCTTGGCGTTGATTCTCTTCCAGAAACTGGGCGGTGAAGAGGAGCGGCGATAGGATTTTTTTGAGGCGTTTCTGCTTGGAGCCATTGCTCACTATCACTTCATCACCAGCGTCTTCTTCATCTCCATCTCCCTCCTCGTCCTCAGGTTCCTCATCCTGGTGAGGGGCGTCCTCTTCATCTGAGGCTTCGTCCCGTTGTTCTTGGAGCTCAACCATTTCAGTGTCCTCAGCTGTGGACGCCTGTTTTGTAGGAGGCGCGTCCTCAGCTGGAGTCCTTGCCAAGGACTCTGTAGGGACGGTTGAAGGAGGCGTCCCTTTGACTTGAGCAGTTTCCTCGACGCCCTGAGCAGGCGGAGGAGGAGGCGGAGTTGAAGCTCTGGGAGGAGAGGGAGTAGGAGTTCTGATCTTAGCTTTGGTGGGGGGGGGGGGCAGATGAGGTGCTGGGCGGAACCACTGAGATAGGCTTCACCTTGAGCGGAGCAGAGGGAGGAGGCGGCAGCTTAGCAGGGGGAGGAGGCGGCAGCTGAGCAGGGGTAGCGTCCTTGGCCTGGACCTGTACTTGTGGAACGTCCTTGGCCTGGACTTGAGGGGCGTCCTCTACCCTTGGAGGAGGTGGAGGGAGTTGAGGAATTCCCTGCAGACTTGCTTGGATCGCCTTCTCAACGGCGTCCTTCTCTGCTTGCTCTTGCTCTTGGCGCGCCTTCTCCTTTTTTTCCAGTTGAATTTCGGAGAGACGAATGGCGGCCATTTCTTCATCTGTGACGCCCTCAAGCTGAGCAGAGGTCTTGAGGCGTCTCTTTGGGGCAGGAGGGGGGGAGGAAGGGACTGGTTTTAGGGGGGTGGAGGAAGGGCCTTCTAGATGGAGCTTTGGAGGAGGAGGGGGAGAGGAAGGCCTTTTACGTTTGTGGGATGGGACGGAGCCCGCAGGAGCCACGATGAACTCCATTATATCTGGGAGGAGCGCGGCGAGCTCGTCCACCGTCCCACCAAACGAATCACGAATGATTCCTGGCCCCATGAACGGAGGGTTGGTGTTGTTGGTTTCCTTGAGGCGGGGCTTGACGTACGTTACCATGAAGTAGTAAAGTAGTCGTTGGATTTTGGGAGGATGGTCATGAGCGGACGCCCGTAGACATATGTTGGCAAGCGTCCTTGGTTCTTTCTCGAGCCAGTCCTCAATGAGTGGGTCAAGGGGAGGACGGCGTTTAGGGTTGGCCAGGAGTCTAGAAACGGAGCTTTTATTGACGTTGTCGGGTTCAGGCTCGGGTTTAAAGGGCTTTTCAAGGAATTTGAAGCGTTTTTGAGCGGGTTTGGATTGTGGTCGGGAAGACTAGGGTTTTTGTGGCTGAGGCGGGGTGGTTGAGTGGCGGCGTTGGCTGCTTTGAGAGGATGATTGGGGGCGAAGGGGTTCATGGCGCCCAGTTGGTCGCCCTCTCGAATCCATTAGAGATCGGCCTTTTACTGGTGTAATGGATCTTGCCGGATTCTGGTTTTTCGCCGCCGACGAAGACAGAGAAGATTTGGTAGTGTTTCTTGTGTTGGCCATGTTGTGAGAATGAGGGTTTAAATAGAGGAAGATTAGGGTTGAGGAGAAGATTTTGGGATTTGAGATCTGGGATTTGGGTTTGAGAGATTTTCAAATTTGAGCAAGCAACAAGGGAGCGAAGAAGAGTTTTCAGAAGGTGCAGGGGCATATTTATAGGAAGAAGACGAAGTGGAACAGTCAGGGGTAGGAAGGTAGTTTCACTTGGCTTTCTCCATCCTCAAGCTTGCACGTGGCTTCCTTCTTGGCGAAGAAACCCAGCTGTTTAGCACCCATTGCACATATCCCGAGATTCACTCTGAATTTTCTCTGAGACGGTTCAACTTCTCATTTTCGAAATTCAAACTTCTCACAACTGCAAAGGACTCTGTCTTAGCATCCTTTCAACACACAATATTACTATTCTGAACTGAACTGCGGCGTCCCAAACACTGATCATAACCTCTGAACTTAGAACTCTGTACGGACTGTTCTTCGGCTCTTAACACGCGTCCCTTTGATCACTTAGAACCATTTTTGAAAATCAAGCAAGTACGTCCCGTAAAGATAAAACAAAGAACGTTCATAGGACGCGTTTGCAGGATTCTCGGCTTAGGTAAGCTTAGAGTTCCCATCATTTCGGCTTGTAATGAGGGTAAGGTGATCAGGGATACTCTTGAGATGAAAAGCGAAATGAACATCGTTCAAAACATAAGTAAAATAGATGTCTTAGACTAGCGTCCTTTAAAGATGACTTTAATGCATGACATACTTTAAAACGAGTTCTCAACAAAACATAGCCAATCATAGAGGGAATAATAGAACGGGACTTGATCATGTAAAAGTTATCATCCCCAAGAGCAACCTAAGGTGCTCGAAGGGACGTCTATCAAGTGCTTTTGTGAAAATATCGGCCACTTGGTCCTCAGTCCTAACATGATCCACTCTAATTAATTAATCCAAGTTCAACATTATCACGAAGGAAATGATGTCTTATATGAATATGCTTCGTTCTAGAATGATGAACAGGATTCTTGGCAATACTTATAGCACTGGTGTTATCACACAAGATAGGGACTGTGTTGAGGAACGTACCATAATCTTCAAGTTGGTACTTGATCCATAAGACTTGTGAGCAGCACGAAGCAGCAGCCACGTACTCAGCTTCCGCAGTAGAGAGAGCCACGGAGTTTTGCTTTTTGGATCCCCAAGACACAAGACAAGAGCCCAGGAATTGAGCCATTCCCGAGGTGCTCTTCCTATCCATCACATGGCCAGTGTAGTCTGCGTCAAAGTACGCTACCAGGTTTAGGGACGTCCTTCTGGGATACCATAGGCATAGGTCATCCCGTCCCTTGAGATATCTGAAAATTCTTTTGACCTCTTGCATGTGGGACTCCTTTGGATTTGCTTGGAAGCGGGCGCACAAGCACACAGCAAACATGATATCGGGACGACTTGCCGTTAGGTAAAGCAAGGACCCTATCATTCCTCTGTAGAGCTTTTGATCCACACTCTTGCCTTCTTCATCAGCATAAAGACGAGTGTTGGGGGAGATGGGAGTATCAATGGGCTTTGATGAGTTCATCCCATATTTCTCGAGCATTTCACGAATATACTTCTGTTGGTGAATGCGCGTCCCTTCCTTGAGCTGAGTGATTTGGAGTCTCAATAAGAAGTTGAGTTCTCCTATGAGGGACATCTCAAACTCACTACTCATCAAGTTCTTGAATTCCTCTACAAGTTTCATGTTAGTGCTTCCAAATACTATGTCATCGACATAGACTTGGACAATCAACACATCTTTAAGGACTTTCTTTAAGAACAGGGTTTTGTCAATGTTACCTCGTGTGTACCCGTTGGACAAGAGAAAGGACGCAAACCTATCGTACCATGCACGAGGGGCTTGCTTGAGTCCATGGAGTGCCTTGTCCAAGAAGTACACATGATCAGGGTGATCAGCGTCCTCAAATCCTGGGGGTTGGGCAATGTACACTTCCTCTTTAAGCTTGCCGTTGAGGAACGCTGTCTTGATGTCCATCTGAAAAAGCTTGAACCCTTTGTGAGCGGCATAGGCGATGAGGAGGCGAATGGCTTCTATTCTGGCCACAGGAGCGAAGGTCTCATCATAATCAATTCCTTCCTCTTGCCTATAGCCTTGAGCCACCAGCCTTGCTTTGTTTCTTGAGACACGACCACTCTCATCAAGCTTATTCCTGTAGACCCACCTTGTCCCTATTATGTTTTTGTTCCTCGGACGAGGGACGAGGGTCCACACCTTGTTTCTCTCAAATTGATTGAGTTCTTCTTGCATGGCTTGGATCCAATCAGCATCTTGAAGTGCCTCCTTTATGTTCTTTGGTTCAATTAAGGACACAAAGGCGTTGAATGCACAGAACGCTATGTTGGCATTATGGGACTGATTCACAACTGATCTTGTTTGGACTCCTTTGGAGATATCTGAGATGATTTGATCTGTTGAATGAAGTCTTGAAAGGTTGGATCCCTTATTAGTAGCGTCCCTTGCAGGAGTACTTCTAGGATCCGACCAATCAGAGTTATCGGAGTCATACTCATTTTCTTCATTGAGAGGGTCAGAGTGTTCCCCCTCAGGTGGAGCGTCCACTCCTTGACGTGGATCGCCTTGCAAACTTGATTCACCCACATCATCCTGAGCTACACTGGGAGCATCCACTGAGACTTCTTCAGGGTTTGGAGAGGCGTCCTTAGGAACATAGTATTTTCCTGAGGACCCAAAATCAACTTCATCATCGGAGTCGTCCTGCTGTTGGGATGATGAGCGTTCTTTCTTCTTTGGTTTTTCTTTGTGAGAGGAGCTTTCTTTGAACACAACATGGATGCTCTCCTCAAGCTTTAGAGTTCTTTTGTTAAAGACTCTATATGCTTTGCTGGTGAGGGAGTACCCAAGGAATATGGCCTCGTCGCTTCTTGCGTCAAACTTTCCAAGTCTTTCTTTATCATTGTTGTGAACAAAGCACTTGCACCCAAAGACTCTGAGATAGTCGATGCGAGGCTTCCTTCCATTCAACAATTCATAGGACGTCTTCTTCAACAAAGGACGGATCATGGCTCGATTGATAATGTAGCAAGCTGTAGCAATAGCTTCCGCCCAGAAGTACTTGGGGACGCTATTAGCTAACAGCATAGTCCTTGCCATATCCTCCAACGTCCTATTCTTTCTTTCCACAACGCCATTTTGTTGAGGAGTCCTTGGAGCCGAGAAGTTGTGTGAGACACCATGTTGATCACAGTAGGCCAGGAACTCTGAGTTCTGAAACTCCGTCCCATGGTCTGATCTTATGGCTTTGAGAGGCGTCTCAAGAGCAACATCTACTTGTTTGATGAAGACTTTGAATGCGTTGAAGCAATCTGTTTTTGATGCTAAGAAAAGAACCTAGGTGAATCGACAAAAAATCATCATGGCTCTTTCCACCATATGAAGAAGAACGTAAATGTACCTCTTTCCACCATGGCTCAACGTCTTCATTGGTCCACAAAGATCCATATGAAGAAGTTCCAAAGGCTTCTTCGTACTGACTTCGTTTTTGGACTTGAAGGACAATCTTGTTTGCTTCCCTTTGATATAGGCTTCACACTGTTCAATTTTCTCCGGATCAATTTGGGGAAGTCCTTTTACAAGATTTCTTTGATGTAGCTTAAGGATTGTGCTTGGTCCAGCATGGCCAAGCCGGCGATGCCAGAGGTCAGCGTCCTCTTTTGACACAGATGGCACAACTCAGATTTAGGCTTGAACTCCTGGTTGAAGATGTAGACATTGTTCTGGCGTACTCCTTTGAGAACAACTTTGTTGGACTTCTTGTTGATAACGAGGCACTCCTTTGAGTCAAATGTGACTAGGTTTTCACCTTGGTCACACATTTGAGAGACACTTAGGAGATTGAAGCCAAGTCCTTCAACAAGACTGACATTTGAAGCTTTAATGGACGGATTGAGAATAGCAGTTCCCGTCCCTTTGATCTTTCCCTTGCCCTTGTTGCCAAACGAGACAGTTCCTCCCGTGGCACTACTTTGGATAGAAGTGAGATGGATCTGGCTTCCTGTCATGTGATTTGAGGCGCCACTATCAATGATCCATGGGCGTCCCCTCACTTCCACCTGCCAAAACAAAGTTAGTGTTTGGCGACCCAGGCAAGGTGTTCCTTACCTGGTTCGTTACAGAAATAGAACTTTGGTTCTGGCATGTAGTCATTTATATTCACATCATTTGAAATAGCATACTTTCGGAAAGATCTCTTAGAACGTTTAGGACGTCTGGGGTTAGCCTTGTGGACAGACTCATTATATTCAACGTTAGTCGTAGCTGCTTCTCCCCGTTCAATGTCTTTCTTTAGTTTCAAACATTCATATTTGAAGTGATCTCCTTGTCCACAATACCAACACGTCCTGTAGTAAGTACCAAGGTAGTACTTCTTGTTAGGACGTTGGATTTTGTTCTTTTTCATCTTTTGGGGGTCACAGACTTTTGAATCTTCCCCCTTAGCAATTTTCTTGTAGATCTTATGACTAGTAGAGTTCGTGTAGTAGTCCTCTTGACCTTTCTCTCCACTTTCTAGGACTCTAATTCTTTCAAGAAGATTCTTGGTCTTTTCCCTTTCCAACTCAAGTTCTGAAGTTTTGCTTGCCTCAAAGTCGCTAGGGAGGGAGTTCCTAGAGTCAGACTCATAGCCTAGTCCTTTCTTGGTTGGGACAAACACCATTGGTCTAAATTCCTCAATGATAGGACTCTTTCCTAACACTTTGACTTCTTCTCTAAGGTTAGCATTCTCTAGTTTGAGACACATCATTTCAGTTTTTAGGGACTTGATTTCCTCACAAGAGGACTCTAGTTGAATTGTCATGGGACTACAACTTTTACATTCAACCACAATGTTTTCATTTTCAAGTTCCATTTCATCCATTCTATTTTGCATGCTCACACTTTCTTCCATGATTTTTCCAATGAGTTTAATAAGCTGGGACTTAGAGCATTTTTCTAAACACTTCATCATGGTCTCACGGGTTACCTCATTTTCCGATTTCGGAGCGTCCTCTTCAGCAACTGTGACGTCCTCCATAGCCATGAGTGCTATATGATCATTATCAGAGGCGTCCTCAATAGCTATGTATGCCTCTTGTTCATCGGGTTCTTCATCATCTGAATTGACATTATCCCATGCAGATGCGAACGCTTCAATGAGAGCCTTCGTCCTCATGTCCTTTGAGGATATTCCCGTTGTACATCTTTTAGCAAAGTGTCCTTTCTTGTTACATTTAAAACAAGTAAGTTCTTTCATCTCTGCCTCTGTGTACTTGGGACTCTCTTTCTTAGGCATCTTGTTCTTGTTGAAATGTTTGCTCCTTTTGCCAAAAGAACGTAGAACTTTGTTAAAGAGAATAAGTCCTTCTTCTTCTTCAAGCTGTTCCTTAGACTTGCTTTCTTTTTCTTTCAAAGTTTGAACGTGCATCCTTTCACGGTTCTCATTCTTATTTGCTTCCACCATCATAGCGAGTTCTTGTTGATGACGAAGATACTCAGCGTACTCTGGTGTTGATGTCATTAAGGCGAGATCTGTCTGAGGGTTCCTAGCCAATTCAGCCATATCGGCTTCCCTTCTTGCTTCATAGCCTCTCAGCTTCCCATAGATCTCTTCCATATCCAGGGTCTTGTTGGCTGTATTCTCCTTGAACGTAGTCCTATCAAAATTCCATTTCCCTGTGAGTCCATCAATGACTACTCCAACTCTGTTCCTCATAGAAATTTCAGCTTCTGGGATGCCCAAGTTTCGCATCTTGGTCACAAGGGCTTCAAAGCGGTACGAGTAGTCCTTGACAGTTTCATTAGGCAGCATTATGAAGGCATAGAACTCTCGTTTGATTTCAAGCTTAACGTCTTCCTTCATCTCAGAGGTCCCTACGTGGTACTTCTCGAGAGCTTCCCACTGCTGTTTTGCCGTTGGCAAGTTGCTGACTCTGGTGGCGTCCCTCTCACAAAGGGACGCTTGAAGGAAGCATACAGCCTTAGCATTTGTTTCCATTAGCTTGAATTCATCGGGACCCCACTCGTCCTCTTTGTCTTTCTTGTCCTCAGGGACTTTGAGGTCACCCTTCATGACCACCTTCCAGCATTGATAGTTCTGACCTCTACAGAAGTTCTCAAATCTGATCTTCCAGCGGTTGAAGTTGCCGTCCGTCAGACGTGGAGGCTTTGTGAAAGAGATTCCAATGGGTTCCATGTCCATCTTTACCTGCAACTCAGTAAGAATCTAGAGCGCCTGCTCTGATACCAATTGTTGGATCGTAAGTCAGTTAATGAGGGCGTCCTTAACTGGGTTAAGGGCGTCCTTTAGTGCAGCGGAAAGAAGACTTAACAGGATAAGTGGACACAAGTATTTAGAGAGGAACCCCACTAAGACCAACTAGTCTTGTGGGTAAACCTCTACCTCCGTTGGAGGATTTTCAATAGCCGTCCCTTATCTTATTGAGAGTGAGTCCTTACAACTTAGGCGAGTCGTTACACTTCTCTGAGCTAAGCGTCCGTCCTTAGTCTCACTAGTAACACTCCTTTCAACCTAACAAGTAACCTAACACTCTTAGCTATAAGGAGGCTATCACTCACGTCTCTCACGGTCCGTTGTGAGAGACAAACTACAACTCTAACAGATTTGTGGTTTGTATTGGATTTGATGTGGTTGGACTTTCTTTCTCTTGCTTCAAGCTCACTTGATCTTCTCGATCTTCGTTGGTGTTCTTGAATGCTTCGGGAGAGCTTGAGAGAAAGTCTTCAAAGTCCACCAACGCTATGCATACCCTTGGGAGGGTATTTATAGCGGAAGTGGTTCTTGTCCTCTAGCGTCCTCTGAGATTGGGCAGGATCCTTGACCTTTGATCAACGGTGCGATGAGCCTCTTGAGGAAGTCAACTCTGTTGACGCTTGGGAAGCCTCCGCGTGGGTAGGGGACCATCGCTGGGAAAGCGACGTCTTTGGCATTGTCTACACGTGCCCAGACAAAGGAAGCTTCCTTCTGAGGACTACGCCCGGACGTGATGTAATCATGTTGGGGCGGCCTTGATTTGAATTTGAACTTCGTTCGTATTTTGGCGCGCGTCCCTTCTTGATGAGGATGCCGTCCTATCTGCGCAGGAACTTCACCAATTACGTTTATCCTTGGAAGTTCTGGAACCGTGCGTCCATACAGCTTAGGGACTGCCGTTCACTTGTTGTCCTTTTCGCTCATGTGCGTCCAATGGACTTACCTGAGATCAACACTTGGACAACTTATCAAATACCTTTGAGTTTGTCATTATCAAAACAAGGGACGATTATTATTGGTTTAGATATTAACGACTGGCGTCCTTAATATCGTCCCAACAGAAGCACATACTCCAAAGTCTCCTCATCCGTAAAGATCGTCTCGCACATGTCCACAAAACGTTTGATGTGCTCAATAGGACATTCCTGCAGGTGACCCTCAAATTGATTCCACTTGATGAGAGAAATGAATTGCGTCTTGATCTCGAAATTCTTGGCAACCTCGGGTAGCACAATGGCCGACTTGGGAACCCTCAACTCCGAATGCATGTATTGGCATGCATTCCGGGGTAGAGCATTGAGTTGAGCCTCAGCCCTCATACGTTGCTCCCGTTCTCTCCTTGCTACCGCCTCTTGGTTGTCCTTCTCAAGTTGCAATCTAGCCATATCGGCCCTAAGTCGAGCCATCTCATCATAACCATGGAGAGCCTGGTTCTCCATCCTTTTCCTTCTTGGGGCTTCTTTGAGAATATTTTCCGGATCATTCACAAACTCAAGCTCAAGTGTTCCTCAGGCGGAATAAGCTTGCATACACCTACAAAGCAAAACCACAAACCAAAACCAATCAAAAACAAACAAGGGGTTTGAGCTATTCCCTCACCTAAATCACTCCCAAAGCACAAAAGACTCAACAAGTTGGCACTCAAAGCAATTAGAACTCCCCGGCAACGGCGCCAATCTTTTGATCTCTCGTAAATGCGAGGGTCTCGAGATACAATTTATAACCCGACCCCGTTGTAGCACGTGGTGGGTGTCGAACACTCGGAAATTCTGTTCGTTTGATGTGCCGAAACATTCGAAAGCTAGGAAAGAGAAGTTAAAACAAAGGAAACAGTCGGGACCGACACAAAGGTCACGTCGGGCCCGATGTTGGCGACAAAGAGGGAAGTCGGGACCGACGTAGATCAAGTTGGGCCCAATGTATCTGGTGATGTCGAACTCACAAATTGAAAGGTTGATCTGGGGTTTTAGGGTTCCTTCTCTAGTAGATGTGGGCTTTTCCACCCTAATTCAAGCAATAAGTGATGATCCTCGTAGGATCGAGAACTTCCGCCTCGTTCCCACCACTTCTACACATAGACCATTAGGGATATTGACCTTCCCTTCGATGCAAGGTCTTGTGATGGACAAATTTTCACTTTCGTTCACCTTTGCCAACCACAAGCCCTTGATTCCTTGCTTTCACAAGGAATTGTAGCTCTATGTAGAGTGGGTTCCTAGATCAAGCACTCAAGACTTATGGAATTGGGGTTTCAAACCCAACCTAGCAAGAGGTTTACCTCATCACCCAAGATCAAGAAGATCTACTCCATAAGGCAAATGAAGAAAGCAAACAAATCACAAAGCAAAGTAATCTCAATCATCAATCTCAAATCAAAACCAAATCTCATTAACTAAGCAAAAGCAATCCACAAATTCCAGTTCAAGGATTCCAAATCCACAAGATCTAAACAAACAAAAGCCAAACTCACTATCAATTCCTAGCAATCTCCTCCTTGGCCGATCTCCCTACTTCGCCTTCTCTTCTCCTTCCTCCTTGCTCTCCAAGTCTCTCTTAAGAGCCTTTGTGAGGTGATTAGTCTCTTGTGTGTCGGATCTCCCCCCAATTAGAAGATAAGAGAGCCTTAATAGATGAGGGGCAAAAGTGGTAGTTTGCAATTTCATGCCTTGGAGCCCAATCCAGCCACCGACCGACTCGGACCGACACGGGTGCATGTCGGGCCCGATGTACTTGGCACGTCGGTCGAACTTCGAAAATCGATCTCGGGTCCGATGTGTCTTGTACCTCGATCCGGTCCTTTGGCTACCTCTTCTTCTTGGCTTTTCTCTTGCTCTTCTTCATGGCTTGCTCCTCTCTTTCCCTCATTGCTTCATGCTTTGCTCCTTCCTTGATTCTCCTTCGAAACAACCCTTGATCCATGCCAAAACGCCTACAAAACAGACAAAACGCGCATAGTCTCCGAATCTCATAGAAATGCGGGAACTAAGCTAAAAAGGGACAAAACACTCAAGAAAAGGGAAAAAAGAAACATATACAACGGAAAACCACCTATAAAACACCACCAAATAGAGAGACATCAAGCATCATCATATTCAAATCAAGGACAAATCTCATTAACAAAGCAAAAGCAATCCACAAATTCCAATCCAAATTCAAAATCCACAAGGTCCAAACAAAGCAAAGCTAAACTCACATCCCTCCTAGAAATCTCATCTCCTAGGCCGATTCTCTCTCCTCTCCTCTCTTCTCCTTCCTCCTTGCTCTCCAGGTCTCCTCTTGAGAGCTTTTGTGAGTTGATTAGTGCTTAGTGCGTGCGGATTCCTCTCAACTAGAAGATAAGAAAGCCTTAATAGATGAGGGGCAAAAGTGGTAGTTTACAATTTCGTGCCTTGGAGCCCAATGCATCCATCAACCGACACGGAGGACCTCCGGCCCGACTTCCTGGGTACATCGATCCAAGGTTCAAAATTCATCTTGGGCCCGATGATCTGGACCTCGTTCCACCTTTTCTTTTTGGCTTTTCTCTTGTTCTTCTTCATGGCTTGCTCCTCGTCTTTCCCACTTACGCTCGGGCCTTGCTCCTTGTCTTGATTCACCTTCAAAATCGATCCTTGATTGATGCCAAAACGCCTACAAAACACGTAAAACACGCATAATCCCCGAATCTCATAGAAGTACGGGAACTAAGCGAAAAAGGAACAAAACACTCAAGAAAAGAGAAGAAAGACACATATTTACAATGGAAAATCATATATAAAACACCACCAAATAAAGAGACATCACTTGTGTTTGTAGCTTGTTTTTGAATTGGTAATTTCTTGGATTGTGGTTTGATGAGTGACATGGATGAATGAAATTGGTTTCGTTTGGATGAGTTTTTGAGTTTTTGGTAGAAGAAAATTTTTGAAAAAAATCCATAAAAAATTGAAAAAATTGAGTTGAAAACAACCAAAAGATTTTGTATTTTGTAGTTTTTAGACTAGAATACCCCATCTTAGATGTCCAAGGATGAAAGCTAATGATGATGCGAACATATAAATTCCTTTGCCTATTTTTGGATAGATTAGCCTCGAAAATGATGTTGCTTTTGATGTGATCATGATGTCTTGCTTGGTTTATTGAGCATGTGAGTTATAGGATGAGTTTTTATGCAACTAAGTATGTGTGACCCTTGTGAGATTGATTTTTGGCCATTTTTGGGATGCTTGTTTATATTTGCATATCCCTCATGTTTCTTGTGTGATTAGCTCATGCATGCTTAGTAAAACTTGCTATTGAGGTGTTTATCTATTTTCCAAGACCGTTATGAGATTTGCACTAGCATTGTCACATTGATTTGAACTTTATTCTTTTAGTCAAAAAAATGTTCCATATCCTACCATGAAGTGAATCCTTTGTTTGTAGCCCCGTTCTAGCCTAGGCCTTTGTTTGAAACTCCTCAAAAATATTATTCCTAGCCTTATATGACTTGACCCTTATGAGATTGGACTTTAGAAGAGCGGTTTGGATTCTATTTGAAGAGTTGAGATTCTCTTGGGTTTAAGGGAAAAGAGTGGTGTTATGAATCTTGTGGGTAGTTCATATTTGTTGTGAGAAAAAGTGATTCAAAATGAAGAGGAAAAAAAGAAGAAAAAATTGTTGGAATTTGAAAGTGGATTGAAAGGTGTAAAAAGCTTAAGTGAATGAAAGGGTCCGACCGAGTTTAGACCCACATCAGGCCCGATGCTATGAGCAAGTCGGTCTTGTGAGAAAGTTAGGGAAAATCCAACAAAAGCCTAAGTGCAAAGATGAAGTGGAATGTAAAGTGAAATTTTGGGTTGAGAGAAAAATTTTAAGCCTTTTGGGATGAGTTTGAAGTTGATTGTGGAATTTTGGTGAAGTTGGTGAGAGTTTATAGGTTGTTCAATCCCCATTGTAAGCACCACAAGACCAAAATGATTCCCACCTTATGAAATACCAAAAGCCCCGTTACAACCCGGCCAAATGGAACCTCTTTGAGGACCTCCATTGAGCCAAGTTTGAATTCTTTGTGTACTTTGTAATAGGCATCTCTAGGTGGAGGATTTGGTGATATTAGCTTCAATAGTAAAGTCCTTACTTGCATGATGTTTGAGCTTGAGTGCCCATTGCTATACCCGTACACATGATGAGTGATACACATTTATATATCCCTAAAGTGAGGCTTAGTTGCATTGACTCTATTCCTTTGAGCACTTAATCATGTGTGATGATGTAATCTTGCTTGAATATCTATCACTTGAGTTTAAATGTGTTTTCATATGAGGCTTTACTTGAAGATTATGTTTTGGTCTTGCTTACATTGTTACTGCTTGAGGACAAGCAAGTCTAAGTATGGGGTATTTTGATGTCTTCCTATTTCGTGGTGTTTTATATGTGTTTTCCTTAGTAGTTTTGTTTCTTTCCCCCTCTTTTCTTGTGTGTTTTGTCCCTTTTTAGTTTAGTTCCCGCATTTCTATGAGATTCGGAGACTATGCGTGTTTTTGTGTGTTTTGTAGGCGTTTTGGCGAAGGATCAAGGAACTTCTTGAAGATGGATCGAAGCTTGGAGCAAAGCATGAGCTAAAGGAGGAAGGGAAGGAGCAAACCATGAAAAAAAACAAGAGGAAAAGCCAAGAAGAAGAGGTGGCACGAGGCATGAAACGAGGTAGATGCAAGCCGGGCCCGAGAACGAGATTTTGCCTTGGACCGAGTTACCCGGTACCTCGGGCCCGAGGTGCGTCCATGTCGGTCCGAGTCAGTCGTAAGGCTTCGGCGCCAAGACATTGAGATGTACACTTCCACATTTGCCCCTCACCTACAAAAGCCCTCTTCTTCTTCTAATTGGGGGGTTCCCACTTAGCCTTAGACACATCCACACACAATCCTCTCAAGAATACTTGGAGAGCAAGGAGAGAAAGGAGAGAAGAAGGAGAAGAGAGGAGAGAGGAGAGATTGGCCTAGGAGGAGAATAGATTCCTAGGTTTGATTGTCTAGATAGCTTTATTTTTGGTTTGTTCTTTGGATTTGGCAACTTGGCTTTGAGATTGTGGATTGAATTTGAGTTTGTTGAATGAAATTTGGATTTGATTGGAAATCAATGATGATGATGGTGATGCTTTTCGATTTTGTTGTTTTTGTTACTTGCCTTATGGAGTAGATCTCCTTGATCTTGAGTAATGGGGGAATGATCTAGCTAGATTAAGCTAGAAACCCCAATTCCATAAGCCTTGAGTGCTTGATCTAGGAACCCACTCTACATAGAGGTACAATCGCTTGCAAAAGTTGGGGATCAAGGCTCGTGATTGACGAAGTAACGAAAGTGAAAAGCATCCATCACAAAGCCTTGCATCGAAGGGAAGAGGCGAAAGCAAATCGACCCCATTATTGATGTGTAGAGGTGGTTTGGATGAAGTGAAAGCTTCTCGATCCAACCTAGATCATCACTTATTGCTTGAATTGGGGTGGAAAAGGCTCAATCTACTAGAGAAGAAACCCAAAGCCCGAGATCTATTTTCAATAACTCAAGTTCGACATTCCCAGTACCTCGGGCCCGTATTCCATAGTGTCGGTCCTGTCGTCCTTCTTCCATCCAACTCGGGCCCAACGTGACCTTGTGTCGGTCCCGGTTGTTTCTCTTCGTTTTCCTTCGTTTGTGTTCTCTTTTCCCGTTTTCCTAGTATTGTGGCACATCAATCGAGTAGACTTCCCGAGTGTTCGACACCCACCACGTACTACATCGGGGTCGGGTTATAAATGTATCTCTAGACCCTCGCATCCGTGAGCGATCAAACTGCCACAAATAGAACACAGTAAAACCAGCTTTAATCGTACATTATGGAAACATCATCATTGCTCAACACCAACATATCCATAATGGGCGAAATTTCCAATTACCTCCATTAACAATGAAGTTCATAAAATGGAAAACCTGTAGTGTAGTCCAACCATATTCAGGCACTCTCAGTTCAATCCTTATCGGTTGAATATGCACACAAACCATCCATTTCAAGTATCCAAACCGGCATGTAGGCAGATTCCAAACGGTCGGTAGCAAGACAAAGCCTTGCCATCGTAAGAGACTGTAGAAGGAGTCGAGACGCCTAGAGACATGAGAAATGCAAAGCAAGGAGGAACCAAAACGAGCAACGAGACAACGACGGAAGTGGTCAAAACGCTGGAGAGAGAACCCAACGCTCAAGGAGATGTAGAGGGAAGGGGCATAACTGTCGGCTTGGATACTTGAAATGGCTCGATATTCGCCTCTTGAATCAGGGATCAAAGTCGAAATCGAAGCAATATTTGCTGCCCGAATCAACGATTTTGGGCTCTCTTCACGCTACCGATCCTGCGTTCAGCGGTGTCGATCTTTTCCACTTCGTCACAACTCTCCTCAACAAGATCCACCGGATTCTCGACGGCGAGTGCCCTCTCGCATTTCCTAATCGCCGAACTCGAGCGAGTTCGGCGAGTGAGAGCACGCTCTGCGAGCGGAATCAGCGCCGCTCTTCACATTTCGTTATTTCTCGGCCTCGTCATTCGCGATCACGGAGGCTCCGGAGTAGATCATGGCCTGGCAATGGTGGATGAGAGCTTGATTCTCATTACATTGGAGACCAAACGATAACCACGGGAAGCGTTGGGGAGGTTATGAAAGAGAGGGCTAGGGTTAGGAAAGAAAAGATACGAGATTTTTTTCTTTGGGGGTCTTAGAAAGCAGTTTTCGTTTTTTACAGTCACTATCATTAACGACGAGGTCTATTTTTTAATTTTTAAAACTATTTTAATTAAACACAATAACGATGGTACTAAAATCAGGTTTAATTTACTTTTAAACTTATTACAACCAACAAATATCTTTCTCGTTAATAGAGGGTATATACATACTTTTAACGATAAGATTTTCACTTCGTCTTTATAACTTGGTCGTTAAACACCCCTTTTCGAGTAGTGCCTGGAGCCAGACACAAGACAATCCATTTTGACTTTCCTGAGGGAACATACAGAATCCTTTGCTTGGTCCCACGCCGATATGGTGGGGATTGACCCTTCAGTCATTACCCATAAATTGAACATGGATCCCAAACACCCCCCGGTACGGCAGAAAAGAAGAAAATTTGCGCCAGAAAGAAACCGGGTGGTGGATGAAGAGGTGAAGAAACTGCTGGAGACAGGAAAGATAGCAGAAGTCAAGTACCCAAAATGGTTGGCCAACGTTGTGGTAGTCCCCAAGAAAAGCGGGAAATGGAGGGTCTGCATAGACTTCACCTACCTGAATAAGGCATGCCCCAAGGACTCATTTCCACTGCCACACATAGACTCCATAGTGGATCCAACAGCAGGCCATGAGTTTCTCACCATCATGGACGCCTTCAGCGGATACAACCAGATCAAAATGGAGGAGGGCGACCAAGAGAAAACAGCCTTTATCACCACTTAAGGTACCTACTGCTACAAAGTCATGCCTTTCGGACTTCGGAACGTAGGCGCTACCTACCAGCAACTGGTGAACAGAATGTTCCAAGACCAGATAGGGAAGACGATGGAGGTCTATATGATTATATGCTCGTCAAGAGCAAACACACTCAGGACCACATCGCTCATCTAGAGGAAGTTTTCGCCATCCTGGACCAATAAGGCATGAAGCTCAACCCCGTGAAGTGTACATTCGGGGTACAGTCAGGCAAGTTCTTAGGCTATATGGTCACGCAAAGAAGGATCGAGGCAAGTCCTGAGCAAGTGCAGGCCATCTCCAAGTTGCGATCCCCCCGATGCATTAAAGATGTCCAACGAATGACCGGGAAACTGACAGCTTTGAACAGATTCATCTCCAGGTCGGTAGAAAGGTGCCGCTTGTTTTACAAGGTTCTAAAGAAGAATAAGAGTTCTGCCTAGGATGAGAAGGACAAGGAGGCATTCCAAGTGCCGAAAGCCTACTTTGCCAACCCCCTACTCCTCTCAAAACCGGAAGCCGGTGAGACTCTGAAGTTGTTCCTTTCAGTAACAAAAAGCGCCGTGAGCGGCGTCCTGGTGAGAGAGGAAGAAGGCCGACAACTACCTGTGTACTTTGTGAGCAAGACTCTGTTATCGGCAAAAAGCCGCTATTCCCCGCTGTAAAGACCCATCCTGGCCCTAGTAATGTGTTCACAAAAGCTGAGGTCATACTTCGAATCCCACACGATCGTCATACAAACTAACTACCCAATGAAGACCGTGATGCATAAACTAGAAACGACCGGTAGAATGGTCAAATGGGCAATACACTTGAGTGGATTCGACATCCAGTATGAGCCTCGAACTGCAATAAAGTCATAGGCGCTAGTTGATTTTGTGGCCGATATCAGTCCTACCCTAGAAAGCCCAGCTCCAGATCGAATCGTGGCCACATTTGCCAGAGACGATTGTCCGGAGTGGAATTTACATACCGACGGGGCCTCCAACGTCCGAGGAGCGGGCATAGGGGTCGTACTAAACTCGATCAGGGGGGATATCATAGCCCAAGCTGTCGGGTGCGAATTCAAAGCCACTAATGACGATGCCGAATACGAGGCCCTAGTGTTCGGATTGGTGTTAGCACGAGATCTTTGCATCCAGAAGCTGAATGTCAAGTGCGACTCACTACTAGTCGTGAATCAAATTTTCGGGGAATATGCATCTAAAGATAGCCGAATGGCTCCTTATCTCGACTTAGTCTGCGCCTTGAGTCGGAAGTTTGAGGACATAACTTTCGAGCAAGTACCCCGAGAGCTAAACACTCAAGCCGACGCTCTAGCTAGCCAATTTAGCCTCTTCAATTGATCATCGAAAGTTCCGAGCTATCCGTCTGCTCCACGTTACCCAACCTGCCATATCTAGCGGCCACCCTGATAACAGCCTAAAGCCCGTCCTGCCGTCGCTGAAACCGACGCCCCCGCCCCGGAAGAGCAGGAATCGTCCCAAGAAGGACTTGCACCCTCACGCGACTTCGAAGAGTCTTGGATGAAACCTTACCTTGCATGGCTAGTGGAAGGGATCCTACCCTCGGACAAGGTGGAAGCACATACCCTCAAAATAAAACCGGCCAGGTTCACGGTCATAGAGGGCATCTTGTTTCACAAGTCAGCTAGTGGAATCCTCCAACGATGCCCGACCCAGTCCGAGGCGGCTAAGATACTTAAAGATATCCACAAGGGAGAGTATGGCAACCACACAGGCGACAGAAGTTTGGCAAGCAAGATATTAGGTTACGGGGTACTGACCGACACTGAAGAATGACGCCATCGAGTACGCTTGACGGTGCGACGCCTGCTAGCGGCACGCCGCGACTTCGCACCAACCACCCGAGCCTCTACATCCCACTCTTACCCCTTGGCCGTTCATGAGGTGGGGTATGGACATTATTGGAAATCTCCCGCCGTCCTCAGGACAGAGGATGTTCTTCTTGGCTCTCACCGACTACTTCTCCAAGTGGATTGAAGCAGAAGCGTACAATGAAATCAAAGACAAAAAAGTAATAGTTTTCCTTAAGAAGAACATCCTTAGCAGGTATGGGGTCCTCGGAGATAGTGTGTGATAACGGGTCGCAGTTCATCAGTAAGAAAACCCGAGACTTCTCTAAGGGGTGGAATATCAACTTAGTTATGTCCACCCCTCGATACCCCCAAGCCAATGGGCAAGCAGAGTCGAGTAACAAGATCCTTGTGAATAACCTCAAGAAGCGGCTAGTGCAGATCGGGGGCCGCTGGGCGGATGAGCTACCTTATGTTCTTTGGGCAGACCGTACGACCCCTAAGATATCCACGGGCCGTAGTCCCTACTCGATGGTCTATGGGTGCGAAGCGGTCATTCCGACCAAGATCCTTGTCCCTACCGCCAGGTACGGTCTCCTCACCAGTGAGCAAAATGCTATCGAGATGGCCCGTAATCTCGACATGACCAGTGCAGCTCGAGAATAGGCCTGGTGTCGCATGATATGGCACCAGCAACAAGTCGCGAGGAGCTATAACAGGAATGTGAGGATAAGGACATTTCAGGAAGGCCATTAGGTCCTCTGGAAGGTTTTCCAAAATACCAAGGATCAGAGCGCTGACAAGTTAACTCCCTCTTGGGAAGGTCCCTACCAAATTTCAGGCATCACCGGTCAGGGGGCATACCAACTCCGAGACGCTGACAAATGAGTGGTCCCTCGGAGTTGGAATGCTGACTCGGCTAAAGTCGTCGTGCCAAGATCAAAGATAAATAACCTAAACTACAAACTAGTAGAGCATGCAAGTAGAGGGTCAAACCCAAGAGAACTATGACTTCTAGTATAATTATCAACTAAAGATAAGGGGGATTTAAGAGAGATATCTAAACTAAACTAAACTAAGGAACAAACAAATGATGTCGTGCTTTTTAGTTAGATTTCTCAGGTAGTTTTCTAGTTTGTTTTGCATATTTTCCCTTGTGTTTGTGAGTTTTGCATAAGATTTCACCTCTCTTTCGAGGGTTGGAGTCGTTTGTGTGTTGTTTCGTGTTGTGTAGGTATTTGGAGCCTTTTGGAGACGTTTTTCGTGCATTTTCGGAGCTTTCTAGGAACCGTTAGTTTTCGAGAGTCAAGTCGTCAAAGAACCAAGGACCAAAGTTGCAACCAAGTGAGCCTCAAAGAAGTACAAGGAACTCAAGAGAATCAAGGAGCAAAATGGAGGAAACGCCTAGCAAAAGACCGATCAATTGGAGCAAGCTAGAACGGAACGAAAACGAGAAAAGATCCCGTCTCCTGCAAGTGGTCGGCGCCGACCCCCTTATGGTCATGGCCGACCCCTCTTAGCATTTAGTAATCCTTGCCGCCCAAGTAACGTTTTTAGCGGGATTTTCGAAACCCAAAAAAGGAGGGCGGCTGTTGCAGAGCTGTGGCAGGGATGTGGCAGTGGAGGAAGGTTCCTTTTGTTGACTTTTGTGGGCTGCTACAAAACCCCCATTTTGTCTCCCTTTCTAGCTAGCTTTTCTTCTTGGAAAAGGCTTAAAGGTTAGGGGGGAGAGAGGAGAGTTGGCTGAGAGGAAGAAGGAGAAGGAAGAAGAAGAAAACGTGAAGAAGAAGAAGAGGAAGCTGTGGGAGAGAGAGAGAGAGAGAGAGAGAGAGAGAGAGAGAGAGAGAGAGAGAGAGAGAGAGAGAGAGAGAGAGAGAGAGAGAGAGAGAGAGAGAGAGAGAGAGAGAGAGAGAGAGAGAGAGAGAGAATCTGTGTAAGGGAAAGTGGTGGGAAAGAGAGCTTGTTCTAGTTGTTGTTTTAGGAAGAAGGTAGAAGACAATGGTGTTTGAAGAAAGCTTGTGGGTTTGTTAAAGATTGTAACTTTGGATCTTGTTTAATTGAAGTTGTTTGCTTTGGATGATGTCTTTCTCCCCTCTTTTGTTGTTTGTGTGTGTGATGATGTGTGAGTAGATAGCTTGCTAGGTGTGGGGTGAAACCCACCATGAAAGTGCATTTGAGACCTTGAGACCTAGATCCATGCTTAATTTGTAATCTCTACCCCTAAGTCCTCCTTGCATGCTTAAAACCCTTAGCGAAAGTTGGGGAATGTTCTTGTTTGCAAACTAATTGAAAGATTATCTTGCTAATTAGGGACTATCCGGGTTTGGATGAAAGTTAGAGCCCTAGAAAACAAGTTGGATTGCATGTTAATTTCTTTATAAAAGTCGAGATTTTAATGTGTTCTTTTGTGACGAAAGTCACCCATGAGATTATGAGTTGAGTTGGTCTTGTATCATTGTTCAAATGCATGCTCGTGGTGTGGTGAATCCCCACCCCTTGTTGTTTTCCCCTGTTTTCCGAAACAAATCTTCGTGCCCAGAAAAGGTCGGCCGCGACCCCTTCCAGTAGGTGTTCCTAGTGTGTTTTAAGTCCTATTTTTGGTCGGCCACGACCTCCCTAGGGTCGGCTCCGGCCTCCTCCCGAGACGTGTGTTTTGTGTTTGTTTGCTCGATTCGCTTTGTTTTGTTTTGTTTTGCTTTTGTAGTTTGATTGCTAGACTATAGATCTACTAACTCCCGTGGACGATCCTGACTTCGCTATACTCAGCGGGGTCTTGACAAATTTATTTGTTAAGGTAAATCCTCTCAACAAATTGGCGCCGTTGCCGGGGAGTTAGTTTAGTTTCCAGGTCTATCTTTCTTTTAGGTAAGGGACTAGCCCGAGCCCCTATTTTGTTACTATTCCGTTTCTCTAGTATTTTGTGCGCAGGTGTATGCCCTCTAGTTCACGAAGGGTAATTGACCATTTCCCCTTTGATCCCGAAATAGAGAGAACCCTTCGTCGAAGACTAAGAGAACGAAAAGCAATGGCCGACGCTGAGGCTATTGCTCATCAAATGGCCGAACTTCGCGCTCAAATGGAGCGTATGCAAATGGAGCGTGATGCTCAAGTCGCTGCTGCGCGGCAAGAAAGAGAGGCGGCCGCCCGCCTCCGAGAACAACTTGATGCAATCCCGAGGAACGCTAAGCAATACATGCATCCCGAGCTTAGGGTTCCTGAGTCCGCTATTGTGCTCCCGGCAATTGAGCGCGCTTTTGAGATCAAGTCCCACTTCATCACTCTCATCAAAAGATCTCAATATGAAGACAAGCCCACCGAATGCCCCATGGAGCACATCAAAAACTTCACCGATCTTTGTGACACTATCGCCGCTGATGGTGTCTCACTTGAGTATGTTCTCCTCAAGGTGTTCAAATGGTCCTTATGCGGGAAGGCTCTTCATTGGCTCGAAAGTTTGCCCGCTAGGTCTATCACTACATGGAAGGCTTTGCACGACTTGTTCATGACGAAGTTCTTTCCACCGGCCAAGACCACCGAGCTAAGAAAGCGCATCACCTCCTACCACCAACCTCCCAACGAGACATTTGTTGAAACTTGGGAGAGATTCAAGGAGCTTCTTCGGCAATGTCCTACTCATGGACAACCTCCTAATGTCCTTCAAGAAATATTCTTTCAAGGGATAAATGCCGCAACAAAAGACCGCATCAACCTCCACACCGATTGCGGTTTTATTGAGATGGATCCCGACGAGGCATGGGGTCTCATGGACAAACTCACCAACTATGATTCCATGTACGGGACCCAACAAGCCGTCCGAATTCCACCAAAGAAGCTCTACGATCCTAGTAGTGAGCCACTTGATCAAGATGTGAAGTTTCAATTTATGCAAGATGAGATCAACAAGCTCAAGAAGCAAGTGAGCTACTTCAAGTCCGCCGGCCTACCTTGTCAAGAGTGCGGTACTCAATCTCACACCGCCGCTTCTTGTACTAATGTGGAGCAAGTCCGGGCGGCCGAGGCTTATGCGGAGGCGAACTTTATGAGAGGACCCTACCGAGGCCAAAACAATGCTTACGCGGGGAGGAACAACAACTATCCTCAATGGAATAACCATGGTCAAGGTCAAGGTTATCCACCTCCCCCGCAAGAACAAAGGGCCCCTCCTTATAGACCTCCCGGTTATCAAGCGGAGCCGTCATGGGTTCAAGAGTTGCATGAAGGATTGATGCAAGGGGTGAGGACCGAGCTCACCACTCAGCTAAAAGGAGTCCATACAAGATTGGGAGATCTTGACACATGGAGGAAGAACGTTGACTCCCAACTCGGCGATCTCGCGGCTCAAATCCCAAGACCTCAAGGGCGCTTACCGGGCCACCCCGATGAGAACCCAAGGGGACATATTGCCGCCGTTCACTTAAGAAGCGGGAAGAAGTTGCCGGACCGGGTTGTAAGTGAAGAAACGGCGGAAAAAGAGGACGAACCACCTCTGGAGAAGGTCGTGGCCGACCCCGCCATGGTCTCCACCGACCCTATCCCCACTACAGAGGAGGTCGGAGCCGACCACCCCCAGGTCGCAGCCGACCTTCCTCAGAGAGTCCCTACATCCATCCCATCTCCTCCGACAACGAAGGTACTTCCCTACCCATCCAAAAAGGCTAATGACTTCACGGAAGGAAAGTTCAAACGCTTCGTGAAGGTTCTCCAAGGCCTCAACATCACCATTCCCTTTGCCGAAGCTTTGAACGAGATGCCCGCCTACACCAAATTTCTCAAGGAGATCTTGTCCAAGAAGCGGTCAATGTCCGAACTGACCAATGATGTGTGGTCTATAGAGCTCCCGGAAAAGCTTGGTGATCCGGGTAAGTTTGCTATTACCATTGCCATAGGTGCTCACCGATTCAAAGCTCTATGTGATCTTGGTGCAAGTGCTAGTCTCCTCCCTCTTTCTATATGGTCCAAGACCAACATGGGTCCTTTGGTTCCGGTGAACATGAGGCTCTATATCGCGGATGGCTCTTGTATGCAGCCCACCGACATTGTTGATGACTTTCCTATCCAAGTCGGCAAGTTCTTTGTGCCTAATGACTTTATTGTGATGGAAATGCCGAAAGATCCCGTCGTCCCAATCATTCTTGGACGGCCATTCCTTGCCACCGCCGGTGCGGTTATTGATGTGAAGAAGGGTCTCCTCACTTTTGAGATTGGAGAAGAGGTGGTAGAGTTCCGATTCAACCCTACCATGAAGGAAATCGGTGAAGTTATAGAGGTCAAGATGTTGCTTGAAGAGTACGCGAGTGAAGATGACGAGAAGGAAGCGGACCTCCCTTGTTGTAGGTCGCAGCCGACCCCCCCTGGGTCGTCCACGACCCCTGACAGAATCTCGCCAATGTGCTTAATGGAGGACGGAGATGGTGAAGCAAAGGATTTTCTGAGGGCGGATGAAGACGATGACATTATTACACCACCACCGCCTACTCCGGAGCTTAAGACTCTCCCAGAGTCTTTGAGGTTTGAGTTTCTTGGCCCAAATTCCACTTTTCCGGTTATTGTCAATGCAAATCTAAATGCGGAAGAAGTTAGAAAGTTGCTTGATGTTCTTAGGACTCATAGGAAAGCCATTGGGTACTCTCTTGAGGACTTGAGTGGACTTTCACCTTCCTTGTGCATGCATCGAATTTTTCTTGAGGAAGGGCATAGACCGACCATTGAGCATCAACGGCGACTCAACCCAAACATGAAGGATGTGGTGAAAAAGGAGATCTTGAGGATGCTTGATGCGGGAATCATATTCCCAATCTCGGATAGCAAGTGGGTGAGCCCGGTTCATGTAGTGCCCAAGAAGAGTGGTCTCACCGTGGTGGAAAACGAGAAGGGCGAATTGATTCCTACTCGGACTACTACTAGTTGGCGCATGTGCATTGATTATAGGAAACTCAATAGTGCCACTAGGAAGGATCATTTTCCCTTGCCTTTTATTGATCAAGTGCTAGAGAGATTAGCTCTTCATGACTACTTTTGTTATCTCGATGGCTATAGTGGTTTTTGGCAGGTTCCAATACACCCCGATGACCAAGAGAAGACGACTTTCACATGTCCTTATGGGACGTTTGCCTATAGAAGAATGCCATTCGGACTGTGCAATGCACCCGCCACCTTCCAAAGGTGTATGATGGCCATCTTCTCCGACATGATTGAGGACATTGTGGAGGTGTTCATGGATGACTTCTCGGTGTACGGTACCACTTTTGATTCTTGACTGTGCAATGCACCCGCCACCTTCCAAAGGTGTATGATGGCCATCTTCTCCGACATGATTGAGGACATTGTGGAGGTGTTCATGGATGACTTCTCGGTGTACGGTACCACTTTTGATTCTTGCCTTGCTAATCTTGCTAGAGTTCTCAAGAGATGTGAAGAAACCAACTTAGTGCTAAATTGGGAAAAATGTCACTTTATGGTTCGAGAAGGGATCGTCCTAGGTCATATAGTGTCTAAGAGGGGAATTGAAGTGGATCAAGCTAAAATTGAATTGATTGCAAAATTGCCACCCCCCACCTCTGTAAAAGGAATTAGAAGCTTTCTAGGACATGCCGGGTTTTATAGAAGGTTCATTCAAGATTTCTCGAAAATTTCCAAACCTTTGACTAACCTTCTTATGAAAGATGTGGTGTTTGAGTTTTCTTCCGAGTGCCTTGAAGCTTTTCATAGGATCCGGGATGCACTTGTGTCGGCTCCTATCATGCAACCACCAGATTGGACACTCCCCTTTGAGATCATGTGGGATGCAAGTGATTATGCAGTGGGCGCGGTTCTTGGGCAAAGGAAGGAGAAGAAGCTTCATGCCATCTATTATGCAAGCAAGACGCTTGATGAGGCCCAAAGCAAGTACACAACAACGGAGAAAGAGTTTCTAGCCGTGGTGTTCGCATTTGAGAAGTTCCGCTCTTACTTAGTGGGCTCGAAGGTGATAGTCTACACCGACCACGCGGTTGTCCGTTACCTCATGGACAAGAAGGACGCTAAACCGGGCTTGCCCCGGTGGATGCTCCTCCTACAAGAATTTGATCTTGAGATACGAGACAAAAAAGGGGCGGAAAACCTTGTGGCGGATCATCTTTCAAGGCTACCCATTGAGCACATCACGGAGTCCGGAATCCTGGTACCAATCAACGACTCCCGCCCAAACGAAACCCTTATGAGCATCGAAGTGTTGCAAGAAGTTGGCTTCTGCTGTAGGTCGGCTCCGACCCCCATATGGTCGGCCGCGACCTCCTCTGCCCCTTCTCCGGTTATTGACGATGGTTGTGATGGTGCGAAAGCGGCCCCGATCGAGGTCGCCCTAGGTCACATCTTTTCCCTCTCATGTGTATTTCATGATCCTCCTTCCCCTTCTCCCATTTCACACTCAATAGATGCTATTAAGGGGGTGAAAGCCCCGTGGTTTGCGGATTTTGCCAATTATGTTGTAGGTGGCATTGTTCCGGATGGATTGACTTCCCAAGCTAAGAAGAAGTTCCTTCACGACGTCAAGCGCTACTATTGGGATGATCCTTACTTGTTCAAGCAAGGAAGTGATCACATCTTTAGACGTTGTGTGCCGGATGAGGAGATAGAGCGAGTCATACGTCATTGCCACACTCTTCCGACGGGAGGTCACGCTAAAGGATTCAAAACCACCGCGAAGATTCTTCAAAGTGGATTCTATTGGCCTACTATCTTCAAGGATGTGCAAGCTTATGTGACCACTTGTGAGGAATGTAAAAGGGCGGGAAACATTACATGGAGGAACGAGAACCCGCTCACCGGAATCTTGGAGGTGGAACTCTTTGATGTTTGGGGTATAGACTTCATGGGGCCCTTCCCCTCTTCGGGTCCCTACAAGTATATACTCGTGGCGGTTGATTATGTTTCCAAGTGGGTTGAAGCCGTAGCTGATCGGTCCGGGTGTGGTGGTCAAAATTTAAATTTATAAACCGAACCTCAATTGTAGTAAAGAGGTAGGGTGTCGAACACACGGGAGTTCGTGCGTTGAGAGTACCCGAAAGACTAAAAAGAGGTAAAAGAAAGGCAAAACGAGGAAAAAAAACAAGAGAAATCACCTCGGACCGACACAGGTCACTTCGGTCCGAGGGTGGATCGAGGTCAATTTCGCCGGGACCGACTTACACTACGTCGGGCCCGATGTACTGGGGAACTCGGTCTTACTCAAATAGTAGATCGGTCTTGGGTTTTTGGGTTCCTTCCCTAACTAGACTTGGGTAAATCCACCCCAACTCAGCCAATAAGTGTTGATCCTTGTGAGATCGAGGTTGCTAGCCTTCGATCCCTCCACTCTACACTTCGACCCAAGGGAGTTTTCACTCTCCTTCGATGTTAGGTCTAGTGATGGGTTAGAGATCACTTTCTCTTACTCTTACCAATCACAAGCCCTATGTCCCTTGTTTCCACAAAAGAATTGAAGCTTAGTGTAGAGAGGATTCATAGCTCAAGCACTCAAAGGCTATGGAATTGGGGTTTCCTACCCAATCCTAGCTAGGGGTTTCCCCCATAGCCCAAGACTATGGAATCTACTCCATAAAGGAAGAGTAAAAAGCAATCAAATGGAAAAGCAAGCAAATCTCAATCATCAATCTCAAATCAAACTCAAATTGCATTCAAATCTCAAAGGGTTCACAAGATCCAAGTCTTAATTCTACTAAAACCAAAGCAAATCAAGTACAAACTCACTAAAACTCTCTCTAGCTCCACCGATTTCCTCCTCTTCTCCTTCTCCTCTCTTCTCCTTGCTCTCCAAGTCTTCCTTGAGCCTTTGAGAGTGATTTGGTGTGGGATTGTTGTTGGATGATCTCTAATCTCTCTCTAATTATCCTTTTCTCTTGATTGGGGACCAAGGAATTCCAAATTAGAAGAAGGGCAAAATTGAAAGATCACAACATTTGTGCCTTGGAGCCTAATCTTCACAATTGCCGACTTAGATCGACACGCTGGGGACCTCGGGCCCGACGTTGGGAACTTCGGTCCGAGCCTCTGGTTGCTCGAACTCGGGCCCGATTTGGTGGTACTCGGTCCTGGGCCTCGATCCTTGTCTCTTCTTGGTTTTCCTTTGGTTCCTCTTCGATCTTTGCATGGCTCTTCCGTTCCTTAGCTCCCTTGCTTAGCTCCTCCTTAGATGCTCCTCCAAAACGTCCTCAAATGCGCCATTTTACCTACAAAACATAACAAACTCGCATAGTTTCCGAATCTTAAAGAAAACCGGGAACTAAGCTAAAAAGGAACGAAACTACCAAAGAAGGAAATGAAAAACACATATTTACAAGGGGAATTAACTACTAAAACACCACCAAAATGAGAGACATCAGAATACCCCATACTTAAACTTGCTTGTCCTCAAGCAATAACAACATAAGCAAGACCGAAGCACAATCTTCAAGTAAAGCCTCATATGAAAAATCAAGTAAGAACAAGTGATAGACATGCTAGCAAGATTACGTCATCACACATGATCAAGTGTTCAAGGAATAAAGTCTAATGCAACAAATCCTCACTTTAGGGATGTGAAAATGTGTATCACTCATCATGTGTTTAGACTTGAAAATGAACACTCATACTCAAAAATCATGCAAGTAAAGACTTTACCATTGAAACTAATATCACTAATTCCTCCACCTAGAGATGCCTATTACAATGCACACAAAGAATATGAACTTGGCTCAATGGAGGTCCTCAAAGAGGTTCCATTCGGCCGGGTTGTAATGGGGCTTTTGGTATTTTTCAAGGTGGGAATAATTTTGGTCTTGTGGTGCTTATAATGGGGATTCAACTTTCTAGTCTCTCACCAACTTCACCAATTTCTTCCTCTTTCAACTTCACACTCCCAAAAGACTTTGATTTTTCTCCTTTTCTTTTTTTTTTCAACCCACTTTTCACTAAACATTCCACTTCATCTTTGCACTAAACTTTTTGTTGGATTTTTCACACTTTTTCCACTAAGGATCGACTTGCACTAACTCGGGCCCGATGTGCACTTTAACTCGGTCGGTACCTTTTTCTTCACTTAAGCACTTTGCTTTCAATCCACTAATTTTTCCAACTTTTTTTTCTTTTCTTTTTCACTAAAGATGCATTACCCACTTGGTTTATAACTCCATTTCTTACCCTTCACCAAAGAGAATCTCAACTCTCCAAATACATTCCAAAACCTCTCACTAAAGTCCAATCCCATAAGGGTCAAGTCATATAGGCTAGGAATCATATTTTTGAGGAGTTTCAAACAAAGGTCTAAGGCTAAAACGGGGCTACAAACAACGGTTTATCTTCAAGGTAGGATATGGAATATTTTGTGACTAAATGAAATAAAGTTCAAATCAATGTGACAAAGCATAGAACAATTCTCATATTGGCCTTGGAAAATAGATAAACACCTCAATAGCAAGTTTTACTAAGCATGCATGAGCTAATTCACACAAGAAAATGAGGGATATGCAATATGAACAAATATCCCTAAAATGGCCAAAAATCATCTCACAAGGTTCACTCTAGCTTAGTTGCATCAAAACTCATCCAAGAACTCATCTGCTCAATAAAAACATGCAAGATATCACATCACATTAAAAACAACATCCATTTAGAGGCTAAACTATCCAAAAATATGCAAAGGACTTTACATGCTCACATCATCATTAGCCCTCATATGGACATCTAAGATGGGAATTCCTAGTCCAAAATCAAAATATTTTTAACATTTTTCACACAATTTTCAAATTTTTATGGATCTTTGCAAAAATTTTCTCAAACAAAGCAAACAAACTCATCCACTCATACCATAAAATTCAATCATCATCATGCATCACATCATGCCACTAACCCAAAATGAAACATCCCTTAAACAAACACAAAAGAAAACACATGAAACTACACATGGAACTATAAGCTACTAACCCACCCCATACTTAAAATTTTGATGTCCTCATCAAAAGAAATCAAAACTCAAAAGTAAAGAGAAAAGTAAAGAGAGCTCACAATTTCCTTATTCTTGAATGGCTTGTTGAGGCTTAGTTCGGGGGGTGACCACGGCGTCTCCTTTGGGGTCGTGCTTGCCGCTCGCGCTCATACACTTGGTCGTAGAAAGGGTCTTGACTTGGCGGTTGAATTTGTGGGGCGGGACGCATTGATCTTCACGGGAAGAGAAGTTCCCGGTCATCCACTCATTGAAACTCTCTTGGACGCTCCATCTTTGGTCCTCGGCCGCCCTCAAGTCATCCACATCACGTCTCGTGTAGGCTATGTTGCGGTTCACCTCATCAAATTGAGCTTGGAAGTCTTCTTGGTGGTGGAAAAGTTGTTGTTGTTGGAAATTGAGGTTTTGTTGTTGTAGATTGATTTGGCGTGCCTCTTGAAGTATGCTTGATTGTTGAAGTTGGAGATGCGCCATTTGGTTGGCCAAGAAGTTCATGTCCACCGATTGTTGAGGCTCGGGGAACACCATTCCGGGCCCATACCATTGGGCATACGCTTCATACCCTCCATAGCTCGGTGGTGCTTGTTGTGCTCCACTTCCCTCACCCCTCTTAAATCGGCTCGGGACCAGATCGGGCAAAAAGACGTCGGACCGACGTTGGTGGACGTCGGACCCGACATGGGATGCACCTCGGTCTAGTAGTGTTGGGGCGTGGTCGGTGAACAAATTGTGGTAACCACCTTCTTCTTCTTCTTCTCCATCTCTAGGCAAGTCCACGTCCATGTCATCTCTTCTCACGAACTCATATTGGTTAGGCTCCTCTTCTTCGGTGTCCGGGTAAGCTTGAGGAGTAGTGAAACGAATGTGTTGTGCTTGTCTCCTACACTCAAGTGTCCCCTCCGGCTCTCCATATGGATTCTCCTTGCCCACCCACACTTGGTACCAATTGTAGTAGCTTGTGAGGTTGAAGAGACGTGGCCCCAAGGGAATGTGCACCTTGTCGAAGTTGGAGTGTGGGGCTAGGTATGTGGTGGCACCGGTCACTTGCTTCTCTTTGATAATGTTGGCCTTCTTGAAGTACTTTAGGTCCATGAACTCTACACCATTAGGGGCCGGCGTGTAGGTAGACAAGTCCAGCTCAAGACGATGAGCCAAACGGGCTATCATGCCTCCAAAATAGATCCATGAGGAACTTTGGAAATCCCTCACCATCTTCACCCATTCCCATGCGAGGTTCATTGGCTTCTCATTCTCAAACAACATCTCATAGAGTAGCATGGCTTCCTCCTTCATTGGCTTGCTCAACTCGTGCCTAGCAAAAATGGAACAACCCAAGGCTCGGATCATGACTCGGAAGAGTGGATTTGCTATCTCATTTGTTGATGCACCTTTCCTCATCTCGCTTCTTCCGGCTACAAACCTCCAAAGATAGTCCACCTTCTCATTATCAACATAGGCCTCTTCTCTCGGAAATGGGAACCCAAAGTAGTGCGCCAAGTTCCGGCGAGAGAGTTCGTGCAACTCGTTGCCCATTTGGAAGGAAATCATGCCTTCACTCTCGACCCCTTCATAGGTGCACTTGAACGACGCCATAAACTCGGACATCAAGGTGGGATAATGAGTGTTGTTCCACCTTAGCAAGACGTTGAGCCCAATATGAGAGTAGCACCGAATAAGAGCCTCATCCATGCTCATCTTTTGAATAGACTCCCAATCTAACCACCGAGTGTGGTGAGATAGACCCATGAGTCGCTCATACTCTCTAGCCACATCATCATCTTCGAAACGCACATCGTCCATCCTTTGGACCCTCTTGGACGACTTCTTGGACTTTCTTGTTGCTTTCTCCATCCTTGAAGAAGATGCTCGGGTAGTCATGGTACCTACACACAATCAAAGCAAAGAACTCCAAGATAAAATCTATACAATCACAACAATATCACAAGCTTCCACAACAAACAACTCATCATGCAAGGAAATGACCCCATACTTGTTCTTAACACACTCTATCCACAAAATCCAATCATGCATGAGCCAAGAATCACATAACAATGGTCAAGCTACAAGATATATCATGATAAACATGCTATAACCAAATATCAAGCTCATGAATCCCTAAGTTCACACAAGAGAAAATTGAAAAGCATAGGACCGACGAACAAAAGACATCGGGTCCGAGGTTCTCAACCTCGGTCCGAGTCTTGGACCGACATGCAACATCGGTCCCGAGGTTCTGGGTACCTCGGACCGACTCTAATCCGACTTTTCTTCCTAGTTTCATCCATAAAACACTCTATCATGCTCCTAAAATCCAAAATCAACCATTTCTCATCATCAATCGAAGTTCCAAGTAGGTTTTAGGAACAATTAAGCACAAATTTCACAATGCATGCGAATCACCAGGGATGCTCAAGGTCTAAGCTCACTCAATCATGGCAAATCTCAAATCTAGCAATGAAAGCATGAAATTCTCAAGGAATCAAGTAGAGATTGAGATTCACATACCAAATATTGAAGAAACAAAGACTTCTAGCAATCAACTTCTTAGAACTCAAATTTCTCTTCTAGATCTAGAAGAGGGATGAAGATCTATGGGATTTTGTTGGGATTTTTGGCCTTTGGATCGATGTTTGAGGATGCTAGGGGTATGGATCGAGATTTGTGGTGAGATTTGCTTGAGGTTCGAGTATGGTGGAGGGATGGATCGATTTGGGGGTTTTGAAGGGGACTTGGTATTTTGGGAAGGTATTTATGGGGGTGATGTGTGTTTGGTATGGGAAAGGGGGCTTAAATGTTGTAGAAGACAAAGTTAGGTCAGAAGGGTATAATAGGAATTTTGTCCAAAGTCAAGTCTAAAGTGGACCGGCAATACTGGACAGACGTTAGGGACCTCGGGCCCGAGGTACTGGGTACCTCGGTCCTACCCGTTTTGGTTTCCTAAAAATCCCTTGTCTTGGCAATGTCCTAACCACAAGTCTTTGCATCATTTCCACAAATATCACACATGATCATGAAGCTCACATAACACACAATTCCACAAAACACATGCTAAAGAGAGTTTAGAAAGAATCTAAGCTAAGGCAAAGAAAAACAAACTAGAAACTACGAAAATGAACCTACTAAACTCGGGTTGCCTCCCGAGGAGCGCTTCTTTTAAGTCACTAGCTTGACTTCTAACCTCTACCCTTCAAGGAGGGTGAAAAACGGTGAATTGATCCTCCTTGCCATATGCATCTCCACACTCCTCATAACCGAAGTGCCACCACTTATGTTTGATGAAAGTGTGGCCTCCAAATTCTCCATCATTCTTCTCCTCCAAAATGTAGGTTGGCATCTCTTGCATCTTCTCGACTTGCTTTTCATCACCTACACCACAAAAATCTAAAGAATTTCTAGGGGACTCAATGACATCATAACTCAATTCTTCTTGCAAATCACTCAAGCAAAGGTAATCATCCTCTAGACCCTCTTTCAAATCACTTAAACAAATGTAAGAGTCGCCCACATCAAAAGGATATAGATTAGGATACTCTTTATGGCTTCTCGGGCTATCTCCATCTCTTGGCTCTTCATGGACTTGAACATTGACCATGTCATGGTCTCTCAATGGTGCTTCTTCTTCTCTTGTGGGTTCCAACTCCTCTCTCTTGCGCTTGGCACTTTCCTCTAGCTTCAAGATCGCCAACGCATCCGGTTCATTAAGGGCCTTGTTGAAATGGAACTCCACTTTTTCCTCGCCAATCTTGAAAGTGACTTTCCCATTCCTTACACCGAATTTGGCACCCGCCGTAGCTAGAAACGGCCTTCCGAGAATAATGGGCACCATCGGATCTTCTTTCATGTCGAGGATCACAAAATCATCGGGCACAAAATACCTCCCAACTCTAACCGGGACGTCATCTAGAATTCCGGTGGCCTTTGTTGATGAACCATCGGCCATAGTAAGACTCATATCAACCGGTTTCATATCTCCGAGGTTAGCCCTTCTCCATATGCTCATGGGCATAACCGATATGCTTGCTCCTAAATCACAAAGAGCCTTGAAGTTTTGGGATCCAATCCCCACGGTGATGGCAAATCTTCCGGGATCACCTAGCTTTTGAGGTAGCTCCAAGATCTTCACCTCATCTTGCATCTCTACAATTGACCTCTTCTTGCTCAAGATTTCCTTCAAGAACTTTGCATAGGATGGCATCTCACTTAGAGCATCGGTGAATGGAATGGTGATGTTCAAGCCTTGCAAAAGCTTCAAGAACCGCTTAAACTTGCCCTCAACAATCTCCTTGGGCTTCTTCAAAGGATATGGAAGAGTTGTAACACCTTGCTTCTTGCTTGAATCCATCTCCTTGGATCGATCTTGATCACTCTCAACATTTTCGGCTTGGTTCGGCTTCGGAGTGACCTCGGGACCGACTTCAGGAATCTCGGTCCTGGGGCAGAGAATTTCTGGGCACGTCGGGCCGACTTCAAGGCATGTCGGGCCCGAGTTATGCTCAACCTCGGTCCAACTCAGGGGACCTCCTCCGTCTACTGGATCGACATCTGGGCACGTCGGGCCCGAGGTGCTGGGAACCTCGGTCCGACCTTCTTCTCTTGTCCTTGGAACGTGTGGCTCGAGCAAACTCCGTCCACTCCTCAATCCTATGGCTCGAACTTCATTTTGTTGTTGTTGAGCACGGGGATTCTCCTCGGGTCGGCCCGGGAGTCTCCCTTCCTCTCTTGGAAGTTGATTCGCCATGTGAACAAATTGGTTGTCCACTTGCCTTCTCCAAACACCCAATTTGTTGAATTGATCATCAAATTTTCTCTCCATGTTGGTGACTTGATTCTTCAAATCTTGAGCCCATGGTGGTGTTTGCTCATAGAATCCCGGAGGTCGGTATGGTGGTGATTGGGCCCTTGGCTCGTTTTGGTTGAAGTTGTTGTTGTAGCCACTAGCTTGGCCTTGGTTCCACCTTCCTCCATTGTTGAAATTGGCTCTCCCTCCGAAATTCCTTTGAACATAGTGAGCCTCCTCAATTTGCTCGGCCAATCGGACTTGGCGCTCATTTGGGCAATCTTGGGCTCCATGCTTCAAAGAACCACACTCTTCACAAGCTCTTGTGTTTTGTTGGAGATGACCCATCTTCCTCCTCATCTTGTTCAACTCATCCTCCAAGAATTGGATCTTCACATCTTTATCCACCTCTTCACTTTTTGGATCATAGAGCCTCTTCGGACCGTCTCCATGGATTCTCACTTCCTTGTTCACTTGATTGACTCCATACATGGCCTCATAATCGGAGAGCTTGTCTAGCAACTCCCACGCTTGCTCCGGAGGCAAGTCAATGAACCCACAATCGGTATGAAGGTTCAATTTATCCTTGGTCGCGGGGTTGATTCCTTGGAAGAAAATGTCTTGAAGGACATAAGGTTGTTGCCCATGCGTTGGACACGCCCTCAACATTTCCTTGAACCGATCCCAAGCCTCGAAGAGTGGCTCGTGGGCTCCTTGTTGAAAGCTTGCTATCTTCCTTCTAAGCTCCGTCGTCTTGATGGGCGGAAAGAACTTCATCAAGAATGCTTCATTGAGATCCCTCCATGATGTGATTAAACGAGGTGCTTGACTCTCCAACCAATGCAACGCCTTGCCTCCCAACGACCACTTGAAGGCTTTGAGTAGCACGTACTTAAGTGTCTCGTCATCCGTCGAGATGGTCTCACATAGGTCTTTGAATTGCTTCACATGCTCGATCGGGCACTCATTCGGTCTTCCTTGAAATTGCTCTCTCTTGATGAGTGAGATAAATTGAGTTTTGATCTTAAAATTCTTTGACACCTCCGGCAAGACGATGGCCGGTTCGGGCACCTTCAACTCCGGATGCATGTATTGTCTAGCATTCCGGGGTTGAGTGTTGATTTGAGCCTCCAATCTCATCCTTTGCTCACGCTCTCTACGGGCCTCGGCATCTCGGTTCGCCATTTCAAGTTGCATTCGAGCCATGTCGGCTCTCATCCTTTCAACCTCCTCATCACGGGCTTGGTCCGCCATCCTCTTCTTCTTTCGGGCTTGCTTTAGAATACTCTCCGGGTCACACACAAAATCAATATCAAGTGTTCCTCGGACGGAACGAGCTCGCATGCACCTACAACCAAAGACACAAACAAAACCGAATCAAAACAAACAAGGGGTTTGGGCTAGTCCCTCACCCAAATCACTACCAAATCAAAGACTCAACAAAAGATGGGTACCTCAAACAAGTAGAACTCCCCGGCAACGGCGCCAAAATTCTGATCGGTCCGGGTGTGGTGGTCAAAATTTAAATTTATAAACCGAACCTCAATTGTAGTAAAGAGGTAGGGTGTCGAACACACGGGAGTTCGTGCGTTGAGAGTACCCGAAAGACTAAAAAGAGGTAAAAGAAAGGCAAAACGAGGAAAAAAAAACAAGAGAAATCACCTCGGACCGACACAGGTCACTTCGGTCCGAGGGTGGATCGAGGTCAATTTCGCCGGGACCGACTTACACTACGTCGGGCCCGATGTACTGGGGAACTCGGTCTTACTCAAATAGTAGATCGGTCTTGGGTTTTTGGGTTCCTTCCCTAACTAGACTTGGGTAATTCCACCCCAACTCAGCCAATAAGTGTTGATCCTTGTGAGATCGAGGTTGCTAGCCTTCGATCCCTCCACTCTACACTTCGACCCAAGGGAGTTTTCACTCTCCTTCGATGTTAGGTCTAGTGATGGGTTAGAGATCACTTTCGCTTACTCTTACCAATCACAAGCCCTATGTCCCTTGTTTCCACAAAAGAATTGAAGCTTAGTGTAGAGAGGATTCATAGCTCAAGTACTCAAAGGCTATGGAATTGGGGTTTCCTACCCAATCCTAGCTAGGGGTTTCCCCCATAGCCCAAGACTATGGAATCTACTCCATAAAGGAAGAGTAAAAAGCAATCAAATGGAAAAGCAAGCAAATCTCAATCATCAATCTCAAATCAAACTCAAATTGCATTCAAATCTCAAAGGGTTCACAAGATCCAAGTCTTAATTCTACTAAAACCAAAGCAAATCAAGTACAAACTCACTAAAACTCTCTCTAGCTCCACCGATTTCCTCCTCTTCTCCTTCTCCTCTCTTCTCCTTGCTCTCCAAGTCTTCCTTGAGCCTTTGAGAGTGATTTGGTGTGGGATTGTTGTTGGATGATCTCTAATCTCTCTCTAATTATCCTTTTCTCTTGATTGGGGACCAAGGAATTCCAAATTAGAAGAAGGGCAAAATTGGAAGATCACAACATTTGTGCCTTGGAGCCTAATCTTCACAATTGCCGACTTAGATCGACACGCTGGGGACCTCGGGCCCGACGTTGGGAACGTCGGTCCGAGCCTCTGGTTGCTCGAACTCGGGCCCGATTTGGTGGTACTCGGTCCTGGGCCTCGATCCTTGTCTCTTCTTGGTTTTCCTTTGGTTCCTCTTCGATCTTTGCATGGCTCTTCCGTTCCTTAGCTCCCTTGCTTAGCTCCTCCTTAGATGCTCCTCCAAAACGTCCTCAAATGCGCCATTTTACCTGCAAAACATAACAAACTCGCATAGTTTCCGAATCTTAAAGAAAACCGGGAACTAAGCTAAAAAGGAACGAAACTAACAAAGAAGGGAATGAAAAACACATATTTACAAGGGAAATTAACTACTAAAACACCACCAAAATGAGAGACATCAGTAGCCACAAAAACAAATGATGCACGAGTGGTGGCTAAGTTCATGAAGACCAACATCTTCCCCCGCTTTGGTGTCCCCCGAGTTCTCATTAGTGATGGTGGTTCACATTTCATTGAGAGGAGCTTTGAATCTCTTTTGACCAAGTATGGGGTATCTCACAAGGTGGCCACACCTTACCATCCCCAAACTAGCGGTCAAGTGGAGGTTTCTAATCGGCAAATCAAGAGCATTCTTGAAAAAACGGTGTCTCGCTCAAGAAAAGATTGGTCCTCTAAGCTTGATGATGCTTTATGGGCATACCACACCGCCTACAAGACACCACTCTGCACCACCTCTTTCAATCTAGTGTATGGCAAGTCATGTCACTTGCCCGTTGAGCTTAAACATAGGGCTTTATGGGCTCTCAAGGAGCTCAACATGGACCTCGACGCGGCCGGAGCAAAAAGGTTCATGGACTTACAAGAGCTAGAGGAATTGAGGCTTAAGGCATATGAAAACTCAAGGATCTATAAGGAGAAAACAAAGGGGTGGCATGATAGAAAGCTTGTGCCCAAAAACATTAAGGAAGGTGACCGAGTACTTCTCTTCAACTCTAAGCTTCGCCTCTTTCCCGGGAAATTGAGAACCCGATGGAGTGGACCGTTTACGGTTCATCGTATGTACTCTCACGGGGCGGCCGACCTCATAGATGACAATGGAGGAATTTTCAAGGTCAATGGTCACCGATTGAAGAAGTATTATGAGAAGGTGGAACCCGATGAAGAAATCCGAGCCACTTGGGCTCTCACCACCGCCACCTAGCTAAGGTACCCCTCGTCTAGCTCAAAGACGTTAAAGAAAGCGCTTTTCGGGAGGCAACCCGTTCTTTTCCTTTCTCAGTCTAGATAGGTAGTTTGCATTGCATTTCCATAAGTATTTTGTAGGAACCCGAGGCTTTGGTCGGGTGCAAGAAGTTGAGGGCGAACAAACAAAGTGGTGGAAAGTTCTCTGGATATGGTCGGCGCCGACCCCCCTTTGGTCGTGGCCGACCACTTCTGGCGAAAGGTAGAAATTGTGTAAAAATTTCGGGAAATTACAAGTAAGCCCCTGAACTTTTTCTTTACAATTTTTTATCCCTTCCCCACCTCTTTTTACTCATCACCCACGACCTAAGCTCTCATTCACACAACCCCGCCCATTGTTGAACTCCTTCAAGCTCTCATCCATCCCTTTTGCTCCATAAACCACTAGATCTACCTCCTTTCTTCCAAATTCCACCAAAATCCTTCCTAATCTTCCTTCCTCTACCCAAATCCACCACAAAATCCCAGAAATTTCGAACTACCCATACCCAAAACCCACGACCCCGACCTCTCAAAACCTTGGCTTCGACCCCTATTTTGCTTGCATTCATCTTGTTTAACACTCTTTTGGTATGTTCTTCTACTCCCTTGCTCTTATATTCAAGTTTACTTGAGTAATTTTGAGGGTTTAGTTTGAAATCTAGATTTGGGTGTTCTTGAGCTTGAATGTTGAAATTTGGGTTTATGTGCTTAGATCTACATGTTTGGTTGAGGATTGTTGAGTTTTTGCATGATTTCTTGCTTGATCTATGATTATTTGGGTGATTTTGGGTCAATAGAATTTTTCTAGGATTTTTGGTAGCCTTTAACGTGATTAAACTGAATTGTTCGAATATGGGCTAGCTGCTACAGGTCGGCGCCGACCCCCCTTGGGTCGTCCACGACCTCCGCCAGAATTTGAAGATTGTCCGTTGCTTGTTTTGGCGCGTACTTGCGTATGCACGAGCTTCCATGGGTCGTCCCCGACCCCGGATGCCTCGTGATCTCTTTGAAAACATGATATTTGACTTGTTCTTGCCATGATTTGATTGATTAAACCATGAGTCTTGCCCACTTCTTGCCTATTTTTCATGACTATGCATACTTGGTTGAGAATTTTCATGTGAACTTGAAGGTGTGTGTTTCTTGCAAGTATGGGGTGACTTTGTGGTGATTATTTGAGTCCCTCTTATGTGGTGTTTGTGTTCTTTGAGTTGGAGATTACCTTGGAAGTTTCTTGTTGATTTTGTAGGAAAATGGCATCATCTTCAAGGGCGACCAAGACACAAAAGAAGGGCAAGAATGTGGCGGTGATGGATGACGTGGTGATGACAGACGAAGGGCAAATGCAACTCTATGAGAACATGATGGAGGAAACGGTGAAGGCGCGGTCCTACTATCAAGAGTCGCACGTGAGCCTCCATGTGCATTCGGCGGTGGACGAGGCGTTCCGTTTGGTTGGAGCCGATAGACTCATTGATGACCCCGTCCCGAGGCACTACCCGGCGCTTACTTGTGAGTTCGCCGCCACCCTCACCATCTCGGGGCCACACCAAGCGGACTTTGGTAAGACCAAGATCGAATTTCAAATTGGCGGGAAGAAGCACGCTACCACTATTACCAAGCTCAACAAGATGCTAGGCTTCCCTTCACCATCGGGAACCTACGCCTTAAAAGACTTCCCCGTTCAACGGATGTGGACTTACCTCGCCGGTAAAGTAGAAACCACGAGCAACCCACATGCTCGGGATATTGCTAGCCCGGTCTTCAAGGTGATCTTGCGCATTCTTGGCGCCGCTATTTGGTGCAAGTACGAGCTCTCTCACCCCACCTTGCGAGAGCTCGTATGCTTGTCCTCCATCCTCTTCACCGACACTCCCACAATCAACTTTGCCTATGAGTTCGTCCACAACATCATCAACCAACGAAAGAACCCGAAGTATAGCATGTGTGGTTGGTTAGTAGTCCTCATTGCCCAAGCCCTCAAGGTCGATCTTGCCCGCTACAACTCCAAGCCCGTGACCCGTATGGGTGTCCGGTACTACTTGAATGCCAGGGTGGTTGAGTGGAGCGATGAGATCGGCTACTTCACCACTCCTACCGGCGTCACTCACAAAGTGCGCCTCAATGATGAAAATTGTGAGTTGTTCTACCTCCCTAATTGGTATGAAGCTTGGGCACCCTCGGCAAAGCCCTCCCCCTATTCCCAACTCCTCTTGGACGATGAGCATGCAAGACGACTGCCGAGTCGGTTCCCGAGAGATGGCTCAACCTCGCGCATAAGGCAAAAGCGAGCAAGGAGAGACTCCCTGGAGGTGGTCGGCGCCGACCATACTAAGGTCGGCCACGACCACTTCCAGCAAGGTGGTTCTTCACAAGATGGGGTCGGCTCCGGGTATTTTGGGGTCGGCGGCGAGGCAAGGCAGGGGAGCGGCGATCCTATGGACTACACGATGGGTCCTCAAGCCGAAATGTTCCCGTACTCCTCCATTCCCTGCGGATTTGAGTGGTCCGGTGGTCCCCACTTTGAGCCTCAAGGTGGCGCATCTAGCTCTCAAGTTCCTCCGACCATGGACATGCTCAACGCCAAGATGGACGCCCTCGACATTTAACAAAACTTCTTGCACTCCACCATCCAACACCACCACAACCAAACCTTGACCCATTTCCAAGATGTAACTCGAGGCTTCGACAACTTCCGGGATGAGTACAATGAAGACCGCCAAGCCCAATTTGCCTACAATGCTTGCCTTGCTCAAAAGATGTTCCCGGAGTCTCCATCCCCTCAACCTCCTCAAAGATGAACCTTCTCCAACAATGCTCCGAACCCAAGTTAGTTTCTCTTTTCCCTCTCTTTACTTTTTAATCAATGGGGACATTGATGTTTTAAGTATGGGGTGGTTTGGGAGATACTACTTGTTTGTGTTATGTGTTTCTGTGTTTGTGTGTGCATTTGCATGTGTGTATGTGTGTGTGTGTGTGTTTGCATGATTGAGTCTTTTCTTTTTGATTTTCATGATGAATGAATACCTTTGTCAAGATGTCCTAGGATAGTAATGATTTGCATCATCATGTAATTCCTTGTAACTTGCTTCGAAAGATTGCCCTGCATGACTTTGATTTTCGAATTTTGAGCATATAATGGACATTGAGCATGCATGATTCTAAGTGAAAAGCAATCTAACAAAGTGAACCTAAGTGAGAAATCTTTTGGCTACAAGGAATGTATGTTTTATTCCTTGGTTTTTCATGTGTGATTTTTACTCTTCCAAATGCATTTATCACTTGACAATGGCATGCTTATTTGAAATTTGAAACCAATGAAGATGTATTCATGACTTGTCAAATCAAATGATATTGAACTTATTTTCAGTAGCCCATTTCTCTCCTTTTTATCCCACCTATACATGATCCCTTGATTTGAAGCCCCTTGTTTGAGCCTAAAGCCTTATTTTTAGCTCCACAAAAGTATCCTAGCCATTATAAGCTTGACCTCATTAATCCGGGAATTAGGACTTAGAGTGGATTGTGATGTTGATGTGGATAAGGGGTGAAGGTGAAGAGATTGTGATGGTAGAAATGGAAAGAGTTGTCTCAAGAGAAGAAAAAGAACCAAGAAAGATGAAGTGTTGGCTCGGTATGCACAAATGTAAGTGAAAAATACGCCCCCTTCTGTGGGTCGGAGCTGACCACCTTTAGGTCGTGGCCGACCCCCACCAGCCCCTTTGAAAAAAAAATGTGGTTTTTGAATAAGTGCTAGAGTCGATGCTTCTTCGCAAAGAAAAGACGAAGAAATAGGCGAAGTAATGTGTGCTTTGAAAGTCAAAAGCGTTTGGTGTTTGGAGGAAGAAAGAAGAAGTTGGTTGAGTGTAGTTGAGTTTTGAAGTCTAGGAGTCTAGGTTCCTCGATTCATTAGCACCACAAGACCAAACTATTCCACACCCTTCGAAATACCGAGCCCCATTACAACCCGGCTGAATGGAACTTCTTTGAAGGCTTCATTGAGCCACCTAAGTTCTTTTGATGATTTAACTTGTTTTGATTTCTTCGGTGGAGAATTTTGAATATAATTTCCATTGTCTATGAGGTATTTCATTTGGAATTGAAATTGAGTGCTTGATTGATACATCCTAAACACTTGAAAATGAGTGAAACACGTTAGCCTTGTGAGGTTGGATTGTTATTGCTTGGAATTTACACATGTATGCTATGATATTGAAATTGTTTGCTCATTGTTCTACTTGCGCTTATTTTTCTTTGAAGGCATTCTTTGAGCTTGTTACTTGGTCTTGATGCATGTGAGTGATTGCTTGAGGACAAGCAAGCTTAAGTATGGGGTATTTTGATGTCGTGCTTTTTATTAGATTTCTCAGGTAGTTTTCTAGTTTGTTTTGCATATTTTCCCTTGTGTTTGTGAGTTTTGCATAAGATTTCACCTCTCTTTCGAGGGTTGGAGTCGTTTGTGTGTTGTTTCATGTTGTGTAGGTATTTGGAGCCTTTTGGAGAAGTTTTTCATGCATTTTCGGAGCTTTCTAGGAACCGTTAGTTTTCGAGAGTCAAGTCGTCAAAGAACCAAGGACCAAAGTTGCAACCAAGTGAGCCTCAAAGAAGTACAAGGAACTCAAGAGAATCAAGGAGCAAAATGGAGGAAACGCCCAACAAAAGACCGATCAATTGGAGCAAGAACGGAACGAAAACGAGAAAAGATCCCGTCTCCTACAGGTGGTCGGCGCCGACCCCCTTATGGTCGTGGCCGACCCCTCTCAGCATTTAGTAATTCTTGCCGCCCAAGTAACGTTTTTAACGGGATTTTCGAAACCCGAAAAAGGAGGGCGGCTGTTGTAGAGCTGTGGCAGGGATGTGGCAGTGGAGGAAGGTTCCTTTTGTTGACTTTTGTGGGATGCTACAAAACCCCCATTTTGTCTCCCTTTCTAGCTAGCTTTTCTTCTTGGAAAAGGCTCAAAGGTTAGGGTGGAGAGAGGAGAGTTGGCTGAGAGGAAGAAGGAGAAGGAAGAATAAGAAAACGTGAAGAAGAAGAAGAGGAAGCTGTGGGAGAGAGAGAGAGAGAGAGAGAGAGAGAGAGAGAGAGAGAGAGAGAGAGAGAGAGAGAGAGAGAGAGAGAGAGAATCTGTGTAAGGGAAAGTGGTGGGAAAGAGAGCTTGTTCTAGTTGTTGTTTTAGGAAGAAGGTAGAAGACAATGGTGTTTGAAGAAAGCTTGTGGGTTTGTTAAAGATTGTAAGTTTGGATCTTGTTTAATTGAAGTTGTTTGCTTTGGATGATGTCTTTCTCCCCTCTTTTCTTGTTTGTGTGTGTGATGATGTACATGTGAGTAGATAGCTTGCTAGGTGTGGGGTGAAACCCACCATGAAAGTGCATTTGAGACCTTGAGACCTAGATCCATGCTTAATTTGTAATCTTTGCCCCTAAATCCCCCTTGCATGCTTAAAACCCATAGCGAAAGTTGGGGAATGTTCTTGTTTGCAAACTAATTAAAAGATTATCTTGCTAATTAGGGACTGTCCGGGTTTGGACGAAAGTTAGAGCCCTAGAAAACAAGTTGGATTGCATGTTAATTTCTTTATGAAAGTCGAGATTTTAATGTGTTCTTTTGTGACGAAAGTCACCCATGAGATTATGAGTTGAGTTGGTCTTGTAATCATTGTTCGAATGCATGCTCGTGGTGTGGTGAATCCCCACCCCTAGTTGTTTTCCCCTGTTTTCCTAAACAAATCTTCGTGCCCAGAAAAGGTCGGCCGCGACCCCTTCCAGTAGGTGTTCCTAGTGTGTTTTTAAGTCCTGTTTTTGGTCGGCCACGACCTCCTTAGGGTCGGCTCCGACCTCCTCCCGAGACGTGTGTTCTGTGTTTGTTTGCTCGATTTGCTTTGTTTTGTTTTGTTTTGCTTTCGTAGTTTGATTGCTAGACTATAGATCTACTAACTCCCGTGGACGATCCTGACTTCGCTATACTCAGCGGGGTCTTGAAAAATTTATTTGTTAAGGTAAACCCTCTCAACAACAAACAAAGCAAATAAGGGAAACGAGTTCATTCAAAAGATCCACTCTAATATAATCACTCGATCATAGATTCATCCATTGACTTCATTCACACCTATGGTTAATTTCTATCCTGATCATTAACAACCGCAAGTCCACGGTCTAAGCAATTCTATAACTCTAGGCAAGGACGCTTAACCTAGAACTAGCATAGAGAACGTGAATATGCAGGATATAATATCAAACAATCAAGCAAAGAGGCAATTGCAAGATAAAACAATCAATTCTCTTCTTAATCCTAGTTGCATAGACAGCAGGTCTAGGTTAAGTTGTTTTCACAAATTAGTTTTGTCAACGGTCCAAACCTAATCAAACAGTAGAAACTCAATCAATTCAATAGGGTCGTGAGTCCTAAAGAAACAATCAACATTCATAAGATGGAGCACAAGAGAATTAATATTAACCAAAGGATAGAAATCAATTACCAAAACCTCACGAGTTCATACATTAGAGTTCTCCCTTGAACAAAGCCAAGGAGACTAGCTCTCCATAACTAAACTAAAAGAGAATTAATTTGAAAAAGAAGGTAGGAGGTAGAATATATATATGTAAAACCTAAGGCAGGCTCCTCCTAATATAGCCCAAGGAACATGCTCCCCGAGATAGATAAGGAAAGAGACAAAAGATAGAAAAGGAAAGAAGATAGAAAAATCTCGTCCGCTCCGGCTTCGGCATCACCGCGGTTACGTCGTCTCCACCGCGCCCGCGCTTTCGCGACAGAATAGGACTTCGTCTCTGGGCAGCCACCGTGGTCGCGTCGACTAATCTAGGGTTGTTCATTCGACCAAGACCGACCCGAACTGAGGAAACCGAACCAAACCCCGAGAACCGAACTCGGCAAAAATTGGAACCGAATTGGACTGGATCGGTTCGGTTCGGTTTCGGTTTTTTGGGTTTGGATTCGGTTTTGCTCGAATGGACCGAATTGTGTAGATTGGATTTTTTCATGATCCAAATAAAGAAAAAAAAACCGAAGTCCGATCCAATCCAAACGGAAACCGAACCATTTTTGGACCGAAATGGACCAAACTAAATCAAACCGAAATAGAACCGAAACGAACCGTTTCACAATTAGCTTCGTCCATCAGTATTTCACACAATATGAAGGAGAAAGCAAAAATCAAAATCAATACAGTTCATACACACAGACGACAGACTTGTCAATCTATTTATACAAACCAGTTCACACACTTCTACGTTTATGGGTGGTTTAATTCACACACTTCTACGTCTATGGGTGGGTGGGAAGGAGACTCACCGGTGAGTCACAATTAAGTCACAAGTGGAGGGGACAACGGAGTCAGGAGAATCAGATCTAGAGAGCGTCACGGCTCGCAGATCTGACGAGTCAAGGAGTCGGCAGAATCGCTGGTGGAGGGGACGACGGAAGGAGGAGACGACACCGTCGACGAGAGTACGAGACACAACCGCGTCGTCGTCAAAGGAGCGGAGCGGAGCGCCGATGAGAAGAGGCCGACGAGGCTGCTGTCAGTGTTGTGTGAGCGAAGTCACTCATGAAGGAGGCCGACGAGGCTGGCGGCTGTTGTGTTGAGCGAAGTCTTGAAGGAGGGCAGGCAGCGGGGTTGTACGAGTGAAGGAGAGAAGTACTCGAAGAAATTCAAGTCTTCAACCCCATTCAACCCCGTTTAGGCATTTTAGGTTTTTTTTAGTTCGGTTTATTCGGTTCTAGTGCGAACCGAACCGATCCAAACCGAAAACCGCACTTGTGAGAAACCAAAACCGCAGACCGACCCGAAGTATTCTGGATCGGTTCGGTTCACCCTGGATTGGTTCGGTTCTTCGGTTTGGATCGGTTCCTGCGATCCAATGAACAGACCTAGGCTAATCCGCGGTCGCAGAATCTGGACAAAATCACTAGCGTCACTTCAGAGGCTGTTTTGACCCTATTCGGATTGGAATCTGACTTTGTTGTAAAAATATGAATTGCAGTACTTCGAGTTATCTTTCCAATGGCACAAGAATCAGCTCAATCCGACCTCTGTAGCTCAAGATATAGCGTCCGCAAGCAAGAGGTGCCGCGTAGACAACTCAAAATGCCTTAAAACTCTTGATTCTTAATTTCTTGTGTCTTCGGCCTAGATATTACAATTAGCACAAACTCTAACCTAAACACACTTAATATAGCCCTAAAATACAAGAGTTAACCCATACAAACTAGGGCAAATCAAATGCCATCCATCTCAGACAGTATTATTTCTAAGTACCCTCCTATGATCTGGTATTGTACATTTACCTTTCGTTTGCATGATGCATGAGATGTTTGTTTTAACTATTGTTTACGCATGAATGATGCTCCCCCGGTTTGGGGATTGACTTTGTATGAATGATTATTTCTTGAATGCATGCTCTACTTTAAAATGCTATGCGATCCATGTATGCTTGGCCGAAAATGCATGATGTGTTGATATCCATGTTCACTATATCGCAAGTCTATTCATGCTCACTTACCACAAAGTATATACGTTACGCTTTCGAGCCTTCTAAAGTATACACAGTTGTTCTCCCCACGATAGCCTCCCCACGGGAGAAAACCTCTACAACCCTAAACCACCGGCCAAACACGGTCGAGAACCCCTCGTAGTCCTACGACTTTCGTCACTGAATACATAGCAATACCAACTGTACCTACACTAAGTGTCGCTAAGTTCCTAACAGCTAGCCTAAACGAGCCGTGCTTACGCTCGATCTCTATTCCGTTATGCTACTACAGAAGCGTCAATCCAAACGATAAGAAAGCGCCTAGAAACTGAAGCAGGAATTTACCACAAGTAATCATCAAACGAACAAAGATAATCCTAAGCAAACTAGTTAAAACGGCCCCGGAGGGCTAATATCCAATGTACTCCGACCACGACGGGTCGGTAAAAACCATTCAAAACGCCCCGAAGAGCTAAGAGTACCTCGACCACGATGGGTCGGCAAACTATCCAAAATGCCCCGAAAGGCTAAAGTATTAAGGCCATCACAGGCCAAATAAAGTCATGAAATCGCCACGCAAGGCACCAACAAAAAGTTTTTAAATCAACAAAAGTTGGGTAGAAGGAGCGGTGGTCTCACCGTCGTCAGCTGGTGGATGGGGTCCGTCGGTAGCAGGAGTGGGAGCAACGGTCATCAGGGCCTTACTAGTCGAAGCCATGGCAGGAGTAGGGGTGGTTGTGGCGATAGGGGTAGCATCCGGAGACACCGACTCTCGTGGGACTTTCTTGAAGAACCGCTTCCCTAGCACCTGCTGCCCCGGAGAAAAGGTGGTGTTTAACCTCTCAATTTCTTCCGCCAGGTCCCATTGACCCCTTGATCCCTCGGGCAGTTTCTCCAGCACCTCCACACGGGCTTTGAGGGAGTAGTAGGCTGCTATTCCCCATGCCTCCTCTCCGAAAGCCCCATTCTCTTCCTCCAAATCAGCCACCCGGGCCCAACTCTCCCTTAGACGGCGGCCCTGCTCGTCAGTCACCTTCTGCATCCTTTGCACCACCAGTTTTGACTCGTCAACAGCAGCACTAAGCTGGGCCTCCCACAGAGAAAGGAACTCCCTTTCTTCTTTCACTTTCTCCAAGACAGCGACTATCCCTTGAGCAATCTAGATAAGAGCATAGAAAAGTGTGAGAAGAGGCGGAAAGTGGAAACCCCTAGCGACAAGGTTGCGGGAGGAACATACCTTCAAGAAAAATTGGCACTAATGAAGAGTGGAATGGGGAAATAGTAGGACTAACAAAAACAATGCCTCTATCACTTTAATGTCACAAGCAAATGTCATGAATGAGGTCTTGACAAAGACACAATTTCAAATTCTAGAGTTAGAGATGCATAGAGAAATCACACACACAAAGCAAAGAAAGGACAAGGTCCTAGAAAGAGGCTAAAGAAGTGATCTCACTAGGTGCTCATTACCTAGAATTTCAACACTAGTCTACAACCTTAAGAGTCCACATGTTTATCCAAATATAAGTTAAGCAAATAAGTCATGATCATGCAAGGAAATAAGGGCTTCATCTATCCAAGCAAAGATATGGAATTTTCCAAGTCATGAATTTAACTCTGTTGAAGACAAGAGATTCTCTATGTAAGAGAATTGATGGCAACCTATTATGCATGAAATGTTTGGAATTTTGACAAATTTTTCAATTTTTTTGGATTTTTAGCATGCAAATATAATGGTAAATGTAAACATGAATGCAAGACAAGAATTGAAAGATGAATGCATTTATCTAGCATGAATTAACTAATACCCTCCCCCAAACTTAAACGTCACATTGTCCTCAATGTGAAAATGAATGCAAGAAGGAAGAGAAGAGGGACTCACCTTGTACTCATTGTGGAGGAGGAGGTGGAGGGAAGTGAGATTCCCACCAAGATGGAGGAAGAAGCTTTTTCTTGGAGGCCATGAGTGTTTGCTATGTGCCTACACACCACTAGACAAGAAAATTCCACAAGCACAAATAGCCAAATGTTGTCTCGGCAAGGACAACCACAAGTAAGCCTCAAACAACCAGGCAATCAAGCACTATCAAGCAAGAAACAACAAGCACTTAGCAACAACTACCCATCTTTCCACTTCTAGTTTTTATTCAATTTAACCTACAAACAAAGAAAAACTTGGGTTGCCTCCCAAGGAGCGCCTGTTTAAGGTCAATAGCTTGACCATGATGCCTTCTCAAATGCTGAGATCAATCATTGTTAACACACTTAATAACCTATCAAAACTTTGTGAACACATCTCACAAAGGTGTAAGTAGCCTAATGATGATTTAAAAATGAATAATATAGCATTTAAAAACCGTTTTAACCTATCAAATAAGCTAGCACTAATTTCATGAGATGGAATATGTTGAAACCAATTTTGTGTGGGTGGAGACTTCTCAAGATATATAAAATATGGATCAAAGCTTTTTTGAGCACTTTCCATAAACTCAACCACATAGTAATCTCTAGATTCTACTTTAGGCTCTAAACATAGTTTTTCATCATACACATCTTGAATGACAATGAGAGAGAAAATAGGGAAAAACTTACATGGGTATCTAAGATTGAGAGAGGAGATTCCCAAGTAGAGAACATAGGAGGAGGATCCATTGGTGAAGGACACACCTCAATGACGGAATCTTGCTTATTTCTTTCATCATCCTCTAATCCGTCGTCAAAGAACCTCTCATCCTCACATAGATCACCCATCTCTTTCAAAGCATCGAAACTCTCCATCTCATCACCCCGGGATCCATCAAGCTCGTTGAGTTCTAAGGGCTCATCCATGATGACAATGTCTTCATTTGGCACATCTAAGTCATGGTCATTGGATTCCAATGTGATGTCTCCCGCTTTCTCATAGAATGGGCAAGTGGTTGTTGAGTGGAGGGAAGATTGACACTTATCACAATGCTCCACAACCAAGCTATTAACTTTGTTGGCAAGATCCTCTACCAAACTCTCAAGATAAGCATAAGAAGTTTCATCCGGTTGAGGTGTAGGTGGAGATTCAACTTGCATACATTCATCGCTCATAAAGAAAAAGAAGTCCCAACACTCATCACTTCCCATATCCCATAATTTCCCCTTACTCATGTACATTGCCAAATCAAAAGTTGCAGGATTCATACCCTCAATTATGCACTTGCACAACTCAAACTTGTGGTATTGATAAATCCAAGCACCATGTTCTTGCACCACTTGTAGAAATCTAGAGAAGTACTCATGGAAGTGCTCATTTTCCCATTGATCAAGTCTTAACATACTCATGGTTAAGAGACCTAAAATCACAAATAAAAAGAAACAAATCAAAAGCAAAAAGGACCTAGACTACCAATTGTAGGAAACAACCAAAACTAGCAAAAATCCCCAACAACGGCGCCAAAAAACTTGATAGGCTACTAGACCAACACTGCAAGTGTACGGGTCGTGTAGTATCAGGGTGTCGATCTCTAGGACTTTAGTAGAGTTGGTGAACCGACAACCTGTAGCTAGGCATATGAGAAGCAATTTTGAATTGAAATGAAGGTAAACAACTATCAACTAAGTAAAAGCAAATTCAACTAATAAAATGATGCAAATTCAATATGGGAAAGTCAATCCTAGAGTCTAGGTACTCACACTATGGACCTAAGCAACACTTTGCAAGCATAAATCTTGATCAAATCATGGTTTGGAGGCAACTACCTAATTTCATTGTCTAATCCTATCGAATCAAACAATTGTGCCTATAATACGGTAATCATCCACTTTCGTGGCTTGATACCCAAGACTAGACCCTTTAGGCTCAATAGGGCTAGGAATCGGGTCAAGCCCTCATCCACCGTCGTGGCTTGAGTGAGCTCGTCCAACTCAAGCCTCTATCGGTAGGCGAATCTCTCAAGAGATCCCAAATCAATTCTCATATCAAGGATCCTCAATCAATTAATCCTATAGTTCAAGTGAGGGATGAGGTCTCTCAACACAAATCCCACACCTCACTTCCTATTAACAATCTAACCTCTCGGTCGCAACCATCAATAAGGATTAAATCACAATCAATTTGGCATTAGCCACATAGGATTGAAACAAACCACAAGCAAGTCTTAATTCATGCAAGCAATTCAAAGTTCTACCTAAAATTCATAGGGTTTTCCCCAAACCCTAGAGTTTGGGACTCTAGCTAAGCATAAACATGGAAAAAAAAGGAAATGAAGAAGAAGAAAAGAGGAAATCTATACCAAACTTCAATCCATAGATAGAAATGGCAAGAGTATCCAACAATTTTCTCCAAATCTTCACAAGAGACTAAGGTTCTAAAAGGCGAAAAAGTCCCCAAAAGGGGGAAAGGAAGATGCTCTCCTAAAGGAGGAAGGAGGTATTTATACAATCCTACAAAGGAAAAAGGGGTAAAAGAGGAAATCGGGGGCGCTGCACCGAGACCCGGGCCATGACCCAACCCGTGACCCGCCCAGGTCACAAGCTAGATCGTTACGCGCACACGAGAGAGGGAAAAATGGCGACCCGGGCCACGACCTAGGCCATGACCTGGTCAAGTCCGGGTCTGGGGTGTTCGGCCTCGCTTTCTCGTGGGCACAACACCGACCCGGGCTGGAACCCGGGCCGCGACCCGGGCGGGTCGGCCCCTGGATTTTGTGCGGCAACTCGGCGAGGGAAGGGAGGCCAACCCGGGCTGAGACCCGGCCGGGTTTGTGCCTCTTTGCTTCGACATCTCGACTCTTATCTTGGCATGGCTTTTAGTTTGCTTCTTGGGCGTCTTCTCGGGACTTTCCTTGACTCTGTCTTCAAGCTCTCGTCGGCTTCTTGAGTGCCCTTGATCTCCAACACTCCATTCTTCTCCAATTCTCCTAAAATTCATAACGAACAAAGCGTAGAGTCCGAACCGAGAGACTAACCCGAAAACAACTATAAAGCTAACTTAAAAGAGAGAAAAGCAAACCGAGAGCTAATGAAACATGAGCTAATATGCACTCCAAGTATGAGCTAAATTGAAGCCATCAGCTTGATCCAGTCAAGAAGCTCGACGGTGGGATTGAGGGTTTGAGTTCCCGGAGGGAAGCTGCTCGCTACCACCAGAGCGTCAATCTCTTCTTGGCTCATGGAACATATGTATTGGTGTTGGGTAGAAAGAGAGTTGGAAGAAACAAAGCCGTGTTCGCTCGCCATCAGAGAAGATGAACAGTTTTCGCGAAGGAGGGTTTTCGTAGAAGGGAGAGTTTCGAAAGGGGAGAGAAAAACTTATGATGGAAGAAAAGAAAAGAAAAGTTGCAATAGTTATGGGGCGATTTGATAGCGCCGGTTTCCAAAGTAGGTTTCCAAAGCAACTGTCCCGTCACCACATGTCCATTGTCTAGCGGTGAGAAGGTTTTCGTCCGACTTTGCGAAATTTGAAATTACCGCTGGACGAACACACTTCTCAAGTGTATTGTTGGGCCTCCGTTTCCTTTCGTAAAGGCCCAATCGGGAGAAGCCCATTGGTTCCTTTCTCGCGGACCGATTAATTCGAAACTTAGTTGCAACTATTGTCCGAGAAGCCCGGAAGCGAAGGAGCAAGAGGTAGCAGTCCGTTGCGAGCAGGCCGAAGATCTCGGAATCCGGCGATTGCCCACGACGCTCTTTGATATAAGATAGATTATTTGTAGCATAAAGATCCTATCGTATCTATCAACAACAGACTATATCTTGTAATCGATTTGCTATCAATAAAGGATATTTGTCGATCTTCTATCCTTTCTCTGCACATTCGTTTGATTCATACGAAGCTCTCGATCGTAACCCCAATTTTAGGGTGTTTAGACGATCATCGTTTTTCATCCAAAATAGTTCTGCACTATGGGTGAGATGCATCCTATCACCATCCGTATATGTTGCCAACAAAACATCCTGTCATACACAACAAATCATCCTGTCACCCTTCTGAAAAACACTATCTTTGTTTTCCTGTTAAAAACATGTCGGGATGTTTCCAAGTAAACAAGCACTGACCAAACCCGATTATAGTGCCGTCGCCCGCCGGCGATAGAGAGGATGGCGGAGAAGGTCGGCCGACGAGCGAGATGATGGCGGCGAAGCTCAGCTGGCGATGGTCCAGCGTGGGATTTTGCGGTGAGCAAGACCTCGCTTGATTTTTCGTTTTGCTGCTCTTCTGATGAGTTTGTTTGATTTTTTTTTGTTTATTTTTTGAAAGGATGGTAAATCTAGATCCGGAATATCATTTGCCTTTTTTTGTAAGATTTCCAAGTTTTCTTTTAATTTTCAAAAGGATAGATCGAAAAGACGAAATCTTGTTTTAATATTAAAATATTTATAAAATCTTTTTATCTATATATATTTTCAAATTTAGATACAAAAAAAGTTTGTTAAAATATCTTATTTGTCAACAAAAGATATTAAAAAAAATACTTTTTGATTTTTTTAAAAATATTTCGTGTTTTAATTTGATAAAAATTAATCATTTCGGGTATGCATGTAATATTTTTAGGCATTACCACCATATTTTTAGGTATTTTTGCAAATCAAAGAAAAAAAATCATATTTACAAACTGATTATCAAACAAGAGTAGTGAGTATTAATTCCTCTATTTTTTATCGGTGCTTCTAATAAATCTATTATATATATTTAAAATCACTAAGGAATGAAACCACCACATTACACCACCTCATCGTTTTACACATGTCGCCTTGAGAATATGCCACATTTGATTTTGCCACATGTCACCACCATATTAATCCATACAATTTTTAATTTAGTTGGAAAAAGTTATGTAGAATTATTATATTAACTAGATGTACATTGCCCCGTCCAAAGCACGCTAGAAAAATATTAGTAGAAATTCTTAATAATACCTTGGTACATGACATTTATATCCCATCCCATAGATGGACCAAAACGTAAAGAAACATATGAATTTTCTTTTTAGTATTTCTGTAAAATATTTTTAAAAGTTAATACGAATTTAATAAATCCGATATATAAATCTTAGTCTTAGATACAAACTTAAGTGTATGAAAAGTTTCAAAAAATTGATTTACTAAAGTCAACTTTTAAAAATTCTTATAATCATGCTTAAAAAACTTTATTTCTTAAATACTAATTTACATGTCATTATTTCCTATTTAATAATATTATAGTCTTTATAAACTTTCTGTAGATCAAAATATTCAAAATCTCAATCATTATAATTAGGGTGGAATGTCATTGGACTATTGAATAAAGAAAGGAATTAACTAAGGGAGAGTTGAAGGGATTGAGATTTCACCTATGAAAGCAAACATGGAGTGAAATATTGAAAGCACATGCATTTATTTGACCTTATTTGGGGACAAAATTAAGATATATATAGATATATAGATATATAGATAAAATTTGTCATCTCATTTACACATCATAAAAATTGCCATTTCATTACCATACAATTTAAGGCAAGATTTCAAATTTAAGTACAAATCAATCAATCTAATTGTTGGATCCTAAGTCTGTTAGAATGGGCATCCTTAACTGGGTTAAGGGCGTCCTTAAGTGCAGCGGAAAATAGACTTAACAGGAAACGAGATAAGATAATGGACACGAGTATTTATAGAGGAACCCCACTAAGACCAACTAGTCTTATGGATAAACCTCTACCTCCGCTGGAGGATTTTCAATAGCCGTCCTTATCTTATTCAAAGAGAGTCCTTACAACTTAGGTGAGTCGTTACACTTCACTGAGCTAAGCGTCCGTCCTTAGCCTCACTAGTAACACTCCTTTCTACCTAACAAGTAACCTAACTCTCTTAGTAATAAGGAAGCTATCACACAAGTCTCTCACGGTTCGTTGTGAGAGACAAACTACAACTCTAACTGTTTTGTGGTTTGTTTTGTATTTGATGTGGTTGGACTTTCTTTCTCTTACTTCAAGCTCACTTGGTCTCTTTGTTCTTCGTTCTTGAACTTGAATGCTTCGGGAGAGCTTGAGAAAAAGTCTTCAAAGTCCACACCGCTATGCATACCCCTTGGAGGGTATTTGTAGCGGAAGTGGTTCTTGTCCTCTAGCATCCTCTGAGACTTGGCAGGATCCTTGATCTTCCATCAACGGTGCGATGAGCATCTTGAGGAGGTCAACTCTGTTGATGCTTGGGAAGCCTCCGCGTGGATAGGGGACCATTGTTGGGAAAGCGACATCTTTGGAATTGTCTACACGTGCCCAGACAAAGGGAAACTTCCTTCTGAGGACTACGACCGAGTATGATGTAATCATGTTGGGGCGGCCTTGGTTTGAATTTGAACTTCGTCCGTATTTTGACGCGCGTCCCTTCTTGATTAGAACGCCTTCCTATCTGTGCAGGGACTTCGCCAATTACTTTCAGCTTTGGAAGTTCTGATGAAGTGCGTCCCTACAGAGTTAGGGACTCTCGTTCACTTGTTGTCCTTTTCGCTCATGTGCGTCCACTGGACTTACCTGAGATCAACACTTGGACACTTATCAAATACCTTTGAGTTTGTCATTATCAAAACAAGGGACGATCACTATTGGTTTAGATATTAATGATTGACGTCCTTAATATCGTCCCAACGCTAATATACTCCTACTTTCTAAATTTACAACTTTATTGAATACCCAAATTTATATAAACATTATATCATAGATTTTCTCATATTTTATATTATTATTATTAAAGTTTTATTAGATATCATCCAATAAGACGGATATGTTTAATATTTTGATTGTTTCCTCCATTGTCCGATTTTCTACATACAAATTGTAGAAATATTAGTCCTAAACTTAAATATACTTAAAACCACTAAGGAATGGAACCACCACATTACGACACCTCATCATTGTTATTTACTAAATTGTTCTGTAATTAGAATGTGCTCTATAATCTGGTACGTGTAGTAGTACAAATTTGAAAAGTAATCTTTTTTTATCTAGAAAAAATAATATTTTCATATCCTAAAATTTTTATTATATTTTCACTTGTTTACTTCTAATAAAAGTAATTTTAAAATGTAAAGGATGAGTCATAATCCTGCATGACACAACGAGTAGTGTTAGTTTATTACAATTATCCCTACGGGGTTAAACTATCTGTTTTAAGAATGTGTTAAGGTAGTCGTCGTATTGGGATTGAAGAAGGCGCTGTTACGAGGCGGCGATAAAAACCTCTTCGTCTGGCGTCCTTCTCGTTGGACTGCTCTTCTCCATATCTCCGCCGCCACCCGCCCTACTCCCGCCGCCGATCACCCTACTACTACTACTGTCTCTCCTCTTCGATTCGGCTTCTACAGATCCGCCACCCTATCGCCGCCTTCCTTCCTCCTCTCCGACTTCCCCACCGGTGAATCTCCTCTCACACTACTTTCGAATTTGGTTTGTTAGACCTCAATTCCTACGAACAACATATTGATTCATAACCAAATTAGGTCTTCCTAGCAAAATAAGAGAGTAGAAGTCTAACCTAATCTATAAGAATCATAGCGTGTTTATGCAAGTAGGTTTTTGAACCGTTTTTTCATTCCGATCTTTCTTTAGGCGTCAAAACCTTAATGGCGAAGGATCAGGTGACCACTGTGAAAGATGCCGTGCATCAACTGCAACTTGCACTCCTTGAAGGAATCAAGGATCAAAACCAGCTCTTTGCTGCTGGTTCATTGATGTCTAAAGGTGACTATCAAGATGTTGTCACAGAACGAACTATTGGCAATATGTGTGGCTACCCCCTTTGTAGCAATTCCTTGCCTTCTGAGCGACCCTGGAAAGGACGCTATCGCATATCTTTGAAGGAGCACAAGGTCTATGACCTTCAAGAGACCTACATGTATTGCTCTACTGATTGTGTTGTTAACAGTGGTACTTTTGCTGGAAGTTTGCCTTTAGAGAGAAGCTCTGTTTTCAGCACGTCGAGAATTAATGAGGTCTTGAGCTTGTTTGAGGGTAAGGGTTTGGATTTGGTGGAGGAGGCAATGGGAAGTGATGGGGATTTGGGATTCTCTAAATTGAAGATTCAGGAGAAAACAGAAACTAAAGGCGAGGAAGTGTCTTTGGAGGACTGGATTGGTCCATCAAATGCAATTGAAGGTTACGTTCCCAAGCGAGAGCATAATGTCAAGCCTTTGCATTTAAAAGATTGTATAAAAGGCAAGTTAGGGTTTGGTTCTAACTTTGTGCGGCTATACACAAGGATTCTGTATAGAGTTTCCTCTTATCTGTATATAATTCCTGCTTTTCTACAGGTTCCGAATCCAATGATGCTGACTTGAAAGTGGCTGATGGCGCAGCTGTGGAAGATAGAGACCCCGAGAGTGTAATTTCAAATGCAGCTTCAAAGAGCTTGCCTGTAAGAAATGATGAGAGTTTTGAGCTGCTACCATATGAAAGGCCCCAAAGCTTGCCTAGTAATACAGAATATAGGAACACTGAGGATAGATGTGGTGGATCAGGGAAGCCACTTCAAAACAACAGGGAAAGTTATGGAGATGTTCAGTTGAATAAGTCAAAGCAAGGTAGATATGTTATACATTCTACTCTTCTTACCCGTTCTTTATGAACAGTTAGATTGCTAGAAGAATTTATTATTTGGCAAGGATTGAGTTATGTTGAGAAATCTGTGTATGCTGAGGCTGGCTTGTTTACATCAATCAACTTGAAATCGCTATGTTGCAGGACATAAACCTAAAAGATCAAATCAGAAAAAAGACAAGGGCACGAACTTTTTTAACATGGACTTTACGAGCACTATAATTACTCAAGATGAGTACAGTGTTTCAAAATCACCTTCTGGAAGGTCAAAGAATGACGTCGATGAAATATGTAAAGAATCCAATGGAAAATCAATCCAGAAGAATGCAGGAGGAAGTTTAGCAATGGACAAGTCATCTACATCCACTATGAGTAATCCTAAGGAAAATTCAATAGATTCAACAGCTCTGCAAAAGCATGCATCCTCAAATGGCCAGGCTGGGCTAGCCAAATCAACTTTTTATTCAGGTCAGTCTCATGAAGGTCCTGAGGGGAGCTCTTGCACTTCAACTACAGTAACTCATTGTGGGGAAGCAGTTGTTCCAAGCAAGCTAGTGCCTAGATCCGCTTTAAAATCCTCCAGTTCGAAAAAGAGTGGACAGAAAGTTACCTGGGCTGATGAGAATAAAACTGGAACTGATAGTGGAGACCTTTGTGAGTTTAATGAACTGAGTAATACTGGAGAATCTTCTGGGACATTAAGCAGTGCAGATGCAGGTGAAAATGATTCAACTAGACTTGCTTCAGCAAATGCAGTTGCAATTGCAATGAGCCAAGCAGCTGAGGCTGTTGCATCAGGACAATCTGATGTTGCTGACGCTGGTAAGATTCTGCCATGCTTTTGTAATCCAGAATGTTTTTGTTTGGATTATGGACTGAAGTTTTTTTTTCTTTTAGTTTCGGAAGCTGGTATTGTAGTACTGCCACAACCTGGTGCCCCTGAAAGGGAAGGCACTGGTGAAATTGATGATGAGGAAGCACAACAAGCTCCAAAGTGGCCAAAGAAATCAGACATCTCAAGCACTGATGCACTTGATTCTGAAGACTCATGGTTTGATTCTCCTCCAGAGGGATTCAGCCTGACAGTATGTTTTTTATCCAGACCAGAAAGTGCTATCTTTGTAAATATTCTTCTTCTTTTTTCATATCTGGAGTGGTGTCATTTACCCTACTTTTGAATATTTACAGTTATCCCCATTTGCAACGATGTGGAATGCACTTTTTACATGGATGACGTGCTCTTCTCTGGCTTATATTTATGGAAAAGATGACAGCCTCCATGAAGATTACTTATCTGTTAATGGAAGAGAGTACCCGAGGAAGATATTTCTACCCGATGGCCGATCCTCTGAAATTGAACAAACTATGGCTGGTTGTCTTGCTCGTGCACTGCCTGATGTAATTTTGTATCTCAATCTGGCAACACCTACATCGGTACTTCAGAAAGGACTGGTAAGATAGGACATATGCTCTGCTCTAGTACTTAGGGTTGTTCTTCTACAATCGTACATATAAGTAATTCTCATCTCCAGTTGACTTATTGCTATTCTTTCTGAATATAACAAAAACGCTAGTTGGTAGCAATTCTACAAGCTTTCAGTTAGTTTTTGTACAGTTATAAATTTGCTGTGCTTCCAAGGAAGATTCTTGAATGTGTCAATAGATGACATGTCTCTTGTGGAAAGATGCAGCAGCGGCATTTCCTTGTCTAACCCAGTTATTCAATTTTAGTTGAATTTTATCTTACTGTTTTGCTAAATAGTAGTTCTTAATCAGGCACGCTTACTGGAAACAATGTCCTTTATGGACGCACTACCACCATTTAGAATGAAGCAGTGGCAAGTCATAGTCCTCATATTCCTTGAAGCTTTGTCTATCCAAAGAATTCCCGGATTAGTTCCATACTTGACTACCAAGAGAAGTTTCATTCCAAAGGTAAGCTTCTTTTAAATGTTGAACATATTGTCACTGTCAACTATATTGACATAACCTTTTCACCTCATTTCCTCATGTAGTTGCTGGATGGCGCACAAATGAGCATTGAAGAATACGAGATTCTGAAGGAGATTGTACTACCCCTCAGTTCAGAGGCTTAGCTCTCTATCCAACCGCTAAATGGACTATGAAATCTCCATTGACTTAACCCTAGGAAATTGACAGATCAATTGCAAGTTTTTTTTCGAAGCACTGTGTTGTGCTGGCTAATGTAGACAGTTTTTCTTTTGAAAGAGGCTGAGAGAGACTTTTTTCTTCTTTTCAAAGAGGCTGAAAGAGACGTTTTAACTTTTTAATATGGTAGTGATGTTTTTTATGTATAAAAGTATATGTCACCATTCTATAAATTCTCCATTGTAGAACATTGAGCAATCTCTAATACAACTATTATTTATAATCTTGTGTGATTATCTGCTCCTGGCATACTACAGGCACGGAAATTTGGAACATAGAGGGAATGTTACTCGTTCAGAATCCAATGAATGCTTCTGCAGGTACTGTTTCTGCTATGACTTGTGATCTCTTATGTGGACTTTTGAGTCGATATTATATCATTTCTTTGACAAATGATTGGTCTTCAGATATACCTACAAGACTTTTTGAGCTGGGTGGTTATGTATTCATTTTGTCAGATATCTACATGCTTACGGCTCCAGGAAAGAACCTAAGGAAATATTTCTAGTATGACAATGGATCGGATAGCCAATGCTGAATTGTTATGTGGTGTTTCTTCAAGCATTAGTTAACCGAGGTACTAGTGTAACTAGTAAACATGTTGGATGTCGTGCTGAGCATGCGCCATCTGATGATCATTCTCAGGCTTCAGGACCGAACTCCAGCAATGGGGTTCAAGAAGCTTCCTCTTTTCCTTCACTGCCTTATTTCTCATAGTATCGTAAATCCAGAAATACTTCTGCGGGAACAACCAAGGCTCCTCAGCTTCATCATCACTATAATAGAAGGTCAGGTCACCCTTTCAGGCTATGAACAACAACACTTAATATTAAGGTCTGGCTTCCCTGTTGGATCCTGCAATTTCTTCTCAAAGTTCTTCATTAATTGGATTTGAACATTCAGTTGCCAGTATATAGATTTGACTTCTGTTGGTGTTAATTCATAACCAGTTCTGCAGTATGCATATTCAACAAACGGAATGATACCAAAAAGTATCACTTTAAATTCACCATCCTTAGCACAAATGAACTGCCCCCATCAGAAAATGAAAGGAATGAAGACTGTGGTTGAGAGAAATTGTGCAGAGTTGGGTTTTGACAAGGATAAATATGCAGCATTCAAACCCTATGAAAGGCATACCGATGAGGCGTGATTAGTTCTGCTAGTGCTAGTAGGGAATACCTTGCATACCTGCAGTAATTTGGGCTAGCACATCTTACTGAAGATCTGGCCACACTCTGTCCTGATTTAGAGAAACAAATGGAACTATTCTCTTTATTCCAACGAGGAGCTGCAAGACTTTATTTTTGCCATTATCCTTGCAGATTAGCTACGTATCCAGTGACAATTGAATTTGCGTTGTTGACAGTCTTGAATTTCTCTCTTAATCTGGAAGAACAACGACCTGCATGTAGATCATCCCACGTTTGTTTAGATGTATCAAACTCATTGGGAGCTAAATAAAATGCTTTAGTGCCCATGAAATAATCAACCCTATCCAAAGTCATATAAACATCTATTTGATTCCGTTTATACGTTGGTAGCTTTCAACTCTATCAGTGACCTGGTACTTGGTAGGTAATCAAAAGACATTCTTGCAACGATTTTTGCATGGGGAAAAAAAACGATTTATTCAATAGTACTAAAATGTAAAATAAGCTTTCTTCAAAAAAAAAAAAAAACAGGGGAATACTTTTAACCAGTTAAGATTTTTTTGGTTTGCACAAAGATTTGGCATTATTTCTCGGAATAAAAATCTGTCAAGGTTTAAGTTAGGACTCTGAGCTCTGATTCTGATTTCAGGAAGAAAATGGCGTTTTCAAAGACATTCTTGCAACGATTTTGATTTGCTTGCGGATACTCCTCAACATGCATTTCGCATGACAGGCCGGAAGCTGATCGGGGCAAAGTACTACACGTAAGAGGGGCATTGGCACACCATGGCATAGATCTGAGCTCAGCCATGATCTCCGCGCGTGACGTGGATGGGCATGGGTCCCATACGCTCTCGACAGCCGGTGGGAACACGGTGACAGCCAAACTCCTCGGGCTGGGGACCGGAACCGTGAAGGGGTCTCTCCTCGGGCTCGGGTGCTATGACGCCGACATCCTTGCAGGCTTCGACCAGGCCATACACGACCGAGTCGACGTCCTTTCGGTAATCCCGGCTATGCGAAAGACGTGGCTGCAATTGGCTCGTTTCCACGCATCTAATTAAGAAAGGGATTATCATGGTCGCCTCAGTTGGGAACAGTGGACCCGATGAGTCCTCTATAACGAACGTCGCCCCTTGGATGATAACCGTGGCTGCCAGCATGCACCATCGACCGCGACTTTGTGAACTCCGTGGAGCTCCACAACGGCCAACGTTTCAAGGGAAAGAGTCTCTCGATGGGCTTGCCCAGAGACTCGGTCGTTTTATCCCCTCATAACAGGAGTGCAAGCAAAAGCAGCTAACTCTTCTGCAAAGCACAGGTTAGCTGAGCTCATTTGGTACAACTTTGATCGTCTGGATTTAAGTTTTCCATACATGTTACTTAATTAATCATATTATACGATGTACAAAATGGCCAATGCAGTCGTATGTTGTGCGAAGAGGGAACCTTGGATCCGCGCAAGGTGAAGGGAAAGATCGTGGTGTGTCTTAGAGGTCGTGAGAGTGCAAGGGTGGAGAAAGGCCACATTGTGTCGTCTGCTGGAGCTGTCGGGATGATCCTTTGCAACCAGAAGTCGAAACAGAATGAGCTCGAACCTGATCAGCACCTCCTTCCTACAACTCACATCAGCTATGCAGATGGGCTGCACCTTGTTGACTACGTAAACTCGACACGGTATTACTCATCTCCTTTTTAACTAAGTCTGTTTGTTCCCTTCAACATTTTACATGCACGGGGTTGAATTTATTACATGTTCTGCAAACAGTGAGCCGTTGGGTTACATTACTACTCCTAATTCAGTGTTGAATCAGAAGCACTCACCGAGTGTGGCGGATTTCTCCTCTAGGGGACCAAATCATCTCAACCCAGAGATTCTCAAGGTTCAACTGTTTTTGACATCCAAGCTTGATTGATTTCTGGTTGCTATGCTGCTCCTACATTTTTTTTATTAACTCGTGAAATGTGATTGTTTCGTATGTTTAGCCTAATCTTATTGTAAGATCTACGTGTGTGAGAATAGAGACGTTGATCCTCCAGAGGGATCAACGAACTGTGCAGCGGAATAAAAAATGATTCAAACAAGTAAAGATGAACATAAGGAATTCCAAATCAAATTTACAATTGTTATTACCAAGTGTGAACTTACAACCGCGAATCATAGTCCTAGGTGTACACAACTCCTATTCTCCAAGCTTCGATCCCTCAGCGTCGGACACTCCTTGTAACTCGACAATGTAAACTCGACCCACACCTTTAATCTTCGTACACAACTTGATTAAAGTCTCCGTGTGTTCTCCTCTCTCTCAATCACACTCAGCAATTGAATCTCTAAGCTTGGGTAAAATTAACCTAGTACATGGTTCCTATTTATACTAATAGCTAGAAAGATTCTATCTAAAAATATAAATATTAACCAAATTAGATTTTATCTTATCTTGGGAAATAAGATAAAATCTTCCTCCAACTAACATATCTCACAAATTTTCATAAGACACGTTAATTGATTCAACCAATCCATCCACGCGTGTTTCCTTATATAGTGCACAGCTTACATATTGATCCAACCTTCCATAAATAGCTTCAGGCCTTTGCGTTGATCCTATCAGGAATCAGCGAGCTCTTCAGCTATTCTCTTGTTTCCTTGGTTGTTTCTGTTGGTTGTTCTTGCTTTTATTTCTTGCTCAATTAATCCTAATTGATCCTGAAACACTTAGCAAACAACATTAAATGTTTCACAAGTGTTCCATCATCATCAAAACTACTTGGGATCGTTATTGGGATCAATTACCATCTCAACAATTTCCCCCTTTTTGATGATGACAAACACTTAAGAAAATTTAAAGTAAAACGTATGTAAATAATATAAAGTGCAAGAAATCCCCCCTGAGTAGGACCTTCGAAGTACCTACTTACCAGTTTGCATAATTCCCCCTTAGCATGTGGTTGATCCTTCTATACCAAGAACTAGTCGTATCTCTACAATTTTCCTAACTTCCTCCTTTTGACATCATCAAATAACTCAATTTAATCTGTAATGAAACAATTTAACACTTAAGCACATAACACATCAGAGAATATAAGACTTATATCATTCAATACATCAAAGTTTGATTACATAGCCAAAGAACGACAAAAGATAGGTCCTGAGATGATCAAAATAGAAACATAGAAAACAGAAAAATCAAACACTCTGAAAATATAGGGAATATATGGCTAAGAATCAAGAAGGGGTTCCACTCACGATTTAGGATCAAAGATATTGTTCCCTTCCATACTCAGAAAATGATTGAGAAGAACTTACGTGGTATCATTCATCTTCTCCAACTTTTCCTTAAAATCCGAGCACTTAAACTCCATCTTCAATTCATCCATGTATCCTTTCTCTCCCTTTTTCTCTCTTTTTTTTTTTAAATCTCCTCTCTTTTTTTTCCGATACAGAGGGATCGATCACCAATGTTTGAATTGAGTACTAGGCTTCTCCTTTTGGTCAGATGGAATGCACTACGTCAGGAGTCCTATAGCACTCCAAACGCGCTAAGGTTCAAGAGTGGACTGTTCTTTGATCAGCTAAGAAACTAAACTAGTTATGCAGGATTTTAGTTTAGTTAGTTAATTAGTAAATCTTTTTCTGTCGTAATTATGTCTTTATAGAATCAGTTCTTTCTTAATTAGTTTACGCACAGTGGTTTGATGTACATGTTTGAATAAGTTTGGTTATGGACTCTTTGAATTTCCATATTTTAAACTCAACATGGAAGACCAATGTGGAATATGAGGAGCAAAATAGCGAATGTGCTGATGGAGCTGTGGATTCTAATAGTTGATAGAAAATATATTTGTTATATCTTGTAATTATAGATAACATATTGATGAGATCTTCTTGTTACCATTCTTACGTAACACAATCTTGGATTTCCTACTTGGAGGCCAAGCCTTGTACTGCAGTATATATTGTAACCTCATATCTTCAATAGAAGTCAACCGTTCATTCATTCTGTGTGTTTATGGTATCTAGAGCTTAGGCCAATTTTTTTTTCGATCCCTCTCCCAAACACAATGTCTGAGTCCAATGCTAATACCATTCTCCTCAATAATGGCAAATCTGGTCAGTTGCAATTCCCTAATGTTTGGATCAAGCTCGATCGAAACAACTATTTCTCATGGAAAAGCGTCATCTTTTCCACCCTTGAAGCCTTCGAAGTTGATTCTTATGTTACTGCTCCTCCGGCTACAGTTCCTAAACCCGACTCTGACAAGGCTGTCCTTGAGGCGTACAAGTCTTGGAAGAAGACCGATCGTCTTGTTCTTGTTTGGCTACGGTCCACTCTCACGGACAAACTCGTTGCTTATGTTGCTCGTGCAGCGAACTCTTATGATGCTTGGCAAAAGCTTGCTGTCATGTATCAATCTCAGTCTCGTGCTCGTCTCATGCACTTGAAGAATCAACTCCAAACTCTCACCAAAGGCGCCTCCTCCATGATGGATTATGTTGAGCAAAAACGCTCTATTGTTGATGCCCTAGCCGAGTGCGGCTATGAAGTCTCTGATGATGATGTGCAGGCATGTATCTTGAATGGTCTCGACTCTTCTTACAGTTCGTTCAAGACATCTCTCAACATGCGCGTGGAAAGACCCTCCCTTGATGATCTCCAAGGTCTCCTTCTTAGTGAAGAAGAAAAAATTGATGCTGAATCCAAAGCCACAACTTCTACAGTTTCTGCTCCCACTGTGCCACCGTCCTCTACTCCTACAGCCAATGTTATTCAGTCCAGCAGTGGTGATCGTGCTGGCTCTTCTCGTGGACGGGGTCGTGGTGATCGTGGCCGCGGTCGCGGTGGTCCCGGCAGAGGCCGTGGCCGTGATGATAACTCCTATGATCAGCAGCAACATTACAGTCAGCAGTACTCATCTTATGGCCAGGCACATCCGTCTAACAGGCCCGTGTGCCAGATATGCAAGCGCCCTGGTCACCCGGCTAAGAATTGCTACAATCGGTTTGATGTCAATCGTTTTCCTCCACAGTATCCACCACCAAAACAGGCTAATCAGGTTTCACCTTCTTCAATTGTCGATCCCTCCTGGCTTCTTGATTCGGGTGCCTCTCATCATGTCACAGGCAACATGAGGAACTTGTCTCTCCACTCCGAATATGATGGTATTGATCACTTAGCCCTTGGTGATGGTAGTCCTGCAGCTATAAGTCACACTGGCTCTACCACTTTGGGTTCTTCTAATTTACAGCTTAAGAATGTTCTTGTGGTTCCATCCATTAAAAATAATTTGTTGAGTGCTTCTTCATTTACTAAAGACAATGATGTACTAATTGAGCTTCATCCTTCTTTGTGTTTTGTGAAGGACAAACAGGGTCGAATCCTCCTGACGGGTACCGTTGAGAATGGACTATATCGACTACCAGCTTCACCCTCATCCCCACAGCCCACCGCCCATCTCGTCACTCTTGAAGATTGGCATCGTCGCCTTGCTCATCCTCACCCTCAAATTCTTAGACGTCTAGTCACTTTATTTAATCTTCCAGTTTCAAAGAACAAGTTGTCTCCCGTATGTGAACCATGTCAATTGGGAAAAAGTTGTCGTCTTCCTATTACTTCCATTCATATTCCTAGTTTAGCTTCCTTTGATCTTATCTATGTCGATGTTTTGGGTCCTGCATCAACATTATCTTTATATGGGAATAGATATTTTGTTCAATTTGTTGATGATTACTCTAAGTTCTGTTGGATCTTTTTCCTATCTCAAAAATCACAAGTGCTTTCTACATTCATTAACTTCCATAAAATGGTTCAAAACCAATTCAATAAATCCATCAAGCAGTTGCAAACTGATGGCGGTGGAGAATTCACAGCCCTCTCCCATTACCTCAAAGACCATGGTATTATTCACCGTATATCGTGTCCACACACTCCTTCCCAAAACGGTGCCGTCGAGCGACGTCATCGTATAGTTCAAGACAAGGGTTTGTCTCTTCTCGCTCAAGCATCCCTCCCCTTCCAATTTTGGGAAAACGCCTTCCACACCGCCGTCTATTTATCAAACCGAACCATTACTCCACTCCTTAACTTCACCTCTCCTTATGACCGTCTATACCATAAATCCCCCGATTACTCTCGGTTACGAGTCTTCGGTTGCCTTTGTTACCCCTACCTTCGCCCATACAACACCACCAAACTCTCTTTTCGATCTCTCCCTTGTGTATTCATTGGATATACAACTAAGTATAAGGGTTATATGTGTCTCCATCTACCCACTGGTCGAACCTATATATCACCTCATGTGATCTTTGATGAGTCCCGTTTCCCATATGCGACGATGCCCTCGACAAGTTTACCGCCCCAAAACCCTAAACCCGCTTCTCTCCCCACCCGACTACTTGCCTTAGCCTCACCACCCATGCAAACCCTATCTTACCATCCATGCAGCCCAACTCCAGCCCATCTCCACAACCCACGGCAATCCCCTCTACCCCAAATTCCTCACAATCCCATACAACTACCTCCACGCAACCTACTCACATTGTCTCCTCCCCTCAAACCTCATCATCCGAACAATCCAACCCTGATAATAGTCCAAACTCTTCGTCCCCTACAGGCAACTCGACCTCGGATGTCCAAGCAACACAACCTCAAGCTCCATATCTACGGCCCTCAGATGTCTCGACACACTCCATGGCTACTAGGGCTCGTACTGGCAATCTGAAACCGAAAGCTCTCACTGCTGTTAAGTATCCCGTCGCGCCCGCTGTTCATGAAAAAGAGCCGACTACCTTTGCCATGGCGAACAAAAATCCTCTTTGGCAAGATGCTATGAAGAAGGAAATCAGTGCTTTACTTTCAAACAATACCTGGACGTTGGTTCCGAAGCCCTCTCATGCTATTGTTGTTGGCAATAAATGGGTGTTCTGGATCAAGCGGAAAGCCGATGGCTCCATCGAGCGATACAAAGCCCGGCTCGTTGCAAAAGGGTTTCACCAAGAAGAAGGGGTTGATTTCTTTGACACGTTCAGTCCGGTTGTCAAACCCACCACCATCCGCTTAATTCTCTCAGTAGCTCTCTCTAGAGGTTGGCAGCTTCGTCAACTTGATATCAACAACGCTTTTTTGAATGGCGATTTGCATGAAACTGTGTATATGGATCAGCCCAAAGGGTTTGTGCATTCTCAATTTCCTCATCATGTTTGCAAGCTCCAAAAGGCCCTTTATGGCCTAAAGCAAGCTCCAAGGGCATGGTTCAATAAACTCAAGCTTCACCTCATACAATCCGGGTTTCGAACGTGCCACTCCGACACCTCTTTATTTGTTCGGTTTTATGGGCATCATGTCACCTACTTGCTTGTTTATGTGGATGACATAATTGTTACAGGATCTGATCCGACATTCATTCGCAGCTTCATCACACAATTGAATCATGCTTTCTCGCTCAAGGATCTAGGGCCACTAAAATTCTTTCTTGGTGTTGAGGTGAACTACTCTAGCCCTACTACTCTTCATTTATCTCAAACCAAGTACCTTCGAGATCTCCTTGAAGATTCAGGTATGCTCGATTGCCAACCGATATCATCTCCAACTGAGCCAACTTCTGCTCGTAAGTCCTCGTTAGTTGATGAGGCATTCAGTGATCCAACAGGTTATCGTCGTGTTGTAGGGAGCCTGCAATATGCAACCATCACACGTCCGGAACTCAGCTTTGCTGTTAATAGAGCATGCCAACACATGCACCGTCCACTTCAGTCACATTGGCGGGTTGTAAAACGCATCTTAAGGTATGTCAAAGGCTCCCTTGATCATGGTATCACCCTCACAGCTTCAATAGAAGTCAACCGTTCATTCATTCTGTGTGTTTAGATTCAACATTTTAGTAAGGTGGATTAGGGATATGCAGTTAACTTAATATATAAACTACAGAGTACCAACTGTTCCCGATTTTGGCAGTGGTGTTTTCTGTGGTAAGAGTTGCTCTGCCGTTTTTGTACTTGATCACTTGACTATAAGTCATAGTGACTGCATATCCTCCTTTCTGATTTTGAAGTTTCATCCTTCTTCATTGCTGAAATTTGTATATGCAGATTAAGACCACAACTGTCATATATGTACTCTGTGTAGAGCAACTCTTACCGAAAAAGTTGATTGAATCGACCAAACCGAACTGAAACCAACGGAGTTTGGTTCGGTTTTCGGTTCAAAAATATTTCAAGATTTCGGTTTCGATTTGGTTCGGTTCAATTGTTTTATAGAAAAACCTTATATTTATCAAAAACCGAAAAAACCAAACCGAACCGAACCAAAACCGACAGAGTTCGGTTCAAGAAATGTCAGAATTTCGGTTTCGGTTCGGTACAGGTTTTTCTTTGAAAAACCTTATATTTATAAAAAAACCAAACTGAAACCAAACAGAACCGAATTTCTTCAGTTTGGTTTTCGATTCACAAAATTCCCTAATTTTGGTTTCAGTTTCGGTTCGGTTCGGTTTTGAACCGATGCTCAGCCCTACCCAAAAAGAAACTCATAAAGTAGTCATGGGTTCCCAAATTTTATTAACCCCTAAATTTCACATTATTCTAAATAAGTCCATAAACTATGATTGTTTTTAATTCGGTCCTTTCATTAGTAAGAAGTAAGAAGTAAGAAGTAAGAAGTAAACCCACACTTGGGATCATATTACCATTATTTAATAACCCAACATTAGTATGCTTATTTGGAAGGTTAGACATGTTATCGAGATTAGATCTAAATCTATCAAGTATTCAACAAATTTGATGGATCTTGCCCCAAATAGTTTTAAATAAAACAAGAAATCAAATGAAACTTGAAAACAACACGAACACGAGATATGCACTAGAGTATAAATCATTGTGTTCAAGTACAATAACAATAACATTGACCTAGTGAATCCTATGACCACATGATCTAGGAGAGGTCAGAATGGGAGCATTCCAAACCCATAAAATATGCAACAACCTAACACATCAAACAAAATAAAGGCCTAAAAATGAACGAACACTTTCAGAGCTAGTCAAAAGCCTAAACCCAACAAGGCATTCCCAGAGATAAACCCACAGACAAAGTGCAAATTGTGACAACCAAACAACGAAAGTGTTCAAACTCCACCAACACGCCGACTAGCTGTCTATCACCCTAATCTTCTCCCTTTAACTCTCTCTCCATTGCGCTAATCCACTGAAATCTTTAACAAGTTGATATCTTGCTTTATGTTATCCATCCAACGTTCTTGGGACAACCTCTATCCCTCTAAAAGAGCCTGAATCCAAATGCTCATACCTCCGAACTATAGTGTCAGGGTTCCGCCTCTAAACATGTCCAAACCAGTGAACTCTTGCTTCTCCAAGCTTGTCTCCTATGCTAGCCACCCCTCACTTGCTATCTGTTCATTTCTAATCTTGTACATCCTTGTATGGCCACACATCCATCTAAGCATCATCATCTTTGCGAATGCGACTTACTATTCTTATACCTTCGTTGTCGGCCAACATTTTGCATCATAGAGAATCGTAGGCTTTATAGCAGATTCATACTCTTCCACCAAGATGCTATCATCTATGGACAAAACTAACGTGAACAAAAAGGGATTTAGAGTTAAGCATTGATGCAGACCTACACCCACCTCGAAATACTTTGTATCCCTTCCTTGCGTGAATATATTTGTCCTCGACCTCTTATACATGTCTCCAATGATTCTATTAACATGCTTGACACCTCGTTGGCTCATAAACACTCTCAAATCAACTTTTTAGGTACTTATGTGATAGGCTTTCATCATTAACTCGATCTAAGACTAAGTGAATATTTATTTTCTAAGAAACCCCTCATCATTAACTCGATCCACATATCAATTTACCGCATTCGTGTAGCATCTATGGAGACAACAAACTTGTTAGAAGGCGCAATCGTAGTGTCAAAGTTTATAAGATTGACATCTCCAACTATGTTCATCAAATTAATATGCTTTCCTTACCTCAACTCAGATATAATGAAATCTCACATCTATATATGCTTAGTTTTCTCATGACAGACAAGATCCTTACAAACATACAAAGCACTCTGACCATCAACTGAAATCATCATGATATAGACATAACCAATATATTATCTATTTCAAAATACCCTATTTAATCGTGTTAGTAGTGAGAGTATAAGGACGTCTTTAGAGAGACATCCTTATGCAGCCGAAATATAACTTAGCAGGTATTGAAGACAAAAATCAGATAAGGACTGGACAATTGATTTATAAAGGAACCCCACTAAGACCAACTAGTTCTTATGGGTAAACCTCCATCTTCGAGGAGGAATTTCGAATGGCTTCCTTATCTTATTTATGAGTGAGTCCTTACAACTTACAAGGTGAGTTTCACTCTTCTCTAAACTAAGCCGTCCGTCCCTAAGTTCAGTAGTGACACTCCTTTTAGCCTAAAATGATAACCTAACGCTCACAATTACAAGGACGCCGAACACACATATCTTTTAGTCCTTCGGAGATACAATTCTTAGTCACAAACACTTTTTGGTTTTGTTCTTGGACTTCTTCTCGACTGACACTCACAGTTCACTCTATTCTTGAGGGTTCTTGGTGTTTTTGAGTTGTTCTTGAGATTCGCTCTCGTGTGTGTGTGTGTGTGTGTGTAAGAAGTCACGTTACTATGAATACAATTGAATGTATTTTATAGTGGTTGGGAAGGTCACCTTTCTTCTAAACCTTTTGCCCTTCAATATTCTTCAGCCCCACGATCAGATCGGGAGTCCGTACACTGTTGTATTCTTCCCAAGGGTGGCTCTAGGGTTTCTTGGGAAGCTTACACGTGTCCTGGTCCCCTACATACGAAGCTTCTAAGAACTTGCGGCTTTTCTGGTGATGTCATCTTTTACGACAGCCTGTCTTTGAACATTTGATCTTTGAAGTGTGTTCTTGCGCGTTAAGGACTGCGTCCTCATCTTCACATAAACTTATTCTTGTTCTTTCTTCTGAGGCTCTACGTCCCTACTCCTTAGGGAATGCAATTCACTTGTTGTCCTTTTTGCATGATGAGCGTCCTTGTAAGTTCCTGGGATATAACTTGGACAAACAAATTAGATCAAAGTCGAGTTTGTCATCATCAAAACTTAGGGACGATTATTATTGATACGATGCTAAATACTAGCGTCTTTAACATCGTCCTAAGATACCCCTTAACCAGAAAGATACTTTTTAAGCCTCCACTATAACAATGTATTTGCTGAAACGTGATAAAATAAATTACAAAATCACAAATACTAATCACGAGATGTGGACCAAATCCATTATAACACGACTCTAATCCAAACAACGATATAAGTATAAGTTATGCACATCAATCTTATTTAAGTATTTTTATTGTTAGAAAATCTGTGTGTGTGTTTTGATGGTTCCAAACAGGTTGCTGACAAGAAGTCGCCGACGTCACAAAAGATAAACTCAGAAGTCGCCGACCACCTCGACAACCTGGTTGCCCAGAAATCCGACGCCGAGCGGAACTCTATAAATGGCAAAGCGCGTAGCAGTTTTAAGGAAAGCGCGGCAAAAGGATTCTGGAGGTTCTTTTAAGGCAAGAAGAAGTTCATACATGCCGGAAATCTTCATGGATTATTCCGAGATATTTTAGAAGATTCTATTATGTCTTAAGGAGCTGATTAAGAAAGATTTGTAAGGATTGTGTATAATTCATTCCTTGGACAGAAAGGATGAATTATACCACAATCTCCGTAGTCTATATATTCTGTTCGGGGTTGAACGAAGAGAGTTAGGAAACTGGAAGAGAACGGCGCAGAACTAAGGGAGAGGTTTCTGTAATAGGTTCTGAGAGTTTCCGATATTGTACCGTGCGAGTGTTGTTGAGAGTAGAAGACAGGTTCGTGTGATTCGAGTTTGTGGACGGGAGGGTACGAGAAGAGTTGTATTGGGTGAAGGTAGAGTACATAGGCAGAGTACTTGCAAGAGGGCGTGGGATTCGCATCTTGGAGTAGGAGAACCTTTGTAAGCCCGAGAAATCAATATAACGAGTCGAAGTGCTCTTCAAGTCCTACCAAGTGAGAAGCTTGGGAGGCAAGTGGTTTTTCCCGAAACAAACAAGTTGGTTTGTGGAGGGTTTCCACTCTAAATACCTGTGTTCGAAACCGGTAACTTAAAGTCTTTCTTGTGTTTGAATTTCCGCTGCACAACCTACAGGTTGTTAACTCTGGTCGACGACATCGTAGGTGTCGACGACCTCTGAAGTACTAACAGATCCTACAATTGGTATCAGAGCCTTGGCTCTAGATTTTTCTAGTACTTTGCAGGAAAGATGTCTACCACCAACACCGCTATCAATGACTCCTTCTGGAAACCTCCAGTACTCAAGCCCGGAGAGTACGATTGGTGGGTGAAACAAATGCAAACCCACATTTGCTCTCTGGATGGACAACTTTGGAAAGTGATTTCCATTGGTCTTGAGAAAATCCTAAAAGCTGATGGAAAAGAAAAAGATGTCACGGAGTATGACGATGTGGACTTCAAAAAGCTTGAGAAGAATGAGCGTGCCAAGAAGGTTCTCCACCACGCTCTAACTAGCAGTGAGATCAAGAAGGTCATAGGTTATGACACTGCTAAGGAGATTTGGGATGCTCTCAAACGTCTCCATCAAGGTAATGATGATGTCAAAAAGGACAGAATCATAACCCTTGAGAGAGAATATGAGAATCTATTCCAAGGGAAGAATGAGTCCCTCCACGACTACCACTCCAGATTTCAGTCCGTGGTCAATCAGTTAGAGTTCCTTGGAGAAAAACTTCCACAATGGAAGCAAACCAACAAACGGATTTCGGGTCTCAACAAGAAGTGTGACGGCATGGCGACTTCTCTCTTGTCCCAAAAGGACACGAAGTCGATGACCGTGGAAGATGTGATTGGTCAACTAACCATGCTTGGAGGTATCCAACAAAGAAGGGAGGACAGGTTTGACTCTGAAAAGGTCAAGAACATTGCTCTGAAAGTCGAAAAGGCTTTCGACATCGCTCAAGGACAGGATGATGAAGAGGTCGACGACGACGACGTTGCCCTTATCTCAAAGGCGATGAAGAGACTTTGGAGTCTCAACAAAGCTCCAGCCAAAACCCCCGAAGCTGCAAGAGACATGAAGGGAGTGATATGCTATCTCTGCCAAGACAAAGGGCATTTTGCTAAACAATGTCCAAAGAGGGAGGTTGGCAAGAGCATGATGGCGACTTGGGACATGTCTAATGAAGAAGAAGACAGGTCGCCGACCAAAGAACAATGCTTTATGGCCTTGAGTGATGACTCCTCAAGTGAGGTAAAAGATGATGAACTTTCTTCTCTTTTAGCTAAGAAGACACGTGAACAATTTTGTGCTATCATTGAAAAACTTGGTCTTCAAGTTTCGGAACTAAGTGAAGAAATTGATGAAAAAGATGAGAAAATTGCCAATTTAATTGATGATAACAAAGTTTGGTCTTCTAAGGCTATAGATCTAGAAAAGAAAAGTGTCTCTAAACCTGTTGATTGCACTAAATGTCCTAACCTTGAGTTTCAGGTTGTTGATTTACAGAAACAGGTTGATGACCTAGAAAAACAGGTGTCTAGTCTTGAAGGTGAAAAACTCATGCTGAAACTGAGAAACGCTAAGTTGTCTAGTGACCTTGAAAATTTGAAGATAGATGATGAGGCTAAGAAACAGAAGTGGAAAGACGAGTTTGTCGTCGACAAGGTTCAAGAAGTCAGGGGAGACTTCGGAAGGAGATTTGTGAAGGTTGTTGAGCGACCTGGTCTCGGTTATGAGAAAAGCCAGAATGAAAAGGGGAACGCTTCTAATTCTCAGACATCCAAAGGAAAATCCCCTATACATGATCACAACGCAAGTTGTTCATCGCATGTGGCGGACCCAAAGGGTAAAGGGAAGCAAAAGTGGTACCCTAATCAAAAGGTTCGTACCATGTGGGAAAACCAAGTCCAGAACGCTGGTCCCTCGCGGATTGACTTCCAGGCCCGGGTCGACAACAAACCTGTCTATCCAGGGTATAGTAAGTATGTAGGGTTGAAATCTCACATCATATGTTGGTATTGTGGCAAAGGAGGCCATTACCAAAATTAGTGTTTCAAAAGGATTAGGGATTCTGAAAATGCTAGGAAGTCGAGGACTGCTAGGAAGAAACCTAATGTCACCAACTTTGTCAAGAACCCTAGGAAGAAACCTAATGTTACCAATTCTGTCAAGGACCCAAAACCTGCTAATACTGATGTTTCTGATGATGTTGTGAAATCTGTTGCTCGACCCAGAGGAGTTGTGAAACAACTCTGGGTTCGTAAAAACTAATCTTGTTTGTGCAGGTTGAAGTGGGCGTCGACGACCCTTGGTTCATCAACAGTGCGTGCTCAGCTCATATGACTGGAAAATCTGAAGATTTTGTCTCACTTCAACAACACAAGGGAGGTAGCATTACCTTCGGAAACAATAGCAAAGGTGTGGTTTCTGGTATTGGAAAGGTGAAGATCTCAAGTAAGGTTTCAGTTTCTGATGTTAGCTTGGTCGACAACCTTGGTTTTAATTTATTGAGTGTAGCTCAGTTGTGTGCTAACGGGAAAAATCAAGTTGTCTTTGATCATAAGTAGTGCCAGGTGATTGAAATTAGTACAGGTAGGACGCTTCTGAAGGGATTATGCAGAAACAATGTTTACAAGGTTGATCCCAGCTTCCAATCTGAAGAGAGTTTGTGCTTGAAGTCTGGTACAGAGGTCGCCGACCTCTGGCACAGTCGGTTCTGTCATGCTAGTCAGCAGTTGCTGATCAAATTGCATAGAGGGGAGCTAGTTCGTGGCTTGCCCAAGATTGAGGTTTCTAAATCTGGAATCTGTGATGCTTGTATGAAGGGTAAGCAAGTAAGGACCTCCTTTAAGTCCAAGAAGGAGGTAAGTACCTCCAAACCCCTTGAGTTGATTCACATGGACTTGTGTGGACCTATGCGCGTGCAGAGTAGAGGGGGAAACAGATATGTTTATGTTATTGTTGATGACTACTCACGCTATACTTGGACTATCTTCCTTGCTTCTAAAGATCAGGTTTTCGAGGAGTTCGAGACATGGGCAAAGGTTGTTGAAAGGAAGCTTGGTAGTTCTTTGGTGGCTATCCGATCTGATCATGGCACAGAGTTTGAAAACTCTGAATTTCTGGAATATTGTAAGAAGACTGGAGTCAGCCACAATTTCTCGGCGCCAAGGACCCCACAGCAGAATGGCGTAGTTGAGAGGAAGAATCGAGCACTAGAGGAGATGTCGCGGACCTTGCTTATCTCTAGTGGTCTCCCAAGGAATTTTTGGGGAGAAGCAATTCATGCAGCCTGCTATGTGATGAACAGGGCTATGCTGCGTCCTCTACTTGGAAAGACTCCATACGAGCTGTTGAGAGGAGTCAAGCCCAATGTCGCCCACCTTCGCGTTTTTGGGTGTAAATGCTATATTCATAACAATGGGAAGGACAGCCTGGGCAAGTTCGATCCAAGAAGTGATGTTGGCACCTTTGTTGGCTACTCTCCAACAAGCAAAGCTTACAAGGTGTACAACAAGAGGACTAAGAAGATTGAAGAAAGTGTTCATGTGGTGTTCGATGAAAGCACCATGGCAGGTTCTCTGGTTCAGGATCGTGATGATGGTGATCTAGGTTACTTTTTATGTCTTGAAGATGTCTCTGACAGGGATAGTGCTGAAAGTCCATCTGGGGTCGCCAACCTTGACAGTGTCGCCGACTCAGATCAGAACGCAGAGGCAGATCAGAATCAGAATCAGGATCAGAATGCAGATGCTGTGCAGGATCAAGGTATTTCTGAGGCTAGGGAAGCAGATCAAGCAGTTCAAAGTTCAGATCAGGCAGTTCAAAGCTCAGTTCCAGGTAGCTCGTCTCAGGTTCCGCAGGTCGACGACCTGACTCAACTTCCTATCGGGAACTATCAGCAGAAGGATGCTTATCCGGTCACCAACATTATTACTGACTATTCGAAGGGTGTGCAGACGAGGTCCTCACTTAACCTCTTTGCATTCAATGCCTTCATTTCTATGTTGGAGCCGAAGAACGTTGAGGAAGCTTTGAGAGACCCGGACTGGGTCAATGCCATGCAGGAGGAACTTCATCAGTTTGAGCGCAATAAGGTGTGGCACTTGGTCCCTAGGCCGAAGGGAAGAACAGTTATTGGAACACGTTGGGTGTTCAGGAACAAGTTGGATGATGAAGGGAACGTGGTCAGGAACAAGGCCAGGCTTGTAGTGAAAGGTTACAATCAACAAGAGGGAATTGACTATGATGAAACCTTTGCCCCCGTAGCTCGTCTTGAGGCAATAAGATTGTTGATTGCTTATTCTACCTTTCATGGGTTCAAATTGCAGCAAATGGATGTCAAGACCGCATTTCTTAATGGGTACTTGAAGGAAGAAGTCTATGTTGAGCAAACTCCAGGTTTTGAAGATGTCGCCAACCCAGATCATGTTTACAAGCTTGATAAGGCTCTCTATGGGTTGAAGCAGGCTCCTCGTGCGTGGTATGATAGGCTGTCGCAGTTCTTAATCCAGAATGGATATGTTCGAGGAGAGATTGACAAGACCTTATTCTTGTTGAGGAAAGGGAATCACACTCTGGTGGTTCAGGTCTATGTCGACGACATCATCTTTGGCTCAACAAACCCTGAGTTAGTGAAGCAGTTCGCCAACCTCATGTCGAGTGAGTTTGAAATGAGCATGGTTGGAGAACTCAAGTTCTTTTTAGGACTTCAGGTCGTGCAGGATGAGGAAGGTACGAAGATCCATCAACAAAAGTACCTCAGGGAGTGCGTGAAGAAATTTGGTCTTGAGAGCTCTCGCTCTTTTGACACTCCCATGTCGACGACCACTTCACTGGGAAAAGATGAGAAAGATCCAAAGGTGAATGCAACTTTGTATCGAGGTATGATTGGATCTCTCTTATATCTTACAGCTAGTAGGCCGGACATTGTCTTTGCCGTGTGTCTTTGTGCAAGATTTCAGGCCGATCCAAGAGAATCTCATCTAAAGGCTGTAAAGAGGATCATTCGTTACCTTAAGGGGAGTGACAACTTGTGTCTGTGGTATCCGAGGGTCAGCAACTTCGACCTGGTCGGCTACACTGATGCAGACTTCGCAGGAAACCGTGTTGACAGGAAAAGTACATCCGGGATGGCTCAGTTTCTGGGGTCTTGCTTAGTTTCCTGGGGTTCGAAGAAGCAGAATTCAGTCGCTCTATCTACAGCTGAAGCCGAGTATGTCGCAGCCGCTGCATGTTGTTCACAACTTCTCTGGATCAAACAACAACTCAGTGACTATGGAGTGAAGTGTGGGTCTGTCCCCATACTTTGTGACAACACAAGTGCCATAGATATCTCCAAGAACCCGGTGCAACATTCAAAGACAAAGCATATTGAGATAAGGCACCACTTTCTTCGAGATTGTGTGGAGAAAAGGATGGTCTCCATGGAGTTTTGCAGGACGGATGAACAAAGGGCTGACATTTTCACCAAAGCTTTAAATCGTGAACCCTTTGAACGACTTCGCATGGAGCTAGGTATGATCTCTCTTGATTAACTTGTTACCTTACATGCTACCCCTCGATGACTGGTTGAAATTAGATTGTTTATCATGAGAATAACATACCTATGTGTTGTAAGTCTAATAGGGTATTCATGTTTTGATTGATGATTCACTTTGCTTGTGTGTGCATGTCGACGACCTCCTGCTTGTTGTGATTATGCTTGCAATTTTGTTGAACTTTTTCTTTGAGCCCAAAAGAATCAACCTGATGACCCCTGAACCCTTATTAGAAGCCCAAATGATGGTTGATTCTATAGTTGTCCCCGACCTATCATGCTTGAGAGTCTTTATGAGCCCATTTGTTTGTTTGTGTTATTTAAACTGAGACTTATCAACATGATCGACAAATTCCACAAAATATTATTTTTATGCTTGGGTTGCTTTGACACCACCCGGTGTGACCCAACCCCCAAGCTACTCCAGGTGGTAATTGTCATAGTGCATTCAGTCTGATGATTATGTTCAGACGTGTGAGAACAGGTACAGGTTGACGACTTCTCAGGTGTGTCAGTTGAGGTCGACGACTTATCAGGTCATCTCAGGGATATGCTCAGAAAAGGTGAAGTGTTAAGAAGAAATGGAGAAAGTTGTTTTGAAGTCAACGACATCGCTGTTGTCGCCGACTTCTCAGTGCGTAAGCGCATATGTTTTTTTTTGGACGGTGTCTCTGACAGGTATTTCAGTTTGAATCTTTGGAAAGAGGAGATCTTATGTCAAGATTATACACTCAAGTGGAGTATAGCTGCCTTGTTGAAAGAGGGTGAAGTCCAAAAGATGATGAACTCGTTTGAAGGAGTTAAAAAGAAAAATGATGCTAAAAAAAATGATGAAAAAAAAAGAGTAAAAAAAAAAAGAAGGGTAAGTAGGGAAGCCGAGAGTGTTTTTGCTAAGACTGGAGGTTCTAGAGCAGAGTTGGCAACTCTGAATGCTAAGTTGGATGAACTGGAGAATCAGAATCTTGAGTTAGCAAAAGGAATAGCGCAGATGCTTAAGAGGATGGCAGAGGTTTGTGAAGATGTCGACGACATCAAGGAAATACTGAAAGCTATGAACTAGTCGTCGACTAGTGCATTTTTGACTTTACCACTATCCTGCTTTCTGTCCCTACCGCATTATTCCTTCCACTAAAACTTTTCTTAAGTTCGATATGGTTGTAAGGTATTAATACTCTTGCTGTGTGTGTTCTGTTTGACATTGCCATGCTTGCGTGGTTGTTGACTTGGTCTCTATATGCTTTTGCCTATATTAGCTAATATGTTTGCCTTGCTTATTTCTCCATGATTTACGATCTTTTTGATGATGCCAAAAGGGGGAAATAGTTGAGGGTTGCATGCTTAATTTAAGGGGATATGCTGAATTCCAAGTGAATGTTGAACTTAGGGGGAACTTTTGAAAAGTTAAGGGGGAAATTGTTTGAGATGATTTCTTGACACTCTGATATGATGCTCTGATGCAATAGATTGCCTTTTGAGATGTTTGGACAGATTGCAGAAGACCCCTTCCAGTGCAGAAAATAGATCGGTGTTTGTCACCATCATAAAGGGGGAATTTGTTAGAAAATCTGTGTGTGTGTTTTGATGGTTCCAAACAGGTTGCTGACAAGAAGTCGCCGACGTCACAAAAGATAAACTCAGAAGTCGCCGACCACCTCGACAACCTGGTTGCCCAGAAATCCGACGCCGAGCGGAACTCTATAAATGGCAAAGCGCGTAGCAGTTTTAAGGAAAGCGCGGCAGAAGGATTCTGGAGGTTCTTTTAAGGCAAGAAGAAGTTCATACATGCCGGAAATCTTCATGGATTATTCCGAGATATTTTAGAAGATTCTATTATGTCTTAAGGAGCTGATTAAGAAAGATTTGTAAGGATTGTGTCTAATTCATTCCTTGGACAGAAAGGATGAATTATACCACAATCTCCGTAGTCTATATATTCTGTTCGGGGTTGAACGAAGAGAGTTAGGAAACTGGAAGAGAACGGCGCAGAACTAAGGGAGAGGTTTCTGTAATAGGTTCTGAGAGTTTCCGATATTGTACTGTGCGAGTGTTGTTGAGAGTAGAAGACAGGTTCGTGTGATTCGAGTTTGTGGACGGGAGGGTACGAGAAGAGTTGTATTGGGTGAAGGTAGAGTACATAGGCAGAGTACTTGCAAGAGGGCGTGGGATTCGCATCTTGGAGTAGGAGAACCTTTGTAAGCCCGAGAAATCAATATAACGAGTCGAAGTGCTCTTCAAGTCCTACCAAGTGAGAAGCTTGGGAGGCAAGTGGTTTTTCCCGAAACAAACAAGTTGGTTTGTGGAGGGTCTCCACTCTAAATACCTGTGTTCGAAACCGGTAACTTAAAGTCTTTCTTGTGTTTGAATTTCCGCTGCACAACCTAGAGGTTGTTAACTCTGGTCGACGACATCGTAGGTGTCGACGACCTCTGAAGTACTAACAGATCCTACATTTATGAAGCCACACACACAAACAACTTGACTCTAATGTTGAGTCATGCGCTTAAATGTTATTTAAGTATATTTTTTAAGCCACATAGTGTCAAGTCATGCATGTAGATCTTATTTAAGTACTTCCCTTGAGCTACACAGATCACTTGATTCTTATGTACATATTCAAATGAATGCTTAATCTAATCAAATTGGAGTGACAAGCATGAATTCATACCCACGTACATTATTATCAACATGGAAGTAACAAAGCCATTGTTGCAAAGCATCCCACATCGACATTTACAAGTGTTAGTACATAAAATATGTCAGTGTACAGGTCTCAATTCCTTCTTCAATGATCTTTAATGTTCTTCCACTGTACAAGCCTCTTTCCCTCCAAAGACCTGCAAAACAATGGACCAAGGGGCGAGCGACCCTGAATCTACCTCCGATGCTTAAGTCAGTAAGGGCAATGTCGAATAAAGGCGTCAGGCAGAGCGATAGCTTAGAACCTAACTTACCAGGCACATGAATGCATGTGTATTTATAGAGGAGAGGGACAAGAGGGGGAGGGGCGCGCGCCTCTAGGTGGATCGGCCCACCAGGGCTAGGGTTTCGCGATATCTTGCTCCCCAAGTCAACCAAATATCTTATCTCAGGCGAAGATAAGATTCTCCTCCATAAATAATATCCTAACTAGAGTAACTACCCTAATAAAGGATAAAGCATAATAAATATGGATAGCAAAATAAATAAGATAGAGAAATAAATGCTCACTAATTGATGTGGAAATTTGCCCGCCTACAATGAGGAACGGTAGAACGTCCTTCTCGTTGATTATCGATCCGAGAAACGTTTCAAGGAGATGACTTTGGGATCTATCCCAGAGGAGGAGGTCGCTGTGTTTGTTGATGATGGCGAAACCCTAAACGCTGGAGGCAACGCCACCGCTGACAACCAGGCCGACGACGCCGGCCACCACGTCGCCCCCGCCATTCACGGCGCGACCGTGGCCGAGAACCACGCCGGCGACCGCGCAGAGAGCCGCGAGGCTGTGCGCGGCAGTCGCCAGGGACAACCCGCGATCGCGGGCGCAAGCCCTGCGGTCGCGGGCGATACGCGGGCGCGGATCCGAGCCCCGCGGTCGCGGTTAACACGCTGACCGGGGATCTTCGCGATCGCCTCGGTCGCCGCGATCACCATCCCCCTGCTGAGGGCGCGGATGAGGGTTACGAGGAGCCTCGTAATCTCCAAGACACGAACAACGCTTTGCGGTTCGAGCGCGTTGGTTCGAATGTGGCGAGTAGTTCGGGTCCACCTGTTGAGACTCAGGCTGACCTCGACTACTTATTCCAGCCCGAGTTAATGGCAATCAGGAGTTCGCGTGATTCCGTTCCCGGAAGAAGGCGTGATCGCTCATCCCTTCGCATCCAAGAGCCTTCGCATGACCACGATAGCTCGCTAGCCCACCGGAGCGGTGCGCGTAGAACGAGTGAGAGGGTTGGGCTGAGGGGTGTCACGGGACCAACGAGCGGTATGACGGGAAGGGATCGCGAGGAGGAAAGGCCCCATCTTCAGTCTCAACTCGTGGAGGCCAGGAAGGAGATTGCTGCGCTGAAATTCTCCTTGGAGAAGATGCAGGGAAAGCGCCCGGTCGACGAAAGTCACCAACCGCAGCGTTTGGCTAGTGTGATCCACGTTCTCGATGACCGCCAAACCCCGGAACCTACGGGTGACGGAAGCGACGGTTCGGATAGCGACCGGAGGGCCCCAAAGGGCCGAAAGGATAGGCGTACCAAGGGTCGGGACCTACGAGAGGATTCCCGTGCCACGGAGCAGGAGAGCTTGCGGGCCCACGACCAGAATGGGTACGAGTCCCGGAGGAACGATCACGGCAAGAGGAAACCCCGCAAGAGGCGCTGAAACCGCGGACGCAGAAGCGGGCCCCGCGGGCGCGAGAACGATCCGACCCGCGGGCGCGGAAACGAGCCCCGCGGGCGCGGATCGCCGCCAGCAGCAGATTCCGCGAGCGGCTCGACCCGCGACCGCGGGTCCATCAGCCGCGACCGCGGGTCAGAGAGCCATCGCGGAAGGATTCGCGAGTATGACCGGTACCGTCCTACGAGTCGACGCGACGAGGATGAGGACAAGTTTGACCGCGACGAGCGGCGCGAGATTGAGGCTCAGGCTGAGCAGCGGACCGAGAGGACGCTGCTCGCCCTACTCAAGAGTCAGGGAGGACTGCAGCAGTCGGCTCAGGACCAAGTGGATAGGAAGTTGGCTTTGGTAACCTCTACACCATTCCATCGAACTATCCAGCAGGCAGAGCCGCCCAAGAAGTTCGCACCACCAAGCTTTACGGTCTACGACGGGACGTCGGACCCAGTGAACCACATCGCCTACTACACACATAAGATGGCGTTATGGACTTCTGACGACGCCATCATGTGTAAGATGTTCCCCGGGAGCCTTGGGAAGGGCGCGATTAGATGGTTCCAAAGCTTGGAGGCCGGGTCGATCCGGTCGTGGAGGCAGCTGGCTTCGGCTTTCACCAAGCGGTACATTGCCAACAGTCGAGAAGCGATCTCATTGGACACGTTGCTCAGCCTAAGGCAACGTAAGGATGAGGGCCTCCGTCGGTTCACAAACCGTTTCATGGAGTGCTACGCTCAAATCGACGGGTGCGATGAAAAGACCTCTATAGCCACCTTCCGACGGGCCGTACCGAAGAAGTCCAAGCTCATAGAGAGCCTGACTCTGCGCCTGCCATCCACGCTCGACGAGCTACAAGACCGAGTCCATCAATATGCCAAGTTGGAAGATGAAGACGACGGCGATCGGT